>OX411882.1:40135456-42535456 GCA_948293265.1 Cheilosia impressa | reverse complement strand
TATGTGCCACCTGTCAAATAGCCTCATATAAAAGTTGAAAGTCGTGCAATATGAACGACCCAAGCGCCAGCAGCTTTCCATTGTGCATCAGCAGCCGACTATAAACTTTTCCATTTTGCCTAACTCCCTTTAGTGTAAAAAGTAAATAGCTTTGTGTTTTAGATTCAAATATTAAGAGATAACAATGTCTGACAGCTGACTGGCGTGATGTATCTAAAGTTGATTGGCCTAGATTGATCACGTTTTTGCGTTCAGGGAAAATCAACATGCCAAGAAGTTTTGCCGGTTATTTTGTCAAACAGCTGTCAAAGTGCGAATGATATAGTACTTTCCAAAATGAGCGCAAGTTATGAGAATCCTCAACAGAACTGATCCATATTCCATTATGGTCGAAAAGAAAGTCAGTTTTCGTGTACCTCAGTCTTAACTTGATATTATTTTAGAGAGACATCACTTACAATAACAGCACACATTTTTAACCGATTTTCATTAACCCTGATTTGAATAGCTTTATTAATAAATAAAATAATATATTTATCATCTCTGTAAACATTGTCTAACACTCTCAGTAATAGTTCCAAGTTCTTCAGACACTCGTGTAAACATGAATATTTAAATTTAGACATCTTCTTGTGTAAATACACAAGGTGCACCTTCAAATATTCATTTTACGGGTCATACACATGGTATAGTCCGTTGCTTTGTTGGAATTGAAAAATGGAACAAATTTCATCTGACATTGCCCATCAAAACACTTCCAACAAAATAAATAGATCGATGATTTTTGTGGAAGATGTTTATTTATTTATACAAGACAGCATTGTGCTTTTGTGGATGTTTTTATTAAAATTAGATGATGGAATGATGACATGTTCTAATGACATGTTAACACAGAGAGTTTTAAATGAGACGATTTTTAACTATGAGTATAAAATTTATGTACATGGGCTTAAACCTGGCGAAACATTGGGCCTTACTAATAATCACTTCCAACCTTCACACTTAATATTTTGTAGGTCATAATATGCAATTTTGTATTCAAAATTTCGCCATTGTGAGTTCGAAAAATTTAGCCTGGACACTAAAAATGATTGTTATTATTAGTGTCCAGAACTTGATGTTAATCTTATATGATTTCCTAATTTGGTTAAACTATTACATTTATGTCGCGTATTATTCATACCTACATTGTGGACGTTCAACGGTTTAATTGAGTAAGTCTGACAGCTGTCTGACCTGATGCATCTCAGTTTAGATTGGCTTAGCACGGTCACATGAGCAGCTGTTTCAGTTAATGATTATGGACGAATCAAGAAATTCGTGACGGAGTACTAAGATGACAGTTGGCATAATGTGGCTGACATAATTGAAAAGTGACGTTCTCGACCAATACAGTTTTTGGGTTTAGGTTACATCTAGTCCAGACCAATCTATAGTCGACTTAAGATAACTAGATTTCGAATGTGCCCATTTATTAGACCTATAATTGTATTTGTCACTAAAAACTGACAGGTGAAATTCGAAAAAGTGTACTAACTTTTGGTCGGTGGTTTTCGCAATGGTTTTTATGCAAACACAGTCAGACCTTATTCTCACACAACAAATCTGGGTTTTTCAGTTCAGAGTAAATAAAATTGAATTAATGTAGGTGATTATATTAACTAGCAACAAAATCAAAGCAAAACCAGCTTAATTTTAATGATGTTACCCGATTTAGTTAAAATAAGAAACAATTTACGAGAGCAAGTGGCCTCTAAATTGACACTGAAGTATACTTTCTCCGAATAGCTTGCGCATTAATGTCATTAGCAGAAATCTGAGCTGGATGTGACATTAATGAACAATAAGATATTCTAAAATATCTGAACGTCAAATGCTTATCATATTTCCAAAACCAACTCTGTTGCAGAGACACATCTGCTACAATCAGTCTTCGAAAATATATTATCCCATCAACAAGAACACGAATTTCTTAGGAGACGTCATCATGAATGTCAACTAATTTATTATTCATCCATGTCTGTCGCACAATCTGCTTGTATGCCATTAATAAATTGTGAAAGCCTCAATAAAACAACTTCCATCCAAAATACCCATCCATCACCTGGTTCGAATTCGAAGTGCGACTTGTTCGAAACAGAAAGCCATTAAAAAAATAAGTGATATCCGCACACCTGGAGCAAGTTTCCTTGCCATAATATCCTGCGCATCTGCTTTTCTTTTTTTAAGTCCGTCTGGCAATCAATCAACGCACTTTTAGATCTCAGATGAAACGAATTAAAGTTCGAATATAAACATGCCATTTCAAAGATCTCTTCCGATTATGAAAATATATTTTCGTATCTCGCTGTTTCATTTACTTTTATCATTTATCAGCGCCATAGACGACCAAGTGCCTACCTTTACACATGCCTACAACGAGGTGATTTATAAGGATTACACAAAATTTTCTTTCTCTTTCAAAAAATTTTCATATTTCCATAAAAAATAATATTTTTAGGCATCGCCCTCTAAAAATAGGACTCGTGGATTAACATTGTATGCCGGCATAATGAGTTATTAAAAAAATAACATTGTTTACATGCCAAGTTCATTAAAAGTTCAAAAATTTGTAATTTCAAAATTCACACCTCACACGCGGAATTGGTTTCTCTTTTTGCTTTGCCTCATTGGATTGTGCTAAATATAGCCAAAGCTAATGGTGATCAGCAATAATAATAAAGTCGATCGCGATCCGCAGGATTTTGCCGGTCAATTTAGTGTTGCGCTCTTCTTGAAATTAAAATTATTGCCGAACCTGATGCTGTTGTTTGTGTTTAGCGGATCGTTATTGATCTACAAATTGTTGGAATGGAATTACAAACAATACACGCAACACGTTGAATAAACTTTATAAACAGTCTTTCGTAATTTATTTGAGTTTCATTTGATGTTCATTTGTGTTTGGGTGCGGCGGGGCAACAATAATTCTACTGTTTATATGAAAATCATTAAATCGGCAAATTGTGTCTGTCCGTGCTTTTGTAAGATTTATGGGGTAATTTGGGATAGGTATAATATCGTCTGGTTAGGTTAATAATGTAGTTCATGGAGGCAATACAAATTAATTTTGATTGCTATTTTGCGGACTTGTAACAAAACAAGCAGGTGGTAGAAAAGTTTTCGATTGTCAATCCATTACCTACACAAGAAAATTGACAGTTTAAATTTCGAATAACAAATAACGTTTCTCTGTCTTTCACATGCAAATGGTCGTGGTATATGAAAAATCACAAATCTGATGATCTGAACACACTCTTAGATCTTATACATTTATGTAACTTCCCAAACAAAAAGCATTTATATCTCTTTTGACATTAGAACGCAATTTCGTTGCTGCGACGCAAATGTTTCGAAAGTTATCAAAAAGATAAAGCGGTGTAGTTATCATTGCCAACAACGAAAACAAAAAACGCTAAATATCAAATGTCATTTATGAACTGTCAACTTAATACTCAGTCACGAATTTCGTGACTATATTCGTCGGCTACACGTCCATTCATATCAACTGAAAAACCTGTTCATGTGACAGATTTAAGCTGAGATATATAAAGTCAGCTAGCTGTCAGACTTAAATAAACTGGATACTTGAACGCCATATTTTTATAAGTCAAATGTAGAATAGAATTTGAAATGTTATACAATTTTGGTCATCAAATATTTCATAGTTACTGGGAACACATACCTCCATGTAACATACATGTAAACTTGACTTATGTCTAATTGTTTCCTAATTACTTTCAGCTGAAAACGATGAAATGAGCTGTGTGGAAGCGATTGCCATAATCCTGTCACTGATTATCATGTGTCTAACATTTCCCATATCGATATTTGTTTGTTTCAAAGTGGTGTCCGAATTTGAAAGAGCGGTTATTTTTCGAATGGGTCGCTTAAGGTAAATAGTTGGTACGCATTTAATATCGGGATAAGCAAAATATTTTATCACTCTGTCCCTTTTGTAGGAGTGGTGGTGCTCGCGGACCAGGAGTATTTTTTGTTCTTCCCTGCGTGGATGATTACTGCAGAGTTGATCTACGAACAGTCTCATTTGATGTTCCACCACAAGAAGTTCTCACCAAAGATTCAGTGACAGTAACTGTAGATGCAGTCGTTTACTATCGAATAAGCGATCCACTGAAAGCTGTCATACAAGTGTCGAACTACAGTCACTCGACTAGACTTTTGGCTGCTACAACACTGCGCAATGTTTTGGGTACACGCAATCTGTCCGAACTACTAACCGAGAGGGAGACAATATCTCACACAATGCAGGTGTCACTGGACGAGGCCACAGATCCCTGGGGTGTCAAAGTGGAAAGAGTTGAAATGTAAGTTTGACCCATAAAGTTGTGAGCGGAAATGTCAAAAGCTGAAATGGGGATTTTCGCCGAAATGACGTCCATACATTAGGCCAATTCCATTTATAAAACAAGAACTCTTCTGCCAGAACTTTAATACGTAAATTTATTAATACTTTTTCCAGCTGTCAGTTTGGCTAACGTCACATTTCACAACGTTTTACCGTAAATGATTGATAAACCAATTTGCAAAAATTCTCAATCCTATATTAACTGATTTTTTTCTTCTTAAACGTCAAAATTAAATTTCAGCAAAGACGTATCCCTTCCGACGGCACTGCAAAGAGCTATGGCCGCCGAGGCTGAAGCGGCACGTGAGGCTCGTGCCAAAGTGATCGCAGCTGAGGGTGAAATGAAATCATCCCGTGCTCTAAAAGAAGCTTCGGATATAATTTGCGCCAGTCCTTCTGCATTGCAGGTTAGTAGTACAATCTCTTACCTTTTAAACAGCAAGTTAAATTTGTCTTACTTTTCAGTTGCGCTATTTGCAAACATTGAGCAGTATATCAGCTGAAAAGAACTCCACCATTATCTTTCCATTGCCAATGGAGTTACTAACACCATTCCTATCGAATTGTAAGAATTGTACATTCAAGAAGTGTGATTCGAGCAATTGATTGAAAAAGTTTCTGCTAAACGATTTATTAATAAAATTGTACTCTTTGTCACCACTGTAGGGTTCCTACACTGATGAGCAAGAAGTAGGAAACACTTTCAACTATGAAATTTTTGTGTCGCAATTTCAAATAATGTTTATGGCACGAAAGTAGAGCTGGTCATTTTCAAAAGACCTTTAAATTGATAGGAAAGGTTTAAAGTTGCCTGGCAGCCAATGGTCCAAAGACGTTTACTCATCTTTTGGAGAACTTGAGTTCGTTTCACCTTTCCAAGCTACACCTAAATGGGCCGGAAGCCACGTTCGTAAATTTGACTTTGCCTCGATTCGATATGGATGATTAAAACTCGGAAACTAAGGAAGGTTAAAATCGAAAAGTCCCCACGGCTAGCTTACCATCAACCAAATGCTGACATCTAAGAGAGGCGTTGAATGTTCGCCGATTGCATTGCCAAACTAGCAATGATGAATGACCAGTAAAACGGGAAGACGTCCACGTGCAATCACTCTGCACAGTAGCAGAAACCTGCTCACATTAATCAGCACCGCCTCGTTGACCCCCTTAGCCATGATGCAAAAGATCACCTAAATCAGGCAAATTATATAAAATACCTATTCGCGTGCTAACGCTTAGTGAATCGAGTTTTGAAATAAATCCCTGAACGTTGCCAATTCGGTCTTTCTGTCATATTTTTCTTTGTTAAACCGTACGTCAAGTCATTCAATCATTTTTAACACACATGCCTGGGTCCCCGGGGTACCTATGTGAAATAAAAACGAAAGCAAACGATCCCATGCAGCCATACCAACGTAAATGAGTCATCTACTAGATACAAAGCCACGCATCGATCTTTTTACTGGTTTGCAAATCCGCTTTGGAATCTTTTCTGCTTATCCGTGCTCCGTGGTTATGTGAGACACACATCAGCGCGACTGCAAGAAAAAGGCCAGCTGAACGGGTTACGTTGTGAACCGAATAATTGAATCAAATCCATTTGATCGCACGCTTTTTGGCAGAGAGGTACAATTGCCCAGCTAAGCATCCAACAAGCAGCGCATTGTGTTTGGCTCAACTTTTCCTTGCTCCAACTAATCCGGTTGAATCGATCGAATGAACGAGGGGGAAATGAGTGATCGCACTGGAGGTGTGTCTGGGCATCCTACAACTTGACTACTTTCCTTTTTCCTGGCGCGAGGAAACAGTTCCTGACAATCAGGTATTCAATGTGAAAAGTCCGGCGGTTGGAAAGTCCTTCGGGCGTTTCGTTTCCATCCACCGAACAGATTTATCTGGGTGTTATGTCACGCTTAACAGAGCGAGAATCTGCGATTTTATTGAACCAAGTAATGAAAAAAAAGTCAAACCCCACTTAAGCCTGATTAAGTTCAAGCGAATGTCAACGGATAGCAAATTTATTTAAGTTGTTTCACGTATCGCCGAATTGGTTTATGTATCGGCGATGGGAAACTTGTTACGTAATCTGTTTGGAGTGACCTCTTCGCAGTCAGCGATGAACCAATGATTGGAATTTATTTGGAATGGCGCATGCAACTGAGGAAGATATTGACCCAATTAGCGTCGTCCTCAATGTTGCGGTAATCCGCCTTGTAATATGTTAGCTAGAGCCACATGTAAGAGCTTGGGCAATTTGAAGGAATTAGCCGATTAATGAATTTTAATTTATTTATGAAGCCTGGTTCGGGAAAAAGAAAGGTAACTGGTTCGATACCATTACGACGGTGGGCAGGAGAATGCCGCTGAGGTTGGGAGGATGAATCGTTATAGGTGTGTATGTGCAACAGTTGACAGCGCACTAAAGCGTTAAGCAGTCATTACTTGGCGGCAATGTTTTGGACCCATGCAATACATGTGTACAGCTTTTCAGACTAAATACCTATTTCCTACTTCATGCCATGCACCGATTGCTCTACGAATTTGCAATGACATCGCTGGATTCGATTTTGTAATAGAAGCATACTGTGGGAATAATTGTGCCGCATTTTCGTAACTGGTAGTTATGATAGCATTCTTGGGTGATCTGAAGAGATTGATGGGAAAGGAACCTAGTGAGGGTACCAACGTATGCGTAACAGGTATGTGTTAATTTGGGAGACGCTACTCACTGGATATGTAGGCAAGTGATGCACAAGTTTCGAAGGTTTTTGGGGTGGTAACGATGAGTGATGGCAAAATAGGGTGACAGAAACAATTTTGCTACCTTAGGGTAACTTTGTTTTGAGATTCGTTTTTCGAATTGGCAGCACATCTTCCAACAACAACCATTTTGACAGCTAATAGGTAGCTGGTTGAACAGGTTTGTTTTTGACGAAACAATTTTGACTCTATTTTCGACTCCTTCCTTCATTTTCAATTAATTTTTTGCGCTATTTTCAATGCGTTTTGGAAGTTTAGAAAATTTTGTGCACGTTTTTGGACCCTTTTAAGCACCTTCTTCAAAGTGTTTTAGACCCGTTTCAGGGTCTATTTCTAATGCGTTTTTGGATGAGTTTTAGATTTTTTTTTGGCGTGTTTATTGACCTATTAATTACAGGAACTTTAAATGAGTTTTTCAATGCGTTTTTAAATTAATTTTTCTCGCGTTTTTGCCGCCTTATTTTGCGTTTTCTTGCTTGTTTTTTTAACTTCTTTTTTGTATATGTTTGTTATGTCTTGTGACACATTTTAAAGGAAGTTCTTATCACGCTTTTCAACTCGTTCTTTGACGCATTTTTAACCCATTTTTTGACAAGATTTAAACGCGTTCCTGTGACTCTTCTCGACGAGTTTTTTTTCACTTTTTAGTGGGTTCTGTGTTCTTGACTCTTTTTGAGAACGTTTACTGACACTTTTAAAGTATTTTTATGGTTTTTTTATGAGTTTTGCGATGCGTTTTTTGGGGGGATTCTTAATTGCGTTTTTAGCGAATTCTCGTGCTTTCTTTAGACGCCTCGACGCAAATTTTGGTGTATCTTGTTATAGGTTTAAAGGGAATTTTCGCCACGCTTTTCAACTCGTTCTTTGACGGTTCTTTTAACAAGATTTAAACGAGTTTTTGTTACTCTTCTTGATACGATTTTGATGCCCAATTTAGCCAGTTTTTTGTGTTCTTCACTCTTTTTCAAAACATTTACTGACGCTTTTTAATTTGTTCTGGGAGTTTCTTTGACGAGCTTTTATGACTTGTTTTAATTAAATTTTTGTCTACTTATCTTATTTTTGATGAATTCTTACGACTTATTTGTTAACTCGTTGTTTTGTGGACTTTTTGAAATCTCAATTGTATTTTAAATGTTACAATTGTAACTCTCTTAATTTGTCTATGCCACAAAGGTGTCAACATGAATTTCCCCGAGCGTTTAGAAATGAGTATACCCCTATAGGCTTCCAACTCTCGCTATCAATAATACATATAGTTTGGATCTCGGGTATTATGCCAAACAGAGTATGTGAAGACGTAACTTTCATTAATTCTTGGAAACTCCTAACATTTGATCCCTATAAGCTGAACTAATGAATTCATGTGGAATTATATAAATTGTGTCAATAGAGAATCTTGTTATATGTCCGTGTCATTTCATTTAATGTTACAATCGTCCAATCCGCGCAAAATTCATAGTGGTCGATGGTTGGCCATCATTAGCTATATAACTATCAAATTTATAGCCTCTGCGGTTCGGTGTGTAAATGATGGCACCGGTGAATAATGATAACCATTTTATTTTTTGCAAAAATAGAGAAATTTCAAAATCGCATTGGCTACCCGCATGCGTGGAGGACGGTTGATATCACAAAATCTTCGTCACGAATGACATAAAACGCAGTCGTTAAAATTCGAAGAAAGGGGAGACGACGTTCACTTTGTAAATTTGCCTTACTTTACCTTTTTTGCTGAATTTTACTATGGTCGCCACAATCGGCGTTAGAAATTAGAAATTGACTTAGACATTCTTGGACGGTTACATAGTTCAAAGTATATAATTAAAATTTGCCTATTTCACCGTCCTACAGAACTGCCCTGCCATCTATCATACCACTTCTTTTCGGACATCAAGGCAAAGCAACTTCGATAAACATCGGCCAACATAACCTTGAAATGGAGAGAAAAAAAATCAATTTATACATAAATCTATATCTGAGTTAGCGAATTACGCGTACCCCATATGGATGCGATAGAAACAATGTCAAATAAGCCCTTATCGACTTTTGCATATCTTAAGGCTTTATTTTTAAAATCCCCTTCAAAATAAACGTTTTAAATTCACAAACATCAACATAAAACCCAAGAATCCGGTTTTCGCACAGAGAAAGGCAACGAAAACCACAACATCATCAGGAATACCCAGAAACTTAAACATTAGGCACCGACTTCCACTGTTACACGAATTTGTTACAATAATTGACCGAAACTTAACGCTCATTGTAGGTACAGGTCTTTCGATTTGAACGGCCTTTCTATTTTGATTGTTTTGCACCACCATCCACGTTCAATTACGTAAATTAATTGCTTGCTCTCGCGTTGAAACAAGCAAACGAAAAGCTTTACAAATTTTGCTGCAAGTTATAAAAGATTTAACGACATTTCGAAATGTTTTATCTATTCAAATATTTGCGTCTGCCTTATGATTATTCAATCAGCTTTGACAGCGTGGAATATGCAAATAAATATACGGATCAGGAAATATTATTATTCACAAAAGAACGAAAACAAAAGAGTGAAGCGGCAAAGTTTGCAACAATATGCTAAGTTTTTGGTACTTTTTTGCTGGCTAAACCCCCACCCTACTGATGTTTGGGACACAACAACTCCACACAATTGCTTGCAGAAGCGCAGCCAGGCCCAAACTTAAGTTAAGTACCATCGGCTGCAGTAGTTTGTCACTCAAATGGGGAGAGCACCAATTAAATGGAAATAAAAAAAATCGTCTGTTAATGAACTACAACTTGGTCGTAAAAGCGTTTAGAGCGTCAAACTAATAAAACCTTAAACCGGTCGCAGCATCTTGAAGAAGGTATAATTTATGCACTTATTTAGTATTTTATTGCTGCATTAATGCCGGGGCTGTTTTATTCGTACAGTGGGACCCGTAGTTCCCTTTGGATTGTAACATACGTTATGAATTAATTAGAAAATCCGACTTCAATGGGTTGCACTTAATGATGCATTGTTGGCGGTTTCCTGCTTGGCTACTGAGTCAGTCAGTAGGTATTCATTGCACTTTCGATTTTTAATGATCCGTGTGTCTTCCAGTACACTTAGAGGCAGTTGATCTACTGGATTTGGTCAAATGGTGGCGCAGACCCGCCGAGTAATTTACAGGCCGGCCAACATTTCTCGTAAGCAATAAATACTCTGGGAGAAGACGGTGATTTTTGATTGCCTTGTGGTGCCGGAAACGTTGCAAGTGTACAATCAAAAAGTAACCTATAATTATTTTCTTTTTTAAACAAATTTGATCACATGCAGTTGCAAATTCCTGTGGTTTAAATAATGCAAATGAATGAATCTGCGACAGGCTTGTCATTGGATGGGATCCCAACTTTGATGCGTCATCAACGACGGAGAAGTTAGGTTAGAGTGGCAGGCCGCCTCAAGTACAGCTTCACTTAGGCCAAAGTAACCAAGAATCAAAAATGTAACCTAGGTTTCCAAAGGTCGAACGATGTGGTGTCTGTAGTGAAATAATGTAGTGAAATAATGAGCTCGCACGATCAATTAGAGGTGTCGCAAAATCAATCACCCTTTTGAAAGATGTTACAATTTTTGCAAATGGCGTCATATAAAGAAAATATAGAACATACAAGAGCGTGGAATAATGGTGTCGATTTTTTTTACCAATAATCGGTGGGTGGTGTTAGCGAGCGCAGCGTGATTTTCGAATCACTGTAAAGATATCGGTCTATAACGAAGCCTACTTAAAATCATAGACACCTTTAACCAGCGAAACTAATCTATCTATCACAGTCAATAATAAAAAACATGCACTAAGAGATCAGAAAACAGAAACTCCTACTACTCTTGTCCTTGTTACTGAGAGCTTCAACTTATAAAAACTCTCATTGTTATTTGCCATATCAGATGAATAACCTCTAAGAGTGTAATTTATTTAATAATACTATTTCCATATTTCATGGACCGTTTATTTTATCTGGCATGCCTTCTCAGATTTTTACCTCCCAACGAAAAAGTTTCGTGCGACCTAGTCGTGTACTTTATTTGATTTAGGAAAAGAATATAAGTTTGATTTGCGTTTTTCTTAAGGTTTATCTCTCTTCTCAGCGCTTTATAAGAGAAGTAGTCTTTAGCTTTAAGCTGATGGACTTCTTACCAAAATTTTTCAAATGGAAATTAAACCTCTTAGCAGGGGAATTTCCATATCATAAAACATATCTGATAACAGTGGCTCATACTGGTGTTAAAGTTGTGGAGAAACTTGAAAGGCAACTTTAAGATTGAGAGCACCTTCGAAAGCATTTTACACCTAGCGATCCTTTTAGTGGAAAGATGAGGTACTTGAACGTAAATGAATGTATGTCCGTGTAACTCCTGTGACTGCAGCTTAAAAATCCCAAAGTAGGTATTTGCTTCAAATCTCATCATGAAATACTATAAAAGCCGTCACATACGAGGATGCTTTCCTGAAACTAGCTGTTTTCCAACAGTGGAAAAAGCTGATTTTCGAAAATGAAAATTTTAAGAACCAGAGAACGTTGAAATTTCGTCAATTTAGTGCAGCGAATGCGATATTCTTTCAGAACTAAAATTTGATAATCTGCTTGGCTATAGTGCATTCGTGCTTATTCCGAATAATCATTTACCAGTCCGTATTGGTTCAACTAGAAATAAACCAAAAATGCATTGCAAAAAGTCATTAATTAAAAGCAACCTTTGGTTTTTGATTTTCAACAAGAGCCTGAAGCTCGGTGCGCCATGGGGCTGCAACATAACTTCAGCTGCGGCCTTGCCGGTGTGTGAAAATTTGCCCATGCATATAGATTAAAACCGACCAAGGGCTATTTGACAACCACTTTCGTGTTGTTAATACAGTTGGAGAGTATTCGCCCTCTGGTTTGGGCATTCGTTATACCATCTGTACCAACATTTTGAGGCGCTGCCAGTCGAAATCAAAACTACTCGCGGTTACTTTTCCTAGTGAAAAAGGCTGACCTGATTACATCGCCCACAGAGGCAACTCCGATGAAGAGTACAGCACTCGCGTAAATGTTAACATTTCTCAAGGAATGCTCGAGCACTTCAAAAGCACCAAAGGTTGCTTATTATACAGGCCCGAAATGCGATCGTTCGACAGCAAGAGATCCACTTCAGCTACTCCTCGAGTACGTTGCGTACGCACTGTACGAGTGCAATATGCAAATCAGGCCCACACCAACCTTTCACCACTCGCTTGCACAGTGCGCACCGCCAGTGCTCTGCGAAGTTCAACGACCAATGCCAATCAAGTTGAAGATCAGGCTTCCAGCAGTGATTTGTGCGATACTGGTTCATACACTTCAACCCCTTGCCGACGCAAAGTTAGGCATCAGCCAAGAGTCGATTTCCGCAAAAGCCTCTGCCACGATCCAAATCCAAATCTATCGCCCAGATACGAGTACACGAATTTCCTCACTTTCATCGAAGAACCATTACGAGTCACCATTTGGATCTCAACCATTTGCGATTATCTAAGAGTTTTTGATTCATCAACCAACCTGCGGCGCTGAGTGTTGGGACGCAAAGAAAGAAAGACAAAAGCATCTCGAAAGACGGATGCTAACGATGGGCAGCAACAGGAAAGGGGCACAAACTGTCTTTCTTCTTGTGCTCTTTCACCATGGCATTTCTCTTTGGTAGCCGACGCCGACGAAGAAGAGCGGAAAACAAAATAACGCCGATTGTGGGTCAACATGCTTATGTTGCACATGCGAGTAGCTGCCACTATCCATGAACTGGAATTGGTATAAAAAGATCGTCTGCACATGGCTAAGGCATCAGTTGCTGACTTCCATTCCAGTTAGGTTAACATCGTCTGAGCGTTTCTTTCAAAAACTAAGTCGTGCTTACAACAACATGAAGGTTCGACACGTCAACACTCAAAAGGATTATCCATAGGACTGTAACCCTAATCACATCCCGTTTTCTTCTAGGTCTTCGTTTGCTTATTCGCCTCGATGGCGGTTGCTTCGGCTGGATTCTTGGGCGGCAGTGGTGGTGGCGGTGGCGGCCATGGTGGCGGCCATGGCGGCGGCTTTGGCGGCAGCATCGGTGGCAGCATCGGCGGCGGCTATGGCGGTGGTCATGGTGGTGGCGGTGGCGGTGGCGGCCATGGTGGCTCGATCTCTGTGGCTCCAGTCAAAGTGATCAAGGTCATCAACGAGGGTGGCAGTGGAGGAATCGGTGGTGGCCATGGGGGATGGGCCGGTGGCGGCGGCGGCGGTGGCTACGATAGCGGTGCCTCATTCGGCGGTGGCTTCGACGGTGGAGCTTCCTTTGGCGGCGGTCACGGTGGATTCGATGGCGGTGCATCATTCGGCGGCGGCCATGGAGGTATCGGAGGTGGAGATGTTAAGATCATCAAGGTAATCTCTGAGTCCGGCGGATCATCCCTGGGCGGAGGCATTGGCGGTGGATGGGCTGCTGGTGGCTCAGGAGGCTATGGCGGTGGCTACGGAGGCGGCTTAGGCGGCGGTCATGGCGGTGGCTTCGGCGGTGGTGCCGAACAAGTCAAAATCGTCAAGATCATCAGCGCCGACTCCGGCATCGGCGGAGGCATTGGCGGTGGAATCGGCGGAGGACATGGCGGTTGGGCCTCAGGTGGCAGCATCGGAGGAGGTAGCATCGGCGGTGGAATCGGCGGAGGACATGGCGGTTGGGCCTCAGGTGGTAGCATCGGCGGCGGCAGCATCGGCGGTGGCTGGGCTCCATCCGGTGGTTGGGACTAAGCCGTCCACATCATAGATTCACCAACTCATAAACAAACGTGATAGTCTCTCATAGCTACATATGTATTAAAATCTTTTTTCCCCGATATCCCAGTGTGAATGTGCGAGTGTGTTGTACCTGAAAGTAAAAAATCAGACGTTGTTAATATTGTTAATAAATTCTTATTGTTACAAAAAAAAAACTCTCCAGGTGGTTCCCTTACTTACGTTTTCTTTAACAGGCGCAGCTGTGTAACCGCACAAAAAAAGGGAGAGGATTACATAATTCCATCTGCCAGGGTGGGCATAAATTGTTATTAGTTCAGAGGGCTTGGTCGCTTGTTTCATCTGCAAAATTGTGTTAACTTTCACCTGGGAATTTATTTTAATTGCTTTGAATGGCAATTTGGGGGATTTTCACTTTCAAAACGAGGAACACTTCAGCATAACGAAGGCGAACGCGAAGTGTAGTGAACCGCAATTTGGCTGTTAAGTTGTACGCCTGGCGATGTTTATCTGCCCGTTGATCTCTTGCAAGGGGAAATGTTGAAAGCGCTGTTCAGATTGTATAATAAGATGTAGTGGAGCGTAGTTGATGGTAATTTATGGTGTTGGACTGATTTGAGCGTCAGTTTTTGGCCGGCGGGCCAACATTTTTGTGGCTGGGAATCTACCCGATGATATTTGAAGTCTCAGTGTTAGTTTGTAGGTGAATTGGTTGCGGGCTCCCACACAAACGAAAGTCGCAATGAAAGTTGGTCTATCGACGGTGGTAAGTGGTCACTAATTTAAAAGTTTACAATAAGTCATCTTCAAATTTTCAGTTCCGGAAAACTACAAATAAAATCGCATGGCAAGCTTTCTCATCACCATGTTAAAGGACAGTACATCCACTGGCCTGAAGACCTGCACTTGGATTGTATACCTACATACACCTCTTCTTTGACGTTTTTTTCAGACCTAAGCCCGAAAGCTATGCTCTGGCAGTAATTATGTCAAAATGGAGAGCTATCCGCCACATTGCGCTCAATGAACTCGCATTGCAAAAGAAACACCAAAAATGGCATGGGATAACGAATTTTTTTTATTTAACTCGTTCGTTATCTTATTTAAATTTTTCATACGTTTGAAGCAATGTAGATTTTATTGCATACTTTAAGGATTAATTTCATAGCTCGAGAAACTTATATGCTGGACAGCCCGGGCTTTTTGAAAATTTTGTCGGGCGATATCTTCTGAACCAAAGAGGTACCAAACTTTCCAAGAGTGTCATAGTTCCTGAATTATTCGCCGCAAAGCTGTAATAAGCCGTAGTGTCTTATTGACGATAGACCTGTAGCTGTTGTGCAGCATAAAACGTTTTGGCTTCACTAGCCATTCTTTTAACGACTCATTTGTTAAGATCAGTTGGGCGTGGAATGTTTATGTTTTTTTTTATAAATTGACTGATCATATAGACGACCTAGAAATTTCGATAACCGCTGGCCCGATTTTAACGATTTTTGTGCTTTGTTCATTTTGCTGTATTTCAGGCAGAAATAAAATTCCGTAGTTATGCCGCGTCCAGCTAGTAAGTCGTCTTACATTTGCACGAAAAGAAAATGTTTATCGTTTTTGAAAACGTTAAGATTTCATTTTAAAGAAGCCCAAGCCTTGAAAGCTGTTGTCTTAGTGCCAACCCGACCAAATTGGAGATACTTCTGTATACCTTAAGAATCAAGTCGCCCTCTCTCACACTTAAATGACAGGTCACTTTGTCAATAATATTTTTTGACTTTAAATGTCTCGGTGAGCATTCGAAAATCTAGATAACTTGAGTTGACACTTTTCCTCTACGTCAGCCACATTATACGAACTGTCAACAGTTTAGTCAAGAAATGTTTGACTAGAATCGTTGGGTAACTCTCTATAAACGTCAACTTAAAGAACTGTTCATGTGATCGATCCAAGCCAATCGAAACTGAGACACATCAAGTCAGCCAGCTGTCAGACCTAGTTAACTAGATTCTGCAAAACCGGGCGCGTGTGACTGGGATGTCCGAATATGTCATTATAGTTCGTCTCTAAAAATAGATTTGTATATTAGATCGATTTCTATCTTAACATTTAGCCAAGTGAAATGACAAAATCGCCGCCGCATTCAATAGTGAGGCACAAGACCGGTTCTGACACCTTCTACCCCCACATTGCATAATTTTTTGCTGGAAGATGGGGCTTGTCTACTGCACGCCAACTGCCAAACCGGGCACACGAGCACAAATGATCTCATGCAGACAGGTTAATCTTCTTTTATATTTTTTCGCCGGCTAACTTTTACCAACAAGTTTGTGCAAATGTTTAATTAATTGTTGCCAAAACAATAACACACACGTCTTTTGCAATTCAAATGCTCGCATTATACGAAACTGGGTTAATTTACGGCGAATTCAAAGCAAATGCGCATCTGGTGGACAAGGGCGCGACTTATCTAAGCCATAAATGGCCTGCGGTCACTCTCTGTCACAAGATATATGGATACGATTCGCAATTGGCTATTGGACCAATCTAATTGCATGTATTAGCCGGACATCAACTAAATTATTCTATTGAACGCCTGCGATGACTTGCGTCTTTTCCTTGTGATCATGTCGTGCCGGGGGAGGGGGTATTTCTTCTTCTTTTGTGCCTGACCTACACCGGCTGCGAACTATATCATAATCATAAATCAGATGAGTTGGTCCCAACCTAATCTTCGGGTCCAGTCGGGTTATGCTAAGCAGCTAGATGGTTTTATTTGTTTCGAGGGTAAAAAATGAAAATGTTTACACCCCTCCCCGAACGGCGGCTTGTGGAACTGCTATCATCCGCCTTCAAGAAGAAGTCGAAGCTTTGTCTAAGCTTGGGAATATTCCAAGTTTTTGTGTGTGTGTGTGTTTTTTTTTACCGATTTTTGATCCTCACCCGAGGTGGGGCCAGAAGTATAAAACCAATTCGCTCTGGTGGTGTTTTCATAGTTCGATCGAGTTAACCGAGTCGAGTTAGAAAGATGAAAGTGGGTATTCGAAAGACGGTCCGAGCTTGGATAAGGATTAACCATACTCTGTACTTTTTAGGTGTTCGTTTGTGTCCTTTTGGCAGCGATTGCTGCAGCCAATGGCTCCTTCATTAAGGGCATTGGTCTCGGCGGCGGCGGCTACGGAGGTGGCGGCTACGGAGGCGGCGGCTACGGAGGTGGCGGCTACGGAGGTGGCGGCTATGGAGGTGGTGGCTACGGAGGTGGCGGCTACGGTGGCGGCGTCAGTACCGTCAAAGTGATTCATGAAGTTGCTCCAGTTGTTGTCAGTCACGGAGGTGGCGGCTATGGAGGCGGCGGCTATGGAGGTGGCGGCTACGGAGGTGGCGGCTATGGAGGTGGCGGCCACGGAGGTGGCTACGGAGGCGGTTACGGAGGCGGCTACGGAGGCGGTTATGGAGGAGGCCATGGTAGTGGTGTTAAGATCATCAAGGTCATCAATGTCGGAGGCGGAGGCGGTGGCTACGGACACGGAGGTGGCGGCTACGGAGGCGGTGGCTACGGAGGTGGCGGCTACGGAGGTGGCGGCTACGGAGGCGGTAGTTACGGTGGTGGATACGCTGGTGCCTCCAGCGGCTGGTGGAAGAAGAAGTAAATTGTGCAGTTGAGTGATACCATGCGCAAGTACAAATGTATATTCCTGTTAAATAAAGATCAAAGCTAAATAGATTGTTAAACAAAAAAAGTTTCTTTATTTCAAGTATTTGAAACTGATGATTGCCATAGACTGACTCGTGGACTGCTATTGAGTCAGTGGTTAGTCTACCTAGCTTTGCTTTTCTGAATTGTTCAGTGAAAGATTGTCGGCGCTAGCCTAAGTCGTCGACGGTACAACGGAAGAGCTTTGATACAGTTGCGTATGCCCAAAATCTTGTGCACGTTGCCTCTAACCCTTTGAGATCGACCGATATCGCCCGATGATATAATCAATGTTTATGGATCTGTTGCCAAATTATGCAAAAAAGTTGGCAGATAATTTCTTTAATCTATGTGCTTTTTTAACCTCTGCGTATCTACAGCTTCAAATGGCCTCAGTTTCTGTCAAACTCTAAAAGTTTTATGATTCTCACTTAAGCTGTATACGAAACCCTAAAGTATATACAACCCCTTGGCAAGCGTTTTTGGGTTTGTTAAAAGCTGGCTAATGGCTCCTGATTCAATGTAGGCCCAAAGCAACAAAAATTGTTTTTAGCGGTTTTTTCTACCTCTTTCCGGATATTTACAACTTCGGAGCATACTTATTAAGATTGCTTGTCCTTAAGTTTACCCTGAGTGATATTTGGATATCAATAAGGTGAAACCATCGTCGGCACTCGGCGTAACAGACCTGTAAAGGTACCCTAGATCTAACTTCTCACAACCATTTGATTTGTGTGAGGTTTTTTTGCTGGGATAAATGGAAGGGGGCTGGGGGCTGTAATTGTACGTCGACTCTGAACGGCGCAAATGAGAGAGAGCTATTCTGTCGAATGCTTGCCAGACGTTTGCGGAAAAAAGCTGATCTACTTTCCCGCTGTCCCAGAATACAATTATATTTAGCTGCGGCAAGAATGTTCCTTACAGAATTTGTCCCATTCTTTAAAGTCTATAGCTAAGCTACCCATTCAATTTTTGCATAAAAATGGAGTCTAGGTACCTCTTGGGCGCAAAGTTTACTTACATGTACTGGCTTCCGAAACAACGGATATCCAATATGCAACGTCTATATGACTGAAACCTAGCCGCATAATTAAAATTCTGAGCTCCAGGTATATGTACAGCATCTAACCAGTATTACCAAACAATCGACGTACTTGTTTTGAAACCAAAAATATCGGCAAAAACCCAACTTGTATGCCCACAGAACAGACATCGAACTACAGTGAAGACGGCACACCGTCTCCAATTTATACTTTGATCGATGGGCCAAATTTGTTCCCCAATTCACAAAGGATGACGCAATACTCGTGGGATCTTTGATTCTATATTTAAATAGAAAATTATAAACTCATTGAATAAAAAAAAACAAATAAAAATTAGTGTGCAAGGCGGGAATTCATATTCCCTAACCAGTTGATCTTTACTACGACTCAAGTATTATGTAGCTTGATAACAACATAGTACAAGATATAGGAAGGTTCGTTGACGTCCCTGACATAAACGTATGTGGATGGACGACTTTGGATACAAATACAAGTATTAATGTACCTCAAATTTGCACTTCATACAAGTCTCAAAAAAAGTTAACAAAACTTGTAAACTTGTTATCAAAAGTTTTTGTTTTTCTGGTGGGTACGCTAATGTTCGACGGAGAGATTTCAGCGCGATTTTAGTAATTAAAAAAACCGCTTCTGGAGAGTGTATGCTTCTGGATGACGAATCGCTACCCATTATAATTGTTTCTATTATCTTTCAATTTTTATTTTTATGCAGCAAAGTGATGGTAACGAGTTTATACACGAAACGAGCATTAACTTCATTTCTTCGATATAAAAATCGACAATTCGATCTTGAACTTAGATTTTTGGCTTTTGAACTTTTGAAAAATGGCAAACCCACTTTTTTAAGTTTTCCCATCATTGTTTTATCGGAAGCCCGAGTTCAACTTAACCAAACAATACCTAGAGCTATTCAGTTTC
The DNA here is from genome assembly GCA_948293265.1 of Cheilosia impressa. Lineage (NCBI taxonomy): Eukaryota > Metazoa > Arthropoda > Insecta > Diptera > Syrphidae > Cheilosia > Cheilosia impressa. The sequence continues at coordinate 42,515,856 of OX411882.1, read as the reverse complement.
TTACTTCTGCGACTCTTCAAAGCTTCAGAGGGAACTTTATAAGTGAATGAGCTTCACCTTTTCCTTCCCATCTATACAAGAAAGCTGATAGCCACTAAAATAAACAAATAATAGTTAGCGCATCAGGTCCGTAGCGATCCTAGGAATAGCTTCTCACAACCATTCGTTTTGTGTGAGTTTTTCAGTTTTGAAACGAATGCAACGGCTAATTGATAACCACTGGTGTCGAAAAATCTTCTGTGACACATGAGGTTCCCGGTGCTGAAGATATTTTAAATAGAAAATAATCGATTTATCAATTTTCCCTTCAAATTTTCTCGGTTGTAAAAACCAAAATAAAACTGTTTGGTCTATATGAATTTAGAAACTTGTTTGATAACAACTGATGGAGAGTGTGTATTTTTAACAGTAGTAATGCATTTAACCTTTTTATCTCGAGGAAAAATGCACCATCCGAATCAAGGTACCTACTTTTAAAGGTTTTGTAAGCTTTTGAGTCTGCGTGTTGATTTGTCCTAACTTCAGCTGTAAATATCACATATTGTCTTTCGTATCTCTGCAAAGATCATCTTTTGGTTATTCAATACTTTCGATTGCGGCTAAACTTCACCTACAGTTTTTTTTTAATAAAAATATATTTTTTTCCGTATTGTACCTTTTCAGCACAATATCGACGATGAAATCATTTTAACTAACTCAAAGGTGAGTGCCTACTAAATACAGGAGCTAAGCAAATAGGTGTTGGCTACGAGAAAGGGTACAGTTTAGCCAGCAAAGGGTTCTTTTTGTTGTTTGGTAAGAGGAAACTTTATGACATTATTTTTTTAGCAAACATCTCTTCGTATTTAATTTTATGTTTATGAACCCCCTTCTTTCAGATTTTGTTATTTTCTTTATAAATATTAAATTTGATGTTTAGGAAATGTTGTTTATTAAGAAACTTAAATGGTTTATAAATTGAATGTCCTCTTTTTCTTTAAACTCGGATAGCAGTGCATAATTCAGTATTCAAATTAAGAATGTGCTTCTTAAATCAATCATGCTGCGTAATCGTAACAAGAAATATAATTACTAACTTGAGAACGTCCGATCAGTCTAACCTGGATCGTTTGTACTAATAAATAAAGGCGTCAAAATAATAATAAAAATAATTTTCATTATCAAACTAGGGTTGCCTGGTTAATTAACTCAAAAATTATTATACTTAATTGAAGCACTAATCGTTCTTAATTCAATAATACTGCGCTTTGAGGATAAGAAAATTCGCATATCAATTTAAGGTCGGGTATTTACTATAAAAATTCTTAAATTAAACGTGCGAATTATAGAAGTAAGAATGGGGTATCACCAGAAGTACAGAAAATTGATCGATTTAAGCGTGGTTTTGTTTACTATTACTCAATTTTTTTCTCAGAGACAGAGACCAATTATACGAGCACTACCGCGAAATAGACTTATACGCTATTCACACCGAGCCGAAAACTGTGTTTTTCCGAAAACATTCGACAACTTTATCGAAATAAAAAGTTTTTCACGAAAATGACTTCCAATCGTTGGATTGTTGAAACAAACACACCTTTTATTATATTCAGCAAACAAAAGTCATACTTTTTCACACTTAATTGATGGGCTAATATTATTTTTAAATATTTTAAAGCGATCGACGATTGAAACGTCAAACGAAAACTATTTGGTGTTCGGTGTGAATGCATCGACGAGTTTTCGACGAAAATGGTTTTCGGTGCGGTGTGCATAGGGTATTAGGTATTGAATTTATTTGGCGGGCACATGTAAAGCGAAGAGTTATTTCATCTATAACTCAACAGGCAACACGAATGATACCTACGAGTATACTGCGGTTGTTTAAATATAGAATCCCTACCTTACCCATCAGAGCATTAAGGCCCTTTTAAAGCCCCTTTCAACCTTAGTGAATTTATTAATTGAATCTAAATGATCAAAAGCCACACACTACCGATACCTTTTACCTTCAAAAAGAGGTTAAAGAAAGTGAATGGGTCCACAGAAAATTAAGCTAGAGTCCCATTTCGTCAGTCGTCACCGACAATAACATGTCTTTTAGTATGTCACTTAGTTATGTATCAATTAGCGATGTCTCCACATTAATATATTTCTTTGTGTGGGTGATTCCCAATTGTATGATAAAAAAAAACTAGTTCTAATGTTTTGCACAGTGACAAACATGCAGACAGACATGCCTTCCACATCTTATTAGGTCGTTATTTTGATTTTATTACCCTTTTCAAAATAATTTATAAAATAAATTTAATGACGATTAGAACAACTCTTACTGAAACATAACCCGTCATTTGAATACAACGAAGAACAACTTTCGAATCTGCATTTCATATGCTTATGCCAGTGATGACGTTCAAGGAGTGACTTCTCGTTCTACTTCTAAAAATAAGTCCCTGGTACTTCGTACTTGTATATAAAGGAGAATTCAACTCTAATCGGATGTAGTCTAGTTCTTAAAGTTGTACTATTGCAAACGTTAATATGAAAGTAAGTCTCAGCGAGTCGGATTAGGGACTTTCAAAGTGAATGCTTAAATTTTGCTGTTTGTATTTGTTAGGTTTTTGTGGTTCTCTTCGCTCTTGTGGCTTACGTTAGTGCCAGCGGTATTGGCTTGGGCGGTCTTGGAGGATCTGGAATTGGTTACGCTGGCGGACTAGTTGGCGGATATCCAGGAGGTATCGGTGGAATTGGTGGAATTGGTGGAATTGGTGGAATTGGTGGAATTGGTGGACATGGTGGAATTATTGGACATGGTGTACATGGTGGAATTATTGGACATGGTGTACATGGTGGACTTGGTGGTCATCGCGTTGTTGTGGCTCAACCGCTGATCGTCTCGCCAATTGGCGGCTTGGGAGGTATTATTTCCCACGGACGTATTGGTCATGGCGGTGTTTCATTAGGTGGTGGCTATGGAGCTCACTCCGGCATCTGGAGGCACTAGATATGGATATTGGCTGCAATAAAAGATATATTTTTTAAAAGATCTCGTGCAGTTTTTTTTAGTTTCGAGCTTCCTATCGGCCATTGTCAGCGTGGCATGAATAGGCTTCATAGCTGTAGCTTACAGTTAAGCCACACACAGACTCCGATTAAAGGAAAAAAAAAACTAATATGCCCTTAAAAAAACTATACGTTGGGGAAGACGGTGTTAAAAGTAACAGAGGTAAGTTGTAACGTTTAAAAAATTAAGGGTTGACTTTAAAATTAAGAGTCACGTGCAACAGAAAAAATCAAACGACGTGTCTACTTAAGGTTTGTATTCACCGTCAGTCGTACTGTGTGAGGTCCGGAAAATTCGATGATTTGTTATATTTTTTTGTATTTTTTGTTTATTTATTTATTTGTTACCTATATTTATATTATTTATTTTTGATTTTGTTTAAAGTATTTCGGATTTACTGTATTGAAATACAGTATCGGTTGTTTTTTGCAGCTAAGAATTCAACTTTTGGCGAATTTTGTGTATGAGTTTTATGCGGATCCCGTTTTTTATTTTTTAGTGTTATTTGTTTTAAATTTCCTCCCGGGGCTAGTTGCTACATGGAGTGCAGAATGCATTATTTGTCCAAGGAGATGCAAGCAAGGAAGTATAAAAATCAACTATTTTAACCGATATTGGAGACAAGCGACCAGTTCTCGAGGAACAAAATAAAAGCATAGCCTGAAAGGTCTCCAAGAATAAATCCAAAAGCAGGTGAAGGAAAGAAGTATTTATTCAGCTTAGCATTGAGCTACATTTACTTTTATTCAATAACAATCAGCCAACAAAATGGTAAACAAACCTTAATTTTCGGTCGGCATTTGACAATAAAATTTTGTATTTCATTGGAAAATGCTTGCCAATGGACTAAGTAGTTGTAATTTTGTGACCCATTGTTTCCCTTGTTTTGCGTCCTTTTCGTCGACGTTTGAAGTTGTACCGACTTCATCGTTATCGGAGCAGACATCAGGTGTACGAAGTAAGTCGTTGGCAATTTTTTTCTATTTTGTATAAGTAAAACACTCAACGAATAAAACAATCAAACCCAGTTAAATGTCTGTGACCTCAAATACAGCACTTTACAGTCTGTAATCTCGACAAAAGACCCTCACTGCTCTACCAACTTTGATTTAGTTTTTGACGCACCCAGAATTTTAATATATGGTTTGGTGCCGACCTAAACGATGACAGGCTTCTGAACTCTAGCGAATACAAGTAAGGTCTGCAAGCTGCTTACCCACAGCCATTACTAGTTAGTCGAATTCGGTTCATCCCGTTGTCTATCGGAGCTTCAACTACAAAAATCCAATCATTTACAGAATCCTTCGTGTGGAATATTTCAAAGGATGTCATGCCTGATGTGCACCTTGATTTGAGTGTATCCCTTGCCATCTGCATCTCCCACAGCTGCGGTGTCCGAGTGGTTAAGGAGATGGACTTGAAATCCATTGGGCTCTGCCCGCACAGGTTCGAGTCCTGTCCGCAGCGTTGGTTACTTTTTTGTTTCTTTTTTATTTTACTGAACAAATCAATTCGTCATGTTCATAATTCATTCTACTCCCCTCCGTCGATGGGCGCAACCTTATATATTCGAATCACGACTCACTCATGAAAGGGTATATCGTAAATACGAAAAAACAGCTCTATTAAAATGCTGCTACAGATGTATCGCGCAATCGCCCCGAGGTACATCCATTAAAACTGGTTCACATATACCCCTCAAATCAGAGTGGCTTGGCGCTGGCTTTTGAATTTGGCGCTGGAGCTTTGGATCCACTCTAATTGTTCGACAAATTGCTAGATTCGGCCGAGACATCGAAGCAATCAGCTGGGTATCTTGCCGCGTGTACCCATTTCCTGCCCGCAACTCAATAATAATGGTGGCACTTAGATTAGCCATCTTATGCAACTAACAGTGTTGCACATTCGCTATTTGTCAGACTGTGCGCGCAGTCTCTTTAGGCATTCAACGGAGTGTCTGCATGTGCGCTTAACTAAGATTAGATCGTCAGCCGATTGTAGTCATTGTCATCGATCGTTTGGCATGGCAAATGGCCAATGGAGGGCACTACTATTCCTATGCCTGTGTAGATCAAGGATGATGCAAATTCGAATGGTTGACAGATCGACTTGTGACACATGTCGCGTCGGTGGCGTGTGTCGATTTGTTAATAATTTTTATTGCTCATTTGCGAGGTGCAATTAAAAGCGTGCCGCTCTTTAGGCCGGTAATAGCTCTCGGCAAGACAAATTGCACTTGGCCAATAGTAAATTACATCAATTAGATTATAGTGTGACTATAAGACAATGTCTGTCTGCGTTGATTTTGCGATAATGGATTTGGTTAATAAGTAAATTGAATTTACAGTGCCCATACGCATGTGGGCACCAGAGGCGGCCGTTATGCAATATTGCATAGGACCAGTGCAACGTTATTTGTCATTCTCTAGACACAGGAGTGGCATGAGTTGTAATTGTGAGCTCGACAGAAAATTGTGCAACCTCCGACGCTGCACCTGTTTCGAGTTGCACTATAGGCGTTTGTAAATCGTGCTCGGACTTTGGGGGAGAGTCAGCATTTAGTGAAAAATGCAAGAGAAGTTCTTTCAATTTTATTTTATTTACATTTCTCGTTTTTTTTTCAGAAGAGAGTGAACCTTTACCATTGTCCCTTGACGATTTTGATGAACTTGGTGAAACCGCCAGCGTTGCCATTGTTACCGTATCCAGAGCTGCCATAACCCCCGCCGTAGCTGCTGTAGCCACCGCCATAACCGCCACCATAGCTACCTCCATAGCTGCCTCCATGTCCGACACCGTATGAAACAGACGGAGCAGACACTACTGAGTATGAGACTGGTGCTGGAGCAGTATGGATGTACGATACCGATGGAGCATTGTCAGAATATCCACTACCGTATCCACCGGAGTATCCTCCATTGTATCCACCAGAGTATCCACCATTATATCCTCCATTATATCCTCCATTATATCCCCCGTTGTATCCACCATTGTTTCCACCAACAAATCCAGCGCTAATTTTAACGCCGGCACCAAGCTTAAGCAGCTTCAGAAGACTGGCATTTGAAACTGCCAAAATGGCAAACAAACAAACGAGGACCTGGAACAACAAAGAATGTCCTTGATAAGTACACACACAGTAGAAAAACTTTACTTAGTCACTTTGAACTCACTTTCATGATGATCTCTTCGCTAGAACACGCAGAATATTTCCGTTCTGATTGTGATCGAGATTTTATATGAAAATCGATAGTGAGACTTGTAAAGTAGTAACAGAGGTTCAAGAAAATATGCTAAGTCTCACTCATTGAAATCGGTCTGATATGTGTGCAAAAACTATGCCTATGGGGGCAATAGACGCACAGTCAAATTTCCATAACTAGCTCCGCCGCAGAGGCTATTAAGGGCTATAACCGGTTTGGGCGTTTCCAATGGCTTTTCGTTAACAAACTAGTATAGTTCTGGTACAAGTTTCTTTCGAATAAATAAAAATTTTCTTTCCGTTTTGGCAGCTTTTCTTACTGAGATTGGAGTTGTTCAGGCCTTGCCCAACTGACAAACACAGGTGTTAATGAAGTCTACGGAAATCGAAGACAATTTGCCGTGTAACATTTATTTGATTATGTCAGCTGAATAAGGGAATGAGCTCGTTACTTGATGTGACCTCTAACTCTGGCGGTGAGTTGGATTACCACAATTTTGGCTGAGAAAGGAAAAAAAATTACCTTTAGTTCTACGATGCTTTAAAATTCAAACGTTTTTGATTTAGCTTTAGTTTAAATATGTCTTTGCGAGACATGTTGGCTGTAGGGATTAAGAATGCAAGTTATAAGCCCTTGCGACTTTCGCTTGATACAAGATTTTTGCAGTGTGATTTGATAGCTTGTCGACACCGTTGACGTTAATATTTTCATTCAAAAATTCGAACTCTATATTTAAAATGAGATGAAAACCGCAATCAAAAATGTGTCAAAAACGTGTTTATAAGTGCGTCGAAAAACCAGTCAGACAACAGTCCCAAAAATCGCAAGAAAAGCCGTAGAAAAGGGGTCCAAAAAGTCGTCTAAAAACGCATTAAAAAAAATCGACTAAAGAAGTCTAAGAAGTCCTAAACGCCAAGAAACGCATCTATAACACACAAAAGCGGGAATGAAAACGTTTCTACGCCCTAAGTACATGTTTAAAAACGAAAAAAATTAGTCTACCATCCAAAGTTGTCTTTCAATCGCATCCAAAGTCGGGTCAAAACGGCTTCAAAAACGCCTTAAGAGCGCATGTAAAAACCTTTTGATAAATGAGTCGGAAAACAGGCTTAAAAACACGTCAAAAATCGTATAAAAAATGCGTCGAAAACCGCTTATAAAATTAAAAAATAACGAATTTAAAAATGCATAAAAAAAAGAAGACAAAATGATACCAAAAAACACCTACAAAAAGGTATAGTGAATGAGTCGCAAAACACGCCTAAAAACGCTTCCAAAATTGCATCAAAAATGCATTTAAAAAAAAATAAAAACAAGTTGAAAAACACATCAAAACGGCGTCAAAAAATATGAAAAAAACGAGCCCGAAAATGGGCATAGAAACTAATCAAATGCGGCCTAAGAGTTCGTTCCAAAATTCGCCTAAAAACTTTAAAAGCTTTAAAAATGCACCTAAAATCAGTTCAAAATTGAGCATAAACGTGGGTTCAAACGGTTCAAAAAACGCCTTACAAGCGACTGCGAAAACTGGTACATAAATAAGTCTCAAAAGACGCTCAAAAATAAGTCAAAAATCGCATAGAAATGAAACGAAAAACTCCTCAAAAATTCATCAAAAATGATTAAAAAACCCACCCAAAAATATGCATACAAACAAATCAAAAATCGTCTTAAGAGTTCGTTCCAAAACTTGCCTAATCCAATAGCTCTTCAAAAACGCTTAAAAATGCTTTTAAAATACAGCGGAAAACGCTTGAAAATGCATTAAAAATCGTTTCATAAGCATTTTCAAAAACTCGTTCTTACTATATACTTACATCATACGAAAAGTTACTCGCCAACCAACTAATTGTTCAATGTGGGTCTTAAGGACTAATGCAGCTTATACGGGTAGAAACAAGTTCCCAAGCCATGTTGTAATTCGAAATCTCCTAGTCTGTGGTTTCCAAAAGGCCAGCCGAAATGAAATGGGCTCTGACGCATAAGACAAATATGGAGTCTGCTTACTCCTTTCAAATACTTCGTATGGGCCACTTACCGTATTATGGTTATGTTGTGCAATTCAAATGTCATTCCACGTCGGCTTTAGCTGGCTTACTCCCATGCAATTCTACTCATATAAATAAGCCGATGTCCTTGTACTGTTTTACTCCATCATACTAAATACAAGTTGGTCCAAGATGAAGGTTGCACACAATTTATTTCAAATCTAAGAACTTACAGTTTTTCTGGCTTTCAATATTTTTTGCTGTGCTATCCTCTCGGTTCAAGTGGCAGACATCCCGTGTCCTAATCGAATGTAAAATCAAATGAAAAACGCTTAAATGGTTTCAGTTAAATTTATGGCACCACTGACTAGACAACAAAATTAATACAGATCATTTTCCAAAGCTACACCACAATCCTTATGTGAATCTTATTATGTCTATTCAAAACATATGCAACCGGAAGTTCGCAACCGGTTGCCAACAAATCGATCATCCATGGAACCGCATGAAAAAGATCCTCAATGTAGCTCGAAAAATCCTCCAAAGCAGACCTTGCAAAATACTTGAAGAAACGTCCCAAACAAGCTAGTCCGCTATCCATTCCGTTGTATATCACGTTCCACAGTTCGTTTACATTCCAATTAATAAATCCAACAACCTCACGTTCCGGCGGCCAAATCCTCACTGTTCACTGACTCACCTTGCTGCGACGGGAATCTGCTGCAAACTCTTGATACTTGTTTACAATATTCTACCTGCAATTCACAAAAATTGTATTAACAAACAAGTTCCTTTCAATCATTATCAAGACTGACCTTTACCCTTCCGTCGGTCTTAATTAAAACGTATGCTGTGCAACCACCTTAATTTATAAAACAATAAGGCGGGATTGGTAATCGTGTTTTGAAATGCATTATCAAAGTAATCCGCTTCTTGAATAATATTTCAATCAAGTTAGTACGGCGGCTATGGCCCGTTGCGCCGGAGGTAGTTATGTTTCGTTTGTTTATTATTATTATTTTATATTTATTAATCTTTTCGCTTTGGAGGTAGGCACGCACACTCTAATGATAAGATAAAAAAAATATTCCGATCGTTTTGACACACTCGAACAGAAATGGTGGCTGCGGGTTCCCGATAAGCTCTTTATAATTAATTGAGGAAAATAAACAAATAGGTAATCTACACTGACATTGAATCTTGCCTCGAAACAGTAGTGGCCATCGGCAACGACAGTTTTAATCACTGTTTCCCATCCGTTTATGAGATACACAGTGTGCAATAATCCCAAAGTCCCAGCACTCAAAGATGGACAAATAAAAAAATATGAATAGCTAATTATTTTTTACAGCAATCAAGCAAAACGTAATCACCTTTTTCACCACACTAACAAATGTATAAGGTAGGCCTACCTAAAAAGGAAAGAAACTTAAATAATACGAAAATCCAAATAACCAACAAAATTGATAAGAAAAATTAAAATAGTACAGCGAGCGGCTTTTTCATATAACTAGGAAAAAAAATAAAATCTATAATTCTCTTGTACTCTTATTTATATTACAGGCAGTTATACGGGCAGGATTGTAATATTCAAACAATTGAATGAAGGACAACTTTTACCTAAAAAAAATGACAAATAACTACAAAAGTCTTGAAGGCCCTTCTGTGAAAATATAGAAGTTTGCACAGAGATCTGAAGACTCGGCGAGATAGTCTCCACAAACTGTCATGTACCTAATGCAGCCGGACCTTTCTTGTTGCTCCCCACCTGTTACTTACAAACCTTGATAGCAAGGTCAAAGCCTTGAACCGTTTATTAGGCTTAGTAAATGCTATAAGCAGATTTAAAACTTTTCAACTAAGACTTTGTACTTTTGTAGTCTTTGGAAATAATTCTTCCTAGGGTCGTGATGAAATATTAAAAAAGGTGAGCAGTTTTTTTATCTATCGACTTGCGGTTTCAAAAGTAGTGCCATTGATCCAATTTTCGTTTGTTCTGATAGTTCTTTTTTTTATATATAAAATCTTAGGCACCTTATATTATTTGAACGTTCTTTATGTTGTCAGCTTCAAGTTCGTTAGAAGAAGACCTCGTTCTCCGGCGAGTTCATCTACGAGTCCGAGGCGATACATGTCTTACGTGAAATAGGTAACATCGCTACGAAAGTCTTAGGCAGATTTGGCGGCGATTCACAGAAACTCGCAACATCAAAAGTGTGTTCGAGTTCAGGATAATGAATTTCTGTGATTCAGACAGATTTTTAGCGTTTTTCATCCATTTCTTGACCTTTAATATTTTTATATTAAAGTTGGTTTTACTACGCCATAGGCAAGTTTACAGGGGAAGACTAAGCGATCACACATGAGAAGAATATGCGAAATATGCCTTTTCGAAGTGTAAGTAGTTTACAATTGATTCACTGATGATTGTCAAATTGCCAACATCATATTGCTCATAACCTTTCCAGTAAAGCCAAACGTACTTCCCTCAACTGTCAAATATTATGTGAAATAGATTATAACCGAATACTCGTGTTCATTTGTAACTCACTAGTTCCGAGACCGTAAAGATATTCAAGACAAACAAAATCAACTTCTGTTCCTATTGATTTTTAAATAAAATGTGACAACATTCGCGAAACATGCATCTAGAAGAACGCGTTCGCATTACAATAATACACACTACTGGATATGCATATATAGCAACGTCGCTGACTGTATTGCAAATAAGTCGTTGACCAACAAATACATGGCCTACGGCGCCTGACCTACATGGAGTTCAGCGTTCAGCCTGCAACAAAATAAACGGACAAACGCCAAACGACTTATGCCAGATTCGTAACATTCGTTCGGGTCATCTTTATTCACTCGATGATCAGCTCAATTTCAATGGCAGCGCGCTGATTGTCTGGTCTCGGGAATAATAATGTAGCTATAACACTGTGCCAAGAGGTGAGTAAGAAACAAGAAGTCGATTATAATGACAAAGTAGCACTGCAGCAAGAAGAAGGTTACATAACATACCGCGCACGTTTTGACAAGGCTATGCTGATTTTAGAGTGTTGCGCCCCGCACAACGTGTGTATACATTTGGAGGCTCGCCGGAAGAGGGGGGCTTCCACAATTGAGAGCTGGTCCCCTCTACTCTCATGCGAAAATGATTAAAATTTTCGATGCGGATACCAAGGAGGTATACACAGTGGCAATGGGTATGCACTGATTTTCCACATTGCCCCGCCAAAAGAAGGGAAAACTCCAAATGTTGGTATAAAAAGATGCCACTGCGACGGTAGAAGGCATCAGTCTTAGTTGTGCTATCGTTCGCTCTACACTTGGACTTAACACAAAATGAAGGTGAACACAACACTCTGATTGGATACAAGATGAAAGGATACTGCGCTGAAGGATTATACTAATCGTTTTCTCTCTCTCTGTATTTTTGTAGATATTTGTTTGTTTGCTGTCGATTGCAGCGGTTGCTTCCGCTGGATTCCTTGGAGGTGGCGGCGGCGGCGGCGGTTGGTCCGGCGGTGGTGGTGGCGGATACGGAGGCGGTGGCTACGGAGGCGGTGGCCACGGTGGCGGTGGATCCAGCGTGAAAGTCGTCAAAGTCATTAGCAGCGGAGGTGGCGGCGGTGGAGGTGGACATGGCGGATGGGCTGGCGGCGGTGGTGGAGGTGGCTACGGCGGAGGCGGCGGCTACGGAGGAGGTGGCGGCTACGGAGGAGGCGGCGGCTATGGCGGCGGTGCCGAAGCTATCAAGGTCATTAAAGTCATCTCCAGCGGCGGCGGAGGCGGAGGCGGCTATGGAGGCGGTGGCGGCCATGGAGGATGGCAAGGAGGTGGCGGTGGAGGCTACGGAGGTGGTGGATATGGAGGTGGTGGTTCCAGTATTGGTGCCGTGAAAATCATCAAGGTTATCGGCGGTGGTGGCTCCGGAGGATACGGAGGTGGTGCCGGTGGATGGTCTGGTGGTGGCGGCGGTGCCGGTGGATGGTCCGGTGGCGGTGGCTGGTAAGAAGCCATTCCAAATTCCTCGAAACAGTCATGTATTATTGTAAATATGTTGTCGAGCAACCTCTTGTTATCCTAACACCAATGGAAAGTTGTTGTCGAATCAGTCGAATGCGATTCGATTTGTTAAAAATAAACTACATTTTTTAACTTTGTGATAAATAGCGCATTTTATTTGACCAAGATTTAAAAATACCGTCCTTCGAAAATGTTCTTAAATTGTCAGCTAAAACAAAATTCCCAAACGATGAGTTCACCGGAGCTGCAACGCGATCGTAATGTCAGAAAATTCCATTTTATTTCAACAGCTTTAGTAGCTCAAATATTTTTTGTTTTTTCCTTTTTTTTCAAGTACCTACTTTTCTCGGAAAAGGCGAGCCTTAACAGCTTTCAGAGCTTTCCGAGGTGCTCACAGGTTTTCTGAAAATATGTTTCAATAAAGTTAGCTCTCTTTGTTTGCTTGTTATAGGACAAGAAAATTGGATAAGATTTAAAAGTGGGCATTAACCAAAAATAGATTATGTCGTGGGCTAGTGTCTATGAAAATTCGACGGAAATCATTTAAATCAAGTAAATAACTCTTGCAATGGACAACTAATCCTTTTGTACAAAGTGCGATTTCAATGTATATAGCACTTTGGCTTAAGCCAGAATAATCTCATGCAATCCCACCATATTAGTTCTTAGTTTCGTTGCCCGTCTTTCAAGGAGTTCAGAAACTGATCTTTGTGAAGTGATTTTGTTTAGTTTGCAGACAGCTGTAAGCGACGAGTCTGCAAAAATTGGATATTGGCTTAATATTGGTGTGAAACCTTCTATAAATTAAAGTGTTCATCTCTGTACATTTGCTATAAAAGTACTGTGTATGGAAGAGAAATGCAAGTGCTGTCTTTACTGCAGGTAGATGGATTTGATGTATACTTTTTTGTGGGTTTATGGTACGGGACAATGACTTTCGGATCTGCACGTGGAATGTTCGGACCCTGAATAGACCGCGTGCAGCCGAACAATTAGCGGAGGCCCTACGCTGCTACAATGCAGATATCACCGTCATCCAGGAAGTGCGGTGGGATGGGCCGGGCAAAAAAAGGATGAAAAACTGTGACATCTACTACGGTGATTGCTATAAGGAACAGAAGCAGCGACTATTTGGATGTGGATTCGTTGTAAGCGGCAGACTTAGGCAAGAAGTCTTGAGCTTTCGACACGTTAATGAACGCCTTGCAACTATCCGCATCAAGGCTAAATTTGCCAACATCAGCCTAATATGCGCTCACGCCCCCACAGAAGAAAAAGACGATGCTACCAAGGAATGTTTCTACGAGCTCCTCGACCAAACATATGAGCAATGTCCTAAATATGACGTTAAAATCGTCCTTGGTGATTTTAACGCCAAAATAGGCAAGGAGGATATCTTTGGTAGCACAATCGGAAAGCACAGCCTACACGACAACACGTCTGGAAACGGACTAAGGCTAATTGACTTTGCGGCGGGACGTAATGTTACTATAGCTAGCACACGGTTTCCTCACCTCAATATTCACAAAGGAACATGGCGGTTACCGGATCATCATACTGTCAATCAAATTGACCATGTTGCGATCGACGCAAGGCACTCCTCCAGTATTCTAGATGTCCGCACCTTCCGAGCGGCCAACATAGACTCGGACCACTACCTTGTTGTAGCCAAGGTACGAATGCGGATATCCCAGACACCACAACAACAAGGAAATACTGTGAGGAGATTCAACGTTGAACGGCTACAAACGCAACAGACCGCCAGAACCTTTGCCGATCGCGTGTCCCTCAACCTCTCGAGAAGTCCCACGCAGCCAGCATCAAGTGCTGAAGACCAGTGGCATAGATGCCAAGAAGCCATTAGAAACGCCGCAACTGATGTGCTTGGTTTCACCAAACCACCCCCTCGAAACCCCTGGTTTGATGAAGAATGCCGGCAAGCGCATGCAGCAAAACAACGTGCCTATGAAGCGGCGCTGCACAGAAGGACGAGAGCAGCTCGTGAGCTCTACGAGCAAAAGAGGAGGGAAGAACACCGGCTTCTCCGAAAGAAAAAGAAAGAGCATGAGAAGCGCGCGATCGAGAAAATAGAGAGATGTTACTCCAGGAACAATGTTCGGAAGTTTTACCAAAAGGTAAAAAGAACGTGTCATGGCAACAAAACCCGAACAGAAGCCTGTAGAGATGAACAAGGGAACCTTGTAGTGGAATCACAGTCGGTGCTGAGGACATGGAAAAACCATTTCTGCAGACTGCTAAACGGCGAAGACGACCAAGATCCCGCTGTCAGGCAGAACGATCCATTCAATCTGGGCGATGAAAGCCAAGATTTCCGTCCACCTGACCAAAATGAATTGAGGATAGCAATATCCAAGCTGAAGTCCAACAAGGCTGCTGGACCAGATGGCTTACCTGCCGAGCTCTTCAAAGCAGCGGGAGATGACTTGGTAGAGTGCATACACCAACTCGTCTCCAAGATTTGGTCGGAAGAAAGTATGCCTGATGAATGGAACCTCAGCATTGTTTGCCCGATCTATAAGAAAGGAGACCCTCTAAACTGCGCCAACTATAGAGGTATCAGTCTCCTTAATATCGCCTATAAGATCCTCTCTGCTGTACTATGTGAACGCCTGAAGCCATTTGTCAACGAACTGATTGGACCCTATCAGTGCGGTTTTAGGCCCGGTAAGTCCACAGCCGACCAAATATTCACACTACGGCAGATCCTGGAGAAAACCCAAGAAGTCCAAATCGATACCCACCATCTGTTCATCGATTTTAAGGCCGCATATGACAGCATTTATAGAGACGAGCTATACAGAGCCATGTCTAGTTTTGGCATCCCTGCCAAACTCGTCAGATTGTGCAGAATGACAATGGAGAATTCTCGCTGCTCCATTAAGGTCGGAAACAATCTCACCGAGACCTTTGATGTCAAAAAAGGATTTAGACAAGGTGATGCGCTGTCATGTGACTTCTTTAACATCATTCTTGAGAAAATTGTGCGCAACTCACAAGCCAATACCAGAGGCACAATTTTCCAAAAGTCTGTGCAACTGCTTGCATACGCGGACGATATTGACATTATTGGCAGAACACAGCGAGCTGTCACTGGCGCGTTTGCAAGTATCAGTACGGAAGCGGCAAAAATGGGTTTAGTGGTAAACGAGGGCAAAACAAAATATATGCTGTCAACAAGAAGGGACACACAACATCGACGAATCGGACAGAACGTCACAGTAGACAGCTATAATTTTGAGGTAGTTAGGGACTTTGTCTACCTCGGCTCCGCTATAAATTCTGAAAACGATATCACCTCAGAAATCAAACGAAGAATCACTCTTGCCAACCGCTGTTACTTCGGCCTAAGAAGGCAATTGATTAATAAGGCCTTGTCGAGAAACACTAAGGAGACTCTATATAAGACCCTCATCATCCCAGTCCTGCTATATGGTGCAGAAGCATGGACGCTTTCAAAGGCGGATGAAGATCTCCTTGGTCGTTTCGAACGAAAAATTCTTCGAGTGATTTTCGGTCCCGTTTGCGTTGACGGGTTTTGGAGGAGGAGATTTAACAGCGAACTCTACGAGCTGTACAGCGACATCGCCCTGGTCAAAAAAATACGCATCAGTCGTCTAAGATGGCTGGGGCATGTAGAGCGAATGAACACCAATGCTCCGGCCCGAAGAGTCTTCGATACCAACCCGGAGGGACAACGCAGTAGAGGAAGACCTCGCCTTAGGTGGCGCGCACAAGTGGAAGGGGACCTCAACCAACTTGGAGTGCGCAACTGGAGGCAGTTAGCCAAAGATCGCGCTAACTGGAGAGGCGTATTGGTTGAGGCCCAGGTCCACCCCGGACTGTAGCGCCGCCTAAGTAAGTAAGTATGGTACGGGACCGTTTTTAAATTTCACTATTACGATTACGAACTCGAG
This sequence comes from Cheilosia impressa, assembly GCA_948293265.1. Lineage (NCBI taxonomy): Eukaryota > Metazoa > Arthropoda > Insecta > Diptera > Syrphidae > Cheilosia > Cheilosia impressa. The sequence goes on along the minus strand of OX411882.1, from coordinate 42,499,655 downwards.
ATTTTAAGCAAATCTGACATTAACGATAATAGATTAACTCAAAAACTGGTGGTTCTCGCAATTCTGTCCGTCATCAGCTCCTGAGGTCCATAGCCCAAACGGCTGGACGGATTGGTTTCCAACTAAGGATTCTGAGTTTGTGGGCTTACCTACAGTTCGAAGCCACTTTTTCCTCTTTAGCCCCATCATTAACGTTATTTTTAATTTGGCAGTTTAAGAAAAGTGCTATTTTTACGAATACGGCTTCAACGATTGCAACCGAAATTGATATTTATCCTTAAGTGGGTGGGGCTTACATCGCTGCATATATAGTTTTTCTTTTTATCTTTGAAAATCTAACTTATCTCAAAAACGGTCCATACTCTTTTAACAAAAATTAATTGTTAATGTAATATGGACATTTCTAAGTTGATAGAACTCAGTTTCTAAATGTTAAAACTCAGTTTTTTTCGAAATTGCCGTAGAATACATTTTTTTAAATAACGCATTAAATTTGTTTTTTACATGGTTTATTTAAAAATATAATATTTCGGCAAATATCGATTTCGGCCTAAGCTCCAACTTGGAGTAAAATTGATATTTTCGAAATTATGGCGTCCTTCATTTTCAATTCGAATCACTGAAAGAGGAATTTTCAAATATTGTGTCTCGAAAACCCCATCGGATTCATATTATAAGAAAACTTTACGAACCAAGTAATGCTTACATCCTAAACAATACCTTGAACTCCGTTTTTGGCCTAATAGTATTTTTCGAACTAAACATGAAGGCCCATGCTACACGAATAGGACGGATTTTCATACCTATATTTTCCCACTTATACCTACTGAACCATCTTTCGTTCATATCATGCAATACAAACTATTATACAAATTAAATTTTGTGAAAGGTTCCCCTTAAAAACCGACAAGACAACACTCACTCATTAGACATGCCATTCGGAAAATGAAAAGTTGGTATTTCGACGGTTCCGTCCCTCCTATCCAACATCAGTTATTTAAAATCATCTTTATAACAAACTCATTACACATTTACGTACGTAACAGCTAATACCTGTCTAATCAATCAAACAGATCGCTTGCGATTGCGAGCACTTCTCTTGAAGCACAATGTCATCAAGTGCGATCATTATCTCTAATCGGCTGAAGAGATCATGCAATTGATCCTCAATTACCATGCCATTGCTATATCCCAAGTGCAAGTTTGTTATATGCATATTAACGATAAAAGTCTGCGCACTGCAGTTATGCAACCCACAGAAGAGACCATAGAGAAAAATTAAGACACAAAATGAAATACCGCTTGCTCACAGCGCAAGCTCAGCCTGAGGGCAAGTTACCAAAGGGTAACCTATGCGAGGGAAAGAAATTCGAGATCAGCCGGAAATATGTTGCGCTGTCTGTTTGAGGCTTATAAGAGGTATTCCTACATACCTGGGTGTGCATACATTAGTCGATAAGTTATTAAGACACTCAATCGTTTATCCTCAGGCAAGTGGCTTCACACAAGCACCAGTTATCTCTTCGTAGCCGGATAATCTGTTGAAGGTTTCCATTTTTTTCCTACCGATTTTTAAGCATTGAATAAGAAAAATTGTGGCGCTGCACCGTTGTTGGATTGAAAAAAAAATGCTTTGTGTCATGGCCCAGCAACAGTACTGTTCTCGTTCATTAAGCAATTTGCTCCTTCTCTATCTGATGGGTGATTTCAAAAACAAGGCGAATTATAGCTGCAGAGAAAGCGACTCAACTGATTTCTCTGTGAATGAACTTGCAAATCGACTTCCATGCCCGAAATTGCATTCAATTAAAACTTTATGCGTTAAAACAAACGTTCGTAACGACGACTATACCTTCGTATGTGCATGTATCTGCCGATTTAAGATCAGATGTGTATCTAACCTCTAAGATGTTGGTTACCACCACCCGTGTTACGTGTACTTCCCATTAGCGTTGTAACGGAAAAATTGCTAAAAGGAAAAAGCCCGAACCAAAAATACTATTTTAGTATTTACTTTTTTTTTCTTATTTTTTTATTTAAAGAATTAAATCTTGCTTTAACCTTGAAGCTCAAAAAGGAGCCATTTGGCCCCTAAAGGGGTCAAACGGCAACGCCGTTTCCCATGAAAAATATTCGCACAAAAGCGCACTTACGCTGAACAAAAGCGTTCGCCTTAGCACTTTCGAACCTACTCCATGCGAAAGTATGATTCGTTTTTAATGTGTGTGCGATTTAATTGTTTGACCTAGTCATCAAATTTTGCCCACAATTGATGGCATATAAGACTGTGCGCCTACACTATATATACTTTGAGGAAACTTGACCATGGTATTGCAAATATCGGAAGTCGTCCATGGCCTGGCCATGCGCGTTCCCATCATTTGTGCGTGGTTTCTTCTTGGTTTTTGCATACCAGTTGCGAGTAATTGTCTTCACACCAAGTGCCTTTTAGACAATGGAGATGAATACATTTATTTTGCAATTGAAATCGAAACATCTATTTACAGTTTGAAGATGTTAGCACCTCTTCTGTTAATTGGCTCTTTCTGTTTTCTGCTCTGATCTTATGGCAAAGAAAGTAAACCGATTTTCCAAGTGAATAATGCTCAGTAATAAATAAGAAGTGGCAGATAATGAAAATTATATGTACCTGTTTGTATACCTTAAAAATGTGTGCCATATCCTTTTCATGAAATTTTCCATAACCAAATCGCAAAGTGACTGCCCTACGAATTTTATCTTTGAGGTCTTGAATCGACGCTGGGCTGTTGGCATAGACCTTATCTTTCACATGGCCCCAAAGGAAGAGGTCGCAAGGTGTTAAATCACAAGATCTCGGTGGCCAATTGTGATCACCTCTTCGAGAGATAAGACGGTCCGGAAACTTTTCCCATAAAAGATCAATGGTTTCGTTGCTTGTGTGGATTTTCACCATTTTTGTAGTGTAGTGGCTGCCTCCAGTTACACACACCAAGTTGGTTGAGTTCAAACTCCAATTGTGCGTGCCACCTAAGGTGGAGTTGCAGTCTTCCTCTGTTAGGTTGTCACTCTCGGCTGGAATCAAAGAATCGTCGGGCGGGTGCGTTGCCGTCCATAAAAATGAAGAATAACTCTTGTCAATCGCAGTTTCTTCGTGCAAAGAAGGCTTTTATGCACTCGAAATGTCAAGAACTTACAGAAACCATAAGCACTTAGCTCAAAAAGAGCGTTGCCAGGCGGTTCAAATATTTGTCCCAGATTTATCAATTTTTCCATTATTTTTTTTTTAATATATATTTAGGGAGCTACTAAAAAGAAAGATTTTTGAATTTGCAACACAAGCATCTTGCGAATGAAAAAATGTGTTTTTGACCTGCCTAAACAGTGCGGCAAATGAGTCCACCCAATGAAAATGTCAAGTATTTGAAGATTTGTTTCAAGAATTTGCATAGTCCTTTCCTTTGATGAAAATTTCATTTAAAGAGTCTACCAGGAGAGGTTGGTTCTTAAATGTGGACAAATGTTTAAGGAACTATTGCAGAAAACACTGAGACATAACAATATCTTTTTTCTGGAAAGCTGTACCTTCCATACATGGTAACAAGGGAAACTCAACGCACAGCAAAATTATGATTTTTAGATTTTAAAATTCCTGTTTCTTAGAAGCCTTTCGCTTTTTTTAAGAAGTAGATGACAATTAATGATTTTTGAAGCCATTTTTCCACAATAAAGTCACCTAGGCCTGCTTTCCTAACTGTCCTTCCAATTAAATTTCTTCTATTCCACCGGTGTGAAACCACTTTCATGTTCCACCATAAGGTCAACTCTGTCACAAGTCACCCGAGCTCTTAGTCAAATCTAACAAAACCACACAACTAAATCACTCTAGATGTGAACTCAAACCTGGCACTTAAAAATTTGCCTCATCAGTAAGAGAAGCGTCATCAATTGCTCCTCTCTCTCACATTCACTTCCTCTTGTATGTATGAAGAAACTCTCTATGTCCACACTTTCAGTGTCTAAAAAGCTGATTAATTGACGCGTGTGAATTGTCCGTAGATTTTTCCATCATTGGTCCGACAGAAAATTAAACCAGTCATGGGACACTCACTTTTCATGTCGACTTTACGAGCCATTATTCTGTCGTTATGTTACATCATCGGCTTGTTACTTTATCATTATTTACAGAAGAGATCTACAAATTGAAAAAAAAAAATTGCTTGAAAAGAGACTTAATTAAGAGGGGTTCGAGTAAAGAGTTTATTTCACAAGCGGTTAGGTACATTTTGGAGCCTCAAGAGGTGGTTTTTGTTGGTTACCAGCCACTTTTTCCCCAACCGGATGATTGACCATAACCCCCAGCAGCACCAGCAGCATAACGACCGCCATATGAACGTCCCTGGGATCCGCCATAGCCGGCATTGCGTCCTCCTCCACTTCTGACACCCAGTCCAGAACCTCTGGGTAGGTAAGGTTTGCCGCCTGCACCGTGCGAGCCACCGCCTTGACCATAGCGAGCAGATCCACCAAAACTGTTGACTGATGAGCCACCTCTATGTCCACCACCGAGTCCATAGCCGCCTCCTTGGGATGCACCTCCATAACCACCACTGATGCCATAGCTGGATGAGGAGCCAACTCCGAAGCCGGCCCCTTGCGATGCACCTCCATAACCACCTCCGAGTCCGCTGCCGTATGATGAACTTCCAAAGCCACCGCCGAGTGATAATCCTGATGAACTACCTCCATGGCCGCCAGATCCATAGCTACTACCACCACCAAACCCTGCTGATCCACCGCCACTTCCATAACTACGAGATATACCACCATGACCACGAGAACCGCCGCCGTGTCCGTAACCCGAAGAGGCTCCTCCATGTGCGCCACCACCACCGAGCGCGTAACCACCCGATGCACCTCCAATTCCATAGCTGCTACTCTGGGATACAGCACCACCACCGCCAAAGGAACCACCGCCATAGGAACCACTGCCGAGTCCTAAGCCGGATAAGGCTCCTCCGTATCCGCTGCCGTGAGAAGCGCCAGACGAGACACCTCCGTAGCTACCGCCATGAGAAGCGCCACCAAATCCAGACGAGACTCCTCCGTAACTACTGCCCAGAGAGCTACCACCTCCAAAGGAACCGCCACCGGAGTGACCTCCTCCATAAGAGGAGCCACCAAGCCCAGCTCCACCGCTGCTAAAGCCTCCACCTAGACCTGATCCTCCTCCGAAGGCACCACCACCATGCGACTGTCCTCCTCTGGGAAGGTATCCGCGACCGCCAGCACTAGCCAGCGCTATTGACGCCACCAAACAGATGAAAATCTGGAAATATATTTCAATTAGCCCGCGTATATGGATCCCGCATCCTCGCCCTTACTTTCATATCGAGACTTCCGTTTCCAACCTTTGAACAACTCAGCTCGTTAGACTGATGTTTGCTAAGAATGGTGGCATCACTTTTATATGGGCAGAACCAAAACTTAGAAGTCTGCCACAGACTCGCAGCCCCCACTGTTTGCTGTTTTTTTTTTCTGGCTGTCTCACTTCGGTGACGTTATCTATGAAATTGCAAATAGACAAAGCTCCTGAGAATACCCAAAAAAAAGGAATATCTATTATCGTATCGTCTAGAACTATACTCATCTAATTACCGCCGATGATTTGCATAACATGATCTCGCCAAACTAAGACAATAGCGCTTAGCGCTTAATTGGATTTTGTTTGCTCCACCAGTGGAAGTGGATCCTGTTGGACTATTGTTGTAGGGGGCGCTTTCCTCCGCCAACAAAGTTTCACTAATTGGCAGCTGATTCCGCGCAAGCTCATCGACAGTTGATTTATTTTTCTGTTTGTTTTTGTTTTTGTTGAGTTGATTTTGTTTAACATTTTCCCAATTTAATTTTAGCCGCAGACATAATAGCTATTCCCAGGTTAATTGGGCAAATGGTTAATGACAGACGATGGCCACTAATCGAAAGTTATGTGTGTTGGCTTTTAATGACTGGGTTAACCAGATGACGAAGGATGTCTATTTAAAGATTCGCAACTTGATTGCGAATGCTATGCGTAAATTGCGGAAGCAACGATGATGGAGGCTGGTTTTGGATTCGAGTTGTTTTACATGGGGATTCCCTATTTTAAAATGACTGAGTAGCATGAGCTTTGAAGGGAGTAACAACCTCATTAGGTGTGGATCTCGCAGAACCTGACTGGAACAGAGTTGAGGGAAAAAAATCAGCTGACGTTTCCAGCAATTTGAATGAATGTATTGAGGAAGATGACACCGCAGCTGACTATGGGGTACACTAGCATACTCCTTCACAAGCTTTATACGGCTCAACCTGGAAAATCCAAAACCTCTAAGATGAAAGCGTTCAATCGTTTTCGCTTGTATGAACGTTTTGGTCCATGTAACTATGAACGTCTGACAAACATCCGAGAGTCTAACTGTCATAAATCAGCCGTTTGGACTCGGCATAAAATTGTTGAGCCCTTCCATTCGTCCCAAAAATGAAAAACTCACACAAAACGAAAGGTTGTCAGAAGCTGGGAGAAGGGTCCGCCAACTATTTACTTTTAACTTTGAAAACGAAAGCACAATAAAACGAAAGCTATTTTTGTACAAAAGCTAAAAAATGTTGTAATATAATTGACGATGGCTTTTTCATTTACATTTTCTATGGTTCTTCCGACAGTTTTAGTCTCTTTTGAGGATTTTACACAAAGCCATTCTTAACACAAGAAAGTGACAAAACGAAACAGAGTTTGCACTGCATAATAGCTGTGTTCACAATTACACAATTATCTCAAAATAAACAGAAAAGGCTAATTGTATCCACTGTATTGTATATGTACTGTCAAGTTCTAGTGAAAGTCACTCTTAAAAACGCAATTTTAACAACTCGGTTTTCCAGATTTTTGTAATATTAATGACGGGGAAAAAACAAAAGGAAAAATATGAAGTTTTCGCTTTAGAATGAGGTCTTTCGTTTTTTTTTTAAAGCGAAAGTGGTCTTCGTTTCGTTTTTTACAAAATCTCATCCCTGGATTATTTTGTAGAACGATTTTATGGTTTTTACTATTTGAGAGACAATATACATAGTTATGTTTTTTTTTTGAAAAATGAAAGTACGATTTTTAACACGCGATAACAACAACTCTACTGTAAGTCACGAAGTGTCATGTAGGGCGTAGTTGTTATAATTGCCTGCTGAAAATACTACTTTAGTTTTTTTGAGATCGAAGCTCAAAAAAACAGGCCTAATGTTGAAAAGTCAGCGGTAAGTTAAAGAGGCTTGCAAAGTAACCGCAAATTTTCAAACGAATTTATTTTCAAATAATCTTGAAATGTCAAAAAAAAATCTGCCAACAGCTGAAAATGTAATTTGAGTACATTTTAATGAGCATATTGAAGCAGCGAGTGCACAAAAATAAGAGTTCACATACTATTCGCAATTGTAGGAAAGTGATATAAACTGGTAAATTTGGTTGTGTGCCTCGACTTTAAGTTGCAATCAACGTTCTCCGAATTTTTGCTCGCTTAGAGTGTATAGCGCTGAAAGCCTTACCTACTATTATTTTCATGAACACATCACCAACAAGTCGCCAATATGACTACTTGGAATAAGTACCTAGTCGGAAGTGACAATGAGAGTGCAGTTGTTCTAATTTACTTTGATTGGCTTTCTGGAATATAAATGTCCAATAAAATCCGCCTATTGTTACTCATTTCTAAACTTCAACAATGCTTAGTCGGTTTTCTTTTCTTCCAGTTGTTGTGTTTTTTTTCTTTCTGTTCCCTCTCCATTCAAAAGCATTCTTTAGACGTTAGCGTTGTATGCTTAATTTCAAGGTGAACTGGTTAGTGGTTACCAGAATAATTTTCATTTCAAGTTTTTAATAAAATTCTATATGGTACCTAATATTGATGTTCTGTGGAAAGTTCAAGAGCGTGCCATAAACCGGTCTTAAATCAAAACAAAACAAAAATCTCTTTACAGCTTTAATATTTTGGATTTCAATCATCGGAAGCTTTTTTACATCCGTTGAAACTGTCGCAACCCAAAAATTGGTTCATTGTACTGCTTGACGATGAATACATCATTTAACTGCGATCACGTTTCCAAATCTTCGATAGAGAAATCAGCAAACAATTCCGAACTTCCAATATAAATCTTACAGCACAACTATACGCAACAATGAGACCTTCTCAAAGCCTCTCCCCGATAGTGATCTATGTGTGACTTTTCTATCGCTGATTGCGTCCCTGATATGAATGCGTAAGTTTAATAAATTCCTATATGAATATTTATTTTATGTCTTCAATTTGAATAAATTTTCGTTTTTAGAAAACTTCATAGTAGGATAAATCTCCATCGATCCGTATTCAATTGATTGATGTTTGTTTACACAAAGGAGTCCAAACAGAAACGATCACGGAAGCCAAGCCTGTCAATGATGAAGAGTCAATGGTCGTAGTTTTAGTTTCACTAGCTAGGTGCTAGGAAGTAATTAACACGATAACACTATCGCAGACTAAAAGCAACAGAAACAAAACAAAGCCAGTGGCATTAATTGTACCAGCTCATTTTAGTTTTAAATGTATAATTGGATAAAGCGCTACTCGCAATTTGCATGTGAAAAGATTTCCCTTTTGAGTGGGTTAAGCTTAATTAGTTTGTTGTTACCTACATAAGTTTGGCTAACAATTTTCACTGGATTTTGTAAAGAAACATTGCAATTGGTCACAGTAAATGCAAACACACCTCGGCTGTGTTGAGAAATCATACCGTATTCACAGACACACCCTAGCGTCGGCATACCATTGCTTGTCTAAAAGAAAAATAAAACAAACTTAGGTAACAAACATATTTTTCTTGTTTTTAGCATTTTTCTACTTCTCGTCAACCTTCTCATGGGCATCCCTGTTTTAAATGACGGCTTTAGCATTTAGGTATAGTATTTATAACTTTGAGCAGTTCTTGCTTTTCTAGTTCTTTTTAATACATGGTTACAAGAGAAACCCAGCGGCTAAAATTCTAGCGAAAGTTTATATTGAAATAATTTATAAATTTGTATTGTCTTTAGCAAAAAGACTTACGGATATTCACTTTTCATTTGATACTTACGACATACCATACCTACCTCATAAAAATCGGTTTTGAAATAACCATTTATACGACATTATACCCATCAGTAACCAGGTATGGCCGTTAAGGACGTTTCAACACACTTTTGTTTTCAGGACGCTGACATCCTGGGGTCTAAACTGGAATCCATTTTACCATAGTCAGGCAAAGCTGAGCAACTGCTTGGCGAGAAGGTAAGGGAGTGCGATATAGAACCAGCCAATATTTGTTGTGTCGCGTTGTCACAGTTTTGATCACAGACCAAGGAAGCCAAATGACAGGATTCTGATATCCGAAGCTAGCTTCGTATAAGGTATTTAATTCTTGTATTGGCATTAAATTCTCTGACGGAAGGCTAAGAACAATCATTTAAGTAAGAAAGCTTCGCAACAATAAAAAGTTCTTCTGCCTTTCTTTGCACAATAAAGATGACACTTTTCCTTCCAAAGTGTTGCCACATCTCAAATACTTGTTAACAACTCAAATGACATTCATAATTAACCATCGCACCCACAATTCAACAAATGAAAACACTATCAATTTGACAACTAAATACTTAAACCAATTGATAAATAAAGCGGTCACATCAGGTTCACGCAATGTTATCAATTTGCTAAATTAATTATAAACATCAAGCCAACGTTTACCTTTGTCATTATTTGTCTCTTATGCGCTGTGGTTGTTGCTTCTTTTGACATTTTATTACTCATTTTATGACCACCTTGTTAATGCTGTGCTTCTCAGTAAAGTCAATTATAATTAGCTCGAATAAGCGGCTGTAATTTCCCAAAGCTGCGCCAACGCTAACAGTTGCGCGACCGCCAATATTTTGTCTTCTTGCATATGGGCGGCGCTTAGAGAGAGGGTACGTCACGTATGCGTCTTCACTTGTTTCGTTACCTTCTTCCCGTGTCTGCATATTATTTGTACACATTCGAGTAGTGCCCATGATGTGTCTGGTGTCTCTTAATTAATCAAATTGATGGTCGACCAGCAAAACCAGTTCGGTGTACTGTACAACTGTTTTGTTTTGTTGGTCACCTTCCATAGCTGAGCCTCTCTCTGTGATCTTTTTGAAGAACTAATTCAAGCTTACAAATGATAGTTTCTAACTATTTCATAGAGATGGCGCATGTGAACGAAAAGCTTTTATTATGTGACTGCTACGCTGATGCTTATGCTAACTGGTAAGCGATAATACCGGTGCCGGCATTTTTCTGTTTATTTCTTTTTTATGTCTCACACGTACCTTCGCATGCATTCGCTTTGTAGTTAGTGACTCTAAAGACATTGTTGGCCTTCTGATGGCACCATAGGAGAAGAAGATGGTGAAGTGATGCAGCGCCGGTGTTTTATGATGAGGATGGTGAGATTGAGTGACTGTTGAAAAGAAAGTGAATTCAAGTTCAAAGTCGATCGTAGTGGCGGTGGCGCGTGTAAACTGGTTTCTCTGTGTTGTTTGTTTACTTGTACGCTCACGCATACCTTTCAGCAGGTGTTATGCAATACAACCGTGAAATTTCGGTGCGGGATGGGGCTTTCCGCTTTCTTCACAAACCATAACCGAGAGAGACACGGATTCTTAATTTCAAATTCTAATGTGAGTAATTGTGTATTATTGGGACTGATTTCTAGAACGACATACTCGTACGTTCGTCGTTAGTTCAATAGAAAATGTTGTTTTCACTCGAACACGGATGTGAGAAATCGATAAACTACAGCAGTTTAATAGAAGATTGATGGATATATTTTTTTTTTGATTTTTAAGCAATCGCATTGTAATAAGAACTTTAAATGGTGAACGGAACAACATATGATGTTGAGGTTCTAACAATTTCCACAGGGTTGTTTGTGCCTCTGTGGATTTTATTTCCTTCTCACCAGTTAAAATGTCAGCTCAGTCTTGGCTGCACGTCTGAATAGCTTTTGTACAAATTCCAACTGCAGATATGTTTTGATACTTTTGTCTGCTCTGCACCTCTGATCATCGTCTGTTTTACTTGCACTTGCCTTTGTTATTAAGATGTCTTTTTGGGCGCTCATTCGAAACGGTTTTAAAAGGTTTTTTGGCGTTTCTTTGACGGGGTTTTGCATGCGTTTCCGAGGAATTTTGTGTACTAGTGATTTTCTTCTTTGGACCTCTATTTGGACCCGTTTTCTGACATATTTTGTAACGCTTTTTTTAAGACTCTTTCACACAATTTTTGAAAGTATTTTTGATGCGTTTGGGAAACATTTTTGGAGTCACATTTAGACCGATTTGTCGACTTCGTCTGTAACGCTTTTTGGGAGGCTTTTCTACGTGATTTTGAAAGTATTTTAACTAGTTTTTTCTACAGGAAGAGCAAAGGCTAGCTTCAATACGTCATGCTGTGTACCTTTAACATTGGAAAATGTGTTTCCTGCAAATGAAATCTACTTAGGGCTTCTAAAGCCTGCTTGTAAATCATATCGCTCTTTCCAAAGAATGTCGTTTTTATAGCCAGAGCTCTTAACAATATGACAGGCGGCAAAATGAGTATAGAAAGCGGAAAGATTGAATGTCAATTTTGGGGCTGCATATGTACTGTTCTTTTGTCTTCTAAAAAGAGTTGCAACGATCACAAATGATGGGAGACAGCTCACTCTGTATTTTTATTAAATTACTGCGATTTTTTTTTTTATGTCTTTGTTGAATAAAATGCACCACGCCTCGTTGCATGCAATATTCATCGGTGTCCCAAATTCCGCAATCTTGCAAAAAGTACCAGGATTATGGCTTCAAAGAATTTTTCTCTGTAAAATTTTCCACTGCACCAGCAGTTCGGATAACTCTGCATAAAATATAAGGTCCCTTTATTTGTCATCTTGAAAAGTGCTCTGTCAAGCTAATGTTAAACCAGCAAAACACGGAGCTTCCAATGTCGCAAGTGAAGAATGAAGAATTTCCACATCTTATTTGACAATAAAACAAAAAAAAAATCACTGCGCACCTTCCAATTTGAATTTCTTTATTTTTTTTTAGGTAGCTAGGTACTAATTGCTAAAAAAAACATCACTCACTTTACAACTTAACATAGAACTCTCACTTAACCATCTCACTACCACGATCCAGATCGACTGTTACTCCATGCAGAGGACTGCGAGTTGGCATAAGAGCCACTACTGCCATATCCATTCTGGCCATACCCATTCTGGCCACACGTTCCACAGCCACCGCCATTGGAGTAGCCCTGATTGCCGCCCCATCCACCGGAGTTTGCGGAACTAACTGCATTCGCATTGCTATTGGCATAAGCACCACCGCCGCCGTTATATCCCTGACCCCCACCATATCCACCTTGACCACCATATCCACCTTGACCGCCATATCCACTTTGACCGCCGTATCCACCTTGACCTCCATAGCCGCTATATCCGCCGTTACTGATCGGATACGTCTTTATCGAATGCACTGGCACAGTTTTGACCGTGTGAACAGGAACATGTTCAACCGTGTGAACTCGAACCGTCTGGGGATCACCACCACCGTATCCACCACGATAACCCGACGCATATCCTCCTCCATATCCGCTGTCATATCCACCGCCATATCCACCGCCATAGCCACCGCTGTAGCCACCTCCAAGTCCGATGTGCTTAGATATTCCAATGTTCAGTCCGAGGCCTCCGCCCAAGGCACCCTTCAACTTGTGGAGCGTTGGTGTTGCCATCGCCCCCGACGCACAGATCAAGAGTAGTACCGCTGCCTAAAAAGATAGTTAGAACATCCGATTAGATCGACTAAACGCCGCGTATCCCCAGTCCTTATTACCGTTCTCATTTTAACACTTTTCCCTGTGACAATTGTGACGAGTTTGATTGGGTCCGCGATCACTTGTTACACTGAACTCCCCGGTAATGTTGACAATCACTTTTATACTTGTACGGGCTGGGAATATATTCCAATCATGTCCACACATTTGGAATATTAAAAAATGCAAAACAATACCGAAACCCCGAACAGACGGACAGAATTATAGAGGCAGACAGGTAGAACGCTGCCACACTGCCGAAGCTCGCAGCAATTAAGTTTATTCACGATATAAACTGGGAAATCCGCGGGTAATCGCTTTTCTGCTTTTGTTTTATTGTTCTTCCTCTTTCGCGCGCTCTCTGGAATTGCCTCATTGTGATGAGCTGTACAAAAGGCGGATCGACATCGGCTGCCTACTCCCAGATGCATCATCATGGCACGCAGTTAATTGTTGCTTGTTACGGATGCCACTGGATCGTTGGTCGAAGATAAGAGAACACATCGGCATCTGTAATTGAGAGTGCATTATAAGTGAGTTCACGGTAGGTGAACATCAGGGGATTCCTGCTGTGAGATATTCTGCAACGAGTTGCCGTCAAAATCTACTAGCGGTGATGACGTACATCTATGATAGATGCTATCAAGTTCAGAAGTCGTAGGGGAAGGCCCTATCAAGCGCAAAGATCAGGGAATTCCTTGGATTCTACGTCGAGATGTAAGCAGATTTAAACTAAATAAACGCAACCTTAATCTTAATCCTTGGTAGCTATAATACTAATACCATACACACACTGGTATCTACATCAGCTGTGACCTGTAAGCTCGTCATTCTGATGAAATTGTTGAGGGTCCCAATTGAGAAAGATGTACCAAAGAAATGCGGCATCTATCTGAACGTCTTGGGTCTTCTGTCTAGCTTTGAAAATTTTATTTCATCACTGTAGAATTTTTCCGGCAAGCATGTAAGAATAAACTTAACGACCTTTCGTTTTTTGTTTCATCAGAGTTTGGATCAATGGCATCTCATCTTCCGAAAGCGCTTGAATAGAGGACTTGAGCTGCCAAGAGCTGTACCGATGAGTAAATTACTGCCCATTTCACCTGAGCTTGAATCTGCTTTAATATCTTCAATCTCACAACAGAAATAATTGCCTGAGGCTGCTCCCAAATTTTTGCGAAAGACATTGTTACTGTCTGCAGAAATCGTTTGTATTATTGATGCCTCTTAGCCGCGTTTCTAATGGTGCAGTGCGTGCTTGTTCTTCCGACGAGCACTCGAATTGACTTTCTATTGAAGGATGTTAGATTCTTTGACCTTTTTAAAATGCTTAAGGGTCACAACCTACAAGAGGTCCTCTGCATACAACTTTCATATGACATTATGAATAAAATTCTTAGCAACGCCGAAAACGTATAGGTCTTATTTGGCAGGTTAAAACAAGTTCAGTTCAAAATCGCTCACGTCCAGGAACCTCACTTAGATGAACTGAATGGAAGTCTAAATTTGAAGGTGAAGAATGGCCTCTTGCTTAGACAATTTTAGTGAACCCTTTAGAGAGCAGTCCCCTGCACCTTTGTCGAAATTTTTGAGCTAGGATCTTTGCTTAGTTTTATTTTATCTGTAGGTATTCCATTTTCAGTTTAATTTGGAATTGAATGCAAATGGCAGAGGTGCCTCACTTGGGATGAGTGGTTGAATTCTACACCATTTCGGTCTAAGACGTTGTCGAGGTCGGTGATAAGGTCTTAGTTCAAACTGAACGAAGATCTTCTATTAGTTTATTGATCTCCTACTCAATTAACACAAAACTCAAATTTTCATCCATATACATAAACACATTTGAGAATGGCTCTTACCTCAGGGGTGGTAAGATTTACTGTAACCATTCTCACACGATAACTACCAAGCCAATTCTTAGATTTGACGTTAAATATTTAAACTGGTAATAGTAACGATCAGCTTTAATCGCCATTCCAAAACTGCCATTTGCTTTTTTTCTCATCTACCCATCCGGTTCTCTTTAAATCTAAGCATCACCTCATTTTTCTTGGAACTTTTTACGCACTTTCGAAAGAATTCGCTATCCAACTTAATCGCCTTCACGAACTGATGATTCATTTTGGAAACATCCTACTGCCAGCAAAGTATGTACTTCCGCTGCGCATTTTCTAGCATTCCCAAGACACTTTACAATGTGTACACGCAACCCTACTGCCGTTCATTACGTACCCCCATGGTAAATAAATCCGTCACTGTCACTCTTTGCATCTGTTTTCCATCATCCATACAAACAACGAACAACAAGCTATTTTTAAATGATCAGTCAAAAACGATTTCAAAAACCCAAAGCAACGATTAGACATTCCGAGTGCGTGCCAAGTGTCGGGCATAAAGCATCACAATCCGAACTCCGGTGGCATAGTAATTTCTTGCTCAAAGAGAATATCTTTTGCAATTGCTATGCTTGATGGGGGAGATCTTGTTTTTTGTTTCGTTTTTATGCCAGCCGGTAATAGGTGTCGTTATGGCTTGGGACAAGGGCGAATAGTGTTTACCACTTTGACAGCGCAAGGGGTCTTGAGCTACTCTAAAGCTAGTTTGTAAGTGGCGTCTCACGCAAGGAATTAGAATCACGATTTTTGGATAAGTACAACTCAGCGGTTGTTCTAATTTGCATTTGCATTGAGCACGAGCATTGAAGTGAAAGAGGAAATAATTGACGATTGCGTTGGCAGTAGTTGTTTGGGTTTTCCCGGCCAATTTGTGAGTAAGAATTTTGTTTTTGGCTGGAAGTGATTACAAATTGGGAAGACTTATTTCGCGTACCTACAGTTATCCCATAGGCGGATCAGTAGCTCTTGGCCGTATTCGTGAAGGAAGTTGGACTCAGCTCAACATTTTATAAAGCGGTATCCTGCAATGGTACCCATTCAGACTGCATAATGTGTGCAGCTGAACTGTACGACCTGCGGTAGCTCTGCCAACTGAACTTCAATTGCCTCTGGAGGTATTGTCTTAATTCAAACCACGTTTTGGTCTCGACAAATGGAGCTAGGTGTGTCTCTGACTACCCACTTGCGGGGAGCTGCCAGTAAATCTGGCTGCCTGATTAGTATGCTCTTCAGACGTTTACGCGGAATGATGTGGTTTAGGAAAATATTCTTACTGGACCAGTAGGTACACAAAAGACCAGTTCGCTAGCCAACTCTTTTGTTTTGCATAGTACCACGTACGAGGTACGAGTTGAAACCTTGGACTGCGGTGATACTAAATGTAGTTAACAGAAGGCCAATCCTTGATGAAATCTTATTGTAAATATATCCCTTATCTGCATAGCGATCAAACTACGCTCAAGTTCATATTTATCCCTCATTTGCTCGCCCAAAACACATTCAATAGCTCCCATCTGAATGTATGTCAAATCAAGCAAAAACTGTGATAAGTTCAAGGTTGCGGTTTGTTAACTCATTTGTTTATAGGCACACATTGCATCTCTCGGTCTGTTGGTTAACCAAACCATTCAAACACACACTCTTGACTCGACCACATTTTATGCACAAGCGCACAATTTGTTAACGATCTTGCGTGGTAATTCAAAGCTATGTACCAACCTCAAGTAAAAGATATTCTGTTGTCTGTCAGCAGTGCATCCGCCATATCACGCGAATCTTCGTAATTTTTGAATTAATTTTCCACCATCAAGTAGCAAGATTGCAACGCGCAATCCACCAACGGTGGAGGTTAACTTTTGAGTTTGCCGTTTGCACTTTGTAATTCAAGTTTTGATTGCTATCTTTCGAAATATATCCGATTAAATATTTTCGTTTGTGTGTGCACAAAGCTAATTATGTTGTAAAGTGAGTGTGACTTGGGGTAATTGAATGCATAAATCTAATAAATTCAACTTGCACCACAACACACCGGGTGCGGTGAGCAAACAGCCAGAGAATGAATCTAATTTAAAATTTAATTTAGACGTTAAGCAAGATGCCATAAATTTTCGGCAAACAGAGACCAAGCAAGGCAAAGAAAACGCTGCGAATTATGGTAGTCTTGGTTATTGGGCGTTGCATTGCAAATCGTGGCATAGATAGGTATTACGGTAAGGAGTTTGTGCGAGCCTGAGCAATGAGCACGATCGACCTTTTGACAAATGGAAGCAATTTTTCAGTGGCAACGCAATGTGTATGGGGGGTATGTCCACGTCGGCAAAAGAGACCGAAGCATTTTGTACAACACAGAAGTCCCTTTTCCATATTTAAGTCCCATAAACTTTGCATGTATCTCAGGAGCTCTTAGAGCTCTTTTAAATGCAGACCCTCCAGTTGGTACTGGGAGTCGATATAATTTACAAGACCCACCGAGATTTGAGTGTGAATCCAGAGTTCTTCTTCTTCTTGATCACAAAGGTCCGATCGATCTGCTGTAAGTGTGTCTGTCTAGACAGACACCTACCCTAACCTTTTCAAGTTCATCAAAAAATGAGGAGTCTGAGCGCGAATTTGAAGATGCCCAATCGAATACCACATAAGTTTGCTTTTCGGCCTACTTTGAAGTGTGTTGCTAATCGCAAGGCATAGTTAAATTGAAATTAATGAAAACACTCATTTTCCAACTTCTAAAACAACGGGCTGTTCCATTAAGAGATGATGCTCCTCTACCAATCTTTTGCCTGCTCTCAACAACGAACTTTCAAGCTGATTAGTTGCCCAATCTAAGTAGTAGCCACTATGCATCTGCAGTCAACAACATGGAGGTGTAAAATTGCGGCCACTCCCAATAGTTGCTCATCAAATCAGAGAGTACGCTTGTCATCCATCAAAATCGTAAACTTGCAAATTCAAGACTGACAGATCGGAGATACAAGTTTCTTCCAACATATCAAAAAATAACACCGGTGGAAGACCACGGGTAAACAAAATACAGCCACTTAATTAATTCATTCGCATTTTTAGTGCTTGAATAGTGCGGCCATTGCGTGTTCGTGTATAGCAAACACACCTCTTTTTCTTTATTTTGCTTGCTTTTATTGCTTAATTAAGTCAATCTTATGGAAACGACAGACATACGGTCACCTACTAGAGTCAAAATTAAAAATTTGAGTTCATCCACTTTGCGGTGAAGTGTTCTGAGGAAGACTTAGGTACCTTAAGTGTTACACGGCCGCATCCGTGCGTTGGCTATTTAAGTATGCAAATAAAAAAAAACCTCTCCATTGAGTAATCAATATATTATTTTCGAGCCAAAAGATTGATTTTTACAATTTACAACTGTTTGAATGGTATCAGATTGAAGTGCGCAACGACGAATTGTGGATTCATTGGCAGAGAAACTATTAAAGGCTTGTCAATCCGCATCTGCAGTGCTTCATCTGAATACATATAGCGGCTGTGATGACATGCGCGAAACCACCACTGAGCGAGATCAATCTATACTGGCTGTCAAGCAACTGTCGACTGTCGATGAGATAACATTGCGTGTCGGAGATCAGTTAGTTATTTTTTTTTTGTTTTATTGCTCTATCAGTTCGTTGTTTGGTTACTAATGGCATTTAAACAGTTAACTTTGTTTACACGGGGATGGAGCTACCGTCCAATCAATTGGTGCATTTTATTTTCTTGCTTTTTTTTCCAGAGCGCATTATTTTGATTTTAGTGAAGTTGGTTGTGGTTGCGTTTTCCCTCCATTGGTGAAATGGTGAGGGGTGAACTTCTTCGCTTATGAGATGAGAGCGGTTACACAATTATTTCCATAAATGAAATGTAAAAAAAAATCACTTCAGAAATTAGTCTCTCGTAAAGGTTCGGTTCCATCCCATTCAAATATCTTTATTTGATATTTAATTTCAGAGAGTGAGGTCAAAAGCTATCCGCTGTGACTTTACCATAGAATTTGGTTGCATTTTCGATTTTAACTACCATTTTCCTACCGGCAAAAATGTAATTCTTTAAAATGACGACCATTTTTTATTTCAGAAGCACAAGTAGTACACCATTGCAAACGTTTTTTGATTGATGAAAGATGTCACACCCCGCTATACAATTGCTTCCATATTTTGTATTTTTTCTTTGTAAGTGCTCGGTACTGCATAAAATAGGTGAAAGGACCAAGTTATGCTGCAAAAGACCTAATTTTGACGTCCAATGCCGCCCACGTTCTGCAATGTTCTTGGTGCAGATAACATATAGCTTTGTGTAACAAATTTCCTTAAAAGTGTCAGTGTGGACTTTTTTTTGTATAAAAGACGCTATGTCTATTGGTCCTACCTTGCCGACATTTGGCCAGAGTGCTGGATAAAAACAGTATACATGAGTTTATCAAATTGTACTGCCTACAATAGATGGCGCAAAAGCTTTAATTTTTGCAAATGGCGGCAATTTTCAATTCTAAATTGATATTTCTGAAGTAAACAGAAACAAAATACACCTTAACAATCATGAATCGCATTTTCTAACGCGAAATAATTATTTTTATTTTTTTCAAAATAATTCGTCGATACGGTGTTGACGCGCGTTAAATTCGGCTCAGAATTCCCGGTCGTCCGGCAGTTTCCAACTGGGCAAACACTACGTTGTTTAGCCGCTCGCCTAGAAGAATCGACTTTCTTTTTTTTTAGATTAGAATAGACTTAATTTATATAAAAAAATTCAGGCTCACAATATTTTTTGTTTGGTAAGTCTTTTATGACCTGGTTTGAGCACCGTCGGTCCAACTAGTAGAGTATGGGACGACAAATGTCTGGCGGACACCGAAGCAGCCCTTCTGTTGAAAATATCGCAGCTGTGGCTGGAGATGTCGCAGATAAGCCAAACGCTACAGAGCCATGCTCAACGACAATTGGGTGAACAAATATCCGTCAATGATTGCTGGTCCGAAATCCTTCGTGCACGGCTTGCGTGACGTATTTAAAGACTCTCGGATGTATGGCGGTCTGTCTATGTGAATTGGAATATTTGTATAAATGACAAATTTTGTATTTTGCTCAAAAAGGCTAATTAAAACTACTCAGCACTCACTTCAAAGTCGAAAGGTCTAAAAAGTCGTGAATTATTAAATCCTGAGCTAAGCTCTAAAACTAGACAAACTTTTCGTGATTCTGCGCTCATTTTTCTTGATTTGATCTTAAAATTATTTCCGTGTATTATTTGCTGTAAAGCTTTATTCAAAAACCAAATATTTAAATATATTTCACTTATAAAACTTTTAAAAGTAAACGCTTTGATTGTTTATGCAAAAGTTACAACTTTTCCTGCTTTCCTACGACAACCTCCAGTTCGGAGTTCCTCACTCTTTCCTCGAGGGGAAAGTTTTCTAAAACAAACCTCCCATTATGATACCCGAGCTTGATTTCGTTGTCGCTACCATATTCAATTGAGTTGACAAAATTTCTATTGTTGTTCAAAAATGTAATCAAATTAAGCTCTTCACTTGGTGGCCAAAAATCAACAGCATATGATGAGGCGCTATATGCCGCATACTGAATTTTAATCGCAGAGCTACTATCGATCTCGAAGTCAAGCAGGTAGTGATATACATCATCGTAGGCGGAGAGCTTAAAGGTTGTTTTCACTTTGGAAAACGGATCAACTTCGACCTCTTGTGATGGTGCGGTTATTACCACTTCTTCACTCTTAGTATCGCTCGTGCTGTCGGCTTGGGAAAATGTCAGCCCAATTTTTGAGTCATCAATTAACGGAATTTTAACATCGCCAGAAATTTCTTTTGTCTTTGTAACAGTCACCGTATTTGTTTTGGTGATTTTTTGCTCAAAACTTGCTGAATTTACCTTCTGTTTTAGATGACTTCCATTCTTCGCATCACTATCACTGGTGTGCAAAATTCTCTTGTTTAGTTTTTCCTCTTTGTCGATAAATTTCTTTTTATACACATCCTTGATTTTGAAATCAATATCAATGTAGCTGATCTTTCTGTCCGAATGGTTTAATTTGATTTCTCCTCTTGCATGCAATCGATGTATTTCGGATGATATTTTGTCTTTGATAAAGGATATGGGATGTCTGGCGAGATTCCTCCTCGATCTTTGTAGATTTTCCGTATCATTTGGTGTTGAGTAGTTCACTTCACTGTTGTCTATCGTTGGTGGAACGGCAGTATGCAGGGTCTCTAATAGTTCTAAGACTCTTTTCATGTTGCTGTTCACCTTTTCTACTTCGGAACTCAATGCGGAATTGTGCACCCTTGAGGTGGCGCATGTCACCGAAATGGTGACTAAAATTAGTACAGCTGCCTAAAAAGATAATATCAACAATCCTCAGTTAGAAGTAGATGGTGGTATAATGTTGTTGTTACCGTTTTCATTTTGTCTCGGTTGGGATGAGTTTGAATGCACCCGCGATCACTGAACACACTGAACTCCTCCGTAAGGTGGAGGATCACTTTTATACCTCGACAGGCGGGGCTGGGAATTTATTCGAAACATGTCGCAATTTGTAATATTAAGCAGAAAATAATAGCAATTATGCAGATGGAATTCATTGCTACTCAGATCGCCTCCATATCACAGAAACTGAATTTATTCACGGTCAACAATCGTAAACTGAGCAGTTCGATTTGTTCTTTTCCATTGATGTGCCCCTTTTTCTTTGTTTGAATCGACATATTTTTATTAGCTACAACAAAGTGGCTGATTGCGGTGGATTGGCTACAGAAGCTATATTTTTTTTTCCAAATTTATCGATAAGTGTATGGTAAGTAAATAAGTCAGACAAACAAGAAGCGAAGTTTGAAAATTGGCACCGACCTCAGACTGATCTCTATGAAGAAGTGTCACACATTCAATCCGAGTAGGTATATGGA
Organism: Cheilosia impressa; assembly: GCA_948293265.1. Taxonomy (NCBI): domain Eukaryota; kingdom Metazoa; phylum Arthropoda; class Insecta; order Diptera; family Syrphidae; genus Cheilosia; species Cheilosia impressa. The sequence continues at coordinate 42,477,948 of OX411882.1, read as the reverse complement.
AGAGTTTGTGCTAAATAAACAACAAGCATTCAAGAAGGGGAAAAGCGACAGGGCATTCAAAATTACGTATAGAGGAGATTGTCATTTCTTACTTCTTACAGCGAGCAAGAATTTCGTAGCCACTTTCGAAAAGAATCTGAGAAGAACATTAAATTTTATTTTCCCGCCTGTTGATACAATTTTAATACGAAAGAGATCAAAACAAATGCTCTAATATGTCAAATGGGACAACAAATTTCAAATCAGCTGTAAATTGTAAGATGACACCAAGAAACTTGTTGAGTTAAAATTCGTAAGATTCTCAGTGGTGGGGTAGTATCTTGCTCTCTCGATAACGCTCACTTTTACGAATTTTTCGAGTTAAGGAACGGCATTGAGTAAAAATTCGTAAAAATTCATAAGAATTAGTAAAAAATCGTAAGATTTAAACGTAAAGGAACAGACCTTTGATGTAAAATGCTTTATTGCGTGACATTTGTATCGGAAGAGTTCTCCGAACAGCTATTTGGAAGAATACTTCGCAGGATTTTCCTTTCCGACGGATACCTTGCTTCGGCCGAATATTACTATAGACGATCGATTTTGCTGTATTAGGGTTCACACCTCACAGTGTTCGGTTTAGTGAGTGGAATGAATGTCATCCGATCGGTGGCGCTGATTACATGTTGGTAAATCTCGAGAACCACTGTAGGGATTCTGATGCAATTTCCACTGATCTAATCTGCAGTTTCAACTTAATTTTCCGTCAATAAAAATTGAGTTCTACACCTCAATAATTTGTTCAACAAAATAAAAACTAAAGAAATGTTTTTAGCATCTGCTACTATGCGTCCCTTGTTGAATATACAATCCATTCATCTGTATTGTCCTGAAATCAAACCATTGGTAGAAATTTCTATCAGTTGAGACCCCCGCCAGAAGTCAGTGGAATGTCGCCACCGTGTGTGGTCATAAGATCACACGTATACAGAATCTTTATCGGCGAAAACAAGTCGTCCCAATTTGGAACTAGACGAGTTTTGCCTACACCCTCCAACCGGTCTACTGTAGCCGACTTTATCTGGCAAAAATTACCTTCGAAGCCGAACGAATGCCTACCACTATTTATGTCACCATCTAAAGACGATCGGTCTGATATGAGACAAGAATACCACTAGTCAAGCGCCCCACCTTCCTATCATCCGATTAGAATCCCATCTACGACGCCCTCCTCCTCTATGCGTGCGAATTGATTATGCGAACCTATGAATATGTAAACACTTCGGAGATTCCACCACAGCACCGCATAACGTTGACCTTAAGCGAAATGTATAGGAAAATCTTCTGATCGGCATCGGGCAACTTGTATACCTACACTTAAGACGACTGACTGATTACATTGGAGGTAAATTCAAGCAACTTGAGATGTAAAATCTGCATGACAACACCGACATAACAGACAGACGCACCAACCGACTAATTGACTCGCTTGACATTGATCGCACGTGTTTGCGGAGCAGTTTTTGTTGGCTCCTGCCCGGCCACCGCCTTAAGTTTAGGTGCCGCATACGACTTGCTATTGCGAAAAGATGCCGCGCACGCGTGCTGAGAAACGGTAGGGGAAGTGTATGTAAATGTGGTCAAAAAAAAAAAAAAAACCTCAGTGCTGGCCTATAAATTAGTCAGACTTCCAGTGGTGACGATTAGTTGTCGATAGCTTCTTGGATCGTATCGTAGGATGAAGCCTTTCGCCGTTTTTGTTGTTTTGGCCGTCGCCGCGGTCGCCGCTGTCAGTAGCGAGGAGTTGGTGCGTCAAAAGCGCACCATCGGTGAATTGCTGGGCAAGGGCGGTTCCGGAGGAGGTGGATTTGGCGGCATTCTGCAATCCTTGAAGGGTGGCTTTGGAGGTGGTGGCGGCGGCAGATACGCCGGTGGATATTCCGGCGGACACGGTGGTGGATATGGCGGTGGATACGGCGGTGGATATTCCGGTGGACATGGCGGCGGATACTCTGGAGGCTACTCAAGTGGAGTCTCATACAGTGCCCCATCTGTTGTCTACAGCGCTCCATCTGTGAGCTACAGTGCTCCAAGTTACAGTGCTCCAAGCTACAGCGCCCCAAGCTACAGCAGCGCCCCAGTGTCCGTTATTAAGGTCATCGATGGTGGCAGCTCCGGTGGGTATGGCGGTAGCTCCGGCGGATACGGTGGATACAGTGGTGGACATTATGCAGGCGGACACTCTGGTGCTGCCTCTTATGAAGGTGGATACTCCGACGGTGGCTATTCAAGTGGTGGATACGCATCGTCCGCCCCAGTCACTGTTGTCAAAGTTATCGATGATGGAGCTTCGTATGGTGGATACTCTGGTGGACACGGTGGCTACTCCGGTGGATACTCATCCGGTGGACACGGTGGCTACTCCGGTGGATACTCATCCGGAGGTCATGGTGGGTACTCCGGCGGCTATGGCGGGGGACACGGCTACAGCACTGGCTCAAGCCCATCAGTGTCGATTGTGAAAGTCATCAGCGAAGGTGGTCACGGAGGATACTCGAGTGGAGGCCATGGCTCCAGCTACAGCAGCGGTGGCTCATATGGCTCTAATGGAGGCTCTTGGGGTTGGTAAAAGGCACCAGCGAGGAGTTTAGTTTGTAATTACTTCTGATTAAGTTCCCATAGAGAAGTGCAAATAAAAATAAGTTTTTCTTTCTATTTCAATGAGAGCAGTTTTCTCTTTTAGGTTGACAAAGTTGTCAAGGTCGCCGCTTCAAAGATGCGATAGTTATTTCTTTTCAATTTTAGCAGCATATGCGATGGAGCTTTCACAATTGTCGCGCCTACAAGTGGATTACTTAATTGTCCGGTGAATGGATGACAAGGCCGGGTGTAATATACCGTCGACATAACAAGATCATTGTTGGCGGTTTTTCTTTGAAACGTTTTGTTGTGTCAACGCGGTGCCTTTTGTCGTACCAGCTGGGAGTTTGCAAAACATTTGACAGGTGGCAACAACGAAGCTTTTAGCATTAAATAGATCTTGAAACTTAGTAGACTGCAAAATTGGGGTCATGTCTCATGCGTCATGAGTCATTTTAGCATCCGATTTACCAAAAACATATCCACAGCAACAAGGCTCTTACTGACAAGTCCGCCCCAGAAATTCCTCCGGCCATCTTCCATTCCCCACACTCATGGACTTTTCAGATCACTTGGAGACGCTGCGCTATACATTTTCATGCGTCACATACTCCTTCCGAACCTAACCTTAAATAAAAATAGGAAACATGCGAGTCCATAAAATGGGACTCTTTGCTAGTATTCTACCCAAATTAGATTCAAAATGAGTGAGGTGGAATAGAAAACACCTACACCGAGTCACCGTCAGGAAGTCTACATGCAAAACTAAAACACTTCATCGCCTAAGTCCCTTCAGGTTCTCATAGTAAATATCTGGAGCGAGTTCTTAGACTTAATCTCATAGTCACACATATCACGCATAATAACTCGCACTTCGCCTGCAGAATACAAATGATTAGGATTACCATAAGCTGTCTAGAGCTTGACTAGCAATTGATCTTGAATTTCACAGAAAAATGAATCACTAAGCCAGAGTTACACCACAATTATGAATTTTTATTTAAATTATGAAAAGTAAATGGATTGTTAATAATAACACTTTATAACTATACAAATTTTTATATCTAAAGCTTTTTATATGAAACAGTGGAGTACCTACAATCAGTTGTCATGATGACAAGAGGCAAATGCACCCAGCGATGCCATTCTGACTTTTTTAATGGTCGGTCTAGCTTTTTCCAAGACTTGTTGTATTTTTCGATTTTTTGTTCTTTTTTTCTGGAATTTTGGTCATTCGTGTACGCCACGTGAAAGATAACGTCTATGCCAACAGCCCAGCGTCGATTCAAGACCTCAAAGATAAAGTTCGTGAGGCTATCGAGGACATAGGGCAGCCACTTTGCGATTTGGCTATGGAAAATTTCATGAGAAGGATATGGTCCTGTATGCGTGCTCGTGGTGGCCATTTGGCTGATGTTGTTTTTCATTATTAACGGCATACCTTCCTCTTTATTATGCAATAAACAGCAAATCATTCATCTCAAAAAATGGCATTTTTCTTTGAATACCAAAATAACACCTCTTATTGGAAAACCCTTTAATAGACGAGGGATTATTACCGCTGTTTTCAACGCCTAAGGGAATATTCCCCTTCTAACACAGAAATTGAAGATAAAGCTGAAAACATGCATTGAAATCTTTTTCAAGACAACTCTAGAAATTTGGTCAAAAGATGAGGAATTTGATTTTGCAATTGAACCGTAAATGACTGAAAAATCCTATGTACAAAATATGTTTGCAAAGAAATCGTTAACAAAATTAGCAACTTCTAAAGTTTCTTATATTGTAGAGTTATCGTGTATAAGGATATCTGCATTCATATTAAATCTTTTCTGGTGGTGCCAATATTTTCGGCAAGTTTATTATCATAATATGTTTTCTATCACATGAACACCACAGTTTTGCCTTTGATATTTGTTTCAATAAAAGAATAGTCATCCATGGCTTAAGCCATTTAAACTTTTTTCTATGAGTACTGAGATGATTGGAATGCGGGATTTTAAAATACTTCTCGCTTTACTTTGTCTGCTTGGTATGGTGAGACCGTTGTTATTTACAAGACCTACCGTTCTCATTGAATGCAACGTAGAAATACAAAGTTGGTTCTGCATTTTATTTGAGGTTTGGAAGGATGTTCTTACTATTACCGAACCACTTTCAACATTTCGGAGTTATGTTAAAGGTTCCGCTTTATCCTTCAAAGCTGGGTCTAGTCTTGTTATTTTTTCCTGAGAAAACAACTCTCATACACATCCAACTCTGTCACTACTGCCTCTGTCTGTGCTTCGAAGGATAGCGTTACAAATGCAACTCGAAATTTGTTTAACTGAACCGATAATGCTGGCATAAATGACGTGAACGACGCACCAAGTCTAACCTTATTGAGCTCGAAATCTGAAAAACCCTCCTATGCATGAAGATATCTATGATATGAAATACAAATAATATGTACATGACGAAAGAACTTGCATTGAATGATATAAGCGCGTGCTTAAGGCCATCAGTGGGGTATTACCCGAAAATCCCCCGTCATCGGACATGGTTTTAACTTAAGTCTTTGTGATGCTATTAAAAAAAAAATCAATTCACTCCTACAGCAATTAGGCGGCATAGCTAATAAGTAAACGGGCGAAATCGTAAAAGCAAATCGCTCGGAACACTCAAATTGTATGAACTCACATTTTGTGAACTGTATCGTTGATTGCGTTGAAGTGTTTTCACAGAGCAGCAACTTCAATGTCACGACGTAGAGGATTACACGTCACAGGTTGCACAATATGTAGCTACAAAGTCAAAATTAAAATCAAAATCAATGCCTCCGAATATTTCGTTGTTGTGGTTGCAGTGCAGAACTGTGTAATGAGCACGCGACTGTGTCCCAAGTCTGTTGCTATTTATACGGCGGGTGTCAGCTTGACAAGGTATAACACCTCACCGATCCATCTAACAGCACAGTTCAACTGGCGATCAGCTGCTCCAGACCAACATTCAAGATACGACGATGAATAAATTCTTCTGCATCTCAGCCTTGGTGTGCTTCACATCCATGGTGGTGGCACTACCCTCGGGCGCATGGAATGCCAAGTCCTTGTCCTCATCTGGGTGGACAACAGAAGGCAACGGCAGGAGCGAGGGCTGGGTGTCCTCAGAGAGTGCCGAAGACCTAAGACCGCAGTCCGTTCCGACAAGTTGGCAGAAGGTGCGAAAGCAGAACACCGACTGGGTGAAGAGTGCTGGATGGGATGTCAAGAAATCGAATAATGGTTGGGACAAGTCAGCACTCAACCCACCATCGCAGGAAATCGCTAAGGGACTTATCGTCAAACACCCTCTGCCGAAGTTGCAGTTGAGCGAGTGGACCAAGTCTCTCCTTCCTTCTGCTGGATGGGTTAAGGAACCAACCGCGGAAGACTGGAAGCAGGCTTCAGTGATTAAGACATCGGCCCCGAAGTCCTGGGAAGCGAGATCCGCCTCAACTGGTTGGGAAAAGAGTGCCGCTTCGGCCAAAAAGTCCGCTGCCGATTTTGCAGCTGCCAACGCAGCCCACGCCGAGTATCAAAAGCAGGCAGCACTCTCAGCATGGCAAAGGAAGCACGCTTCCACCGCGGGATGGGAAGATAAGTCAACTGCCAACGATTGGCAAAGGGAAACCGCATCTGAGGAAGCATGGCAAAAGAGTGCTTCCCCGCTCGCATGGAATGACGTTCCAGCTGGTTGGGAAAAGGAGGCTTCTCTGCCAAGTGGTTGGGATGCTGATTCCGACTTCAAGGCGTGGCAAAAGGAGACTGCTGCGAATGGTTGGGATACGAACACTGCCTCGAAGGCCTGGTTAAAGGACGCACTTGCGAGTGGCTGGGAAAAGGACGCCGCCGTTGACATGTGGCAAAAGAACGCTGACCGCAACGCATGGCAGAAGGAAGCATCTGCCAGTGGTTGGCAGAAAGATGCCGACTCAGCCACCAGTGGATGGCAATCTGCCAGTGACGTGTACAACACGAAGAAAGCCCGTGGTCCAGCTCCAAGCAAATGGGAGAACTAACTCAGAATCATTGAAGATCTTTCTTGTTGAATCTATTTTTAGGAAAAAAAAAACTCTGTTGTCTTGTTTTAAACGTAACTTTGTTACTACTCGTACTATAGTAGTGGATGATAATAAATCAAAAGATTGTTTTCAAATTTACATTTCGCTTATGCAAATTTTAATTAAACTCTTTTCCAGTAAGCGTGACGGTGTGTTCAACTGGTTTCTTTAAACTGGTTTTGAAGTTTAATATTTCGACTTTGTAGTAGCTTTAATAATATTGAGTAGTATATGGAAGACTTGAGATGCTTTAAATGGCCATCTTGATAATTGCCTACACAATAATGCGGCATTCAACAATTAAAAATGTTTATTTTGCATTGGTTCTGCTATCACTTTATACATTACTGCTGATATTGTTTAAATGTGACATTTAGAAAAGTAATCGCAAACAAGTTTTAAACCGCGCTTATAATTTTGAAAATTTGAAATTATAACCCACTAAAGTGGGACATAATGAATTCGGGACTTATGTCTTCGGGACTTATGTCCCTGCGCCTGGTTAAAATAGTAAGCTGGTGGTATTTCCGTTTGATGTCGAATTTACTAGCGCAAGCACAAATTCAACATTCTTCGGTTATATAGATTAAACATTTCAGCATTGCCTTGTCAACTTTACAGAGCGATTGATCTGCCTTGTGAATAGATTTGTTCGACTCCATTCAATACACTTATGCTCGTCCTTTCCTTATGGTATCCATAATAATTTATTCATTATTATTAACCATATTCATTAAGGGATATGAATGAATTTTGATTTCAACGTATTAAACTCCAGAAAATAAGGAGCTTCAGTCTCAACTCAGTCACGACCCACCCTGTTGCACGACGAGGTTAATGCATACGAGCTTATGTCGCGCGTTAGTGTAGGATATGGCAGTTGTCCATCACATTGAGCAACAATCCCTCTTCTGTAATTACCAGTTTGTGCTCTGTAAGTAATCGTCTATCAGTTGAAAAATAAATCGGAGACTATTTTTCGAGAAAGCTGAGATTTTAAGCAAAAGAAATGTTGGTATTATAATTTCACAACCAATGTTATAAATTTACCAACTACTAAAAATAAAAACTGTGGGCTTAAAAAAATCAACTATTGGTTTTTATTATAGGTTAGGTATTATCTGGGAGTCAGCTAGCTTTGAAAAAATGTGCTGCAAACAACATGGTTTGCTATTGAGGTGCAGATAGGTTAGACAACCACTTACAGTCTACTACGGATATAAGAAACCTTTAAACTCCAAACAATTTGTTTCTCATATCCAAGTTGTTCTAATACACGACCACGCATTTTCTTAACGAAGTCGCTGCGGATTTAGAGCTAGACTTACCCATGAATTAAGCAGAAGGCTATCTCATTCGTTGTGGTAGTGATGTAACGCTGACTTAAAGTGGGTGGGTAGCCTGAGGGTCTATGATATTTACGCAAAAGTACATAACACGAAGTTGTGGCGATGATCCAATATAAAGAACAATCATCGGGATGGGCACCCTTTGTTAAGGAACATCTCTCAAAACATTCTTCTGCCGACAGCAAAGAGTTGTTGCTTTGCTTTTTTTTCTACATGAATCTCCATAAGCTTTGAATACCAGTCTATCCAAGAAATAGCTCGTATTTACCTGAACTCTAACCGCAACTCAATTAATAACTTGTTGGTTGGTTGATTTTACCTATCAAAATCACCAGTTTGACAGCAGTGAGTAATGAAGGCGAAATGTAAATTTGAAAACAATCTTTTGATTTATTACCATCCACTACCATAGTAGTAACAAAGTTACGTTTAAAACAAGACAACAGAGTTTTTTTTTTCCTAAAAATAGATTCAACAAGAAAGATCTTCAATGATTCTGAGTTAGTTCTCCCATTTGCTTGGAGCTGGACCACGGGCTTTCTTCGTGTTGTACACGTCACTGGCAGATTGCCATCCACTGGTGGCTGAGTCGGCATCTTTCTGCCAACCACTGGCAGATGCTTCCTTCTGCCATGCGTTGCGGTCAGCGTTCTTTTGCCACATGTCAACGGCGGCGTCCTTTTCCCAGCCACTCGCAAGTGCGTCCTTTAACCAGGCCTTCGAGGCAGTGTTCGTATCCCAACCATTCGCAGCAGTCTCCTTTTGCCACGCCTTGAAGTCGGAATCAGCATCCCAACCACTTGGCAGAGAAGCCTCCTTTTCCCAACCAGCTGGAACGTCATTCCATGCGAGCGGGGAAGCACTCTTTTGCCATGCTTCCTCAGATGCGGTTTCCCTTTGCCAATCGTTGGCAGTTGACTTATCTTCCCATCCCGCGGTGGAAGCGTGCTTCCTTTGCCATGCTGAGAGTGCTGCCTGCTTTTGATACTCGGCGTGGGCTGCGTTGGCAGCTGCAAAATCGGCAGCGGACTTTTTGGCCGAAGCGGCACTCTTTTCCCAACCAGTTGAGGCGGATCTCGCTTCCCAGGACTTCGGGGCCGATGTCTTAATCACTGAAGCCTGCTTCCAGTCTTCCGCGGTTGGTTCCTTAACCCATCCAGCAGAAGGAAGGAGAGACTTGGTCCACTCGCTCAACTGCAACTTCGGCAGAGGGTGTTTGACGATAAGTCCCTTAGCGATTTCCTGCGATGGTGGGTTGAGTGCTGACTTGTCCCAACCATTGTTCGATTTCTTGACGTCCCATCCAGCACTCTTCACCCAGTCGGTGTTCTGCTTTCGCACCTTCTGCCAACTTGTCGGAACGGACTGCGGTCTTAGGTCTTCGGCACTCTCTGAGGATACCCAGCCCTCGCTCCTGCCGTTTCCTTCTGTTGCCCACCCAGATGAGGACAAGGACTTGGCATTCCATGCGCCCGAGGGTAGTGCCACCACCATGGATGTGAAGCACACCAAGGCTGAGATGCAGAAGAATTTATTCATCGTCGAATCTTGAATGTTGGTCTGGAGCAGCTGATTGCCAGTTGAACTGTGCTGTTAGATGGATCGGTGAGGTGTTATACCTTGTCAAGCTGACACCCGCCGTATAAATAGCAACAGACTTGGGACACAGTCGCGTGCTCATTACACAGTTCTGCACTGCAACCACAACAACGAAATATTCGGAGGCATTGATTTTGATTTTAATTTTGACTTTGTAGCTACATATTGTGCAACCTGTGACGTGTAATCCTCTTCGTCGTGACATTGAAGTTGCTGCTCTATGAAAACACTTCAATCTAATCAACAATGGGGTACTAAACACAATTACTGTAGTTATGGTCAGTTGTTGCTGGTACGCTTTGAAGCTCAATTCGGAAAGGATTACATGTGACTGTGGAAAGTGCTTGTTCATTCGGTGGTACTGACAATTACGTTTGTTGACACAGATACACAGATTTTGATTTCAGGGTGAACTCTTAACGAAATGCTACATGAACTGCAACGGGTGTTGCTTTTGTTTATTTGTCATTTGCTGGCATTACTTGCAGAAAGCATTGACGAGAATCTGACTATGTGGGTTTGAGTGATTTTCGCCAGCCTGTTGGACACTGTTGGCTGCTGCATTTGTAAGGTGTTCGTCAATAGGTCTCGTCTATGATCGATCAGAGTTCCTTCATGTTGAAAAATAAAAACACAAGTTGGTATCTCTAGGGCACTTCTTAAATTTAAATGACAACGAAATTCCAACTGTATCCTTGTGGAGCTCTGCCGATTGTAAAGTTTGACAAACAAAAATCGGAATACTTAATCATGAAGAGAACACTGCATTCCACAAAGATTTATATTTTTAGAATCCATTCGATTATGGCCCACCAAGTGTTCTGTTAATAAGTTTTGATTATAGTTCCGAGAAGCTGAGTTTAGTTGAAATTGTGACCAAAATGCAGGAAGCGAGTCTGGGTAATAATAATTCTTAAATGCCGTTCCGAGTCGAGTTGGTTTAGATTGGAATGGAGTGGATATATTGTTGCTTTTATGAAAATATTTTTGTCAACTATTTCTTAGTCCTTAAAGTGCTGCGATTGTTATGGTATACGGGATTAAAGCTGCCATGAATGACAAAATGCGGTTGGTGCGACTTTACCAATCGTTGTGGTTCATTTTAGGGTTACCGTCACGCTATATACATCATGCATATATACTTGTTGTTTGGGTCAAAATTTGCCTAGTCAAAACTTTAGGGAGTTAGTTTACCCTCAATGAATCGGCAATAAAATTTGAAAAATATGGAGTAACGTCAACCCCGAAATTTCAACGATTCTTTTTTGGCTTGCATTGATTATCGTCTATGAATGGCAACACAAACTTTTACCCAGTTTTGCTAGAATCAAGGGGTTCACTAACGGGATGGACAATGAAAATTGGTTTTGCCTAAGGTACTGCTCTTGCACTTTGAGACGACTTTGACTTTGACTTTTCAACAATAGTGTTTTCTTGTGCTTAACATCAGGGGTTGAGTTACCGCATCTGTGACCGAGTACCACGTTACTGAATTTTTTATTGTTTGGCTTGAAAAATCCACTAAATTCAGTGACAATCTCCGGCTCCAATGAAAATGGCGCTTTCCACAATTATTTCATACGGAATACACGACAAGTAAAAATGATGACACATTCAAGGCCAATATCTACTAGAGAGCAGTCCGAAGAACCTGCTTATTCCACCCACAGCTCTACAAAACTGTGTAGTGCATACCTCACAGATGTTAAGCCAAACTGGTCGCATTTATCAATTATTGCTAAGTCTAGGAAATTGCTGTCTGGATGTTTAGCAATCAATAACATGCAACACGGTGGCCATGCCAAGGACAGTGGGCCACAATGAGTGCACTCGAAACCAACATCCTCTTGGCAAACACCTCCAAATGGGTATATTGAACAATTCAGGCGCATTAAACGAATCGTTTTGACAACCATTAATTAACCCATAGAACTTATGACGGCCACCAACATCATAAATCGCTTTGGCAATTCTTCATAAGTGCATCGCTGCCTACAAAGCGTGCACAGATTGCGCACATGCGCATGATAAACAATCTAAATAATTATTACAATTTTCTGTGCTCAAGTGCCGTGCGCCTGCTGGTGGTAGTCGGCGGTGTGTTGGGTCTCTGAATGAGGGAAAAAGTGCCAAGTGTGTAATTATTTAGCCATTCAGGTGGCATCAATATTGCGGTGACTTTGCGTTGATCGTATACGCAAGACCACATATGGGATACAAGTGCCGGTTCGTCGTTGTGGTTTATCTTATTTGGCTACTGATAGATCTATGAAGTGAATGACATGCGGTTTGTGCTGTGCTGATTAATTAATGTTTTGGCCGTTGAATGGTATTAATGGCAACACGTTTACTGATGTTTCAAAGAGCGAGCTAAGGGTACGGCGGGCGAACAATAGATTGGGTACATATGGGTGAGGATATTTTTGTTTGCGGTTTGCATTTTTTTTAGTAATAGTGCAGTATGGATTTAGGCCTAAGTCATGGTGTTTTGCAACGACTCTCTTCATAAATTACTAAAGTCTAAGCTATTTATAGTTTTGAATGAGGTTTCAGCGTAAAGGTACTTTCCGCTCCACCAGAGTGTACCTATAACTATCTCGAAGGAGCTTCTGTATTTTGACGTTCGAAATAGACTTAAGAATTATTCTCAAGAAATTAAAAAAAAAAATCACTCCACTGAATAGTTGTGATTGTATAGAGTGACATGTGGACTTGGAACGAAAAAATAAAACGTTTTCTAATAATCGGGCACATGCATTTAAAAAAACTTTTAACATTAATTTCTTCCTTTTTATACCCTCCACAGGAAGGTATATTCACTTATTTCTTCGTCGTTAGGTTGGTATTATAAATAGGCTATGTCGGTCAAGTAGTTCTCGTACCTCACATACAAAACCAATTTTACATGACTTGTATGCAGTGGAGGGTATCAAAGCATCAGCCAGGCCGGTGATAACACTTTTACTTGTTTTCTTTTTCAATCACAATAATAAAAGCAAAAGCCATTCTGTCTATGTATTAGCTTTTCAGATCGAAGCCTCTGAACCCATTGTAAAGTAATTTGAAAAATAACCGATTTATCAATTTTCCATACAATTTTCTCAGTCATAAATGTAGACTTTAACAAACTTACTTTCTTCGGCTGATATTAATTTAGAAGCTTTGTTGATAACAACCGACAAAGTGTGTTTTTTACTGTATGTATTTAACCTTTTAATTTCGGTAGTTTTTAACAACGAATACTCGTTTTTTTACAGAGGAAAAAATCTCTGTTAGAGGCGATTTTTGAGCATGTAGGTTAAAAAAATTAAAGCATAAAGCGGCAACAAAAGCCATGTGAAAATCACTATTACAATTCACGGTCCATCACAGATCTCAATTACAAAGTGAGGAGTTCCTGGTTAAATCTCAAGTTATCTTAAAAGATTTCCACTTCCAGACCTCTAGGAAAATGTAGAACAAATATTCAAAAGTACAACAACTGACGTGTCTTACGTGCTTAAGTCGACAGAAAAACTGCAAACGTGGCAACTCTGATGGCTCATCCGGTTTGATATAATTTTTTTGCAATGGAAGGTGCAAAAGCACTTTATAAACTCTCAGCAGATTCAATTCCAAATCTCCTTCGAGCTAAAAAGAAGCAGTCAGACTTAGAAAGTTATTGATTGCAACGTAATTTATATAATTTTCTTTTATTTGCAGCTAAACAAATTTTTTGGCACAACAAGCCCTTAGGGACACTAGACCTATTTTCTCACACCCATTCGTCTTGTGTGAGTTTTTAGTTTTTAGGATGAATGAAGGGATCTGCAATGTTACGCCGAGTCCAAACGGCTGATTAAGGAGCTCTTTCATGACAGTTAGACTCTCGGATGTTTGTCAGACGTTAGCGATAGGTGGCGCAGTGGAAAAAAACCTTAAGTTGGAATTTGGGTTTTTTCGGGATTCGAACCTGGGACCCCTCGCTAAGTAGTACAACACACTAACCACTAAGCCACTGCGCCAACTTATTGCAGTTAGTTTTCTTAAAAAGAAAATATTTGGAGAGCAAATTAGACTTCCCGATCCCTTTAAAAATATGCAGCATACCCTAAGAAACTTTTAAGTCCGATCTTACAGACCTTTGTAAACATTTTAACCTTAAGTCCACCTCAAGCGCATTAGACCGTCTTTATTGGTTCATCAAATCAGTTATTAAATTCTATTACCTCACTTAACACATCTTTAATAAGCAACAATTTACAATTTTCTACTTTGCCAACTCGTACTAATCTTATAAAAAATGTTCTCCGTACATTTGCTTCAAAAGCACACTGTTTAGTTAAATGCGATGCAATTTAATAACTGAAAGTTGTTTTTCTCTTTCGTTCCTCGCCTCATTCATCTACACATCATGAACTTAGAAGTTAAATACTCTATCACGTACATCATTAAAAACAAAAGTCACGGGTGGTCAAAATATTTGCACGAAGATTGAGTGAATGAATCTTAATGAACCATCAAATTGATGAATTGTAATGAATCAATGCAAAACATATTGTCAATTCGATGGGTGCTGCCTCTTGGTGAGAGCATCTTCGGACTGATTTAAAGAGATGGCAGCACCTAGGCAAAAATGCAATCTTTTTGGGTTCTTTCAATCTTTTTTACTTGACTTAAAACGCAAACAGATAAAAATAGGCCATGGTAGACCAGTCTCTCGTTTATGATCCATTATGGCACCGCATTAGACATTAGCCTTTTGACATTTCGCCAATCAATACACATTTGTCTCCAGCTTAATGACTGATTTGAGTCGGATTCTTCGGAAACTTTACATCTTAAACAATATCTATTGAAATCCCATTATTATAGTAATTTGCGAATCCAATAGTCGCTGCCTACTCATCAGCCTTGAAAAGCTGAGTTCAGCGCGTTCGTTCAGGCCACGATAGGATGAGTAAACTTTATTTTAATTATAGTAAATTTGAAAAGGCGATCATTAATGTATACACGATGTACTCGCATCTGGGAAACACATAAAACAAAAATGGAAACAAAAACCACCGCCTCCCCTAACTACTGAAATTGCATTCGCAGATGATGTACTGACGTAGAGCTCACAGACACACAGTTCAAACGAGAAAACCAGAGATCCTATTCCACTTCATTCCAAGAGGCAAGATTCCCATGCGGCGGTTAGAACAATTAGTTAAGCCTACATTCCTATATTGTAATTAATTATTTTGTGCAATTTACACTGCACACCTGAAGAACTCTTGGCAGCGATGCGGTACGTTTGGCTCTTGAGGTTCACTCATTTGAGTTACATCATTCGTTCGCAATCATTAGCATAGCACATTCGGCTTGCAGTGCAAACTATGTTGTGATTGTTTCATTTGAACGGGCAGTTCTATTGCCAACATGCTCCGAGCCGGCGTATTCTAATGCGTTCAATTAATCTTCTCTCAGGCAAGCAGAGCTTTGCCAAGAGTTTAAAGTAGGTATACCCATCTTCTGGAGTTAGCGAGGCTAATATTGGTTCACTGTGATGAGTTGACGATAAAGCCGTTGGCAGTTGACCTTTGCATGTATACAGTGCAGTCGGACTTTGTTGCTATCTTCCATCGAGATGTTTGTGATTTGCTTTTACTAATGTCTTTTTTAAATGAGCGAACAGGTGTTTCCTTTTTTGATATAGATTCCAAAAAATATTCCGTTCCGCAGCAAATTTATAAATTTTTTTTTTTTAAGATAAGAGTCGGGTTTGTATCAACTTTCTGTTGGTATTTTTTCAGGCCCAGATGTCAGAAATAACAACATAAACTAACGAACATGACAATTAGGGGCTTTGGTAGTGCATACACCCACCCACGGCTAGAATAGGAAGCTTCATCTTCCTAATCATAATTGACAGTGACAGATGATGCATTCTTTCAGGTCCCACCAAATGTCAATCTTGATAGATTAGTTGTATATCTCTGTATTCCATTATCTTTGCAAATAGTGGATAAAAAAAAAAGTCCCGCTTATTTTTACATAGCAGATTTAAGTCACAAAAGAATTAAGTATTGTTGAGGAGCAATTACTTAAGAACAAGTTTTTGGCCGTATGTCAATCTTGATAGATTATAAGGTTTGTCGTCTCTTTTCAGTTTTTGAAGAATTTTAGTGATTTCAGAAATTGCAACATAATACGAAGTCTCTTTGACTAAAGATGAGAAAAACTGACTTTGACAAATGATTGATTAGCAGCAAATCATTGGGCACATTCAAGAATCTTGTTATCTTAAGTCGACTAGATTGGTCTGGCTAAGATGTAACCCGAACGCAAAAACTAGATTCGAGGAGAACACCACCCTTTTTTTTTTACGTCAACCACGAACTGTCAACTTAGTACTCAGTTGCAAAGTTCTTGACTTGATATATCAAATCAGCTAGCTGTCAGACTTACTAAAGTTTTTCGTACGGAAAAATTAATAAATAATTTTTATAGAAAATTACAAAAAAAAAACATTTGTGTTTTTTCTTTTCTTTTTTTTTTGATAACCTAACTTTATAATTCAAAAATTAGCATTTTAAGACCAAGGTTAAGTTCAGCTTAAGTGGTCAAAAACAGTAAAAGACATTTTTTACGGCTTCGTTTTACTTATTACTGTAACTGGGGCCTTATAATTCTGGAAATAAAATCTGGCTCTAACTATCTGACAGTTTTCTGAACCAGTGGTCTTCTTATTCTAACACCGCATTGCAAGTGTTTGGATTATTGATAAAACCCACGTCGAGTTTTTGACAATTGCCCGATCATATAAATAAAGATGCCCACTAAAACAGCTTGCAAGGACTCGGTGAATAATGAGAGAATACTCGTAAACCATCCCCCCATAGCGGCCAAAAGCAAGACAACAATTCAAACTCAAAGAGAACCAAAACGTCAGAAAAATTATTCCACCACTCTGCCCGTGAGAATGCATTTGACTCAGGTAATAACTGGTCTTTCTAGATTTCAATGGCACAGTTCGCGCACGCCATAGCTTAACGTAAACAACCTCTTAACGACTTGAAGTGCCTTCAACCCATGTACAGCTGACAAGTGGCAGCACCCGTAGTCTCTGAGCTCGCCCAAATGATGTTTCTTAACATCGCGCTCATAGCCAAAGTGCGTCGCCGGAGACATTTCCATTTTCACCCCTCTGACCAATAACGCGTCTATACTAGCCACTCATTACAAATGAGCCTCAGGTCCAGATTATCATCGGTTTGACCAGTTTGCAGTTAATCTTCGCTACCGCACTGATGCACATAGAAGAAGACTCCATTGAGTTGTGGCCAAAAAGCGGCATCGAACGTCAGTGTGACGCGTTGTCGAATCGCAAAGCAGCCGCTACTCAATACAATAGTGTAGCTGTGTAAGAACAAGTAAGCTACTCTAGGCGATGGTACTTGAGCTTTGTCATGGAACAGCACCGAAGCGGCGGCGGTGGTGGTTAATGATTACTTCTGTATTCAGCGCGCCACGATTTCAATGTGGCAATTAAGCCGGTGATGCGACACGTCCGCAGCGTTGTTTCATATAAATAGAAGATTCCAATCTAGATGTGGTGTCAGTTAGAACAGTGCGATCTGAGTTGCAAGATGCATAGAACGGTTTTGATCCTTTTGGGTGTCGCAGCAGTTGCCACGGCTGGGTGGATTGGCGGTGGCGGTGGTGGATATGGAGGTGGTGGCGGCGGCGGCGGCGGACATGGTGGTGGTGGCTATGGAGGTGGTGGCGGTGGAAAAGGCCGTGGAAGGTCCAGCGGTGGTGGCGGTGGCGGATTACTTGGCGGATGGAAACTCGGTGGCGGCGGAGGTGGTGGCGGTCGCGGATGGCAAGGACTTGGCGGTGGTGGCGGTGGCGGAGGATGGAAAGGTATCTCCTTAGGAGGAGGTGGTGGCAGTGGTGGATGGAAATCTGGAGGAGGCGGCGGAAGTGGTTGGTCAGTTGTCTCGTCCGGCGGTGGTGGTGGCTGGAAGCAAGGCGGAGGAGGAGGTGGCTGGAAGCAAGGCGGAGGTGGTGGATCGGGCTGGCAGTCGGGCGGTGGAGGTGGACGAGGATGGTCCAGCGGCGGTGGAGGCGGAGGATGGAAAAAGAGTGGCGGCGGCGGTGGCGGTGGATGGAAGCAAAGTGGTGGTGGCGGTGGCTATGGACATGGAAGTTCTTGGTAAAAATGGCGTCTGACGTTCGTGTAAAAATGTAAATTTGTTGTGTAAATGTAAACTTTTGTACCAATAAAATGTTTTGTAATCATATCAGACTCGGTGGCGTATGTGTTTATTTATTTTCAAATTAATGGTAATGCTAGTTGCTGCGACAATTTTTCATTGAAGCGATTGCCTGTTAATCTGCCCACAAAGCGTTAAATTAAATGACGTTTTTCCTTAGGTTATTGCGAGTAGTTTTGGTGTTAAGGGCAACCGAGTAATTAGTCGGCTGCATTTCAAAATAGCCGCTGAACTTGTTGACTAATGTCTTTGAACGTGTGCTTTGATATAATTAAGAGAAGGCCAACTTACAAACTGCATGAAAATATTTTCTTTTTTTTATACAATGCACGCCGATGTGTATATTTTGTTTGAAATGTTTCTTTCAAGGAAGGCGTATGTGAAACGCTTGCAAGCGACCCCGTGCATCAGCGCTGTCATTGTGCAAGAACTATGATGACAGTTTATATGACAAGTGAAAGAAGGCTTGATTCTCCTATAAATCATGGTGAAGTTGGGAGACAGATCTAAAAATTTATTTAAATGGGATAAATACTTCCTCAAGGTAGGCTCAGAATTTTTATATAGATCCTTTAATTAAGCTGGACTTTCCGTATAAAGATTGATAAGGGGAGAGTTTCATGTGACCCAGTGATGCGTACATTTTTACCTGTGTTAAGCTTATAGAGAATCCAAGGAGCTCAACTAGGTATTTGGAATCTGGAAGCTTTTTTTGGAGACTATTACAAGCTTTAACACTTCTTGCTATCTTGGAGCTAACTGATGGCATATCTATCTTTTGCAAAAGAATTACGTTCCTTGGTTTTAATTCTCGTAGTTCCGGCATAAATTCGATTCTATTTATATCTCTGGTGTTACTACAGCCACCTGATACACTCATAAAAGGAGCTGTCGGATTTAATGGGACTCACTTAGAGATGTACTCTAGTAAGCAGTAATATTCAAAGAGTTCTTCTTCATCTGATGACGAACTCAGCACAAGAGTCCATTGACAACCTTCCCATTTTACTGCAACAGGCACAACAATTTTCCGTCTATTTTAACTGCCAAATATAAAATGCAACTCAACTCGAAATCCTTGTACTAAGGGATCGGCTCAGTCTTCCTAAAAACTCGCTCTAGTTTACTTCAAGGAAAACAACAAAAGCTTATCGATTCAACTATTCATTGGACGAGTTAAATTCGTCTACATTCCATTTTTTTTTTCAATGACAACAGAAGGAAAAATTTGAACAATTGTACCATCAATCACACCTGCAACACCGATGATGAGCCCAATTTCCATACGGCCATCAACGGCCATTAACCATGCATTTCCAGCCATTAGCGAGCAATTACCCGAAACCATTTGCCCCAAAATTAACAGCCGTGGTGGGACAATTTATGCAGTAGACCTATCGCTTGCTCATTCCACAACAAACTGATTATTTGCTTATTTTACCCGAAACAATTTCAAATTAAATCAGACGATTTTCCATTCAGCTTCGACACAGCCTAATTGCCCATGCAAACGATCGAGTCAGCTTCCAATTGGGTCAATCAGCTGCCGGCAGCCTGTGATTACACCGCAAAAACTAACGTAGGTGTTTGGAAGAAACTTGACTGGAATGGAAACCCGGTCGCGATTACCTCATGCCCGGCTAGACTCTGATCTAATTGAAGCTGTCAGCTATTTATCGCTGACGCAAGACACTGATTGGTTGTCGATTAAATACAAATCGTCTCGTTTATTGGAAACTAAAATATGTTACAGTCTGGTCCTTACCATCCTCCCTTGCCGCCGTAGCCGCCAGAGTAGGCACTAGAGCTGGCGCTGGCGCTGGCTCCGGCATATCCTCCACCACCACCATGGCCGCCTCCAAGACCGCCACCACCATAGCCGCCACCACCACGACTTCCGTGAGCACCGCGACCACCGCCATAGCCGCCACCGCCATAGCCGCCTCCAAGACCGCCACCATGACCTCCGCCCAGACCTCCAGAGCCGCCGAAGCCGCCTGAACCGCCATGTCCACCACCCAGACTTCCGGAGCCGCCGAAGCCGCCTGAGCCGCCATGTCCACCGCCGCCATGTCCGCCGCCGCCAAAGCCGCCTCCTAGGCCACCAGTGTAGCCTCCACCTCCTAATGCAATGCCGCCTCCACCGCCATGTCCTCCGAGTCCACCGCCTCCTCCGAGACCACCACCGCCGCCATGTCCTCCGAGTCCACCACCTCCAATGAGACCACCCCCGCCATGTCCTCCGAGTCCACCACCTCCTCCGAGACCACCGCCACCATGTCCTCCGAGACCACCACCACCATGTCCTCCGAGCCCACCACCGAAACTGCTAGCTCCGGAATAAGCGCTGCTACCGGCAAAGCCGCCACCGCCACCACCGCCACCGCCATATCCGCCAGCTGCGACCACAGCGGCCATTCCGAAAAGGACTACAATAGCTTTCTGCATTTTTATCTCTTAGATCTTACAACGATGATTGGCGTATACACACTGATGACTATCTCAACAGATGATGGCCTATTTATATCAGCAAGGTTCTCGTTCTCTAGCCATCAAAACATTATTTCGTGCATCATCTGCCATTGTTCTCAAAGATTAATTGTTTCTAGCGAGCTAGAGGAGTGTCAGCCATACACTACAGGGGTAAGGCAACCACCTCGTGACCTTCGCAGAACTCACTTCCTTCTGCTGTTAATTACGGAGCGCATATGTGCTCTATTGCAATATTGTTATAAGCTTATACTCGTCGTGCTAAAAAATAAACACAGCCGTGATTGGGCGCTTGTTTCCTGCTGGTCCGGTCTGGTATTTTTGATGAAGATTTACGATTACGTACCGACAGAGGCTCTGTTTGTTGCCCCAAAAATTGGCCATTATTTCATTATTGATGTCCGCGTGGTGGCGAACTTAATTGGAGAAAACGTAAACATTGTTAAAAGTGAAACAGGTACCTAACCTAACCAACAACGATGGGTAATGAACGTGTGTATGTAAAGCGGATAGGCGTTACGAGGAATTGTGTATCCAAATGGTATTGTAATTCCCCTGGGATGTGATTTGACCAAGATATTGTGTTGTGGTTTCCGACGGGGGTTATTTTTATTCTACGGATAATCCCAATTAACGTGTTATCCAAATGTTTCTTCCCACCGCAAAGTTTCGGTAGAGTTTTTTTGACTTGTCATTCAGTCTCGTTTTGGCCGCGAATTTGTGCAGATCACGAAATGTTTCCGTGGAGTGGGTAGAAAGTTGCGAAATAGGTTCCAGTTTGCAGACAGTTAGATCAGTTTAGTTTTTGAGAAAGGCTCTAATGGTCAGGCGAACACCAACAGGGTATAAATGTTTGTCAGGCGGCTTGCTACATCGTGAAGTCCATCAGGTTCAGGAATGATGAATGCAGTATTTTGTGTTTTTAGTTTTACGACAGCATTTGTTGACATTAATTTTTCAAGTGATAAAAGGATAGGAAATTAGGAATTCCTAAAAGGTTTGCATACATTTATCTGCCAAACAAATGAATGCAATGAGTTGACAGTTCTTTAAGACAGATTTACAATTATTTTTGTTCACAACAACAGCCAATTCAAAAGTGCTGCTGCCAACAAGTTGCAAATCAAAAAAGCTAGAAAGGTAATCAAATTTTGGAATCGCGTAAAAGTTCCCAACACATAGATTTTGAAATAGAAAAATACGCGAAAGGCTGTTTAGTGGAAAGTAAAAACTTAGGGCGAAGTCATACCGACAAAAAAAAAATAATACATACACAAAAATATGTTCTTCCTTTTTTTCGTCGTTAAAATATTAAAATCGGAGGAATATTTTAAATGAAAATGCGTCCTAAGGATCTAGTCCAACATACAAAATTCGTCACGTCCACTGCGTCGACGTATACGTCAATATTATCATATTCAACGGTGGAAATCCGTCGCATATCCATCGTTCAAAATATTTTTCGCAGATTCCTTAGAAAAATTTTTTTTCACTTGTACTCTTATCAGCATTTTAAAGTTTCGAGTTTTTATTTTAATTCATTAATCGACCATAACATTTGTCTTATACTTTATTAGTGGATTTCAATGATATTCAACGGACATAAAAGTTGTTTGTAAAGGAACCATGCACTAGCCCTCCATCAGCTGTCGTTTGTCAGTTTAATGCGTCGACGCAAAGAAGACAACGAATTTTGTTGGTGGGCCCTTTACTTTGCAGAAAATTTATCTGCCATCAAATGTTTATCAATTATTATTATTAGAGTACTTTAGCTGAGATAAATAATATACTAAATACTAAAATACTAAGCTGAGAGAAATTTTTTATCATTTTAACATCCAAAGGTTCCGTACACTTTTTTAGTATTTTGTATGAAATAAATAGAATGAAACTTACTCGCATATCATTCAAAAGGTACCTTGCCTTAGATGTGCTCAAATAAGAAATGCATCAAACTCAAAAAATTAATTTTTAGCGCGCCTTAAAAAAGGCGATTAAAATCGTTAAGCTTTCTGAAGGTTGTAGGGTTGTGAGTTACTATGCTCCGTACTAATAACACATTTTAGACTCGACTTTAAATTTACTGAAGCTCACAATAGCGAAATTCGTGAACTGTGAACTACTTAAATTTAGAGTCGCAACTAAAAATGTTTTTTAGTAAGGCCCTATGTAAATCATTGACACTATTTCCCAATCGTATTCTCTCTCAGAGGTTCAATTTGAAGTATTATATATTAAGAATTGTTTTAGTTTTACAAGAGTTATTTTCTGGTGCGTTTTTGAATTCGTTATGCCCACAACACATATGCAGAATTCACATGTTTATACATGTCTCTATTTCTAAATTTGCCTCAAAATTCAAGCGTACCACAACACAAAAGAAAATAAATTACAATTTCAATTACTTGGCCTCATCGGCTTTGACATTTTCTGATTGTGTTTGTTTTCTTTTGGTTGTAAACACATCAGCTGCTTAGTCCGCAAATGACAGTAGCCATATTAGCCAATGCAAAGCATGTCAAACAACTTTCTGCACTTTTGTTTTACTTGCAGCACTGCATTCTGTGCTGCACCCTGAATTTCTGCACATGTGTTTTGGTCATTACGCATTTTCCGAAGCTTTTTGCAATACCCTTTTCAATTTTTGAGTTCGATGAATTTTTAAAATTCATGATGTATGTATTTCTGGTCGTGGTTTTAGGAGCTTTATAAACGCGTTTTCGGACGAGTCTTTCAACATCATTTAAACACATTTTGGGACGCATTTTTCTATCTGTTTCTAGATGCGTTTTTGACACGTTTTTAGACGCAGCTTTCGACACTTATTCTACCCGTTCTTTAACACGGTTTGACCGCGATGTGGAACACATTTTCGACTTTTTGATAAAGCATTCTTGGACACGTTTTGGGACGAGTTTGACAACTCATTTGTATACATTTTCTCAGGCAATTTTTGACACATTTTAAACCCGTTTTTCGAATATTTTGTTTGGGAAACATTTTTTAGGTTGGTTTCCCGATTCGATTTTGGATTATTTTTTCACCGCTATGTTATGCTCGGTTTTCGACGCATTTTTGAAGGTGTTTTCCAGCTACGCTTTGATTGATTTTTCTGATGCATTTTAGAACGAGTTTATCGTTTTTAAACTTTTTTTCAACTTCAACCCACTTGGGAAATAATTTTTAAATGAATTTCTGAACTCATTCTCCGATGCTTTTTAAACACATTTTTGGAATTGTTTTTCGTAGTGTTTTTGGATCCGTTTTTTGAGACGTTTAGGCGAGTTTTTTTTTTGAGCGCTTTAAGATGTTTTTTCGACGATTTGTTGTAAGCATCATTCGCTGAGCTGACTTTTAAGTAAAAAGCAGGCAGTTTCATTTAAACTGAAATTCCAGTTGTACATTAAGATTTCGAAGGCGTCAGAACTGGCTGAATCAGAACTTTTTAAAATGTTAACTTTTGTTGGAGGAACAGCCAAAAAATTTGGTTATTCGAATTAGCATTGGCTTTCTGTCAACGGTCAGTCGTTGTCGCGACGATTTAACTTAGAAAATTTTAATAAATAAAAGCAGTGCAAAGACACATACATTACACCACTACTGCAATTTAAACCGATTTGTTGTTGCCTTGGGTGCTTGAAAACCTTCTTGTTCGAAAACTATATGGCATAAAGTTGCGGCGACTATTCGCACTTTAATTGAAACAAATTTAAGTCGTTCGAAAAAGAGAAGCTCACACAAATGAACAAAAGAAGAAGCTAGGACTAGGGTCATGTATGATATTTTGCTACAACTGTCTAAAATTTAATTTTTGTTATTAAGACTTTACTATTTGAATTCTGACGAGTGCTTAATATACGTCAGTGATTTCTCGATGTATTATCCAAAAAAAACTTCCGAATCTGTATCGAGGTAAAGTCTCAGCAAATTACATCCTCAGCCTCAGGGAATCTTCACGAAAAGTAAACCGGTCACTTGAGTAAACCCTTCTTATAAAGTCCCATCTGACTGAATATACAAGCCATTCCAATCGGTTTTGCCCACTCCAACTTATCTCCGCCCCAGCCAACTTTAAAAGAATGCCTCAGCCTCAACACCTTCGCTTTTAAACGAAAACTCCTCCAAGGTAACGTGTGTAACGCGTAAAATATTTATTTTCAAACAAATGTAATTCTCCGGGAAAAAAAAAACAAACAAAAACCGATCACTGACAGATCACCTCAATGCCCGCCGTCAATCCCCATGGGAAACGCAATTTATGTTCATCCTTCGCGGTAAATCTAACAAATTTCGACACTCAAACACACAAAACTCGTATAGCCGCAATTTACGCGCAGAAGCAGATCAGAATCCAAAAGCCGCCACGCATACCGTTGCACACTTTCATAGATTTCCATTATTAGCAGTACATGCGATCGCGCGGATTTGTATATACAGACCTGACCTGTTAACACGCAATTGAAACAGAAGTCTTTGCGATACCACCTACCATCGCGACCTCATCCAAAATAAGTATTCCGCTCGCACAATCGACCACCACCACCACCGCCACCACCACTAGATAATTACATTCACGTTCATTGTTCGATGCGATCGGCTGTACGGTTAAAGGTCATCGCAGTCTTGTGGTCAAATTTAAGTACTTCCCTTCGGCAGCGCTAGATCGCGGCTAGACTTGGCATTGTCCCAAAATGAAATCGTACAACCGAACAGCGCGCAATGGATTTCTGCGCAGCGATGTAATTGATGGCTCGCCTTAGCGGCATGATTTTAATTGTACGAGCCAACTTGTTGAATGCGCGACGTTAATTGAAGCACCTAAGTGGGGCGATATCTGTGATCCGCGATATTCTTTCCAAGCCTCGGATAGTCGGATATAAATATAGCGCGAGAGATTAGTCAAAGTATCAGTCAAGTGGATTCTATCGTCTCGCAAAGATGCAGAAGTTGGTTATTGTTGCTTTCGGCCTAGTGGCTGCAGTCAGTGGTGGATACATTGGTGGAGGTGGCGGCTCTGGTTCATGGCTGGGTGGCGGTTCCGGTCGTGGTTGGTCTAATGGCGGCAGCGGCTGGACTGGAGGCAACTCCGGATGGTCTGGTGCTGGTGGCTTGGGATCGGGATGGCAAGGAGCTGGAGCTTCTGGGTGGCAAGGAGCTGGTGCTTCAGGGTGGCAAGGAGCCGGTGCTTCAGGGTGGCAGGGATCTGCCCCGTTGGTTAGCAGCGGTGGATGGAAGCTCGGTGGCGGTAGCAGTGGATGGAAGAGCGGTGGCGGAGGACTCGGCTCGGGCTGGCAGCAAGGCGGACTTGGAGGTGGCAGTGCTTGGCAAGGTGCCTCAGGTGGACGTGGATGGAAGAGCGGAGGTGGAGGCGGATGGTCAAATGGTGGCTTGAGCAGTGGTATCGGCGGCGGTGGATGGCAGCAGGGAGGAAGTTCAGGCGGATGGTGGTAAAAAATACCAACCTTACAACCGTGTTTATATCTTTTGAATAAAAAATCCATTAAAATGTAAAAGTGTGGTTTCATTTTGAGGGAGTGGTATTGCTGCACAAGAAGTTTGCGACTGTAGGGTCACAATGAGTGAAATTAAAAGACAGGTGCGTTTCTGATGTTTTGGGCCTTCATTGTGCATTGCTTGTCGCATATTGATTGTGATTTGTAAAGAGGGTTTGATAAACTTTTTGTGGAAACAGAATAGTGATCGTAAGATTGAATATAGTTTAAGGGCCCTACCAATAAACATTTTTAGTTTTGACGTTATATTTTAATAGTTCACACAAATTTCGCAATTGTGAGCTTTCGAAAATCTGAAGAGTTTTTACAAATAAATCAGTCTGAAGGGTTGGCAACGATTTTGAGAAGCTCAATTTAGCTGAATACTGGTGGTTTCCAACTTTAAGCAATGTGCATGGCAGCGTCTAAGTTTTACAATTGGCCGATCAATAGCAGAATATTGACCGTACGATTTTCAAGGTATAAAGCTACAAAATTTCGCTGCGAAAGGTTAAAAAAAAACTACTTATTGAGATTTTGGACACGACTTATAATGCACTTGGGCTTTGTGCCTGTACATAGATTTTTAGAAAGTTGCCGATAATAGCTCGATGGTATCCTACCCCATTAGCCTTTGTAAATTGTACTGAATATGGATATGAGTTGCGAACCTCGGTCTCCTTGCTCAATACACTCAGTTCAGTAACCTTGAAAATTCTTTGAAATCTTTGAGAACAAAACTGGATTAGAAGCAACTCACCTCACGGATCACAGCTTTGCCATAAATTTTACAAAAATAAATCAATGACGTCTAAGAGCGACTTAGCGATTCCTTCCTTCTTCAAGGGAATTACACTACTCGAGACCTAGATTTTTCTGTGTAGTTAGTTGTAGAAATGCTGATTTTTCGGTCCTAACCTCCAGCTTGAACCTTTACGTAACCAAACCGACGCTAGGTTCATATTTAATGACTTCCACCAAGCATTGGTCAACGTTAACGTTCTCGTATAAAATACTAATAAGAAGCTCTTACTTAATTGCGGATTTATTTTTTGAAAATGGAACCTAAGGGCCCAGCCAATAGAATCCGTTTCGTCGACGGATACTTAATCGTGTTCAACGGAGCAAACAGCGCAAATAATACACTTTATAATTGTTTTCCCGCAACAAAGTATTTCTTTTGATTGAACTGTGTCTTAGTTTATTCAGTGACAGTTGTTCTTCTTGCAATATTTGAACCAATGAAGGTGCTGCCTTTTACGCTATGCCAACTGTCAACGGTCAACGACTGCAATTGGCAGAAAAATATAAAGCCACCTTCCTTTTCCGTCGTATCCATCTTCATCATAAGCCTGTCTGGTCTGCCGTGAATTCAATCAACCTCTCAGTCTAATACGTTGCCGCAATGGACGCGACGGATTCTCTGGGTTGGACAGGCCCTTTAGTGGTCGTCGTCTAGCTGACACAAGTTCGAGATCGTTGTGCTGCAAATGCCTGCGAGGTATAGTGTCTCCCATTGAAGATTGTTCTGCATTGCGCTGAGTCAGCCCCTTTTTGGCCTCAACCACAGTACCTAGTGCTATTCCTTACTTAAACCTCGACCATAGCATTTTTTTCCCCGAAAACAATTTATAAAGACGGAAAGTACCTATTATTTTCGTAAAAAAAAAAACAAGTAAAAATCGAAATAGACAAGTGAAACTTTTGCAAAACGGACTGACCTTGTCATAGTTAAACAGTCAAATTAAACCGTCGCTATATACGAATATCTATATCAATTTATCTTAAAAGGAAATATGTGCCTCTGAAGACAAAGCATCAGCACACTAAGCCTACAGGTAGGTTCAAACTTGTGCAAACAGACAGATGTGCATGATAAATTAAAGACTTAGAGGAAGATGCCTGTCTACGGAAGATTTATTTAAATTACAGCCTGCCTCTGATCATTTGTCATGAAATAATTGCCCTCTAATGCCACCAACTCGTAGTTTAGACTCGGTCTGACTTGATTAAGCGAAATACACCTTGTGTGGCAAATCGCGTTTGAAATCTGTTCTAATGCCAAACAGTAGTCTAAGCCAAGTGACAGTTTATCTTTACCCACCTCCAGATGAGGGCCTTCTATGTGTGATGTGTGATCATGATGTTCACATCAGTGTCATAAATTTAAAATTAATAACGCATTGAAATCGATTAGTTGCATGAAGTCAGCAAAAGGCAAGGCTCTCACGCCACACATGCCGTTTGAAGTGGCTGACGATGCGCTCGGCAGCCTTATGCATAGCTTTCACTTGTACTCGAGCTAAGGAGCGTTCTGTGCGCTCAACTTGAAACTTTAGAACCATTATCATTTAGATTAGATCCGCATCATAAACCTTCAACAAGAGACAGCTATCCATTAATATTTAATGAATACTTAGGACTTCTGATTGCATTTTATTTGTGGCAGGGAATACAAATTTATTTACATTGTGACGTGGACGCTCAAGGTCTCCCAAGTGCACATGAGCGACAGGGGCGATTCCTCTCAGTTAGCTAGTTTAGCGGCGCTAAACCAAGAAAATAAATTGAAATACATATAGGCAAAATACAGCAAATAACGAGGTTAAAGTAATTATGAAGATTAATAATTGCAATAATCAACGACATACTAAATAAAAAAACTATCATTTACAAATAATATTTGCCTACACAAACACACAACACAATACTCCCATGCAATAAGTTTCACTTGAAATACTCTTTAGCGTTACAACTTGCGATACCGCAAATTCCCTGCCTGCACGCACACACACAATCTAAAACTCCCATAGAAAAGTCTCCTGCTTGTAGCATTTTAGCGTAAAAAAGTTGCGCTACCGAATTTCCTCCACTCTGTATAAGTGTGGAATTTGACTATACCTCTACCAGGCGTAAGCAAAGCACAGGAAAATATACGGAAGGGTAAGCGCAAAACAAATGCGATAAAAGTTGGAAGTAGAGTGTAAGTGTAAGCAAGCAGGTATATTTTGCGAGTTATCTTTTTTTGTACTTCTGTATGTTTCTCTTTCTAGGCAAATTGCAGTAAGAAAGTTTCGTTGTGTTCTTATTTGACTGAATTAATAGTCTTATTGAATTCCATACCAAAAGTAAAGTGCGATTTATAATTTTATATTTGCGTGGATTATAAATGTGAGTAAATACATAATAATTATTTTTGTTGTGCTTTTGAAATATGAGAGTGCGCTTTTGTTTTTTTTTTTTTTTTTTTTTTTTTTGTGAGTAGTGAGCACGTAGCTAACCCAATGCTTAAGACCAGGAATCGCCACTGATGAGCGATAACAAACAATTTCTTACAATCATTAGTCGGCTGAGGTATAGAATCACAGGTTGATAAGTACTTTTTCGATATAGATCACGGAAATAATGTAAATAACATTTTTTATTTAACCGAATAATGTGTGAAAAATGTGTTACATCCCAAACTTGATTTCACCTTTCCCTTCTTTCGGTATATTCATCCGAAGTTATGTTTAAAGTTGGCAACCATGTGTACAAGTTCATTTGCACTTGAAGAGTTACAAAAAATTGTAGAATATTTTAGAAAATCGGTAGTCTTAAGATAGAAACAGATTTGGACTGCTACGAACCAGTATCTATACATCAGACTTGTGTCAATTATTGCTTTGATCAATAAACTATGTATTAAATTTAAGTGTAATATCTTATAAGTTTATGGAAACACTGTTTTTCTTTTAACAAAATAACAAAACTTCCTACTAACAAACGGTTTGAATCTTCAGCTTAAATTTATTGCAAGTCACAACCGCCAATATAAGTAAAAAAAACGACTCGGCACATGTCCAGGAACAGTAAAAATTATTTTAAGTAGAGCACAAAAATTCTCATGTCCACCACAGTTTCCAGGAGCAAATCACTTTATTTTTACTGATCAAAAATCCTTGAGAACTAGCTAAAAATTTGACTTTCACACATGATTGCGGTAACACTTAACACCTAATGTGACTATTTTTGATAAACTACCACCACCCACTGCTGTAGCCAGAATTCCACCCACTTCCACGATTCCATCCGCCACTACCGTATCCACTATTCCACCCGACACTGGGGCTGCTCCATCCGCTGCCGCCAGACCATCCGCGACCTGCACTCCAGCCATCATTCCAACCGCCATCACCGCTTATAACTCGAATAATTTTCGAACCGCCTCCATATCCACCGCTGCCGTACCTGCTCCTGTACACAGGATAGCCACTCGACCATCCACTGGTCCATCCAGCTGAGGCAGCCGCCACCAGAACCATCAACACGAATAGGACTTTCATTTTCGATACACTCGGACTCGATCTCACGAAATCCACTCCAATTATGTTACTATCCCAAGTCAGGCTCACTGGTCGGTATTTATATGAAACCAAGTCAACTTCGGTCCCCAATATCCAATGACACAGTGAAATCCGATTTATATGGAAATTCTTGTTTTTGCCAAAAAAAAAAAAAAGTACAAAATAATCAACAAACTTAATCACGGACTACGAGCGGCGAAGAAAATGCGTGCATCTTTGCGGTACGCCTTCGCGGAGGTGTATATGTCACAGTCACATGCCACGTCGTGCTGTGATTGTTTATTGCATTTTAATTTCGAATATTTTTTTTCTTGAAATAATGGCCGCCCATTAAATGCTACTAAATGTTGATGGCAATCAAGAACAGCAACTGACGAAGTTGCACACAGGTTTTGGCAAGAGCAGTGAAGATGCGCCAAGCTCTAAGGCGTTAGCCGAGGCTAATTATGTCATAAATTTTGGCGTCGACCATAAACGTCTCCAAGGATTTGATATTTGACGTTTGCTGTACATTGCGATCGTTTTTTTCTTCAGGTGGCGGCAGATTCTGCGTTCGATAGTGCTGCGAGTATTGCGGGCTAATAGTATAAAGAAACATATGTGACTGTTAAATGCAAAAATTGAATGTGACCGAAGTGCGAAGTGAGTTCGGTTTAGGAGTTTTTTATATTTTTTTTAAATTGGTCTCATGTTTTGTTTTGAACACTAAATGCGTGTACATAGTTTGTAAGAGCAAGTAGCCTTCTTTAAGGCTAGTAAGCTGTTTAATTTTTGTTTTGCCATGGAGCGACCTTTGTAATAACCTCGAAGAGGATCTTACCATTTCCTCAACTTTGATGTCATTGTTAGTTATTTATTTCACTGTTTGTAGTCTTCATGACAGCCTAGTGTACTCCCATCTATAGCCTAGAAATGTGGCATCTGGAGACCGTTCCTTCCACAAGTAAAACGATAGACTAGGCTTTTGATGTGCGCCCACGACCCCGAAGCAGAACCACGATCAAGACCAATCGTTGCTGATATTTTTCGATTTCTATTTTTATTAAGAAGGCCAGATTTTAGTCTATAACTCAGTTTCTTAATGAAGCAGAAAGCTGTTTCGGCATTCTGTAAGGCGAAACGTTCAAACGTTTCCGTCTGCACGAACGATTTACTTCTGCAACTTAAGCTCGAGCTAAACTAGATTTTATCTGCTCTCAAACTTTTCTCTCCAAACATTAGATAAAATCCTTGCTAAATTTTGACATTGGGCTCGCCATGGATAGGTGTCACAGAAAACAGCTATTCGTTGAAAATAACTTACTTCAAAAATTCAACTCTCTCTGATTTCAACCATTTCTGATTCTAGGTACTCTTCGTCGAGGTAATTATTAAAAAAAACTGACTCTTACTTACATTTTCGCAACAGAACATAACGATCTGACAATATTTAGCTTGAGAAAATGGGCCGCCCCATTAAATGGGTACGCTTAATTCTGACAGATATGTGAAGTACATTCTGAAACAAAAGTTTGAATTTGTAGCTTGAGTTGCGTACCACTCGGCTAAAGGGATTCGCTTAAATTTAGCTCAGCTTAACTTACGTGTTTAAGTGGTATACTAAGTGGTCTTTACATTTAAGAAAACATATTACAATAACCAATGAATAATAAAAACCTGAACCGCATTGCGTTAGAAAAATAAACGTGACCCAACGAACTTTATATGTAGTAGATCTAATTCTATAAAATATTTTTTTTATCTGCTAAGTAGGAACTTATTTCTACTTCGTATAACATTTTTTAATCTGACGTTCGAGTTTTAGTCTCTTCTTTAAATTTACGGAAGCTCACGATTGCCAAATTTGTATGGAAAATATAGCCACTGTGAACTACTACAATTTAAAGTCAAAACTAACTATATTGGTCAGGTCCATTTTATATTTGCCTTCAGTTTTTCAAATATTCCTTTTTATTTTTTTTGGGCAATTTGTGTCACTTTCTGGGCTCAGCATTAGCATTCTCATCGCTGATTCTATAGCAGGCAGAGTGGAATTTGCTTAGTACCAAGTCAGTTTTTTCCTACCCTGCGCGACGGCATGAGGTGGCTTTATTCTTTATGTGCAATGACATCCTGCTATTAAAATAAAAATTAAAAGGCGTATTTTTGTGAAATAACGCAGTATTGAATCAATAAAAATCCTTTTGTATATTCATTTAACGAAGAAGCTTCTTTTAATTATGGGTCACGGCTAACGGCCCCTTTAAAACGTATATGCAGCACCAATGAATTTGCTCTATAGGAATGCTTCCTTCTCACTTGGTATCATTAAAGCCAGGCATTCCCAAACGATCTGCAGAACATAACAAACAAGTGACAATTTTTTTTTATATTCCAAGCCCCCACTTTTTATGTTTCGAAACTAAAGACTTAAACTCGTGCATTGAAAGTAAGATATATGTTTCGAACTATCCAGCATCAATCACAATCAACGCGTTCAGAGTTTAATGAAACCCATTTGTATGACAAGCTTGTTAATCCCACCAGCTACCGTATTACGCTTTCAATTAAGAACCAAAAATAAAACCAATGGGCTTAACCAGTCGCAGACACTCAATACCTTGTTAGATATACGCAAACGCATGCCATGTAGATAAATACATGATACTTTGCACTCTGCGTGTAGTATCAATGATTGTCATTACAAATGTCATACACAGCCGCGTGCTGTGAAATGGAGATCACTTCATTTATGTCCTGTCCGTAGCCATTCAAAGCCCGCTTTCCTCATTTCTGCAAAATAGGCTCACCGCTTCGTACATGCCGTGTAGATTGAAAATAATTAATGACACAAAGCGCGTAATAACTCGTGGCGTCAAATTCCTTCACAAAAATGTATATCGACGGAAAGTTATTAAATCTTACGCAAGTACGTATCTGTTCTTCGCATCTTGTTGGTGCCAGCATGCATTTTAGGCCCAGATCTCGCACGAGTATGCGGTGCCAATGAACATTGAACACACCCCCAGCGACTAAGAAAGTTGACTCGATTTTTCTTATACCAAGACGCAGGCTGTATGGCATTTTTAAGCCGACCATATGTTAACTCTCAATATTGGGTAATTAATTATTATTATGTAATGTCCATAGAAATTGAGAGTGCAAGGTTTTTTTTTTCTTTCTCAGTTTATACACCGCAAAATTATGCGGAGACACATTTTTTGATATTTACGCGTGTAATGCGCGTGAGTGTTTCTTGGTCATTGACTTGCCAGTTGGGGGAAGCAAATGGAGCGTTGACTGTACCGGGTTCAGCGTTTGGCGAAAACAATCAGTGGACTTGGAAAGGCAGCAAAGTGGCAGGTAGCAAAAAATGAAACTGCTGTCACTTAATGAGGTTTCATGTGGCAATGCTGTGCCGGCATATAGCTGTGTTTTTGGATTGACAAAAGACTGCATATATTTAATCTTTATTGGCTATCGATGGTGCTTGGAGTTTTTGTGTGCATCTCAACCAAAAAGTCACAAATGCATTATGGACATCCACGATTCTAAATTTCTGTGACCTCAAATGGGTAACCTAAAGATTCGAAAACTATTCGACTGATTTCGATGATTTTTAACAATTTATTTCCTTAAGAGACAAGAGCGTTTTTTAGACTGAAATCCGATAGGTGTCGCTTTTGTTTCTGCAGTGCTTTCCATTTGCTACTAATCTTAAGAATCACTGCAACGATTTTGATGCGGTCTGCTTTGTTTGGAAACTTTTACTACAAATTGCTCTTTCTCCTAAAGAAACTGGCAACATTCAAAAATCTAGTTATCTTAAGTCGACTAGATTGGTCTGGCTAAGATGTAACCCGAACGCAAAAACAAGATTGGCCGGCAACGTCACTTTTTCTACGTCAGCCACATATGAGAACTGTCAATTAGTACTCAGTCACGAATTTCTTGACTAGATTCCTCGGCTACCCCTCCATAAATTTAAACAGCTGCTCATTTACTAGATACTAGTAAAATCTGCTGGACCGACTGTAAAAAATAACTAAAAGGATGTAAACTAGAAACCTTCAAGCATAACTATTTGGCAGTCGCATATTTTTTGTTATAGTCTGTGTCGATTGTTTTCGATTGTCAATTAGTTATACCTACTTGAATGAATCTTGTTTACATCTTGCTAGTTCTTTTTTTACAAACAGTCGGGTTTATTTAAGTTAACTTTTTTTTTGTTATTTCTCACTTAACCTTCACATGGACAGTATCTACACGTGTAGATATTTGAATTTTCATCTCTAAATATCTCTTTAGTTTATTATTCGATTTTAATATAGTTCCGAATCAGTGACTAAATTTTTGATTTATTGTAGATTATTATCAAAAAGTAACTGTGAGAATATATTTTCATACTATTATTTATGTTTTGTCTTTTTTTTGTCTTACATGGACAGTATCTACACATGTAGATATTCGTTGACGTTGTATGAAAATTCATACTTACGAAAACTCATACGTGCACCAAATAGAGCTAAAAAGTATACAAACCTATACACATACTAATAATGTGCGCAGCAAATAAAATGCAGCTAACACAAGCTTGACGTTTTTTTTTATTCAGCTGGTAGCACATATAGCATCCACCCTTTTGCCGTAAATGACCTCTGGAGTCCCGATCTTCTGGGTCGTTAGGAATGAACTCTTCATCTGTGGGGTCGTTTGCATTTATTTAGTGACCCAACAAACATTCCATAGCATTTTTGATAGTAAAAATTCCGGTTATTCTGCGATTCTGAGCTCGACACCTGATTTGTGGCATACACAAATTCTCTCCCAATCGTTCAAGAAACTTACGTCTCTGGCTTTTCTTTACATCTGCCGGACCTTGAAAATTGTTTTTTGAAAAAATGATGTATGCTGCAAGGCCTGAAATGTCCAGCAAATTATAGAATATAGCCTGGTTCCATCTATAAGTTTTCCTTTTCGTGGTATATTGGCTCAACATTTTATCCATGACATCCACTCCCCCTTTAGTCTGATTATAATAGTGTATAATCTGGAAAATAGGCGACGGAGGACAAAGAAAATAAAGAGAAAGAGTGCAAAAGGCTAATATTGATAGAAAAACTGTAACCTGCTGAAAAAACTCATATAGAATGCTTGCGATTTTTTTGTATCTACAGGTGTAGATACTGTCCATGTAAGTACATTTAAATTTCCGTTCATGTGAGGGTTAAAACTTGGTTAAAGATAAGGTCTACGCCAACAGCCCAGCGTCGATTCAAGACCTCAAAGATAAAATTCGTGAGGCTGTCGAGGACATAGGGCAGCCACTTTGCGATTTGGTTATGGAAAATTTCATGAAAAGGATATGGTCCTGTATGCGTGCCCGTGGTGGCCATTTGGCTGATGTTGTTTTTTATTATTAACGGCATACCTTCCTCTTTATTATGAAATAAACATCCGATCATTTATCTCAAAAAATGGATTTCTTTGAATACCAAAATAACACCTCTTATTGGAAACCCCTTTATCTGTCCTCGTAATAGTCTTTCACAAAATTGTTTAAAATTTTCTTACGAGTCTCCTATTTCAAATATTCGTTGAACGATTGAAGATTCCAAATAGTACAATGTGAGCTCCTGAAGACAGTACCATACCAATTAGCAATACAGGTTAATCTTTTGTGGAATAATTGTTCACACTGCCGCGACGGCTTCCCTCTATTCATTGACAAACTCCACTAAATTTAGTTCTAATACTCTGAATTTAGTGCAAACTATAGTTCGTTTTTCAAACATTTAAGCCACCCGACAGATACCTTTTAAGACTCATCAATCCTTCTTTCTTTGAGTAGACGGGTCCCCCAAAACAGTAGAAAAATATATAGCCACATGAAAGACATTTGCCCAAAGGAACAATTATACTTAACAACAACATCTTAGATGCATCATCATGACTCCACAATCAAACAGAAATCACAAGTGCTTTTCTATAGTTGCAAACGAGTATATGCGTTCATTTCCTATAGATTGCCTCACGGATTCTCCGCATACACTCCGAAGAAATACCAGATATTCAGGATACAAATGCTTTCAATGCATGTAGCGTATCAGCACCAGCTGTGATGTAACACAAAGAGAAACAAACTTACTTTTCCACCTACCAACAGAATTGAGTGGCCACACAAAGCACTATGACCATTTTGTTCCAACCGGGCCAATTTGAAGTGTGCAACTGCCAGGCAGCACTTCCTGAGTCGACGACTATGTATAGAGATGGATGACCATACTAATATAGGCAATTAGCGTCCATTTAGGCACACAATGTAATCTGACGAAAACTACAAAATGGAATGATAATTGCCCAGATAAGCTGCCAAGTTCCGAGTCGGTCCACATTCCACCACAGCAACCATAGTAAAAGTGATACCGATTTGAATTAAAGACCCACTTCACAATCCTATCCAAATTATATCACACGACCAAGTCGTCAACATAAATTTATTCTTTTCATTAAAAAAACAAAAACAATAAAGCCGCCCATTTCCAAACAAAAGCTGCCAAATTGGACAACACACTCGTTTGTTTCACTGCGTAATTACAGTTTTTTTCTCAAATCATTCCAGACAGCCATCGCCATCGACACCCATGTCAGACAATAAAGGCCCACAAACACGGGCCATAACAAAACCAGACGAAACTATTTGAACTATTTTATAATTTTAATGTCTTCCACATTACCTCATCGCTCTGATGTGCACGCCACACGGACCTGCATCCATGTTTCTGCAAATAATCACATC
Organism: Cheilosia impressa; assembly: GCA_948293265.1. Lineage (NCBI taxonomy): Eukaryota > Metazoa > Arthropoda > Insecta > Diptera > Syrphidae > Cheilosia > Cheilosia impressa. The sequence continues at coordinate 42,440,951 of OX411882.1, read as the reverse complement.
ATATTAATAATCAAAACAATAGGTGATTCCATTAACACCGCGACCAATATAGTGCGATGAATATGGCGATAGGGGTGCTCCGACAATAATGGCCTAATGATGATCACTAACTGGCTATATGAATGCGTGCGGTTTTGCGCAATGCGAGATTGCACTAGTTTTTCTTTCAATCTATCTCGGATTTTGAATGAGCTCAGCTCCACCGCAGACCCGAAGAGATGACACTCGTGTGAGCCGCGAAGAAGCGTGCACTAGCCAACCGTTAACACTATGCTTTTCGTGATGATGCATAGGCATACGTCGGGTTTTTTTCGATCCTGCTAATGAGCTTAGGTATGGCTCTGGCTTACCTTTGCCTATCTTCCGCGTGTAGCCGCTTGTAATAGCCGTTAGATAAGCGTAATATAAAAGAAACATAAAAGTTTGTGGTAAAGAAAAGAAGGAATAACAACGATCGTTATTATTATGTGGAGTGTTTCTTGTCTGCATTGATAGCCCATCTGACGGCCTAGAGAGGGAAAGTCATAACACTTGGGCAGTGGGGTCGCGCTGTACAAAAAAAAATGTAGGCCAAATGTTTTAAGTAGCAGTGGGCCTTACCCATTCGAACCCGGATAGTGACATCGCTTAAAAACACACTGCGTTTAATGTCGCACTAATGCGAAGCCAGTTGTCTTTTGTCGCAGCCCGCTTAAAGTCACATTATTTTGTTGACCAGTGGATGTGACATTATTATTGGGTCACAATAGATAGTTTTGTATGCAAAAATTCGCATTGTGAGCTCGTAAAATTTATTTTGTTTATAAATTCAATGGGCCTTACCAATAAACATTTTTAGTTTCGGCTCTGAATTTTATTAGTTCACAGTGGTTAAAATTTCATACAAATTGCGAAATTGTGAGCTTTTGTAAATGTAAGGCTGAGACTAAAATTGTTTAGTGGCACGACGCACTATCTTGTTTATTATTTACTTAACTTAAATATCTGACATTTTTACAGTTTACTTGAATCAGGCCATTTCTGCTTTTAGGGTCAACGATCCGATCCGAAATGGTTGCTCTCTATTCGATATGGTACCAAATACACAAACCTACCAACTGCCGCATCGACTTTCTTGTAATTATCGATTGCAGTTTCGCGTTGTGAAGTCAACTGTGAACAATTAATTTTGCGAAAGTAATTAAATTTTAAGAACCAAACAAAGGCTAAATTCATTCCCCGTATTAATACACACTGCGTAAAAGTTATCAACTCGTTATTCAGCATTGACGTCAAGTTTTTGTATGCTATCTGACGTCTACTAGCTAACTTACTCGTGGACATTTGTAAATTAATACGTGGAATTGTTTATATCATTGGAATAAAGAAAAGGGTTAATCGCTCAAGACACACTCCAAGATATCGGCGAAGAAATGTAAGGAATAGTTAAACTTCAGCTTTACTTCATTACCGACTTGCGTCCCTATATGATGCTTCTTAACTTATAACAAAGTCAGACGTCAGTGATTTACCCGAAAAGTTCTAGTATAGTGAATCGAAAATCGAATAGTGAAAGCAAAATTTTCGATTCGGGGAAAAATGTTTGCAATCTCTTTTTTTTTTGAATTGGCAACCTTTATGTGCTCACTTTTTTTGTACCTACGTCTTAAATATCCAAAGTTTATAAAAACCTTTACTACTCATATGTTTGTTCGGAGTAAACTTGAAAACTACTTAAAGTAAAATTCTACTTTAATCAATGCGTATAAATCATAAGAGTTATTGACGAATTAATTTAGTAGGTTTACACTGTACGATCCCCTGAAGATTTCCTTTTAATTTGCTTGAGGTAGGGGAAATATGCTACCCGCTCTTAAGTCGACGCCTTTAACTCCAATCCAATTTGCAACATATTTCTTTGAGTACTACGTGGTTCTCTTAACAAACTTTTATCTTGACGAAAGCCGTCTTACCCATTTTTGAATTCGTTCAAGACCATTTTAAAGGCAACGACCCCACTGTGCACTACACACCATGCATCGATCAGCTTTTCCGTTAATGAAAGTTTACCATTGAATTAAATGGAGCAAAATGTTGGTGTGTTTGTAGCAAAGACTATGTCGGTGGCGGTTCGCTGCCACTATGGGTGCTTCCAACAACTGTTACATGATGACAATGACGATGTCGATGTTTGACGGCTGCATTTCGCTATAAGCGCAAAAAAAACTCCACTCTCACCAACACCGTCTTGTGGCTAATCGGCCCGAAGAGGGGCGCCGTGGATAGTCCGCTTTTCCATTTCTTCGATATAAAAGTACAAAACAACGAAAGCTGCAATTTAGTGTACCATCACTGTTACCCGATATTACAAGCGCCACAATAGGAAAGATGAGAAACATCGCGTACCAAGCCATCATCTTCGGGATAGTGTCGTCACTGACCACAGCCGAGTATACCGGAAGCAGCAACAGCCACGAGGATGGATATGGCAAATCCGGTTTCGATAGTACGAACTATGATGGATTTGTCGGTGATTATGCGGGACAATTAAGCGCTGGCAAGGCAATCGGTGAACTACACGGCTACGGGGAGGCGGAACATGCCAGCCAGGAGTACGACGAAGGGAAACACGGAAGTCCGCAGTTCGAGGAAGAGGAGTCGCATTCGGAGTATGGCGACTCATTTGGACAGCAAGACGAAGGTGGTCACGAGTTCGGCAGCAACAGCTTCGAGCGATTTAGTGCGAATTTGGATTTATCAAAGTTCCCCATCGATGTGGAGGCCGAACATTACACTGGGGCTGGTCAGTCAGACATTGGACTAGGAGATGACGATCACCAACAGGAGCAGCATCAGCAGTACGAGAGCCATCATGACTATCAGAGTGACGACGAGGGAGACCAGACTGCCAAGCAACATAGCGCAGAATACAATCCGGAGTACAGCAGATACCACGACCATGTGAGTATGCAGATAGTGCCGTACAGTGGCTATGAGGAGGCCGAGCAAGAAACACATTCAGAGCAACCAGCGCTAAGCTTGGGATATGAGAAATCGCAGCAGTCTGATGAGGATGACAAGGATCCAAAGGGTTCAAGTGAGTCGTACGAATCGCCGAAGGAATCGAGTGAAACGTACGGTTCATCACATGAGTTTTCAAAGGTACCAAGCTCATCGCACGAATCTTCCTACGAGGAGCAAAAAGAACCGAGCCCAACCTACAGCCCCTCCTATGAATTTGTCAAGGCTGCGAGCCTAGAGAGCTACGAATCGCTAGGCGGGAAATATCAGTACCCGTCCTCGCCATCGAAGTCCTCGGATTACTCGCACAATATGAAAAGCTTCCACGCGACAATGCCGAAGGACGTCATGGCCATCAGCCATGGCAAGGGAGGCTACAGCTACAGCAGCCTGTATAGATTATAAGTTGTATTGTACACTAGTAGATATTTAAGGTATTTAAAAAAGTGAAAAGACGTGCAATATGATGCTTAAGTGCAAGACCAAAAGAATTTAAATTTAGTAAGACATTTATTTAAGAAGTACTCGCTGTAACCGTGTTTAATGTTCACTTTAAATTCATAAAGGCTGTAGGTAGCAAATTTTGTGTAAAAAAAGTTTTGTTATTTAATTTGAGTGCTGAGTGTATAAGTCCAGTGAATAGTTTTATATCGCATGCCACTGTGCTAAATCAAAAATATACCAAATACAAATAAAAATAGTTATCAAGTTGAACTGGTGTAAATGCGTTTTATATTTGATAAGGGTCATTGCGGAGACCTAACAGCTGGTTTAGTCAGTCAATTTGAACAGATTCTATCAGTCGTTTAAATGAACTGACTTCATGCACAAATTTGGAAGGGGAGATACCAATCCAAAATTTGGGTAATTGTCGGTGAGTTTCTGATATTTTTGGACTATGAATCAAATTTACGCAATCACAAAGAACACAAAATTTCCTTTGACGTAATAAATCGATTAGCGTCAAAAAGGTGAACCCTGACGGTTTTGAACAATATAAACATGTCCATAAGAAATTAAAATGAGAAAAAAAGTGTTTCGTCCGTTCTCTTTTGCTCTCAACCCTTAAGACAAAATTTAGAAAAAAAAAAACGATTCATAAATGTTTTTAAGGATGTTCGATTGTACAAAAGAGAATATACTTTACCTAGTCTGAGAGCTGGCTGACTTGTTGTGTTTCAGTTTTTATTGGCCTGGATTGGTCACGAGGACAGTTTTTGGAGGGGTGGCCGACAAATCTAGTTCAAAGTTTGTTACAGAATAATGACGCCCAAAGATTTACCTACTTTAAGGACTTATCTAATTTTTTTCGTTTAGGCTAGATCTAGTTTTAAAACTAGATTTTTGAACGCGGCCACAAATTTCTTTAATCACATTGACATAAGCTGTTTCATATGAAAGCAAAACTTAACTCATTTTCCATTGGAAAATATAATTAAACCCTTTAACTCACACTTTTACATACTGGTATTCCTTTTTTCAAATTTATTTATTTACTTTTAATTTAATTGCATTGACAGCTAGTTTATTTTCTTTATTTTCATCAATTTAGCACTAGACTTCGCTTTGTGGGCAATTTTTACAATTCGTGCTAAAACTGTAGGGCAAATGGTGAAATATTAATTTTGTTTGCTTGACATCTCGCCAGTAATCGTAGTTATTTAACAATCAACAGAAGCGGCCAGTATTCCGAACACTAACCTATAAAGAAAACAAAATACCCGCGAAATATTTCGGAAAATAAAATTGACCAAATGTTGAGAATTTGTTGTTCTTTTTGTTACACAAAACAAGGTGCGTTCGATATTACTTTTGAGTTTTGTTGAATAAATACAATTGAAATGATATTTGAAAATAATCTTCTTTATGATTAAATAAGTACACATCGTGTAGCATCTTTATTTATTACAAAAAAAAAATTTTAAATGAACGATAGAATTTTTTATTTTCAATTCTCTACGTATAGCCTTTACTAATATTAACTTAGTCCAGACATTAAATTTACGGAAGCTCATACTTGCAAAATTGCATAGAAAATTTATAGCTATTTTGAATTACTAAATTTAAAGTCGAAATTAAAAGGCGCCTTAAAATTATGTTTGTAGGAAGCGGCTGCTAGAGTAAGTAAATATTTTATTATTAAATGAGTTGGTGGCGGCAAGTATGGTCACTAATACTTTCGCTTTTAATATTTTCCAGGCCTAGGACCACTCCGAAGCTCGCAGTAATCCACCGTTGATGTGCCCAAAATGATTTTCGGTTTCGGCTTCTGGCACATAAACATTTCCGCTTCCAACGACGCCCACAAATTTCAGATAACCACTGTTTTCAGCATTTAGGTTATGATTGTCGTCTTCTACTTCAAATCTACTCCATTCACCTTGTAATAGTTTCCCAGCCGTATTTGCTCCATCGTGTAATGTTCCTTCGTTTTGCTTAAAGGTTAGGACCGATGACGAAATATGTACCGGTGGGCCATACTCTTGGAAAATATAATATAGCTTTGTTAGTGGGAAGGGAGTTTCAGTATAACAACCCGCTGAGAGGCTTACCCTCAATGCCACGTTTCGTGAGAGGTTTTGTAACCCCGACACTTAAGTCAGTTGTCAGCGCAAGAATAACTACTCGTAATGTCACAAGGAACTTCTGGTTCATTTTAGGAGCAACTATGAATAAGAAACAGAACCACTTGCTTTTTATAGCATTTTTGTTTGTGACATGATTAAGATCGACTTGGATGAATGCCTGCCGATTAATCTGTCACGCAATTCTTTAGAAAATGACACAAGAGTGTGTCAATGTCGGTAAGTAAGGTTGTAAACAATTAAAGCAGCAAACGAATTATTAGGTATCTTTATTATTTGTTTCTTTCTTTCTTTGGGGGATTTAAGTGAGGACGTTCAAGTATGTAGTTAAATAAGTCTGACAGCTGCCTGTGACTTGATCGTCTTAGACCGGTCATATCAACACCTGTTTCAGTTGGCGTTTATGGAGGGGTAGCCGACAAATTAAGAATATCGTGACTGAGTACTAAGTTGAGAGTTCGCATATGTGTCTGAAAAGTGACGTTCCCGACCAATCTAGTTGTAGCGTTCAGGTTTTCCTCCTTAATATTGTGACGAGTTATGGTCATTTTAACCTAGCCCTTACATGGGCGACCAAAATCGGAGTAATTCTGTCACCAATGGTCGCTGCCATCATCAGCCATTCATAGATCATAGATTGTACCTTGTGTGCCACATGAACTAGTGTGACGGTGAGCTATATTTTGTTCACTAGCCTTCGGCATTTTTGGCGATATTACCGAAGATAACAAATTGCATAACCTGATCTATAACTCAAAGTGACTTTGCACAAATCTGAATATATCAACTCTGCATTCCTAGCCCAAAGAGTTGTTAGAACAAAACTCATACCACCGGCTGTTGCAATCGCCCCACCACCCATTATCCTCACAAATTAGTTGCTATGCTCAAATTTACAACATCAACATCCCCATAGTTTGACTAATGGACTTGTATACATAATCGATTCATACGCATGCGACGTGCACGCATGTGTGTTGAAAAAGTTCTATTTATCTCGCATTTTTTGGAACCTCAAACACAGGCTGGGTCCGTAAGCAAACATGGTGTGCCTCATTGGCTGGGGAGACTGAAAAAAAAAAACTGCCAACCAAGTACTGGACGATTCAATGCCAAGATTGCTAACGCAATTATGTCATAGTACATAGAGCGATGTTTGGCCAACTAATTGTCACATTTTCTTGGCGGTGCGCTATAAAACGGAGATGATACGGGAAAAGTGCCATCAGTTCGATAAATTTACTGCTTCTATTAGCTTATCACTGCCGAGGAGTGTTTCTGCCAATCGATTCATCATGAAAGTGTTCCTGTGCCTTCTGGCTGTGGCGGCTATCGCCTCGCCATCGACGGCATTCTTCGACAAGCTGCTTAGCGGCGGCGGTGGCTACAATGGTGGAGGGTATAGCGGTGGCGCCTACAGTGGGGGCGGCTACAATGGCGGTGGCTACGCTGGGGGATACAATGGTGGATATGGCGGAGGATACAGCGGCGGAAATGTCGTCAAAGTCATCAAAGTGATCATTCCAGGTGGCGGTGGGTATGGTGGTGGAAGTGGATATAGCGGATACGGTGGCGGATACAGCGGTTATGGCAGTGGTAATTCTTACTCCAGGGGTATTGCATATCCAGCTTTAAGTCAACAAGTTTCTGCACCCATCTCGTATGCTGTAGCTCCGGCACCTGCCCCTGTGGCTGTGGCTCCCACGTATTACGCAGCAGCAGCACCAACAGCTCCGGCACCAGCTCTGGCACCAGTATCTGTACCTGCTCCAGTTCAAATTGCTCCTGCTCCTGCTCCCGCACCAATTCAAGCTCCAGCTCCGACTTATTCGGTTCGTTTTGTTTCGCAACAAGCATATGCACCAGCACCAGCCCCTGTGTCAGTACAAGTGCCAGCTCCAGTTCAAATTGCTTCCGCTCCAGTTCCAGCTTCAACTGGATATGCGGGTGGAAACTACAACACTGGCGGAGGATCGATTGTGAAAAACATCAAGGTCATCATCCCCAAGAGCTACGAAAATAATTTCGGATACTCTGGTGGTAGCGGATACTCTGGTGACAGTGGCTACTCCAGCAGTCAAGTCGGCGCCCCAGTGGCTACATTCACCCCTGTAAGCGGCGGAAGCAATGAATACTCAGGTGGATATTCAAACGGCGGCTACTCCACTGGTGGCCAATCAAATGGCGGCGCGTCAGCCGTGTTCACAGTTTCTGCTGCTCCAATCTCGACAGGCGGCTACGGATTGGGCTCAAGTTCCGGTTCCAGTTCGAGCAATAGTTTCACTGTAGATCCAGGATGCTAATCGTGAGGCGTTTTCGCAGATGCTGTGCCATTATAGTCATTTCTTTTTAGTTTTTCCTAAAAATAATACTCTATAAATATGCGAATGAATTTTTGTGGACTTTTTAATAAATTGTTTAATTATATCGAATAGAATTCATATGGATACTTTGTTTAGTAGGCGTTGTTGGAATGAATGGTGCATTTACTAGGGAGATCTCAAATGGTGTCCTCTTCAGTTTGAATATTTGCCAAAGTTGCCACGTAAAACAATGCAACGCCGATCACTAATGGTATCATTAAATATAACTGCAAATATGCAGGTTAAGAAGTTTTTCGAACAGCTGGGGATGTGCATCGTTCGTTTACTCTTGAAAGAATGTCAAATGCAAGCCCCCTGATGGCGAATAGGTTAGTTCGCGACAATGTCAGTGTCAAATAAGAAGAGAAAAAAGCCAAGTGACAGCTAAAACACTTGCACAAAAAACAGAACAGATATTATAAATAATACAAGATTAAAGTATTGTAGAATTGAAAAATTATGAGAATGGGAATGGGTATGCTTTTTAACAATATTGAACACAACCCTACACTGGCCATTATAAAACAGGTTTGTTGTCCTACAATTTTTTGACTTTTAAATCCAAAAGATATCCCATCTGTGAGAGGATGGGCGCCAAACACTATATATTGGCAACCCAAAGTGAGTGTAAATCAGCTGTCAGCTTTCAAATTGGCTGCCGCTGGAAAAGTGTTGCCAATACGTAAAACTAACCTCTATAACATCCTACTATCGAACGGACTTTTGACAAATTGTACTTCTGACATCGGCTTAGGAGTTTCATTTTGCTTCAAGAACGATGTTAGAAAAGTATCAGGACTGCTTCACTTTGTCTTCAAAACCTTTTCGATAAGAAAAGTTCAGTATGGTGTTGTTTCCAACTTCGATGAAGCAGCGAAATTTCCATTGTCAATCTGTATGCAGACGAATGAGTTTGCCGACTAATCATGGTTGTTTTCGGCAACTTTGAAGTCAATAAAAAGGTGACGCGTAAAGATCTGGAAATTCTGCGTTTTCTCTATGATTTCGGGAAAATTTGGTCAATGGTTGACAGAGGTGGCTCAAAAGCACTTTAATCAGTTTAGTAGTGCTGCGAGGAGTCCCTTCGGGCTAACCGCTCCTTATTTGTTTTTTGCAAACACCCCAAGGTAAGTAAAATAAATATTTGTTTCGTCGACCGAGTTATAATGACCAACCAACCGGTGAGATACCAATGAACTCTTTTTCCCAACGTTGTTTACTCACTCTCTTATTTCGGCAAATCAATAGAAGACCAAATAAAGCTGTCGTAACTAATTGGTTTCTTCGCCTAAGATCACTTAAGTTGCTCGCAGCAGAGAAGAAACCGATATTTGTCAACTAATTAGACTGGCAAAGTTAATTGACCCGACAAATAACCGCACCGATCACCTAAGAAGCATCGACGAAGGCATTCAAGCTTTTCAAAATTATGTAACAAACACTTGAGGTATTTCGTTTATTTTCGTTTCTTTTCAGTTTTACTTTACAATTTATTTAAAAATCTAAATATTTGGAGTATTTTACAAAATGACTAATTTGGCAGTAAATGTCCTTCTTTAGCACAAAGTTGATCCGTAACTAGAGCCTAGACCGTAGCCGCCGATGCTGCCGCCACCCACGCTGTAGGTTGATCCAAGTCCGTAGCCACCGCCGTAACCACTACCGTAACCACTGCCGTAGCTGCTGCTTAATCCACCGCTGTAGCCGCCGCCATAGCCGCCACCATACCCACTACCGTATGATCCGCCATATCCACCGCCGGACGATATAATCGGAACAGTAGCGACTGGGGTGGCAGTGACTGTCACGGGGGTCACTACTGGAGCAGCTACAGCCACGGGAGCGGCATATGCGACCTGACCACCTGAATATCCTCCGGTATATCCGCCGGAATAGCCTCCACCAACACCTCCATATCCGCCGCCATAGCCGCCACCATATCCGCCACCACCGCTGTATCCTCCGTCATGTGAAACGATCACCTTCACAACTTTGACATTGCCACCGCCATAGCCTCCTCCATAACCTCCTCCGTAGCCGCCTCCATAACCTCCTCCATAGCCGCCTCCATAGCCCCCGCCATAGCCGCCGCCGCCATAACCACCACCGCCGTACGATGGACGGTAAACTGGTGCGTATCCACCACCACCGCCGCCGCCACCTCCGCCGAGTTTGTTCAGGAAGAACGCGTTCAAGGGTGAAGCCGCTGCCACCAGCGCAAATAAGCACAAGAACACTTTCATGATGGTTTAGACACTCGGTTGCTCTGCTAGTCCAAGAGAAGGATGCTCTTCAACTGATGTCCAACTGTTGGCCTCACCTACATTTTATACCTATCGTCTAACAATGTGACAGATTGTCCAGCTCGGCTTCACTATGACATAAGTGTTAGCACCCTGGTCATTGATTCGACAAACTACAGCCATTAGTCGGACCGGCTTGAGAGGCTACGCTGTTTGTCTGCCGTCGGTTATTCCCCAAATTGTACGCAAACATATATGTACGAGTACGATGCTTGTGTATCGGTGTATGTGTCACATGGGATGCTTCTCACCTTTTTTTCTCAATGTCAATTTGCATGCGACTATGTGCTATGTTCAGTTTTATCATACACTGCTAAAATTTGAACATTGGTCCTAATTGGTGGAGATAATTTGAGATGAGCCTCTCTCGGGCACAGGTCTGTCTGTCGGTGGCTGTCAGTGACTTTGGTTCACAGTACAGTGAGGCCAATGGTAGAGTACGGAAGGTGGGTAATAAAATGTGTCAACACAGAATGCCAAAGTCGTTGTTAAAATGCTTTCGGTTTCAAAAATCACGCTCAACTGTCAAGGCCACTGATCGCCCGGTTTATGGGTCAGCTTTGTGACAGTTACAAGGTTTTTACATAAATAGGAAGCTTCCGATTTTAGGATATCAGATCAAGTTTGACATAATTAACATTGGCTGAGGTAATGTACTAAGGGCACTTGATTATGCCAAACTTATTGTTTCATAAAGACCATGAACAACTTCTTAACACATTTTCGTTCTAGTGCAAGTGTCCGCGGATAATTTTCACTTCCGCTCTTTATGCCTAAATGTCATGAATCAGCTTCAAAAATCGCCCATGTCAAAGAAATTGAAAATATTGCCCATAGGGCTTGATTTTTATTTCTTTTTAAGTATTTGTCTAGTAACGCCGTTTACACTTTTACAGAACTCCTATACCTAGGACTGCTTCGTCTTAAATGTAGTTTATAGATACTAGAAAAGTGCCTCTGTCCACAGGTACTACAAGAAAGGAAACTGCCACCAACTAAAGAAGCATCATTCTCCCTAACATTGCATACGAGCTCCTTTCGCAAAAGAATGTGAGCCAATTTGTCACGAAAATTATTGACACAGTAAGTCCACAACCGAACAAATAATCGCACTTAAACAGATCGTGAATAAACCCATAGAAATCCCGATCAACAACAGTGTCGTCCTTATGGTATTGTGTTTTTTGAGGTTATGGTGAAACGTTTCTTGAAATTTATAAGCGGGTACAGCTAGAATTCAAATTTGTATTTCTCCATCTTAATTTTCAATTTAAATTATTAAAATTTTAAGTTTCTCTAAAACACCTTGCACCCGCGCTCCTCCATCTTCTGAAGCCTCATATCGATGCGCGTTCACCGAATTATCTAACCTATCTACCTATATGCGCAAATAATCATTGTAATTGGTTCTAGCGCCATCTGCGTTTCGATTGATACACTGCTGACGAATGTTATTTCAATCTTTGAGTGCATAAATAGAAACAGCGTCAACATCTTTCGCAGATCCAAACGTCAACTAGAAAAACTGTTCATTAGGTCGATCCAGGCCAATCAAAACTGAAACCCATCAAGTAAGCCAGCTGTCAGACTTAACAAAGTCGATGCTGAACGTCCCCAGAGACTAAAGGGCCCAACCCATAAAAGCCGTCAAAAACGTTTCCTCAAGGTATTCGACTGACTGATTGATAGAATACACAGCACCTAATGACCCATGTGACGGATAAAGGGGGTTTACTTTCTACTTTTCTGTCAGTTGCAGCCGTTGACAGTTGTCACACCATGAGAGCAAGTACTTTCATTGGTAAAAAGATTATAAGAAAAACAGCTGTCATTGAATAAGCTGAGAATACAGTTCAATAAAAAAAAACATTTTGTGGCGGTATATTGGTATATCGGCTACTGGAAAAACTGTTCACGTGATCGATTTGGCCAATCAAAATTGAGGTAACAGTCAGACTTACTACTGAGGTATTCGATTGGGCATACCCTCAGAGCTGTCACATTTAACGTTAGATTGATACGAAAAAAACATACATAGAGTACTTTTGCGGACTTTTTCTCAGAGTTGCCCGAGATCTACCAATACATGTGCGTTTGAGTTTGACAACTAGTGGATTTTGTTCACGTGACGTCTTAATGTTCAATCATACACACGAAATCAGAGGAAATGTAAAGAAATACAATCGCATACCTACCACAACTAAACTTAAACTTCAACGCCCCCAATCTAGGCCAATAAATATTAATCTTGTCAGCGAGCTGTCAGATTAAATCAACTTGATTCTTGAAAGTCCCCATTGACTAAAACTGTTTTATTGTGACACGATACGAACCAAAAGCGGACGGTTTGGAAGCCACAAATTGAAGAACTTTCAATTGTTTATCTCTAATTTATGGCTCTCCTAGCTCTTGCTCGCTCATTGTGAATGAAGCAGTTTACCGGGTCCCAATTGCTCATTCGTCTTCACGCTCCTTTGATTTCAATAACTTTGATGAGAGTGGTGTTCAGTAAAATAGGTCTTGATCTAAACAATAGAAATGTAGCACGAATATTTTTGCTATACAAAAAAGACTCCCTTGGCAAACACTAAACCCTTTACCACGGAAATGCAAATGAGAATAACAACTCCCCGTTCCCCCATGTAGATACGCATCAGTATGCATTATGCAAGAGGAAGTCCCCTATTAACATTTCTTGCTTATGCAATATGACAAAATAATAACAAACTCATTCATTACCCTCATCGCAACACTGCTAACAATGTTACTCATAACATTAATAAAACAAAGGTAAACAAATTGTTATCTTGCGCGAGGCAGGTTCAGCTTTTATTTGCATTCACATTTCGCACCCACTGTCCAATTTACTGCTTCGATGAACTTCGTAACCTCAAAAATCGAAAGAGCCAAATAGCGCGCAAATTTTCAAGTTCACACGAAAATCAAAATGCACAGGAGCTAACTACAAAGGTACATTAGGAAATCAATTTGTACTCGCAAAACAGAACGCTCTTCGAATTATACACAACTTTGATTAGCACAATTGCGATTGGTGTGCAGTGTGCACGCAAAATGGGTACGGAAAATCCACACATAGGTATATTTTTGAAGTTTGGGTAAACACACCAACTATATCTGGGCAAACATGAAACACTTAATTCAATTAGCAACTCCGGGAATAGCGTAATCGTGTCGCCGAAGAGGATCTAGCTCTGAGTACGAGTATCTGTAGATGTTGTTCTGTTCTAGTCTGCGAATAGGTGCAAATTGAAAAATCGCCACTGATAGCTGTTTGTTCTTGAATTATATCTGTAATAAATGTTTGATCTGTTAAAAACGCAGGCAGGCTGTGCCTATTTAATGTAGTTGGGCTGGAGGTAGTTCAAAAATTGAATTCAGTTTCGTTTGGGTATAAACTATTCTTTTTCGAACTTGGATATGTGTTGCATTTTTTGTTTGGGCTTTCGTTAATAGTTATCGTAGAACTTATAACATGAAAGGCAAATAATTTGCGGCAGTTTCTTTATTACATAGTCGAATGTGGGAACATGCTTATGTGTCCGGCATGTGGGTGTTTTTGGTACTAATATGGTTATTCTTCACAAGCAAACACTATTTTGTCCGCAGCTCTCGTTAGATTGCCTATTGCCACAGCAAAGCTAAGATGTGATCAGTGTTGTTCTGTTGAAGTTGTTTTGCAGACTTCATTGAAACTGGGTAGTCACAATGCAAATAGTTAATAAAAGTGTGCGCAATATAGATGATGGGGACGTTCAAGTATATAGTTTAGTAAGTCTGACAGCTCTCTCACTAAGTGAATATCGGTTTTGATTGGTCGAAATCGGTTATGAGAGCAGCTGTTTCAGTTGACGTTTATGGTGGGGTAGCCGACGAATCTAGTCAAGAAATTCGTGACTGAGTACTAAGTTGACAGTTCTTATATGTGGCTGACGTAGAAAACATGACGTTCCCGACCAATCTAGTTTTTGCGTTCAGGTTACATCTCATCCAGACCAATCTAGTCGACTTAAGATAACTAGATTCTTGAATGCGGCCATTATTAGCAAACTACATTGACTGCTGTCGATGCACTTAAAATGAATGCATCTTATACGGCACTACAGAAAACGCACAGTAGCGTACTTATAACTAAAGCTAAAACCGGAAATTCAAATTCACTCTTCCCTTCTAACGCCTTGGAAATAAGGTACTGCCAGCTTTTGTCTTATAACCTTAATATGTTGATCCTTCCCTCATACTGGTCCATGTGTAACTTAAAACAGTCAAGCACTCTTCCACCTCCATTCGCTTTTCAAGGTTAAGTAGTGCACGAAATAGAAACGGAAAGTGGGCCAATTTCGGTTCCTTGCAGACCGTTTTACATTTCCTCAAAAATAAAAAGTCCAACAAAATACCAAAAACCTGCATGACAAGTGATGTTTGCTGCAGTCATCAGCATCACGTCAATGAACGCGTCAGTTACGTACACTCTGGCATGAATTAATTTATTATCACACTGGGCGATCACAGTGGGCTGTTTTATGTTGACAAGTAGTCAGGGCACCGGGCTGTGTTTTGCCGTTAATTAGCATTTGAATGAGTTTAACGATTTGTACAGCTTTCGTGTGTCGAGTACTGGGTGAATGAATTGCTGACATAAATAAAGCAAATAGATTTGTTTAGTGGGTTGTACTAGATGTGTGCATACACATCTTTCGACATCGACATTATTTACGCACAATGATTCAAGTTTTCAGTTTCATTCATAAGCTTCCCTTTCAATGAGGTTAGACGCACGCGCACTTTTGGTTCAATGTAACGTGCGTTGCTGATGAAATCTTAAAAGATAACGTGTGAATTTGTTTACTTACTTTGGCCCGCCTTTAAGATGTAGGAAAGATGTAGGCATAGCCAATATAAATTTGAATTTGTTTTCACTTGTAAGTGACGCCAAATTTGTAGGTAAATATTGAAAGATCGAATACGGATTATAAGTTAATGATGTAACATCTAAGCATAAATGGAACGCTTTCGCAAGGGGCTGGCACATATGAGCCTCAGACTTGCGACGACAAAAATTTTGAAACTGTTATCTGCCTATTTGCTAGTGAGAGCAGTTGCATAAATGATTGTACTAGCTGTGTTAGCAAAATGATGTGATATCGAACATATAATTGCAGTTTTTGGAGACGTTCGGATTTCTAGTTTAGTTAGTTTGATGTATTTCAGTTTTTATTGGCCTAGACTGGTCAGGTGAATAACTATTTATTTTTCCAGTTGACGGAGGGGTGCTGAATAATTTAGTCAAGAAAATCCTGCCTGCATACTCAGTTGACATTGTCTGAAGTCAGAATTCAAAATAAATCGCGAGAATACAAAAACAATTCAGGTTGACTGGTCAATCGTTCGTATACCTAGCCCAGACAAATCTAGTTGACATTTTACATGAACTAGGTATCCGAACGTCCCCATTTGTATGCCGCTCATAAACACAGCATTAGCATTGGTCGCGTTCAATCGATCGGTGGTTTAAAAGCGAGACGTCAAATAAATGTCAAACTCCATTAAGAACAAAATTGTCATCGAACCATTTGCGCTGGAGATTTAATTAACCATTTGCCAAGTTCTTTGTACATATAGTATGACCTCGGGTTGATTGATTATTAAGCATAATTTACTTTGAGCATATTTTACACTTGTCGTGTCAAATCGACTATTTTTATCTGTATTCGATTCACTGTCACGTAATTGAAATGTGAACTTGGCAGTTTGGCACTCAGTCGAGTGATTTGTGACTTCTGTTATCAACCTTTCCATAAACGTCAACCAAAAAAAAAAAAAGTGCACTCCGGGAGTGCCGACAGAAGTGAAAACTTGAACAACTATACGTGTATTTTTTGAATCGTCAGGCAGTATTTTGCTGCGCAGGAAATACTTTTAAATGAAGTGTTTTCTAGTTCATTATTATAAACTACTACTACAAAAACTATACTACCTACAATTTTCATTTTCGTTTAATGCGCTATTGTATACATAAAAAGTAAAGCATACTAGCTAATACCCGCGACTTCATCTGCGTAGAATTAGTACTTCGAGTAACTCTTATATCAATCGGGTCTAAAATTTTCAATATTAGGACAACTGTCAACAAAACTGTTTTGAAATAACATAACAGCGCTTCTTACTATCCGATTTCCCCACAAAATTTTGAAAATTCCTTCTTAGATTCCTATGACTGTAACTCTCTACCATAAACTAAATTCTTCTTTTTAAATTCTTCGGACATTACTGCGGAGTAATTTTTCGCAAAAAAAAACAAACGAAAACAGACTCAATTATAATTATAGGAACAAAAATATTTTATTTGAGCGAATGAATTTTTTCCTTTATTATTTATATTGATTACATTCGTTATTATACAATTTGTAGAATATGAGCGTGTATTCGTTGTGAAATAAAACAACGAATTTGAACTCTCAGAACGCATCCATCAGCAGACAGAAATCACCAAACACACAAACTATCAGTCAGTGTTCTTAGACGTCTCTCTTTATTTTTCCCACGAAGTGTGTTCATTTTCCTTTTTCACTAAACTTATATTAAATAAAAGTAAAATTTATATTGTTCGGACAAAAATCACACTTAATTAATCTTCACTATAAAAATCGGAGTTTGCTAACACTTTAATGATTATTTTTTGGTACTAGAAATTGTTGCTATATGCAAATCTTCTTTTTATGTGCATTTAGTGCGTTTATATTCATGGTCAAATGGGGCCCACAATTTTGAGGTTTTTTTCCTTTTACGCACAAAAAGTTTTTCGAAAATATTGAATTCCCTCAAAAATATTGAGATATAACGATGTAGGAACACTGCTGAATTCACACGTATTCACAGACAGTAAAATTGCGAGCGGGAGGGAGGAGCTTAAATTAAAAAAAATTTGCGGGGGGAATCGGTGAGACGTAGTAAAGCTGTCAGTCTATTTCATACTTAGTTTATGGCATTATGAAGGAAAGATTATTTTTCCCTGAATCATAGTTTGTACACAACTGCGTAGTTGAAATTTTATGTAGTAACATTGGTTGAGTGTGTGAACAGCAAGAGGTAAATATACTACTACAGAAACAGAAATAATAATAGAGTGGATGGATGGATGGATGGACTATGTATTTTAAACACAAAAATTGCAATCTATTGCTTAAAACGCAAATTTACAAAGCATGCAATTAATTGGTATTCTTTAAAATGAATACCAGTGAAACTTATGAAACGCACACCCGATTGCCCCGCAAATTTTAGAAATAAAATTCTGTCTGAAATTACTTTAGCATGGCAAAGGCAAACACACTTCCCCACATTAACATACATACTGAGTCGTCAAAAGTGGTTGGCAAATGGCAACGCGAACACTGGTATCACACACACACTTGTAGGTAAATTCTCTCTAATGTTTATATACAATGGCCCAACGCGCCTCAAGAGTCTTCACGAACACTGGTGTCGGCAACATTGGTTACACAACATTGGTGTCGCGAGTTCAATGGTTTTATCCCATATCAAAAGTGCCCCAACGCGCCTAAAGAAGTTATCACTTCAAAAATTCCCATGTGTCATTTAAGATTCAGACATATAAAGGGTGATTTTTTAGCTGGTTAGGTTTTGGCAACACTGGTTTTGACAGCTGACGTGTGTTTAGTACCTTGTGTCACTGTCAGACAGCTTCAGTTTGGTTTGCAATTTAACCATGGATCGTCTTACAAATGAACAACGCTTGCAAATTATTGAATTTTACTATCAAAATTCGTGCTCGGTTCGAAATGTTCATCGCGCGCTGCTTCCATTTTATGATCGGCATTCTCGACCTTCTGAGCAGTCTATTCGGAAAAATATTCGGGCCGGTCAATTGGCCGCCTAGATCGTGCGATTTGACACCATTAGATTATTTTTTGTGGGGGTATGCCAAGGCTAATGTGTATAGGGACAAGCCCGCTTCGATTGACGCACTGGAAGCCAACATCCATGCATTCATTCGTGAGATACCGGCCGATATGTGTGAAAGAGTATGCCAAAATTGGACTCAGCGGATGGGCTACCTGAGACGCAGCCGCGGTCAACATTTGCATGAAATTATCTTTAAACATTAAATTGCAAGGTTCAAACTATCGATTTAAATAAAAATTTCATTCATTTTTTCGAATTTGTGTTTTATTTTTAAAAAAAGTTCTAAACCTCTTAAAAAATCACCCTTTATATGATGCTACGACGGGGGCCTACTTTCTTTAGGAAATTAAAGTTTTGAACGTCCGCTATGTTATAAGCTGCATTGCAAGCATGCTCACACTTAGGAGTCAGCCATGATAGGGTTATCTGGACCAAGCTACTGTCAAAATTTTTAAATTCCTTTACGACTGTAAAATGCCTGTTTATATATTTCGACACACCACTCAAGGAACACTCGAGGAACAGCCTCTACCAACTCCTTTGCAATGGTTAATTTGTAAAAATAAATAAATTTAATATTATTTATATATCATTATACAGTGACAACCTGTCACACTTACCTTTCTGCTTATACTCAGCAGACGTGTTTTGAATATTAATATTCGATCGTGACAGATGCAGTTGCAAATAAACTGATGGCAATACATTTTTCGGTTTATTTTATCACAACAATAATTTTATTGTTTAAATGCTGCTCAATTTGCATTGCGTTTGAATTTGATGGATATGTATGATGTTATCAGTGTTATAGCAGACACACGATTTTAAAAATAATTTCAGTAGGTATATGACAATATAATTAGACAGTTGTGGTTAGATTAGAATAGATTGTGGGTGGAGGTGGTAATAGTTCCAGGTCACTGCGGTCACAAGTGGGCCTATTGTGATATCCTCCATTTAGAGCTCATCCATGATGCCACAGTTTGTTAGAAAGGCGGCTCAGTTCAACGATTAACGATTAATATTGGATATATAAACCTAGTAAAATATAGGTTTACCTCCTGCAACTGACTGCAAGTGCTTACTTAGAGACTGAGAAGCAGACCCTGATTCCTTGGGTGAGCTGGCAGCTATGTCGAGGTAGAATTTACCTAAGTAACGTTGCCGTGTTTTGGTTAAGCAGTTGCAGTCACATAATATGTATTCTGCTGTTCTTATATCCTCGTTGCACATTCTGCAGGTATTATTTTGTGCTATTCCCATCCTTAAGTGAGTGTTTTTCTGAGGGTCTCGTGCCCTCGCATAGTTGCATAGCACACTAATCACTGAGTCACTGCAATCTTCATGAGCTTGATTTCTCGCATATAATCCTATTTCTAATTGTTTACAATTCAATAAAACGCCGATTACGATTATAGGAACCATTTTCTACATTCACATGTACGCAAATAAAAGAGAAACCTAAACTATGTGACTTTTGCCACCTTGCATTTGACTACACTTAGCATTTTCACAATTTTTTGTTTTTCATTCGTGCGTTTGTCAATACATATTATAAATGAAGTTAAAATTAAAGTTTGGAAAATAAATTTTACGCTCATTACCTCATCTACACAAAAGTTTCTCTTCAAAATTTGTCAAATGTTTAATGGGGAAGGGTATGGAAGCAGTGAAATCATAAGTGCCGTTTCGGACCAAGTTAACAGTTCTATTGACATGAATGCAGAAGACCAATCGACTAGTCAACGTCGTCAAAGTATACGCCGCCATGCTCCCAATCGCAACCGAGGCATTCGAAAAGATCTTCGGAGGCAAATAAAAATATTAAAACAAATCAAATTATTAATTTGGAGGCAAAATCGGTTTCTACAAAGACGGAATTTTGCTTACCAAAGACAAATGCGACAAAGTCCTCCGTTTGGCGAAAGACTCGTTTGGGATTCAGAATATAATTTTGAGTGATTTTTGAATTGATGCACATGAAAGAATAGTAAAATAAAAGCTCGTGAAAATCTTATCTATTCGAACTAAACTGATTTAAAACAAAATACCAAAATGGCGACATGTTTAAATGCCTAATTGTATACCACGTTATTTTCACCTAAGCAGGCGCCACCTGTATGTAAATAGCAATAGCCTTAACTTGGTACCCAGCTGACCTCATTTTCCCTTGTCAAACGGCTGTCATTACAAATGTCATAATTTTTCATCGACTGCACCACCACATTTTTTCTTCATTCGATTTGTCCATAACAAAAGTAGTTTCGGTAACATTTAACAAGTCATGAATTAAAGAAAAAAAAAACTCAACACATCTCTATTTCGATTTCAGAGCGAAAAATGTTTACTCGCCACATCAGCCGCTTGCCGCGAAATGCCATCGCCTGTTACAGCACCGCTGCTGAACCAGCCGTACAAAAAGTCGCCGACTTCCGTACGCTAGAAGGCAGCACTTCCAACCACTCCATCAGTCATTTGGGAAAATTCTATCAAATTCCAGCCGAGGAGAAAAAACAACTCTTCACCCACGGCGGTCTGCCGAAATCATTCGAGAAACAAGTGAAAACCTTTGGCGAGACTTGCCTGATGATTCGTGAACCAGCCCTGGAAGTAATCGATTACATAAAGTCGTCCAATTTGAAAAATCCCGCAGTGCGTTATGTGCTCTACGGAGACGATGGAGTTGGCAAGAGTCTGAGTATGGCTCATATCATTCATCATGGCTTTCAGAATGGTTTTTTGCTGTTGCATGTACCATGGGTGGCGAATTGGTTCAAACGACCCAAAGAAACAGCAAATTCTACCTCCATTGAGGGGTTCATCGACCTTCCATTTGATGCTGCAGGTTGGCTGTTGCACTTCAAAACCCAAAATGCGAAGCTACTCCCTACACTTGACCTCAAAACAACCAAAGATTATGTCTGGAGTAAACGAGAGACAACGCCGACTGGGTCAACGCTGTTGGAACTCATCGAACACGGCATCACTAGGGTGAAATTTGCTTCGGATACCATAGCTGCGCTCATTGGTGAGCTGAAACAGCATGCGACTGGGGGTAAATGCAAAATAATGGTCGCCATTGATGGGTACAATGCGTTGTTTCATCCGGTGACAAAGATTGTTGCCGACAATAAGGCTAAGGTAAGTCCGAATAAGGTGACACTGACCCAGCCCTTCCTGGACATCACAAACTATGACTGGTGCAATGGAGTGTGCGTACTCTCGGTGGACAAATTGGCTACCTCGGAAGGCTTCCGGGAATCATACATGCCGAGGTATTTGCTCGGCAAGGAGGGCTTCGAACACGTGGATCCATTTGTGCCGATTCGAGTGGACAACTTTAATGAAAAGGAATTCAGCAGCTGCATCGACTATTACTTGGATCGAAGATGGATTCAGAACAGCGAACAAGGCTTCGACCAGGAACTTAAATACTTGAGCGCATCGAACCCGTATCGGCTAATGAATATCTGTGCGCCATTGTAAGGAAGCTGCTCACCTTGTTGCTACTGTTGATTGTAAAAATAAAGTGCGTTCTTAGATGTAAAGGAAGACGGACGTGTTATTTGTAATTTAGTCGTAACGACTTTAGTTTAAAGCACCGTCAAACGGACTCGACTTTATGGTCACTGATGTCTTAAGCCTGTTTAAACATTTACAGGGGGTGAAGAATGTATACTCCCCTAAAGAAAAACACGCGTCGTTTGCTTGTGATTTTTCTATTTGCCTATGTAAATGTGATATTGTTCGATTTTATAATTCTTCCAAACAATTTTCCCTTATAAATAATAACCTACACACTCTCCACTAGCCATAAGTAAGGACTATCAATTTGTTTTCGAAAAAGAGGGAATCTTTGTAGAACGCAAGGATACAAATACAACGGGGATCGACAAATCACACACCAAACAAATGAACAAAACAGAAATTCTATGGTAATGTCGCTTGAAATACGTCTCTGACATGGCATTCTTCCTCCTCGTCGTTAGTATGGTGTTGCTTTAGTTTGTTCTACTTCTAATTGAGCTGTATTATCATAGAATTGCAGCGGAGTGGTGATGGCCATATGTTAGGCTTCGATCTTGAATGGAGGATACAATCGCGGCCAATCGACAAACTCGGTGCCATAGCGAAAGATGCCACTTGTGGTGACGCCGACCATTGCACCCCAGAAGAGCAGGAACAGCAGATTTTCGGTACGCATTTCCGTGGGGAATATCACTGAGGCGAAGAGCATGGCGACGGCAAATAGCAGAATGGGCGGGAACTGAAAGAGAAAATTGTTTTTCAAGTCGCAAGAAAAATGACAAGATGGATGTACTTACAGTTCCATACTTCCAACCGCGAACTTGTGTGAGCGGTGATCGCACAATGGCGCCCTCACCTTCTCGAACGACATAATTGCCCAAAAATAGGTCAATCGCATCCTGTAGGAAGCCGACAAAACTTGAATGCTATATGCAGTAAGGGCACTTTACACTCACCTGTCTGAAACCATCGGAGAAATTGTTCAAATAGTAACGAACCATCGAGTTGACACCGTCCTGAAGTAGACCGGCTTTGGTTCGTTTACCTGTGCGTGTAAAGTCCGTTTTCAAGGCACCAGTACCTGAATATTGCAGCGAAATCATGTCAGCATTGTCCGCCCAAACCTAAACCAAACCTGTTAAAAATATCCATGTCAGACGCATATTGTCAACGTACCCCCTTGAAAATCGCTTCAAAATTCGGAGAAACCGTTTCAATCTTCTGGCCAGCTTTGATGACGCCCAACTTTACCAAAATCTGATTGAGAGAGCGTCGCGCCAGCATGCTCTGTACGACATTTGTTCGATCTAGGCAATCAATGCAGTTTGTTCGAAATACTCCATCTTGAGACGACACCAGAGTGCCGTCCTCTCGGAGATGAAATACCGAGAACTCATCCTGTTCGTAGGCAAGACGATCGATTAGAATATTCAACCGATCGTAACGCATTTTCTTGCATTCCAAATGGAAGTCAAACGACTCGTAACGCACAAGTGGATTGTTCATTTGGCTGACGAATGTTGCGTAGGCCTTCTCCAGCGAACCCTCTGCACCCTTGTGGTCAACCTAAGAAGTGAAACTCGTCAAGTTACGTGCACCGCGAAAGGTAGGTTCTGTCACTTACTAAATTGATTAGAACCTGCTTGCCGTACATCTGCAACTGCATGTCAAAGTGCTTCATACATGCGAGAAGGTGATCTTTGCCCTGGACCAACTCTGGTGGTGGTTTGTAACGCAGATTGGGTGTCTGTCGCCAGTAGAACGGCATGCTGCCACGCGTCTGCACGAATGATATTCTCTGTCCATTGTACTCGAGAAGTTGTTCAGTTTCCACATAGTTTGAGACATGACCATGTTCATCGATGCCGCGACAAAAGAGACGAGTTCCGGCGCGTTGGATCGACCGGCGAGATATTATCGACCAGTAGAAAGTGTGGCTATTGATGGTGACTTGATTTACGGAGACAACTAAGGTAGAAGAAAGTTAATCATATTAAATGCTCTACATCGTTTGGGTTGCATAATTTATGGCAGGGATAGTCTTTTACGTTGTAAAAAATAAACTGCCTCTAAGCGCTAAGGATATGTAGCTAATTCACGACAAAACTGTCCCTTCCCACTCGCGCAAATTACATTTCATTCAATGACGCCTGTCTCACTTTTCAATACTTACATCCCAATATCAAAGGCAGTGCGAACTTTTTCATATCAGAGCAGTTGAAATTCCTCAAAAGCGTTCCGTTCCATACAAAGCGGCTGTCTGCTCGCTCCAGTAGTCCATTCTGCAACAAAACTCCATAAGAAATATACACATTGGGCAACCGCATACTGACCTTTAAAAACTCTGGCGGCATGGAATGCAATCTCTGCTGCGTGTGCGTCAAATCATACCAATACGAGAAATAGAAATACTGCGTGTCCAGCGTCTTCCGTACCATATTCAGGTAAGATTCATTTTGTTCACGTTGTGTCTGTCTTAGGTGTGTTATTGATGGAATGTAAGGTATCACGTCGTACCCGGCCAGTCGCCAGATTATTGCACCGTTCACAATGCCCACAAACAGACGATGAGTGGCAATAATCAAGTACTGCCCACCAAGCAGACGTATTGTACCGAGAATACCACATACTCGTCGTATTGGCACTAGATTATCGAGTTGATTTGATTTCACTGCAAGTGTAGGGAGTACAATAAGAAACCAATGGTAACCAATTATCTTGCAACTCACCCTGAACTTTGACAAAATTCGAAACCCGATCGATGATGAGTAGTTCGTCTTTGCCATTTGGTTCAACGATAAATCGTTCGGGTGTTATGTATCTGTATGGGCAGAAAACCATATGGATAAACGTAAACACAGATTGTAGGGAAGAACTTACAAATTCATATCGTCGTAAACATCCCAACCAGACATGATGAGCTGTGGTTTTGATTTACAGAGGGCTGACTAGCGAGCATAAAAACACTGTAATTTATTGGCAATGCCGTAATGGGTAATTTTGGATTTTGTTATTTTGTCCGAAAAGGGTTTATTTACATTCAAGGAATTGTATTTTTTTCGTGTTAATTTTTGCTGTTAATAAAAGAAAAATCACAGAGCAAATTTCGTTGATTGATTAAAAATTATGTTGACAGAAATGTGTGCCGTTGACAGATTTCTGACTTGTTCGGACGGACGAATATCATTTTGAACGCAGCGCCATCGCGTGGTGAATAGAAACTTGTTGGAAATTTATACTACTACAGTAGAGGTTGATTTAATGAGTACCTACGAATTTCAATGAAAGGACGGATTAAGAATATTGTTAATGTTTCATTTGGACTTATGTGCGTATTTTATTGAGAAATGCATAGGTCGACCCATTTTCCACAGAACTTAAACCAAATAAATTAGGTCCATTGGAGTACTTGAATAAAGTCGCATTTAATCTCTAAAAAATTGATATTAATCTCTTTCAAAATAGAAGTTTCCATCAGAAAAAGGGAGAATTTGCACAAAAAAAAGGTTGATTTTCCACATTGACTCTAACACATATACATTCCTACATATTCACTGGCCGAGCTCATTTTCCTTGCTTATTATATTATTTATTTAAGTATAGGTCAAATAGATTGAACATCCTACTAAAACAATATTGGTAGTAAACATAATTTGTTATTAAGAACTTTAAGATTTATTTTACTAACTAATAAACCATTGAATAAAAAAATAAATAGGTACCTACGAGTATTGTATAATCTTAGGTTAGGTTAGGTTGTGTAGGGTTGTGGGATTGTCACAAAAAGACCATGGCGCCATAACGTGTTCCAAACAAAAAAAAGGTTTTTTTCAGTTTCAGTTCAGCCGCTCGGATTGGCGATAACATCATTATTCCTTTGCACTATTTTTTTTTTTAATATAATTGAGACTACTGACTGACAGGGCTAAAGAGCGCCCATGCACTGCAATGGCAAAAAATGGGTTAGGGAAACATCTCTGCTGCAGAATTTGGTTGAGGTTCGCAAGCACTTATGTAATTCATCTAGGAAAAGGTCGACGATCTAGTTAACAAGACCTATTTTCCAAAAGTTTGAAATTCAGCCCTCATAAAAAGAAAATTTGGAAAGAACAACTTTCAATATATGTTCCATTTCCATTCAAAATCAATTATGGAGCCAGATTTATGGCATCCACATGTTCTCGTTTTTTCAGTAGGTACGCTTAAACTGCTCCATCTCTCACTGAGAAAATGTGGTCCGCGGTTGCTGGTTCTTAAGAAACCTAATACATCGCTTTTTTTTAGCTTAAATGAGTCATAAAGCGGTCTAAACGTGTAGAAATAAATCGAGTAGGTAAATCACAGTAAATTACATCTAATGTACCAGCAACCTTAGGTTTTCTAGTCGTTAAGTCTTAAGGTAGAAGGGGAATAAATGGTTAACAAACCAAACTATAAATCAATTAATTTTTTTCAATGCAACCAAACTTTTGTTTTCATCTTTCTTTCTCTTTAATAAGTTGTCATGTCTGTCCTTTCCTTAAATAACATCATTAACAAAAAAAAAATGTAAAATCGTGCGGAGTTGTTCGTACGCACAACAGCTCTTAAAACAAAAAAATGTATTCGACACTTTCTCATGCAACTGCCGAGGAATTTTTAATCAGTGCATGAAATCCGACTGCACAATGACAGTTTGTCGGCATTTTCAAAACCTGAAGACAATCATTCATTTCAGGTTAATTACTACAAAAACCAAGTCATTTAAGGAAGTTCAAAACGAGCGAAAAAAAAACAACTTGACGTTAATGAGTCGTGTTCCGGAGAGCAATTGACATTTTATAATTACAACTGCTCGAAAAGAAAGTGATGTTCGCTGTCGTTTAGCTGTTGCACCGCCACCAAATCATTTTATCGCTCAATCTATATCTTTAACAAAAGAGACGTTTAAAAGGTACACAATATGAAGAGAGCCCATTGACACGACAGTGACAGCTCTTTAAGTCTGCGCATGGTCTGCATACTGCAAAACATTTCTTTTGGATTAATACGATTGTGCGAGTATTTAGGAAAGTGTTCCGATAAATTAATATGCGATTTGTTGATTCCCATTTTGCTGTATGAAAACTACTGACAATAAACAACAAAATGTCAGTCTTTTCTATGTTAAAATTCACCAAAATTATGTATGCAAATATTATTTTATTATTCTCTTTCGAAGAATACCTACATACATATAATTAAATCTCAGCAGACACAGTGGAGGAGAAAAATAAAGGAAACCCGTTTGACACGAAACATGAACTTGCCAGCTCTTAAGTCAACATCTTTCAAGGACATTTAAAAGTCATATTGAGGGTTTTTTTTAGAGCTGTCATACTTGGTGGTAGGTACCTACGACGAGGAGACTAAAACCCGCTTTGGCTAATATGTGGCGCATTTTTCTACAATAATAAAGAATTTACAACCGTATAATTGTCGCCAAAACACTTTTGACACAGGTATTTTGGTTCACTTGACATTGATCCACTTTACGTGGGATTAAATTCCAGCTGTTTAACTTCATTTTAAGGGTTTTTTTTTTCTTTAAATTCGCTTACAAATTAGTGATTTTTGTCTGGAAATAGCGAATGATTACGAAAGCACTAGCGTG
The DNA here is from genome assembly GCA_948293265.1 of Cheilosia impressa. NCBI lineage: Eukaryota > Metazoa > Arthropoda > Insecta > Diptera > Syrphidae > Cheilosia > Cheilosia impressa. The sequence goes on along the minus strand of OX411882.1, from coordinate 42,413,596 downwards.
TGCCATGAATAATAAGAATCTTTTTTTGTGTGGAAATAGCAATTTGGCAGTAGTATTAGTATGTGTGTGTTGAATTGACAGGAGGTTGCCATTAATCGAAACAGGTAAAACAAACAGAACGAGAATTACGTGTCTTGCGGTAGTGTTGACCTCACTGTCTGTTTTGGCAGAATGTCTTGGGGGAATGCTACTTAGGCATAATTGCAGAAATCGGGTTGCTTTCTTGATTTAATTGTCACTTGAATTGGTTGGTGAATAAAGCCAGCAACAAAATGAAACCGGACAGTGGTTTAGGAGAAAATTTTCGTCCGATAGTTATTGTGCGTAGGTTGGGCACAATTAATGTCAAAGTAGGTAGATTAAACTATTCTTGTGTACCACACTTAATAATGAGTCGAGGTCAATGGGATTAGATCTCCTGGATTATAGGGCTTGCGGCAAATAGTAATGGATGGGTATGAGCAACACCACGAGCATTACACGTCATTCTCCTTGTAGATAATAAGATATAACAATTAATTTGACTAGTATGGCTGCCAGAAAAACACATATTACCTTCGGGCCTTTGAGAGAAGCTTTTTAAGTGTTTTTGGCGCAAGATTCTTACGCATTTCTTCAAGCATAGCATTATAGTGAATTCAGCTCCCTCCTTCTGCTAATTGAAAGCTATTTCCTAGGTTCGTTGCAAATATCATACTGAAACCCCCAAAGAATACTTTTGCCGCTGGATCCCTAATTTTTTTTTTCAAATTCCGCAATTTTGTTTTCCTATCCCTGAAATGTCAAATAGAATCCGTGTGAGTTGCAAAAACATGCAAAAAATGCTGCCAAGCGTGGGGAAATGAACGAGTTCGGGAAAACCACATTTTAACATAACTGACATCTATCGGTTAGTTGATATATATATTTTTATAGCGAGTTTTTTAAACATTGTCAGATAAGAATTAAGGAATTATCTAACAATATCAATTAATTAGCAGGGATATTGTTAGCAAATTCCTTAATTCTTATTTGAGCTTGCCGCAAGGTTTGCTTATTTACGGAATTGAGAAGCCACCAATAACGGAGAATTGAGTTAGAAATACAAACATTCTCGTTAATTGCAGTATTTGCTTTACAAGATTTAACCACGTTAAGCTAAACAACAAATGTGAAATGAACATACAAAGCAAGGTTAGTACAATATTCGCCAAGAGAAGACATTATTTGTTAAAACCACAATATGAAAGAATGTCATTTGTATGTAATTACTATCGAACCCAGATGGGGAATTACCGATTGTCGTTGAGGCTTAAGTAAAAAATGGTTGCAAACAAAAGAAATACAGGCAAGCTGGCTACGAATGGAAGAATATAAGATAATAACATTAAAGGTTGCAATTTATGTACGTTCTTTGGCCAATGTACGTACTCTACATACAATAAGCTGTGAAATAAAAGGCATCTTGTATAGTTCTATAAAGTAACACAGTTTACGAAGTGACCATTTGGTCGTTATATTTGGTCTAACTGACGTTCGATTGACATATGAGAGACGGCTATGTAAATGATATTTTCAGCAGAAATGTTTTGTTTAAAAGAAAGTCGAAAGAAGATATTTGTAAGTGATAATTCGAAGTTTCAAATAATGAGCAAAGTGAGCTAACTTCACTTATATTTTTACATAACCATGAGTCGAGTGATGGTCGACTACCAACAAACCAAAGTTTAGGAAAAGAAAAATTGTTTACATTACAACAGAGCAATATCAAATAGTTGAATGTCAGAAATAATAACAACAATTCAAAATAACACAACCATCGCAATCTATCAAGACCTTCACCTTTGACCTGCATCCATTAGTTGTGTTTCTCTAGTCAATCTTTCACCTCGTCAGCGTTGGTTACATCTTTTCACGTCTCAAAAACTATACCTTAACTATGTCAGTAAAGATGTGAAACTAAAAATGAATTTATTGACTCTCACTTTTGTCGGTGAAAAGAGAAGACATGGCATTGACCTTTATATGTAATTTTAATACAAATATTAAGTATACGCCACAGTCGACAGATAATATTTACAAATAAGAAGTAGTTTCAAAAACACATCAACCACTGGCCTACACCCAGCATTTACCCTATACGGGTAAAATAAATCTGTTCAGCCTCATCAATTGCTATGTAAACGAGTATCCAAAGAATTTCTTTGGTGGCCACTAAATTACCAACAAAAATTGGCAACACGAAAACCAGTTACTGTTGCGCCTTGTGAAATTGTGTTCATAATTTCATGAAGCCCTGAAGGCCGTCCCGGAATCTGTAATATTTCTTTCCCCACTTCTTCTTTTTATTAGTTTCGCTATATTCTTTGGATTGGCATCGGAGATATTGTTATAGTGTTACTTACACGATGAGATGGCGAAGAGAACTTAATGCGAAAAAGGAGCGGTATTGGCCAGCAATTAATGGTAATCTCGCAACCGATTGATATGCTTGTTAAATGTAGAGGAGAAGAGATAGCTACAGATGTTGAAGTGGAGAAGAAGACGATTCCGATTGAGTTGCAAGATGAAATGCAAATTTATTGTGAACACCAGTTTTACACGAATAACGTGGAAACTGGCATAGAGCGTACTCACCGAGGGGGGTATCTGAACGGCAATGCAATAGACAACAGGCAATAGATAAACGAATCTCTTTTGGTAATAAAGAGATTTAAATAGATCGCAAGTTTAGAAAGCTGACGTTTAAATAGTAAAAAAGTTTTAAGTGTAATAAGGCAATTAAGATCGACTACTTAAAGGGGAGCTTAAGATAATCAAGTGCGATTGAGAGGCCGTTTTTCGATACCTTGATGGATGTTCGGGCTAGATATACCTATGTGGAATAGGATTGATGACCTTTATAGCTGTCTATAGGAAGTCATTTAAACGGTATTTAAAATGAAAGGCAAATTGATTTTGACTAACAACTAATTGAAATGGTGGGCTCTATGCAGTTTGAGAAAATCACCCTCTTACTTTCGCCACCTCGCGGTAAAATGGACAAAGTTCAAAGGGTTTTAGCCGATTTTTGACTAGTCCTCAGGTTAGATTTTGCAGGTACAAATTAAATAAATAAGTCTTTCAAAACAAGAGGCAAATGTTCGTATTTAGACATAAAAATTAATCGACCGATTTCGATGCAAAGAGTTCCTTTTAGTGCGGGAAGTATTAAGAGACCAGTTTGAATGAAACTGAAACCCCAAAGGTGGCGCTGTTAATTCTACAATCATAACCTTTTAAAGAATCTCTTAAATCATTGAACGGATGTGGCTGCTATTTTTTGCTGCTTTTATCAGCATTTCTCTGACTATTAAGCTGACAATTCGGGCTCTAAATGATGGAAAGGTGGTTAAAATCCATCATTCGTCTATATGAATTCCTTTGGACGCTATCGTGCGCCTGACAGATAGACAGACAGACAGACGGACATTGCTTAATTCAGAATGTGATCCTGATTCAGAATATATATACTTTATGAGGTCTCCGGTGACTCCTTTTTGGCGTTACAAATGTAATGACAAAGTGAATATACTTTCCTTTGGAGGGTATAAAAAAAGGAATGGTTTTAGCAAATTCATTTCATAGTAGCACCTATATGTGTCAGTAAACGTCGATTTTGTTGATAGTTAATTTTCTTTAATTTGTTCCTGTGGAGTTAAAAGAGTGGTTTTCATTAAGTCCGGTGGTGGGACTATTTCCTCTTTGGCATTCCTACTTGTTGTACATTTAGAAGCTGCTGGAAATGCTGTTTAAATGTACTTAAAACTTTTTGGAATTCGGCAGCAAGCAAGTTGCTGATCTTCTTATAAAACCACTCAATATTGTTTCCATTGAGGCAATCTTTCCACTCTTTTAACTGGTCAACTCTTAGTTCAGTAGAAATGCCAGTACTTTGTATATATGATGGTGAATAAAAATCGCTAATTAAAATCGGTTTTGCTCACAAAGCATTTAGGAGTATACTAAGAAAAACGACGAGCAAAATTCGCGTAATTTATCGGGTATCAAACCAAAAATATCTCCCCAGATTCATCAATCGGTATGCACCCACTGATTCATAGCTCTGAGGGCATTTGTGATGTACCTACTTCTATCTTTTACCTGTTCTTGTAGGGGGGAATTACCTCATCTTTGCAACCAGAAGAAAACAACTCACCATCATCATCATCATCGACCATCAGCGAAAATACCACAAGAACTTAATGAATACCTTCAACCGCAAAATGAAATACAGATTCTTTCAAAACAGAAGAAGATTGTAATGCAAACAACAACAACAAAAAGAAAAAAAGAAAAGAAAACATGAGAATTCCACTCAAACTCGAAGCCCTAACCTACCAGGCAGACCCCCCAAACTATCTCCATCTACAAAGTCATATATCCACCAACCAACCAACAGACCTACCTAACCTACCTACCAACCAACCTACACCTCAGTCATTTCGATCTTAGCCGCGAATTTTATATCTTTTTGTTTTTCGTTCGTTCCAGAGAGAAATAACAAAACCAAAAACAACAGAAAAAAAAACGCAAAACCTCAACTCGACTGTTTTGTCTTTAGTTACCGTCGCGATACTGTTAAGAGCTGTATGTACACCGCACTGCGCTAAGCTGCTCGCACCGTTATTTGCGCGAATAGAGTACCTGTTCGTCTAGTGCGAGATACAAGTTTTTCTGCTAGAGATACTGTTGTGTTTTCATTTGTTGTTTTTTTTTCTTAAGTATTTTTTTCTGATTGCATATGCATCTCCGCTAGTGTGTTGTGTAGAAAATTCTACTCATATCTAGATACAAAATAAGACGACACATCTAGAAGAGAAACCAGAATTTTGTGAAGGGGAAGACCCGACGACAAGCTATACAGTGTTTTGGTTGTGTGCATGGTGATCCGTTTTCAAAGCCGGTATCCTAGTAAATAGTGAATGGGTGAACTTGACTATCAGACAAAACTGGAACAGTCCAAAGGAATTGCGCTACTTTTTGGTGTCAGCTGAGCGAGTTGCAGGCGCTCTCCATATGAATGTGTTTCCTCATTTCATAACCACGTTTCGCATAACGGAAGGCAAGTCATCTCTCATTCTCTGGTCAAAGTTCGCAAGAAATTAAAGATGCAAAAGCACATATAGGAAGTCGCTGATTGAATTTCATTGCAAGTGATATAACCGTTAGCTAGTCAAACAATTGTTTTCAATCTGGATACAGAGAAATTACGTCGAAAGTACATATATATATTTATAAGCATCATCTTCTCGTGGTGTGCTTTGAGGAGAAGACCCCTCTGGCTGCTCGTCACTATTATGCCAAAGACGAACGCGAATAAATGTTGAATTCTTCTCTCTAACCGTTTTGCAATTCAAAGCGCGAATTTAGATACTCCACATCAGCTGAATAATGCCATCCACAACATATATCAACATCAACGGGGTAGATCCACTTAAAATACCAATCGATACGAGAAACTCCAATGAAACCCAACAAGATACAGGCGGCGACAACAACGACGACGGCCGCGACGAAGAAGTAGAAGTAGTAGAAATCCATAAAAGATACCCAAGTGAAATGCCTCCAGTAGTCATTTCGAATCTGGCAAAGACCATTTCTGTCACGAATACTACTTCAGCAGCACATAGCCCCACTTCAGAAGAAGACCGCCGACCATCACAGATGAAAGAATGTATCCACCAAACAGCCACACTGCTCGGGTTGAATGGATTAACCGAACGACATGATGCGGCGACAACGATGAAAGTGGAGCCAACTACTGTTGTTGCACAAAATCACACAACCATCAGTGTTGGTGATAGTGTAGATGTCGATGAAAGCAGTAGTATTAGTTGTATCTTACCATCTCCTCCATTCACTACCACTGGTGCAGGCTCTTCCCCAGTTTCACAAATCGAGATTGTTAAACATAGTCAAGGAGGAATAGCAGATTGTGCAAGTGCACTGACCGAATCAGTTTCATCGACGGAGAAAGACTTTCATGTTGTCAAGATAAAAATTTCGCCCGACTCGGAAGCGTGTAGTGAATCGCTAGTGAATCTCCAACAGCATCAATTTGAATCCGAAATTAAGAGTGATCCTAATTTGAATAGTCCAAGTGTGGTGAAGAACAAAGTAACGGTGGTGAATTTGACAAGTGTCCCCGAAAACCACCATAACCTCCAGATAAACATTGAAAAGGATATCAGTGAAGGATCAGACACCATGGTTCAGAAGTCCAACAACAATGGCACCTCAGTCACCGAACTGAATGTCAGCAATCCAACATATCTATACTATATGATGACAAGTGGACAGTTTTCGCCGAGTGACACATTGGACAGCGGCACCTGTAGCGACATGGATAATGGTGGCAGTACCACCAATTCAACTACTCCACCACCGTTGCCGAAAAAAGTCAGCCCGAAGCTGGAAATGCACTTGAAGACGACCAAAATCCTCATGAAGGACGATCACGATCGTCATCATAATTCGCGAAACATCCATCATGATCACCAGCGAGCTGGTTCACTCACCGATAGCGAGGAGAGTGAGTCCAGTCTGAGTTGTGACTCGTTAAGTTTATCTGATGGATTGCCTTCGAAGTTATCATTTCTTCCCGATTCGCTGCTAAGAGATATACGCGATCGTAAATTCTCAAATTTACCGCCCTCACCGAAGGGGGGTTTCTCAACGAAAATCGACTTCAAATACGCGGACAATGATAAAAATGACAAATTAGTGAGTGAACGGAACAAAACCAATGCCGCCACTAAATTCGACAACGCCTATCGTAAAGATAACAATAAGAATTGTGTTCTAATCAAAGAAGGTATATACACGGAAAAGTGCGGACCGATGGAACCGCGTAAATTTGAAAACGACAAATACTATACATTCCATGTGAACGAACACGATTTCGGTAGCCTAGTCGAGAGTGAACCAAAAAGTTTAAGTGACGATGCATTTGCCGGTTACAAGGATATACGCAGTCCATCGTCGGCTACGTCGACCATCAGAAGCTCTAAGGGCACAGTGCGCGGGGTGAAGAATCGCGTGAGGAATGGAATTGCCACCTTTTTGCAGTTGCAGCAATCGAATATTAAGGTAAGTGGGAGCGCGAGCTCTTCCTTTGGAAGTGACAAGGCGTTTATAGTATTCGTATGATTTGTTAAATAGTTGTGGTGAAAATAAGCATTCTGTTATGACTTTCTACTGATTGTGGTAACGGCTTTTGTCGAAAATCGAGAAAAAATGTAAAGACAGCTATGTATATCTGAAGTTTATTTTCCATAAATCGTGACATTTCAGAACATTTTTAATGGTTATGACAGTTATTGTCAGAAAGTAAGAGACTCCTAAGTATCTTTTTTCAAACATATCTTGCTAAGGCTTAAGAGATGCCATTTTCAGTTAGGTAGGCCATAGATCGAGAGAAACTATAATGACAGCAGTATTTAAAGTTTATTTCATTTTTATTCTATAAATTGTGACATCGTTAAGAATATTTTTATGACAGTTATTGTGAGAAAGTAAGTACATATTTTCGAACATATTTTGCTAAGGCTCAGTTAAACTGTTTCTAGTTTTCATTTAAAATTTAGCAAAACATTATACAATTTAGTGAGACTTAATAAAATATTTGACAATCGTTTGATGTTCTGGACAGTATGTGTATAAAAGACCACCGAATATTCTTTAAGGTTATACATATTTGTAAAAACGTTTAAGTTTTTTTTGGAAAACAATTATCACGCGAATAAAATTGAATATTCGACAGACAGTATCCAATTCAGCGCTTATATTTCACGACGTTCTGTCAAACCAAACCCATACTTTTAACCAGCAAAAACTAAAAAATAGAGCAATACCCGCGTTACGCTATTCACGGCTAGATTATTGCATTCAGTAAAATAAAGTGCAAACCAACTTGAGCTGAAACCCCCGCGAGTTTTGTTTTCTTCTTTATAATTATTTTTTTTCGACATGTCAGTTTTATATTTATCATTGGATGTGGAAGTAAACATGCTTGCTTCGGACTTGTAAATCTCTGCCCTGTTACCTTGTTACTGTTCAAAATTGTTATCGTTTGATGTGGCAAACAATGTTCTACAAACATGCATAGCAATTTAGGCATCACTTTTCAAATTATTCCATCAAGAGAACCAGCATTTTAAATTTATCTGTAAATATGATAAAGGCACGTTCACATTGTTGTGGATTTTAACCCGATGAGTGATAACGAATAATTTAACCGGCTCTTGGCGCTAATTAATGCCATCTATCAATTAATCTTTGTTAAAAGATTAGGGGAATTTTCATTACTACGTGATCCGTCAGTTGCATACCGTCACAATTTTATTACATGACAAGTGGCTCAAAATTAAGTTGTTTTTTATCGATAAATCAGATAAAAGGTGGAACAAACTACCTGATCGATTGCTAGTGTTTGACATTTTTTTTTGTAGACCTGTTGAACGATGGGCAGACTTAAACATATATTTAGACTTTGAAGTCAAACGAGATTAACGTAGCCATTATTTACAAAAATATCATTTTTTGAGAATTTGTTCCAAATAATATGAAAAAACGCATAGGTAGGTACTTTGAAATGTGAATGATCAAGTTCACATTTGTTCTCTTTCATGCTTTCTAATTTTGGTCTTCCTCAGTTAAATGTCAATGTCATGAACAAGATATTTTGTATTGGATACAGGATCTTCAAAGTGATTTCATAGTACTTTATGACATTTATAAAAAAAAACTGCATTGACTTGAATTTGTATTTAAATTAGGTAAATCCAGCTAGAATCATAAAATGTTGCCAATAAACTTAGGCCACTTAAACTTTATAACAAAAAAAAACCAAAGTCAAATTACCAGATTTTAAAATTCAAGACAACTTAAAAAGAAAACCTTGAGCGTGTTGTATGGTGTACAGGCTTAAAAGTACACTCTCTTATGTACCTGACACCTTTCGCATGTTGAGATCTTGATCGAATTTATTGAAATAATGGCAGGTGTCATTTGGATGCATATCACGCCAAATTGAGCAAATTGGCAAATGCCATTGCAAGTGACGCAATCATTTATTTTTGCCGTGTTGTGGTCTTCAAATTGAAAAAAGGGGGCGCATTTTCTTGCATTAACTTTGACTGAAGATATTGCACTAGATTTTAGCTATTCATCAATATTTAGAGGTTTCAAAGACGTATTTTTTTGTCGGTGGAGAAAAAAAGAGGCGGAACTGGCTAATGTAGACATTTCATGTAAACTGTTTTAAAAATGTGTCATTTCATTAGTCTTGGGCTTTACAATGAATCACAGAATGAATATTTATTGATAAATCATTTAGAGATGACTTATGGTGCATTTACAACATCACACATTTCGAACACTGAAGATTAAAGGGATGGCCGTCTGACTGAAAGGGACAGAACTACCCAACACGCATAAATACGTGACACGTATTTTGGTCGGCTATCTTGTTTACGTTGTAGAATTTATGGGAAAGCTCGTTCATATTTGTATAGCGATGGCATGGCCTACGGAGTTTTTCTCTTCTATAAAACAAAATGGCTTCGGGAAGTGATGAACGGGCAATTATTTATTAATTTCGTATAACGAATTAATGAATTGTTGGTTTAATTTACATTAATTACCACTCTCATTTTTTAAAATGTTTTTGAATGCTCGCCGGAGCTTGTGTTTATTTTCATTTTAAGTATTTTCATTTTAAGTATCTATTATGTGATCTTCCTACGCCTTTATTATCATTGACTGCGGACAAACTGATCTCTCTGTCCCGTCTCGTGCAAAAATGGGCGTGTGTGATGTTATAAATGCAGTATTAAGTCTTTCCTTACCTTACAAATTGCACATTTAAAACATATCTAATTATAATTTCCAAAAGCAAGAAAAAGCTAATAATATAGATGCTAATAACATTTTTATTACTGTCTATTTATAAATTTTTGTTTGCCAAATTGACAGCTCCTTTCAACGAGTTTACTTTTCTTCGCTAATGTCAGCTAATTTCTTCAAAACGCTAAGCTATTGACTTTTTTTTGGCTCCGGGATATAATATATATTGTTGTTATGTGCTACAGATAGTTATTTTAAAACGTATCTGCATAACAGTTTTATGATGAGATGGGGTTAAGTGGATGTTATTTGCCAGTCTACATTTATTTTAATTTTGTTTCTTTTGCTATTCTGCATATTGTCAAATGAATATAGCGTTTTCATTCATCAATGTCTGTCAAATATTGATTGTGAATGAATGCCTTGTTTGTTCCTGTATTGTTTTTTTTTTTTTTTTGGTAAATTTTGTAAAAGAGTAAGTGGCAATTATTCTATCATAAAGTTGTTATATTATTTTTAAAAGCAACCTTAAAGTTCTCTAGGAAAATTTTAACAGTAATCTCTAAAGTCCATTTTTTAAACAATCAACAATCTCTAAGACTTTCTTATAGTTTTCGATAAAACTAGAATTTATGGCTGCCTTGTTAGTTATGGCGGAAAAATGAATCGTTGTGATTATCGTTTCACTAGGAGTTACATCTGACTCATTTGCTATCTAACATTTAAAATGTCGGCTAAAATTCAAAGTTGGACTACATTTGTTAAGAGGATTTTACAGACTTGCGTTTTTAAGTGGCCTTCGTTTGGTCATGCTATGAGATTATAAACAGGTTGATAAGATACACACTATCACGCTGAAGCTTGTTATCAATAAGTCAGTTACGATTAGGTATTTGTATATGCTTAAATGAATATTAGTAGAAACTGATATACCCGACAACTATTTTAACGTTGTGTACTTGCTAGTGCGAGGTATTTTAAATCACATATAGAGGCCGTGTGTGAATAATAATTACATTGGCTTGGTTTTCTGACATATATGTCAGTGCCTAAAAGGGGAAGTCTCTAAAACAAATTACCAGCAAAAGAAAATGTCAACAAATTAGTCAACATTATAATTTATTATCATTCATTAATTTCATTAGATTTACATTTTTTTTGACAGCTCAAATTGTTGTTTGTCAGTGTCAGTCAATCATCTATATTTTTTTTCTCTTTTGATGATCTCAGCAAACTTTGCATATTCACACGACTTATTTAAAAAAAAAACGTGGAACAGAAATGTTAAATTGAGGGTTTTCTTAGCAAATTTAATAAAATTCTCAAAATATTGTAATGAAATTATGCCATAACGCAGCTTGATTGAACCGGTACTCGGAGCATTTAGACATTAAGAAACATAAAGCGGCTTCGTACAATCGAACAACTTGCAGGAGCAAAAACTTTTCAGATAAAAATTAATGATAAGTGCCTATTTCAATGTTCCCGAGACGTCATGTCTTAAAACAATATTTATGAAAATATGGTTTGAAATTATAGCATCAGCATTGTTTGCATACATGTTTCACCTGAGATTGAATGCCCGCAGCGATGTCCGCGATACCATTAATCATGTAAAATTGAAAAATCCATACAAAAATGGGCTGTTTTTTTATGAGACAGCAAAAATCAATCTGACAACCAGTATTTAATAATGTAATTACTACAACGAGACCCCATCAACTATCTCCTCATTAATATTATTTTAATTGATACCACATTGAAGACAGGTTCCTGGCGTTTCTTCATTCCTAGATCTGTCTCCATTCCATAATGCAAATACAACGAGTGAAGAGTGGAATATTATGCTCGATGTTAATCCGGTTATATGGATGTTTTATGAGGCACAACATCGTTTAGAAAACATTGACCTAAGTGTCATGGCAAAAACAGGTAAATCTCAAATGTTGTTGCGGGCTGCATTTTGGGTAGCATTTCACCCAGAAAAATATTCCACCTTACCACAAAAATGTTAACGAAGTCAAGGTTAGTATGATATATTTTTTTTCGAAACTTGTTTCATGACCAGTGTTGAGAAATGCATAACCGTTTGGTAAGAATACTATTTCTCTGTTCAAATCGGCCTAACGACTCTGACTCATATTTTCGCCAGAGATAACGCCTGCTACTTTCTATAATTCCGGAAGTTTATCTTAGATTTTCAGAGTTTATTCGTCATATTAATGATAAGAGTCAACCTAAAGGGGCTATGAATTATTCTATTTGTTTACCCAAGTTTATTGCAGACAAGGTAGATGGAGTGACAGCTGGAGAGGACATATTTCTGGGAATGTATATCTTACTCTACTTATCTGAAATCTTAGAATCATAATATTATTGCAGTGCAAATCAAATTAAACGCAGGATTCTCAAAAATACGATAAAAATTAAATACCTAGTATCATCACTTAATCTTATCATTGGAATATATGGCTGCACTGTAAAGCTCGGATGAATGCTGGATGCAAATAAAAATCATTTATTTTCCAGTTGGCCTTTGACAAATGATCTTGTTTTGTTTGAATCTATCTTCCGACTTGTTGAAAATGAAAGTCCACAACGCCACGATTGATTTAGTTCTTAGACTTTCACCGAAATTTATTGCGTCAAAGTCAGTTTATCAGTTGATCTACAAACGTAACCTATTATTAATTATTTACATCATAAGGCTTGAGGCTCATAGGTTATAAAACCTCAGAATATTTCAGAAAATTAGCTTTTTTTGAAATAGCAAATGTTTTATAAGCGAATGCAGACTATCAGAGGATTGCCACTAGCGTTGTTTAACTGCATTTTCGGGCAAACGATCTTCACCGCTCGGGAGCCGGTTAATTGGGAATCTTTCAACTTTCCAACGAACCACATTTACTTAATTTACAAGTCGGTAACATTTTTTATTTGTAACATTCTCTGACGTCTTGTAAGTTATTTTTATTTCAGTGGTGGTCTTCGGAAATTGTTTTTGCAAATTAAGTATTTCGCAAATACATGTTTCATATGTAATTTTGTCAAAATAAAAACTGCAGTCGATAAGGCAGTTCCTATATGTTTCAGTTTGTGGTAGCACAGTTCGATAGAATCGTTGTGAAAATTAAATACTTTGTTCATTATCGCTAATGCAAATCTTTCTCTCGTTCTTTAACTGTAGCACACATACATACAAACTCATAACGAAGCATTAACTTTAAAATATTCATACAAATTTTATAATTTAGCTGGAAAACCAAACTAACTGAATCAGTTTGTACTTAATGGTCAACCACAGTACCTAATCCTGTTATGTGCTTTATATTTAGACTTAGGTTATGCTCGTGTCAGAAATTTACAAAAATCCAGTTAAGTTCACCGTGCGCTTGAAATCTGTCGCTTATCCTATTATTGTGTACAATGTAGCTACAATTGCAATATAATCACTTATAGACACTTCAATCAATTAAGTCTCACTATTAATATCAGCGCATCGCCCATAGTAAAATTAGTAGTTCGCTCAACTTGCACTACATCGGCTTTTTATATAGAAACCTCTTACACATTTTGTGTGAACAAAAGTAATTCTGTCTATTCGATATAGATAGCGCTGTTTGCCATTTGAATTCAGCAAAGGAAGTACGCTGGCAGATTCAACCCCCCGAAAATCAACTCTAACTTATTGACATAGCAACAGAATTTCGTTTCACCAAACTTTGCTTTAGATAAGCTAGCTGATGCCACTGACAAACCGTCAAATGAATATCAACAATTTTCGTTTGTTTTGTTTTCAGACAATTAACTTTGCCTGTTGTTTTGGGTAGATAAAACATAACCGTAAACCGGAACAAACAAGCAACTAAAAGGAATGCGATTTTCATTGATGCAAAGAGCTCCATACCTGTCAAATGCGTTTTTAAACAAACATTTTATTTTCGTATCGCATGGTTAATGTGGTCTTATATAGTTTTCACAGGAGACTGCTTGGACAACAAACTACAGTCAATAACGAAATCGATAAGGCAGTTCAAATATTTCCATATTTGCTATATACTTACTGGTTGAAATATGCAATCAAAATCCTATTGCCAAATCGCACTTAATCGCCAGTTGCATCAAACCAACATCCAAATTGATTTCATTCGATTGTTTACTGACAAATGTCAAAATACACTCGATGAACGTAGAAAATCTTCTTCCTATAAATGGATAAGGCACTGTTTTGTTTGCATGACAAAAATGATTGTCAATGGCGAAGAAAATGCTTTCCATTGACCCCAAATGTGCTTTGCTTTTTTTTTATTTTGTGAGTAAAGTTTCTCATTTCTCAATAACTCTCATTAAATATTCACAATTTAACGTTCACCCTACACAACTTGTGCGCGTATAACTAAAAAACCACCGGATATCCATACTTTTGATCAACGAAATTTCACTTTTATCGCTGCGTTCCCGTCATTCTCTGTTTGGATTCTTTGTGTCGTCAGAATAAACATTTGCCCACATCGGCAAAACGTTAACAACAACAAACAATTTTAATTACTCTCTCAATGCCAAAAATGATTTATTTAAATTTTCCATTTATCCAAAATCAGACGAGAAACTGATTCTTTAAAAGGAAAAGTTTACCTTGCTATAATAGGTTACCGCATTTGCATAATGTTTCTCTGAGCATAATTTCAATGGCCTGAATCAATTATATGCCGCTAAATGCGCATAATAGAATGCCGAAAGAATCATTAGAGCTTTCTCTGAAGTGGCCAGTGGGTCTACGTATGCTCGTATCAATTAATTTAACTCGTGTAGCGCACATTCCTATTGTTTTGGTCTTCTCAACATAAAAACAAACAACTCTATGTTTTGCTGCTCTTAAAAGTGTAAACACGGTTCAAGTTATTTCTTCTTTTGACAGATAACTTTTGAAATATCTAATTAACATGCAAACTGAGCATAGGCTTGATTTCGAAACGTCGACTTGTTACTGTCATGCAAGTGAACATACAATATAAAAACAAAAGAAAAAACGTTTGCAAATCTCTCGTAAAGGTAAACAACACAAAAAATCACTCCTGTCAGTGGCTGACAGATTGTCTCAGGGTGGAGATCGTGTAGTAAGTAGGTGGATTGCGCGAATAATAATACCGCAGCGCATTACCTATACTGTCAGAGATAAGCACAAAGCAAAGTGCCATTGTCTTTGGATTACGATTTCGAATTAATCAGAGGGAAGCGTGGTAAAACCAATGCGCATGACAAGCAGTCGTGACAGCGAGCTCAAATGCAGGCGTTAGACACTTTAATGTAAGCTCCATGACTTTTTATTCGCCTTATTAATTGCGCAAATTTCACAATTGTTTTTTTTTTTGTCCTTTCAATTGATGAAATAAATCAAAGTATCCCACGCTTCGTTCAGAGATTTTGCAAATAAAATTCGTGCGTGCTAATTGAGTGTAATAAAGTTTGCACGCAATGGACTGACTGTCATGTTGAATGGAGGTATATCTAGCTGTCAGTGGAGAGTGGGGTTATTTTTTATGGGAACACGTGCATGGTAAACGACGGTGGCAACATATTGTAATGAACTCTAAATTGACGGTAAAGTTCGTTACTCTTACGTTACGCTGAACTCTGCAGGTCCAGGTGATAAGTTTCTAGAATTCGAAACTAAATCGTATAGTTATTGGTAAAAGCTTTGACAGTAATTGGACGTTCTGCTACTGATCTAGCTGTCAGTGGAATGCAGACATTTTTTTCCAAGCAAACAAGATGGCCGAACAAAGCACGTATGCCACATTTCTCTACAGTTATTAAGGGTCAACCACAATAGGCTTATGTAGACTTAAGCGGACGCTCCATTTCAGTCGATTATACAGTTACATGTGATATTTATGTGCGGCCATGTAAACGTCCCATTACGACACGAATCATTTGCTTCATTGAATGGAATACATTGTTGAAGCCGTAAAAAAAATCATTTGTTTCCAATCTCATAGCAAAACAATACCAAATTATTAGTTTCGCGGATAATAGCTTTGCAGAACGTGTTACTATTGCATATAGCTGTTGAAATCAATTAAAAATTCACATACATTCGGCACTTTGAAGTTTCTCGAAACATCAGACATCTTAACGTGTTTTATCGTCAGCGGTCCAAGTATTACACTACTCAATTGCCAAGTCATGTTCATTAATCAAACTCCGTAATTCTGGTTAATTGCTAACAGCTGTCTAATACAAGACTATAAAGTTTCTTTACACCGCCAAAACTTGATTAACCAACTTTTTAGATGCATATTAAGCTTGCAATTCGATGGAAATGATGTAAATGAATGTTATCAAACTAATAGCATAATTCGGTGGAGACAAAGTTAATTTCACTGATCTTCAAAGATTATCCTCAACGCGACTAAAGGAAGTGGGGTTATGTACTTTCATATGCCGAACCAGTTGAACGCACTTGGGATGCATGTAAGACAATCATTTTATTATATCCGTTGAATACTCTTTCAAGTTCCAAGACCTCTCTTATGCGTTGATGTTGTGATGGTTTGTTTCCCCTGCTACCAGTTAAAGAATCTCCACTCTATGTGGTGGCTCAACAGTTCATTATCCATCTCGTTGGCTTTTCATCCGCAATTACATTCGTGTGGAGTAATGTTTCCTCTACGCAATAGATGTACGTTTATATGCGTAGAAAAAACAGGTGAACACAAATTCAGGATGGAGCCGGTCTTTTGCCTGACGCTAGCAGTGGATATAACACTTCCCTTCTCAAGCGCTCGTTTCTGGAAACGTTTTGAATACATTGTAAGCCCCAACAACGACTAATATAGCTGATGTTACCTACTGCTGAGACTGGTGGCATTTAACTTTTAAATAAAGCTGGTTATTTGTAGGAGTTCATTTAACCTTTCTTGTGGTATTGGCGGCTCGCAGCTTAAAGTTGGAAAACGGATTAAATGGGATTATCAGAAGCATTAACATTGAAGTTGAACATGATCACTTAATTGCCAATTAAATCACGCATTTCAATTGCTCTGCGCGAACAACATTTAATGTCGAACTATTTGCCAAACCAGTTGCCCAAGTGACATTTTTGATCGACTCACTTACGCTGTCCATCGGTTAGTTGTATAGATTAGGTTTTTCAATGTGTACATACAATCTATAAAAATACTAAATTATCATTTTTTAGTTTGTGCGAACTCACAATGATGAAATTTTCCATACAAAATTATCTATTGTGACCTAGAAAATATTTAAAGTGAAGTGAATGACATTGATTACGATTTATCGGTGGGAAGTTTTTGTAGAGAAAAATGTTGCGGTACTACAAAGAAAACCGAATTGTTAAAGTATATAAGAGAGGGGAGTCCAGATTCCATTCGCGAAAACCTAAATTGTTTCTTTCCATTGCGCCACCTCTCGCGAATTTCTGACACACAACCGAGAGTAAACCTGTCTTGAAAGAGCTTCTTAATTAGCCGTTTGGACTAGGCATAAAATTGTAGATCGCTTCCATTCGTCCCAAATATGGAACTCATACTAAACGAATGGTTTTGAGAAGCTAGGCTTAGGAATCCTACGGACTTTTGCGCTAATTTGTCTGTCACAGCGGAAATTGCAATCGATCAATAGGTACTGCACGATGAGCGGATAATGGTGATAACAAACTGTTCAACGAAATCAAACACTAAATGGCCTTGCAATGAGCAAAAACAAATTCCATTTTGCAAATGCAAACGCACACGTCCAATACTGTGGTATCACCTCTCACTGGAGCTCTTACTTCCAATTATCTTCTCAAATTAGTTGCCATGCTCAAATTTTCAACATCAACATCTCCGCATAGCTGATCAAAATGGTTATCAGTTTGCACATATGGATATGTTTTCTGAGCGCAAGTTTAGTTGGCAAAGTTGTTACGGCTCGTTATCAGAACTCGCCAAATTCCACCGCCAGATGCGAAACGGATAGCTCAAGGCCGAGATGGCCAAAACAATTATGTCATAGTACATAAAGATGTTTTGACAACTAATTGGCACAGTTCTCGAGGGATGCTATAAAACGGAGTTGATACGGGAGGAATGGCATCAGTTTTATAGGGTTTTTCGAATCTATCAGTTTATCATGAAAGTATTTCTGGGTGTTCTTGCTGCGGTTGTGATTGTCTCCCCATCGGCGGCAACTTTCGATAAAATCTTTGGACTAGGCAGTGGCAACAGTGATGGAGATATCGTTAAGTACATCAAAGTGGTTATTCCGAGTGGATACAGTGGTTATACTTCTTCGGGAGATGTTTCCTTTGCAGCTCTAACTAAACAAGTTTCTGTTTCATCTTCGAGTGATGTAGCATCTACACCTGTACCTGAATTTGGTTTTGCGTCGGTTACTTCTGCTCCCGCATTAGTACCGACATACTTATTCCGTTTCGAGTCTAAGCCCAATTCAAACATCGAGCCAACTCCGTCACCAGCTCCAGTTCCAGTCTCAACTTCAGTGCCCACATATTCATTCCGTACTGTGTCTGAGTCCAATACAAACTACGACTCGAATCCAGCACCGGCCTTTTTGCCAGCTCCCACACCATCCCCAGCTCCAGTTTCAGCACCAATTCCAGCTCAAACTCCTTCGGTTTCGCCCGCAGTGCCGACATACTTGTTCCGTTTTGTGTCTGCGTCCAATTCAGACTTCGAGTCTAATTCAACGCCAGCCCCTCTACCAACTTCAGGATTGGCTGCCGAAGGATCTCACAGTACTGGTGGAGAAGGCGAAAACTATGTACATAATGCCAACGTTGAAATTCCGAAGAGTTTCCAAAGCAATGTAGGATATTCTGGAGCTAGTGAGTACTCCAGTTATCAGAGGGCCTCTCCAGTGGCTACACTGACACCTGCAAGCAGCAGGTACTCTGGTGCACACTCAAAGGAGCGTTCAGCTGTGTTCACGGTTTATGCCGCACCAATTGCAACGGGATCAAGCTTTGATTCTCTATCCGGCAACAGTTTAACAGTCGAATCGGGATGCTAAATTTAATATTCACCACAACAGAAGCTGGTGCCATTTAGTTTAATTTTTCCGTTAAAATCTAAACACTTGAATTTTTAGTACGACATGTTTAATAAATTGTTAAATATTTAGTTTTTTAGTTTTTTTTTTAACACCAACATCTTATTTCGAAACTTTAAGCTAATATTATTAACATGGACTCTTTGGTAAGTGTTTTGAAAAAGTGAAACTTATTCACTTATTAAAAATAATTCGTCTGCCTACTACGTAACATAAGAGTAAGTTGTGTTCTATGTGAAAAGACCGGTTATTTGCTATTGGATAAGTAGTGTTCAATCGATAAGCTGTATGTGAAGTTGGTTGCGGTTAATTCGCCTTATCAACTCTATTCGCTTCAGCATATTCCGACAGTGAAGTATTATGCTGATTCGACAGTATATATCAATTTTTTTGACGGCTGCAGTTTGCCATTGTCAAAATTACCTTAATTCGAAGAGAAGAAGGGCAGACATTTTCGAAGTATGTACATATGTGTTAATTAATTAACATGAGAAAAGAAACTTCCACTAATTGTTTACTTACATTATTGACAAGCTTGTGTTTGGAATTTCGGATTTACTACATTACCGACAATAATGAGACTATTGAAGGCAGCAACGGTGTGAAAAGTTGAAGTGATTCATAAAGTTAGCTTACTAGGTCTGACAGTTGGGTGAAGTGCTGTGTCCGAGTTTCCTTTGGCGTAGTTCTATCTTGTGCAGATCTTTTCTAATTGAAGTTTGTGGCTGACGTTGAATATGCTACGTTAACGACAAATCTATACTGTGATCTGGGAAAAAATAGTTAAAAACAAATTGGTCCGCTTAAGACGATTAGACTTTTGCAAGTGCCCATACCCTAGCAAAGCGACTGTTTATTTTAAGTATCAAATTTTTGTGGTCGTAGAAATTTTATTAATTGAATTAATACAAAAGCTACTAAAAATCACATTAACTGAAGACACATAAAAAAATGTACTGTCTAGACGCAGCTTTAAAAAATTCATTACGACAAATTTTATATATTGACATAACTTTACGAATTCTTTTTGTTTCCATGTATGTATCTCTTTTAACTTTTTTTTTGTAATAACTTTCTAAATTAATGTTGACTGACATCGATATGTAGACATCTCTTTATTTTATTATTGTCATGAAGCTAATCAACACGGTGAAAATATTTCGTACATTCACAATGGCATTACTGTAACGAAGATGAACAACACACATGATGGAGGCACTCCTCTTCACAAAGAGAAGTGACAATTTCTTTGGCTACACCGAAAACATCGCACATTATGTAACGCTCTGTTCTGTTGCAAATCGGATTAGCTGCCAGCCGTCTTTAATAAATCAAACCGAACAATGAAATATCCGTCAAGTTTTTGCACGCTATTTTCCCAAGTTATTGTAAAGTGACGCAAATTAAAAATAAAAGAAAAACGATGTCATCTCTGAATAGAAGCGGGATTTTTATCATTATTTTACGAATGGGATTATGTAAATGACGCTAAGCAAGTTACATTAGAGGGACAAAGTATAGTTGAACTGTAAGCTGTTTACAGAGTACGCACACATGTAGGATATATTGAATTTCAACTTCCATCAACTTACTCCGATGAAAGTTGTCATTTGTCACAGTCGGACAGAGATATAAAATCCACATATTTCCAAGATCTAAACCAACTTTTATTAACTGGTAAGGGATTTCCTTTGAATTTTCGCAAGTTAATGAATGTCTTTTGTGTTGGTTATCTGTGAATAAGATTATACATATCTAAATCTAAAGTATTAGCTCTCAAACACGGCTTTTTATTTGGTTTTATTGGCGGTAGTAAAAAAACATACATACTTTCAGTGACAAATCTTCCACTTATACCGATTCGGAAAAGATGTTCTCCATTAAAATTATACATATTATTTAAATTAAAACGCGACAACCTTTTTGAAAGTCCGTAAAGTGAATACCCTCATAAATACCGCTCAGTTAAAGGTTTGTTCACGTTTTTGAATTTCCGTAAGTTTATGCAAACACATCCTTTTACGACATACATATCTAAATTTGCGGCGTCAAAATAATACAGCAAATTTACCACACGGCAAAGAAGACAGCGTTATTCACTAATTTAAATACATAGGTTCTTTTTATTTTATTTTTTTGTTGTGGCCAACAAAATCAATTTAGTGATTCATTAATTCAAATTGGACTCGTGTGCATATTAGTGATTTTCGCTTTAACGCGGATTTCCTGTCAAGGGTTTACAAAGATTGTTTATGCGCGAAAAGAAAATAATTAGCCATCGACAGTTAATAAATTTTGAGAATGTACAAGAGAGCGCGTCGATAATTTCGTGATTAATGTGCAAAATTGTTCACTGAAAAAGTACGGATGGGATCAAATTAGTGGGTTGAACTTTACAATTTGCTGTTCATTTCTACTTCACATTAATCAGATACACACCAAGTTCACACCGCTTTAAAGTCCACATAAAAATAGCAAGTTGAAATATTTAAACCTTACAAAATTTTGTTATTTTTCCGGGTATATGTTTCACAGACGATATTTCAACTTCTCTCTTGTTTTGGTCCACACAAAAATTCAACTATGTAGGGGTGTCTCACTTTCTCTAAAAAAAACATGCACAAATGCTATTTATCTTATTCATTCATCGGCACATTGTTGGACAAACTTTCAGGGTTATGTTATTTATTTAATATAACTTGCGTGAATAAAAACCCAATCAAATTCAATCGAAAAGTTCGATTAGATATACATCCATTTAATTTTAATTTCCGTTGGCATCCATTCTGCAACATACAAAGTAACTGGCTTGCAGCAACTCTAAAAAGTTTCTCCCCAGCAAAGCATTGCCAGGAGAACATTGCTACAGACATTGATCTGTCTTACGCAGACGTGCAAAGTGCCACTTTCGTTTTCTTTTTTCGCACACAATATGCTCTTACTTTAAAATCGTGTCTATACGCATAATCAATTGCCCCCCATAAACAGGTAATTCCTACCTCAATTGTCACTTCCATCTGAAATTCGAGTGTTAGTTTGTACATCAATCAGCCTACTCATTGTCAACTTTTCACCTTTTACGTAAATTTCATACATGACACTCAATTTGATTTGCAAATTATGCCGACAAAAATACAAACTACTCTTCATGCGTAATTGTAAATTATTCATCTCGCCACAGAATAGACGGAAAAATGCAACAAACAACCGCAGCATTGCACTGGCGGATATAATTTTCAATTCACCATAGCAGCACATTTTTGTCCCAAGCCAATATTGTTTGCGCAAAGCGAAAACCAAATAATACCCCAATCTGATTATAAAATAAAAAATCTGCTAAATGTGGTAGTTTAACTGGTTAGATTTACTTGGGCATACGAGTGTAGGAAAATGCAATCCGAAAGAAAACTACTGAAAGAAAAAAATGTGCAATACGATATAATTTAGATCGGTCGGCGATCCGATCCGATTACACACAAGTTTTACAGTGATCTTACTCACTTATGTGTATTTTACAAGTGAAAAGAGAAAGCAGGTCACTTGTGCGACGAGTATTTTTGTTGCAAATGGAAGTAGCCTGTAGACACCCATCTTGTGGGTTGATCCACACCACTGGGGATTCAGTTGATTTCGACAACCTCCCACAGTTGTCAATGGATCAGCATAACTGTGTCACTTGATGTATAGGAAAATGGTTTTCGTTTATTTGCTTCCTGTCATCTGCTTTGACGGATTGAATGATTGTTTTCAGGCAGACATTTGCACCTACGATTTTGTTTACTATGACTGTGTGCAAAAAACTAGAAAGCCATCTTCATCGCTGTTAGATTGTTTGACATTTCGCTAAGATAAGCGGCATTTCGATCGAGATGACTTTTCAAAATCGAATAACAAAATTACCCTCGAGCATCGCTATGGGTTTAACCAAATTGCTTTGAAATCTCGAATGGAATAAGAGAGAGAGCAAAGAAACAGTAATAACACACTTTGTGGTTCGAGGGTACATTAATGTGGTATTCGATTGGGCTTTTTCAGATTTGCCCTCAGATTTCAGATTTCGTGTGGCTAATCGAACACAAAAACGTCACTTGCTCTTTTTTTTGTTGATATTTGTGCGACTGCAATATGTGTAGCCTTCCACACTTTTCTAAGCGTTTTCTATTCACTGGTTAAATTTTATATGAAAACATTCAAAATGCTCGCCCGGATTGATTTCTAAACTTTTGTACATAAATTTTTAACAAAAATAGATCCACCCGATGCAATGCGTTTCTTTGCAGTTGAAAAATTTCACTAAAATGTAAACAAACTCCACTAGTTGTCAAACTCAAACGCACGTGTATTGGTAAATCTGAAGCAAATCTGAGAAAATATCCAGATTCGCAAAAGTGCTCTGAAATCTGAAAAAGATTGCTTTTTTGGGTACCAAACGAACATAAAAACTGCTCTGAGAGCAAAAAAAGTGCTCTGAGAGCGCCCAATCGAATACCACATAAGAGATTTCGACAAGCTGTCACTGTCAGTGTGAGCGAATGAAAAGATTGCGGGTAAAACGTGCAAATAATTTGCAGTTCAAATTGATCGACCGCAAAGTTCACTGACATGGAAGTCGCGGTTTATAGCGCGTGGGTGAGTTTCATCTACATTCCACTTCCACAGTAGTGGTTATATGTGTTTTTTATGTATGTTTTGCATCTGGAAAATAGATAAGTGTTATTGCATAATTTGGCATCACTTTTATATATGATGCAAAATATAAAAGTAGCAGAAGGGATGAAATTGTATTATTCTGGCTTAAGCTATGTTTAAAATGGAGGTGAACTTGTAAGATAGACTTTTGTTTACTTTGAGTTAAAAATGCTCAACTTCCTTATGTCACTTTTGGAATCAAAATAATACAACTTACCAAATGCAAGCTGTATGGTAATCATTTTCTGATATTTATTTAAGCGCACAACCAGTTTTAGTCTGACAGTCGTTTTCTATGCAAAACTTGACAAAAAGTCTTTTTGTAACAAATACATAACATTTTCTTGTTGTCTAGTACTACCTACTTTAAAGTGATATCACTTACTAGGAAGTTGTAGTTTATAGTAAAGCATTTCTGAATTTTGACAGCTAAGCCTCGCTTGAGGGCAATGTCACTGACAGATAATCAGTTTGAAGCAGTTTTTAATGCCTCTTTGATCTCTTGAGATATTTCTCAACTGAATTCACATGGTGCTTTCGGATTTGCAACCAAATGCATGGTAACTGTCAAAAAATGCTTTGAATAGATTTATATCAGTCTGTTCAGTCTAATTTGCCTTCTACACATTTTTATCAAAGAACGAGTACATACATACATCAATTAGTTTCTTTAACCTTTACAATAATGCAGACAGTTGGTCGTACGTATACAACTCGCCATTTACCACTTTCAAACAATCATTCACTCTCTTTGTTTTCATATTATAATTCAACACTTTACAAAAATTATCACACCCATTCATTACTATTAGAGTAAGTAAATATTTTGTTGTTCCCATTTCTTGTAATAACCTTAATTAGATATGAAAACAAGACCCGAATACAGACAATCCATTGAAAACACTGGAAACCTTGCCTTGTGCAATGCAAGCAATGTGGCCGGTTTGTGTACCAAGAATGATGTCTAACAACAACAGCAATGCCGTACATCATCGACTGATTTCATGCAACCAAACTGCGGCAATTAACTAACAAAACTCATGGCAAAAAAAAATGCGTTTACTTTTTCAGCTGTTGAGAGGAATTATGAAATTGTTTCTTTAACTTGACGCTGGCTGTGCATGTCAAATATGCACTGGGTATCTCGTCACCATCGGCTCTAATCAGCGTAAACTGTCAAAAAGTATCGCTTCGTTCGGTTTAGTAACATACGGTAGTGTTTTTACAGCACATAATACACAAATTGTAGTGCATTTTAGGTTACTGCTTTGTTTATTGTAAACGCTCCCATGCACAATGAAAAATGCAATCAGCCATTATGATTGAAGTGAACTCAGCAACACACCTGTTGTTATTTTTTTATTGCTTCTCTGTTTGTCAGTTGCTTGACGAATAGTTGGTCATTACTTTGACATTTTCATGACACTTTTTTTCGATTGGTTACAAAATAAAAACAACTTTTCCACAATATTTCCATCTTTATCGAGGCATAAAAAACAGACAGATGAAGTTTCGAAAGATTTTGTTATAACTGTCAGTCGGTGCTTTACCGCTCACAAGTTCAATGATCCGCTGTCTTTATTTTGCTTTCCTGTTCACCGGTAACGATCGGCTCAACACCTGCGAAGACAGACTTTTCACATTTTTCCATATCCGGATTTTTTTCATTTTTTTTTTCTCGTTAACGGTGATTTGAACGCGACATTGTGAACCAGTCTGTAGAAGAAACACATCTGCCTTTGACTGGCACTGGATATGATCGGGTTCGGGATTAAGTATTCATTTTGTGGTTTATTGGACAAATTTTAAAGAAGCATTTCAAAGTTTTCACTTTCATTTTTGGAATTTAACTTTTGCTTTCGATGGGTCGGGTCTCTTTTGTCCATTGACAGCTGGTCACGTGCGCAAATGCCTCTCCAACGGGTATTTGGATTTACAAAAAGTTTCTTTTTAGTGTTTTGTATGTTGTAGGTGTTTCTTTAATTTGGGACTTTTAAGCATGTACCTATTTGCATTTCTGATTGTTAAGAGTATTGTTGATGACATGTACTGCATTAACACATTTTTAGTTCGGCAGTAAATTCCCAATTTTCTATTTTTTCGCATCCAACAAAATACATATATATCTAGTTTGTGTCAGTAGTCTAATATGTACTTTCAAACCGCCGGTGAACTCCGAGTTTAAAGACAAAAGAGAAATCACTCGCTACTCGTTATTCTGCAAAGATGTATATGATACGAATTTGTGTGAAAAGGAGATACTAATGCATTCTCCATTACGAGGCTGAACCTAAAGCCCGTATGACACTACATTTTTCTCTCATTTTCCTCATTTTTATCACATTAAATCTTGTTGAAAAGTCAGCTGCGTGTATAAGAAACTAAAAGACCAAAAATTTCAAACCAACTTATTTTCAAATACCCGTTGAAATGTTAAAAAAAATTAAAAGCTGAAAAATGTAATTCGAATACATTTGCAATGCATTTTATTTTATATTTCTACATTAAAAGGTTGGTGTTTACGAACTCACTCCGATCCGGAATTTTTGTGCTAATTTTTCGTTTCATTTTAAAAGTTAGAAAAATGCTCAAAACATGTAGGGCCTAAATATATCACTGGGCATGGTTATTAATAAATTATCAGCCACCGCCATGTTTGACACTGAACCAGCAAAACGTAAACAAATCCAAACAATCGAAGTAATCGGCTCCGCTACCTCAAAATCGTGTCCATCAGTCATTATGCTCAAACCTTCCATCAAACTCTGGCGCGTTCAAACCTCGAAACAAATTGATTCAATACGCTCGAGATGGTCGATTTTGAGTGAAGAACGAAGATTAATATTCAGGGTCAGTTCATGGCCCAAAAGTAGGCCAATCTCTCATTAGCGTACGGTCCCTTCGGTTAGATTAGTAGCACCTATGTTATGGGATGGCTTTTGATTAGGATTACTAATAAAATCTAACACCATTTAGAAAGCGAAACCCAGTGCAATGCGCCAATTGGTCAGTAACCTGCTTGGTGTCAGATCAAATGAATCTGCAGATTATTTCAGCTCAAAGTGTGTGTAATCATGAGAGTCTTTGCGAGAAGGTCGTTTTCTTGTATTGGCTTTCTTTTGGGAAGCCAAACAGAATTTGTTCTTATTTAGGTTCGTAATTGTTTTTTTTTTTTATCAAGCGATCAGTTAACCATGTCAATGTGCACTTAACCTGGCGGAAATTGGGTGCAGATGTATGAAGAAAATGTGCGTTCAAGACATTGAACGAAAACGAGGTCGACATGGCCATGGCTAATGTGCGGCCGTTAGAGAAGACATTATGGGTTTGAGACTTGTTTCTTTTCTACAAATTGTACGTAACGAATGTGATTAACTTCTTTGTACAGCTTAATCAGAGAGTGTAAATGAGCAATTTGTGTGCAGTTAATGACTGAGACTGGTTGAGTGGCCAGGGTGAACGGGCCTTGCGCATGGGCGATGCTGTTGTTCTTCCGGTAAGAAAGTGAACTTTAGCCTAGTGACGCATGCAATAAATAAGAACTTAATTATGGGTCTGTGAGGCAGTTGGTCAAGTTATTTGGGTCTGGTGGTGGCTAAGAAAAGTGCTTGATATGTGAGGTAATTAGTCTCGATATGCACATATGGATCTGGTATTTATTAAGTATCCGCAGTAAAAGTAGTAGGAATAGTAATGATGCGATGTTCTTAGGCTTTCTGTTTTATTGAATTTTTATGTAATTTTACTTTGTGTTTGGGGATCTCAGTTACGCGGTCAAATAGGGCACTTTTACATTTACATTTTAGCAATGCAAAGTAAAATGGTCTCATATCAAGCTCAGTACAGTTATAAACTCAACGAATACGACCTAAGCTTATCGAAAAATGCGACATGCAATATTTGCAGAACCTACAAAAACAAAATAAGTAGCTTCAGCGACCAGGGGCGATTCCTCTCAGTTAGCTAGTTTAGCGGCGCTAAACCAAGAAAATAAATTGAAATACATATAGGCAAAATACAGCAAATAACGAGGTTAAAGTAATTATGAAGATTAATAATTGCAATAATCAACGACATACTAAATAAAAAAACTATCATTTACAAATAATATTTGCCTACACAAACACACAACACAATACTCCCATGCAATAAGTTTCACTTGAAATACTCTTTAGCGTTACAACTTGCGATACCGCAAATTCCCTGCCTGCACGCACACACACAATCTAAAACTCCCATAGAAAAGTCTCCTGCTTGTAGCATTTTAGCGTAAAAAAGTTGCGCTACCGAATTTCCTCCACTCTGTATAAGTGTGGAATTTGACTATACCTCTACCAGTCGTAAGCAAAGCACAGGAAAATATACGGAAGGGTAAGCGCAAAACAAATGCGATAAAAGTTGGAAGTAGAGTGTAAGTGTAAGCAAGCAGGTATATTTTGCGAGTTATCTTTTTTTGTACTTCTGTATGTTTCTCTTTCTAGGCAAATTGCAGTAAGAAAGTTTCGTTGTGTTCTTATTTGACTGAATTAATAGTCTTATTGAATTCCATACCAAAAGTAAAGTGCGATTTATAATTTTATATTTGCGTGGATTATAAATGTGAGTAAATACATAATAATTATTTTTGTTGTGCTTTTGGAATATGAGAGTGCGCTTTTGTTTTTTTTTTTTTTTTTTTTTTTTGTGAGTAGTGAGCACGTAGCTAACCCAATGCTTAAGACCAGGAATCGCCACTGTCAGCGACTCTCTTTTTAGCTGTGTCTTACATCAATTTCGTTGACTTTACTTCGACGAATAGTGTTTGCTCATTTGTCTGGTTTGCCTTTCGCAATTTCTCCCATAGTTGAAAATGTTTATAAATGAGTGAAGGCAGCAACTAACAGCTAATCTGTATTTATTTACAAAAGTACAATAAGAGGCCCATATTGAGCCACATTAAAATGATGGACCGGCACACCCATTGTTCACTTACTTCGTTCAACCAAAATCTAAGTAAATCGTCGAAGCGTACCTAACCATTATGTAACGAATAATCCTTGTTAGTTTGACACTATTAAGGCTGTGCTAGCCATTAATTGGATTACCTTCCAAAAATTTGACTCCAATTACTCGTACTCCTCAAAATAACAGGAAGCAAAACATTGAAAATTTTTATTATAACTATCCTATATGATGTATATTTCCATGAAACGTGATGTGATGTGGTAGCAAATTAAATTTACCTTGACATTGACGTGAATCATGTCTCCCGGTTAATAGAACACGTTCCAAGAACCGACAGCAGAAGGGAGCAAATGGAAAACAACTTCCTTTTGAGTTTGCAATTGCTAGTGTTTGCTCTCTATGATTCTCTTTTATTTATAGTCTTCGTAACTACAGTTTCTTATTATTTTTTTATTGCTGAATTGTATTGCTTTGTTGGCACCACCACCATAATGGCTTACTAAACCAAAAGCAATTTCTTGTATAGTACTTATTTCTCTTGATAAGATCTTACTAGAATAATGTTTATGTGTTTATTACTTCGGTGAAATAAGTTATTTAGGGGCAGCACTTAAAATCTGTGTTAAGAGTTTATTACTCGATTTATGTTTGTGATTATTTTAAGGGCAACGACCTGAGTTACTAGGGAACTTCGTAATGGGCTACATTAACGAACAGAGCTAAATATTGTACTAGATTTTATATGATTTTAATTGAGAGTGGAGTTAGTATACTTGTTTGCGAATTTTGGGAGACTCAGTTAACATTTTAGAAACGAACAGACCTAATTCACATATATAGCCAAGATTCATAGTTTTTTGTTTCTTAAATTGCAGTTGCCAGCCTATTAATGTCTTTTTTATTTGTCAACGATTCAAAAGAGTTCATACTATTTTTCTTTTTTTTATACAATGCAAATATTGGAAGGAAGTAAAACTAGAAACACAATCCAATTACTTTGAGAACGTGATACAAACCGGGATCCACTATAATAATATCCAGTCAATCAGGTGGAATTGTAAAGCTACCAAATAATCCGACAAGACGTGAAATAAATCTGCAAAATCCCAAAAGAGAAATTTTCTAAATCTCCTTCGTGTTTTAACGGCAACTTCCACTCACTAAACAATATCATTAATAACTTATCGTATGCCAATTCTCTTGACAACGTCGTTTGTGACAGTTAATTATGACGATTTTTCTCTGAACAGAAAACATGTACGTTCTCCCATCGGAATTATTTTCTTTTTAAAACACCAAATATCCTACGATTTATCAAGGTGACAAAGTCTTATCTCTATTAATTGCCGGCACATTCAGATAAGTAGCACCTCATTTGTTACTTCAATAAAAACTCGAATTGGCAACAGTCTGGCGATTTACATGAACAAAATGCAAATAGCTCTTGCATACGTACTTGCGCCGTCCTAGACATTGAACCAGGTTCAACTGTCATCAGACCATGTTTGTTAGCAAATTCACTTTTATTGCTAGCCAAGCGAAACTCCCAATTGAAAAGTCACGAATCAAGATCATGGCTCAACGCACACGAGGAGCTTACAGCGCCTTTGGTAGAAAAACGTTTTTTTTTCCTGTTTCCTATTTGCACAGTCGTTGACTTTTCCGTGCGACAAAAAATTACCAGTTACAAGTTTTCCCTCACGTATTCGAAATGGTTTGCATTTTTATTGCACGTTTTTCCTTCCTGAAGTGATTCGGCGAAATAAACGACCACAACCTGGATGGCGAACCTACCTACATTTAACCACTGTACTAGAGTGTGTAGAGAGTGACTGAACTCGCTCCATAATCTAGCTGGAAAATCGTGACAAAGTTTCGCTTGTGCTGTGTACTTTTGGGCGGCATAGATTTGCAGTAAATGCTTTTGCGCGGACAATTTTCTCTTATGATTGTACTTAATAAATGATACATTTGAATATTGCAGAAGAAAAAATTGATATACAAATATGGATGCAGTATTTCGGTTAGTGTGTCGTGCTTGTAATTGATATATACCGATATAGTTGTTGACACACTAAGCCACTTTGCATAATTTATCAATTTCACTAATTGAGTTGAATTTCCATTTGCAGAGGATGAATATTCATTTGAGTCTATTTTAGCAACGCGTTAAATGTCAATTGCTGTGGCAGCTATGCATTAGTTTGGAAGAAAACCAGAAATTTTATTTGCTTTCATATTGTCCATCGCATGAGAAGATTAATGTAGGAACGTGGGCAACTGTCATTGACAGCGACATTTTACTTGTGAAGCATAATTACGGCAGGATTTATTTTTAGTCTACTTCTATTCGGTTTTTGGCACTTTTACGGTGTTGCAATAGTACAGATTTTATGCGTGTAAAGGGTATATATGGCCGAAAGTTAGCTATAAGGACAATCTATTATTTATGCTCAAAGAATGAGTGAAATACGTTAAAACTAAAAGTTTAAATTACTTCAGTTTAGCCATTTACGTTAGATGAAAATTAAATAATTGACATATTATTGTTCAACATTAATTATTACCGGAAAAATAAAAATACTTCTTCTTTCATTCATTTTCACATTGCAGTTTGATAAAGTGAATCTAGTACCTACATTTTTGTGCTTAACTGAGCATTTGCATAGGTTATGTGCATTTTTGTTGCGCTTTAAGTTTTATCCAGCAAATAGTACCAGCATCTGCATATCAAATAAATGGTTAGGTATTGTAACTATATTAGTAGGAGCGTAAACTGGATTGTTGTTAGTATTCATTTAGCTTAGAATCGTGAACTTTAAGCAGTGGTTATATACGTATTCATATCAATCTGGGAAAGTGTCAACTTTATGCTAATGTTTGCTAAATGTAAATGAGCCATAAAATCGCAGTGTTAATTGCTGTTGATGGCCAAATCACGGTTCATCTGACTTTTTTATTTTCTATTAATGTAGAGGTATACGTATACATAAAGTATGTAAATAAATTCTTTAATTTATGATTTTCAACATTGAATCTATTAGAGACGAAAAATGTTAGACAGTTTGGACAAAAAATCTTCAGCAATTTAATCGTCCATTTAACGTAACGTAAAAACGTCATGGAAAATTACGAACAAGGAAATAGTGCAATCTTATTCCACTCCATTACTATATTTCTTACCAACTCATTCATTGACAGTAAGCATCTGCCAATAAACCCGGAAATTCATGATCATCCTGAGTTTATCATGACGTATACGCAACCTTTTTTCCAATTTTCTTATTCTAATTGATTTTCCACTCGTTTATCAGTTCTAATCCATTTTGCTTTCTCAATTTCCAGAATTACAAAGAAAAAGACATCGGCAAGGTAGTCCTATACACCACCAGCATGGGAATTATACGTGAAACGTACGCCAAGTGTTCCAACATGAAGCAAATCTTACGTACACTTCTGGTAAAGTTCGAGGAACGTGATGTCTTCATGAGCACGGAATATCAACAAGAAATCAAAGAACGAATGCATTCGGATGAAATTCAAGTACCTCAGCTGTTTGTCGAGGGCCAGCACATTGGCGTAAGTTTAAATATCAGTTAAATCTCTATTTAGGCTATATAAAATAATTTATACTATGGGTGAGACAAGTTTGACATTTTGCGTCTGAAAAATACTAAATGTCAAACAAAACGAAAACAAATCCAATGCAATTTCAAACTAATTGCACGAAGAGAAGATGATTCAGTGAAGCAAAAACAAAATAAAAGACCGGAATGTAGAATAAACGTTCAAAGGAAAACGAGATGTAGCAATACGATGAGTAGCGGTATCATGGAGTATTTAGGTGTGCATCTACCAACGTGTTGACAGAGTAAGCGATCGAAATGGGACACACAACCAGTTGCAACAGTATAATGGCTGTCAATTGTGCATCGTTGCAACAACGGGTGTAACAACTTTGTTTTTAGCCGATGCACTCTATACAATTACGGTACAACGACATCCAGCTCATTTGCGCTCTTGCGCTTGCATACTTTATTTTCGAAATTGCTAATTGAAAAAAAACTTAAAGTTAGCTCAGTGTATGCGGAGAGCAGTCATGCACATACATTTATACGATTCATCAACAACGACGATGACAGCAGTAATTCAATTTGTGTTACCCATACCTTTTAAACGGGAATAACAATAATAATATCATGACAATAGATACTTTTATAGATTTTTCGCAAACGAAAAAGAAAGTTTTCGTTCGTTTATACGTTCGTGTCGTTGCAATTTACTGCTTTGCGTTTTTTTTTTTCTATTCTCTCTTGCAAATGATGAGAAATTACTCATGGAAATTATTTATGAATAAAGGAATCACACAAAATGTGGATCTGTTTTGAGTGAACCATATAAACATGCTGCTGTTGCGCGATGGGGTACTGATTTTTATTTAATTAATCTTTGCTGAAAGCGTGAACGGCGGTGGTCAATTTAAAATGATGAGCGATTATGTCCAAAGTTTCAATAACTTATGATGCTCTGGACCAGATTTTTGCAAGTAGCAGCCGGCAGATCATTTATCAGAATTTATTTATTGAAAATAGTGCTGGTGCTGACATCTGGTGAAAATTCGATATTAACTGTCAGATTCGACTGTCAGTTTTAACTGTACTTTTCAGAAGACTTTGTTTTGGTTGCTTTCTTATTTTTGCTAAATGTGCCTACTCATTTCAAAGGATAAGAAGATAATCACAAACGCAAAGGTGTAGGTATTGCAAGAGTACTGTTTTGGGAGTTTCGCTGGATGCAGCCGTAGCTTTGTTGTTCTTATTCTGCCTCGACTGGAGGCAAAAGTAACAAAAGCTACCCAAAATGCCGTGGCGTGATGTTTTCTTGGTTGTATAAACTTACAGAATACATAATGTGTGTTAAATTGATCATTAAGCTTATAAGTAAATCATTTTGCCTAATCATCTTCTGCACTTGACCAATGACCAATTAACTATGGTCTTTTCACTTGTCAAAAGCACTTGTCAGAAACCAAGTGATATCTCTCAATAAATCTCATTAATTGCCGCATAATCTTTGAGCTGTTTTGACCATTTAAATAGGTTTGGCTCATTATCTACACCTTTAAATTGCCTTCATATGCGACTTGCTTATAATTGTAGACATAGGCTTATATAGAAATTCAGCTACAGGATCTCTGGGTATACCTTTGTTTAGATAATAATATATTTTATTATTTTCCTTCTTCGGTAAAGTTGTGTGAAAACACGAGTTTTATGAAATCATGGCAATTTCATAGCCATTACCTACTATTAGCAAATTAAATAAGAAATCATGGCCAATTAGCACTTGTTACAGCGTTGTCATAAATAAATAAACTAATAATTTCGAACAGCCCATAGAAAGTGAAATTGAAAGGAAAAACTTTAACGACACATTCGCGTTCGTCACGTGCAACCATAGCCGAGCCGATAAACAGTGCAGCCAAATGCCCAAACGTGGAGAATACGTTTTTTCCTTCACTGTCACGTCGCGTCGTCTTGCGATACAGCGGTAGGTACGAACGATGACTTTCTTCACGATAAACCATGAATATATTTCTCAAACGGGTTAAGGAAAGGATGATTTTTTACCCCCCAATTGTTTGAAAAAAAAAATTCAAAAGTAAAGGCCGGTTCACATAAATATCATTCAAATCACGCAAGCATATACCTACTCGTAGTGGCGGAGCGTTAAGGCATAAATATTGTAACAATTCACTGCAGAGCAATAACAGCGACATTTAAATTTGTTTGTTTGCGAGCGGCACTGTATGTAATACCAATTTGAATGTATGAAGTCTGGGAGTTATTTTTTATTTGTTTATGGAAAAGGCAAATTAAAACAGCACGCGTTCATCGCTGATAAGAGTCTCGTCGTAGTCGTGTTAAAAGTGAAATTTTCAAAAGAGAGCCTTTTTGGTCATTTCACTTAACAGACAAAGTTATGCATGCGCATCATTAAATTGTATTTACTTACAGAAAGCAAACATGGGGTAATAAATCGGCTCAAGGTTAGACAATGGAGATTTTCAATTGAAGATCATTGGTTGCATCCATTGTTCGGAACGGTTTAGCGGGTTGTATGCGCTCGCTTTGTGGTAGGACGGGATTTTATAAATACGACTTTATGTCTGACGTTTCAGTCACTGGGTCAGGGAGATAATTGTTATTGGTCCCAGAGGCATAATAAACATTTCTGAAGGAAGTTTGTTAATAAATTGAATTTTTAATAAGTAAATGGTATACGTGTGTGAGGTCTAAAACTTAAATTTGCACTAAAACTCTGATATACTTCACAAATGACAGAAGTTGTCTCTGAGTTTCATTAGTCTAAAATAATCACGTGAATGCGACATTTCAAAAGTAAATAGGAAAAAAAACTAAGAAACAAATCTTAACAACTTTTTGAAGGAGTAATAAGTTGATAGCTCATTTCACATCAAGATTATATTGTTTCTAACCGTATCCACAATGGCTTTAGGGCAAAACTCAGTTTAACAGTCTAACAAGCATAATACATATATTGTACATTATAAGACTGCGAGTTGACAGCAAATATATGTATAAAAGCATAGTTAAAAGAACTGTTGCAGCATTTGGTGGGAGTAACTCAGCTTACTCTAATAATAATAAAATCGGTTCCATTTAAGAAATATGTCATGTTATTAATGGGTCGGCTCAATGTGTTTTTTTCCTCAGCTTTGTTTTTTTTTCAAATTGCTGTTGACCCTTAAAACTGTTTAAACTCGCTACAATTATTAAAATACACAACTTGTCGCAAAAAAACAGAGCACAGGTATTTTAAAACCGTTCCATATTATGGGCATGACATTTGTTATAATATGTCACAGTCTGAACGCACTCATATCAATAAACTGAATTTAAAAATATGATGCGACTGTCATAAGGCAGGTTTTTCTATAGCAAATGTACCTATTTAAAGGAAGATTTATAGTGATGTGTCATATGCACAACGAAAAGTGAAAACGTTTTGATCTGTCAAATATATTGATACAATTTTTTTTTTTTAAAAACTATACTACTTATAAAGATATATTACATAGTGTAAAGAGACCTTAAATGACATATTTCACATTCAAAGTAGAATTTATTTCAAAATATTATAAAAACAACAAAAGTAACACTTTTTTAAATTTCAATTTTAGAACGCAGAACATGTAGAGCGACTGAACGAATCTGGTGAACTACGTCAACTTTTGAAACCGTATAAGGTAAATCGTCAAATTTTTAAGCTATTTCAATTTGAAAGCATATTTAACACATTTTATATTTCAGTCAATTACATCAACATTTACATGCCAAACATGTGGTGGTTATCGTCTCCTACCATGTCCATCGTGCAACGGTTCCAAGAAATCCGTCCATAGAAATCATTTTACCGCTGAATTTGTTGCACTCAAATGTATGAATTGCGATGAAGTTGGTCTGGTTAAATGTCACAACTGCTAATTTTACAGCTAAAGCTTAATTCAATATAAATCTGCGAACAATTATTATTTATTAAAATAAAAATATAAAGCTGGCAATACAGTTTTAAAACAGTTTTAAAATAAATAACTAAAAACTAATTTAAACTTAACAAGCGGATGATGTAAAATGTCGGTTGTGATAATTTAACTAAACAGAAAATAAACTGCAAATGTTTGATGTGCCTAATATTTATATTGTTATTGCTCTACCTTTTTGTTTAATAGAAGGTTTTTGTTTAATTGAAAATCTATTCAATGAACTACATAAATACATGTTAATACAGTCAAAGCTCTTCTCGAAATTTCGCTTATGTGGCTAAAGAACAAAAATCATTTATTAAGTATTTACTTTAGCTGCAAACAAAACTAGCCCAATCGAAAATATTAAATCATTTTGTTAAGCAAACAATTTACCTACGTATAGTGACATTTGTATATTTTAATTGTAGTCTTAGCCATAAAAAAAATATTGTTTTAATATATAAACAATGGGTATATATGTAAGTTTTACAAAATCATTGTATTAATAAAAAAACAACAGTATGCTAATAAACATTTTATAGTAAATAAACACAGCGAGCTTGTTTTTTAATTTTTATGAATTTAATCAAAACAAGTTTCACCACTGAGATACGAAATAAGAGAAAAATACAAACAAAACAGTTTTCGTTTCGCTTAGTGATAAGGTCGTTCCTCCATTTGAAATATTCGCTGCAATATGACCTAGTATGCCTTATCCTTTCTTAAAAAGTGTTTTTTAGTTTTGTGTTTCTACCTTTTTAAATTAAATAAACAATGGTTTAGCAAAACATAAATATCTTCCCTTAGGCAAATCTAGTCAGCGTACTGAATAAATCAATTCGATCATTAAAACACATATTTCTCTTCTTAATATCATAATTAATAAAACTGGTATATACCTACAAATATTTTCTCTGACTTGAAAGGATGGAAGCCTACAGTTACAGTGGCCGCATTTAAAAATCTAGTTATCTTAAGACGACTAGATTGGTCTGGATGAGATGTAACCTGAAAGCGAAAACTAGATTGGTCGGCAACGTCACTTTTTCTGCGTCATCCACATATGAGAACTTTCAGTTAGTAGGTACTCAGTCACGAATTTTTTGACCAGATTCGTCGGCTACCTGCACGGGTCTGGAGCAGGGCTACCGTTTCATGTTTCGTTGAGAAGTAAATAAGACGATTTTTAGGGGAGTAGAAAACAAGAATTAAGGAATTCTTCTTTTGCGACAGGTCTTTCAATTGGACGGATTGATATTGGCAGCATGTGGCGGCCATGTTGTTTTGGTGGAACCTGTCTAATCTAGTGTTTATAACTCAGTCGCTAATGCCAATTGCCAAATCACCCTGACAAGTTACACAATTAAGCAGAACGTCCAAATGATAAAACTTTATTATCAAAATGTGCATTGAGTGTTTTGCATCCATTTTAAGGACGTGGCCCTTAAAAATTAAAAAAAAAAAAAAAACGGTCAGCCATAAATTGGAGCACACAAAATTAAAGATATTTTTTTTTTGATCAGAGGCACTTTTGAAAAATCTCGATTTATTCTCAGATTTACACATACTTTCACTATTACTACTACCAATGTGTTTGACACACAGCTGGCGGCTACGAATTGCTTATCGTTGGAAAGATTTCTTTTATAACTGATTTTTTTCGCATATCGAAACTATTTTTTATATTAAATTACATATTTCGAAATGGGTTATTATAAATATGTGAAAATCTATTGAAATGGATTTTCAGTGCAAGTGAAAAAAAATTATATTTTTTGCGGACAAATCAATACACACAAAAACCAATAAAATTACCTATGTTCGATTTGGCAGCAGAAACCTGAAATCTCAGATCAAAATCTGAAAAACCAAAACAAAAACGACATAAAAAATAGAGTCCAAAATTGACTTTTGCCTCGAACTAGCAATTCAGCTACCACCTACATTCAAATATTCTCCTACAGCACTGCTCTCCTATCTACCTGAACGCGAATATTAGCTGAATGTTTTGCTGTCACTTGAAAGGAAATGTCAAAAAGTGACAACAAAAATAAAGAAGTACCTCAACAAAAATTTTCAAGTGCACCAAAATAGGAAGAAATATACACACAAAACGATAAATTGACGTTGTAGCTGGAGGTCAAAGGACAATTGGTTTTCTATTGGCTAGGTTCTTCCTCGCGGTGAAAAATTACCCAGACAAAGCGGCAGGATAGCGAAACT
Organism: Cheilosia impressa; assembly: GCA_948293265.1. Lineage (NCBI taxonomy): Eukaryota > Metazoa > Arthropoda > Insecta > Diptera > Syrphidae > Cheilosia > Cheilosia impressa. The sequence continues at coordinate 42,375,249 of OX411882.1, read as the reverse complement.
ATAGTAAAATGTCTGTTCGCACCATCACTTAACAAGTTGCTTGTGCTACTTTTTAATCTAATTAAGCCCAAGCTTCTAAGGCAAATTTTGTTTTTTCCGCCAGAAGATTTAGTTTGTGTTGCTTAGCAAAAATCTTTTGTTGTGCCAACAGAAAGTGTGTTTTATTGTGTTTCCTCATTCCTGTTTCTTAAGCAATGCAGCCATAAGGAAAGTAAGTCAATACTCACGCCTAGACAAAGGAGTCACTGCCAGAGGAATACAAAACAGTATTGTTGTTTACCGATTGCTCTTATATGAGTATAATTGAAATTACTTCTCGACTTGCTGGGAAAGAAACATCCATTCAATGTCCACATCTGACGAGGAATCCCCATTGGCTTGTAGTACATCATCTTCACCCTTTGACGACAGCTTTGATTACACGGATTTTGAGACAAGCTTTTACTCGGATGTGCGAATCAATCAATACGCCCAAGCGGTTTTAGACTTTAGCTCACAGTATGGAAGTGACTACAGTATATCGTACACGGCGCTCAACATCACCGGACGCCCATCGAAATTTCCCGATTATGGAGATTTTCCCGAAACATTTGCCATGGTAAGTTAGACAAATTGATTGGAAATCGAACAAGTGCGTAGCACTTGTGTAAACAATGTTTACAATCCCCTTTGAGACTGATGTAACAGAGTAAAGTGGTTTTTAGCTTTTCATGAATTCACTTTTGTTTTCCAGCGAACATATGGCGAATGGTGGGATATGGCACCGTCAAGAGTGCTAGAAATAAAGCCACAAAACTTACCCAGTATTCCCGCACATGATTTCATTGGTAAGTGATAAAGTTGTCTGATATTTCTTGTAAGCATTGTTCTTAAGATGTAATCAGTTGAATGGTGGCTTGATTTTCCTAACGCTTTTAGCTAATGGTTCGTAGCAGATTTACATTATACCTATATGTGGCGACTAGGAATAGACGCACGACAATGGGATTATCCATTGTTGGCAGAGTGACAAATTAAATTAGCTTGTGGACATGCTTAATCAGTGCTTTCTTTGTTTCCAAAGGAAAATATTTGCTATAACGCATTTACACCTGTTGAAGCATGATATCGTTAAACAATTGAGCCTTAGTCTGTTGGAGTAATGTTTGTTGCCGGACTGTGAAGGGTTAGATTGGAGTAGATACGTGATGTACGGTGTCTGGCTATATCCCACCCAAAGAGTCGGCGACTCCAGAGGAAGTTCCATGCTTTGATTCTCGATAGTTAAACCCAATTCTTGTTGACTAATAAAATTAGAAACTCCTTATTTGTGTTGATATTTTGTTTTTTCTTATCGTTGTTCCAGTAATCAGCTTCGAACAGTACGTTATACCCGAAGAACTGGCTATATTCGAGACTTACAATCCGGGGGCTATTGTGCGCATTTGGGCATACACCATCGCAGAGAAATGGATATGTCTGTGGGAAGTCGCCCCGCAAGCATATTCAACAATAAACGCCTGTCGATTCTCCCCACCGCTGAAGAAAATACTGCTACCCACAAAGTAACCTCAAAACCCTCTAGCCTTCGAAGAGTTGATTATCCATTCTTCTTATTGTAGCACTATAAGACTGGAATTCAACCACAGCCCATTGCATTATTTCACCGAAATCGACGGTGTGGTGTTAGTAGGGAGAAAGTCAAGCGTCTACAACGCCCAGGACATCATCAACATTTGTAAGACACGTCATCGCAAAGGCCCAATCGTTCGGAAGCTGGAGAGTATCAAATTTCGACCTAGTTTCAAGGAGAACCTGCAAAGTTTACTAGATTTTCTAAAGAATGATTTGGACAAATTTCTTGAAGAGTCAGCTGCCGTCACATTGAATGAGGACGAACTCGGAGAACAACGTGCCGTAAAATTAGGACTGAGTGATATGCCTGTAAGTGGGAGAGTTTATTTTTCTAAGCAAAACAAATAATGTTCTGCCCCATTGCAGTTTGAGATTTTGCTGAACATTTTTTCTCACTTGGACCTGATATCGTTGTTTCGGGTGGGTCAGGTTTCAAAGTTTCTCTACGATGTCTCCACGCATCCACTGTTATACAGTGAATTGAATTTAAAGCCATATTGGCATTTGGCTACGTCGGAGCTGTTGTGCACTTTGGCTAAGAGATCGACGTTGATGAAGAAACTGGATTTGTCGTGGTGTGGGCTATATAGTTCGATTTCTCCAACCGAGTTTAAGAAGTGAGCTTCTTGTTTTTTAATTGCAATTGGCGGAATGTCGTTAACATTTTTCTTTTTTAGGTTCATTCAACAGCGCGGAGACAATCTAACACATTTGCGACTGAACTCCTGCAGGTTCCTAAATGCAAGCTGCATTGAAACTGTCGGAATTGTCTGTGATAACCTGAAAGGTAAGTAGAGTGTTTATTGTTTATTGGACTGCTCCTGCAGTTTCATATAGATCTGAACTTTATGATACATCCTGTCGAACATATTTGTTTCCCTTCCACTTGTAGAACTTTCATTGAGAAACTATGCTATAGATCCGCCCATTTTGAACTTTTCTTGCTTGGCCAATCTTAAGAACTTGGAACGACTCGATCTCTTCCGCACTGTTATCGAACCAGATCTGCTGTTGACCATGCTCGAGAGCAATCGCAAGTTGAAACATTTAAACTTAGGTAGGTAACAGCGCCGCATACCTATCCCGAGTCGAACATCAAATAGCTAAATTTAATTTCAGCATTTTGCGGGATCGGAGTAAATATGGACGACGTTGCCCTACAAATAGCCAAGTACAATCAGCAATTGGTGTCGTTGGACATGTGGAAATCACACTCCTTGTCTTCGATGGGCTTACAGGCGCTATCCATGTGTCATAATATAGAAGAAGTCGATTTCGGTTGGTGGTACGTTGAGAATACACAAAATTTTAATTTCCTGGTAATATAAATACTTCTTCAGTTTAAGAGAAGAGCCACTGCCGGGTGAAAGTCTCAAAGATCTCCTCATTGGTTGTCCAAAGCTGAAAAAACTGTTTCTAGCTGCTATTCGAGGTATAACCGATCGTGATGTAGAGAATATCGCAAATTTGTGTCCCAACTTGGAGCAACTCGATCTGATGGGAGTGCTGGGCATTTCCACTGAGCGGTGTTATGAGTGAGTTCGATTTGTATAAAGTCTATGCCGCTCTCCAACTTCTTCTCTATTTCCAGGATCCTTGTAAAGTGCAAGAAGCTGAAGTTGCTAGATTTAAGTTTCTGTGACAATATCGATGATAACCAGGTGAGACAGCTTCCTTAGCTAGTTTCATTCATATCCGTATTTATTTTCTAGATAACTAAATGGTGCCATATGTTCAAAGTGGACATCAAGCGAAGCTTTGTACCTCCAGACTTCCTAACACACTACGACTGAGAGTAGTATCAAATAGAAATGGAAAAACCTCGTTTTTTTTATAAGAAAATCAAAACTACTACAAGTATCTATTTTACTACAAGAGTGCATTAAAAAATATATATTTTTTAACAGGAGAGAAAACAAATTTAGTCTAGCTATATTTATGTACTACTGTCACGTGGCAATGCTATGAACAAAGAGAAGCGAACGCAAAAGAAAAGATATTAAAGACTTCTTATTTATTTTACTGGATATTCGTTTTTTTTTTAGAAGTTTACTGCCTTACGTTGGGCGCCATATCAAAGACGACAAACCCCACCCTATCGACTGCGAATTGATGTACACCTGAAAATTTATATTCACCCCTATCGGGAATAAAATTTCCCTGGGAAAGTTTCCTATTCAGCAGTCTGATGTACATTGCTGAAAAGGGAAACATTTCCATCAGAATTTATTCGCTATAACCCTGATTGTACAACAGCAAGTGCAATGCGGAACGGAACTCTACATGATTGAAAGTGGAGATACCATCTCTTTGACAAGCATATCTATAGTAACAATCTATGTTCCATAATGCAAAAGTGTTTACAACAAACACATCAATGCAATTTTGCGCAATCAATTTAGAAACGATTTTATTAATGCAAAAACTTGGCATCACTCGTAACCAGAGTTCGCCCAACACCGATTAAAGGCGTGTGACAACTTTAAATAATGGCCAGTGTGCGCTTACTTATATGGTTTTTGATTGGGCTTCTTCAGATTCGCTCTTAGATTTCAGATTTCTTATGTATAATCGAACATAAAAACGTCACTTGCTCTTTTTTTTGTTGATATACTTGCGATAGAAATATGTTTATTTTAGTACCAATCGAATATAAAAAGTAATCTAGAGCAAAAAAAAAAAAGCGCTATGAGTACCCAATCGAATACTACATTATGAAGCGTTTAGAAACTTCCAGTTACGCATAATTATATCCGGCTTATTTCCCGACAATAATTGCAATAAGTTATCCCCCATATTAATAAACGCTGCGTAAAAGTTATCAAGCAGTTACATCAAGTTTTTGTATGCTATCTGATGTCTACTAGCTAATTTACCTGTGCACATTTGTTTAAACCGATTTTTCTATCACTTCGATTTAAATATTCCTTCAATGCACAATAGTTTCAGAATATTAGCCGAAGGATAAATTATTCAATTTTATATATCGACGCAACATTTTTAAATCAACAACGACACTGCAAAGTACCTTTTTTAAATTGCGCAACCGATGACCTAAGTACTCACCTAACAAAAATATCCCCTCTGTGAAGCTATGCTAATAATTCCGACGTCATAATTATTCCCACCAACGAACATTTATGATGCTGTCATTCCGCTGTCATCTACTACCACAGAACAACCCTGGAATTTATTGGAGAAAAAAAACTCCCCATGGCCGTGTTCTTTCCACCACACAAAAAAATAACTTCGTGAAACGTGAATCTCTTTGCGAAAAACTAAACAAAATTTTGCAATTCATTTCAACTAAAATTCACAGTAAATAGAAAAATCAATTTCCCGTTAAAATACCCTCCGCAGAGGGTCGGAAAAGTGCGAAAAATATATCTCTTGAAGTGAATACTCGCTAAAGAAGCAGTGAAAAAAAATTATTTTCTTTTGACAATTACGCGACCAGAGATGACAATTTGATGCGTGTTTTCCTTTTTTAGTCCGTCAGCCAGTCTGTCGTCATTTTTCGCCTTCGTCGGGCCGTATCTTTCGTTTGCTGTGTATTTTCAAAGGTTTTTCCATTTAATTTTCAATTGAACTTGCAAATAAATTTCCATATTGAAATCGTCGCGACGTGATACCTAAATAATTATGTGAGTTCGTTATCCGAGTGAATAGTGCAAAGGAATTTCTTTGCTCAAGTAGCAGCAGCACCAAAGAAGAAGAAGAAATGTGTTGCCAGTGTTGCCATCAATTATCTTCAATTGTATGTCAAATCGAAGAAGAAGAAAAAAAAGTAAATTTTTGTTTGTTAAATTAGTGCAAAGTGAATAGAGAGAAGCGAAAAATAGAAGAAGAAGAGAAAAAAAAGTGCTTTGTCCAAGTGAAATTGCACCCAACACCTGTGATAAAGGTGTACTCGCATATAGATAGTTTATCTACGAAATTATTTGCCCACAATCGGGATCTGGAGTTGATTGCCAGCTTAGCTATGGAATCAAACGATTTGAGTAGCGATGGTGGTGGTGGTGGCGACGGCAGCAACGCTGCCAATGATTCAAATACAAATGCAGACGACTCAGTAAATAGATCTATACCATCGTCATCAGGTGCTGTTCCCAATCCACCAATTCCAAGCACCAGTCGCGGCGAGTCGGACAGAATTGCAAACATGATCCGCTCAGCAACCCTGTACAAGCGACAACACGAGATCGGAGCATTGGTTAATGCGGAATGCTGTCGCAACGGACCTACGCCCGAATTGGATGCGATCATGTATCATCTGTTCTGTCCCAAGGAGTCCATCGACAATACGGAAAAGATGGACTGGATACGTTGGTTAATTGCCGGAGGTCGGACACTCGAGGAGTTCGTCAAAATCGGTGAGTAATGGGGTATTTTTGTACTAGGCTCGATGACTGGTTGTTATGAAATCAGTTTGCAACTAGTTGTGTGCGTTTTTATTTGTAAACTCTTTCGCCTTATAAGTGTCCTATTCTAATGGTGGACAATAACTACTATAAAGTTTGTTTTGAACTTAATGGAGACCTTGATAATCGAGTATGAATCTATCATATTATGATGACGGCGAGAGCGGGTTTTACAAGTTTTTCGTGCAACAATAAAGGCATAAACGTGTTTGTTGAAAGTTTTCATAGAATTAGAGGTCAATTTGGACAATTTTACGTTGCGTGCCGTTTGCGTGCATTTTTTTTCTTAAATATGTACGTTAAATAAATTGTGCGTTTTGTTTACAAGTTTGACCTTTGCATTCCATTGACGTATGAGTAGTTTTGTAAACAAAACTGCTCCAATAAGGGTGAGAGCATAGGCAACGTCACTGTAGTGTGTATTAAGAAGAAACATAATTGCTCACATTGAGTAATGGTAACGAGAGGCAAAGCCATGCGCCAAGTAGGTGACATACCGAATGTACGTAGCTTAATATTTTAGAAACGTGGGCCTATCATGCTTGAGAAATGGTCTTTTCAGTTCGTAGGTACCTAGGTATGCAGCATGTAACTATAATTTCCTTTTAACATTTCAAAGTACATATGTACATTTACCTAACTACCATCTTCCAAGTGTTCCTCAAACAAGTACACATTATCGCCCTTAATGAAATCGAACGAGGAATACAGGTAATTCTACATAGCAAAGGTTGTTGGAAAAAAAAGGAGATGTGAAATCTATGGTCGAGAGTATTGTGTCCATTCCAACGCAGGTGTAAAAACATCATCCCTCACTTGGAAAAAATTAAATTCAAATATCGAATCAGGTGAGGTGCTGATTCTGTGCAAATTTAAATAACAACTCGGCTAAAACACTAAGGGCCGTTTGCTCATACGACTCTTAACGATTTAAGTTCTACTTAAATACTTATGGGCTACTTTTTTCAGGTCATAAACTGTCACATAAGAGTTTATGTGGAACTTAGTTCGCTATGAGTCGTATCAGCAAACGGCTCTAGTTTTACAACTTTGTATTTGAAGACTGATAACAACCCTATTACCAGCTATTATTATAACTAGATCTTAAAGCCATCTAAAGAAACCAACATATCAGCCATGCTGTCATCAGAGCTTTTTGAGAAATGCAGCAATCCTCATACTGGTCTGCTTATTTATTTTGGAATTCCTCTCAAACGTCCTACATCAATCATTATAGGTGATGCGCAAAGTTAAGGTACCAATGCATTTGGTAAAAATAAAATAAAATACCGAGATGGTTAGTTTATTGTAGCTAAGGGTGGATTTGTCGTTTTGGTTAAAATAAAAATGGTGGGAGCATTTCAGAAAAGCTAGTTTTGAACTTATTCTTTTGGAAAATACTTTGCTTTCTTTAAAAATAAAAACAGCCAACGGATACTAAAACTAAAATTAGAGAGCATTTTCAGAATCCGGACAAATTGCCCTGATGCTGAAAATGGGAGTGGAGAAACAAATTGCCATTTGATGCTCTTTATGTATATTCTTTATGATTTAAAGAAAGAATTATATTTTTCTCACATCTTTTCAGACAGGGTTTACTAAGTGAGAATATGTCTGTCCGGGTACTGATATAAGTCTTAGTTTCGAATTCCGGACAATTGTTTTTTAGGATGTAATTTTCGGTTTTTAGTTCAAATTGCAAGTAAAAAAAAAAAAAAATTAGGACAACAAAATGTCTACAACCATTCAAACCTGCAGACTGCGACATGGTAAGAAACTTTAGTAGAGCTACAGTCTACCGATGTTCAAAGTAGGTGTTGGTATAGCTAAGATCAACCTAAAAATCTTTTTGGTTTCCTGAAAATACATCGCCGACCTAGGAATTCTAGGAATCTGCATTAAAAAAGCTAAAACTACGTATGGGGAATCTTGTGTTTCCCTGCGCCTTGATAAAATATTTCAATTTAATTGATTTTTAAAAGATTTGCAATGCAAGGGACCTTTCTAACCTTTTTCGGTCTAAAATGTAAGGACTTGCCAAGAAACAACCTTTATCTCTATTCTACTCAATGGCGCAAAAATGCAGGGAGAAGAAGATATATTGAACGCTGATAATGGATGGATAAAACACATGAAGACCAACGCTTTTGTCTGAAGGTTATTCGAAAAATTTAAGTACAACAACGCTACAGATGGTGCGCACAAGTTGAAAGGGGGCCTTAGCCAACCTCGCCGACAGTAATTGTCTATCCGACATCGTTTTTGAAACTTTGATCACCATAATAAGTTATTTTCCGAACAAGTTTTAACGACTTTCTTCAGCTTTTAAACTCTCAAACTTGTAATCGGTAATTTTGCTAGCTTTGGAGGTCTATCGTTTTAACGATAATCGCCTGAAAATTACCGGAATGATTGCCCAGGTCTGCCCCGGACTGTAACGTCACCAAGATGATACAATAGTTAAATTTTCTGACACAAAAAAAGCTTAAATGAGCTCTATTGCTAAAACGGGTCACTGTCAAGTCGTCCCTGCCTTACATATTCGACTGACTGAACTCGATTGTCATGTCCACTATCTGATTTTTATTGCATCTTATCTGTATATGTATTGCAGTGAACCACGAATAAATGCTTGACATTAATTTAGAGTCCTCACGGTTTTCGCAATCTAGCCGTGTCATAGATTTAAATGCTCCGAGAAATGCATGCAACTCATGTATCCTTATCGAATAGATAAACTCCATCTTCCGTACTTTAATCCAACTTCCATATTCTCAGCGAACAATGACAAATACACCTACCTACTTCCTGATCAATAGCATATACAGCCCACTGTCACATTCCGCTTCGCCTCAAAAGATTAAAATACCATTTGCCTGCCTTCAACAAGTTCCAAGTAACTATCCGCCATCTCCCGCCACAGAGCTGTCCGCTTCCATTAGAATTTCTAATCCTGGCCCAGGGTAATCGTTTCGTATTCAAATTTATTTTGTTTTCGAAAAACTCTTCGGATACTCTTTGGTCTTCCGCGATACCATTCTATCGAACGGCGAGATGCACGTGTTTTGCTTCCTCCTATTGTATCTATAATCGCAAAAGGCAGCCAAAAGTAAAATAAAACCTGTGGCAAAGTAGAGTCGAACTCGCATTTACGAAGCGAGAAGCACGAATCAAGGCAGAAGAAGAAATAATTTTCATACCTGATGGCGGCCGGTGGTGGTTCTTGCTTCTTTCCTTCATCATCTTTTGGCATGGCAATTTTTCAGTGTAAATTGTTGCTGGAGTGCGGACGGAGTACCTACCTCGCTGGAGCATTGAACCTTATGTTACTCACTGGGATTTCTTCAGCCGACAACGACCACGATTTTAGTTTATTTTGTGTATCTGTGGGTTTTAGTTTTAGGGGTCTCCTCCGGTGGATGTGTTTCTTCTTTATCGCCTGTCTTCTTCTATCAATCTATCCATCTACCTGCTGATTGTTTTACCTGGTTTTTCGTTCTCGCCTCTTCATAATTCGAATGGAAATGGAACCCAAAGAAGAAAACGACAATGTTTCCACAAAGAGACTGAGGTGGAGGTGAGTGTTCGGATTTTCTTTTTCTACCATCAGATTCAAGCTGGAAAATCTTATTGAATTGCCTCAGGTTAAACAGAAACAGAACTAAGACAAAGTCAGAGCGACAACGAGGCAAGCGGATGTCTATTGATTTCCTTTTGACGACAGTAAGTAGGGTAGTAGTTGATTGTGTGCTGCCACATTCAAATGGTACCTGTCAGCGGCAGGTATGGGTGAACTGTTTATGACCTCTACTCTCTTTCTTGCGTTCGCCGAACAGCTGGCAGTTCAGATTGATGACAGTGGTGTTCGATTCTTGTCTCACACAACTGACTTTGTCAGTGAAACAATGAATTGCCATTGCGAAAAATTCAAGTCCGCATTTCACGCCCATTTTCGAAGACAATAATAATAAAGGAAAAAAAAAAAAAACAAAGAAAAGTCAAGGTCAAGTCGTGCTTTTGTATACCTGCTCGTGAAGTGTGAACTTCTTTTTTTGGAGATGATGACAAATGAAACTTCAATTCAAACGAGGTGTACCTACATATACGTGTATTTTTTTCTTCAAAAATTAACATAAACACCGAATCCATATGAATCGGCATAAATCGTGTTTGTTTAGAGACAACATTGACCTAGATTTTTAGTCTGCTGCATGGAATTGTGGGGACGGTTGCATTGCATTTGGCGCCACGCAGTTTGTTATGTTTTATTAATCATTGATATGCCTACCACTACCTATATCTAGACATAATTAGAGCGGCTGAGTCACCATTTGGTAAACAAACTTTTCTAATGACATCAACATGGTTATTTTTGTCGAAAAGACATACGATCACACCCACGAAACCCTTCCAACTTATTGGGTAAGTATAGGTGCTTTATGGCGTTTGAACAAAGGGCTTTAGAAGTCTGGTGTCGATATTTAATTAGATAGTTCAGCTTACTTTCAATAAAGATCGATTAGCGGTGCCAAATTACAGAAAGAGGTTTTTGGTTATGGTTTTAAGTTTTTAATGGAACTTGGTAAGGAATAAGGAACAGACCTCTTAGGCTTTGAGATTGTGCATCGTTCTCGTGCCAAAAACGACGTTTCTTTTTATTTTCTTGTGAAATGTGCCTAAAAGTTAAAAGAGTCTCTGAATGAACAAGACTGTTCCATAAAAAAAATAAAGGTCCGCGTTTAAAAGGCAAATATAAAAACAGAAAAAAACTGCGAAATTGGTCGCAATTGACAAACAGAACTATATGCACTTATTAGTTAATAAATTGGTTAATAAAGTAAATATGTATTGGTATTTAAGGGTTTCACATTTTTACAGCTCAATATATGACCAACCTGCCGCGTTTCATTAACGCATAACAAAAGCGATTCCTTAAACTCACGTCAAACTCCGTATACTAAAAATTGGGCGCACATTTAAAAATCTAGTTATCTTAGAAAGCTGTCACGCAGCATATAACAAAATCAATAAGATGTAACCTGAACGCAAAAACTAAACGTCATTTTTCATACGTCAGCCACAAATGTGAACTGTGAACTTATGAATCTTGAGATTCCTATCCGCCCATAAACATCATCTGAGACAGCTGTTTATATGATCGATCTAAGTCAATCAAGACTAACATACATCTAGTCCGACTTCTGTCAGACTAACTAAACAAGATACTTGAACGTTTAAATTTTGTATTTTGTTTCATGTGGTGTTAGTGACCATTCGCGTCAAAAGCAACTTAATTATATAACTCCATGAGCGGGAGTTTTCCTTTTTATTTCACACACCGAACCATGTTGGTAATTCAAAAGCTTTTAAAATCATAAGAGAGAGCCATACATTATAGCCTCCTGTTGTAATAAGTACACTCGTACTTACAGGTTTCGTCCATGTTAAAAGTTAAAAGTCTCAATAAATGAATCTGATACATTGCTTTTGTTTTTATTTGTAGTTTCACATTAATTTGACGTGTGGTCGCTATAGTCACCCAGCATGTGATGACAGGCGGGAATTCGTTGACCGTAAAAATTTGCTATCATTAAGTTTACGGTAACAAAATTGCTATTATAGATAACTCATAAACACCCGCCACATTCCTTAAACGAAAGTGGAACCCTTCAATCAAAATGGATGCCTCTCACATACACCAGTAAAACTCGATAGCAATCGAGCAATGTACAAGTTTGCGCCGATAAGATTGTGTTGTGTATATAATGCAGGTGCACTCCGACTCCTAACCGAATCAATTGGGGGTGCCCCTTAAATTGGCATTGCCAGGCTAAGGTCCCTTTTAGACTTTGCCTGTGCACATATAGTTACAATGTCAAATAAGAGAATTTATAATACCTCTTGGTGGTCAACAGGTGTATCGATATTTCTTGCGTTCAAAAGTTCAACAGTCTCACCTTCAACGTCATCCTTGTGCTTGTGTTAATTTGATTGTTTTTCTTTAGAAATATGGTATCTTTAACAGATAATAATTATGAGAGCACGCTTCTTTAAGGTGCATTAAACGGCAGGCATGCGGTCTGGCAGGAAAAGATGTACTTGACTACAGGCGAAATCGCGTGACGCTTTCTGTTGCTGAGTGACAGAGATAGCGAGAGATTTATAATTGTTACAGCGATTAAGTGAATGTTTATGGACCGCATATAGCTGATAGATACTAAGCACGTTCGGTATTTTTTTTTTTTTCGGTCCGTGTTATGTTGTATACGTATACATAACATAGTGTAAGCAGACAGTGTGTAATAAGTATGTTTGTTTTAACTCTATGGAATATTTTTATGGTCTATTGTCATTACAGAAAAAAACCTGAACAGACGTATTCCCTTTACCGCGAGTAAGTAACCTCGCTTTTGTTCGCGCTAGTTAACATGGAACACTTGTGTTTGCGTGGTGGAATATTGGATTGAAACTGTTTGAGAACAATTAAGTGACTTGTTACCAATTAGATGCAGTTTGTCAAGTATTTAGGAAGCGTTGATCTTTCGTTACTTATCATACACTTTCTTAAGTTCTAAAAGCGATTTATAATAGGGTCCCCCTTGCGAAAGTCTTTTTAGTACATTTTCCTAATACCTACTCATACCTTGAGTTTCCCTTCATGTTGTCTATACTCTGTTCATTTTATATTTTCAGTACAGGCCTTATGGGAAGCTCCTTTTTCTACCAATGGTGCCCGTAGATACTCTCACGGCACTCAATCACAATAATTGCCACTGAAACAAAAACCAAGCCAAGCTCACTATGGCAACCATGTGAGAGCTTTAAAATGGAGACAGCTTATTAAAATCGATAATAGCAAGGGTGAAAGGCAAATAGCCTATCTTCCCTGTACTGAAAATATAAATTGAACAGAGTATAGTTAAGAATTAGCCCTCGGATCAGACAGCTAGACAAAGTCTTAAAATAGCCACTGCACAATGCTTTCAAATATACTTTCAGCCCTATTCCGAGTGGCCTTTACGACGATTTAAAAAACGCCAATTTGAATTTGGAGTTTGGAATTACGAGAATTTAGAATTTCAGTCGTTGAACGCCATTTGTCACTGAAGTTCATGTTGAACCTATTCGCTTACGGCGAACGTCATGTGAGAAACTTTACTGCCATTCTGTAAGGCGGTGAACAAAACAAAAAACGGCAAACGTCGTGAGAGTAAAACGCCACTCGGAATAAGGGTGATTATGTGTTGATCAAGTCAAAAGATAGTCAGGGTTATCGCGAATAAATTCCGATGGAAATGTTTCCCTTGTCAGCAATGTAAATCAGATTGCTGAATAGGAAACATTCACAGGGAAATTTTATTCCCGATAGGGGTGAGTTACTCGCTTTCCTTTTTTTTTTTTTTTAACACGACATTAGCTTGGAGCCATTGGCAGCATTGCGATAACCAGGTCGGCATTCTGTACGGCGAAACGCTCAAACGTTTTCGTGTGCACGGACGATTCACGTCTGCAACCTCACAGAATCTGACTCCAGACTTCAGTCTATAGCTCATGTCTGCATACGTCAGTTGAAGACAGAAAAGATGATGGATATTTCGACCTTAAATACGTAGGCTTTCTCCCACTTGTGGCTTAAGTTTAATTATGTTTAAGTCTCCTTATGGGTCTTTTTACTACTTTCTAAAATTTATGAAATGTGTCCATACTTATTTTACAAACTGTCACATGTGAGTAATTTTTCTTGTTCAAGATAAAATTTTGGTTTAATTCCTTGACAAATTTTCAATTAGTGACTTACACCGCAAAAATGTTGTAGAGAACCATTTCTTAAATAAAAGTTCATTTTGACAATAGTACAGACCGATTTGCCCATTGTCGCACACAACCTTCCGAGTGAAGGAACCATTTTACATTTGATTGATAAGTTTCGCACTTAATTGGGCATCCACCCAAAAACTAGATAAACAACTGTGTGTTTTGAAGAAAAAGTTGGCTCCGTATAGGGGCTATTCGTTCTGATTATTCAAATTTAATGCTTTGACCTTGAGTATTCTGGAAGGGCCTTTTTTTATTCATTCAGAATGGTAACGATATTTACTTATGCGAATATAATGCTCTTGCCACTATTTATGGCGAAGAAACTTTTGGTATGCGAAGTAGCCAAGGCCACCATCTGCCTGTTATCCGTTTTGAACTCTTTATTTATTATGTGAGCTTTTGCCCGAAATTAGTGTAAAAATTACTACCGCTTAGGAAATTGTAATAGATCACCAATAAAATGACTCGATACAAAATCTGTTTAATCTTTGCTATGCTATTAGGTCCTGCAGATTTAAAGAGTTTCAATGTACGTTCAGCCCGAGGGTACTACAGGGGGATGGGGGGATTGATGACCTACTTATAGTGTTCTGTTCTGTTTTGTGGTCTTTATTTTAACGTAATTTCAATCACTTCCATGGAACATTCCAAACTTACCTTAGGTGGTCAAGTGGCTTTCAGTTAAGAAAACAATATACATATAAACAAAAACATGCACATCGTCGCAAATAGAAAAGTGATTCAACGTTTCTTCTCAGCTGATGGTGATGATGCTGTGTTGTTGCTGATAGCTGAGACTGGTATCTCCGGTAGAGAACTTCAATTTGCAATGACGAATGCCACTCCTCAAACAAACTATACAATCTTTCCTTCTCTGGTGCTAATCGCTGCCGCATCAAACCAAACATGAAATATGCACGAGACGACTACTTATTTGTGTTTTCCTAGAGACACTGTATACACGTTCAGAGATACAAAAAAATAAAAAGCAACTTACCTGGTGTAGGTTTATTGACCGGAGGCGCATTTCACTTAATACATTCCTCCATACACATTTTATTCTGCGATGGCAACGATACACCTGTTGATGTGTTTCCATTTGCAGTAATGCAAGTGTGTCCAGCTACTGTTAAAAACGTCCTTATTCAGCTTTGTTTCTTTTACAAGTACATATATGTAGTCAAAGATTTCCAAACAACGGCTATCTTTAACATAGACTTATTATATGGACTGCTTGTAGCCAACTTCGCTTTGGTTCCAACATAAGCGCTAGCGCTCAGAGCGGAATAAATTGGAAACTTTGGAAATTTTAAGAATCAGAAATAAAGTAGGTTTTATGAGCTTCATTATTAGTATGAGGAATTTAAAAATAACTTTTTTAAAATACATTAAAGAGAGAAAAAAGGTTAGAATACATTTCGTCTTATAAATCGAACGAGGAAGTTCCTAAGTTGATTCAATAGTTTCCCTGTCGTATTTGTGTAAAATTCGAGGGGAGTTCCATTCGATTATGCAGCTTCGTTCATATGCTTTGGAGCCTCCAGTCTGTACATCTTTCAGAGTTATGAATCTATCCAAAGTATCATTTGAAAATTTGTAAACTGTAAAACAAAAGTTCTATTGCAAAAAGAAACAACTGGAAAAACTCATTTGCCATCAATATACGAAAATTTTGTAATTTTTCGGGCAATGAATGCATGACAATACGAATGTTTATTAAAATGCTTTTGTTCCATCTATTATTAAAAACAAGAACTACCACGTTTTGCATTCGTCATCTATTGTAAAACATTCAGAAAAGATATGAATTTCAACCATTTTACTAACACCCACCAGGTGTCTCTAGCATTCTATGGGGAAATCCAAGATGGTTGGGCTTTTTGTTCCACTTTTCATTTGCTTTGAACCAATTGTGTTAGTTATGTTGTCGTCATTTTTTGGACACAGCTTGTGTGGAACTGACATTTCACTAGCAGTCCATGATATAATATTAGTATCTCAATGATCTATGCCTAGTGGGATGTGTCCCATTTTTATTTCTGATCTGAATCAGTAGTTTTTTTCTTTCTATTTATAGATTGGTGTCACGCATGATATTCTAGTAACAAGTTACATGCTTCTACGAAGGTCATTAAAGTTGACACGGGGTTGATATGTTTAGGTTTCGCAAATGACACAGACAATATCAGAATTTATATTATTATACAAATTCCTAAACCTTTTACAACAAGCGCATTAAGTTCGGCAGATGACAGATTTATAATTTTTATTTCCTTTCTTCCATTCGGAAAGTTGTTAGAATTATTAAAGTGGATCGAGCACTACCGAGCTTTTCTTGTTCAGGAAGTATATAAGATGACTAAATGGGATTCGAATTTTATTCGATTCATTGGAAAATCTGACGCGATGCATGTGTCGTATGAAATGGTTGAAGTTGCGGCTAATGTCGGTAGAAGATTTGCCAGCGATTCTTCAAAACCATCGCGAAGGGGAACAAAACGCGAACATCGAGTTGAAGTGTAACCGAATTGGGGACTTCATGTTTGAGTTTGTTTACCATTGGCATGATTTCTCTGCTTCCAATATTGGAAGTAAGTCCAGATCATTCTGGACACAAGACTTACATATTCATTAAAATTTGTTTGTTTTTTAATTACAGTTCGCAGCTATGACAATCACGCGAAATGCGGTCTCGTCTGGGTACCACATGTCGTTGCGTACCGATGTCGAACGTGCGGCATATCACCCTGCATGTCTATCTGTCGTGATTGCTTCAAGAAGGGAGATCACACCAATCACGACTTTAATATGTTTTTGTCACAAGCCGGTGGTGCTTGTGATTGCGGCGATACATCAGTAATGAAGGCAGAGGGTTTCTGCAGTGACCATGGCATTAACAAGGGCGCCAACAAAGATCCAGTTCCTAATAACCTATTGGCAGTGGCCGAAGCCATTATTCCACTATTGCTGTTCAGACTGTTGCAACATTTTCGCCAGTGCAGCGACAATGTTGGCACGTATAACATGACTGCGTACACCTGTGAGGAGTACACAAACATGCTCATCGAACTGAATAATATGGGCGAAATAATGCGTAAGGTTATGACGAGGGCTCTCATCAATCCAGAGGTAGGTGCATGCTAATTTGATCTGGAGGATGATATTTTTAAAACGTTTGTCTCTTCTGTGGTAGGTCTATAAATTCTACAATGAAGAACCCTGCACGGACACGGAACGTGGGCAGTTTCTCAAAGCGAACAAGAAAAAATATCTGGATGCGGTTAATCGATTTCCGCGGTATGGTTGAAATAAATTAATGGTTGATGGAGGGTTTTTTATTTTTAATTTGTGTTTTTATAGACCCGAGCCACCCGATGATTATAAACATTTACCGGCGCTGGGGGAGAAGCTGAATCACACCACACTGCTGGAGGAGTTTATATTCTGGACGTTTAAACTGGAATTCCCACAGAATCTAGTGTGCTTCCTGTTGAATATGCTTCCCGATCAAGATTACAAGGTGAGTGTGAAGTAGAATTTATTCTGGGGAGCACTAGCTATACCCGAAAAGGGTGGACAACAAGTTTGAAACACAAAATAAGTATGCCTCGGACTTCTTATTGACACTTCCACGAACTAATTTATTCTGTTCGGCGAGGTCTTGCCGTAGAAAATGATGTCTGTTAGAGACTCTTTCAAAGAACTGTCATAACCAAAAAAGGGGCAAGTCTTTGGGAAACCACTTTCGGGCCTTTTCAAAACGCGTTGGATGTATTAATTCAAGTGATTACAGACTAAAAGAAATCCACCTCGCCATAGAATACAGAGAGTTCTAACTCATAGGTTGTTTGGATTAAGGTCAGCCTAGCATCACTTTCACATCTTGATATTCAACTGTTTAATTTTTCATACAAGTAATTTATCTCTGAACCATTTTTAAATTTTAGAAGTACAGATATGGCAAAGCATGACAAACAATAAGCAATGGTTTATAAGATCAGTTTCTTTGGGCTTTCCGTTACTTATCCTCGAGAGCTTTCAGAAAGTCTTTGCGTGTTCAAACCTCGTACTTGTTGTTTATCGTTTTATAATGTACATGGATTGTGCACAACCGATAAAGATTTCGTTATAATTCTACAAGTAAACTTTGTTTGTATTTAATTTCAGGAACACCTCACCCGTACATTTGTTATGCACTACAGTCGTATCCCGTGCGTGCTGGAAATGTCCAGGGATCCCGATACGCTCAGTAATCGTGTTGTACACATGAGCGTTCAACTCTTCTCCAACGAGAGTCTGGCATTGAAAATGGTTAACGAGCTGTCTCTCCTGCACGTCATGATCATCAGTTTGAAACTGATGATGTCCAAGATACTCATACAAAATACGCTTCATGGTAAATACGACACAAATGTCTTTAGCAATCATTTCACACAACTTCTTAATATCCTTTTCATTTTCTAAGTAGATCCTGTTAAGAACTTCCATTTTGTGATCGATTGCACGCGGCAAGTTATGAAGGAGCATTGCTATTGGCCACTGGTGTCGGACTTTAACAACGTTCTCTCACATGAATCGGTTGCATTGGTGTTTTTACGCGATGACAACCTCATTGATATGTGGTTCCAATTTCTATCCATGCTGCAAGGAATGAATGTCAACATACGCGAGACAACAAGTCATGTGGAGTTCGAACCAAGCTCGTACTATGCAGCATTCTCCTGCGAATTGGAAGCCAGTGCTTATCCCATGTGGTCGATCATTTCACACCTTAAAGACGGAACACATGCGCCACTGGCTAAGAAAATACTGACATTCTGTGTAAATACTTTGCACGAGTGGTTGGATGCAATTTATTTCTTGGAACCCCGGTTGAGCAAGGTTCGTGAAAGAGCGCATCGCAAGAATATTGTTGAATGATTTAGTAAATTTGAATTGTTTTTATTGCAGGAGGAAATGATGCAAGCGTCGTTTCATTTTCCGCTTCATCGCTATTTGGCCGCATTCTTGTGTCAGGCCGTCACAAAGATGGGAATGTCGTTGAGCGAAATTCTTCCATCGTCGTCGTTTATACTGCCGCTACTGATGATACATCCATTGAGAGTACAGGTAAGTTGTTTGTTAAATACTGTTTGCTTGGACTAAGTTCGAACGCTTATCAGAAAGAATATGTATCTATCGTGAATAGACCTTGAAGAATTATGATTATAGAAGAAAATTTTACAGAGTTTCTTACTTTGTCAAATAAAATCGCATTTCCATGCAGGAATGCAATTCCAACGCACAACTATGTATAAATCTTTAGAGCCAGGCACCCTGACTCACCCCAGCTACGAATATTTTGGAGTAGCTCACGTAGATTAACTTACTAATGCAGAAGTACTGCGTTTTGGAATTCAGCCTTCACCCTTGTATTTGGAATATTTGGCAATTTCAACTGTGCAGAGTCTGGAAGAGTAGATTGGTGCTAGCGAACTGTATTCTTTTAGTGGAAATGAAGTGCAGCAGAAGTTATTAGCACAAGCGACATCTATACTCAGTATCTTTGTTAATATAATTCGAAACACATGGGTACCTCCAACCGGTCCCAATCGCTGTACATTTTAATTTAAAAATACTTGTATACCCGAAAGGTATTCGATTTATTTTTATTTGCCAATTTCGAATTCATATTGAGACATTTTTTGCCTCGTCTTTTGACAATCCTCCTCTTCTTCCATATCTCTGGTATTCATTTGAATGATTTGATTTTTTAATTGATTCATAAGTATATATTAGTTATTAAAAATACTACTAAGCGTAATAGAAAAAAAAAATTAAATAAAAATCAGCAAATCCATCTCTTTCACTTGGTGCCATTTGCTGGCAACTGCACATACGGCGAAAAGTCGTATGTAATAATCTTTGGTGCTAAGAAGCCGCCATAATTATTTCGGCCTTTGTGGTAGATACCCACGCCAGCCAACGGCACTGGCGGATTTGAGGTCACCTCTTGGATATCAATAAACGGCACTGTTGTCTGTGCGGCGTCGCTATCCATGCTGGTATGAGTGAATTCGACAAATTGATTGTGTCTCGATGTTGGAATTGACTTCACCAAAGTTCTAGTTGACACATCAGGGTCATTGAGATTTATTTGTACTCTATGGGTAGAAATATTTTAGATTTAGCATAGGTATTTGTAAGAGGTTGCTTATTTAACAAACCTTCTTTCGCCACTGACATCGGTATTGTCGTTCGACTTCCAAAAGCTATTGGTTCTTGGGGAGACCAGCTCTCCGCTCTCAAAATCGTACTCGCTTAGTCGCGCCTCTAGATTTAAATGTGCACCCACCACACGGAATCGTATTCCAGTGACCACATGTGTAACATCATCTCCCTCGATGTCATCCAAGTCGATGGCCCGCTTATCCCATCCAAGCGTGTGATAGTCGTTTCCATTGGACACACCACGATCGAAGATTTGATAGTCATCAACTGGTTTCCAGGACAGCGATGATTGATTTATATTGCCACGTGGCAGGAGTTGACCCTCTTGGATTTGAATATGAAAAACACGCTTTTGTTTGACGAAACGCAAGCCTGTGATCACTCTAAAACGATTATCAAAACAATAAAAGGCATATTCAATGGGATGCATGCCACACTCACCTGTTTTCGTCGATATTGGAGACAGTCTCTCGCAGATTAAAGTAACGGTCCGATTTTAATCCTTGCTCATCACACATGCAAAAACAATAGCTGCAATGCCAGAACACATAACGCCACCAAGAGTCTACCTTAGTGGTGCCTCGTGGACAGGATGTCTTCCTGCCCAGAGTCCGGCCACTTTCATACTCGATATACTCATACCGGCGAGTACTGTTCGATGCCTATGAAGGTACGTTCTAAGTGAATGCTTGATTTACTAAAAACACAACTTACTGAAGGACAAATCCACATATCCGAATCCACATAATTGCAGTTGAACAGCTGTCCACTGCATCTCTGTTGCCTTGCACAGTATAGATTTTTAAAGCATCCATGACTCTTTGCTGCTTCGTAGAATGCGCAATTCTCCCGGCACGTCTCCTCGGGATTCATGTCCACTTCGTTTTCAATATATCCCTGCAGCAGGCGAGTTACCTCATCGTATGTCTTGCCTCGGACGTAGTCCTGTGGATCGCACCGCCAGACAATGCGGTCAGCTCTTTTCATCACCTCGCGGAGCAGTTTCAAAGTACGATGAGTACGTTTATCGTAGTCCTCTCGCATGAGGTTAGACTCTTCGGTGAAGTTGCCTACACCAAATGCGGATTTAGTACTTTGTGTTGATGAGCGAAACACAATTTACTCACCTTTGCCGTAAATCCTCAACATCATCCATGAGAACTGCATCATGGTGTAGCCCTTCAGTTCGGTCAAAGCAATGTCCGCATAGAGCGAGTACAGGAATTGTTGAGCCGATTGTCTTGTGTCACAGATATGTTCATTTGCGTCCTGAAAAAGAAGACGAAGAAGTTAGTGCAACTGGTGTTGGATATATTATGTCGTCTCACTTTACTTTAGTTTAAGGGTCTATTGAATTGGATTGGGGACGTTCAAGTATCTAGTTTAGTCTGACAGCTCTCGCACTAAGTGAATCTCGGTTTTGATTGGTCGAAATCGGTCGAGAGAGCAGCTGTTTCAGTTGACGTTTATGGAGGGGTAGCCGACGAATCTAGTCAAGAAATTCGTGACTGAGTACTAAGTTGACAGTTCTTATATGTGGCTGACGTAGAAGACATGACGTTCCCGACCAATCTAGTTTTTGCGTTCAGGTTGCATCTCATCCAGACCAATCTAGTCGACTTAAGATAACTAGATTTTGGTTAGACCCAATCTTTGCTTGGATGTGATACAAGTCGTTAATTTACGATCATTTGACAATTTAAAAAGGGCAGTTCATATGTCATGTGTACAGTCATAAGTCAAAACCAACGCAGGTGTCAGAGTATGTAGTAATTTGCTACATTGAAAACGCTTCTACCTTACATCAACCTCACTTTATCCAAAAAAGAGAGGCTATTCGCTTAAATCGTTGATGATAATAGAAACTATTTACTGTCACAGTTTGTCGCGTCCAACGAGCAATCACTCAAAAACAAACAGGCCGATACAGCCAGAGTTTCCAATTAATATTGGTAGTTCTCCATCTGCTTTTTAATTATTGTCACAGCGCGATATTGACGTGCGCGTCATTACATTTTAATTGGCATATCATTTGCTGGAAAAAAAAATCATTTTCTGTTTCTAATTGCAATATTACGTGCGCCATTCAAACTTGTGGAAGTGATTTTTATCGGAGCAATGTTTTTGTTCTGCCTCTTTGAATTGAATAATTTCTTTTAGAAACCCGAAAGCATTTCGTTTCAAGGTCGTTAACTCATTCTTTTATTTGCAATTGCCTCGTTGCTTTGTTTTTGAATAAGATGACCAAATAAATGAACTAAACAAAGAGCATTGGCATTTGACCAGCAGCACAGCAATGAGTGGTATGCTGTGATAAAACGATCACTATCGCACAGGCAAATATTTTTTTTGGGGGAGAATTTCCTTTTACGTTCTTCATTTGGTTATGACTGGCCAAGTAATCGAGCCAAACGGATGTAAATATTTATATTAGTTTAACAAATAATGTGAAATTGGATGACATGTATGAAATTTTAATATTTACTGTGGTTTTTCATCGGGATTATTTTTTGTTGATAAATGAGGAATGTATAATGGCTCATCTTAAGAGTCAGATGACATCATGTTGTCTGAAATTTGTATAAAATAAACGCTAACCTCCATATTAATAAATGCTTCTTAAATGTTACCTTATAACTGGTTACACAGAAGTTACATTTTTGAATGCTAACTGACATTTGCTAGCTAACTAACATGTGCAGTTTTGTTTCTTAATAGGAGGGTAAATATTTTGAAGACAGGTTTTGAGATTTTTCGAAAACTGTCATTGATGAGGTCCTGACAAATTTAAGTAACTTGTTAAAAAATTGTTAGGCTACCTGCATGGAAAGTTATCAACACCACTTGTCAAATGATTACCATTAAACTTGGACTTCATTTATTGATTGCAATGCAGTTATCTTTCCAAGAGAAATTTATGGGCAAAATCTGTCAGAATTCACCAGTTTAACATTTATCTAAAATGATTTGACGACCGAAGTTTTTGATTTAAGAATATGTTTGGTTTTAGTTGTTTACCTCTAAATCAGTTCGGAATGTTGAAATTATCTCTAAAAATGTCACTTATATGGTGACAAAAACACTTGCATTGCATTACAAAGGTTGTCGAGATCCGTAAAATGTACAGAAACATTGCAAGCAATTCAAAGTGTAGCAAATTGGAACTGAACTAAACATATTTGCTGCTCATTACGTGCCAATTCGATAGTTCAACCCATTACGCATTTCAAATGTGGCGGTTGTCAGTCAGTTGGGCACTCAAAACAGCAGTTTAGCTTTTGTTTATGTTTTGTTTTATTTTTTGCTGGAAAATTCGCTTACATCATACCGGAATTTTATGGTGATAAGCTGTTATACTTCGTAAAGAAGCTTCTGTTCAGATTTATATAAACAGCCTTGGCTGGAAATCTGTTATAAAAGTGACATCACCAAACAAATATTATACTCATCCGCTTGCCAACCGAAAAAGGTCATAATTGGCAATAACCATTTCAACTCGAAATATTTTCTTAATAAGTTTTCGCTGACAACTATCTATCTACCACCTCCAATCAGATCAAGTTCTGTGTGTTTTATTTTACTTGAATTTCTTCACCCGCTTTGTTTCGGATTGCAATTGCGAGCTAAAACTGCTGACATTGCGTTTCATACACATGCACTGGTATATTCGTTTCACTTTGTTTTTCCAGTTTATTTCTTACAATGACTGTCATGCACGCACAGAAGAATATTCGATTTGAGTTGGCCATATTCTTAACACAAGTGAAACACCTGTTGTCGTTTGCTATGACTATGCAAGTGTGCAGTGGTAGATATTAACGGGGCGAAACGAATTTGTAACTGCCAATATACAATCATATATCATATTGTCATTGACTATGAAATTGCTGACTGCTGACACACGGCTTATGTTTTGAGTACGAAAAAAGTGAACTCTTCCTGGAAATTGAATGCGACATGATTTTATTATTTTTCGATTCTTGAGAAATGAGAACAACTTTTGGCATAAACAATTTGATTGCAAATACCGGCTTTAGTGACTCATTGTAGCAAGATTTCAACTTGACATTTGACGTTTTCTTAGTTTAACTGGTGGTGGTATTTCTTACATTAGTCGCTCAGTGTCACCGTCAATTCAGTTCTGCCCGAATTAGGTACCCTTAACAAAATCCTCACTTCCTTGGAATAATGCAGGCGCTTTAGCTTTATATTCGCCTACGTGAACATGTTTTGGTGGTGCGAGAGGAAAAATAGTTAATTGATGTAAAATTCGAAGCAAATATAAGTGGCAACTGTCACCCCAATTGCCGGACGCTTGCAAGTACCCTTAGCATTGGCAGCGTAGATCATAACCCATAAAACTCATCCATGTGAAAACGTCCCCAAAATTCCATATTTGTACACTGTGCACAATTTCTCCTTCCGTCAACCTTCAGCTACATTTATATCGCAACCTGCTGTCACGGGGTTTTTCTCCACACACACAGTTTTGATTTGACTGGCTTTTTATGTAAATGTTTTGCAATTTTTGTGCGAGATTTCCAAAACAAAAATTCAACAGATAAGGCTGTTTCCGTTAACGCAGAACAAAAGCAAAACGATCTCCACGTGATAGTATCTGTTTTAAATTAGATGTAACCGCGCACAAAACAGTGCACAGAAAACACAGATTGCCATCACATTCACCCCTTTCGCATTTACCCTTAAAAAATAAAAAAAAAAAAAAAACTGTTAATGTTAACTAACCATCATAGCTCGATAGTACATAGTCTGCTTGACCATAACCAGTTCGATTTGCTTGAAAGTCTTCTCCATCGAGAATGTACTGTCATTCTTAAGGACATTGTCACACAAGTCCAAGGCCGCTCGCTCATCATACGCTCCGCTGCCGCCATCAGTGGCATTCACAAAAGTACGGAAAGCCTCAAAGATGCTATTCACATAGATCAAATCCGATTTAAGCACTAACCATTCAAAGTGCTGAATGATACTGTAACGCGAATCGTCGAACCTTTGCTGTAGGTTGTTCTGTGCGAACTTGCGATGAGTGTCGTAGACTTTCTTCAGTTGCGCCTCACGGGTTATCCGAGGCTTTGCGATATATTGCCACAAAGCCTTCTCCAAGGAGAGATATTCTGCGTGCGACGTATCCACTGCCAGAGCAGTATTTCTTCGCGATTCAACCGCAACAAAGGTGGTTGATGTGAGCAGCACAATGAGGGGGAGTACGAGTGACGACATAATGACCGACACTGTCGAACTGTCTCGTATAAGCATTATTATTAGATTTGCTGCTCACAGACACAGCATTAATTCAATTTAAGAAGGTATATAGGAGAGGAACACTGAGATTTGTTCTATTTTATTATTTTTATTTTAGCACAAACGTGATAATCAAATTGGCCAATCTGACCCGCGTTTTATAGTGGGTACGCAACACAATGCAAAACCGCAACGATTTCGTAAACAATTCAGGTTTTTCTTCGTTCTTTTTGATATTGGAATGACTCTTAACAAAGGCGAATATATTTACATAATTCGACTGTATCACATGAAGAATAAACGAATTAACTATCTATCTCGACAGGGCCACGCGTTGTGATTTGCACAATATTTAGATACTACTTGTTCAGCGAGTAGTATTTCCTCAAGCGAATTAGAGAGTGCAGAAAATTCGTGTAGTCGTATACCGTCCCGTATGACTACTGTTGGATTAATAAGTACGGTAATGGGGTTGAACACTGGCGGAGCTGCGCGGAATCAAGTAAAGAGTGTACGTACAGCGCTTTGCTGCTGCTCTCCCTCTGTGCTGTTGAGTTCGTTTGCATTTTGTTGACGAAAGAATGAGAGACGAGCAAAAAATATAATAATAAATAAATAAGCAACAGCAACAAGAAATAATACACTAAGCAAGCACAAATCGTAGGGGGACTAAGAGAGACCATTCATTGATCCATTACCACCGGCAGTTGAGAGAAAGAGAGATCGCAACTGGCACGGGGTCTGGGTCTGGGCCTGGTGGTTGGTTAGGAGGTTAGTGTTTAGTATCGTTGATATCTTATTACTGCTTTGTGTAAACTCTGCCTATTCCACAAGTATTGACTTTCTAAGAACTAGACGGAGGTGAGGTTCTACTTCGAGCCACATTTCAATGGCTAGGTAGGTATACTGTGCCGATTCGTTAAGTTGGGAATCCCCTAAAAAGTTAATGCGACTTGTTATCAGCGTTTGTCCATGGCGCAATGGTAAAATGTTCGATTTGTTGATTTGCCGATTCAAAGGTTAAGTGTTCAAATATGAGACTTCTTTTATTTAAATGATAAGAAAAAAAACAATAAGAATCGTTGACTTGACGAACTACTTTTTTAAGATCACCACAACTGGATGCTGACAAACTAAACTTATGCAACTACAATAAACATATTGCAAGCCCCTTAAATCTGCCAGCAGAGTATGTACAAATGTAAAATATCTATAATATATCCAACTGATTCGGCTCAACACTTGTTCTTGATGATTTTCGTTAGAATTCTATTTTTACGTGCGTCCTACCTACCATATATAGGTAGCTACGTGAAACGTGAGTCGAATATTCAGCCGAGCCCAAACGGCTAATTGAGAAGCTCTTTCATGACTGTTGTACTCTCTGATGTTTGTCAGACGTTCGCTAGAGGTGGCGCACCGGAAAAAAAAACCTTAAGATGGAATCGAACCGGGGACCCCTCGCTTAGTAGTCCAACACACTAACCACTAAGCCACTGCTCATACAGTTAGAAATGACTTTTATTCATAGGTACCTTTTTTATTCTCGACCTATGCGACTCTATTGTTTTACGCTCCAGAGGTTATATATATTTCGAGTTCGAAATTGTTTGATTAAATTTTCGAGTATTTTCGAACTTTTGCTGTAACAAATCTTTCCCATATTTTACAAAGTAGAATTTAGGGAGTATTTTTAACGTTTTCGAAACATGTTTATGAGTGTTTACGTATTTATTTGTCTCCCTTCAAGTTAACGGCTTTTTGCTACATACACTGCAAATGAAAAGTTATCGGGTTATCACAACAACAAAGTTGTTTGGAACGCAATCAAAACACGCTAATAAGAAACAAATTTTTGTCGCTAACCGTTCACGAATAGTTTGGCGGACTATTCCATGATTGTTCTTAGTAAATTGACAAATATATTGCGATGCGATAGGTAAAAATACCGCAAATACCAATTTTTTTAAATTCGGTTATTACAGCCTGTTGGTAGTAATTGCAATTTGCAAGTTGTATGACAAAAGCGTCATAGCATACTACATGCCAACATTTAGTACCTAGTCTATGTGATCTTTTGCACACTTAAAACTTTAGAAGTAAGGTTACTAAGTTTCTCATGTTTCCGTATATTTGTCAGTAAAATGCTTAGATAAAGGAACAAGAGTCAAAAATTACTGAAAAGTTTGGAAGAACAAAATACGAACATTCCGGTTTAGGCCAAATGTTTATTTACTCAATTTAACAGAATACATATTACCTAGGTATACCAAATCCTTTTCAACAGAAACGTATTCATTGGCTAAAATTTCTTATAGTAAGTGGCAGGATTTATTTAAATTTTCATAGTGCGTTCACAAATGAATTGCCTCAAATTGTTTTCTCTGAAAATTTAATTCGATTTACGAAATATTCACTTGCTTAGAAGTCACCCCCTGCCCTACTGTTCCCTTACATGCCTACTTTGTTTGTTTACCCAAGCACAGATGTCAATGGCCTTTCACCCTAAAAACTAAAAATATGTCAAAAATGTGCAAGTAGGTAGGTACCTACTCATTTATCAACTCAGGCAATGAGCATTCATTCATTTTATTACTATACCAGCGGGTCTTTAGTAATTTAGATTTCCCATTTCCTTGACCGCAATTCGAAAAGTAAATCTCTCGAAACATGGGTATGGCATGTGGCAACTCTAACAATACAACGTCATTGTATTAATATATTTATGAATGCACATGTGCCATTTATGCATACATCTGCAGTGTGCAGTGCATGCGCACTCTTTTCATGAAAATGAAAACATAAATCCGCCGTATGGGTTGGTATTTGTATTTATTTGTTAAGTTTCCTCTCTGGTTTGTTTGTGTAATGTAAAACATATGATTCAACTCGTTTCAAACTCAGATCTCAGAGGCAACGGCAGGGTGATGCGAGGGAATGGAATATGGAAGTAAGTAGCAAAGAGGGCATTGGTAGAAAAGAGATGCCGTGAAATGAGAATATGTAACAACATGGAGAGCCAAACTCCACAGCCACACTTCACAGTCTATTCTCTATTCCATATAAGAGAAGGAATAAATGAACAATACAAAATTGAGTAGTATGAATTTATTGAGCGGAATCGAGAGAGCGTCGTATTAATAAATACCGTTGAGAGCACATTTTAAGGAACCAAATAAAAAGTGTTCTGCTCATAACAGGAAAGGGAATTTCAAAAAAATGTTATAACCAAACAAAAGTAGAATGAGGCCTTTTTAACTGTCAGTTAGGGAGGTATTCAAATATTTTTAGTAAGCGGAAAGCGGAATTTGGCACCTAACCTATTATGAGGGGTGCCCCGTTCTGTACCTGATACAGATTAGGCTCTTTAATCGATCTGAATTTTCAAGTCAATAAAAAGCTTCGACTTTACGTCTTCGAATAATTGCATTTGTTGTTTGGAAATGGTGCAGTCGATTGTCATTGCTGATCGCGGCCCAGATTCAGAACCCGGGGACCGTTTCTCCACCACTGCCATGAAAAAATTGATTTCTGTTTGGAGTACAATGTACCGGGAGTGGCCTGAGTGCTCCAGGATTTGGAATCCCCTTTTTGTTTTTTTAAAGCATATCTATAGCTATCGTGTTAAAAAAAGGTTATATTAGTGGTCCTTCTTCAAAAGGGATTAGTCAAATGCGAACGAAAATTCTAAATTTTATCAAAATTTTTAAATATCTACTGCTGTTGATATTTTGAAGCTTACACCCGCCAAAATCAAAGTTTGAAACATGTTTTTAGTTATTTTTAGTGCAGATTTGTAGTTTTCTTTTCTGTGTTTAAGTGACGCACTCGATGCGGAAATCGCAATGAATTGTTCTAAACACCCTAAGGGTAAGTTCGGGAATAAAAATGTCACGAAAACGTGCACTTAGATCATCGATGCTAATGTGGTATGCGATTGGAATTCTTCAGATTCGCTCTCAGATTTCAGATTTCGTGTGTCTAATCGAACAAAAAAATTTCACTTGCCCGTTTCTTTTGCTGATATTCGTGCGTTTGGAGTGTAGCCTTCGACACTTTTCTAAGCGTTTTCCATTCTTTTATATGAAAACATTTTTTATTTGAGCACAGATTGATCTCTCAACATTTGTACATAAATAATTAACAAAAATAGATCCAACCGATGTAATACTTATTTTTGCAGTTGCAAAAATGTCGCGAAAACGTAAACAAACTCTACAGTTGTCAAACTCAAACGCACTTGTATTGGTAATTATGAAGCAACTCTGAGAACAAATCCAGATTCGCAAAAGTGCTCTTAAGTCGGTGGAAGATCGACCGTCATAAACAAAATGAAATAAAGCATATTCAGCTCATTGTTTTCAGTATTTTCTACTCTTAAAGCGATTCAATATTTAGTTTGAGTGCAGTTTTCGGTCTGAAAAATTAAAAAAATCACAAAACATAAATTTTGACATTTTGACCAGCTTTAACTTGAGTTTGTAACAAATTTGTTAACTTTGGGGAAAAAAGCAGATTGATGTGACAGTCAATGGGTTAAACACTGTCATTCGTTTCATGTAAGATGTAACAAGCTTCTAATGACAGCTTCCATGCCGTAAAAGGGGCAATTTGATATAATCACCACTTTAGAACAGATACTTTGCCGTGATATGCGTCACTTTGTTGTTGTTGTACAAATACAGTGCTAAGTTTATTGTTTATTATGAAAAACTGTCTCGTCCGGCGACAATCGCCTTAAGCTCTTATGTGGCTGATGGTCTCTGGTTATGATTATGACTAAGAACGGGGTATATATCATATCACAACTTACCGCTTGTAAAATGAACACACAAAGTGTACAGTTGTCATCTCACACTCACAATTTCGTCTTCATGGTTAATTAAGAACAGTGACTCATTGCACGATTTTGCAAAGGCTGACTTTGCGCTTTCTCTCCAAGCTATGTTTACCACTGAAATTCCTAATATTGACCACACTTGCGTGTGGTGAAGAAATAAATGACAACAAAGAAACAGTAGGTATACACATAACCGGAAAACCAAGTTGATACACAGTTACCGAGCCCATTAAAAGCTCATTCTCTCCTTTCCCCTTTGTGTGTCACAAAAGTCCCAGTCAGCAGCTGGTATTTCAATATCAAAACTAAGCGATTCCTTGAATAAATAAACATCATCTCATAATTACCTCCAGCATATCAGCTATCATCTGCAAGACGCTCTTTGTTGGCGCTCGTGTTTCACCATCATTGCCAAAGAAAAGCAAATGTAGCTGCTCCAGGAGATTATTAACCGCATAAGCATTTGGTGATACCGACCACTCAGCAAATGTCACCAGCGTTGTCTGCTCCAATTTATCCTGATTAGTCTCATAGCGTTGCATTTGGTTGTAGCGTGTTGCAATACGATTCATGACGTCGTCGATTTCATGCATTTGCAACTCCAAGCGTGTGTTCGTTTTGGTGAAGCTATTTATAGACTCAATTGCCCATTCCACATTATTCGCATACTAAAAGAAACACATAAGCGATTAGGTTTTTATTTGAAATTTGAATTGTTTTGTAGATAAACACCACTCACCCTACTCTCAGACAGATCGATTTTCCTGGCCAGCTCCTTCATGCGGCGAAGGACTTTCTTTTGTTTCTCTCGGACAATGGGCAGCTCAATGCTTTCGCCTAGATTTGTTTGCTGGACAAAATCCCATGCCTTGAGAATACCACCAGCTACTTCCTTGGCCACATGGAGAACGTCGAGAACGTCTTCAATTAGGGCACTGGCTTTGGGTATGTGACCAGCACAGGTGAGAAGCGATATAACGAGTAGAACATTTTTCAATCGCATTTTGCGTGCACTATTCTAAACAAT
This sequence comes from Cheilosia impressa, assembly GCA_948293265.1. Lineage (NCBI taxonomy): Eukaryota > Metazoa > Arthropoda > Insecta > Diptera > Syrphidae > Cheilosia > Cheilosia impressa. The sequence goes on along the minus strand of OX411882.1, from coordinate 42,344,057 downwards.
CACCTTAAGTTGAGAGGTAATTTTTGTTGGAAAATTCGTATTTCTAATGGCACTGACTTCGGGTAGGTAGGTAGCTTGGTTATTTCACTTTATTTGGCATTCTCTTTTGTTTCACTTTTCTTAAACACACGAGCACACGACTACTAGATGACTGTTTGCGATGTCAGCCGGTTGAGAGACCGCGGATAAATGTAGCTGTGCGCTGTGGCATTGGAGTGGGCAGAACAGACAGCAGGCACGACACAGTGGGTGATACTTCAGCCAACATTCAGCTTCCGTCACCGACAGTCTGTCTGTATAGTTTTCACATTCACACTCGGCACTCTACAGAAATAGCAAATGTAAGGGAAAAAGACAAAAATGTACTAACACTACTATGATGTTTTTATTTAATGCTTTTGTGTCTTCTCTTCACTGGTATCATTCTTCTTTTGTGAACATTTTTGTTCGTTCGTTTCGTAGCACTCTCGCTAATTGGAGTCGGCGTTACCTTCGGGATGCTTTAGAGTCATTTTGACTCCTTTTGAACGCCTGGATTTCGGACTCATCTTTTTATCAGTGAATTCGGACTCCTTTTTAAAATGTAGAACGTTTTCCTATAATGCGAAATTATTAAGCCTTTTAGTTCAATTCGAAAGAATTTAGTTTTACCAGTATTTGAATTACAATTATATCAATAGTAAATAACAGTGTATTTCTTTAAAAAAGAAAAAAAAATATTTAGACCGGAATAAGACTCCTTTTTTCATCAGGAGCTCTTTTTTTTGTATACTCCCTTTCAAGGGTAACACTGCGAATCGGGGTGTTCTTTGTGACAGTGTTCGCATGTCAAAGGAACGATTTTTCCCTGTGTACCTTTCATTTTACCCTCAGTGAAATTTTCATTATTTTGGAAATGTAACATACATATTTTTAGTTATTATTTAAGGCGTTAAATATTTCTCTTCAACTAATCGGCATATTTTTTTGAATGCCTTCAACAAACTACAATCGTGAAAGCTCTTTAAAATAACGCTTATCCGTAATTCAAAAGCTAGACTACAGAATAGTTTGAACCCACTTTACCTACTATAGAGAAACAAGTTACGAGTAAGTAAAGATAATTTATTAACAAACAAGGTTCAAGGTTCAAGACAATCACATTTCCCCAAAGTAACACCAAGGTCACAAGACCCACCAAGGGACAATTTGTCACTAGTAAAATTTCCCCGAAACTATAATTTCCCACATCTTAAGAAAACTAATCGTGTGTTGTGACCAGTGAGCCCAGTCCGGATCGAAGTTCTTATACCTAAACCTGAAAAAATTATGCCCCTCTTGGTAAAAAAGATAAAAATTGCATATTTTAAAAGGAAGTGCCTACAAGGTAATTAAAGTAGAGACTTGGAAAATAATCATGACGCACAGTTTAAAATGATAATTAGTGATGAAACTTTGATCGAAGAATGTACCAGATTTATCAGTTTCAAAATTTATTTGTATGAATTTATTGCAAAAAAAAAACATTTCACAAAAATTTATGATTTTTTTCTAAAAATTATTCTTTAATGCCTCAAGCATCGGAAGTATGTCCGACTTGGCATCACTGGTTGTGACTTGTGATGAGATTTGAGATTGAGGGGTTGACTCCATTTATGGGTTGATTTTATTTAACGGTTTGGTTTGGAATATCTATATCTTGGTCGCAGTTCATCTGGTTTGTTTGAAAATCAACCAGTTGATTTTGACTTCAAGCACACGTTTCAAAATTGAAAATTTATGTATTTATCCACGAGTATTTGTAGTTTAAGGTACAAGATAGATATAATTAATTTAGAATTCCAAATTCTTTACATTTGGAATTCTAAAAGAAACAAATTTCAGCACAATTTTCAATTAGGTAACTTTTGAAAAACGTTTTTTTTTTAAAGAAAAACCTTAGGAAAACATAAATAAAACTAATTCTTTGATAGATACAAGATTACATAATTGTTTGCTCTTTTAGAAAGTTTGGGGCACATTAGTATTAGGCGTGTTCTTTTGAGCTTTGATCTCAGCAAAGCAAAATAAAGTAGGATTTTCAGCACGCAACAACACAACTACTGTGAGTTCTCGAAGTGTCTAGTAGAGCGTACCTAGTTGTTGTTATCTAATCCTACTTTACTTTGCTTTCCTGAGATCGGAGCTAAAAAAAAGACAGGCCTATTGTCATTTTGTTCATTGAATTTTGTTTTTTTTTTTTAACGTTTACGTTATTGTTTTTAAGAGAATGAAATACAGAACAAATAATGAAGAACTTCTTATATATAGAACATTTATATATTTTTGTATGCAAAAATAATCAACATCGTCTTCAAATACAGAACTGTTCATTATTATAATGAACGGATGGTATAACGGATTTATTGAAATCATATTTTAGTGTTTGAGCCTAGATATTGCACAAGATGCATCACTCATCCTACACCTGGTGTCTTTTGTATTCAAAAGGAACACTAATTGTTCCATTCATTTCCAAAAAGGTCTTTTTATTTACATTTAATGCGAAAAATTGACAACAGGAGCTGATGTTTTAGCCAAAAATTTGTTCTTACTAGCTATTCTTTCGGTTTTACTTTCAGAGTTTCTTTTACGAAATCCTCGCTGGAAAATGGGTACGAAATGGCCTTCAAATCAAGGGCCAAGCCATGACATATATCCAAGCGAATTTCTGCAACTCCATGGCCGATATGGATTTGTTTTTCCTGCAAATATGTGCCACAAATCTGCCGGACTACTTTTTTCTGACGAAAACCATCGATTTGTTCGGCGTCGGACAATGGCTCGAAACGGCTGCACTAAAATCGCCACAAAAAATGGAACAAGCTTCCATGTTGGAGGGCTTTTTAACCTTTTTAGCGACACTAGTGACGTCACGCACTAATCTGGGCAATGACGAGGCCACCCAGTGTATCATAGAAATTAGTGCACTCCTCGCCACTGAGAATAAAACGCACAGCCAGCTGTTGGAGCTAATGCCGGAGCGTTCGGGCAATGTCCATACGAAGAATTTTGAGACGTTCCTTAAGCAGTTGTCGGTTTACAAGGCGCCCTCATCGGGCTCAGATAACCTGGAGCAAGGTTTGTTTACGCCCATCGATGAGGTGTGGGAGAACTATTACGATCCACTGCACGTGTTGTTGCGAGCCGTCCATCGACGTGATTTCCAGAGTTCCCTCGATCGATTCACCAACTTTGTTAAGTCAAAGGACAAGATGCCATCCAGTGGCAATCTGTGGCCACCGTTCCGGCTGCCTCGACCAGTGGGCAAGCTGTTCAACGATCCTTGTCGAATTTTGAACTCCAGGGTGTTTCACTCAACGATTCTGTCGATATTCTACCGTGCAGTGCACTCGCGAGATGTTTCCGAGCATCTTCTGGCGCTGGCGGTGTTTCTGTTAGAAATAGCCGTGGAAATTAGTGACCAGACCAGCATGGATGCAATTGTGGAATGTGAGTCGTATCAGCAGTCGGTTTACTCGTTCTCGCGCAGGGATCCGCCACAACTGATGCAGTGCTATCCAACGGACAATCTTTGTGAGAATCTTCGGCATATTGTTGCGAGGCTATCGTTGAAATCCCACGAGCCACAGGTTTCGCCGGCGAATTATCACTCAAACCTCTTCTACAGCGACATTGACTTTGATGTGTCAGACAGTGAGACCCTTCCAATGATCGTGGGCGGGGACAATGATACCGGAGCTTCGGCGTCGAATTCCAATACTTCCCTGGCTGTACTATCAATGGAAGTAGCAGTGCCGCAGGATTTGTCGGTGGTTCCTGAGACGTCCTTAGTTATTCGCAGCATGGATGACGACAGTGACAGTCAAATTGAAGACGCTGCCTCTATGGCGCTGCAGACGATAAATAGCATCGCATCGCGCTACACACTACAGCCAATAGATCTGCCCGAGTCCGGAATGGAGGTAGCAATCCGTCGGGATCTGGGTCTGGCTACAACTGGCGATGGACCAGGAGCATCGGTAAACACCACCGCGGTGGCGAACCGCCAGCCAAATGAAATGTTCTCACCAACAACGAACAGCGCCAGTGGAATGCTTTTACCCTTTCAGAGAGTGCAGCCCGTGGCGGTTCCAAGTGGCAATATGGATATAGTTCCATCGAATACTCTAGGCGTTGGGGCTGGCACCTTGAGCACTGGCAGCAGCGGTTCACGTCGGGTGTTCGACTCGGCCAGCCGGAAAAGGAACGTTGAACACGCAATCGGTCTCAACAAGGACGAGGTTGTCATCGAGGAGAGTATCCTGTCGTTGTTGTTGAAGTTGCATTCGCAACTGAGTGGCACGCTGGATAGTTTCTCGCTGAAGGACGGTGAAGATGAGCGGACGGCAGCAACCGGTGAAGAGGGTGCTGCCGCTGCAGCTACGATGGATGTAGACTGCGACGAAGCAGGTCCCTCATCATCCTCATCGTCGTCCTCGTCCTATTCTTCTATGTCTAGTCACCCGAAGCGAAACTACAAAAACGTCCGCGTTTCCGATTCACGAATCGGCGATGGCCCCTTTTTCATTGGCAATCTGTTGCGTAAGATCGCCAAACGGGATGAGCAATGTGCACTGACAATCGAAGAAATTCGCAGCCGTCTGTGGCCGAACCAAAGAGAAAAGCAGGCCGAACAGAAGGCACGTGAAACCAAGGAGAAGGAGGAACGATCGCGCAGAGCGAAGGAACGACAACGCAAGCTGATGCAAGATTTTGCCAACAAACAAAAGGAATTCATGCAGACAGCCGGACAGAGTATGGAATGCGGCGACGACGAAGACGACGAAGAATACGAACAGCCGCGCGAGAAGGAGTACGACTGCATCATCTGCAATTGTACGAGCGCCAGTACAGAGGCGAATCCCATCGGCTTAGTAGTTCTAGTTGAATCCAGTGGCATCGTGGGCCATCGAAGGAATATTGCTGAACGTCTACCACTTCCGCTGAATGCCGAGGACGAGAAGAGGCTAAAAAACACGAGTATCCTTGCGACAGACTTTAATCGGCGCAACCGAATCCTGAGTGAGAAGTTTGGTGAGGAATCATGGTATCTGTCCAACAATCTGGGCTATGAGAATGGAGTGTATGTCCAGTCGTGTGGTCATCATGTACACTTGAGCTGTCTGGACGCTTACCTTAAGACGTTGTATGCCACCCAGAGGCAGCATCTGCACGAGCGCGGTGAGTTCTACTGTCCCGTCTGCAGACAACTATCAAATTCAGTTCTTCCACTAAATCCACAATTGGATCGGCCGGCGCCGGTCGTGCGATCAGGATCGCAATGTTTCGGAACACTAGTTCTGGAGCTTATGGTATTGATTAAGGAGAACGAAAGACCACCAGTCAGGGTAAGTTTTTTTTTTCTTTCCTTTTGTGATTTGTTTAACGCTCCTGTTAATAGACTTCGACAAAACTATCCGAAGCCATGGGCCGTGCCATGGAGGACATGACAAACATCACACACCGCAAAATCAATCGCTTCACTCCAACGTTCCGAAGTCTGTTTCTATTTGTGACCTCAATAGCTCGAACCAATCTAGAATCGGAAATTATTCAGCGCGGCGGAAACTTATGCTCTAACCAATCGACTCGATACAAACCGAAGCGGGAGTGCATAGTTCCATTGCTGCACGTTCTTTCTGTCCATGTGCGAGTCCTTGTCGAATGGCCACTGTGGCGCTCGTGGGCATCCCTCGCCGGAATGCCGGTCACCGACGCAGCTCCGGTGCCATCCCACTGCAAGGAGTTTATCCCTAGTCTATTCGCTGACCCAATAGCACTGTTGTTGAAATTTATCCTCTTGGCACCGCTACACTTAGATCAAGGTAAGTCACGGAGTGGTCCCCTCTAGCAGTATTTCAGTTTTAATAAACATTCTCCCTCCTCTCTGCAGTGTACTTCAACTGTATAGTAAACGTTATGTACAATCTATTGTACTACCAAATCGTGGTGAAGCTTTGCGTGGCTCTGACTGATCTCGAATGCGACTACATCATGGAGAAGTATAAGTCTCGTACTGGTAACACTCCATATTTGGGTCGCGCTATGGCCCTCGTACTCAGCCACACCGACAGACTTCAGAGACTACGAAGGGATTGTTTGCCAGCGACACTCGACCAATCCGGACCGATCGAGGTCAATCTAAAATCAATGGAGACCCAGCTGCAGACGCTGTGTCTGCCATTTTTGCGTATTGCCGCGCTATTGAGGCATCACCTGTATAGCCATGAAATGCCTGAGATCTCAGCTCCGCCATTGGAATTCGTTCGTCTGGTGTACTATTTGGAATTGGTCACCGACAGCATGGATTGGGAGCGCTTTAATGCGTCGAAGGGACTGTGTTTTGTATCCGGCACTGAGGAGTCACTCCCACAGTTCTGGTGTGAGCAATTGATGGATGTACATCCACCGTTGGACGCGATTAGGGAGCTAGCGATAGTCAATCAAAATATTGCGTGGCAACAACCAAAGCTGTTGGGCTTGCCTCGGGAATACGAGCGATTGTTTACGGTGAGTGAGAGCTAATTCCTGGCCTCTGAGTTTTACCTAATTGAGGAATTCTTTCAGTACTATCACGAGCGACCCTGCGAGAACTGCAACAAAGTGCCAAAGGAGAGTTCCATTTGCCTATTGTGCGGGGCGATTGTTTGCCTTAAGCAAAATTGCTGCGCCGAAAACGACTGTTGTGAAGCGGTTAGAGTAAGTTTCTCTATTGTTTGCACTGTTGCGAACTACGTCTATTAATTGCTTATGAATTTCAGCACACGATGTCATGCGGCGGTGGAATCGGCATTTTCCTTGTGGTCACATCGACTTACATCATTGTTATACGAGGCAGGCGGGCCTGTTTATGGGGATCACTGTATCTGGACGATTTCGATGAAGAGGATCGCGATTTAAAGTGAGTTTTTTATTTATTTTCATTATATTGCAAAGTAATATCTGTTACAGCTGTATATATTATTCAGAAAAATATGCAAATATATAATATGTACCCATAAAAGTTGCTTCCTCTGCGATAATTCCAAACCACTTTATCAAAAATTTTATTTCTCCACTTACAGGCGTGGTAAACCCCTATACCTCAGCCAGGATCGGTTTAACCTTCTGGAATCTCAATGGCTCTCACATAAATTCGCTCACACCAAACACACCTGGGTCTTCCATCGTGATCTGTTGTAAATACATAACTCAAAAGGCTAATGGCACCACTCTCCCCCGCACACGACGAGGGGTTGAGATTTTAAAAATCAAAACGTGAATTTGTTTTGTTATTATTATTTTTGTTTTCTTTTTAAACTTTAATACAGTAAACTGAAGTAAATATAAATACTGACATTTTATTTGTTTTTCAAGTTTTTTTTTTGTTCAAGAAAACAAATACTACAACTATTACTACTCTCTTCTAATATCAATGTTACTGATCCTAATATTGTTACAACACCAAACTACCTACCACCACCTCTCTATACCGCTATAAATGTATATTAAACAAGCACTATGTAAACAAAAGAAAACAGCTGTCACAAATTAAATAAATAAATTTAATTTCACGAAAAAAAATCCCAAACAATGACACACTAATTCACGCTAATTTATTATTATAGAAACGAGAAACGGGATGAAGTGTGTTTAAACAATGCTTAGAGAAGAACTTTTAAATTGCATAGGCTAATCATATGAACGTTCTAGCTTGTATTCGTTTATTAAATAAAAACAAACGAAACGGTTCACGAATGTGTAGAAAAAAGTTTCATAATTTACAACAATATAACAAATTAAACATGAATAATATTGTTAAAATGAAATGAAAAATAATTGTTATTCCTCTGTGTGATATTCGATTTAATATTAATAAAAAAACATAGACTTCTATATTAAACAATTAAAACAAAAGAAGAAGAAGAAAATTCACAAAAAAAAATATCTAGATATTATATCGCTCTATCACCTATAGGCTGTAGTTTTATGAATATTAAGATTTCCTTTCTTTTTTTTTTTAATAAAAATAAACTTTTTTCTCTTTTCAAAAGATTATGATGTTTCTTTTCTGGGTGTTCCTCTATTTTTTCGTAATTTAGTTGAATTTTTTCAAACATACAAGCATAACATACAATTAATTTTAATACAAGTAAAGAAAAATTAAAATTTGAAAATGATGTAGAGTACAGAAAAAGAAAAATGTCTTTTTAACGAAAAACGCGTATGGAAGTCCATAGAAACTTGAGGATTAGTGTTTTTATTTAACTGATATGAAAAGAGTAATAACGATGAAAAGAAGTATTCTTTATGTTTTTAATTTATAAGATCGACAGAAATGAGAAAAACAAATTATATTTACATTATGTACCCGTATACATTATGAGAAAATAAATTATTATTATAGTTGCCGTAATCTACGAGAATTATAAGTGTAATAATAAAATGAAGAAATAAAGAAGAATGAAACAATTGTTACTTGCTTTATACAGTGTTCTTTTGTCTGAACATCTGCACAAGTGGGTAAGCTGATGATTTTTCATTGATGACATTTTGACACTAAAAAGTATGCGGTGCAATCTGGTAAACATAATCCACTTTGTGAAGTCTGTACCGGAGAAAATAGTATACAGAACATGTATCAACAAATTGTTTTACATATCTGTTTAGCTGATGGAGTACATCGACCACTCCAACAAGCCACAATAGTCACTTTAACTGCGCCGCGGTTAAAGAACAAGCGAAATTACGTTTTAGGTCCCTTCAATTCAGTACAAAAAGAAAATCAAACACAAATGAGTGGTTAAGAACAGCTAGTCCTTGGTTCTACATGTTTTTATTTTAGATACAAACTTCAGAGCTTAGGTTTTGTTACCTGTGAATAGAGATAACCATAAAAGAATTACGAAAGTGCAATTTGCAATTACATTAAAACAGCAAGTAGCAACCGACATATCTTAACTAGACTTACCAAGATTTTTGACATTAACCCCCATACGCCGTTCTTCAGCCAATGTAAAAAATACCTGGATAGTTAAGACTTTAGCTCTTCCATTGGATATCAAAATGTCTATTCTAAAGCTTCCAAGTGGCCAAATTGACAATCTGTTTTTATCTACAATCAAGTCCTTTACGTAAGCAGGGCCCTGTCAATGATTTATTGTTTTTATACTTATTTTATCCTTACGTAAATATACCAATGCTAAGCTTACATAATAGGGACAAGTGTGGTTTAGATTGGAAAATGCCATGTACAACGGTGTAAAAAAGCGCGTATAAGCGGTAGAAGTTTTCTTTGCCATTAAATCACAGTAATTGACTGTTGTATTAACCAGAAAAGGCCTATAGATAATTTCGGCTTTCTTATATAGCACACCGTTTATCTGAAAGCATTTAACAAATTGTATTATTTGAATGATAAACTAAAGAGAAAAAATACTTACAAATATATTGTTAATTTTTTGAGTTATATTAAATCTCACATTTATTAGAGTAATCGTTCGATTGACGGGCTTCAGCCAACAGCTCACATTCTGAGCTATTACTGGATCGTGAACAACGCAGTAAAATTTGTGAATATATAAGGCAGTTTCACACTAAAAAACAAAAGTTTTTTTTTACTTTGGGTCCATGGACTTTATTTTAGTACATACATTGACAAATGCTACCCACAAAATAAGTATCCCTATGTTTGTCGACACACGGACGTTACCCATGATACCTCTGTTATAAGTTATATTCAACACTAAACTAACTCTAAAAAATGGAATGTGAACATTAAATAAATTATATCTTCACTGCCTTCATAAATACATTTTTAATGTGTTGCCTATTAAAAATAATTTCCTTGAAAGCATTACGATCGAAAATCAGTTTTATTTTAATTACGTACAAATCGTTTGATTTTATGTTAGCGATTTGAAATTCAATAACAAAGCCCACAGCGTAGCGGGACTATTAGTTCCCCTCCATTCGTCCAAAAAATTAAAATCACAAAAGGAATGGTTGTGAGAATCTAGGCCTACGGACTTGTTTTCTCGGTCTAGCAATTGGTTTGTGCTACAGCACTAGTGCAAATGGTGAAATTGAATATGTGGTTTTGTATTGAGTCATGCCGTTATTCGCTACTGCTACAAAATAAAACGGCTAATGAACTTTATCACAGCACCCGATTCGACTACTGGTTTTGATTTCGCTACTACAAATTTTAGTCTCGACTTTAAATTTACGGTCCAATGTTTCGGTCTGCGAAAGCGCTGACACTAAAATATTCGCTGGCTCGCAGGTGCTTGTTCTTAAGAATATTCGAAACAAATTACCGTGTAATGTCTAACGCTCAAAAATTGACAAAAAGTGTCCAAAAGATAGGCGATTTTCAAAAATCTGTCATGCCACAAAAACGTCAGCTTAATTACAGTCATTGCACTGTACTTATAGTCATTTTTAGTGTGAAGTTATATTCTACGAACTCACAATGAACTTAACTGTTGTGACCTACAAAAGGTTAAAAATGATTATTAGTAAGGCCCTTTAAGTCAAAACAACAATAATATGATTTTGAAATTGATATTTTTTGGCACGATCAGCAGAATTTTGGTTTTCCTTCCAAAAAGGGGATTCGCCTGACACGAACTATTATAAATCTAAGTTGGTTGATAAAATTAGACTGATGTGTATCCTTCTACAAATGACATCCTAATAACATTTGATTTTATTGTGCATCCAGTTAATATTTCATATAATATTGTTGGTCCTCCCAATCGAAGGGCACGAACTTGTGTATTCGATTTGGATATTATATTTCAGGGCCTTTGATAGAGGATCTCCGTTTTTCCGATATTGTACCAAATATCTGTAAAGTTATGAATTTTTTTGCCTTTTCAAATATCGAAATATCTAATCTAAAGCTTCCAGCGGGCCAAAATGATAGCAAATTCTTGTTAATAATCAGGTCCTTAATCGAAACAGATCCCTGTAAATAGAATGTATTATTACAAATGATCTGCCTACTATTTGTAACTCAATATTAATATAAAACTTACACGAAAAGGACAAGTGTGATTGGCATTTGTAAATTTTATGTAGAACGGAAGGAAAAGGCGCGAATAAGCACTAGAAAATTTCTTAGCCATCAAATCACAGTAATTAAATGATGTATTAACAAGAAAGGGTCTATAGACAATTTCTGATTGCTTATATATCTGTAAATTTAGCTAAAAAAGAGATTGTGTTTTTTAAATGGTGAATGTGAGTTAAATGAATGAGTTCCTACAGCCACATCGTTCATTTCGGATATTATATTGTATCTCATGTTTAATAAGGTTGTCGTCCGATTGATGGGTTTCAGCCAACAGCTTACATTTCGAATTACTGGATCCTTCACAATGCAAACAAATTTTTGAATATGGAAGTCAATGTCACACTAAGAATAAAATTATTATTTACTGTAAAACAATTGTTCACCTTAAGCGTTGCATACGTTAGTAGAAAATGCTAACATAACAATAAATATGGTTATTGAAACGTGTGCGATACCCATGATTCCACTGGTACAACTTTAACCAAACTGAAATGCAAGTCTTCTAATCCGTTTGGATATCCATTAATATTTTAGTCTACACTACAATGACACTATTAATCACACACCAATCGACAATTAACTGTGCCTTAATTCAGTACAAATGGTTTCCTTTTTTTGTTTTTGATCAAATTGTAATCAGTTCCCCATGGGTAAGTTGCACATGATGATTGGGCTGACTACAGGTAAAAGTAAAGAATCGGTTATATAACCTAATCCTTAGCGTCTAAGTTCTACAAACTCCCATGAATCATAAACTATAAAAGAATAACATGGGCTTAGGCGAGTGCTATATTTTGCCAACTTTAGCAAGAATGCTTTAAACATAACGCTTATATGGTCATACAATCATAGATTCACTTTACTGATAGAAAACATATAATCAGATACAAGTAACCACAAACACTTGTTAAATCAACTGAAAATATATCAATTATCTGGGACGTTCAAGTATTTAGTTTGGTAAGTCTGACAAGATGTATCTCGGTTTTGATTGGAGAAATTGGTCATATGAGCAGCTGTGTCAGTTAACATTAATGTACAGAGACAATACTATGATTTGTATGATTTGTCTCTGTTAATGTAGGGGTAGCCGACGAATCTAGTCAAGAAATTCATGACTGAGTACTAAGTTGACAGTTCGCTTATGTGGCTGATGTAGAAAACGTGACGTTCCCGACCAATCTAGTTTTAGCGTTCAGGTTACATCTTATCCAGACCAATCTAGTCGTCTTAAGATAACTAGATTCTTGAATGTGCCCATTCCTTATTTACTTATATCCAGTGTGACCATCCCAAGTAAAAATTTGACTTCGGTAAGGTTCAAATTTGTAATTTCTGTCGGCTTCGATTGAGCTTCTTTATTTTTTATTAACCGAAGTTGATCCATTGCGAAGTAGGTAATTGTTTCGAAAATAACTTCAGTAGGACCTTTACGAAGCATATAAATAGGCTTTATAGAGGGATATGAAATTAAGTTTCGATAAGATCTCTATTAGACTTCTGAAAATATCTCAGGAGATGACACTTGATGCCTTTTAAATAAATACTCTTCGCTCATAAATAAATTAGGTAACATTAATGTCGTTTTCCATTGGGACCACCAAAAATCTTTTTCAGATCTCAGATTTAACGCGGCTCATGGAAGATGGAACATGCAACGAAATTGATCTGCTTTTGTAAATGGATTAGTGCGTTATTTGACAGCAATATCAGCTGTTCAAATTGCATTTGCTCTTGAAAAAATCAGCTATGGATATCGACTTGAAAATTGTTTCCCCTGTTGTAGATACAAATGAAGTAGATTTGGTGATTCGTAGTTGCCAGATGATGATGAGGAAGACAATGAAGATAATAATTCCTCCAACATTATATCAATTGCTTTTTTTGTATTTCTTTATTTTGCGTTTCACGAAACTTTGCGCATTTGTTTTGAAAGCAAACTTCTTACAATGACGTGAAACAGCTGTGGGTATTTGTGGCAGTATGTGTAAATCTGAAAAACTATCGAGATCTGCAAAAAGTGATCCGAATCGAAAAAAAGATTGATTTTTTGTCCCAATGGAAAACCACATAAATGTCTTGCTTACAAATTCGGTAGAGTAAGCTGCAAGTTTATTGCAATTCTTAACGAAACTCTGAAATGTATCAAGTAGGTAGTTCAATTTACCACTGCTTATGATGAATTAGCCTAGGGGGTAGTATAACAGACTACTACGCAGGTGGACCCCATGTTCGATTCTCAGTGCGACGCATGTAGTAAAATGTAAATTATAACGAGTACGTAAATACAAACTGCATGAAAACTGAAAAAGGTCAAACTATTTACTTAATACATACATTTTTTTGTTTTAATTTTTGAGCTTCTGTAAAGTTTCTATAAAGTTTCGGTTATTTGCTACCGAAGTAAAAACCTACTGCTTATAAGTGTGATGTGGTTTTCGATGATATTTGTGCGATTGGAATATGTGTACACTTCGACACTTTTCTAAGCATTTTCCATTCACTTAATAAATTGTATATGGAAGCATTCAAAATGATCGCCCAGATTGATGTCTTAACATTTGTACATAAACAAATAACAAAAAATAGATCAAACCGATGCAATTCGTTTCTTTTCAGTTGAAAAAATTCACTAAAACGTAAACAAACTCCACTAGTTGTTGTCAAACTCAAACGTACTTGTATTGGTAAATCTAAAGCAAATCTGAGAATAAATCCAGATTCGCAAAAGTGCTCTGAAATCTGAAAAAGATTGCTTTTTTTTTCTGTACCAAACGAACATAAAAAGTGCTTTGAGGACGCCCATTCGAATACCATATGAGATGCTTCTTTTGCGAAGCATTAGTCAGCCGTGGATATTAATTGCCTTTCAAACGAAGAAGTCGTGTTTTCAGTAAGGTCTATCCAAGCTATTCAGGAAGTCTTAAACAAGTAAATACCTGTATTAATGTGCGTTATATATGTTTTATCCTGTGTTGAGGATAAAAGCAGCTTTAAGAATTCTTAGGGAAGGAGGATACCAGAACGGTGCTGAAAATTATTTCAATTTGGGACTTGCTCAACCATTGGTAAGCAAATGCTTTGCACAACCATATACGTGAATGGATATGTGCCACACCATGGCCGAAAAAAAATTGGGGAGTCCAAATTATTCTTCTTCTTTTTTTTTTAAGGGGTATGTCCAGTTTGGTGTTACAAGGAAGTGGATGGTGTAGGCGAGTTTGCGAGTAGATCGATGGCTGCCGTTTTAGGGAAATCATCCTATTGAGATGGGATTGGTGTAGAAACTGCCTGCGATGTCGACGGATAATTCATGTTTCAATCACGCAATTCTGCCAGATTATAAAAAATACACGATTTAGTGTCAAAATTAGTACCCTTTGCCAACCTTTTCCATCTCTTGTCAGAGGGCCATAGCTATAGCTATTTATAGTTGTAGCAATTTAATTAAAATTCCAAGAACGTTCAATATCCACTTTTTTAAGTACTTGTTGAATCCTTTCGCCAGATGAACATTCTTCTCCATTAATAACAAAAAAGAACTTACGATTGTTTTTTATTTGTAATTTTTAGTTTTCTTTGCATTTTTTTTTTTGTTCTCAAATGAAAATGAAAACGACAAATTTTGTGTGTGCGTTCTACCGTTAAAAAGAAATAAATTCTGTTTAAAAAATCCTGTAAAAAAAATCCCAATGCAAACGCTCAAACATAGCCTTATTGAATCAACCGACTACCTACCTTAATGCCGGAAGCGAAAAAGGCATTTGACATTTTCATCCGATCTTTGTCGTGTAAAAACGACAAGCATACAGATTTGGAAGAGTCGTATATTTTTGAGTCGGAAACGACAACGGTAATCGAGGTGCATGGGTAAGCGACTATGCGGACTACATCGACCACTCCAACAAGCCACAATAGTCACTTTAACTGCGCCGCGGTTAAAGAACAAGCGAATTGGTTGGTTTTGTGCGTTTTTTCGACGGCTTTTGCACGACTTTTCGAAATAAACTCTGCAACTCTCCCTTCAATTCAGTACAAAAATAAAATCAAAGACAAATAATGAGTGGTTAAGAACAGCTAGTAATTGGTTTTACATGCTTTTATTATAGATACAAATTTCAGAGCTTAGGTTTTGTTCCCTGTGAATAAAAAGATAACCATAAAATAATTACGAAAGTGTACATTCCAATTACTTTGAAACAGTAAGTAGCAGCCGACATATCTTAACTAGACTTACCAAGATTTTTGACATTAACCCCCATACGCCGTTCTTCAGCCAATGTGAAAAATACCTGGATAGTTAAGACTTTAGCTCTTCCATTGGATATCAAAATGTCTATTCTAAAGCTTCCAAGTGGCCAAATTGACAATCTGTTCTTATCTACAATCAAGTCCTTTACGTAAGCAGGGCCCTGTCAATGATTTATTGATTTTATACTTATTTTATCCTTACGTAAATATACCAATGCTAAGCTTACATAATAGGGACAAGTGTGGTTTAGATTGGAAAATGCCATGTACAACGGTGTAAAAAAGCGCGTATAAGCGGTAGAAGTTTTCTTTGTCATAAAATCACAGTAATTGAATGTTGTATTAACAAGAAAAGGCCTATAGATAATTTCGCCTTTCTTATATAGCTCAATGTTAACCTGAAAGCATTTAACAAATTGTATTATTTGAATGATAAACTAAAAAGAAAAAATACTTACAAATATATTATTCATTTTTTGAGTTATATTAAATCTCGCATTTATTAGAGTGATCGTTCGATTGACGGGCTTCAGCCAACAGCTCACATTCTGAGCTGTTACTGGATCGTGAACAACGCAGTAAAATTTGTGAATATATAAGGCAGTTTCACACTAAAAAACAAAATTTTTTTTTTACTTTGGGTCCATGGACTTTATTTTAGTACATACGTTGACAAATGCTACCCACAAAATAAGTATCCCTATGTTTGTCGACACACGGACGTTACCCATGATACCTCTGTTATAAGTTATATTCAACACTAAACTAACTAAAAAATGTAATGTGAACATTTAATAAATTTTATCTTCACTGCCTTCATAAATACATTTTCAATTTGTTGTCTATTAATTTCTTTGAAAGCATTACGATATCAGGATTGAAAATCAGTTTTATTTTAATTACGTACAAATCGTTTGATTTTATATTAGAGATTTGAAATTCAATAACAAAGTCCACAGCGTAGCGGGACTATTAGTTCCCCTCCATTCGTCCAAAAAATTAAAAACACAACGGACTTGTTTTCTCGGTCTAGCAATTGGTTTGTGCTACAGCACTAGTGCAAATGGTGAAATTGAATATTTTGTTTTGTATTGAGTCATGCCGTTATTCGCTACTGCTACAAAATAAAACGGCTAATGAACTTTATCACAGCACCCGATTCGACTACTGGTTTTGATTTCGCTACTACAAATTTTAGTCTCGACTTTAAATTTACGGTCCAATGTTTCGGTCTGCGAAAGCGCTGACATTCAAATATTCGCTCGCTCGCAGGTGCTTGTTCTTAAGAATATTGGAAACAAATTACCGTGTAATGTCTAACGCTCAAAAATTGACAAAAAGTGTCCAAAAGATAGGCGATTTTCAAAAATCTGTCATGCCACAAAAACGTCAGCTTAATTACAGTCATTGCACTGTACTTATAGTCATTTTTAGTGTGAAGTTATATTCTACGAACTCACAATGAACTTAACTGTTGTGACCTACAAAAGGTTAAAAATGATTATTAGTAAGGCCCTTTAAGTCAAAACAACAATAATATGATTTTGAAATTGATATTTTTTGGCACGATCAGCTGAATTTTGGTTTTCCTTCCAAAAAGGGGATTCGCCTGACACGAACTATTATAAATCTAAGCTAATTGATAAAATTAGACTGACGTGTATCCTTCTACAAATGACATCCTAATAACATTTGATTTTATTGTGCATCCAGTTAATATTTCATATAATATTGTTGGTCCTCCCAATCGAAGGGCACGAACTTGTGTATTCGATTTGGATATTATATTTCAGGGCCTTTGATAGAGGCTCTCCGTTTTTCCGATATTGTACCAAATATCTGTAAAGTTATGAATTTTTTTGCCTTTTCAAATATCGAAATATCTAATCGAAAGCTTCCAGCGGGCCAAAATGATAGCAAATTCTTGTTAATAATCAGGTCCTTAATCGAAACAGATCCCTGTAAATAGAATGTATTATTACAAATGATCTGCCTACTATTTGTAACTCAATATTAATATAAAACTTACACGAAAAGGACAAGTGTGATTGGCATTTGTAAATTTTATGTAGAACGGAAGGAAAAGGCGCGAATAAGCACTAGAAAATTTCTTAGCCATCAAATCACAGTAATTAAATGATGTATTAACAAGAAAGGGTCTATAGACAATTTCTGATTGCTTATATATCTGTAAATTTAGCTAAAAAAGAGATTGTGTTTTTTAAATGGTGAATGTGAGTTAAATGAATGAGTTCCTACAGCCACATCGTTCATTTCGGATATTATATTGTATCTCATGTTTAATAAGGTTGTCGTCCGATTGATGGGTTTCAGCCAACAGCTTACATTTCGAATTACTGGATCCTTCACAATGCAAACAAATTTTTGAATATGGAAGTCAATGTCACACTAAGAATAAAATTATTATTTACTGTAAAACAATTGTTCACCTTAAGCGTTGCATACGTTAGTAGAAAATGCTAACATAACAATAAATATGGTTATTGAAACGTGTGCGATACCCATGATTCCACTGGTACAACTTTAAACTAACTAAAATGCTAGTCTTCTAATCCGTTTGGATATCCATTAAAATTTTAGTCTACTGCTTTGGTGTTGATATTTCAAAATGACTCTATTAATCACACACCAATCGACAATTACTGTGCCTTAATTAAGTACAAATGATTTCATCTTTTGTTTTTGATCTTTCAAATTGTAATCAGTTCCCCATGGGTAAGTTTCACATGACGATAAGTAAAGAATCGGTTATATAACCTCATCCTTAGCAGTCCATGCTACCCAGAGAATGGACTCGCGTTTTTAAGTTCTACAATCTCCCATTAATCATCAACTATCAAGGGAATAGCAATCAAAACAGATATTGAATATTATACCATAGTTGAAGCAGTTAGTGTATATGTTCGTTCGTATAAACATTGTGTAGGTACCTACCGAAAATTTATCAACTCGTTACAACCAGCTGTATGTATGCGATCTGACGTTTTCTTAACTTATTGCAAAATTTGTGGGAATTATTATGGGAATTTCATAGACAAGAAAGTAAGTTTTATTTAAAAACAAAAAATATAAAAGCTGGTTTGAGAAGCAAATTGAAAATGTATGCCGACTGCACTTCCGGTTCCGTTCTTTTCTTTGAATCGATTCTTTCGCCACCTGATGGTCCTAATTTAAATAAAGTAAACATACACAAGATGGCGCCATAAGAGTTTTAATTGTTTCTTTTTAAATTTGAAACGTTCTGACGCAACCGGAGTCTACATTCTACATTATTTGCAATTTGTGTTGTCTACAAAAGAAGTCTCGCCTATAAAGAACTACCAGATTTTCATTATTCATAATGAGTGCCGAAAACGAATCCTCACCGTACCTTTGCCGACAAGACATTAACAACTTTCCATTCTTTTACAAACTATGGTTAGTTGTAAATTCCGAAACATGCGATTTTATCAAATGGAACATCGATGGCACAGGAATCGAAATGAAAATCGTCGCCTTGGATGCTTATCTTCACAGTAGCAGTTCAATTTTCAAAATCAAAAATCGTTCATTATTCGTCGACCATTTAGGAAGTTACGGATTTCGTGGATCGGAGTGTTTTGCTCTTTACAAGGAAAATGATATCGGTCAGAGTACGGCATGGCCGGCGTATAGCGAATTCGTAATGAAATTTCAACACGAGAATTTTCTTCGCCATCGCATTGATTTGTTGGCAAAAATCAGAAAAATCTACGATATTGGTATACTACCATCGGAAAGCGTTAAAGATAAAGAACAACGAAAATTAAAAGCCCAACGCAATGAGGGAGATTTGTGCTACACGTCCTATGGAGCACTGTCTAATGTTCAAAAATCGAGAATTAAATATCAAATAGTCTTGAATTTACAATCGGAGAGGGAAATTCTGAAGGAGAAACTACTTGCCTCGGAATCGAGATCGAGAGCTAAGGGCTTGGTGGATGAAGAGGAAGATTCTATGATTGAATTGCCAGCGGAATTATTTGAAAATCCGCACGATAGCGTTCTGTATATGGGCGATGAACATCGAACAGCTTATGCTGGGTATTATGGTAACTGTGACGAAGTGGAAATCACCAAGTTCTTTGGGGACTATCTGCCCATGTATGAGAATGCAAATGACACTGCTGAGGGCGAGCGGAGAATTGTCGATCTGAAGTGAGTATAAAAAGGTTTTTGAATACGTTGCCAAATATTGTGCAGACTGCTTCTTGCATGCGCTGTTCTGGCTCAGTATCCCATTTAGCGGACTAGGCTTACACTATTTTGAACAGAACAACGACGATCGTTTTACGAAGTGACATTCATTTCTTGCAGTAATTTGTGCTTTCAATTAGCCGTCCCTGGTAACGTACCTTGTACTCATATCTTTCGGAAATGTCCCCCACTTAACGGTTGCTTCTACCTAGTCTATTGACTCCACTATTCTATTCAAATACTGACTCCAGCTGCAGATTCCCGTAATTCATCGTGTGCAATGTTGAATACGACAGACTACAACGAAAACTAGCTGACTTATTTTAAAATAATTTCCCCATTTTTCCCCAGTCCACCAACAAGACTGCCACCGTCCACAGAACCAATCAACTTCGAGATAAACTACACCCTTGACGGTGCAAGTGCACAATACCAACCGGAGAACACGGCAGGCCTGGTATTACCCACGCCACCCACATCATCGTCACTGCAACCAATTTTCGCTCCGAACAACGATGACGACGAAGAAGACATCTCAATGGATGAATTTATAAAATTCAAAAAACAAACGGCTAACAGTCCACCAATTACATCAGCCATCAAAGCCGAGGTTCCCATCGTAGAGGACGATGTCGAGAATGAGGCCAACTTTAAGAATTTCTTCAGGCAGTACCGTGAGTCTCTGAGCTTGCTCTACGATAAGCAATAGTTTCAACGACTCTTTTAATTTTGTGTAATTTCTTGTTGAATTGGATTTTTTATTTTTCTTTATTTGAAATAAGTTTCGCTTGGAGTAATTTCGTTCTGTTTCCTTTCAACTCTTTTGTTTTTTAGTTATTAATGTACAAACGTTACATCAGTCACAGGGGATGGAGCCTGATGCATCTCACAATTAACGCCTCGTAGCCTATTTAAATATAATATAGATGTTGTATAGAGTTTTCTTTTGTTTAAATTTAAATTTGCTAAAGATGACCAATCGATTGGTTTACTGAGCGACGGCTGCTTTCGACTGCTGCTTCTTGACCGCGGTTATGCACTTGGCCATTGTTGGCGATGCTCTTGAAATCGGATCTGTCATAAAGTAGTCCTTGAGAACCTTCTGTTTGATTTCCACTTTTGTGTTTTCAATTAGTTTGACCTGTGAGAAAAAAATTTATGAATCTTTGAGGACTGGGGGCAAGAGTATGCTCCTGTTTGTATGTTACCGGCGATAACTGATCTGCGAGTGCGCCGAATGCTGTTCCTTGGAGCTTACCATACCGGACTAGATGGGGAGCGATGTCTTCTATGCGGTTCCTCAGCTCATCGAGAGTGTCGTAGGGTAGAGGTGTACCTAAAAGACAAATAAAAGAGAGTACATTGAAAAAAAACTGCGTTATGAAAAGACAGAAAGAGGTAGAATATTGAACGCCGATGGTGCGTCAAAGGCTGAACAGGACGTCTCTGGTGAAATCACAACATGAGAATGCGCAATCATTTACAGCAATGTAAAGGGAACTGCAAATCATCATACTAACCAACAACTTCGGACAACGCTCGGACAATCTTCCAGTCCTCACGAGCATATCCAGGTGGTGAGACAGCAACCAATGTCTGTTGAGCACGTCCCTCGGTATTCACATAAGTAGCTTGCTTCTCTGTGTATGCCGCTCCGGGGAGAACAGCATCGGCAATTGTTGCACCAGCATCACCATGATGTCCAATGTAGACCACAAAGCAGTCCTTTGGCAATTGATCACGTTTAACGGCTCCAGCGTCTGCACCAAGTAAAAACAAAACCTTTGGTTGCGCCTTAATTGCAGCAGTAACTCCGGGCTGACAACCGACATCCAATGCTCCAGCCTGGGACGCATTTGTTTGGAGAACGTTGAAGGCATTCCAATCCTGAAATGGAAATATTATTTTTTTTTTGCTTTAAATGTACCACAGTTGTGTTTTACTTACTGGCTTGCTCAAATTCTTGGCGTAGGAGTGAATGGTAGCGTGAATTCCAGCGCCATCGGCACGTTCCAACAGCTCAGCACCGACGATGATGGCCGGCTTCTTGGCACCTTCCAGTTTCTTGGAGAAGGCGTGGCTGCCATTGCAGATTTGTGTAATCAAGTTGGCATCGTCTCCCAGATGCTAAGAAAAAGTCCCTTCAAAATCTGAACACAAAAAGTTGCAAGTCTTACTTGATATTTGTATGACAAGTCCACTTTGGGTCCAATCAAAGCCAAATCCAGTTCATTGTGTACATAACCCTTGCGCAAGCGGGTATTTAACAGAGGTGCTTCATAACGTGGATTGGTGCCGACCAACAACACAGCGTCGGCTTCTTCCAAAGCTGAAAATCAAACGCGAATATACACTTGTTTACCATGAAATCTACAACAGAAAACTCACCTGCGATAGTTCCGTTCAACAAGTAGTTTGATCGCAAATCAGTGCCAGATCCCTTGTTGGTGAAACCTTGCTCAGTGCATAGCGTCTCAGAGCCGTTGCGGTTGATAAGATCCTTCAACGCAACCATTGATTCAACATCAGCCAGTTGACCAACAACGGCGGCAATGGTACCCTTTGGCGCCTTCTTGATGGCCTTGGCCACAGCGATTAAAGCACCCTCCCATTCGACTGCCTGCAAATCACCATTTGGCATGCGTACCATTGGAGCGACCAAACGCTGTCGTTTCAAACCGTCACAAGCAAAACGCGATTTGTCGGCCAACCATTCTTCGTTGATGTCTTCGTTTTCACGGGGCAAGATTCGCAACACCTCGTTGGTGCGAGTGCTCACAATAATGTTGCTGCCAATAGCGTCCAAGACGTCAATGCTGCTGATCTTACGGATCTCCCAAGGGCGAGCGGTGAAGCTGCATTAAGAAGAAACAAGGTGAGTTCATGTCATTACTTAAAATGAGTATGTATTCTTTTTAATTAGCAATTTGCAAGAGGCGAGGTATTTTACAACATACATGATAGACATAAACGTTGGTCATCTTTCAATCGGTAAAGAACCAAGAAAATGACATCTGATTAAAGAAGAAAGCTGCCCTAACGTAGAGCGCTTTTTTTAATCATTTACAATCTGAAAGTCGCGGGTCAAACGTTTTTTCATCTACTGACAAGTTTAGCTCTATCGTTGTTTGCCGTCATTGAATAGTTTATAGAGACGTAGTTTGTAAAATTTTCTTTTCAACTAAAATCGACCATCTTTGCAACTATGACACACTTTTTCACTTTATTGCGCGCATGCATGCAGCAAAAATCGATACGTCATATAAATCTGCAACACACCAACACCGCTCACCTGTATGGTTTGTTGGTCAATGCTCCGACGGGGCACAAATCGATCACATTTCCAGACAACTCAGTAAGGAACAACTTCTCGACATAGGTTCCAATTTGCATGTCATTGCCACGTCCAGTTGTAC
Source organism: Cheilosia impressa (assembly GCA_948293265.1). Taxonomy (NCBI): domain Eukaryota; kingdom Metazoa; phylum Arthropoda; class Insecta; order Diptera; family Syrphidae; genus Cheilosia; species Cheilosia impressa. The sequence goes on along the minus strand of OX411882.1, from coordinate 42,321,074 downwards.
CCAAGTCATCGACACCAGCTATCTCCGAAGCAAAACGAATGCAACGTGTGCAGTGAATGCAACGAGTCATGATGGTCTTCACCAATGGACCAATATCCTTGTCTTCGACGGCCCTAAAAATAACAAAAACAAATATAATTCCCCGTTAAGAATACTTCGTCTCCACTCTACCTTTTTCCAGTGAAATTAATGTCAGTAAAACGTGAGCGATCCGAACCAAATGCCATAGCTTGATCCTGCAAATCACATTCACCACCCTGATCACAAATGGGACAATCCAAGGGATGGTTCATCAACAAAAATTCCATTACACCCTCGCGGGCCTTGCGTGTCATTTCTGAGTTTGTCTTGATCCTCCATCCTTTCATAACAGGCATTGCGCATGCAGCCACTGGCTTGGGACTCTTCTCAACCTCAACCAAGCACATACGACAATTACCAGCAACGGCCAAACGTTCATGATAGCAGAATCTTGGTATCTCTACACCAATCATAGCAGCCGCCTTGAAATTAAACAAAAAAATTTATGTAATTGGCAATACGTATTTCACTCCAAAGCTAACCTGTAGTACAGTGGTACCAGGCAACACCTGCACTGGGATGTCATCAACAAACACTTCGATCTTCTCTGGGGCCTTTGCTGGCGTTTGGGCAATTGCTGCACTTGTACGTATCGCCGCTATGCTAGCTACCCGATGAACAGGCGAGCCCGAGCCCACAGATAATGCTTTGATAAGCGGCGCACGAATCATATTTTCTGCAATTGCAAATTTATGTTTGGATTACGTACAATTTATTTGTAAATTTTGTACAGTTGTCGTCAGATTTTTTCCATTACATAAGCGAGCAAGTCTTTAGTAACATTTTCTAACCTAAACTATGATATATTTGGGTTTTGTTTTTGACAGGCGATTGCACGATATGTGAAGAATAATATTTAAACAACGAAATGAACAGATTATTTTTGATAAACTAATTAGATTCAATTAACAAATTGATGTAATGTACCTTTAAGTCGGAAAATATTACAGATACCGACGGAATCGAATAGAAATTTTGACAGTACCTTCTACGAAAATTTTTAATACTGACAGCTGTCAAATGTGACATTTGTGCAGGCATGCTTATTTGGCCTGATACACAATAATAAAGGTGGAAGGAATTTCGTAATGGAATTTGAAGCGAGTAATAAAGTGCGCCCATTTTTTACATTTTCTATTAAGAAATTCACGGATGCTGTGATTGATTCATAATAGTTGTCGTAATAGCGTGCTGAAAATTATACTTTACTTTGCTTTGCTGAAATCGAAGCTACAAAAATACGTATATTGATCATTGATTTGAATAAAGTTTAGAACAACATGGCTGGGAAAAAATTAAAAAAAAAACGTCTCAATCGCATCCTAAATTTTTTTACTACTAATACATGTACAGTACATACCTATTTGAAAACATTCTTTCAGGACAATGTTTCCGTTTTATTGTTAGTCCTAATTTAATTTAATTTTCCCAAACGTTCACTTAGATTCAATTTAAATCGATGGCTGATACCAGTTCTCCCAGATTGAGGGGAAAAGCGCCAATTTTGGCGCTTTTTCAATGAAAATCAATGAAAAGGGGGAAAACGAGGGGGAACCTTAAAAAGGGGAAAAAATCTAAAATCCCTTTGAGACTTAAATTGCTTGTATCTGAATGCATTAAGTCGACTTTACGTTTTGTCTAATAGGAAAGAAAATCATTTCAAATTCAAATTTCACTTAGGGGAAAAAAGGGGAACTTTGTTCAAATTTAGGATAAAATTATTGACTTTGCTGATAAAAAAAGGGGATAACAGTCTTCATAGTCTGGGACCACTGGCTGATACTACCGTTTATAACAGGTGGCACGCCTCTACCTGTCATTGATTTTTTTCTTTGCTTGCACGAGCGCATCACTCGATCTCATATTTATTAAAAACATTTGAGAAACCGAGTCGGCTATTCTGAAATCAATTTAAACTACATTTGCATTGATTTCTATCGTTTTCTTAAGAAACAGACAAGACAATTGCGACAAATCGCAAGCCGGATTAAATATTATGCTACTGGATCTGGTATACTAGGTATTGCCTCCAGAAAATATGATGAAGCTGCTATCAGTAAGATGTCAGTTGACACCGTACAGACTGACTGACTGTTATCTTCTGAATAAAAATGTTGGTACATATTTTTGAGTATATGTCACCAAAGTTTGGGGCTAAGTCAAATTATAATAAATTGTTAATTTGGTAACAGGCTGACGCTTTAGAATAAGATACAAAAAGGATACATCGCACTAAACAAACAATAGGTACATACAAATTAAGACCTTGTCCAATGTCTCGTCAAAGACGTTCTACCGAACTCTCGTCATATTCTAAGTTTATTTTCCAAGTTTAGAAGTGTAACTATTCCAAATATACCTATGCTTTATCTGATCCAGAATTATTTTCCAACATTACTTTATCTCTCGTTATTGAAACCATGTTCGGAATTCTCTATCTTGATATATAGGGAAATTATACAAATCACTGTGATCTTTCATAATAATTAATTAATTATTAACAGCGAATTAAATTCCATTTTATAATTATAAGGTTAGGTTCAATGTTTGTTTTGTACGACCTGTCACAATGAATTCCGGTACATAAATTGTTGGAAAACTAGCTTAGGGCGGGTGATTTTCTATGCGCATTTAAAGACAGTAATTATTGAATTGTTACAAATTCCTTTAAAAATAAAGTTGACATCACATCGAAAGCGGCTTTGCTTAGTTAACAGACTGACACTGACAGACGCTGATCAGTTGTCCATTTTCTGCAATCAATTTAGCACAACTTTTATAATGTCAACAAATTACTTAAATTGAATCCGCCTGCACATCGATAGAAATCAGCTGGCGGGCGCAACAACATTCTAACGGAAATTATCGATCGTTCACAAGGCAAACCTATTATTTAAAAGCGTTCATAGAGCTGTTTTCTGTTACTTTGTATAGTCTGTCGTGAGCGCCACCACCCTTCTGTCCAACGAATGGAGAATAATCTGAATCCGCGATCTATACCACAGATGATAGAGAGAGCTCTGACGGCAAGTGGTATCATCGATGGCGACGTCGTCGGCAGCGGTGGCGGCATCTAACTTAATCTCTCCCCATCACCGTTCCATTGTGTGCGAGAGGAGCACACGATAATCTCCCCCATAAAGCCATGGCGGCCGGCGCGTCGGCATGTGTGTCCCAGCACAGTCTCACAGTCACAATGCGCTGCGGCAAGCAGAAATGATGACGGCCGAGATTGTTGTGGCACAAGGGTTCACACAATTGCCATCCATCGTCTCGCGGATAATGTAGTCGTGTCTCAGTGGACGCGGCATGCGTCGCGCTTCATGCTCGTGTAGCTGTCATTAGAATTAAATTAAGTAATTGCCTTTTTGTGACTCGATTAATTGCTTGTTATTGAACCTTTGACTGTGCGCGCCATAGAGTTTCTCTTGAGGTTGGTTGACTGGCTGATGTAGTCTGGCTGGCTGGGCATGGGGGGGCGCGCACTGTCAGATGACTGGGATGCCACGCCAAATACACGACAGCACAGTGTGGATCTTAATGAAATAAAAGTCGCGTCAGTTCGCCAGGCCATCCATCAAATCAATCGATTACATTGATGGAGAGATGATCTTGGGTGATGGGTATGGCGCGCGACCTGGCGCTGGCGCTTAAGGGAGGATGGAGGGTGGAGTTAGCGCCGTCGTCGCCGGTCGCCGCCATCTATAGGCAGTTTGTCACTTGTGGCGCGGCTTTGGTGTGATCATTTGTTATTCTATTTTCTTTTTCTATTTCTTATTTAAAGTAATCTCGGTTGACAGAGTAACTGAGGTGTGACAGCAATGATATTTTTAAAAGTTGAAGCAATACATCATCAAGATTATGCGAATGCATTGCGAGTTGATGTGACACAAAATTGCTGAAGCGTGAGAGTTTGTTTCTACAATTAGTTGATGATAAATTATAATAATCCATTCTGTTATGAGAGGACAATAATATAATTGCCATCAGTTGACAGGTTGTGTTATTTTAACGCAGATAGGAAAGGGATTCAATTTGCTGTGACTCTTTTATGTGTACCTATCTAGCTTGTCGAATCATCAAATTAGCTACACGAATGTCACAGCCTCGATGTTAATTTTGGAATGTAATAGCTGTGCCTATATTTTCCAAAAATGTCAAAAAGGAGTGGTAGGTACCTAATTGTAATGTGACAGTTCATTCTTCTACGATAATGTTGTTTGCGTGCTAGCAAATATGGGAAAGTGGACAAATTTATATTTCCATGACGGTCGTACCATAACGAATATTTTTGTATAGGTACTTGTCGAAGAAACTTTGAAGGGGCTGTAAACCGATCGCATTTTTACGTATTGATTGGTGAAAAATTGACGTACCTATTAGGGAATATGTAGCCATCCACACGTATTTAAATACGCTCTATTTATATTTATATACATTGTTAAATAAAATGCGAACCCAAATTGTTACAACAATAGTTAGAACTAATATAGATCTAGCTCTAGAACAAGCAGAGCAGTTAAAATGTTAGAAAAAAACACTAGTCATTAACTTAAAAGTAGCTAGATACCTTCATCGATCAATTTCAAGAAATTCTTAAAGAAAATCCAGATTCGGGAAAAGTAATCCAGATTTAAAACAGATTGCTCCTTTGCACACATAAGAAATTGATCTGGAGCAAATGACGTTCTTTTCCAAACGAACACCACGAACTTTTATAAAATACTTAGGGTGCAGCCACACTTTAAGCATTGCCATAGCATTAATTGTGGTGGAAGAAAAAGCACATTTTTACACATGAAGTTTGATAACCTAACTTATTTGTCGTGATAGGAGCTGTTCAAAGTTAAGCCCGCACTGGGGCTAAGTCATGAGGGATGACGAAACTTTTAATAGTTTTTGTACAGATTAAATTTTTTTACGTAAAAAAAGGAATATGTACCTGTTTGCAAAAAAAATGATTTTATGAAATTCGGAATACAACATTATTAAAATATTTTACTCACTCTAAAAACATTTCTTTACATTTTCATCGCATCAAGTTAACCCTAAAGTTTGATTAGTTTTCGCCATAATAATCGGTGTTATTTTTGTTTGTTTAATTCAAAGAAATTGACTGAGTTATTGCCGAAAACCAAAATTCCCTAATAGACAATGTTATCATTTCTATTTCGAGCTCTACTAATGAAAATTCTCTCGTCAAATTGTGATTCACTTGAGCTCGTATCTCTTGATGAGATCATCGACTTAGTATGGAGTTAGCTTGATAAAGTTCGTCAGCATCTTAATGGTACACAACATACTGACAGCCACAATCTAGATCTAGACAATTGTTTACAAAGCAATTTTGCCTGTGATCACAATGAAAAGTACAAGCATTTAAGGTGATAGTGCTAATCCTAATGATTGTTTTAGAGTTTTCAAAAAAGAATGCGATCTTTACTTTTCTTGGTTTTGCAGTTGGCCATGGGAACCTAATGTTTTGCAACAAGATATGCTTAGAACTCCCACGGGTTTACAAACAATCTTTGTTTCCAAGATATCGGTACTTAAAAACGAACAATAAAAACCGAAAAAAAAAACAAATCATCGTGTGTGCTGACGTGACGTTTCTTACTTTTTTGGGACTTAGATTATTCACGTGAATAATTTCTTACAGTTGACATTTACGGAGGTGTAGCTGACAAATCAAGGTAAGAATTTCTTGACTCAGTTCACGTTTAAGTTTTTTATCTGTATAGTACTAAAAGCGACATTAACGACCAATCTTGTTTTTGCGTTCAGCGGATCTAGTCGAAATAAATCTATTCCACTTTAGACGACTTTATTTGTGAATAAGTGAATGTCTGAGCAAGTATTTTAATTTTCGATAAATTCTCATATTTAAGCGTTTTTGTAATTGTTAAGTGCGCGTTGCGAAGTCCATTAGAAAGCTTTTCCCTCAAGCATATGGAATGTTAATTTAAAAACAAACTATAAGTATTTTTCTAATGATGTAAAACTTCACTGGTAGTTAGCTCAGCATAGTCCGGACGACTTCACTTTTTAAATGGTCTTCATTGGACCTTGTCTCTAAGGTGCGCCTACAGTCAGCGTAAATTCTCTATACCTTTAGTCTACAAAGAGCATCGAGCCCCTGTTGCACTTCAAAAGAGTCGCATTATCCTTGCAAATTGCATGACTCGGTTATTGGTTTTTGGAGGTCATTATTTACCAATTAAATGCTTTTTCGAAATACAATGAAGATAAGGTAAGGTCGGGACATTAACCGTGAAGACTGCGACACTACAAAAGCCCTAATGATGTGCTTCGAATCTTGATTTTAATCTTTTACCAAAAAAGCGGTCTAAGTACGCCAGTCTTAGCAGTTCTCAAGACAGTTTTTTTTTGGCATCTTCAAGTTCCTCCTGCTCCGGGAATATAGGTTTAATTCACCGAAAATGCTTGCAGTAGCAGATGTGGCGCGGATCTGCTGTCATAAACACAGCTGATATGGCTCAAGCCCAGCTGCTTTGTTGAACTTGATATCATGATCGCAGCTTAGATTTCTCTTACTATGTTCTATGAGGTTCGGCGTTAATACCCCCGAAAGATCTTTCCCGATCGAGAAAAATGGGGGTCCATTGCTGCAATCTCCTCGATGCGTGTAGTTTAAGGCCACCCGTTCCCCGATAATGTCAAAATCATCAGCATATCCGAAAGTAGTTGAAAATTCGCGTTTCATAGAACAACAGGTAATGCTCACTTAAGAACTCGATGCAAAGTAAATTAATATGGTGCTATACCGGAAAATTATACCAATTTACTTTCATTTTGAGAACTCCCTGTGGTGATAGCTTCAACACAGATTTAAATATTCCTGGTGAACATTTCTTAATTCAAAAATGCATTGCAAACTGCATAAATGCCTACCTTCTCAATTAGAACAGGATGCAAGCAACCAACGCATCTGACCGCATAACAAAATCGTGCGTCTCTATATTCGTACTCCTTGCCTAAGCATCCAATCGCTGAAATAAACCTAATTCTGCCTCCTTACAGATAAAATGTTTTATTCTTACGATCAAAGAGAGCGGAATCGGTTCGAAAGAGCCAATCCCTAGATAGATTAAGAGAAACAACCGCCTTCACACTCGCAGTTTGTTTATATTTACATTCACGATCGTTCTTTGTCTTCAACTTCAGCGACTACTGACCAGTGCCAAACACCTTCTTGTGGTGGTGCTGCTACTGTTGCCCCCTTCAGTTCCACACACGCCCAATCTTTCATCTACCCAATTTCATTCATTTATTCCATCGTCCATTCATTAATTAAAGTGTTTGTCGTTTCTATACCCAATCTGAATGGACACCCGGAGAGCGAGTATATAGATACGTTCGCGTAACTGTGTGTATCTTTCAAGATCTCTATCAGCACTTTCCGCAATTTCGGTGCTGGCTTATGGTGAAACGATCGACTTGTGGGTGGCGAGTGGTGATTGGAAGGCACGATTGTACTCCACATTTATTCGCCAAAATCTGTTAAAGTGATCTTCTGATTATAGATGCATCCATTTCTGGTCATAGGGTGACGTCATGAGGCGAAGAACGATCGTCTGTCTACCTGGGGGCTTTTCTTCATTCATCGTTCATACGCACAAGCCACAAGTAGGTAACCATGTTTGGCTGGTGTAGACATCAATCGTCCTGATCAAGAGACAACAGTGGCGTCGTCGGCGATCGAGGTGATCGTGATAACATCGGCGGCAACATTACGTCGGGTGTACGGGTATGGGCAACGCAACAACAGCCATTAGCCGGCAATTTGCTATCTTTACCTAGTTGCTGGTGTGTTGTACAATCTTGTGCGCTGGTCAAAACACTAGCGCCTCACTCAGACTCCCTATCCAAGCGATCGTCGATTGTCGATAAGTACAGCGCTTGAATTCACAGAGGAGATCCAATAACAAAAACAACAACAACAGCAAATGCACAACAAAAGTATCTGTCTGTATGGTGCTGCTGCGTATCTATAGAGATCTACGGAAAACAACAGGCGCACAAGATCACTCTCTTTCTCTATATGGCCATATCGGAGGAGAGCGCTGTGCTGTGGCTTTGGCTATGGCCTGGCCAGCTCGAAGCGCGATCTCTCCTCCACCGTCGCGCCGTCATCGTCTACCCAAAAGAAACCCCTTTTCATTAAATTTATGCTTCACTTTGAATTTTTCTCAGTCTGAGTTTGAGCATCAACAAGATCGGCTGGGCATTGTTAGCATCGTCTTGAGAACTGTGCACAGTGTATCTGCAACAATATTCTCTAGCGTTTTTCACACCCGTCGCCGTTTCGTCGTTATTCGATTTTTGTATTTTTTTTTGTCTTCTGTTTTTGCGGTTTATTTGACTTTTTTTATGTGGTTTCCTCTGCGCGGCTTCTGTTCTTCGGGTTGAGTAAATTAAGTAATGCACGCCACAGCGTATAGTATTCGCAGAATCCACTTTTAAATGTTTACCATTAATTTGCCACCGCTTTGAGTGATTTTTAATGAATTTAAAAATTTCAATTCGATAAATTGCGATCGGCCGTTACTGAGGGCACTGGAAACTGAATGAGTTTCGGAAGTTTTCAATTCGATTTCGAGGATTTACGACGCAGATGTGAATTAAGTGAATCAATTCGGCTCATGCGGTATTGTATGGTATTTTGTTTTTATTCGTTTTGAAATTTGTGTTGCCTTTTGCAAAAAAAGAAAAAAGAAAAATTTAACTAAAATCCATGAGTGATGGTACTTATACAGAAACCGACTGTAGCGTGCTCTTCTCCGCGAAAGCACATGTTTTGAAATTATTCACTCGGAAGTGTGTGTTTCTTTTTTCATTCTAAACAAACATCGAATCACATTATCCGCCACACGAAAGATGATGAAAATTGGATCGACAGTTGAGTGATATATTGTGAGTGTAGCTTGCGTTATAAAATAAATAAATCAAAGTGACGTCAGTTAAAGGATATCTGTATACTGTATTACGCAAACAGTTCAATCGGAAATTTGTTTGAATATTTTTCCTTAAAATAATAAAAACCTGTGTTGCCTACTTAAATTGACAGTGAAGCGCGAGTTGGCGTTAGCAGTGTGTAATATTTGCAACGATCGTTTATTTATTATTACACTTGAAGATAGAGCAGAAGAGTTGGATTTTGAAGTTTTCTTAGAGGTAAGTGGCGATGTTTATGGTTTTATGACGCGCATCGGAGAGTGTCTTTCTTTGATGCGCATACAAAACGTATAGGATTATATTTATGCTAGGATCTTAGTTTATGCATTGGGGAAAGTTGGTGTATAAAATTAACTGGTTTTTCACGAGTATTGGAGATTATTAGGTCAGTTGGGTTTTACGAAGGTGGTGGGATTTACTTTTAAGACTTTTAGCCTGCTGTCTGCTTTTTAATTTGCGACACTCCAAATTTGATGACTTTTATGTAACTTTGAGTATAAAATATTTGATCCCAACTTCTGTACCAAAATCCTGTAGAAAAACTTAAAAAAGAAAAAGGTTTTAAGTCGACAGTGCCGCTCCAACTCGAACTCGCCTTGAGAGGTTTGTGGTCTCATCACTATATATATTTTTTTTTATTAATCTTTAAGACTCCTTTACAACATTTCATCTGGATCTCAATAACTAACAGCAAGCTGTTTACTTTATTATTGACTTTGAAATCCGAAATGGTTTGGTCTTTGAACTGGAGGTTAGTATTCGTTGGGTGGTATGAATAAAACGTAGCAATTGCTTTTACCCAAACGAAATGTCCAAATTGAAGCAAAGCTGATTTTATTTAACACTTATTTTTGACTATGTTTGAAAAGCGGCGCCACTTACCTTTTACTCAGATCGGTGTGAATAAAACGTACCAATTACTACGAAAATCCAAGTCTGCTGTTTAGCTGACTCAGTTCTTTTGCTAAATATTTTGTATGAACATTTTTAACATAAAACAATCCAAGAATTGTTAATTTTCGATGTTTTGGCAATAAATAGAAAAGTTAAATTTTGTTTGTACAGGAAACCCAACAAAATGCCCATGAAAAAAGCAGCAATTGCTTCGTGTCACGCGAATTATGGACTGTGCACTATTTGGCTTTCAGTTTTAAATGATTAGACAGAGGGCCTTGATAATAATCATTTCTAACCACCACACCAAATATTTATAAGTCACAATATGCAATTTAGTATGGAAAATTTTGCTATTGTGCATTCCCAAAAAGTTTAGCCTAGATACTTAAAATGATTATTAGTATTGCGGAGAGTCATTTCGAGGGTATAGAGAAGATCCGGGCTTTTAGGTTGACAGTTTAAAACCTCTCGGCAATTATAGTTCCTTTATCTTTAACTAAATGGCAAGTGTGTCAAATGGTTCCAATTCCCTGTACCTGAAGAAGAAATAAAACATCAACTAGCTATTTGGAAAGCAAAAATCATATTTCCAGGTGCAATTGAAGATTGCATTCATTTTTTTTTATTTTAATTTCCAAAAAAGTCGTAAGAATCTCAAGGAAAATTCCAAAATTCGAATTTACTTGTCAGGTTTGACTGAACTCCAATGCAAGTACGTTCTATGTTCGAATTTTCGAACTTACTTTAGCAAAGTAAATTTTTATTGTAAATACATATAGTAAATTTATTGTAAATAAAAATTTACGTGTTCTGATTTGAAACTGTTGGCAAATCATCGGACCACTGGGGAAATGTTTTCTTCTAGCTGAAACTAAGATGCATTTTAGTAGTAGGTCTTCATCACTGCCGACGTGTTTAAAATCCCCTCTTATAGGTTACGTTTGATTCGAAATAACCGAATAAGCTCAGACGCAATATATATATGGCGAACTACCGCAGATTGGCAAAAATCATTCCTTATGCGTTAGCAGCCCACACCAACTTTGTGCTTTGTCCCTTAGTGATTTTAGGTCAACAACAATCTACACTTATTCCCACATGCAGTTCTTTTGATATAAAGAAATTTAGCCATAAAATTTGGCTCAGCTTTTTTTAATATTAAAACAGTCGCTTCTTTCCATAACGATCGGCAAGTGGGTGGGGTCAGCTTGGCTAATGCCCCTTTTCAATCGAAATCATTTTCAAATAAAACTCTCTCTCAGTCCATCTTTGACTGGCCAGTCGTAAATTTTTCAAAAATTTACTGCATTATAAATACATATTTTATTTATTCCACACTCTCTCATCACCAACGACCATTTAGTTGATCATTAATTAACATACCAACGCCGCCGCGCCGTTTACTGGTGTATACTGCTGTGGTGATGGTGGATTTAGCCCAATAAAGAAGTTGTTTTACATATTCAAGCGCCCCCGCCTAAAATAACAGAGCAGTTATAGGTTCTCTTCCACTTTGACTAAGCAACCGCGGCCGTAAATCAAAATGTTAGACCATCGGGTTTTAGTGGTTCTTCCACGAATAGATACAAAATTAGCCAACAGTGGGCCAATAAAACTATTCAGATTAGCGAACGATAATTAATTTTAAATATAAAAAAAACTAAATAAAAAAAAACATAACAAAAAAATGCTATAAACATTTGCCAAGAGATAATTTGACTTGAAATTTATTACAGATTATGACAGCAACTTCCGTTTCGCAACGAATGTCCTCACTGACAGTGGTCACCTGCAATATACCGGATGTCATATAGTGGGTTGCCCAAATGAGATAGTTCATTTTGTTATTGTCTGTGCTCCTAATCCGTTTTACGATTATTTAGTATTTTGTTAAATTGCTCATAAAAATGGAGCCACTCCTTTAATTAGAGAGACGATTGACAGTCTGACAATAAGACAAACGTCATATTTTCATCATAAAACAAAAACTTGTTTAAAATTCTAAATTCTGCGCTGTTTCACATATAAATACAATAACTTTCCGTTCGTTGTGCGACACGATATGAAATTTAATATGGTTTAATAAAAACTTTATCGCTCAGTTCAGTGTGTTCAGTTTTGTCGAAAAATTTAAATAATTAGTACAAAGTGTTTGGTGATTTAGCGTCTTTTTATGAGTCTTTTTTGATGTCCATCGCATTAAGGCAGACAAATTCAACTTTTGAAGTTTGATTTTCGTATAGAAAATGATTTTATGTTTTTCGTATGAACATTATTTTGATATCATTAACACGCTTTTGGTGATTTGTGACGCACACTAGTCATCATAACGCTTGCTAAAACAAAACAGCAGGTTTGGGTTTATGCATAGTTATAACCATATAGGATGAACGTGATATTCGGGCAATACGTCATAATTGATTTGTTTGAAGGAATAATATAAATATGCAACAAATTCTGAAAAACATTTCTAAGAAATGCTAATTGATATTATTGCTGACAGATGGGATTTGTTAAAAAAAAGTGCGAAAATAATGCCTATTCAACTCAGACTCAAAATATTCGGAAATATCTCCAACAGATGGCTCTGAAAGAAACAACAAACATATTTTTTTCATATGACAGCATTCACTTATCTTAAGTTGCAAAAAGTCATACATCTTCCAATTAAAGGCTTTTCAATGAGAGGTGTTATTGTGAATGACCCGCTTTTTCGGTAGCTGTAACTTTTAAAGCTTTTATTCTCTGACATTTGACAGGTAGAAACTACGCCATTACTAAAAATGGAACGATCATGCTTCAACAACGCATTGAAATTATTAAAATTCACTACAAAAATGGTGAAAATCTTGCAGTCACAGTTCGCAAAACTAAAGCATATTTTGGTCGTCGTGAAGCACCTTGTCGGACCGCAATACAGAAATTGGTGGAAAAATTCGAGCTGTTGGGACAAGTTAGTGATGTGAAGAATAAAACCCGTGCACGTCGCTAAAGAACAACTGAGAATATTGCTGCTGTAGCCCAAAGTGTTGAAGAAAACCCAGGTTTGTCCACTCCTCGTCGTTCTTTGGAATTGGGCATTCCACAAACGTCATTACACCGTATTTTGCATAAAGACTTGGGTCTTAAGGCTTATAAAGGTCAGTTAACACAAGAACTCAAGCCGGCCGATCATCAACAACGTCGTGCCTTTGCTGATTGGGAAAAGTCTCCGGACCGTGTTATCTCTCGAAGAGGTGATCACAATTGGCCACCGAGATCTTGAGATTTAACACCTTACGACTTCTTCCTTGGGGAAAGATAAGGTTTACGCCAACAGCGTCGATTCAAGACCTCAAAGATAAAATTCGTGAGACTATCGAGGACATAGGGCAGCCACTTTGCGATTTGGTTATGGAAAATTTCATGAAAAGGATATGGTCCTGTATGCGTGCTCGTGGTGGCCATTTGGCTGATGTTGTTTTTCATTATTAACAGAATACCTTCCTCTTTATTATGAAGTAAACATCCGATCATTTATCTCAAAAAATGACATTTTTCTTTGAATACCAAAATAACACCTCTTATTGGAAAACCCTTTAGAAAGTAAACATAAGTATACTTTCCGAGCATAGCCTTATATAACTATTTCAAATTTTGAACAACTATAAATTAAACCACAAACTGTGCTAAGTTTTTGGCAAGTATCGACAGTTTTCTAGCTGGAAATCTTGCCTAACCTTTTTTTTTATTGAATTTTGAGAGTGCAACCTTAAGCTGGAACAGCTTACTAGGCTTTAGACAAAATAACACAATTCACAGTTACTTGAACTTAGCAGAACTGCAAGTATAGACGGTTAACTAGGTTTGTTTGGACTCGATTTTTAATGAACGTAAACATTAATTCTACCCATTGGAAATTCGATAACTGAAAAAAAAACTGAATTCGCTTTTGAAAAGGCGCGTTATTTCAGAACTCTCTTTCCTAATTCTAGAAATTTAGAAAGTTGAACATTTAAAATATAAATCGTCGTTAGATATGTTTCAAAAAAAATGTTTATATAATATTTTTTGACAATTATCTTCAGATTGTTTGTCATCTTGAAAACTGTCATTCAATTTCGTGTATTCAAAAGGGGTAAAATTTGAGATAAAGCTAACCCATTAGCATCTAGTACTTGGGCTTGACTACAATTATAGTGCGTGGTTTTAAAAAAATATAGGTCACAATATCACTATCGTCAATTTATAAGATTTAAGGTCCACTGAACTTTACTATCAGGTTGTACACAAATCGCTTGGTCATGTAATTCGCGGTTAAAACCGAAAAAGATAAGTTTGCTTGAGGACCAGCTTTGAAGGGTGTTGCTCAATTGTAAGGCATAGTTAACGTTAATTGATCTAATCAATTGTCAATTTCAATTTGCCCTAGTACGTAGAAAAATGTAAATACCACACATTTACGCAACCACACAAGCAAGTGAAACAACAAATGTTAATCTTAAATGACAAGTTTAATGGAATCGTACACTAAACTGACACAATCGTGTCACAAGACAATTAATTTATTTAACAAATTGCAATTATATTTCCATTTTAACCGGACCTCACAACTCATATGTGAAAAATTGAAAATTCCCCCTACCTCTTGTGAAATAAAAAAAAGTTTCACAGCAAAACTTAAAAGAATTCAATTGCTGTCATTGAATTTACAACGAATTTCAGCCGCGGCAAATTGATTAATGTTCCCACTTTCGATAGCGATATTTGATATACAAATTTCCCTTTCTGTGAGCGCGACACAGCGGCCAACTTTAATTTGTTTACAAATGTTAATAACCATAATTTAAGCAATTATTTAGCCATTACACTAAACAGGCAATCACCCCACATCCATTGGTATCCCCACACATTGGCGAGCGATTGTGGCCGACACTATGCGCAAGCGCGCGCGCGAGCTCAAATAATGGGAGACGTTAAGGTACTAAAAAGCCCCACGAGACTCTGTCGACGATCAGGCAATAAATTGAATTGTAAATTGCGGCGTCGGCGGCGAAGTAGCAGCAATTGCCTTCGCCGCTGCTGGTGCAGCCACCGACCGTCTTTGGGCTACAGATTCTCTTCAGCGTTTGTGTAAATTATTTAATTATAAATTCTTGATGGTGAACACGTAATAAATCACTTTTATTGATCGGATTTGCATTTGCACAAAACTATCCGAGTATACCCCGAAGCGTGCAGCAGGAATTCTGCGAATACCACTCGCCAGCCATTGTATATTATAGTCTCGTCTTCTGAGTAAGAAGCAGGAAAGGTCTAACTACACCAAACACCATCTCCAGTTTGCAATGAATCGGTTGTGGCGGGCATGCGGCCGGCGCGGCGCGGCGCGGCGTTGAGAAAATGTAGTTGGAGTGTCGTGTCTCGTGTGGTGGCGGATGACGACTTTGGTAGCTGACACAGATTTACGCATTCGGTGATCAGGTGTCGATTTCTCGGTGTACATTGACACTTTTATATTTTTATTCCTTGTACAGATACAGCGTGTTAATTATTACAACGAATTGTTATTGTTATTGAGAGAATTCGTTTTGCATTTAAATTTGCATAGTGCACGCGAGGAGTCGTTGTTTATGTCCGCGCGCCGACCGGCTGGAGCGCGAGCCACACTAATTGTAGCGACGTTGATTTGGACATGGCTCTTAGTTGATTAGTTTATTAGGTGTCTGTCGGTCTGTGTCTGTGTTAATGGCTGCGTGGAGAGCCGCAGAATGATTGGCGTGGGTTTTGTGTACAGGATTCACTTTATGGACGGCTATTAAGTCATTTGTGGCACTTGATGAGTTGATGCGTTTTTTACGTGCCGCATTGAAAAAGATCCTGGGGAAACATTGTATCCATACATATTTTATGGCTGAGCTACGTGTGGAATAATCAATTACGGTAAATAGTCGGATAGATCAAATGACTGCAGAATGGACATGTCTTTGAATTGAAAGTCGTTATGCTACTCATATCCTTTTCCTAATAAGTTAAGTTAAGTTAGTTAGTAAGTATAGTTAAGTCATTTTGGGACGTTTGTGTGATCCTATAAAAAAATGTGCGCCCAGTGCGACTTTGGGAGTAAAAGACCTAGAGAATCTTTCAGTAAAGAAGCGTTCATCGTGCTTACTGTCATGCAAAACTCACTTTCAGTACAAGGAGTTTCGTCGTTTAAAACAAATTTCAAAAAAGATTTAACTTCGATGGTGTATTGTCCTGAGCTAGTTCAAATCTAGTTCTAGAAGTGCATGGCAATCAAGGGCTCTGCCGAAAGAAGCGTTCATTACTATCAGCAGTTGGAGACTTAGAAATAGAGCCCGGTAAAGGATGGCCTTGTCTTTTTTGTTCTTATCTGCTGTTAGTGAACTATCTAAAATATGGGTCGAGTTCCGTGTCAGTAGCGCTACATCTATTTAGCCAACTGATTTTGCAGGGTGGCCCTTTAGTCACGATAGCGTTTAAATAAGCAGTTCCAACAGCAATATGAAGAGTATCTTACAAGTATTTTAGTATCTGCACCGTACTAATGGATATTTATCGCTGTAGGGGTCGTGTGCGAGAAATACCCAATTGGGAAAACCTTTCCAGGTTCTTCTGTGGCTCCTGGACAAATTGAATATTTGTCTTCAGTGTAGCTGAACGTTGTTTTCCGGCCCTTGTCAGAAACTAAAACTTTCGGGCTCGCACTCCAGCACTTGGCTGAAACTGAAATTTGTATGTACTAGATTTCCGAAAAAGAACTGTATAATAATTAAGCTGCTTTTATTTCTAACTTTTTGATAATGTTGGTAACTACTGCCTAAAACACAACTCGATGACTTAACTAATTGCACTTCCTAACTCAAAATGTGTTACAAAGAGTGTATGATAGAAAAAAATGCTCTCGCGCATTTAATTTATGATCGTTCGGTTTCACAAGGTGATACCACTTTGTAAAGATTTACATAAACGACTTCCCAGTAGTGGAGAAGGGTGGGAGCATTAAGTATACAAAGTTTCCATGTGGTTTGCCCTTTTATTTCGCTATCAATATACCTACATAAATGTTCCCGTCTTGTTTTACTCACAACCCCATTTCTGACATATGCTTTGATTCTTGACATTTTTGATGGACAGCCCTTGTCACACTAAATCAATGTCATCCACAAATAAAACAAATGCACATAAGTACCTACCTTAATTTTATATAATATTTTATATATTTAGAAAAGCTACGAGTGTGGAAAAATGTTAACTCAATTCTATTACGATACGTTTTCGCATGCCGTAGTCATGTGTCAAAATCGTTAATCCACGCTTTCCATCTAATTTTTGAACACTCTGTTGCGAGGTAGGAAACTACTTCTTTGCATCATTTCCTCTTCTGGATATTATTAAAAATATTTCGTTTTTGTGGGGGTTTATTTTCCAGAGCAATGAAATGGAACTAAAACGTAATGCGGAATCCGAAGTAAAAAGCATTCTTAAAACAATTAGGTAAACGAGTAGAATACTCGGAGTAGTCATGGATTTTTGTCCGACATTCGCTTTAGGGGGGTTGTAAAAGAAGCTTGTATTTCTCATTTGCATTTCCCTGGGGGTGCCAACACCCTAACCACTAAGTAACTTGTCAAAAAAGTTAACAGCTTCAACGGAAACTTCGAAGTTTGCTTGCTGAAAAAGGGTCTAGAATATAGTTAACAGAAAACGCGCTTCGAATTTGAGGTCAGAATCTGTTTCTGACTCACACAGATTACAACTGCAAAAACTGCTACAATCGCAATTTATTTTGTCATTTGCAACTGTCCCACAACTTCTATCCTGTGGCTATTTAAATTTGTCCGCCGTACAGGGTACCAACCCGCACTTCAATTTCTCAATGAAATTCTAAAAGTCAACAACTTTGTTGAAATTAGATAGAATCTTAACCTCTCAAGCTAAGGATTGCGCCAGCAGTCTCTCACATTATTGTCTGCTGCTAGATTCATCGCGATGCAAAACTTGTTTGTATTCAGTTTTGTGTGATCACACCGCTTAGCCAGCTAAGGTCACCAATAGCACAACTCATAAATAACACTTAGCGCTTCGACACTTTTAAATTATCGCGACACTCTTATCTGAAACACATCTCCAATTTGTTTTCTGCTAGCAACTCTGGCACACTGACAAAGACAGAAAAAAATCCCAGCCACGGCCGTTTTATCTAAAGGTCTAAATTGAACCCAATCCGCTTTGACAGCCCAATAAAGTGCATACTTTATGCATTCCCACAATGAAGACACACTCAGCTGCAGCTCAGAGCTTAGACTTTCCGCTCCGCGTCAACACCGATTAGCGAATTAGTGCGCCCAACCCAGTGGATCGTTAGAGATTTCCGATTTCACAGAAGCATGCATTCGCTTTCCTACATAACGCGTCTTCAGTGGAAAACACACAACCAGAGCAAAATGATCGTACCATAAATTTATGTTCCACAAAGTCGCACCGTCTTATCAGAGCCCTAATCGGATAATGGCAAATTTAAATTTTTAATGGCATTATTTTTAAGAGTCACTTAAGTAAAAATGGGAAAAAAATGGACGGCTGGAGCGTAAGAGCCAGGCGGCAGTAAACAAACCAAGAGCAATAGTGCAGGAAACACGTTCGAGCATTAGTCATTAGCACTTTTTTTGGTGTATGGTATTGCATTCTTTATGGACTCCAGCATGCTGCTCTCCATCCGCCCTGACGCCACCTCCATGGACCGCCGTGCCGTTCGCCAACAGGTAGCTTTTAGCCTCGGCTAATAAATCCGGCTCCTGGTCGTGTTGGCGCCAATGCTCTGGCCGAGTGTTTAATCATAATTAGCCAGGGCAGCCGCAGCAACTTCGTGCACGTGCGGGTCGGATATACCGAAAACCGAACGCGTCCGCGTGTAGCCAGTTCCATGGGGTGATTTTTAATTGCTTGTATTTTGGGTTTTTATTTATTTTTTTTTGGCGTTAGTTTGTTTGTCTTCTACGTATATAAATTGCTTTCGTTTCATTTTATTTGATTTCATTAGATTTGATTTGATAATGAACTTTCGGCGATCTATCGCTGCTCACACGATCCTTGATCTAATTGAATATTTATTTCGATAGCAATTAATGCAAATTAAGTGTTTAGATAAACATATCGATAGCGATGTCGATTGTTCTCTCTGACATTTCAAATTAAGTTGTGGGTCTTCTTAATGGCTGGAGAAATTATTGGTTTTAAAGTTTTATGTTGACATGTTTTTGATTTTCTGTCTTAAGTAGGCAGCAACGGTATTCAATGAGTTTGATTTTTATTACTTAACGACGGTCTAGTTGCGGATTTTTTTTAGTAAAAGGTGGAGAACTTTTCCCATTTGAGGAATATGTTTGGTAGCGCTTGAAAAAGGTCATCAGAGATCAAATGTATATGTTGGTTGTAAGATTTTTAGGAACGCATCCCTTCTGCTGAGGAACAAATTCATAAAAAGCTTTAAGTCGGTACCACGTCTGCGTTAAATCTCACAAAGAAACAAACAGCAATTGGGGACGTTTACATTTGAGTATCTAGTTTAGTTAGTCGGACAGCTGGCTGACTTGATGTGTCTCAATTTTGATTGGCATAGATCGGTCTCATAAACAGCTTCCTCGGTTTATGTCTATGGAGATGTAGCCTTCGAATCAAGTCAAGAAACTGAATAGCGAGTACTAAGATGATAGTTCGAATATGCGACTGACGTAGGAAAAGTGACGTTACCGACCAATCAACTTTTTACGTTCAGAGTATTTGCATCTAGTCCAGACCAATCTAGTACCTTTGGGTGTCGTTTTATTCAACTACAGTTTAACAGTTCTTTGGATCAAGAGATGGTGAGTCGGTCTCTCTATTTGTCAGTACTACTGCATCTCACAGTTACTACAATTCAGCAGCCACATTATTCCCATCAAGCGTAGTGTGCAAAGGGTTTCGTTTTTAATGTTAGCGCTTTTTAGTTTTTGCCCTACTTTCCGCGTTTTTCAATTATTTGTTCAGCTCGTATGGCTGTGATCAATTAAATTCGCTATCTGTTTCAGTTTCATCAAATGGTTTGTTTAAAAAAAGTTTCTTCATCGTAAGAACAAATAGAAATATTTATCTTAGTTCCTGAAATACAAGAAACAAATTTAATAACTCACCGTTACCGTCACATTTCACTCAATGACAGTCATCAATTCAAAAGTGTTGTTTGCTCACTCGGTTGTATGCTATTTGCCCTTTTAGGCATCCGATCCCTTTGTATCTGTTAGCCAACGCGCACGAGTAAATAGTTTCACGGAAAACAAAACGCCAACCAATTCAAATAAAACGAACAAAAAACTCTAAATCAAGAAATGTAAACATTCGCGGCGCCTGCATTTTTTTCTCGATCATTTTTTTTTGCGCACCACTGCTATCCAGAGCCGCATTAGCACGACCACGACGTCGCCAGTTCATATTATCCTCCTCTTCCTCTTGTGTCCATCTTTTCTTATTATGATTGTTTGTTGGCTTTTGTTGTTCCTCTCATGTAATATACGGACTTTGCGGAGTTGGAAACGGACGCACAGTGGTTCCGCTTAGAATTCCAGGGGGACATTGAAATTCTCACATATAATTGTGAACGTTTTTAAGGTGAAGCTGTAGTGACATATGCATGTAACGCGGCTATATAAATGTGCGAGCCTTACATGTGACATGTAACAAGGTTTATATTTAATTTTTAACAAGTGAAATATATTGTGAGCAATATTGTGGGTCACACACACAAACACGATCAGAAAAAGAGAAACTTAGCAGAACAACGAGCAAAGACTAACGAGTAGGCAGTAGGTACTAGTTCACTTTTTGGCTTTGAGTCCGTGGGTGAGTTTTGTCAAAAGAATGATATGAAGGCGGTGAAAATAAATGATATATTTATTTAAAAGAGTGAGTATTTACTGCAGTTTGAAATAGTTTTGCTGTGCACAAAAGCTGTCAGAAATTATCCTGTACTCGTTGTTGAACAACAGCCTTGAAAATCCAACGAGTTAGTAAGATCTCCCGTAAGAAACATTTTCATTATTAAATGTCCGTTACAATATTTTAAGGACAATTTTAATTTATGTACAAGAGCACGGTTGGAATACAGCTTGAAAGCCAATCAAGTTCCGTGTGCGCAACATGTTCAATTCATATCATATACCCCCAAGTAGGACCCCATAGGCCTAGCTACTCCTAGCCTTTAGTTCGTTGTATGAGTTGTAGTTTTTGATAAGTTTTTATTAATAAGGCTTCATCAATGTAGTTTTTTGAAGCCTATTTGTAAAACAAGCGGGACCACTGTGTACACTGTGGAACAATATTATTTTCCAACTCACTTGCCGCTGAGGCTGTGTAGCAAATAGGGTTTGGTCTCTCTGCGGAGTTATGGCGAGACCAAGCAACAAACCGACAAACTCGAGGATTCAGATGCAAAGAAAAACCTTTAAATTGGACAACAACAACAGCAACAACATCATCATCATGATGAACAGAAAAGAAGAAACGATCGGGTCCGTGGCTGGCGCATGGCCAGCACACTGCCAAGCTGTGATTCCAGTTAAAAAAAAAAATAAAAAATTAACAGATAAACTTGGCGCACAGCCTCCTTACCTTTTCACAAAGATTGGAGAGAGAAATTAGTCTCGTTCAACAGCGCACAGCCGACTTGGCGTATTGTTGTTGGCGTTTCCTTGAAAATGATCATCGACGGGGGCCCCAAAACAAAATGATTTGTATCTATGTGTGTTGAGATCGTCTCGGCGTTTTGCTGCGCCGGACTGGATTGTGTGTGCTTAGCTTATGCGGTGCCTGCCACTGCCTACAACTTTGCCTTACTGGATGTTTGTTGCGTTGTGTGTTTGTTAAGGCCGAGCAGACGAATGTCGCCTTCTCCTGTCTGCTGTGGTGGCGGCGGCGGCGGCGACGGCGTCGACGGTGCTAGTGGTGGTCTTCTCTTGTGGTGGCTGAATATGCTGCTGTTGGTTATCTTTTTACCTTTTTTTGTTCCTTTTCTTCCTCGTGCTGCTTCTCTAATCTATGCCACTGATCGTCGTTATGGGAGCGATCAAATGGCGCCAGATACAAAAAAGTGCCGCCAGCCACCGCTGGCAGCTACTGTGTAACAGATTTGGCATTTTTATTAATGATGCAGCAAGAAAACGAGATACGAACAAAAAAAAACTTTTAAATGAGAAGAAATTAAAAACGATGGAGCCATTTCCAAAGGTGATCTTTTAGTGAGAGATTGTTTTCTGTTTTGAGTTGGTTTGCTGCTTTTTTTCTCCTTTGCGGGACGAATTATTCTTGGGAATTGTGTCGCCTGATGGTGGGAGATTCGATGTTGATGGTATTTTAGTTTTTTTTTTCTCGGGCTATTTGTGGAGAATTTAATTCTCATATTCCCAGAAGGGACGCGATTCATTAATTTGTTCTATTTTTATCAACAAGGTCATCGTGTGCAATGGGTGCGGAATTTATCGTAAAGTAGGTAGGTATTAAAGAACTGAGCACGAATAGGCAGATTTGGAAAATCATTACTCCTTCAGGTTCAGTCTTTACAATGTTGCTTGCGTTGGGATTGTGACTTAATAACTTAAAACGACTGGTGAGATTAAAAGTGCATGGATCTGGTGCCTGCCTGTCGTTTACCTCTGACCCTGTCTGACTTTTTCGACCAAATGAAACTCGTGAAAGACTCAACATATTTTTCTGTGTGGTTACCTAAATAGTAGTCAGCCACTTATTACTTACGGGCTCCTGTCCTCCAAGCTAGCTTGGCATCCCTTACAATCTGACGTGTAAAGGTATTTGGCATTGAGAAAAATGCCCTGCAAATAAACACAAAGTAGTTGTGTAAAGAGAAGAACTCGTACGCACTTGAAAATCATTCCAGAGAACATGCATTTCATAAATAGGTACACAGATTTGCTCTCAAAAGTAGCATTGTTGAAAGCGCCCTCTATATCGACGAGCGCATCAATATCAAACACTCAAATGTCAAGCGCACCCCCAATTCTACCAACCAGTTTGAAGTGCAGTCCCACAGGGTTTACCGCGATAAAAGCCAGCTTGCATCCCACAGGGAAAGATTAAAGCTCTACCAGAAAGAAGGTAGGTCTTTTAGCCAAAAATTGTTGGCAAAAGAGTTGCCATCTTTGCCAATCAATCTTTCATAAAAAAATCACTTTCACGTACCGCTAGTTGGTTGGAGTGTGCGTTTCACAAAAGTCAGTTGAAACTTTTGAATTTCAGTCTTTTATTTCTTGAACTTGCGTCTTTTTCAAAGTTGAGTGTGAAGCACAACAGATTTACCAATCTCCTTTCTAAAATGTGAAATAAATTTCTGACAAGTCGTATTGAATCCTAGCCTATATGGAGCTGTCAAATTTTCACTAGTACTGTTGTTTTTTAGATCCCAGATGCAATTAGCAGACGCAACAGCTAAGTATAGAAATAAGTTTTAATGGATGATGAAATAACACACAAAATCCATTTAATATATTTAACAAACGATAAAATAATTCATTTAACAGTGTTGCCACTTTTAACAACAAGTAATAATAAAATGACACTCAAATTTACCAATTATTTCTTATGTATTTAAATAAAAATTCCATTTTTTATCCTTCCAGGACACCATCATTGTACACAACACCACCCGTCAGTAAGAGACTCCACAGCAGTTGCATTCTATTCCGGCATCTGCAATGTCTTTGCAATGTTCAACATAACCAGTAAAATCGCCAAACTAATCGACAACGGATGATTGAACACACCCGCCGCAACGCAAAACACAAACGTTAATTCAATACTCAACTGTTAATAATTTAAAAGCCACCAAGATATTTATAAAGTCATTTTTAAATATTCTATAATTATTTATTTAAATAATTCCATTAAAAGCTAAGCAAACACAAAACAAACAACTTAATGCAATCGAGATGGAAGCGAGTAAACTATCATTTTTCTATTTGTCCTCGCTGATATGCATTTGGAGTGTTGTCGCCGAAACGACATTATATGGTGAGTAATATAATTCAAAAAGTTTTTTTTTTGTTACACACATTATTGTTCTTTTGCAAAAAAAAAAATCCAAAATTCCCGGACCATTCAACTTTCTAGAATTTTGGAATCATCTCTGATTCATCAGACCATAACTTTAACAACAAAAATTCCTTCGGCCATAACTAATGGCCAGCGTGACCACACACGGCTGTTAAAGCGGAAAATCAAAAAACCAATTTGGTCTCGGATTTCTGCGGCTTCAGAGTGTCAGATTCAGAGTTCTAAGATTGCTATTGGCGTATGTCATCGATGTATGTGTTTTTGGCCAATACCTATTGTTGTTATTTTTTTGTTTTGTGAATGAAAACAGTTTAACGAATAAAAAATCATGCAAATTAGCTTGACCACATGATTTTTTGTTTTTCTGTTGCCTAAACATGTAGGAAGAAGCTTGGAAACGGTCAAGATGACGACAGCATCGACAGCACGCGGGATGTGTGTTTTTTCAGGGCATCCCACTCATACTCACCATAAAGTGGTGTGATGCAAAGTGTTTCTACAAGGAAATTGCGCCGCCCGGTTTTTTCGGGTTACCTCTCTCTTAACTATAAACGCGTGTGTTAACATTAAAACTGATTTTTATTGCACCTGGGCTTTACCGAAAGCAGTCATACAGACCTTGATTATAATAGCGCTTTGTTTTAGAACAGAGCCATATATTTTGTTTGAAGATCTTAATTAGATCAATGATTTAATAACTTCATTAACATTGATTAATGACGGCGAATTGAAGTAGCCTGTTTGTTTCTTGTTTTCTTGAATTTGAATTTTGGAGCGAAATTTCGATAAGTGTGTAGGTATGCTAAGTTGATGACTTAATTAGAATTTCGTTTTAGGTAAGCACTCGGATGAACTGATCTCTGGACATTTAATTACACCGCGTAAGGTGAACGCAAAAGGCGAACATCTGTCGCACAATTTGACGCATCATCACGACATGAACCCAGAAGACTTACACTTTCATATAGATTTAGAGAATGACACTCTTCACTTGGAACTGGAGTAAGTTTGACCTTTTGTTGTGGAGACATTTCGGTCTACTAGAATATGTCAATTGCACACAATATTATCCTCGGTTAATTTTCTGACACTGTAGTGGTGAAAAACGGAAATTTTATCTGTCAAAAAAGGATCGTGTTGGTTAATATTCTTTCGTTTTGCTTTGACAGAGTTTTTAAGAATACTAAATTTCAATTGATTATAGAGTGAAATTAGATAAAAAAAAATCTGCTTAAAGATTGGAATTTGACGAAATTCTCTTTTCGACACTAACATGTCAAAAAATTAGCCCCAGATAATTATTTAGCGCAACTTGACACGCGGCCTTAAGAGTATTTTTTTTTTTTTCTTTTGCATTAAAGTTGGCATCGTGTGACAGTGACATCTGTTCATTTGTTTTTTTGTCTCTTTTTACAGACCTCATAATTATTTTATGGCTCCAGGATTAGTAATAGAGCGACACCGCAGAGACCTCCGATTTCGTAAGAAACCACAAAAGAATACAAATTGTCATTATCATGGGAAGATTCGTGGACATTCCGGATCGAAAGTGGCTCTATCGGCATGCGATGGATTGGTAAGTTGACAACAACGCAAATCACAGACTTATACATGTTCAGCAGAATCTTAGAGTAGATACCAGAGATCAAAGAATAAAAGAGATGGGTATCTTTCGTACGTCTATCCCCCCAAAACCCATTTGTTTACATTGTTGTTTTTGTAATTTCAACCCCCGTCTGTGAATACGTGTGACAGAAAAAAAACATGTTGTTAATGGCCGGCCATCATTCCTTTTGCATTTCTAGGCATCGCGCTGTTCAATTGATTTGTGTTTCGTATTGAACTTGTTTGGTTTTTGTTAAGGCTTCGATTAAAATAAAGAAAATAGTGAAAAACACATTTCGGAATAGCGAATTCTTGCATTAAAGTCCAATTCATGAACTCACAAACACTTAAAAAGAAATGAGCAAATGTGCGTGACTTCATGAATTTTACGGGAAAACAGCTTGTAGGCAGCCGCCTTTCCACTGGAAAGTTATCCATCTCTGTATTCCATTATCTTTGGTAGATACACTTACATCAGACATATTTACTTAACGGCTCTGTTAAAGTGTGCAGAACAATTTTTTTTATGACAAATATTACCTTAATTTTTTCCCTTTGGGTAAAAAAAAAAATTAAAATGTAAACTCCACAAAAAAAATAACAGACGGTCAGGCATCTAGTTTAGTAAGTCTGACAGCTGTCTGACTTGATGTATCTCAGTTTAAATTGGCTTATATTGGTCTTATGAACAGATGTTTCAGTTAACGTTTATGGGGGGGGGGGGGGGAGGTAGTCCACGAATTTAGTCAAGAAATTCGTTACTGAGTACTGATTTGACAGTTCGCATATAGGTCAGCCGTAGGAAAAGTGACCTTTCGTGACCAATTAAGTTTGTGCTTTCAGGTTACATCTATCCAAACCAATGCAGTCAGCTAGATTTTTGAATGTGCCCACATTGAATCCTATAAAAGCGGTTCAAGTCAAAATGACAGTTCGCTTTAAGTTTACGGAATATGTCAACGGCCTAAGACGACTCTGGTCATTACTTTAGTGGCTTTCTAAGCCAAGTTCTATTTTATTTAAATGATTTTATTAAAACAGTTCATAAAGAATTCCAAAAAATATGGCGAGTATTAAAATTCGGACATCTAGGTAGGCCATTTGCATTGAGAGTTCAACGCTCCCCAACTCGGAGAGCCAAAGTACAACAGAAATCAGGACGATAAAAGCGTGGATGTGAGATAAACTGAGCCGGAAAAGCAGTTATAAAACAGAAGATGACAGCCTTTAAAATCATACTCAAAGTAGCAAAAAAGGAGGGAAAAATCAACAGGACATATGCTGACATATAACACATACGCCGTAAATGAGGTTTTTTAAAGCCACCGAACCCAGTTCAATGGTCCCATCAAATAAAAACCCTAATCTAAATCAATTCCCAAATGCAATCCGATCCTCCTCCAAAAAAATACGTATACCGACTCCAGGAACGAATAAATCACTTCATTTATTGATATTGAATCTCAACGATTGTTCATGCATGTAAGTCACAACCTCAGATCAAGATATACAATATATCACCACCACGCCCACGGAAAACGGCGCCTTAAAGCCCCCTCCCACACCACTGACGGGGCACAGACCACCAGGATTTTTTTTTTTATATTCAAACATTCAACAGAAGCATAATGCAATTATTATTATCCATTGACGGTTTTACGCGCCGCTTATAAACACGATTTCCAATAAATTGTGCCGGCGACGTTGACGGCGACGGCACAGTTTAGCCGCAGTGAGCTATTGAATCGTGAAATTACTATTCGCGGCGATATGATGCATGGTGGCTGGTGGAGTGGTGGCCCCTCCTGCCAGCTGTTGCAGTGTACTGCCTACCTGTCACATTCAATCATAATTAATTAATAACACAGCCGTGCGCGAGTTACTGTTCGGATAAGATCCAACGATGAAACCGCCGCACGCTGTTGATCTGGAGCGCGCAACAGCAGTCAGCAGTTGGCATCAGTGTTTTGTGTCATTACCATAGGGTCGCGGTCTGGCAAATATAAATCCATTAGCTGTCTGATTCATGGCGGTTTGAGTGGGCAGGGTGAGGATACTGATCGCTGGTAATTACTGGGTAATCGACAGAGGCAGTATTATAATTGTCAGGCCGACTGATCGTTTTTCTCGCTACAAATCGGATTGCACGCCACTGAACACAACATTGTAAGTGGATACTGGATATCCCCGCCGCTGTCGTTGTCGGCGGCCGCCACAGTACAGATTGGGCTTGTCTTTCCGTTTTGCAAATCGGATTTGATTTATAGCCATGTAGGCGTGGCATGCAATTCCGCAAATAAAAACGGAAAGAATATAGAAACAAATGAACCGCACAATTCAAATGTTATAAAAATTTGCAAACAAAAGTCTACAGTCACGACGTGACATTCACCTGAAAAATGCTCATAAATCTTGGCGCACAGGAAGAAAGGGCGATATAGTGACAGTGACAGCGCCTGGTGAGATATATGCAGTATGCACTGCGCTGAGGTGTTCGATGACAAGGTGAGTAGCTTGTACAAAGGGAAAACATGACGTAAGTCACATTTTGTTGTAGCTTGTTCCTTTTTAATGGTGTGCGGCAAACAGCTAAGGCGAAAGTTGCAGTTATAGCGATGTTCTCGGTGTGCAGTCGCAGTGTGCTTACTGCTTAGTGCTTACTGGTTATTGAGTTATGTCGCTCTTTTCCAGTCAGCGCGAGCGAACAAAAGAGTAAAACACTTTGAGCGAGATTTGATTTATTGCACGAAGTGAAAAGATATATGACAGAGACAATACTGAGACCACCAACTTCGACCGATTTCCCGTTACTTAGCCTACAAGCTATATTTCTATGGGGTGGCACACGCTAAGTGCGCTTGTATTGTACATAGAAATTCGTATTGACAAATGTCACGAAACTTCAGAAACAAATACACTCGCACCTTGCATATGCCACTTCCGCTTTGGGCAAAATGCCTTGCAGCGTTCATAGAATTTTATCCGTTGAATTTGAAATTGTTCGTTACGTGTGAATAATAATTTGTTTTAGGAATAAGTGTACATTTACTTAAAATATCTACGAAAAATTAAGAATGTAGGTTGGTTGAGGGAAAATAAAAACATTTTGAGCAAATTTTCTTCATTATTTAAGAAAAATTTACACACGAAATCGAAGTTAATTATATCCAAAAGCGGAAAATACACAACCATTTTTGTCCTAATATATTTCTAGTATATAAAACATCTCCTTTAGATAGTTTTATTAACCACACAAATCAAATTATTCACCTTCAAAAAATTTATAATTACTAACCAATGGCATTCAGTTATGCTAAAATGTGGTATTCCCGAACTCTTTCACATTTCCCCACGGTTGCCGAGGTTGGCAGCATTTATTTTTGTAGTTTTTGTATGTTTTTGCATGTCACACGGATTCATATTTGACATAACACCGATAGGAATACAAAATGGCGAATTTGAAAAAAAACTGAGGGGGCCAGCGGCAAGAGGATTGTGAGTTGGGGGTCTCAGTATGGGTTGTCTATGATATATGACATTTGCAAATTGAAGGTAGGTCGCTGTCGCTCTGTTGCCAACTGTCAGTTGTGGTAAATAATGATTTTGCTTCTTCAACAAAAGTGACAGGGGATGTTTGTTGTGAATGGGGCGCTGTTAAACTCGTTGTGACAAAAACAAGTCTAAATAACTGACGTTTCCCAAATTGAAGTCAAAATTGGTGCAAGGTTTTTGTTTTTATTTTGACAAAAGCCTACATGACAGCAGAAACCATACTTGGTAACTATAAGCGTTTTTTATTTAACCCATATGATCTATATAGATAATTGATTTCCTTGATTTACATCAACAGTTTGATCACGAATTATTTTTGTAAACCATGGAAATCAATGTAGATCATATGGGGATAATAAAAAACGTCTTATTTGGATATTGAAAAGTTAGTGTAAAAGGTTTGAAAAGATTATAAAATACAAACAGACATTGCGACACAATTGCAGAAAATGTAAGCTACTCAGGGAAAAGAAACTTGGGCACATTCAAAATTCTAGTCGTCCTTAATCGACTAGATTTTCCCTGAACGCAAAAATATGATTGGTGGGTAACTTTGCTTTTGGTATACATCAGCCACAAAATCGAAATCTCAATTTAGAACTCAGTCAGAAAATGTTTGACTACAAATTTTTACTCAACAATTTTTTTATAGTAAGAATTGGAAAATCTTTTACTGTCAGTTACCTGAGAATGACAGATGATTCGAAATTTTTTGTTTTGGTTTGGCAAAAGCGTCGCTTTTTTCTCTTCTTGAATATTTGTAGTACAGTTGGTAATAATTACTTTTCCACATGAGCCTTCCTTCGAGTTTATCTGATATTTTAAGGACTTTTCTTTACCACTGCAATTTTTTAAATTGTGTGTCTAATTTTTTATATAAATTCCTACAAAAGCGTTCCCTAACTTTTTAGTAAGCCTCTATCTCGTTGAGAGAAAAGTTATCCCCCACTGTTATCTTGACAGTCTTTTCCATTCTCGCTGCAAAAGTTAAGACTCAAACTTAGATTTGTCGGCTACACCTCCCAACTGAAAAAGCTGTTATGTGATCGATCTAGGCCAATCAAAACTAAAAACCATTAAGTCAGCCAGTTGTTCTATTTGACGGCGGAATAAATAAAAATTTTATCACGGCATATTTTGACAGCTAATCATATGATTGGTGCTCAGGAATTTGAACGCTGCTGGTACAAAAAAAAAGAGAGTGGATTATAAAAAGTGTAGTAGATCGACAAAATGAATTGTTTGTTTTTTGTTTTACTAAATTCAAGATTAGTTACTACATATTATAATATAATATATTATTTGTTAAAATATATTATTTTATTCCATTTTTGACCGGAATTCTGGTAAAAAAAATCTTATTTTATCTTTTGACCGGATTTTCTGACCGAATTTAAAAAAGTAAAAATCGGTCATTCGGTCAGATTTGACCGGATTCATTTTATTTTAGTGGCAACACTGTAGCTGACCCCGCGAACTTCGTACCGCCTACAATTCAATAAATTATAAACTTCCCT
Organism: Cheilosia impressa; assembly: GCA_948293265.1. Classification (NCBI taxonomy): domain Eukaryota; kingdom Metazoa; phylum Arthropoda; class Insecta; order Diptera; family Syrphidae; genus Cheilosia; species Cheilosia impressa. The sequence goes on along the minus strand of OX411882.1, from coordinate 42,290,346 downwards.
TTTGATAGTTGAACCTCTCTATTGAACGACTAAAACTCCCTTGGAATTGAATTGAGTTGAATGCATAGAAACTTCATAGATTTTTGGGCTTCTTGATCGTTTTTATTTGCGCTAATGATTGAATCGAGTTGTTCCGGTGAGATGTTTTCAATCAACCAAATCAATCAGAGTAGAATGTGAGCAATAGGCAATCCTCGCTTCTGCCATTTGACCGTGTTCATCCAGAAACGCGATTGTCCAAAAACACTGTGCTTAACGATAAAGTCCATGATCGTTTTGAGGTTTTGTTTAAAAAATCGTGCGGTGATGTCATGGCGGTCGCTCGAAGTTTGCCTGGGACGTAAGAATCACCGTTCGGATATTTTTTTTCCAACTGGTAGTTCAGTGGTTAGTATACTGGACTACTTGGGCGAGTGGTCAACTTGTTAAAATGGTTTGAACCATATATGCCCGTCCACAAAAATTCAATTGAAATTAGTTAAGTGGTTTCGGAGATTGACAACAGCGCCACCTGTCGGGTGGCCACTAAAACTAACCTATCCTTTAAGCTGCAACCAACCGTACACATCGACCAAATTTCGTTTAAATCGGCTGAGGGGTTCTGGAGGTCGACACAGGTATGTTCACTAAAATGCCTAGAACTTTTACAACCAATACGAATACAAAGAACGTATATACATACAAACCTTGTTTGGTTAAAATTGGTAGATGCATTAAGGCTTGAATGGGTGACAAACGAACACAATTTTAAGGCTCAATTTTTATATATATAGATTTCAGAAAGATCTGAACGCGCTCGGTTCTCTGTACTCTCGGTACTCCGCTCTGATCAAAAAAATTCGATTGCCTCAGCAGCTCAGCTATTTGTGTTGAATTATAAAGATGTACTTCTCCATGGTCGCAATGTACAATATAATCTATAATTATAAAAGTCAGCGGTATAATAATACGAAGAATCATCCTGCTAAAACAAAAAATGATCGCTCATATTTTCGAAGAAGTATTCAACAATTGAATGAAACGGGAGCCAAATAGGGTTTTCGGTGTAGGTTCCCTTAAGCCTCTTGCAGACTTAATCTTTATTTTATCTTCTTCACCAACTCGTCCTTCTGTTTTATGTCTATTCATGGTTATTTGTCGAACAACACAAGCCATAACTATTCTTCCAAAACAAAAGAGTTTCCATCCAAACTGGGTTTTTCCCAATTCGAAAATTTCGAATTTTGGTCAAAGAATAATTTACTCGCTTTTATACGAGTATGTCGAGTGGCGATAAATGTATGTCGAAATTTTAGTTGAGTGACATTTTAACGCAGAGGACCAAATTTTTTTAAGATAAGGCTACGCTTCCCTCTATCCTCTAAAATACCTTACAAACGCTGAGCGCGTTGAATAACTCCATGGAACTTTCCATAAATGTATATCTAGACTTATCCTATCTTTCGGACTAAGCTCATAACAACTTGTTCGTTGTAATACGTGCCTCATCAGTGACGCCTCTGAGGCGTCGGAAATCGATATTGTTGGGAACTGATAATGCGGCCCTCTTTTATGTTAAGACAATCACCATTCAGCTAAGACCTCAATTGTGTTTACACGTCGGGACTATACACCCGTTTCGAATTTGATGCCCTCCTAATAGCAGTACAGTTGTAATATGAATACTTATTTTTACATGAATACATACATATCTGTTCACATAATTTGTGGTCGATGTCTTATTGTTTGATATGATTGAGTTTAACAACTGTATAGCCCTGACAGCAAGTTTGCATCTCTTTGTGTCTTCTTTCAGGTAGGCCACATAAGAACCAAGAACAGCGAATACTACATTGAACCATCGAAGCATCATGATGCACATCCCACAAATGGCCATCCACACGTTGTCTTCCACAGATCCTCCGTCAAAGACAAGGTACCAATACGAATTTTAATTCCAATTCTCCTCCGATTTCAATCTGTCACTTGGCGTTTCGACCACAATTAATTTCTTATAATTTTTTTTCTTATTTTTTTATTTAGAAGAAGAAAAACCGCAACAACAACAACAACAGCGGCAGTAGTAGTAGTGGTGGTGGTAGGAAGAAACATCACATTAGCAATTGTGGCACCAAAGAGCCCCGCAGGCGCACCGAGACAAGGATCGAATGGCAATCGCAGGGCAAAGTAACAATTTGTAAACAGAATCCGATTAAAATGTAAATTTTTAATGAAAAATTATTCCGCTTTTCTCTTCTCTCTGTCTCGTTTACATTGTGCGCAACAAATCCAACACAACAAACAGGTCATTGTTCAAGGTGGCAGAAAAGTGCGACGGAACCATAATCAACATGAACATCGTCAGCGCCATGGAAAGGCTTCGGCACGACCTCACCAGCAGAAGCAACAACACCATCAGACAACGGATGCTGCACAGCGAAATCCACGCCAACGACGCCACCACCATCACAACCACCAGCAACAGCAACAGAGACAACGTCATCGCAAGAAACGTTCAATTAGCAGCCCACGTCATGTTGAAACGCTGATTGTGGCCGATGCCACAATGGTGGCGTTCCACGACGATGTCGAGACCTACCTCCTGACCATAATGAATATGGTCTCATCGTTGTACAAAGACCCCACCATTGGTAACTCCATTGAAGTGGTTGTGGTGAAGATCGTACTGATCGACGAGGACGAGGCACATCCGGACCTAAATTTAACCGAAAGTGCTCAAAGGAATTTGGATACGTTTTGCGCGTAAGTAGGCGGCCTGACTAGTGACTATACAGACACTTCCTGCCGATGCGATGTAAGGACGTCTCAATGGGATTTTTTTTTGATTTTCTCTGATTTCTCCCACAGATGGCAGTACAAATTGAACAGCGAGAACGATGAAAACGATCCGCATCATCACGATGTCGCCGTGCTAATAACGCGCAAGAATATCTGCGGAAATAATTGCATGTAATTTATTTTTATTTTTATTTTTATTTTTACCTTTGCGTTTGCGTTTATGTTTATCTGCATTTCGATTTGGTTTTGTGCTCAGGCATAGTAGTGCGACTTCCTGCGGGAACGGTTTGTTAAACATAAATTCGCCTTTTCACCACCACACATATTTGTTTGCTTCGCTCTTTTGTAGGACGCTGGGCGTCGCCAATGTGGGTGGAATGTGCAAGCCAACGCAGTCGTGCAGCGTCAACGAGGATAATGGAATTGTGCTGTCGCATACGATTGCCCATGAATTGGGCCACAAGTAAGTAGGCTGGTTTTATATTTTATTCGTGTTTTTTGTTTTGTTTTTCATTCTTGTGTTTGTCGGTTTTTGGTAGTAAAATATATTTTGTAAGGTTAATGCTGTGAAGCCGTGTGGGGGTTGGGGGAAGGGTTTTATTGGCCGTAACCTATTGCTATGTGCGTGCACAGGAAGAGCCATTCATGCGTGAGATCGGCAATATGCTGTTCCATTAGAGCTTGAGTTTTTTGAGTGGGATTGGGTGAGAATTTAGCGTAAGGCCGGCCGCACAGTGGGTACGAATTTCACTCGTACGTAAACGTACGAATTGAGTGCGCACATTGAATAGGTACAATTTTCTCCGTCAAATAGGCAGTGACTCAGTGTCTACGTCCATTTTAGAGCACTAACAAGGAAAAAAATTCTAATATGTTTGGATTGTTTTCGAACGTCGGAACTACACGTACGTATACGTACGACTAACTCGCATTGAGTATGCGCGCTCCCATAGCACTTTGAAGGTTGGGATTGTTCGTGCGTGTTCGTACGAGTCAAATTCGTACGAAAACGTATCCACTGTGCGGCCGGCCTAAGGCTTTATCAAACATTGTGGGGTATTAAGTCAAAGATGAGAGAGTTGGCTCGTTCATTTGTGGGACTATTTATTTTGTAGGTGTGTGGAAACTTTGCAAATTTATACTGATTTGGAATATAGTTTTCTTTGGGGGTAACTAATATTAAAATGCGCTAACATAAAAGCGTACAATCCCAAGCATTACGCCAACAGCGATGATCAGTTCAATGGGCAGCTTTAGGATATCGAAATTGTTTAATATTATAAATTCTAACCAAAAATGTTTTCAAAAACGGCTGGAAATTCGAAAACTCATATATTGAGTATTCTTAGATGTGAATTGAAAAATAAAATGCGAATGTTGGACTGTGCTATTATTTGGAGACAAAACTGGCGCCCAACGAGATGCTTTCGCTTTTTGAAAACATTTGCTATTCGGGTTGCTGACAATTATTATTTTTAAATGTGAAAATAAAGAGAAAGAGAGCGAGAAAGAGTGATTTACGACTGGTTCAGAGTCAGTCATTAAAAAAACAAACCTCACAGTCTTTCCGCAATCGCTCGAACTAGAAATTTTGTAAAAAACCGTACACAGTTCTTGAGCATATGATTGGTTCAGTGCACGTCCCTTTTATGTTTTTTTTTACATTCTTTTCAAAGCTACATAATTTGTTCTCATGTTAGTGTCTCCGTTCAGACAATTTTTGCGGCTTTTATTTCATTAGTTTTGAAATCCCCATTTCGATGCAACTGACTTTTCAGGCTAGATTTTTATTTGCGTCTTCTGCGTTGACAGGCAACTTAGATTCATTTAAGTTTGGAATTAACTGAAGAGGATTTGTTTCTTTAAAAAAGACACCCTAAATCACTTCACAAATGTTCTAAGCTGTAAGTGCTGTAAATTCTTTGAAGCTGCAAACTGCCATTGCCGCGATTACTTTCCATATTGAATCGCAGCGTTCAACTTCAGATGCAAATCGATATTTAGACGAGAGACGATATCGAACTGCTGCTGATATTTTGGTATTTAGCACATTGATTACTTCAGCTGTCAGTTGTTTGCTAAAAGTTTGAAAATATTTTTTTTAAATTTGATTGATAAAATCAAATGAACTCATACACCATTTGGCATTTTCAATAGGTGTCAGTTTTTCTTCCATTTTTTTTTACTGAAACTACGAGTTCGAACTTCTATGCTACAAGTACGACAGCTTAAACAGTCATGCATTTAGCAGTAGATAGCTATCAAACGACTGTCAAACTTAGTAATCTAGACGATGTACCAAAGTGTCTAAGGACACCACTTTAAGAAATGTCAAAACTGTTAAGTATTTTAAGGTAAAAGAACCTCCAATGAGATTAAAATGTGTCAATAGATCAAAAACTAACACTATTCCATTTGAAGATTGTCAATCTTGCAGCAATTACACACATAATTGTTTAACTCTCCGCCTAATAACCGAACGCTTATAAAAATATCCCAACAGTCGCGATTTGGTACAAAACTAAACATCATATTGGTACTGTCACTTTTGCGGCTATTAATGGCGTGTTAAATTGTTTAGCTAGTTGTGTCTAGTACGCAACGGCCGCGGGAGGTCTGGCGCTGTCAGAACAAAAACAAACCACGATCTTTGTTTTCGTCCTTTTGCTTTTTAAAATTTAGTTGCTTTGCTTGTGAAAATGGTTGACTTGACAGTTCGTTTTGTGTTTTTCTCTTTCTAAATGTAATGTGTAGTTCTCCGCTGGATTGAGAGTTAGAGTTACCATCTAGCGACCTAGCGTTAAACGGAACGCGACTTTCGCATATTTTGAAATCTCTCCCTCTGATTCCTTCCTCAGAGAAAAAAGCTGACTGCAATCGGAGCAAATACTTATAAGTTACAAACAATAAATAGAAAATAGCGTGGTTCAGTTCAACGACAACATTCAACGATAAATAGAACAGTGTGTCAAATATCGATTGGAACTGTCAACAACACCTTCGTTTTGACTCTGTTGTTAGAAATTGAGTTCAGTGGCTCTTTTTGCACACGGTTCAGTGGCCGAAATTGTGGTTCAAATACAGCTTCAAGCGTTTTTCCACAATTGGTTTCCTCTTACACAGAACTTTCCAAGCTAAGAGCCCATTCCTCTTCAATCCCCTTTAGCTAATTTAAGTACTGACTCACTTCATCTGTCTCGTGTCGAATTTGTTTGTTTTTCCTTTGATAGCCAAATAGAGTCGACGACAAACAGCACCCATTCGAATTTGCTTAGACAAACAAATTACTACGCCACTAGAACACGATAACGACCACTCGAATTCCGTAACATAAACCCAATCCCAATGTTCGTTCTGAAATGTATAGCGTGGTGCAAAGAAGCGAAAAACAAAAAAGCAAAATCTAAATACATAAACCGGCTTCCTATAGTCAACTTCATACACTCATCCATTGAAATTCATTCACAAAAACCACTTCCAAGTCGCCGCCGCGCCGACTTCCCGCCGATCACCATCTAGCCGACTCCATTCATGCTTCGGCACTGCCCAACATGAGCGTCTCTTTTTTTTTGCCAATGCATTGAAGGTTGTGTATAGTAAACTCCTTCGCCTACACGTTTACCGCGTGCCGTCCCCACACTATTATTCAACTTCCTCAGTGGATGTAGCCACCTAAGGCGGCCCCCCGCGCGCTCGCACACACTATGTCTGCGAACAAAAACGACCTAACGAACAGAAAACTTTGACACCGCGCATAGAACGGCGGCACGACAACGTCAGGCATGAGGCGGTAACGACGCGGCATCGTCTTATCGCAAGTGGTGGCTTGTACCAGGCCATATACGCGCAAGCGTGCCTGTCAGTCTGGTTTGATTGATACGAAAATGAAGAGAAAAAAAAAACGAACAAACAAAACGAACAACTTAATCGGTTGATGCTGAATAATTTATTGCTAATTTATATCTCAGAGAGTGCGCACACAATAGATGCTAACAACCGCGAATAGGCTGAGACGCTGTTAACAAGCAACGAAGTTGAGCGGTGAACAGCACCCTCTCGCGGCGAACAATGAAGAAGATGGATGATAGATCTCGCGTTCTCTTTTACTGCTGCGCGGGTCTGCGTCTGCTTTGTCGACAAATTGCTGCAATTATCGAAAATTGATTTATTTCCAGCTAATCACCGGATTCGTGTTTCGATTGTTGTTTCGCTAATCACACACTCTGTTGTCATCGTTGAGTAGATGTTTCTATTATGTATTTCGATTAAGAGATTTAGACATTTAGACATGCGGCTTACAGCTTACGGCATTAGCGCACTCTGGCCTCGGCCTCCGCACTTATTGTGTTTCCTTTTTAGGTGACAGATTGAGTGCATTAAGGCTTATCTCAGACTTATTTTGTTTTCCATTTGTTATCGCTTGCAGTTTCGGAATGTTCCACGATACACTGAAAATAGGCTGTCACGGACGGATTGGACCGATTGTACATATCATGACGCCGACATTTGGAGCAGACACATTGCAAGTGTCTTGGTCGAATTGCAGCCGCAAATACATAACGCATTTTCTTGAGTGAGTATTTTTATTTTTTTGACAGAAATTGTAACAGAATGAGTAAAGTTCTTTATGAGAAAAATGCGCATATAAGGTGATGGTTTTCCGGGATGGAATTCGGTCTTGATAAAAACTGGTGAACACAATTTTTAAAAGTACCTGTCACAATTTAATAAAAGCACATAAAAATTCGACTTTCGTTGTCAAAGACAAATGTGAAGAGAAAAACATAATTTTAAAAAACAAATATCACAGTTTACCATGACATTAAAAAAAAAAAAAAACAAATCACTTGGAAGAGATGTGCAAAGAAATATAAACAAAATTTTAAAACTATCAATTTTAATCTGACATTTTCATAATGACCGACATGTAAGATGCTTTTTATAGAAACCCAATACATATTTGATTTTCTTAATAAAAAATGTCTCCAATTAAAAAAAAGATTCCCCATAAAAGAAGAGATGTTCTCCTAGATGAACGTTTGGCGAACTTTGTCAAATTTCATTTGAAAATAGAAAGTAACATAAAGTGAAGTTTTTATGTTTTCTGTAAATCTTCAACCTCAACTATTGCCTAGAATTTTCATGAACTCGGCGGGAAACGAAATCTTCAGTAAAGGAACTTGAAGCGAACGAAATGCGAATCACCCAGCTAGCAGGGTGTGTTCTTTGTTCTGTTGGTTCTGTTCGCTTGTGCGCATTTTGACTGACGTCTGTAAATTAAACATTTATCAGTTATCACTAATCGGTCGCTCTTGCTTCACCTGCGCATCTGTCAATTCATCTTCTGAAATGAGAGAGGCATTACCTGTCAACGGTGAAAGCTATCGTGTGTATGGAACTGAATTGGTTCCTTTTGGCTCGAATTGAATGGTATGAGCATAAGTGGTCAATTCAGTCAGTTTCATTTCGGATTTATGTAGTTTAGTATGATAATTTTTACTGTGCTTTCCTTAACATTCACATCATAGGTATAGAGACTTCAGCTGGTTCCTTATTTTTGCTGCGATTCTGCATTTGGTAATGAATTCCTTTCTTTCCATCTCATAAACCGCTGTGCGAATTTCTAACCGTTAGGTCAAAATCTTCGTCAGTTTCAATAATTTTGTAGGTCCCGAATAAAAAAATTATCGTTTTAAGTCTCCCATCTCCAAATCAGAGTCAGGAGCATTTCAGAAGACAGCCGCCATCCTACTCAAGAGATGAACTTCAAATGAAGTTTACACTCAACGAGGAGCAAATTTAGAGTTCCTTGTTTCCTCCCATAATTTTTTTTACGTGGGATTAGATCAAAAGACACCCTTTCCAAACTCAAATCATAATTGAAACTTGTCACCTGTTACTCCAGCGTTTTAAAAGAAATGTGTATTTGTTTCCAGCCAAGGCCTTGGCAACTGCCTAGACGACAGTCCACACGAATCATTATACGACTACCCCGAACTGCCACCTGGCGCCATGTACAACGCTGAACTGCAATGTCGCCTGCAGCACAACATAACCGACGAAAATGTTGGTTCATGTTCGTCACCGCTTGAGATCTGTTCGCAGCTATGGTGTCGCGTGAACGGAGAGTGTGTTACGAATATGCGGCCAACTGCTCCGGGAACGAATTGTGGGAAGCATAAGGTAAGTGCTTGCTTACTTGTGATCATTTGAAATCCTTTGATCCGATTTTTTGTTTAGTGGTGTCGCAATGGGCAATGTGTGCCAATGGAGGAGATCACACCACGCGACGGTGGCTGGGGCAATTGGTCCGAATGGAGTCAATGCTCCCGGTCATGTGGTGGAGGGGTGTCCATCCAACAGAGGGAGTGCAACAATCCGGTGCCGGAAAATCGTGGACTCTTTTGCATCGGCGAGAGAAGGAGGTGAGCGTGGACTCGTCAATTTCTGTTCACTTATCTGATGCCGACTTTCCCTTCACAGGTACATCATTTGTAACAAGGATCCCTGTCCTGAGGGTGAGCCCAGTTTTCGAGCCCAACAGTGTTCGAACTACAATAGTATTCCATACCGCGGGGAGTTTTACAAATGGCTCCCTTATTTTGACAAATGTATGTAGGCGTGCGATTTGACCACAATTTTAGATTCAAATCCCTTCCCATTGTAGATAATCCTTGTAAGCTATTTTGCACGGATGCCGAGGGCACCGTCACCGATAGTTGGGGTGATGTAGCCGCAGACGGTACACCCTGCAAATTGGGGACCAAAAATATCTGCATCGATGGCATCTGCAGGGTAAGCCTATTTAAATGTTAGCCCATTCAAGACCTACTATGGTACATGCGCTTCCTTTTAGAAAGTCGGCTGCGATTGGGTTGTCGATTCCAACAAGGAAGAAGACCAGTGCGGAGTGTGCAGCGGGACTGGTGAAAACTGCAAGCCCGTTAAGGTAATGCTTTTTGTTTTATGCGTTCGAAAACCCTTTTAATGGAAGTTTTTTTTTTTTAAATACATAGGGCACCTTCAAAGACTCCTTCAATGCCACCGACGGCTATGTGGAAATAGTAACAATACCGGCCAAGGCCCGTCACATCATCATCAGAGAGATGACCAACTCACCGAATTACCTGGCTGTTGGCAGGGCTAATAGCAGTAAATTCTATTTAAACGGTCATAGGTAAGCATAGGCATCCAGTTCCCATCAAATGGGCAACGCTCTTACGCGACTTCTTCTCATTACAGACAAATTTCTATGCCTGGCGATTTTATTATCGCCAGCACTGAGAGCATATACGATCGTGTCGATCATCAAGAGACTATAACTATACCTCATTCGATTGAGCATTTCATCACTTTATATGTGAGTGACCGGCTGCATGCCAAATTAATCAGATTTTTGACAGATTAATGAGTTCTTTGCTACATTTTAGGTGATTGTTACATCATCAAAACCAAATGAAGGCATCTATTATGAGTTCATATTGCCTGTAGTCAATACGACCTCTGTACAGAATTACACGTGGAAACTGGGCGATTGGACAGCGTGTACGGCAACGTGTGGCGGTGGATTCCAGAATCGAATACCATTGTGTTTCGAGAGCGGCAAATGTGAGTAACCGATAATAATTTGAATTTTTTATTATTGGATTGGCTGTTGCATACTTGTGGGGTGTGTTTATTAAAAGTCAATAAATCTGTAGCATACATCGAGGTGAACGTACAATTTGATAGGGTAACACAATTTTAGTTGTCCATCAAGTTTTCATGACAAAGCAAAGATGTCTTAAAATTTTACTTTTGTATGTCACTTGTTTATTTTCTTTCTTTTTATTTGACACTGGCGTTGTCGGGAAACTTAGAGTGACATTTCTGAACTATTATATTTAGAATGGGCAAAATCTAAAGTCGACTAGATTGGTCCGAAAATACATGTTACCTGAACGAAAAGAATAGATTCGTGGCCTACCACTCCATAAACGTCAACTGAAATAGCTGTTCATATGACCGATCTAAGTCAATCAAAACTGAGACACGTCAAGTCAGTTGTCGGACAGCTGTCAGACTTGAACAAGATACTTGAACGTCCCCATTGATTAAAAAGAATTGCCCTTTCCATCGAAAGAGCAAGTCTAGAAGTGATCTTTACATATTTTCTATGTTTCATTGAAAAAGAAAGTGCACTTCCAGGGCAATTCTTAGCGCGACAGAAGTGTTTGAAAGAATTGTTCTCCCATAATACTTCTCGATCTACAGTGATGCCAACTCTTTGCTAATTGAGAATTATAAATGCATCAATGCATTTAGGTTGAAGCAAAATTTAAATGCAAATACGTTTTGCACAGATGCTGCATCGTCAATTATATACAATTAATAAATTTTTCCTCTTCTTATCTAACACTGACGTTGTCGCAAAATACCCTATTACTACAGAATAATGCTTCATATATTTTGTTACGAAACGTATACTTCGAATGTAATCTAAGTTCGGAACATATTTGACTTTATTTCGGAACGGTTTCATTTAGAGTCCATTTTTAAATTTTCATTCATACTCATAATTTCCAATTCTACTTCCATTTTCAGTGATCAACGAGGAGGAACTCTGCTGGTCGAACGCAAACAATTCAATGCCGAAGAAAATATCCCGGCGTTGCAATGAAATCCCATGTCCGTCTCATTGGTGGATCGGTCAGTGGCAGCTCTGTCCAGTGACGTGTAAAATTCCCGGCGCACCAATTCCAGTGAAGCGACGATCGATAATATGTCTCGATCAGAAAGATATCGTTCTGCCCGAGTCAATGTGCAATAATGCAACCAGACCGATCGATGTCGAGTCGTGCGGTCTGAGAATTCCAAACTGCAGCAGTGACATGAAAAACGATATTATCCTTGACTAGAATCTAATTCTGAAAGCAATTTCTTTGAGTGGCGTATCTACTTAATCGTCTATTATTTTTTTTATTTAATTTTTTATTTTTTTTTATTTTACAATTATTTATATACTCGTTTAATATTACAAACAAAAAAGAATTGAAAGAAAAGAAAATTACTTTATGGTACCTTATTATTTTATTTTTTTAGAAAGATAAAAAAAAGAACAAACATAATAAAAAATATATTTTTTTTTTATAAATAAAATTGAGTGTACTTTTATTTTGCTATTATTTTATTTCGATTTTCTAATGAGGTGGGATCACAATGGAGTTTTGAGTTTGAATTTATCGTTTTTAATTTTTTTGCTAGTATTCATAGACTTAGGCGTATAATGTTTTAGAACGACAATAATTATGGAGTACTTTTCGTTAAGTTAAGAACTAAATTGTTGCTTCTTACGAAAAAAAGTATAATCACAACCTAAAATCTGGTATTGTCAGGCATTTTAACAAAATATGCTATTTTTTCTTTTGGCACACGATAGCTGTGTATCCAGCGACTACCTTTCCGCAGAGAGCCGTCGATACCGTCCTTCCAAACGCCCTGAGGTAAATACACTGAAAAGATATTTAAGAGGCATTTTAGTTATCGAATATTAGGTGAGGACTATGGGCATGACAAAGCAATAGCATTGCACTAGCAGATCAGTAATAGAATATTCAAGCAGAAACGGATTCATAGTAAACACGAAAAAGGACAGTTACAATTTACAAAGTAGTAGCACTCTAGCAGATCTTTAAGAAAACCATGGTAGAACTGTAATAGAACAGTTGCGACAAAGTTGTGGAGTACAACAATAGTTACAGGAGCCTTAACTAATGAAGTGGCATGACAGTAACAGTGATGTAGCAGAGTAGCACAAAAGCTCTATTCAAGGAGTAACTTAAATATAGTGCAGCTTAATAAAAGCAAAACAGTTGCAGTTAGAAGAGTTGTAACAGAACAATATCAGAAAAGTTTGACGTAACAGAGATATAACAGAGTTGCATCAAAGTAATATTTAAGTAGCAAAGGCGCAGCAGCAGCAGCAGCGCAGTAACACTGGATACTAACCTTCTCTAACATCGACACCTTCCTCCAGTACCGGTGCCACAATCAATTCCTCTCCGATTGAGAATTCATCATTAACACTCAAGCAAGCTGGATCGTTGGGATCCAACATCCATAGCGGCCTAACCAACGGTAGACCCTCGTTCATCGACTCACTTAGGTAGCTCTTCAGCAACGGAATGACAGTCTTCTGTCGTATATTCGTCAGTTCCCTAGCCACTTCGGTGACATAGTCACTCTTATATTCGGACGGCAGATGGCTGAACTGCATCGACGGTAGGAATGTGGTAAGTTGCAGCCATCTTATGTAGAGATCCTGATCGGGCAGATCCGACTGGCTAAGGGAATAGAACGAAACCATTTTCGAGAGTGACTTGTTCAGGTGATAGTCGCCACCGATTGAGCCCGGCAAAATGAACGGAAATCCAATGACACCATAGTTGAGGATCGTTGAAAGCACCTCCTTAAGACCCAGCCAGGAAGAGTTCATTGGGGGAGTGCTTAGAAACGCGGGCGGCTTTGGCACCTCTGTGGCCGTTGAGACACCAATGAAGCCTACATTCTCGAAGCTCGATGTAAACAGCTTGGCATACATGTCGGGGTTCTGCAACGTCTCTCGGCATTGATAGTAATGAGGTAGATTGTGCCCGGTGCCCAAGTCCAAGTAGAAGCTATCCACTTGATACTCCTGCACCAGGGCTTGTAACTTCTCCATAAGCCATGGTATCGATGCGTTGTTTGTTATATCGACAACTCCAGCACTAGACGAGCTCTTGTATCGCGTCAGAGCGGGAATGCTCCGCTCTGAATGACGTTCGTAGATAAGCAGTTTCTTGTGCACTGCTTCTTTAAAGGTAGGACTGTCGGTACTGATGAAGGGCTGTACGGTAAAGACAATCTTGAAGCCCCTCCGATGGAGAACATCTATCGTCTCCTTCAATGTCGGGAAGCGACTTCGATCGACGGTGAAATCACCAACGTTCTCCTGCCAGAACTCATTGACCAGGATGTGGCCAAGTCTCATGAAGCCCGTCGCAATTACCTCCTCCGAGTAGTTGTAAATACTCGTTTCGTTGATGGACATGGTGTCGTTGCCATGCGGAATCTTATAGATCGGCTCTTCGAGGATCGAATTCAGAGTCTTAATGTCCTGCTCCTTAAGACCGTCCCACAGACTCTTTTGCGTCATTAGCATGTGAAGACCACGCATGTCATCCGCCGCGCAAACTCTATACTCCAGCTCGGGGTACTCAGTCAATCTATTGACATAGGCGTAGTCGTCATTCATGGCACGAATGCAGAGCTGATTCCGCGACTGATTCACCGACACATACAGTGGATTCTGATCGCTGATTTGGATGCCGATTCCCAGCGAATTGATAAAGTACCGCTTTATTGCGTTACCAAACTGATGCACCTTCATGTCGCCGGTTATAAATGGGGAGAACTCAAAATTCGCTCTACTCAGGGTCCAGTCAACGTTTTTCACTGGGCCCCCGCCAAACCAGAGGCCCGAGTCCCGAGCTAGCTCATAGCAATCAGTGGGAAATATTCCAGAGCCCAACGCCTGCCATCGCACCGAGTAGCAGCGAAAAACATCGTTATCCTTGAAGCTCATGTACAGCCTGGCGAGATTATTCCACTCCAGGCAAATACTGCCGTCATTCAACTTCTGATCCTCAAGACAGGGAAACGGTACCGTCTCCATTCCGAGCGTGACCCCTAGTTTCGCTGAGATTACTTCTTCGTCCTCCACATTGAAGATGCGTAGCACGCGGTCTGTCGCTGAGAATTTTGCTTTCGCAAAATACGAACGCGTGAGTACTTGCCGGTGATACATTACGTAGGCATAGCCGATCTGAAAAGGGAGGTTAGTTTGGAATGAACATATTAACCGGAAGTTTTAACTACTCACCAGGAAGACTATGATAAAGAAAAGGGAGACGACAAACATCTTGAGATTATAGTCTTTGGTTTCGTTTTTCTTCTTACGAATCATTTGCGGGACAGCCTGAAATTGAAATGGTAGGTTTTTGAGGTTAATGTCCACACTAAGTATTTGGTTGTACCAATACCAACTTACCTGCATTTTCTCCCTTAGCAGACTAGCTATGGAATTTATGCTTGTTATTGAGGTCTGATTGCTTATGACACTCTGGGTGTCAAATTCACCGGCCAACATCTCTTTGTTGTTGAGTCTCAAGGAGGGTAGTGGTGCAATTGATCCTCTTCGCCTGCTGCGAAAATTGTCTCTAAAAAAAGATTGAAAACGATAAGTTAGAAATGGTGAGCATCGGTTAGATTATTTTTAGCTCTCTGAAAAGGAAGTTGGGTCAATCCTACACAGCGGCTAAAAGGTATCTAAGGCGCCGCTTAGTGGACTTTTTAAGTCAGACCTAACGTGGCAAATATTTTTGCTATATATACATATGTCAAGGTGAACGCGTCACTTAAGAGACTTATAATACGAGTTGTTTGTCCGTACAACTATTTAAAACGCATATAAAAGAGTACAAACGAAGGTTCCTGATCAAACAGACGGCAGTATGGTCAATTCTTTTATTTTCCTCAAGCACTCGTGGCGTGCTACCGAATGAACGAGGATAAAAAAATAAACTCGTGTGACACTGGCCTTAGGCTTTGTGATTGGTAAGTGTCTTGTACTTAAGAAAATACGTGCCGAGCCTAAAGGAAAACGATCATCACTACAGCCAATGTAAAGAGACAAGATCTGTGAGCAATAGGCTATATTTATCAACGACTTTTGGTATTTTTATATGACAGTAATTTTGTTGTTAGGTGCTAATGATATTTGCTATGCTTTTCGACATCGAATATTTGCATTGTTTGTAGTATCATAACTCAGGAATTTTTTAGCGGAGGGGGCATGGCTCAGACAAGATCTAATTTTAAAGAAAGTATGTAGATTTTGACTCGTTTTCGTTGGCAGAGACTCAAAGTCTGTGCTAGAACACACGCTAGTCAATTTCAAGTCTAGGGCCTTTCCAGGGGCTGCCGGCCAATGTCCCTAAATATATTTCTCAAATTTTCATTAAATTAATTAGTCTTCAAGTCTTCTTTCTGACAGCACAGTTTTTTAAGTGGGCTTATTTGACACGATTCTGCATCAAGAGCGATGGCACTCGAATAAACCTTGTTGATAGCTTTCAAAAAAAGCATCAAGATGAATATTGAACTACTTAAGCGAATATATCATTACATTGACTAGTTGGTGGTTTTTTCTTTTAAAAACAAAAATTCATTCCCCTGTAAACCAGTTGCAAGAGAAAAAATCCCAAAACATATCATTCACCGCTTTCAACCAGTTATCGGTAATTACAATTAGTATGCACGACAGTCGCTGCACTATGCCGCCTGCACAGAGGATATTATGAAGTTCAGTGCAATTTGTAACAAGGCAGAAAAAACAAGTTACAAGTTCAGACGTACGTCTTAGCACGTGCTTTTGTACACAGGTTAGCAGATATACACAAGATAAACAATCCAGCGACAGACATTGAAGCTACATAAGTTAGTCAGTTTCAAGTCGTCACATTTTCTGATATCACTTTCTCGGGCAACATGAAGTCATTTAATAATTTAATAGGACACACTGCGTAGCGTATGTAATATTTTATGACAATTTATTTATAAGTGACTGAATTATAATTCACCGGGTATACAGTGAAATTATTTAATAAACACAAGTGCAACGTCTGTGCGAGGTTCATTTAAAGTTGTTGATCGATTTACATAACTATAAGAAGGATGACACTGCAATCTGTAATTGAATTAAAATCTATGTTTTTTTTACGAAAAATGCCTTTAAATCAGAGGAAATATTTTCAGGAAGATGAAAAACCGCTCTTTACATTTACATTAAAAAGAAATCAATTATATTTCTGATCGTGCCCATCAGAATGACCGCTGCAGACCGAAAAAGTGCTAATGAGAAAAAAAGGAATATCAAAAGCGTCTCCCCAATTGAAAAAAGCGCCAAAATAGTAAAAAATTGCAGGCTCTCAAAAAAGGTGACTTTAGTCGCACAATGCCCATTAGCAAATAATGGGTCGTATGAATAAAATGTAGCAATTGCTTTTACTCAAGAGAAATGTCAAAGCATTTGCTACATTTTGTATGAATAAAACCCAATTTGAGTTAGTTCCAATTTTTGACATGTTCGAAAAGCGGCGGCACTGACCTTTTACTCAGATCGGTATGAATAAAACTTATCAGACAAAGCAAATGCTATGCATATTCTGAGTCTGCTATTTAGTTGACTCAGACTTTTTGCTAAATATTTTGTACGCACATTCTTTACATAAAACAGTTTAAGTATTGTGAATTTTCGATGTTTTGTTTATAAATAGTTAAATTAAGTTCTGTTCGTGCAGGAAAATCACGGAAAACATGGATGGGATAAGTTTTCGTATTACACATACCTGTTTTACCTCTTGTTGTTAACGTTCGTGCAAAAAAAAAAAACAAAAACAGTATAAACAAAGAAGAAGTGGAGACGATAATAACTTCAAGCAATTGTATCCTTTCACGCGTGAAAACGTGGACATTTTGGCTTATACTTTCTTAAATGACAGTTTTGAAACGCGTGGTGGTGCTCTTTCAAATATCCAGAAAATTAAATCTTTACTAAGGTATTTAGGAGATCGGAGCTTTCTGGTAAACATTTCAAAATTCATGGCTAAACAAGTAAAAAATTTATGTGTTTAGGTTGGTGTTTGAGAAGATCTTGATGTTTATCAGTCAACCGAGGAAGAAATCAAACATCACCAAACGATTTGGCAAATAAAATTTATGTGTCCATGTGCAATTGGAGCTATAGATTGCATTCATACTTCTGAATTTTATTTATTTTTAATTTCAATATCAACAAAATTCGTTACAATCTCAAGGAAAATTCAAAAATTTAATTTTACTGGTCAGGTTTGATAGGAACTGCAAGGCAAGGACATATACAGCGAAGTAAATGCTGTGTTCGAATTTTCGAACTTACTTTAGGAAACTATGTTTTTATTCATACAGATTCAAAGCATTTGCTAAGGGCTTTTACTTTGCTAAAACCTTTCACTCAAAGCAAATGCTAGTTTTTATTTATACAACCCAATGACAACCAACTTCACATCGAAAAGATAGAAAAACTTTGTAAGAGAAAGATGACGTTCACTTGGTAGTTGGCACCATATGGGCAAATCATACCAGAGACAATACTGAGACCACCATCTTCGGCCGATTTCCCGTTACTTGCCTACAAGCTATATTTTTATTAGGTGGCAAATGCTAAGTGCGCTTGTATTGTTACATAGAAATTGGTATTGACAAATGTCACGTAATTTCAGAAATTCCGGCTCACAATACACTCGCACCTTGCATATGCCGCTTAAATAAAAACACTATAATTTTAGAACATGGCTATTTCCAAATCCAATTCAAAATTATTTCTTAAGCCCGTATGAGACTACATTTTTCTCGCATTTTTTCCTTATTTTTATGACGTTAAAACATATTTTTGCCTGTTTGCAGTTAAAACGAAAATTACTGAACATATTTTTACAAGACGTTGAAATGTTTGAAAAGACAATGCAAAGTCTCTGAAAACAATATCGTCAAGATCACCACTATTTTTTGGGACCGTTTTTTGACCAAAATTCATTATGTATCTGCCTTTTTCTCTGTTGAACCGGAACGAATGATATCACTTCCAATGTATGAATTGTGTTTTTTTTTTTTTTTTTTTTTTTTTTTGTCGGAGGTTGTTACTATCCGATGGAGCACTCAGACACAAACTACAGGTCCATTGTACTGCCAAACAGACACCTTACATTACTGTACTTAGTTTTCCCGTCTTTCGAAGAAAGATGAGAAGGAGCTTCAGTGATGAAGAGCTTAGATGTTCGGCACTCACCACATCAGCCCCAAAGATCCGCCACCTGATGCGAGCAAAGGCGGGACAGCTACAGAGGAAGTGCTCCGCTGTATCATCGTCCTCTCCACAAGCAGGACAGATAGTGGTGTTGCTCAAGCCCAACACATTTAAGTGTTTGGCAAAAGCTTGGTGGCCCGAAAGGACGCCCACAAGCAGTCTGCAGTCGATTCTCCTAAGAGATAGAAGGAAAGACGCGGACCTTTTACAGATGTCCGGACGCAGTCGTTTGGTCTGCCTACATCCAGCACAGTCTCGCCACCGACGCTCGTGTTCACGAGAAACCCAAGTATCAATGGATGACCTAACCACAGAAGCAGGCAGACCCAACGCAGGTTCAGGTCCTGAGAAAGCCTCTTCTGAACCCCGTCTGGCAAGCTCATCAGCAATCTCATTTCCCTGGATACCAGTGTGACCTGGGACCCAAACAAGATTCACGGTGTTGAGCCTTCCGACTAAGTTCAGAGAAAGCTTGAGTTCGAGCACTAACTTGGACGAGGTAAGAGGGTTAAGCAGCGCTTTTAAAGCAGCTTGGCTATCACTGCAAACGCATATGCTTCTAGCCCTCCACCTGTTCGTCACAATATAGCGCATAGCCATAAGGATAGCGAAAATCTCCGCTTGGAAGACAGACGCATGGTTACCTAAGGGGTAGTGTAGTCTAATGTTCTCGCTTTCCACAAAGACACCAGAACCAGACCCTTGTCCGGTTTTGGAGCCATCCGTGAATACACGATGGCATTCTTTCCCAGGCTCAGAGTCTGACCGAAGCCATTCCGTTTCCTGAGGAAAGTTGACATGGTAGTTTTGTCGCAGTAGGATTTCTGGGGTCATTGCGTCAGACGGCATGTCCATAAGACAGGGGTCAAAGGACAATTCTCGCACAAGTTCCTCAAAATTCCAATGCGCGTGGTACCAAAAGCCACCTCTCTTTAACCGAGAAATGGTTTTCAGCGTACACCCCATGATAAAAATATCAAGAGGGGGGAGGTTCATCATAGCATCTAGAGCAGAGCCCGGAGTGCTAGGGAAGGCCCCTGTGCATCCAAGACAAACCGTTCTTTGAAGTCTGGCAAGAGAGGCAGTAACACGTTTCCGCGAAAGCCTGTTCCACCATACAACCGATGCGTATGAGAGAAGTGGTCTTATCATTGCCGTATAGATCCAAAGGACCCTTTTAGGAGATAAACCCCATGTCTTGCCAAAAGCGCCTTTGCACTGCCAGAAAGTTGACAGCGCCTTATCGGTTTTTGATTCGACATGCTTGGACCAAAGAAGCTTTCTAGTGACGCCTTTTAGCACAAGCTGAGTCAGACCAGTGATCTTCCTCCTTCTCGTGAAGAGAACAACCGTAGTTTTAAGAGGATTCACTGAAAGCCCATTTCTTGTGCTCCAATCATCGATTAGGCCCAAAGATCTCTGCGCCCGAGAGCAGACGGCCTTTAGGTCTGAACCGACAGACAGAACGGCGACATCATCCGCATAGGCTTGTGTGTAGGTTCCAGGAAGATCGAGAGCCGTTAGCAGAGAGTCCACTACCATACACCATAAAAGGGGAGACAGAACACCACCTTGAGGGCAGCCCCTGTTTACCCCAGTCATGACGCATTTGCCACAATCCGCCTCGGCAACCAACGTCCTGTACATTAGCATTGCTTTAATCCACAAAACCAATGTTTCATCTACACCATGATGTCTGGCTGCATTGCACATGCTATCAAAAGTCGCATTATCAAAAGCACCCTCGATATCGACGAAAATACCCAGCGCGTACTCCTTCCGATCAAGAGCACTTTCAATCCTACCAACAAGGTTTTGAAGCGCGGTTTCACAGGATTTTCCACGCTGATAGGCATGTTGCATCAAAGAAAGAGGATGCGATCGAAGAGCAACATTGCGCACGTGCAGTTCAACCAGTCTCTCCAAGCTTTTCAGCAGGAAGGAAGACAGACTTATGGGTCTGAAACTTTTGGCGAGAGTGTAGTCGGTCTTACCTATCTTTGGTATAAACACGACTTTAACCATACGCCAAGGGGAAGGTATGTAGGCTAAGGCCAAGCTAGCGGTGAAAATTCTTTTCAGCGTCGGCATCAGCTGACTAAAACCTTGTTTCAGCATAGCCGGATAAATTCCATCCGGACCCGGTGACTTGAAACTCTCAAAAGATGCAATTGCATATTTGATAGCTTCGTCCGTCACCACTCCGGATGCAACATACCAACTACGCCGCGTGGTGTTGGATAGTTCAGAAGTGGCCACCATAGGCGGTACCACTGAAGAGCACGTAGTGACCTGATTTCCCGGGAAGTGAGTCTCCAGCAGGAGACTAAAAGTCTCCGCCTTTGTCTCAGTGTAGGTACCATCAGATTTTTGGAGCGATTCCAGTTTACTTGGTCTGTCCCTTTTGAGGACTTTAACAAGCCTACTGGTTGCACTTAGTGAAGCGACCTCCTCACAAAATTTCCTATAAGAGTCACTTTTCGATTTACGAATTAGTCTCTTAAATTCTTTTTGTTTCGATCGATACAGATTCCAGTCTTCTTCTAAGTTGGTTTTTAAAGACCTATTTAGGAGCTTCCTGGTTTCTCTGCGAATACACTGCAGTTCGGTATTCCACCAAGGTACCGGTTTTCTACAGGAGTTTTTTGAAACTGGACACGCTAGTTCAAAACAACGGGTAATGACGCTGCTCAGATACTGAGCAGACTTCTCCACCCCCTGTATTGATCTCAGCTTGAGTGGTGCTTTAACAGAATTGCCAAGCTCCTCCTCAAACCGAGCCCAATTTGTTTTCCTCGGATTTCTCCTCTCCAGCGAAGGTGAAACTTCACAGCAGATTTGAAATTCGATGTATCTGTGATCTGACAAAGTGCTATCTGGCGATTAAAAGCGACAATGAATGGGGACGTTCAAGTATCTAGTTTAGTAATTCTGACAGCTCTCTCACTAAGTGAATCTCGGTTTTGATTGGTCGAAATCGGTTATGAGAGCAGCTGTTTCAGTTGACGTTTATGGAGGGGTAGCCGACGAATCTAGTCAAGAAATTCGTGACTGAGTACTAAGTTGACAGTTCTTATATGTATCTGACGCAGAAAAAGTGACGTTCCCGACCAATCTAGAATTTGCGTTCAGGTAACATCTCATCCAGACCAATCTAGTCGACTTAAGATAACTAGATTCTTGAATGCGGCCTTTGTCTGCGCAAAAAGCGCAGATGGCTGATGAGACAACTGGACGTATGGTGTTGTGATGTGTGGACTATTAACACGAATTGAGTGCAAGTGTTTTCCCATTTATTAAAAACAAACACTCACCTAAGAGTGAGACAAAATTGCGTTTGACAAGTTTTAACAATTGATGGGACTAAATTTTTTGAAAGTATCAATCGGAAGCAGTTTTTTTCACGTGTATCTGACTAAGAGAGCTAAAATTCACTTCCTAAAAAAATAACCAGAGCTATTCCAACATACAGTTTCCACAACTTTGAAAATCGGGTTCGAAAAATGTAAAACTGAATTCGCTTCATAAATGTATACAATTTCAACTCATCTAATAGAATATGACACCATCTTTGTGCAAAACACTTATATTACACATAAGCAAATAGATAAAAATGCACTCCGACACATGGTGACTGCACAATGCACACACAGCTATTATTCCAACAATCCAGTAGCTGTTTGCTTTGTTAGTCAAATGAAACTCTTATCAGTTAAGAGCATGTAAAAATGCCAAGCCAACTCCCTTTTGTTAAACATTTTATCCACAAAGCAACATTACATTCACTTTTCGAAGGAATTGCATTTTTTTTTAATTCTTTTCTCCACAAACTTCCTGAGGCCGACGCGACTACAATTTGTTTTCAAATTAAATTAAGTATCACTTGATTGTTCTTCCTCGCTTGTGTGAGAATGTCATTAACTAATCCCCCATCATCTTACCAGATAGCTACAATCGAGTTTTCCGCACCGGAACACAAGGAAGGCCCGCCACAATTTCGCATCCAATTTTCTACTTCCAATGGCAAGAAATAATTACCATTTAATTATAAATGATCTGCTCGAGGATAATTAGAATCCAAGTTTTCGGAACTAACGATGGGCTAGGTACTAAGACGCGATCTTATCAGAAGCGGTTCTCTTGAGATACTGTTCGAGAGAGAGAGCTTAATGTGTGCGCCAGCATCAGCAGCCGCATGGCGCTCAGCAAAGTTGACTTTAAGATACAATTGCTAAACACAGAATTCATATTCACTCGCGAGCTAAGGAATGAGATAGATATGATATAGTATCTGGCGCGCGTACGGTAGCGAGTAACTAAGTCGGGTAGTTAGTTAGTTAGGTTAGTTATATACTTTTATTGGTCTTTATTAGTGGCTACAGCTTACTCGATACTCGTATCTTAGGCTATGGCATGTGTGTGTCTATAGAATGTCATCATAATGAATTAACTGCGCTCCGTGGGTTCAGCTGGATCACTTAAAAACGCATGCGAGACCAGACGAACCGAGAGAAGGAATCTTCTCTGAAACGGAAAGAGTTTCAAATTCGATGAGTGATTCCAGTGAGTCTGGAAGTTTCTGCTTAGGAGTGTGCGTTTTCTCCATTAGTTTTGATCAAATTAAGCCGACTTTGTTTCACCTTTTTCATTTTCGTTGTTGTAGTTGGCTGCTGGCTCGCCTGATTGGAACTGAAAGTACGTCTGTTGGCTATTTGAATAAATTACCAATCACGAAAGGCGTATGACGCGAAGTGGGCTCTTGCTTTTGATTTACTCGATCGGCACTTTTCGAATTGCCTTTGGAACTTCAGAGTCATCAATTTCGATTGATTTGTGCAACATTTTAATTATCGTACAATTCGATTTGAATAAATCATTGTTGGGCTATTTTTGTCGCCGCAGTTTGTATGTGTTTGAAGACTTTTAGCCATAAGTCAATGACATTCGACAGCGTCCGCGTCGCGTGCCAATTAGGTCATTTAAAGACGGATGCACTAGAGCAGAGCAAAATAGATCACGATGATTAAATACTTGCGGAAGTTTCTGCTAAATGCCAACTCCGAACCGCCCAACAACTGTCTGTAATAATGGCGGCGTTGGCCTGCTGACCGCTGGATGATCAACTCTATTAAAAAAAAAATCATCAGTTGCAGTTTTACTTTTTCGCAATTTAAACCCTATCAACTTTAATGAACCTTATATACATATAAGTATTTTCAACGATTGGCGGGACGAAACTTCTAAATAGCAACATCTCTTCATAAAAAATGTCAAAATTGTTAGCGATTCAGCCTAAATTGGTTTTCCACATTTAGAGGAGGAATATTTGCCTAAAATTATTTAATAAGATGCCCAACTCACCGATGCAAAGGTCTACGTCCACTTTCTTCGCCATCTTCACCAGCATCGAACGCAAATGTGGTGACAGTTTTCTCTGGTACGCTGAAGGTGACTGAACCGGAAACGTCATCAGTTGTCTGTGAAATAAAATAAAATAAGTCAGTTAGGTTAAAGAGTTTATTTAGAAATTTAAAAGAAATTAGGTCCGCGTTGTACGACGAAAAATTTCAAAGGGCATACGCATACTCAATTATAAAAAGCTAGCTGGTACCCGAATCTTTGCTTGCGTATAACTAGTACTTCGAGGTTCGAGTAGCCATTTTATTCTCCAAACATTCATTAAAATGGTAAATGATTGACCACGAGTAACTCAACGCATCCTTAAAGGAAGGGGATGTAAAAAGCAATTGTTCCCGACGGAATTCCAGGCTTTTGTTCTTGCTGCAAGCCTGGTCGAATACTGTCAAAATAATCAAACAAAACAATTAAGAGGTGACAAGCAGCGTATCTAATGCTTCGCATATTTTTTTCTGCTATTGAGACCTTTTGATGGACGCAGGCAATCGTGACAGTTGGATTCTGACATTCAATTCTCCGTTAATATTGGGGACGGTCGAATACCTAGTTCATGTAAAACGTAAACTATATTTGTCTGGCCTAGGTATAAGAACGCGTTGACTTGAATTGTTTGTATTATCGCATTTTTTTTTTTAATTTTGACACTTCGAAAAGTCAGCTTAATATGCAGTCAGGATTTTTCTTGACTAGATTTGTCGACCACCCTTCCATAAACTGCAATTGAAAAAAACTATTTACATGAGCAATCTAGGCCAATAAAAACTGAGACACATCAAGTCATACAGCTGTCAAACTTTACTAACTAGAAACCCGAACATCCCCATTCATCTTAAAAAGGCATTATTTTTGTTTACTCTGTCAGGAAGAGAAATTGCAATTTTATTTAATGTGAATTATTCAAACAGCTGAATCTGAATTTGTAGGAAATAGGAAGCTGTTGGTATTTTGACTAAAAAATTTTAAACTATTGTAGTGTACATTTTTGACTGCTGCTTAAAGCCTTCCGGCTTGGATCAGTTGTAGTAGATTCCGCCGAATAGAATATCCAGACCAGTGTCCATCAAAAAGTCAGTTGTCCACCTGAAGCCGTAAGCATTTTCACACATTTGTTGGTGCTACATTTTTCCTTTGACGCAGAAGAACGTAACAACTACCACTTAAAGTGTTAGCATGCAACAAGGTAAACAGTTCAGAACACAATGCTCATCTTCACCCTCTTAGCACTCTGCGAAATCAAAATATTGAAACTTATTATCTGCTAAGTGCGATAAGGCGTTTGTACATATTTTCAGCTTCCACCGGTCACGCACAGTGTAAAGCAGATAAGGTTGGATTTGTGCGGACAAAATTATGAACAATATTGCAGCATCAACACAAAAAAAAAAAAAACAGCACCGTGAATTGTATAAATCACATTCCGCATAATCCACATGAGCTAAATCTGCTTATCAATGTCAGGAGACTCTTCAGTTAAGGTATGTACCTACTACATATATCTATATCCCACCGCCAATAGAAACAAAACAAAGCCATTTGTGGCTAAATCCCAGAACTCGCTGACACAACACTTTACAAAGAGAAAACAGAGCTATATGTCCAACACAAAAAACAATTGTCCGAACAATCAAGCAAAGTGATGTTAATTGCTGCAGCAATTTGACACTTGATTGCATTTCAGTTCTCCATTAAAAATCACTCTGTACCTGCCTTATCCAGTAAACTATTGAGATTTTGCGCCTTTGCACTTGAACTAGGGCCGCTGTCTTTTTTCTGAACGTCAGCGGATGCAAATGAGGTTTCCGTTTCTATTTTATCCATATTACGCACTGGAACTACCCTCTCTGACAGTTGTTGCACTTTAGTGTCAATTTGAAATTAAATTTTCAACGTCAATGATTTAATTCGATTACACTCTATCAATAAAACAGAAAAATGTTTTTAATTACTACAACACTGCCGCAATGACCGACTGCGCTCAAGGCGTCCTCCTTTCGCGATCATTTCCGTTGTCACTCTGCTCGACTACTGAACGACAATCGATGACAATGAGCCGCGATCGCTTGGTTTTCGAATCAGAGCGTTTTCTTGTTACACTGTCCGCCAGGCTTTTGAATCAGAAAACGATAACTGCCCCCCACCCCAACTATATACCATACCCAAGGAGAGAAAAAAAAATGAAAAACTCACCACTAATCGGTGGTGATTTCTCCCTCGCCGCTAATGTCATCGATTAATTTGACGCATCATCGGTGAAGCCGAACGAGACAAGTTTTGTTGCCAGACCAGACAGTCTTCATGTTCCAAACACAATACGAATACCCGATGGTAATTATGCCGTTTGTCTCTGATTTTTGCTGACACTTTTAAATACCCACTGACACATTCGTCGATTGTGACGTTTTGCCGAGATTGACGTGCAAATGAACAGTCAAAAATGCTGAGAAATTATGTGCGCAGGTGGGCAAAATTCAAAATTCAAAAATCATGATTAATTGTTTAATTGCCACGGAAAGAAGTTTCATTTGTTATTTACAAAGTTCAGGTTCAGGGTTACGGTTAACCGAGTGAATGACATCAATCAACACTACAGCAATCTTTTTATTGATAGAGTGCCTTGGCAGTAAAATTAATTGCTCGGTAATAGGATTTTTTGCTTAGCGGAAAAACAGACTTATGTAGTTTTATCAAAACGGTGTGACATTTGCTTTGACCGATGTTACTGTCAATGAGTTGGAATGCACTACAAGTGCCAACCTGATTCTTAGTTAGGTTCGAAAACAATCTTCTTGGAGGACAGAAAAATTAATAAGTACAAACCATTTATTGTAGTCACTTGCAAAACTAGAAACGATTAACACCTGCGGAAACTTTGTAAAGTGACGCATTTAAAATAATCGCTTATTTTTTCAAAGCCTTTAATGTGATATAAATGCAAATTCAAAAGCTAAACGCAAACTGCAATCAAGTGCAGTAAAATCCTATGTAATTTTGTTAATCGTTGATAATGCGGTTTAACAACTTTATTACCTATCCACTGAGATTAAGACTTATTCCAATAGCAATAGTAAATTTTTCTTGATCAATATCATTGACTGATAAAAGTGTACATGCCAGAGCCAACAATAATTATAAATTGACTTGTGGCGCACCTCGCACGTTCAGTAATAATATTTTTAAACAGAAATATTAAATATTCATTTGCCAGCCTTACGCAAACATTCTTAATGTCACTGGGCCAAACTAATATCCATATTTAACCTTCACACTAAATATTTTATAGATCACAATATGCAATTTTGTATGGAAAATTTCGCCATTGTGAGTTAATAAAATTCAGGCTGCACACTATAAATGATTATTACTCAACGGAAATAGGGATAATAGCGTTTTGCAGTCGGCTTTACAAATGGATAATTTATTGATAATGGGCTAGCGGACGCAGATAGCACACATTTGACATAATTACTACCTAAATGATTAACAACTTTTACACAATGTAATTAATACGGCGGCAATGTCTATTAACGACTGAGTTGCTTAGCTGGTAAAGGTGCTGAAACTGAACAAAAATTCGGTTTCCATCATAGCTATCCATTGTTCCTGGTAGTGAAAGGTTTCACAACATTTAGAGGTTATCATTAATTTCGTTCGGTTGCTAAAGTGGTAGCGTTCAATTGAGCGCTAGGTGTCTAGTACATAATATAATGCTGGATAAAAGAACGCACTCTCTTACGGCCGCTTCTGGTTTTTTAAAGGCAGTAGCTAATGTTGAATTCAAATTTGTAAGCCTAGGACCCTTTTCACCTATTTGACAAGTATTTCTCTGGAGGAATTGTCAGAGTATACTCAGATTAAGCAAGCATCTTTATGGTTTCCCCGCTTTCGATTCTTGGCAATTATTATGATAATGGATAATCACTTTGCAAAACTAAAAGTCTTCACAAAATATGAAGTATTAAGGTAGTAGTTTAGCAATGAAGCAATTGACAAAGGGCGCAGTAACTTTGTCAGAAACAGTACTCGGTTAAGAACCAGAGCTTTTAAATGACGTGGCACACATTGGAACAACAAGAGTAAAATATAGGACTTGAGTTAATGCCACTGTGCAAATGCTACCAATATTACTGGCGACGAATATCTGTTTCGCAAAACGTTTCTTTAGGCACATACAGAAACGTAGTCAAGTGTCTTAAGTAGGTAGACTAGATTGGTCTGGACTAGGTGTTATCGGAACGCAAAAACTAGATTGGTTGGGAACGTCACATTTTCCTTATAATGCTTATGCACAGCACGAGTGGAAGGATGAACAGGAAGGATAGATATGAGGTACTGGCGCAATACTCAACTCAGTCATGAATTTCTTGACTAGATTGGTCGATTACCCTTCCATAAACGTCAACTGAGACAGCTGTTCATATGACCGATCTAAGCCAATCAAAATTGAGATACATCAAGTCATGCAGCTGTCACACTTACTACATTATTTGAGCATTATGAAAATATGAAATATATATATATGAAAATCACCCTAAGTTTTCAGTTTTTTTTAGGTGGAACTTTCAAAATAATTAAACGTCAAACAAGCTGTCATAATGAGATCGTTTTTGGACTTATTAAGAGTATTATCTGTGATTTGATTTTGATTAACGTTCCCAATCATCTAAAAGTACATACTTTAAAAACTTATGTTCAATTCAGGTAACTTGATCTAAGCAACAGGTAATTTTTTTATGAAAAATGTTCGTTCCTACGTTTTTATCACAAAAATATTATTCTTCATGGGCTTGGAGATTGCTCTTAGTACTTAAAATGCGGTAGGACCAGGCGTCCTTCTCGTTTATCAATGAATGGAAAACACTAGCTCAGTTCATAATTTCTAGTTAATAAATACTGGTCTGAGTGATATATATCGGCTTTAGATTATTACGTAAACCAGAACTTTTTAAACAGAGCTCGCTTTCCGAAAGTCCATGAATCCATACGCTATCACCGACGTGTATCAATGGGATGGACAATAGACATCCATCATTCTTAAAATCCAATCTCCAGAATTTCATTCTCAGTAAAGATGGATGAACATCCGCACATTCTCGTACAAACAGTGATTGACAGTTGGTTGAGCTGAGGTCAACACTTACTCGTGAAATGCCACTTTTTTTAGTTTTGAGACAACGCGATACCCATTTTGGTAAGTCACCAGTAGATTTTCCGTGCCCAGAATGACACATTAATATATGTCAGACGGAGTATAGTAACCGAAAGAAAGACCTGTCTACACCTGAGTGAGTAACTCTTCCAAATGATTTCAAGGCAACAGCTTGATCTTCTTTTATATTTAGCCTTTCGTTCAATTTCGTTAACCAGTTCAAGACCAAATTGGATGGCATCCACCACCACGAAATGGCACAATTTCTAGTCTTTCTGTTAAAACCCAACAACCTGTCATGATTTCCTATTTAACTCGCACTTTCAAATGTTCGAAGATCCAATTAATAAGCTGCATTGGATTGGCCTTCCACTAAGTAGCTATCAGCAGATATCATTTCGGGCAACCTGTCTGCTTATTTAATGGGGTATTCCCCACCTGAAGAAGCTTTTTAAGCAGGTTTGTTTCTTCTTTTTTTTTGATCTGACCTACACTTATTATAACTAAAGTTGTTCTATCTGGTGTGAATCTGGCGAGACCGGTGATTAATAGATGCGGAACTACTCGTACTATGGGCCGCCTTAAGAAGTATTTTTGGCTAGCTAATTAGTTGTGACTTTTGGTTTTTTTCCTACAGCTTGGACCTCGACTCGGGGTGTATAAAACGGGTTCACTTTCATTGGAAGTCTATAGTTGGATTGAGTTTATTGCTGAGTTTGAAAGATGAAAGTGAGTATTCGATGGAGACAGCCTGAGCTATGGATAAGGACTAACTTTTGTGGATTTTAGTTGTTCGTGTGTCTATTGTTGGCAGTAGTTGCAGTAGCCCATGCTGGGTTCCTTGGAGGATTAGGTGGCGGCGGCTATGGCGGCGGTGGCTATGGCGGCGGTGGCTATGGAGGTGGTCATGGAGGCGGCTATGGCGGCGGTTATGGTGGTGGCTACGGTGGAGGTGGCGGCTATGGCGGCGGAGGCTATGGCGGTGGTTCCACTATTAAGGTTATCAAAGTTATCTCCGGAGGCGGAGGCGGTTATGGCGGCGGTGGCTATGGCGGCGGTGGCTATGGCGGCGGTGGCTACGGAGGTGGTCATGGTGGCGGCTATGGAGGAGGCGGTTATGGAGGAGGATATGGTGGTGGTAATGGATGGTGGAAGAAGTAATCTGCGCCAGCAACCCAACCCATATGCCTATCAGTACCTACCTCCTTACAATGTTCACTACATCTGAATAAAAGCAATTTGAAACAAAACCAAAGATCTTATCTTAAAGGCGGTTTATTGAACTAATTTCATACTTGAGTTTTTATAGTGAACATTTTCATTGTTAGTTAAAGGACATTTTATTTCAATGAGAATACAAGGGGTCCAACTTTGGATGACTCGACCAAAATCTTACCAATAACGTAAAGAACATTGGCCTGCTACTGTCTAAGATCATTGACGTAAGTTAGGGCATCAAATAACTCGATGAGTTCCGATACAAATAACACGATCTTGATAGTGAATTGATATATCGAGGTAAATTTTTTGAGGGCTCCGCGAAATTGCTTCTCCAGATATTCAGTCGACCGCGCATGTAGTCGATTTATTCTGGGACTGATCGAATAGCCAATGAACCACATTTCTGAGTTTTTATACCCTGCACAGGAAGGATATTTTGACTTTGGCATTACATTTGTAACGCCAAGAAGGAGTCACCGGAGACCTTATAAAGTACCTATATATGTATATTTTGAATCAGGATCACATTCTGAATTGATTTAGCCATATCCGTCTGTCTGTCTCTCTGTCCGTCTGTCTGTCTGTTGAAATCACGGTAGCGCCCAAAGGAATTGACAAAGGCGAATGAAGATTGGTGAAAGGACTTATTTTTATCGTCGCCAGGTTGGTATTGAAAATGGGATATGTCGGTATAGTAGTTCTGGAGTTCTGGTACCTCCCATACAAAACCAATTTTACATGGCTTGTATGCAGTGGAGTGTATCAAAGCATTGGCCAGGCCGATGATAGCACTTTTACTTGTTGTGTTTATGATTCACAGAATGGTAAGCTCATAACAGATTTTGAATTTAAATTATACATTACTATGCTGTATTGAATCACTTAGAACGCCATGAAATGGAGGTGACAGAACACAATAACAATACATGAATAGCAAAAAAATGTTCAATCATGGCCGCAGAGTTGTAGCTGTCAAAGTTCTATCAAAGCTGCAGATGAACCCTATAAATATGAAGTGACAAAAAAATGCTCTTCCAGCTCGTAAAAGCTATAAACGTTTAACTATAGTATTTTGATAAACTTTTAAATAATTTTGGACCATATTATAAGAATAAGTCACATTTATCTAAATAGTTTAAAACCTCGACCCATGTGATGACAAGTGCACTTTATTATGTACTGTAAAATAGCCGTTGCGCATTGAGGTCAGAGAACCACAGCAAATCACTCATCGCAGCCAACTTCGGGAGTCGAAAGAAACCGCTGCATCTGAATGCTTGATTATTGACATATTCGGTTTGAACTTTGGACATTTTCGTTTGGAACAATCGCCATTAAAAAGATTAGGTAGATTTTAAACGGGTTGAAACCGGTTCAAACTGTTTTAAATCCGCGTTTAAATACACTTTTATTCCAGCGAGTTTAATGCATTTTTTGGATTGATTATTATGGGTATAATAGAAATTTAGCTTTTAGCCATTTAGTCCAAGTTTTTTTTGAGATAGAAACACGATAAGTAGTGAACTGTTTGTCGTATAAATTTCAAACTTTGCACGATAATGAA
Organism: Cheilosia impressa; assembly: GCA_948293265.1. Taxonomy (NCBI): domain Eukaryota; kingdom Metazoa; phylum Arthropoda; class Insecta; order Diptera; family Syrphidae; genus Cheilosia; species Cheilosia impressa. Next base: position 42,258,297 of record OX411882.1, on the reverse strand, counting down.
AAATAATATCGGAAGTTTTACCGTTAGTAAAACTTGGGAGGAATTTTTGGAAAAAATAAAAAATCTTTAAAGGAATGAAACCCCTTAATATTATAGATCAACATTTCTTTTTTCTAAATGCTTTTAAATAAATAGAAAATTACACAAACTCAAATCATAGAGAACTAGTACTTTTGCCAGCGACTTCGCCCGCAACTTTGCCTGCGAATGTTGTGCGAATGTCCCTCTATTGCAGATGGTCTACAAAATTACCACAAATTAATGAAAGAACTTATCATCACCAAAAATGTTTTTTTTTTTAACTTTTCACGCTTTAACTTATCTTATCATAAATGGCAATCGCTTAAAATTGAATCGCAAATAGCTTTAGTGGCATTTGTGAGCCATTTTTGTATTGCAAGTCCAGTTTCAGTACAGAGCCGATGTGTAACCAAGTTTCACAATAGAATCTTCGGAAATCATATCTCTAAATTTAGCAAGTGTGTGGGAGTCTAGTGGGCCTACCAAATTAAATATTTAAGCTCAATCTGATTGCATTCTAATTTGAACTGATTTATTGCTGACTTGCTCATTTGTGCATTTGAATACAGAACATTCGGTCTCAGTTTCAACATCGACAAAAATAATACGTACATTATAAATATATTCAGCCAGAATAGTAGAACGAAAAATAAAGGGATTTCCAAAGAGAGGTGTTATTGTGAATAACCCGCTATTTCGGTATCTGCCACTTTTGAAGCTTTCATTCTTTGACATTTGACAAGTTGAAACTACGCCATTACTAAAAATGGAACGATACATGCTTCAACAACGCACTGAAATTATTAAAATTCACTACAAAAATGGTGAAAATCCACACAAGCAACGAAACTATTGATCTTTTACGGGAAAATTTTCCGGACCGTGTTATCTCTCGAAGAGGTGATCACAATTGGCCACCGAGATCTTGTGATTTAACACCTTGCGACTTCTTCCTTCGGGGCCACGTGAAAGATAAGGTCTACGCCAACAGCCCAGAGTCGATTCAAGACCTCAAAGATAAAATTCGAGAGGCTATAGAGGACATAGGACAGCCACTTTGCGATTTGGTTATGGAAAATTTCATGAAAAGGATATGGTCCTGTATGCGTGCTCATGGTGGCCATTTGGCTGATGTTGTTTTTCATTATTAACGGCATATCTTTCTCTTTATTATGAAATAAACATCCGATCATTTATCTCAAAAAATGGTATTTTTCTTTGAATACGAAAATAACACTAACTTTCTTTTCATATTCACTCTCGTATAAGCTCTTCTTATCTCAATGATGTAACTATTGAGGAGTTCTTTTATATAAATAAACTTAATAAACAGTATTATGCACTCCTAATTACACATCTCTCAGGCCACTTCGCTATGCTTCGGAAGCTTACCAGGGGCGATTCCTCTCAGTTAGCTAGTTTAGCGGCGCTAAACCAAGAAAATAAATTGAAATACATATACGCAAAATACAGCAAATAACATGGTAAAAGTAATTATGCAGATTAATAATTGCAATAATCAATGACATACTAAGCAACAAAACTATCATTTACAAATAATATTTGCCTACACAAACACACAACACAATACTCCCATGCAATAAGTTTCACTTGAAATACTCTTTAGCGTTACAACTTGCGATACCGCAAATTCCCTGCCTGCACGCACACACACAATCTAAAACTCCCATAGATAAGTCTCCTGCTTGTAGCATTTTAGCGTAAAAAAGTTGCGCTACCGAATTTCCTCCACTCTGTATAAGTGTGGAATTTGACTATACCTCTACCAGTCGTAAGCAAAGCACAGGAAAATATACGGAAGGGTAAGCGCAAAACAAATGCGATAAAACTTGAAAGTAGAGTGTTAGTGTAAGCAAGCAGGTATATTTTGCGCGTTATCTTTTTTTGTACTTCTGTGTGTTTCTCTTTCTAGTCAAATTGCAGTAAGAATGTGTCGATGTGTTCTTATTTGACTGAATTAATAGTCTTATTGAATTCCATACCAAAAGTAAAGTGCGATTTATAATTTTATATTTGCGTGGATTATAAATGTGAGTAAATACATAATAATTATTTTTGTCGTGCTTTTAAATATGAGAGTGAGCTTTTTTTTTTTTTTTTTTTTGTGAGAAGTGAGCACGTAGCTAACCCAATGCTTAAGACCAGGAATCGCCACTGAAGCTTACGCACAAGTGCTACCAAGCAATAGTGTATTTATAACGCTAAGTTTCCTTAACTAGTCCGCTCGCTTACATTAAAAATTACCGAATCGGTCAGGGTAAAAGTATTCATTAAATCTAAATACCGAATCCAAATAAAAATGCATCGCAATAAGGGCAATTACGCATAATCTTGTAGTAGACCGAACTATTATTATCTCTCACTGAATTCGCACTTTGGGATTCCAAAGCCCCAATTAATTAGTTGCAATGATTTGACCTTCCGATTAGCAGCTTACCATTGAAGATCGCCGATCAGTCTGAGTAAATTGAATGTTTGTGCGGTTTCCACTGCTTTGAAGAACCTCTTTCAATTCCAAGCTGAGTAGGGATATTCTCTTTGTTATACCTCTATAGTCAAAATAATGATTAATAGGTGCGGAACTATTATAATCCGCCTTTAAGAAGATTTTTTTTTTATTGTTTAGTTTCGTTTTAGTTTGGGGATGGCCGAGTATTTACTTTGTTTGTTTCGCTGATTGCTGGAGATATATAAACTGGGCTCACTTTGACTGTGAATCCGTAGTTCGATTGAGTTTAGTGTTGAGTTCGAAAGATGAAAGTGAGTATTGGATGGAAAGGACCTGCGTTGAGGCTCAGTAATAATTTTTGCGATTTTTAGTTGTTCGTGTGTCTTCTGTTGGCAACAATTGCAGTAGCCCATGCTGGGTTCCTTGGCGGATTAGGTGGTGGACATGGAGGCGGAGGCTACGGAGGTGGAGGCTACGGAGGCGGCTATGGAGGTGGTCACGGAGGCGGCTTTGGAGGTGGCTATGGAGGCGGCATCGGAGGTGGCCATGGAGGCGGCTATAGTGGAGGTGGTGGCGGATATGGAGGAGGCTATGGCGGCGGCCGTTCCGCTGTTAAGGTTGTCAAAGTTATCTCTACCGGAGGTGGTCATGGAGGTGGTTTCGGAGGTGGTTATGGTGGCGGATACAGCGGTGGTCATGGAGGCGGTTTCGGAGGTGGTCATGGAGGCGGTTATGGAGGTGGCTCCAGTGGATGGTGGAAGAAGTAAAATGACACATGTATAAAAGAAAAATAGTCCAACTAAATACAAGTACCTACCAAAAAATTCAAAAAATAAATTATACGAAACTGTAAACAAAAATTATTTTTTATTTCAATAACTGTCAAAATTTTCAACACAAGGAAGGTAAGTCCTTTCAAAATAGGACACAACAAATTAGTAGAAAAGCAGTGAACTTTTAGGCAATAAAAAATACATTGCACGTTATTTCAACCAAAGCTAATGTTGTTAGCATGTCTCTGAGTACACATAAACTTTGAGGTTAATACAGGATTGCCTGAATTTGGTTTGCGCCCAAACCTTAAAATAATATACCGCCAAAATCGTTTCCCAGAAAGAAGTCCAAGAATTGTTTACAATTTTCAGAATTCCTTAAGTACTTTTTTTGGTATTTTTTAAACTAACCCATCTCACTTATGCACTCCGCGAATTTTATTGGACTTCAATCTTCTGCGATTGGCTTTTTTTGTTTTGTGTTAAATCAAAAGGCCAAAAAAATAAAAGGTGCCTGCAAGTTGAACGGCTGTTCGATGCCACTTGACTGCAAGAGTGCTGCCAAGTTTTAAAAGTGCGGGTTTGTTTCAGCATTTTTCTTTTTTGTAGTTTTGCCAAAGTAGTATCGTTTCTATCGCTGTTTTTTATAAAAAATAGAGCCCAAAATACGACAAAGCGACCAACAGCTGGCAACACTGGGTTAATGGTGAACAAAATGCTATACTTCTACAACAGGTAGAACTTTAAAATGTGACAAAAGAAAGTGAATTGGTTTTAAATTTTTCTAATTTAGAAACACTTTTTTAAACCAAACGCCGCATTTATTCTGTTAGCAGTTCTATTGACAAATCGCTTTCCCGTAGACATAAGGTAATCACAAAGCTCTGTGGACATAGACAGGCAAACAAAGTTTAACCGGCTGTATATAGCAATTGTAGGATTTCCAGGTTAAGTACCCAGAACAGCACAAATCACATCTTGAGTTTTCGTCACCACAAAGCTAGTTTTTGCGATTATCCTATGTCAGAAAAAGTTTCGAAAGTTGTTCTGAAAAAACCTAGAATTGCAAAGAAATTTAGATTTATTTTATTCGACTCAAAGAAAAAAAACTTCAACATTGACTTGTAGGATCTGATAGATGGTGATGTTGGCAAATTCGAATTCGATGAAAAAGTGGTGGGTATCGGTTTCAAATTTGTAGGTTTTCTTACAGGATATATCTAAGTACCACGCTGGAAGGGTTTATTGCCCTTATCCACAGCTTATTTCAATTTCCAATTGAGATAAACTACCTTGTCTGTACCCATCAGCTAAGTAAATATCATATATTTTAACCCACCGAGCTTTATTTTTTTTTCTGGTATCTAGATCAATTTTTGCAGATCTGGATTTATTTCGAGATTTTGCTTAAGTAAACCTAATTAACCTTGACACTCGATTTGAATTACATTTGTAAAGCTCTAAATGCAGACTATTCGTACTGCGAATAGAAATTACAGCAACCTATACCACTAATACCTTATCGACTTCCTTGCCCTTAAAGTCGACTGTAACATGTTTATTTCAAAAATAAAGTCGGCCGATTTCTCTCCTCTTTTTTAACTATGTAGCAGGTTATTTAGGGCTTCATTGAAAAATGTCCCTAAAGAAAAAAATTGTACTAGACCTCCACTTCCAGCGCAAGTAATGAAGGGGTCAATGGAATGCGGTCAATACAAACAAACGATATGAAGAATTTCGTAGCATAACCAAAACTGTTCATCAATCGAATAAAAAATGGGTCTCTTGCTAAAGCCATACTCTGGAAAATGAGCGAAGAAATTGAAGCAAAATAGAGAACTGCAATACCAGTGCACCATCTAAATTAAATAGATGGCGCCAGCAATGAGTTAAAAGATTCAATAGTAAAACTTAGCTCTTCATAAATATTCTAAAATTGGCTTGTTTTAAGTTCGCCCATTAGTATTTTAAAAGTAAAAGAGCAATTTGTCAGTGCTCCAAGACAATCCTCATTCTTTTGACACTTCATCGTGCCTTATGTCTATATTGGCCGCATTAGGACTATTTTCTTTACTCTTCCATACAAGTTCTGTTCACCATTTCGACAGAAAAAAATCCAGTTACCTTCTCTTAGACACAGACAGTGTAATTGATCCACCCACCTTTTTGCGGTTAAACTTTTGTTAAGTGTAAAAGCCAAAACCAAATACGGAAAAGTGGGCACACAACAACTAATACAATAAAAGATGCACTCGTTTTTTGTTAACCGCGTCATTACCTTTCATTGAACTGTTGAAATTTTTAAAGATCCAAATAATCGACTGCATGATATGACCTTTTGCCAAGCACTGGCTTAACATTGAAGATCATTTCGTTTGTTTTCGCGATCGGTTTGCGCAAATTGAATTCATTTGGGTAGGTATTTCCCATTTGAAGAAGCTGCTTATTATTTTTTAATCTTACCAAAAATGCACGTAGGTCTTCGAGCTATGCCTCTAGCCGAACCGGTGATTAATAGTCGTTGCGTGCGGAACTAGGTGTTATAACCCGCCTTTGAGAAATGTTGTTGTTTTTTTTTCTGTCCATTATGTAGTTTACCAATTAGTTGTGGCTATAGCTATTTTTGTTGATTAATTAGACCTTGTTTTGAGGTATAAAATGGACCCACTTTGATTGTAAGCATACAGTTCGATTGAGTTTAGTGTCTGACTAAGAAGATGAAAGTGAGTATTCCGCTGAAATGATGAGCAAGGATTAATTTGTGCGCTTTTCAGGTGTTTGTGTGTGTCCTGTTGGCAGTTATTGCAGTAGCCCATGCCGGGTTCCTTGGCGGATTAGGTGGAGGACATGGAGGCGGAGGCTACGGAGGCGGCTATGGAGGTGGTCATGGGGGCGGCTTCGGAGGTGGCCATGGAGGCGGAGGCTACGGAGGCAGCTATGGAGGTGGTCATGGAGGCGGAGGCTACGGAGGCGGCTATGGAGGTGGTCATGGTGGCGGATTTGGGGGAGGCTATGGTGGCGGATCCTCGGTTAAGGTTGTCAAAGTTATCTCCTCTGGGGGTGGTGGAGGCGGCTACGGAGGCGGCTATGGAGGTGGCTATGGAGGCGGTGGCGGCTTCGGAGGAGGACATGGTGGCGGTTATGGTGGCTCCAGCGGATGGTGGAAGAAGTGATATATGTTGCAACCACAAATAAATACCAAAAGGATATGATTTTATACAAATACAACTTATACTTTGCCACATTACTGAAACCCTTTGTTTGACTTTATATTCAAAAATTTTAATTCACCTGAGCAATGTCTTTTATATAGATATCAAACTGATCACAGTAGGTACCTTCTGTTTCCTATGAAGGAAAAGTATGCAGGCCTTGTCAAAACTACAAATGCATTGCGGTTTTGTCATCGTTTTTATTCCATTCAACATTTAGTGGGAAAGTGCCTACAGCTCAATTGGTGCGCAAGTCGTAGGGGCTTGAATGATTGATTGTGAAGTGAATTTGCTTAAGCAAAGGGGCTTAATTTAGACATTAGTCTCATATCTGGAGGTTTTAATGAGTAATTTCACTGTTATTACATTAATTCCATAGCGAAAAACTAAACTCATAAAATGTCTTAAAAATAGTCAAAGCCCAAACAAATTTCGCCTCAAAAATGGTCCTGAAAATCCTTTCCAAAGAAATCTGTCCAACCCAAGAAGTATAAAAACGAACTAGGCAGAGGCCCATAGAGTGCACAAGAAATTGCTAAAAATTTTCATTTGTTTTGACGCGTTTTAAACCAAATTTTGTATATACAAAGCGCGATACCAAAATCATATTTACCGATCAGGTTAGATTCTACAAACTCCCAATTCACAAAATATGTGAAAGTTAAAAAAAATGACTATTAGTTAGGCCTATAGAACGCAATAAATGCGTTGAAATATGTGTAAGGAAAAGGATTTTTAGGAAATTGGAAAACTTTGTAAGACCTCTTCAAAAGGTGCCCGTAAAGCGCTCGCAAAAAGGCGCACTAAAAGACTTACACAAAATAGACAAAGAAGAAACACTTGAAAACATACGTCATCGTATATCTGAAACTGTTTAAAGAACTTGAATGTCAATCTAACCAGACAAAGCAAACAACTACAACTACTTGTGCCTGGATCTCAATCACTATATTTGTTATTTATCTAGTTCTGTTTCTGTTGTTATCTCTTGACTGACACAAAATCAATTGTGAGATCAAAACTTGTCACAGCAAGAGAGGGAAACTTATCGCCTCTCGTGCAAACATTTCCATTCCAATTCCCTAATGAACAATAAACTTAACATGTCTCCAAACAAACTAATCACTGCGGAACCCACTTGCAATTGGAATTGCCTCCGTTGGCTGTGCTATTTAAGATAACAATTGAAATGCAAATAAAACAAACTAATCGACTCAACTTGAGAGCATTGATCAAACAAAATCAGATTACCAACTCAACCCAGTCGATCGATTCCTTCCTCGCCATCATCAATCACAATAAACCCAAGTACACAAGTATTTATCGGCATTCAATGGAAAGCACTTGCCACCAAGCGTCATTCGAATTGACGCCACTCGATGGTCATTCACGATAATAGAGAAATATTTTCATTTCGTACTTATTGACAACTTGGAGTGCCAGCGGTCGGTTGAGTGGGAATATCTGCGAGACGAGATCGATCGCATAATAAAACTGGGGGCATACTTTTAGGCCGCAATAAGACTTGATTTGAAATGTAAGCTGACCGTTAAGAATTTGGCAACCAACCGTGGCAGTGTTAATGCAATTCAATTAATTGTGTTAATTTATTAAAATTCGTGTTCAGGAATTTGTTGTCGCCGATAGAGCTGGGGAGTTATGTTTCGTTATTAATTAGAACAATTTACTGAAGATGGCGTGCTAAGGTAAAGCACGTGATTTTTTGCAAGTGGGATTTGTGAAAATGGGCTTTGTGATGGAGGTTATTCTTGAAAGTTTACGCGGAAGGCGATTGAAGTTCTAAGTTTAAAAATGACCGAATTTTTTATTTGAATCCTTTGCGGAAGCTAGGTAGGTACATGTGTTGCAAAGCTCAGACTTAAGCACTTTTCTTTTGCACTGACAGATACTGAAGAAACACTTGCAATTTTTAGTTTTCGGTTATCTTAGTTTAAACACTTTACCACAAAGTTGGTACCATTTCGTTGTTTCATCACCCTCCCTACTCTTGAATGATTTTTCGTCAAAGAAAAATTTTTGCGGCAAAAAAACCTCACTGCATCTCATGGAGTTTAGTCAAACGACTGGCTTAGTTTCTACTACTCCTTTCCGCATCAATCAGACTCCAACTTTCTAACAAGAATTTTAGACAGTGCAAGAGTTCTTCAACTGACAAGTCGGCTTGATGCAGTTTATTTCATATACAACCTGTTAACGAAGAGGAAGAGAGCTACCAACAGCGAGGAATGACAGCAGCTTTTGACTTCTGAAGGTGGATGACGATATCATAGAACGTTTTGAATGCTCTTTGAGTGATTTTTGGTCCTGTTGGAGTTGATGGGCAAACCCTATGAGGTGCATAGGAAATTGACTTACTTATGAATATGCGAATCAGTCTTCTAAGGTGTTTTTCGCACGTGTTGGATCTTCTGAAAAAGGAAACCAACACAGTAACGCTCCTAGAACAGAATAATCGATTTTCCTTCCATTCACTAAGAATTTTAAGTGCCTTTCAAATGTTTTATTCCTAAGCCACAAAGTTCAGACCCCAACTGGAGGCTCTTAGGAAAATCAACATTGCGAACTTTTGGCAATGGCTAACACTTCTTCATCTACGCAAGATGTTATATTTTCTTTCACAACCTCTTGGAAAAAATAACCCTAAGCTGGTGGTCTTTTCAATATTACGTATTTACTCGTTCAAAAACGGGTCATAAATATTTTTAACGATTTGGTACGTGCATTTGTTACAAAAAGCACTCTAGGTATGCTCATAAATTTTAATTTGTACGCGCAACTTAAAAATTCTTCGACTCTTATATAAACACATGCCAATCAAATAAGTTTTAAGCTTTTTCCTTTATGACGATTGAACTGTGGTATTTTGAGAAGAATTCCATCCTTAAGTGGGCTGCTTAAGAACTTGCCAAATAGAAAAAAATATGTTATGCGGCTGGTGTAGGAGAATTGGTATTTTCAAAGATAAAAAAAAACGCGAGGCGCACAATTCGAGGAAACAATAATGCTTCTAGCACAGAGTAGGTCTATAATTAATGTAGGAAAACAAATTGCAAATATACAGGAACGCGTATATGATAAGAAAAATTAAATACATACAAACTTGCCACACTATATAGTTATAGATGAAGACCCGCAGCTACCTACAGAAAAATGTATTTTTTTGCTTTGGTTAATTCCGATGTTTATTTTGAAAGCTTTTGTTTATTCTTTCTTTGTTTCAATGGAATTTATTAATGGATTTCAATTGCATAATAATTCCTGTTTTGCAGATAAAAAATAGAAAACCTGTTCTGAGCCATCGAGAGCATCCACGTGGACACTTTGGATGTTTATTGCTCTTGAATTGATTGTTTAAAAAATTATAAATTCATTTATACAAAGAGATTAAATTTAATATTAAGTTGAAACAAGTAGTTGCCAGAATTTATTTATTGCAATATTTCGTTGTGTGAGCATCAGTTTGGCTACGAATGTGGGAGACCTACAATGTACGTCAACTATGTCTACGATACACAATTTTAATAGTTAATTGATTGAGTGGATGCAGTGGTTCAGTGGTTAGTGTTCTGGACTATTGAGCGGTATTAGAACCACAGATTATATATTAATATTCCAACAAGTTAAACAATATTCAAAGCATCTTATATCTTGGTTTCTCCGGAGTCACAGCGGCCATAGACGCCTTAATAAAAAACTAACGCTCCTCACCATCTATAACCGAAAAGTGACAGTACGCAACTCACCAAGTTTGATACAAATGAAAGAAGTAAATATTAGCCAGCATCCTAAATGAATGGGACTGCTTTCGAAACTTCCCGAACTTGACATGGCCCACCTTACTGACAAAACGGCCAGTTGAACTTGCCAGGAAAGACTCAGAAACCTACTATTATTTTGCCTTTTTGTACAATCTCCAAATCAGCTGTAAAATTCATCTTTACTGAGGACAGAAGAAGTGCAACTCATATGGCCTTAGGCGAACCATCCTAGGTCTCAAACACAAACTCGGCATAAAATAATATGAGGAAGTGCCTCCATTTGAGGGAAAAATTTGTGGAGCTATTTCGACATAAAATTCCACGATCTGAACAAGATATCGAAATTATCAGAAACGTGAGAATCAGTCGTCTGCGATAGCTGGGATATGTAGACAATACCGATCGAAGAATCATCGACTACAACCCAGAAGGACAATGGAATAGAGGAAGACTTCCTTTTAGGTGGCAAGCATAAGTAAAAGAATGCGTTAACCAACTATTAGGACACTGGGAGTCAGATTCGTATATTCACAGGGTCAAAAATACCTCAGGTATAGAAATAACCCAATATAACACTTGCAGACTCGAAAACCTGCACAAAGAATCAACAGAAAACTGAACACGTTCTGTATCTCTCTAACTGTTGAATCAGATTTCGTCAACAAGATCTGTGTAAACTCTGCCTTGAAGCAGAGGACATAAATCTGACAACCCACTCAAAGATCAACTAGGTTTTATCATCAAGTCCAGTATCTTGAGCGAGCTCTAATTGAAGGAAATCACATAAGCCGCAATGATATGGTAACTTGCTGCCACCTTCACCTAGAAATCTAAATCTAACTTGGAGTGCGCAACTAGAGGCTATCAGTTGACGCAACAGGTAACCATTTGTGTGTATGAGTTTTTCTTTGGGACGAGTCGATGGGATTTACAATTTTATGCCAAGCCCAAACTGCTAATTGAGAGGCTCTTTCATGACAGTTACACTCTCGGATGTTTGTCGGACGTTCGCGAGAGGTGTCGCAGTGGAAAAAACCTAAGTTGTAATTTGGCTGTGGCATTTTTTATATGCCACATTTTTTTCCATGGAAATGCATTGGTTACCACGAATCAATATCGCACAACCTCATAATCTCATAAAGCTGAGCTGTGAGATCACTGATCCACCAACAACTCATTTACGAATGGATCATCTCTGGGCAGTTCATCTACCACTTCTTTCTATTTAATAGTACAAACTGAGACGGCCATTCTTAAATGGACGTATGTACAATCACTATATACAGTGGGCGGGATACTTATTGCTCGCAACACCTGTATAACAACAAGTGAAATGCACTTGCCAACATTTTTATGCACAATCAATTTATAGATTTGTTAATCAATATATCCACTATTTTCGCATTAAATGCGCGGGAGAATAAATATAAGTTCCTATTGTACAAAATTCGATGCATGGAGGATGTATTTCTAAATAGGCAGACAAATTCGCGTTCTTTCAATTGGTTAAGTTTGACTGGTCTTCTCTATAAAGCAGTTGGTTGTGCTCGGCCTGAGTTCCCATACAACTCGAGCCTTCTGTTTGTTTATTTAATTTTATTTGAAGAAAGAACATTTGAGGAATTTATTGAAACAGACACCGACTGATAATACCACCAATTAAGCGTTGCACAAAAATTGTTCAAATTAGACCGACTGTCATTATTCACCCTGAATTGTCTCCGCACACCTGCCCAGATGGGGATCACATATAATCAAGTGAGCTCCCATAACAATAGCCCCTAATAATCCCACCGCCATAAACCAATATTTGACGATTCATTACGAGCCATAAAGATATGTCATCTTAATTAAATTTCGCTGCTACAACTTCGCAGAGAAAACAAAGAAACAAAAACTCGATTCCATAAAACAAAAAAAATATCTACTCACACTATGACAGGCGTTCTCCTCCTCGAGCACCGTCTCATGCATCTGCTGCAGACGTTCCAAGTCCAAGGTATTCATGCCGCTCGGCAGAGATATTGAGTTTTTTCTCAAATTCCTTAGCCTCTGACCCGCTGCAGCAGAATCGCAACTAGACGAAGTCGCCGCTGCATCTGTAACCTCAGGCTCACTAGGGCATATCACAACTTCCACATCCTGATCCACATACGGGATCGTACTATCATCCAGAACTTCGATACGAATTATCGGCACCGAAGTGTACGCTGGATTTGACTTGCTCATTTTGATGCAGAGCAACACTTTCAGTTCATATCTTCCGTTGACCCGAGGAGCACGCACTCACAGGTGAATCACCGAAATTTTATTTTCAACTTGAATTTTTATAAATTTTCAGAAACCGAAAAATCTTTTCGTCACACGCAGATCACCATTATTCCACTTGTTGAATACCTGTTTAGAAATAAAAACATTTCGTTGTTGTTTTCGTTGTCAAGCGTTAGATGCATTAATTAGTATCGGCAATAAACCGGATATCTCTCTTAATCACCATCGAAAATGTATCTTTCTGCCAGTGGGTTATTTCAACACACGCTCGCGTATCCCTATAGGATGCCAAAACAAACTGATTTTCTCATTTTTGTTGGGGAAATCCGCTCGCAAGATGCGGTGACAGCACCGCTGATCGCACACACGCCCAGCGAACAATATAACACACGTCCGCGCACTGAAAGGCTGTTAGGTGTTCAACGCGGCTGATTGTTGTTAAAATAGCATCTCTTTCATGTTGGCTATTATTAAATGTAAGACTCAAAACGATATATATCCGCAGCGCGTTGTCCAACTCGTCAGCCCGTGTGAGTCAAAAACACAAAGATTGGGCTTTGGGTGCTGCTGTTTTTTTTTTCCTAATAATTTCTATGCAAATTATTTATAAAACTAGACCTACAACAACGTCGTCGGCGTATTTGTTATTCATCAGGTGCACGAGAAAAAAAGATATACCTACGAGTATGTAGCTGAATTTGAATTTCAATTAGTCAACCCGTATTTGGATTAAATTGCGTTCAACTATCCGTAACACTATATAATATTGTGTATCGCTAGGGTAAGATCTTACTAATTAGGAAATTAATCAACAATGAGCCCCACAAGGCGTTGACTAGGGAAAGCTCATGCAAATTTCTAGACAAGTTCCACTAAGAACAACGCCGAGTCGCGTCTCTCGTATGGCGATGAGATTTTAATGACCGTGTGATGTGATGAGACGTAGATGCCTGTGCCGATTTTTGAACACTTCGCATTCCGTCTGGCACTGTTCCTGAAGCATTTTCGGAGGGGAATGACCGAAGGTAATGACAGTTCGGCAGCAGTTTTACAGTCGAATTTTAAATATTCCATCAGGCAACTGTCTGTTTCAGACGTTACAAAAGTATTTCCACTGAAAAAGTGTAGAAATATCGACTATAATGACAAAATAATGATCCCTCCCGAGAGCTAAGCACGGCCTCCCCATAGGGTCTTCAAGGCCATTGAAAATGAGATTGTGATACTATACAAGCTGTGCTTTTTTGTTACTGACCATGCAAATGATTTTACTTGCGACTGGGGTTTATGTTGTCGGCCCTAATAAAGCTAGATTCTATAATAACACTGATTATGTAATTAAAAGCATGACCTCCGGGAGGGCAATAAATTAAAAATTAATTAAAATTCTCTTGACGGACCAGCTAAGAACTACGCCGATATGTAGCAGCATGTCCAACTTGTAGAGGCGATTGTAGACAATAATAAAACAATGAAAACATATTCGCTGGAGGCAACTCATCGACTATTTTGTACTATTTATAAGTGTTGTGCCTTTAAAAAACCTTCTCGATGGGTGGAAGTAACCCAATATAACAAGGCTTCAAAGAAGGCAGAAGGAAAATCACTTTTCAATGAAATCGATGTGATGGTAATAATGGGTGATCGCGTAGAACCTAAATTTGTCGCTTTTTACTCGGAAAAGTGCTGCCAAAGCGAAAAAATACACTAGTATGACAGGTGAGAGCTTAGGACAATCCATTACCAGTCTCTAAATGCCATAAGAAATACAAAAAAGCTGTGACATTTGTAAACTTATTACTAATTTATATTGAAAGTACTCGGTGTCTATTTGGGGTCAGATTTTTTATCAACGACAAAGTTGAGCTTTTGATATATTGGCAAACGTCTAATGAAGCCCGATATGAGCTAACGCCAAAAACTGTTTCTTCTTTAAGCCTTTAAGTCTTAAATTAAAAATTGTTTTCCGTTTGTACTAATGTCTGGACAGGATACAATGACTGGAGACGAAATAGGCTAATTAATATTGCTGCTTAACGTGTCCTCGTCTCAATATTCAAAACCGAACATGACTCTTATCCAATAATGCAACAAACAACTAAATTAATTGAAATTGAGTTGTTTTCGATCGTGTTGATCAGGTTGCACTTCCCCTTTTTTCAACTACCGCCGGATTATTTTGAGCTATTTGTATAGACGCGAAAGTACATTGGGTTAGGTTAGGTTAGACTAAAGGTTAAACCGTCGCAAGACGCAAGGAACCTTAGTGCGTTCATCGCGATCGCTGGGAGAACCACCATTCAAAAACCCGCACTTTAAATAAAGCATTTTATTTCCCTACAAAATTAAAATACCTCCGCTTGGGCGATAAAGTAGTTTCACTGAATTTTATTTCGCGTGCGTGCTATGCCATGACATGCGCAGAGTATGTGTGTGATATGTCTACCTCCACATCTATGACGTTACAGAATCTACACAGATCCGTTGCCGAAAGTCCAAGTCTTTTGGCGTGCTTCCTGAGAAGACGGTGGTATTGAAATTCGCAGGTTTAGATTTACAGAATAAATGCCAGAGCCTGACAGCTCATGGGTAGGGCACGTTTGACTGGACTTAAAAAGGTCATTTTCAAAAGACTGTTTCGAAAAGTCCGGACATCCAGAGACAGAAATCGAAAGACTGAAACTGATTTGACTTGGGGTAGCCAAGGTTCGAATGTGCATATAAATCAAATGCCAAAAACTAGTACAATCGCTGCCAAGTAACCAAGAGAAGCATCGCAAATTTTGTGTTTGGTTTCACTCGACCGACCCCACGACACCCATTGTTTGATGAAGAATGTCAACAACTGATCTGCACAGAAGGAAAATTAAATTTGAAAATTGTTCGCATTACAGACCGTGGAGTGGAGCTTTAGTAACAAATAGATGACGCCAGTAACAATTTCACGGTTCACTGCGAAATGACTCCTAAATGCGAAATGAATATCAGTTCCGATTTTTCAAAATAGATATTCATTTGTCCAAGTGAAAAACGCATGAGCGTTTTTGCTCAAAATGGAGTGCTTTAGATACCAAAAATTAACGAAAATACACTTACGTTCGGTTGAATGGCAGTTACTGCATTTAAATATAATCACGCACTGACTTAATATTATAATTAGTGAACTATAATTATAATTGTTCAAACTTAGGTCAGTGCGTGAATAATTATAGTTAAACAACATCAGATACGATCTTTAAGTGTGTGTGTATGGGTCTTGGGGCGCTTATAAGTATAATAAAGATTCGCCAAACAATGGTTCCGTGCTTGGGGAACGGTCTAACTTTAAATGAAGACGCTATTTTTGCTGCTGAAATTCCTATATCACATGACACAACTCAGCTGTCAGTATTCATGCTACTGTTCCTCCACTAAGCTGCTTTAGGCACATTCAACTTGACAGTACTCAACTCAAGCTCCAAACTGAGATTGAACAATCATCCACTACACTACCAAGTTTACGAACACGTTATAAATTAACTGAACGCTGGCTGTTTAAAATATTGCAATTAGCTCAACCCCATCCAATTTAACCCAAAGTAACCCCAAATCAAGATTTAATAACTTTCGCTTCATTGTAGCGTACAACAAGAGTCGTCAACAACCAACACTTAACCAACAGTCTAAACATTGAGAGAGCATTTTATTATTATTGCTGTGCTTCTAATTTTATGGTTTCACTAATTCTTGGAACATTACCACTTAAATCAAACGGAGATAATCTCTGTTCACAGTCAAGGATCAGTAATTGAAAATTCTCCACAGAGATAACGACTATTGATTCACTCCCACTTTACATAACTACCGCTATCAATATCATCAATAAGATTCAATAACAAAGTGTCTCACTTTTCATGAAAAAAAAAGAAAACATTCCACATACGCCCGAGTGCACCGAATAATTTGGACTATTAAATTTCACACTGATCTCCGGCACTCGTAATTCAGCGATTGAATATCACTTGTCACATTGTTAACCACAATACAAAATACATAACCATCCGCAGTCGGCGTTGAAATAACCCACAAGTTCGATATGACATACGTACGCTAAAACTCCGCTACAACCGCCGAAATTCAAATTCAAAATGCCGAACGAACTGTGTTCTCGTGTTTCTAAAAATCCGCGATCAATATTTTGCAAACTTTGTGTGCTGGTGCTACAAGGCGAACGATTGGCATCGGAATGAGATCGCTCCGTTCGGCGCGACGTGAATATCAAATCAGACAAACGGACGGGACGACAATCAAAGTCAAGGTGTAGGAGGCCAGCCAGTGTATGTAGAGTGTGAATGACGGAATGACAATTATCATAAATTCGATAAAACTGACATTCGGATGGTGGTGATAATAGACCGGAGGGGCAGTATAGTCCGTCCATTCGATTTTTTTCACAAACTATCGCGTTTTGGGCCACGCGACGAACACCATTCGGCTCCCGTGAGATCTTTCGAACGTTCTGTCGTCATTGGTGAAGCGAGACTTACACTCGCGTACACGAATACTGTGAAATGTGAGGCTCGACTGAAGGAATCTAAATACTCAAACAGAACTCATACGTGTGGTTTTTTTCCCCATTTATTCAGTGATAAGAGAACGAGTGTGATTTGTTGAACTTGCCAGCCAGTAGGAGATATTAATGCTTTGTGTTTGAATTGAGGGTTGATGATGGTAATCTCTCCATGATCTGCTTGAAAAAGGCGAATGGATTTCTGTTTAACGTCCATGCGGAGTTGGATTGTTTTAAGGTAAACAGAATCATGAAACGGGCTGTTTGACGACTGTTTCAGTTGAAGTTTCATTGATAAAGTTCTGCCGCATTTGTTGTACTTTGTGACCGTGCTATGCTGTTCTAAAGGTTCCATGAGTGGAACATGTGATTTGCGATTAGATTATTCCCAAGCAAAATGAGCCACAGATTGAGTTGGTTTTGAGTGACCACGATTTTAATGCGGGTCGTTGATAGGCATACTAATTTCTGCTGATTATTCGAAAGGTTGTAAATTCGTTTATGACAAGTGAAAAATCTAGCAGAGAGGCACATAGTGCGACTTGGTGATTTACAGCCATCCATGGGTGTCAGTTTTGGGAGGTCTTAACGATAAAAGTTTGAGGGCTTTATTGTCATCGATAAGGCGCTGGAACTGGACAGTCGTTTATGGCACCACTAATCCAAAGAAGTATACTTTGCACATATTCCCGAAATACTCTGACATATGGAGCACATGTTTTGAAAAGCCAATTTTGTTCATAAGGGTTTATCTTTTTGAGTGGTAGGTAATTTCCGGCGTTCTTTCTTCCACCACTTTTTTTTATTGAAATACAATACATACACCAGGCTGCTCTGACAGTGTTGTAAACAAATCTCACGAATAGTTAAAACACAAAAGCGATCACAATTCTGTATGCATGAACGCTAAGTTCTTCTATTACCAATGTAACCAGTAGATAGCTTTAAAGCCGGCTATCATAAAGTACTCAGCACAAAATCCTTTTCTATCAAAGGCAACAAACTCTCCGACAAATTTAACTGCCAGCATTGTAAATGTGATGACTCTCAGAATCGAATTGCCCCCAATTTGTTGGGGGACAGTTAAAACGATATAAGATCTCGCCTGTTCAGTTTCAAGTCATAAGGTTGATGTTTTCCAAATATTAAAGGATGTTCTCCGACATCGGCCCTGTTTATACGGGCCGCTGATTCTCGGTTTGTCTTTGTAAACAGTAAACGGTAAATATCCACACCTTTTGTGGCATCCGTATCGGAGCGGAGTTTCGGACACATTCTCCGATGACATGACGATGACTGCGTTTCGGCACTTCTTTTAACAGCTACACAGTTGTTTTGTAAACTTTCCGATTACCAATCAATGCGTACATATTTTAATGTCAAATGAACGCTTTTACATGCTTCATTTGTGCCAAAACGTATACTTCGAATGCAATCTAAGTTCCGAATAGATTAGACTTCTGTTTCGGATTTTTATTTTGAACGGATACCTCGAAAGAGGTGATAGTCACCTAACTTAAGAAAATTCTTTGCCAACACGATATTTGATTTTTTCGCAGGAATGACAGCTACTTACTTGCTTACATAATGGCAAGCAGCCTTCCATCCTCTGCGGCTTTCCCCCTAATTAATCCACAGGTTAATATCGTTCACGTCTATGATCGACATATCTCCTCACCTATTGAAACCATCCAAAGCCTTCTAAGGCTCTCTACATTATCATTATCTTGTAGATCTGTCAGAAAACTGAGAATGTGTGTAGTGCTAAGCGTGCATGAGTATTTGAACACTTGATTGCCTACTGTCACTCGCGCCAATTTATTTATAACAAAAAAAAAAACTGAGAGGGGTTTTCCAAGAATCGTAGTGCTGCTTCGTCAAGCTGATTAGCTGAACTTCATCAAGATATCGCTTAAGATTAATAGTTTTCGCTTTGCTTTATGTTGTTTAATTTGTTTGACAAGTGATTAACTGATAAAATATCACAAAGACTCATTACGGCTTTCGTGTAACGAATGGTTATTCATTATTCAGTGATTTTAATTTTAAATACGCGTCCAAAAATTTGCAGAACTTATAAAATATCGTTGCAACGTCAGCCACTTCAACTGGGACACCACTCTCGTATAGAAAAAGATTGAAATCATTTTCTAGATATTGCGATACCACTTCCATCGATAAGGAATACAAATTTAATCCCCCAAATCTATAGTCAATACCATATCATGTGTCGCAAGTGTAAACTTCAGCAGAAGGTTCCGAATTTCACATCAAATCAATTTGCTATAAATACCTAAAAGTGGAGTACGCAAACATTGAGTTGTTCAAATTGATAAAAAAACTGCAACTGAAGTCGTGCTATACATAAATTCATCATTTGAACCAAATCGAAACGACATTTTCTGGACCATTCCAGTTTGAGTATCGTTCTTATGACATTTCCTCGTGCGCCCACTGACAGAGGTGAGCTTGTCAAAACTGCAAAGATAATAGAAACGTGTGAACATTTCGCGCAACACTTGACAGATAATTTGACACGGCTGACAATTTCGCAACGCACCACTAATTACCATAAAAATGGCGATGAATATGAAATCAATCAGTCAGTTATTGAGTTTACTGATAATCGTATGTGTGTCAGACGCCATAATATAAACAGAGATGGAGATTGGAGAATCATATGATGAACTTGACATTATCGCATTTTACTTGCGTTGCATTCCAATAGCTGAAGCGTATCACGCTCGGAATGCGAAATGAGATGTAAATAGCAATTCCAGTGCGGGGGACAATAATACGAGTCCTGATTACAATTCTGAGACGATAGTGTGATAAGTTTGGATATTGGATGCAGCAACTGAACTTGTGATGCCAAATTGGGCGCGGTTTGTTACGTTAACGAGCCGTCAGAAAAAAGTATCAACGAAACTATGGGACAGATGTTGTCAGTTGTCAGTTTAAATAAGTACTCGTAAAAAGTTGTTTGTAAAGCAAAATCTTACAATATCAGCGACAAACGCCTACGCGTAAGATCTTTTCACTAATGCCCGTTATCATGGATGACTTCTTTGCAGATCTCTTTTGACAATGTCCGCTATATTTTTAGGGTCCTCTTTTTATGCATTTCCAAACATATTTTCGGCGTAAAAACAACTGAAACCCGTTTATTTGTGTGTGTTTTCAGGGGATTGAACCTGAAACACATCGTTGAGTAGTCGAGGACACTGACCACAGGCCCCACAGCGCCCACTGAGATTCATTCAGCCAGTCAATTCCGACACAGCACTTAAGTGTTTGGTGTTTGATGTTTGATGTTTGCCTCGTATTGGACAATCAACACTCGCAAGTAGAGCTTGCATGGACAAAACCAGTGCAGGCTCTAAGAGAAACAAGTCCAATAATGTTGTCTGTCTACATAAACGAAACTTTATTTTCTCGTGAACCCAAAATCCACTAAATGGCTGTGTCTTTGTTTTTATTATATAATTTAATTATTTTCCACAGCTCTTAAAGTCGGTCTTATCTCACAAAAAAAAAGCAAAAAACAAATCTTTACGACACCTGATTTGATTCGAACTTTTTGCTAGCACTACTTACCCAAAAGAATAGATTCACAGCCACGCATTTAGCTACTGGTCTTGGAATGGTTTATGATAATTACTTTAGCCAACAGCTTAATTTATTTACACTGTCATATGGAGAGTGGTGTTGGAATCGTTGTTTTATTCCATCCACCTTAGACAACAAAATTATCACCGTCATGCTATTTAGCATGTATCGTTAAAGCAGTGTTGAAAATGACAACAGCCACCCCTGAGCCGGTGACAGCAGTTGGCAAATTTGCTTTCTGATAGCGCTGAAATTGATTGACTAAACTGACAGGCATTAGAGCACAAAGTGTGGTTTATATGTTTTATTAGAGTGATGGTGTAAAGTTTTGCGACATTATTTTTTTTTACAAAAAAATTGTATTGAACTTGATTTTAGAGGCATTTATTTTTGTAGCTCATGTGTGAACTGAGGCTGGTTTATTAGCCTATCTGTCATGTAGGTTGTATGCTTTTGGGCTGTTCAGCAGACTGTGAAACAGGAATAGACATATTCCGGGAGTGGTGACAGCGTGATAGGATATTTTTTGTGTTGATCATATGAATGAATTAATGTAGGCATCTGAAATACAATCGCGCGTTACAGACTTTGCTTTTGAAAACTTGCTTAGGTTTTGAAAGGTTTCGATGATAGACCAAAGAGCGCAATTGAAGGCACTTGAGTTGGATTATGTAAAAGAAATCTTTTGTGGCCAATTCACGTTACCTATGCGAGGGATGACCATAACCTCAAATCGATCATGCCGAATATTCATCGTGTGGCATCTGTTCTTGGACACGTTGTCTCGTCCTAGTGGAACCACGTGTGTTCTACCTCCATAGCGTTCAATTAAGGTCAATCCGCACCAAACAGCAATGTTTTGCCACCGAAAACCGAATGAACCTTGGATATTTTTGCGTCGTCCCATATAGCTAAATTTGTATAGCCATTCATCCAAAAATGCGCTTCGTCGGTAAAGATGATTTTTCGGCCAAAATTGGCGTTCTCTTCCAAGCGCTCCAAAGCCCAGTCAGCGAACAATTGACTTTGTCTACTCTCATCAACTATGATCTTCTGTATCAGTTGGATTTTGCAAGGATGTCGGCCCAAGGCACGACCAGTGGTCCCAGACTGTAAGGACTGTTTTCCCCTTTTTTTATCAGCAAAGGCAATAATTTTCCCCTAAATTCGAAAATAGTCCCCCTTTTTCCCCTAAGTGAAATTTGCTTTTATTTTTATAAGAAATGTGAATTTGAAATGCATTCAGATACACAAAAATTCTTACGCAGACGTTCGATGGGCTGTTTTCTTTCATATTTAGTGTGAAATTTATTTTTAATGGAAATGCAAATCTGGGACCACTGCGCACGACGCAAAAATTAGCAAGTTAAAGTCTGCTAGAGGTTGACTTCTTGCGCATGGCGAGGAATTGAATGTGTACGGTTCTCTTGTACACTTCCACGAACCGCGGCAATGTTTTCGGCCTTCCTTTGACGAACGGGTGTTGGTAGATTGTTTACCAAGCCTCGAATTTGCCCACCAAATGTTGGAGAGTCGACTTAATAGGGCCGCCGAGTCTGACGTAAAATGGCCGCAACGCTCGCAACATTTGCACTCTCGACCACTCATTTCCAAAATAAAGTTCTCTCATTTGGACGTTCTGCTCAATCGAGTAACTTCCAACCAACGACTGAGGTAGCTGGGTGCTCCGGCGCGGAAGATCATCGAATCCACACCCGGCGGTTGGCGCATTAGACAAAGACCGCGACCTAGATGACGCACGCAAGTGGAAGGGGACCTTAACCAGCTGGTGATCGTGTTGGCTGGAGACGCTTGTTGGTTCTAGGCCCAGTTCCACCCCCGGACTTTAGCGCCACCTTAATACAATAACAATAACTGCAATTAAAACCAACATTTCATATTTACGAATTTTCATGAGATTTATTCAATATTAATATTATTTGTTTTTTTTTTTATTTTTTCTGTTTTTTTTTTTTGTAACTAATCACAATAAAGTTTATAATAATAATATGTAACATATAAGTAATTGATTTTTGCTTAAATCATAATGTTTTGTTTATAACATAATGCATATATCCGTAGTAATGTAAAAGTTTGTTTATTTAATTTATTTTTCTATCCGTTTATTTTGTTCGCTATTTGAAAATAATATTAGCTAATATAAGCGACATCTAACTCTAGTTGTTCATAGTAATAAAATAAAAATATAAGAAAAACAAAAAAGCGAGATAAGAATAGAAAACATTTCGAATTTATGTTCAAATTTAATGGACGACTATGTTCGTTATCGTTAGTGAATTTCTCAACATCAAATGGAATACAAAAATGCTATGGAATTTAAAAATGATTCCTTTTATCTGTATTTTAATATTAACTTTACTAATGAAATATTACACTTATGTAGTTTTACTTTTAAATGATTCAAAATGTTTTATTTTATTTGTTCTATTCTCTATGAACGTTCTGTGTTTCAATTTAATGTATATATACTATATATAAAACAATTTGAATATTTTGTTTTATGTTCTGGTAGTCTAAAAATCGGTGCAGTTTTCTACTTTTATTATTTATTTAAATGATTTAACATTTCTTTTATTAAGTGGAATGTTTAAATTTATTTACTTTTAGGTTTAAGGTGAAATTTAATATAATATTGTTATTTGTTCACTCGAGAAATGGGTTCAACTTGATTTTGACAAGGGTCCTTAATAATTTTGATGGAGAAAAAAATGCTTAATTTTGAATAATAAATAGGTACGTGCGTACAATAATAATTTATGGCCACAAAGTGAAATTAAATTTGCTTTAACAATAAGGAATTTACATAATACATAAGTTTTGTTTAACAAATAACATAGATATAAAAAAAACATATCACCAAAATAATACAACGAGAGAAGTGGACGAATTTTAATGCGATTATCGAAAAGTAATATAAAATGCGAGGGAATAAAGGATCAGACTGCAGGGTGAGTATTTGGTACAATAAAAGTAGTAGAATAGAGAAGTATTGGGAAGGGATATAAAAAATGATAGCAAAGGAACATCGCGGCTCTGTATGAGCTATTCTGTGAAGGGAGATTAGCTGTAGGATGTCACTCCAGGAATGTTGAAGAGTTTTACCAAAAGGTAAACAGGTCATGGCAAGTCTTAAAATTCCAAACCAAAGCCTGCAGGGACGAGCAACATTGTAGAAGAGTCGCGGGTAGAAAGTAAGCAGGTGGCGGCATTTAAAGCAAGCAGGTGCGATTTTTTTGACACTTTTTACAATCAATAGTGATAGCGGGTGACCAAGAGGTTGATGATTTTTGTATGCATTTCAACTTTAGTTCTTAATTTTTCAATTACTCCTTCGCAGAAAAAAAGCATGACATGAAAGCAGTTTATCGGGTCATAATAATAGACAATTCTTTACGAATAACCTCTCGCTTGAAAGACGCTACCAAATAATCCGCACAAATGGAATGACAAACAAGCTTAATACAAAATTAAATATGTTCAAGAAGTGGGGTTACGGATAGTTTTAAAACCGACGCGTGTAGATCCATCGAATGTTGCCACGTAAGGATCTCAATAATCCTCAATGTATCCACAACGTTACTAAACCCAAATGCAAAGCTTAGTTCCGCACGGCAGTTGGACGACGACTCAAGCATATTTCAGCCTCTCCTCCTACTCAGCACTGTTGCTTAACATCAGTCCACTTCTAACACAAAGTTTAACATAATTTTTTCCTTGTTTTGGGTTAAATTTTCATATAAAAAAAAAAAACAGAAACAATATAACACATGGAAATGTTTAGAAGAGCTACATAAATATTACCTACAACGTTTAAGAGGGAAAAAGGGCATCCAAAATAAATTACTAATTTACACACAAGCTTAGTGGATTAAAGAGAAGTTTACTTATCCTACAAGAAACCCAAAAAATATTGCCAGCCAAAAGTGTAACATGAAAATAAACTTATAAATAATATTACTTTGTTCACATGCACTCACATCAACAACACATTCATTTACTTTCTGTGTGTGGAATTTCGCCACTTATTACGATTGCTTTTTAGAAATGTTTACTTCGAACTTTAGTTTCAAAAACTGGTTAAAAATAGTCTATTTTGTTTGTAACATTTTTAAATAGATTTCTGTGTAGAGTTCATATATAAATTGACAACTTTTTGAAGAGATGGTAGGTTGTTTATGGTAAGGAAAAAAGGGAAAAGGAGTCGAAGGCATTTCGTTCTTGAGAAAATGTAGCAACAAAATTTATACTTACAAGTACAAGTATTCGTTTTCACTATATATATTTGCCCTTAGGTCATGCGTGCTGCTCTAAGGTTGCCAGTAAGAATTTTTTATATCAGTGCATTGCAATTAGCCCCAATTTTGTGATCCAATTTAGCCATTAGATAGTTGAATTCGTTGACTTAATCTGACCGTAGGCGCGGTCGGTGTGATGTTCGAGAATAAGATTTGTTAGCTTGGTCAAAAGGATTTAACTTTGAAGTGGAAAGTAAGAGTTAAATATTATCTCCTTTATATAATAAAAGTTCATGTATATATATATATTGTTCGTTCATCAAAATATATGTACTACATGGATATATATTCTGTTATCTTTAATTCTATGATGAGAGCAAAAATGCGCGCGCGAAAATAAACAGGGGAAAAACCAATAAGGGACATAAATGTAAATATTGTGAATGAGCTTACAGACTAAGAGAGATAGGGTCAGAGAGTAAGTTTTGACGTTTGTTTGATTTTGTTTTTTTTTTTACATTTAGAAGGTTTAATTTCGTTAGTCACCGCTGTCTTCCCACTTTTTTTCCTCTATTATTCGGTCGAAACAATCGGATAGAAATGCGTGCTGCAAAGAGGTAAAAATTAGAAACTGTTCAATATGTCAAAGACGGAGCAAAAGACGGTGGCTACTTACATATGGAGTATAGACTTTGACCCATCGCGGAGGTTTATCGGGACGATTGTATTGGAAACAAAAGGACATTGACTCTTCATCGCTTTCCCATCTGGTTATTGTGTCCCATGTCAGTTCCACCATCTGTGCCTCCAGGGCACCGTCTTCACGGCACGCATGCAAACGGAAACTCTTCATGCCTAGGCAAATGAAAAGGCATTTAATATGGCGGAGGACATTCTTATATTGTAAAATTATTTCAAATTGAATTTAATCTCGGGTTTGATGAAAATTCACAAAAACCAAGTTGACTTCCAGCTTTCAAAACTAAGTAACCCGCAACCTATTGAGATATGATTCAGCAAACGCATCCAATATTCTACCTCCTCAAACACAGAGAGAAGAGACTGCATGTTTGCATTGTGAACTCAAGGAAAGTGATTTTATTGGACGGCGTAGCATACTAAAAGCGGTTAAGTACACGCCTTGCATCTACTTACCAACAGCTGGGACGACATGCCCCTCTTTGCGACTATCACAGGAACAGTGAGGGAATACAACATCACCATATCCAGGTAACGTTCTCGCTAACGCCAAGTACTCCGATGACTTCTTGGCATCTTGTAGAGCTTTGAGCTCGTAGAGACGTCCTTCAGCTCGTATATTGCCACGATTCACCTCATCCACAGACTGAACAAACAAAAAACAAAGAGTCTCAATTAGATTCACCTCGACGTCATACATCGATGTGTTTGTTACCTGATAAAATATAAACTTCGACGCTTGCTCGCCGTCCGGCAATGTAAGCTCCTTGGCAACAGAAAACAGCCATCGCCGTACGCACAAGCACGTACTCGACGCTGTACTGTAGTTTTGCACATACAATTGATGTGGCACTTCGTGGGGCTGCAGTTTCCTTTCGAAATTATACTCGACAATCTCGAAAAGATAGAAATATTGCTGAGTGTACGAAGTTAGATTGGCCCGCTGCACTAGAACATCCCAAACATGCTGCGCGTTCGCTGATTTCTGCACCGACACGGTGGCAACTTCATGATCGGGCAGCATCACCTTAATGTCAACTGGGGATGCGGACAAATCGTCTTCGGAGTCGGTAAGGAAATCCTGTACCGCATCGCTCTCGGCTATCACCCGGACCGCACATACTTTTTCCAGATACTGTTCGAGACCGCGACGACGGCTGTCAAGCTGTTGTTCGCTCAGTTGGAATGGCCACTTGCCTGGCAGCTTCGGAAAGTTGAATCCTACGAATTCCTTTCGTAGTATCGTGTGTAGATTGGAGAATTCACGGTACCGTCTCGAGCACAGCTGACGACCGGCCATGTGAATGTTAAAGACAATGTAACGCTCACCATTGCGGTTGATTATATTGTAGTCGGGGATGCTACCAAAACAAGACGAAATGTGTGAAAATGTCTGTCTGGCTAGGCACTCACTGCAACTCACCTGATTGGCAATGATCGCTTTTCAGAGTAGTCGATGTATGAGTAACTGCTTTGGTCTTCTTGTGGTTCCAGTCTTTCGGCTTCCTAGAAATAGAGATAGTCGTTAGATCTAGGCCCGTCGCAAGGATAAGCTAACTTACTTGTTGTGTAACAGATATAACGGTCAGGGTTAAACAATCGCCCCCGGATTTGATCAAGTCGACAACTTGCTTGTGAGTGGCTCCTTCAACGCTGACTCCATTTCTGCAAGAAAACACAGCGAAAGGTGGAGGAATTAAATTTAAATTGCAGGAAGCACACTTAGTCGTTTGTCAAGAGAGAACGTGATGCGGGTGGCTGAGGCATTTACATGGGAACAATAAACTGCATCAAAGCAGAGTGACGACGCAAGAGGCTGGGATTAAGTAAGAGTACAATGGCGCAACGTGCAGATATGTTCAACAATACAAGCCACCTCGGATGGGGTGGGCATAACATAATCAGGGATGATTTACATAGCGAGGAGGATGTAAGGAGTATTTTTTTTTGTTCATTATAAAATAAAGGAACACTCTGAAAGGAATGTTATTGTAAGGAAGTGTGGGCAATGAACTCCTTGTGAGGAGGTGCAGCACAATTTTAATGACATGGAAAATTGCAAATGCGGAACATACGTAATTGTGTTACTTCCAGGTTAGAAGTGCGGGCTTCTTTTACTGTAGATAAACGCTTTTCCAAGTGAAATGAGACTTATAAAAACAGTTAATGAGATTCACCTATTAGGAGCTCAGGGGCCGGTAAGAGGTTTCACTCTTAAAGAAGGCGACGCAACTGCACGCTTACTATTTCAATGTCCAGCCCTGGCAACTGGTAACCTTTACCAAATGTATGAAAAAAGTAGACAATCTACCAGCTGACACATACGCCACAAGATGTCTTTCAGCGCGATGTGTCCTTCGTTCGGCTTAACTAAAACAAAATATGCTACGTATACAAAAAAAATATTTTCCTTCCAACGCCACAATGTAACAATGCAAAAAATTAAGGAAAATGTCATAGGCCAGCTATACAAAAACTGAAGTTTGCACAGCGAGGGAGAAAACATTCAACAACTAACATTGGTAGGGTTAAGCTCCCAGATAAATGTTGCCAACTCACATCAGATGCAAACGATGTTATTGACAAGAACACAGCTCAGTCATTGAACTGAGCAAATACAACTTTAACAACAACCGTGTTACTTCTCTGTCTCCCTCGTCAGAGGCCATAATAATCAAGTTTGGCTGAATCGTTTGCATTTCCCTCGTATTAAGCAAATGTAAATAAAGCGTAACATCGTTTTTGGTTACCACCACACACTAGTGGCTAATTTACTATCCCATTGACTTGTTACGACACTCTCTCTCTTTCTAAAAACTAGTCCATATAGACACAAATCGAACAAAACCACGAAAAAAACGAAAGTTAACCCAATCCGAAGGTGGCGGTGTTAAGATAGACACAATATTACCTTCGGTATTTCTCTTCAATGCTGCTTAATGCTCGGCCATTGTCAAATCCCATGAATTGGACATAGTTGAAGGGTAGCATGTTAATGCCGGACCCGCAATCTCTTGCTCTCCTCCTTCGGTTTCGATGTATTATTCAAAACAACTTTGGCAAAGCCAAGTGCAGCGCGTGCGCGACTTAATGGCGGGACCGTTGACACTCGAATGCGCTACCAAACAGCTCAAGTTGGTTATCGATTTTGTATGTTTATAAGTAACAGCTGCGGCAGCAGGTTTATTAGAAAATCAAAAAAGAAAAAAAAACTTTAAATTTGTGCCAATCCACTAGAATGAGGAGTGAAACGGGTTTCGATGACGGAGAGTGCGGTTTTCGGAAGGCACACACGCTTCACTGCGGAGGTGAGACTTTTGACTGCCTAAAGATGCCACTGTGATACTGTCAATAGCCTGCTACAATCATTATCGGAGCCGGTTTACGCAGTGTGATCGCCTTCAATTGGGTTATCAATTTAGCCACACTTGAGTTGGAGGTGATGGGCATCAGAGAAAACATATATACATATTTCCAAGTCGCAACGCGATAAGGGTGGAAAAAGACTGACAACGACTAGTGTTTGCTTTTATGTCTAATTGGATTTTGAGTCAAGAACGTCGGTGCAATCGACTTGATATCTAAAGCAATCGATTTGTGGCCGTTTTTTGGGTCACTAGAAGTTGTTCAATTGAAAATGAGGTTATCGCCGGATGTATGCTTATCGATGCGGTAGCGGGTTTTTTATTTTTGTCTGCTTTATTATTATCAGCGTTCAAATATTTGCATGACTTACAGTACAAACTTGCGTGTGGCGGATGGTGTTTCTTTACCGCGGTGGATGACAAGTAAGGAGACGTGGCAATAATTGCAGAAGATAACTATACAGTCATCGACTGGTAAGACGGAGTCGAACAAATTACAAACCACTCAGACCAGGTGTTTAGCCAGAAGCTGAAGAAAGGAATTCAGAGAATCTTTGAATCGAGCGGTGCCAAACAAGGCGTCTAACATTCGATCAGCCGTTTTTTAATGCTACTTGGACTCCGCTGCGATTTCACGAGTGTTTTTTTTGGTTATGTGTGGAAGACGATGTCACAATGCGAAAGAATTTCTTCGCGAACCGTTCGTAAAAGAAAGCCCCACTAAAAATTCACTGCAAATGCACACTGTGTACCCCGCTTGGTAAAGTGTCAGTCATTTCAATAAAACTGCTGTCCACCAATAACGGAAAAGTTAACCCTCTTCCGAACGTAGGAGAGGAACATATGGCCAACATTAAACTACTGCCATTGATATCTTCTTAGCTCAAAAATCATTTTCGCATTCTCCACATCTATCTATTGAATAATTCCAAGCCATTCTGGCAAAGTTTATTTCCAATCGAGATAAACATTTATGTAAGATTGACATCGTCAAAGCTGCCTCGGTGTTCCACATATCTACTACACACGAGTCAAACTGCAAACATTCCGAGATAACTTCGACTACATATTTGAACACAAGTTGCATACGTGCACAACTGGTTCAAACCCACAATATATTTAGTGACCCACAAACATTAAAACAAGACCCATACGTTTCTGCTTATTACACATGAATGGCACTTCAAAACGAACGGCCATCGTTCCAGCGGCAATTCCGGCATTTTTTCACCGAATATACTCATTTACTCGTACCCCCTTGAACTACATAGTTGGAATTATTTTCGTTGCCTACCAAAACCAAAAACACACTTCCACCTACTTGGCCTGCTCAGTCGGAAATAACTCCCTTTTCAGACTTCCTCTCGCTATTTTTATCACAGAAATTCATATTTTATTCAATTGAAAACGGAATTCCTGCGGCACTGAGGCTCGCCAGTCTTTCATTAAATATTTCAGTCGCTTCGGCTGTCCTCGGTCAGGCGTCATCCGAATCTGACACGATTCTCGTTCGTATCCGTAGTTTGGTTCCATCATTCAATAACGGAATGACGGGTGGCAGGGGGTTGTTCGTAACACAAATGGGGTGGGTGGTTTTTTTTTCCCCTTGGCAGAGAAGCGATATACCAAATTATGATGTGCAGACTTATTGGCTTATAAAACGGACAAATAGCAAAAAGCAGTTGACAACAAAGGCCGACTGGTGCACATGACGTCAGTATGCGAAACCTATACAGTGTGCACAGTTTACAAGCGACTTTACGCTTCGATAATTACTTATTTGACAACAAACCTATTACTTTAGCTATAACTTTGAGGTGGATGATAACTTGCTTAGAAGGTAATTCGAAGACGTACCTGTCTGCTTTTGGGTGAACTGCACAGGTAAACAAGGAAAAATATTTTGTGGATGTTTTGTGCGCGCTGACAAGTTAAAGCGAGCAAATAGAATACGGCTTGTTGTTGTGCCCTAATGGAATTAAAATTTAATTCTGTACTTTAGGCGGTTCGTTGTCGTTCAAAGGCGGATAATCCTTTATTTACTCAAGTCGCAAAAGGACTGCTGTAGATATACCCCAATGGCTTTCGGTTTCTGTAGAAAGGAAGCCTCCCCTTGTGCGCCGAGACTGTGACAGAATAAGAAATAAATAGAATTAAGGGGGAGACCAGCCGAAAATGGAAATTTCCAGAAGGGCAACCTTGCACAGGTAAATTCCCAATACACTGTTGAAGTGATGGAAACATTCTGTAGACGGTAATAGAGTTCAGTTTGAAAGTGCGCAGCAGGCTTGGCTGTTAGTGCAGATGGAAATCGTTTCGTTGTGCATGGAATAGTTTTTGGCCGAATTGCATATGTTAAAGATAATTTGTAGGTGCGTTCAATTACCCATACCTTGCTCCCTTAGGCATCTTCAGCTGCAACGTAGAAGAAGCTTAAACTATACATCGGCCTTTTCTCCAATGAACGTGCAAGAGATAGACATAAGCTATTGGGTCCCTCTTGAAGCAACGCATGTATTGAATCAAGCTGGTAAGCTCCCTACCTTAGGTACTTGGTTTTTGCCGCCAATAATAATCACAAGAATCACACTGCATATGCACATAACCAAGTGAAGTCGAAGCTACCCACCCAACATCGAGGGGGCGACCAAAGAAAACAATAAAAATCAACAGAATAGCCACTTAACGAAGACTCTCCACTCCGACAACGCCAAGTTCGCCACTTGAAGACTTACGGCAGACAGCAGCCGCACACAAGTGCAGCTACAAAACGTAAGAACAACGTCTCCTATCCTCATCCATCACAATGAATCTAATTAAATTTTAATTGAGCACCTCATTAGTTGATTCTCGCCCATGCCAACGCCTGGCCAAGAGGTCAGCTGTTCTCCTACAATACTACTCGTTCCATACTTGTCACAGGCATGTGAAAATCCAATACACCCCCGTCCCATATAGAGCTCCGAACAACCCGCTATCACATCTAACAACAAACACTGATAAACCCCTGCATGCACCGCTATCGCGCCGTCAAACAATGAATCAGACGCTGGTTTATCTATTGTTTGTTCATTTGCTAAGTACTAGGGACAACGAGCATTGGGGAATGTATATAATATGCAAATTTTGGTTAAAACGCCGCTGTGCCTCCACAAAAACTCCAAATGAACAGCAGTTGCTTACGTAAAGCTGCCCGAAAATAATCAGTGTCTATGGAAAAAAAATATACAATTAACACAAACCAAAGGTAATAATGTGTCGTGCGAGATCGATAGGAGCACAAGCACACCAGTAGAAGGAGGGCAGGTTAAAAGGGGTCAACGCCAAGAAATGGGGAGGAATCCGTCGTTTTCTTTTCTACTTTTTTTTCGTTCAATCGATCCAATGGGGCGGATCGATTTTGCAAACCGTCAGAGCAAACATTTGTGCGTGTGTTTCGGTGCTGTATGTACTTACACTTCTAGGATGCGATCACCCTTCTTGATGCCAGCTTTTTCGGCAGCTCCATTTTCTAGGACTGCACTCACATGCTGCAGGGGGGCGTACAGCTCACCGTTGATGGAGCGCAGTTGGCCACCCTCGGACACTTGACCACGTACGTTGAAACCGAAACCAGTTTCTGTCTTGTAAATTGTTACCACACGCGGACCATATGGATCGGCCATGGTTGCACGGCGAATTTAAAAGTTCGAGTGGGAAATTTCGTTAATACGCGCACCGTTCGATGATGATTTGCATTTAAAAATCAATCGGATTTAATGCAATTTGGGTTTTTCGAATGACCCTCCTTGCGACATTTCTTGTATTGTGTAGTTTAGCACTGATAATCCGCCATTTATACAGTGGCTCACAAAATGACTAGTACAATTTGACAGTATACAGCGAAAGAGAGGTTTTGATAGATGAGCTGAGCGAAAAGCTACAATTTTGTGTGGGAGAATTTGTTGTCATCCTTGAGGTAACGTTGCATTAAGGATAGGATATAATGCACAAATTTATTCTTATCACGAGCTTACCTATGTGAATAAATAATTATTTTTTTATTAAAACATACGCTAATATTTTGTAATTCAAATGAAATTTTTGGTGGATGTTTGCACTGCTGTGAATTTTTTACCAAATTGCTCGAAATGTGTGGGGGAACACTTCTGATTTAGTTTAATTTAATTTTTAATCCAAAAGAAGTTTTAGATTTTGAAGTGTCAATAAGTTTTTTTTTTCTGTTTTCCTCTATGATTTCGATAGCTTATAATATAAATGTCATGAAGCCAAGAAAAAGGGCACGCTGCCAACAAATCTCCTTTTTGAACAGCTTCTGGCAACCGTTTATTTGCACTTTACTTTGCTGAGATGGAAGCTTAAAAAAATACGCTTTTGTAAGAGCAAATAAAAATTATTGATATATTTCTTAAGGAAAATAAAATAGTTTAAAATAGTTGTGAAGAAGTGTCAAATTGTAAGTCAAAATGGGCAGTACGCATTTCCTACTTTTTACTGATAAAAAACAAACCATATGTGCACACCCTTTGTTCTTTTCATATTCAGTACGAAATCAACAGAAGTAAATTAGTAGGTACCGACTGGGATTCTCAAATTAATTCGCCATCCGCTGATATCTGCTCTCGCGGAAGGTGTCATATAAATCGTAGCTGTAAACAAGTGAATTCCAAGCCAATGTAGCCTTTACCTAAAAATTCGCTAACCTTTTCTCATACCAATCTACTCTGTTATTTCATATACACTCCAATGAACAAATCTACTACAATTCACAGCTGAAGTTACTTCGTTTTGACATCTTTCAAAATCCCATCATATCGTTCAAAATGGCGTCAGAAGTGCCAGCCGAACATGAGCTGGTGAGTAAATTTTATTAAATTGCAATCATTTTTTCAATAAATTAACGTACTTGATTATTTCCAATCGATTCGGGCATTAGTGTGTCTTCAATAAATAATTATTATCAACTTATTACCCAGTGTTTTACCCCTGAAAGTCAATAGAAAAACAATTGTGTACCTACCCATGTCCGTCCAGTGCAAAGAGGAAAACAAAAAATTATTTATAATTGAACACAAAATGAAACTGAATAAATTGAATTACTTCCGCTCGCTGTGCGATGTATAAACCGTACACAGAACCGAAATTAAAGGAAATAATAAATTTTCAACTCGCCGATGGATAATTTGAGTGTTTATAGCCGAAATACTGTGCAAATACGAAGTTTTTGGCGGCGAGAATGAATTTAATTTTCAATGTTTTCGGTTTTTGTTTCTTTGATTTTTGTTATGTGAATTGCTATTGGGGTTGGAAAGAGATCTCGATGTAAATCTCGAATGTGTACTCCTTCCTGGATTCCATCGGAATTTCTTGTGTACAAAATGCCAAAAGTGTGCTGTGAGTGTTTTTGTTGTGCGAGCTCGAGCAGCTCCCCTTCGTCGATTGAATCACCTTTTTGCTCTGCGCGCTGGCTCTCGTCCACTTTCGGATGTGTATTGTGTGTACCAATTGTGGGTTGGTATGGATCTAATGCCTTGTGGTGGGATGTAGGATATTTTCTTTTCTCGTAATCTATCAATTCCGGTTGTTTGAATCTTGAATTGTGCTCTTGAAGGGTTCGTCGTCATCGACGAGTAGTGCTTGCGATTACAAGTTTCTGCCAATTGGATATATTTATGCATAGAGTGCCGAAAGTCCTTATCGGAATGTTGGTTGTTTATCTATACCTAATCTCATCCGTTTTTCTAGTGAAGCGCGTTGCGACGCGACGACGACTAGTTGACATTCAAAATCAGCTTTTACTATCGTTTACGTTTTTGTTGTTTCGCCTTGTCTTGTGTTGTTTTTTTTTTTGTCGATTGGCTTTGGTGTGTATCGGCATTTATCGTCGCGGTTTATATTGTTTATTTCGCAATTCAATATCATAAGCAGCAGCGAAACAGTTCCCAGAATCCAACACTGATTGAGTAGAATAAATTATCAGGCAATAGGTATTGTTCCTCCGAATCGCAATATCGAAAGTAAGAGTGGCTTTTGCATAAATTCTCAAGACTCATTGGAAATGTACAAGTGGAGACGAATCATTACAAAACAAATAGCTCTTTTCAATTGATATGCAAACTACTTTATTCTCGACATCTCACGTAGTCGACCGCTTGAAAAACCGGTTATAGTTGGAACAAGATCATTCGACGGGTGCTAGGGCAGGCTGTTGTCGACTGTGTGAATTTCCATGGAAATCTGTCCACAGCGTACTAGAGTTCAGTGGTTTGACAGCGGAAATGTAAACAAACAATTATAGGTACATGTTTTCAAAGTCGGCAAAGCGACTACTGTAGTTTTTTGATTATCATAACTAAGCTGTTAGATTGACACATCAAATCTAACTAAAAAAAAAGACCTTGCATTGTATTGGGTAGTCCTGTATAATATTTGTTGCTTCAGGTCAGGGCTATTTCACTGGAATAAGTTCGTCTGAATGATTGACTCAATTCTATATCAATTAAGTTACTTAACTTACATCATTTGCATCGCAGTTCTAAAATTATTCACAGCAAATGCGTTCCCTCGTGCATTTTGAACTGATAGTAAAACTAGAAACAAGCCCCTAGTCTGGCATGCTGAAAGTCAAAACCTGGGTGGATAATTGCTAGTAAAATCAGAGTCGCGACCGCACCCTCATCTGCCTTTTCCATCGATCCTTTGTATCTGAAAATTTCGCATGTTACCTGCAGTTAGAGTTGGACATCTAATCGTAAGCTTAAGCAATATATGAACTTAATGTACCACTTTACGTTACGGCATAAGTCAACTTAACATACGAAACAAAAACCAATACCGTCGCGATTTTCCGTCCACGAATAACGCGATTCGCGGACGGAATCGATTTCATAGAGATAGTAAATCATTCTTCGTTCGGAAGGACATCTGCTGATTTCTGAGGAGTTATTTCTCCTTGCAGTGGGGAGAGTGCATAATATAAACTGAAAGGTGGCATGTCAACAGATGAGAACAAAGTGCGAAAAAATGACCTCCGAATGCGTGACATCTGGCAACCTAAGTAGGTATCCACCTGCCTATATGTACTAATGAAATTAACTTACTTGTTTTGAGTAGACTACCGCTCCTGTTTGTTGTGAAACAGCATAAATCGATAAACCAAATGAATGGAACTGTATTATGCAATATTTCACTAGAACTATCTTCTCGGAAAATGTGCGGCTCTCAATTGCCCGCCATAAAGTCTAAGCCAAATGCGATTATCTGAGAAATACCCACATATCCATACAAGTGTAGGTTTTCTATTGAATGCGTTCACTATATTCGAGCCAGCTATTTTCAGCTAAATGCATTATGTGAATTGAATGAACTGAGTGCTGTCATTTGTATAATTTTTCTCACGTAATCGTGCATTTAGATGTATTGACTGCAAGTGTGAATCTGAATACTAATTCCATCAGCGGCAACAATCGACATGAACCCGAATGATTAATTTTTTGTTGTACAATTGCACATTTCCATAAATCGTGGTGCCCTCTTGAATCAACCACCCATGATGTCATTCTTGAATATTATCACAAAGCCATTACTTGAAAAAGAATCACTGTCCCTAATCCTTTGTGCTATGAAGTAACACCCCAGGCGTCGTATCTGTGAACAAAAATAATCCAGGGGGTGGTTGCCGCCTATTTCTGTTTATGAAGTGGCCTAAAAAGCCAGTTTGTCAGAACTGCTGCCAACTCCAAATGGAGGCAAGAACCCTCTTCATCAACTGGAGCATCTGAGTACATTGAACTAGAAAATAGTTTCGGGGGCTGGATGCTGGTTGTTTGCTGTGATAACAAAAGTCCACTCCCAGCCCGTTCCTGTTTTGTGCCAGTAGTGTATTGTTGCTGTCACCCTTGTTGTAAATATGGTATAGTCGACGACGGGTGTGATTTTAAACAGGGTATTGTGCCTGATGGAAGGAAGTGAGTTGGGTGACGCAAAGGAGTCCCAAAACTATTTGGGTTAATGTATAGAAAAGGAGTCCAATTTCGAAGAAGTTCGTTCGGATACACAATTCGAGGAAATTTTATACGACGTGTTTCCGATGTGTATCGGACTACAAAAAAAAAACAAGCGAAATTAATTCCACGAACAAATCTCTTTCTGCTGATTTGATTGCATATAATATGTATACCTACCTACGGTGTTCGGTGTTATTTTTGGCAACGGCAAGAGTTCCAGGAAAACCACACAAATTAATAAATTAATATTCAATAGAATATAGACGGAGGAACAATCTCTCCTACGACGTAGGTATCCCACTTTTTGCGACTTTGATTAGAGTAACATAACAAAATTTAACAAACAATTGAGCTTCCTCTCTGTCCTCGGACCATCTAGCATCTACGATTCAATTTCCAGCTGTTATGGCGTTCTTATCATAAACAAAGCAGTTCATCAACCTAAAAACAAAAAAATGTTACGACTCACAAAATGTGACGTCAATTAGAGAAAAATGTGCTGCATAGTGAATTTTTTCGAACGTACGAGCCCTATTTGAAATTCGTATCTCAATGGTCGCAGTTATAGTAAAAATATTTTCCTGAATCACTTTAGATGGGCGTGATATATTCGTTTTAATTGAGGAACTGCGCGATAAGATGTACTAACTGGATATAGCAGGCCTCTCGTACATGTTATCTTGGAAGTCTGTTTTTTTTTCAGCATGTTCTTATTTTTTTTTCACTTCTAGATTAGATTTTTTGGATTTCTACAAAACGGTCTTATCAGATGATGAAATATTAATTATTATTAACTAATATATGTTTTGTAGGTGCTATTGATGGCTGTAGACGTTTGTAACATGCAGACGTTATGAATTTACGCTTTTCAATGGAAATGGCGGAGTCTTGGGCGGTTCATTAAGAGTAAATATGCAAAGCTGATTGTCTGATGCTATTTGTGGTTTTAAAGTACTTCGCAAAGTAGTTTTCTAGTTTCCACAGTTGCTCCTGCAAACAATTGTTCGCCCAAAGCAACCTCTATAATCTCACTTGGGGTGTTCTTCTATGTCCGCTGTACTACAAAAATCTATATAATGATAAACTCGTTTTTTTTTCGTTGTATTGATATTACCAGTTGAGTTTGATTATTTGATTCACTTTGTGGGGTTCCCCTAGTTACCGACGTTCTAAAAGAACTTTGTCAAAGGGAGCGGTTTATATTTCGAGTAGGTAGCGGCTGCTTTAAATCACACGAGCTGTCAAACATTGGATACATATTCAGTCGTTGAAAAAAGAGCGCTCGTAAAATAATTGAACGAAAAGCTTATCCATTGGACTTGAAAATATGGGCATTGTATCTCAAAATCGCAGAAAGTTGGGACGCTTTGATTCTCGGGGATGCTCTGTTCTACCTACATTTTCAGTTAACCGCACGTTTCGGTAACGTACTGGGAATCTAGATCTGGGACTGATGGATCAGCCACTGAACCACTTTCCTAAAATTCTTTCATCGAAATATTTAGATGGATGCTCTATGGATAACACAATGACAGGAAAATATTTGTTAAATATGGTGGCAGCCGCCTGTCAAAGTTCTATCTTTGCTGCTGAATGACGGCTCAATTTTACAAAAGCATTTTAAATCGACTGTGTGCACTCACACTTAACCCACCCATGGCCCTAACACGACATAACCCTATTAATCCCGCTAATGCAATAATCTTGCTTTGATCCGGATAAGTTTTTCCGCAAACTTTTCCAACGTACTTATCTGTTCAACTACATTTTTCTATGCAGGTACCTGCACCTCCCGTTTCCTATAGTGCTCTTGTCTGGGACAACAGTCTTCAAAGTCACTCGCTAGACGAACATTAGATCAGTTGTTACCCAATCCCTCCCACCGACAAAAAAACTCTTCAAACTTGAAATAAGAACTTGCCTTACCCCCAAGTCCGTTGCCAAGTTGAAAAAAAAAATGAAACCCATTCACTGCATTCATTTCGTATTAAAATGTCTTCCTCATCATTCATTCAGCTGTCATGTTTTATTCTGTTCTTTCGCATTTGCTATTCCTCTCCTTATTTCGAAGCTCATATCCGTTGTTTACAGCAGCATAGATATCCACATTATATTTACAAGATACCAGCCAAACCCATTTACCAACCAGAGGCCTACTTATACGCTACACTGCGAGCGAGCGAGCCAGCTCGTGCCGGTCGTGTTCATTATTAGGTGATTCACTCGAGGTGAGATTACCGTCTTTTGCTGGCTGCTGCTCCTGCTATCGCTTCACATCCTGCACTTTATGCACACAAAGTGGGTACTTTCTATTGATGGTGAGTGCATCTTTTCTGCCTTAACCCCATTCTAAGGAGCATAGAGATTCGTCTTTGTTATCGGGATAAAAGTGCATTTCTGTTTACTTTGGTGCACACCACAAAAACCCCCTTTCAGTTGACGACTTTCAGCTTGGGGTGTGCGGGGTGTGGAATTTGTTGATCGCCTCCACATTGAGAGTTAATTTGGTGTGTCACCTCGTTGTGGGAAATTGGTTTTCATTTCTCTTTTCACTATACGCATCACGCAGATGGACCGATGCTGATGATGATGGGACGACACCATTCAAATGACACCCA
This sequence comes from Cheilosia impressa, assembly GCA_948293265.1. Lineage (NCBI taxonomy): Eukaryota > Metazoa > Arthropoda > Insecta > Diptera > Syrphidae > Cheilosia > Cheilosia impressa. The sequence goes on along the minus strand of OX411882.1, from coordinate 42,218,669 downwards.
TGTGCAATTTGAATTTTTTTTCTCTTTCCCCCGGTCGTCGTCAGTTTTGTTGAATTAAATTGATTACACATGAAATGTCAGTCATTATTCTGGCACCCACTGGGCTTTCACACAGTGGAATGTGTATGATTGTAGTAAATTTGTTTTCGGTTGTTCGCCGAAGTTGGCCACCTACGCTTCATTGTCCATTATAGTTTTGTTGTTTGCACTGTCTTGTTGGAGTGTCCATTAGTCGAAAGGTGATAATGTTGTTAAACTAATTTCCGGAGAGCTCTGTCCATCACATTGTACATTAGTTTGATGTGCTTGATGGCGAAACAATGTGGACGTAGATAAATATTTGTAAACATTAGCATAATATGTCAGAGTGGAGAGTTTGACGGAAGTCTGTCTGAGAAAACGAATTATCTATATAGTGACCCAAGACCAGCGAACATTGGGAATGGTTGTTGGTTGGAGGTTCACCAGAAATGGGTTGATCAATATTTGTTGCTCAAATGCGATAAGCTATACCTAGTTTACAGTATTGAAAACAAGAGAGGGTTGCGTGAGAAGAGGAACCGTCGTAATAGGTTTGAGATCGAGGAAGCTTATTATTATTTGTTTGTGGTAAGTGCTTTCAACATTTAAAATCGCTTTTTGAGGTATGTAGTTAGGCGGGGTCGACATCTCTTCGTAAATCCAGCGAAGAAATAGGCTTGTCAATGAAGAATATGTCGAGACGAGAGCAACATTGTCCTAGTCAGAGAATAAGTCGTCTGAGATGGCTAAGACAATCAGAATGGTCACTATCCCGGTCGTTTCTAAACCTGAGGCTGCATACTTTGACAGTTGACATTAAAACGAACTTTCAAGAGTTGTTTCTTTATAACTTTCCCCTTTTTAAACTGTTACAACTGTCAATGCTGTAGTTCATTTGGTAAACAACTTTAGACATTAAAATACAGTGAACATTTTGGATACGATACAGTGCCTGGAGGACTCGGTTACTCCGTTAGGTTACACGAGCTGCATACATTCAACTCATTCATGACCCCTTAGAAAGAAATGGACGTCTTCTGCCAAAAGTGTTAAAAGTTTTGTTTGTCACTAGTTGAGCAGAAATCGTTTTGTTTCTTTTAAAATGCTGGAATCCCGATTTTGTCAGAAAACACAATACGGATATGGGAAAACGCAGGAGATTAATATTGTCTGGATCAATGGTCAACAATCTTAGTGACTTTTGAAAGATCACGGAGGTTCACAAGATCAGTAGTCTTTGAAGTGACGGAATAGATTGAACCACATCTGCCACTCCTCACGATTTACATACCTTCCTCATACTCTCCTTAAGCCCTCAAAAAACTGAACTGGAAAACAGATCGCGTAGCTCAATCTCTCTTATCGAAAGAGGTTAATCCTGTAAGGCTAAATAATGATCTTGCAGCTGTCAGTTAACTTGGAGAAATACTTTTTTATTCCATAATAAGCCATTTATCAGTCTATTAGTGTCCAATGAGGTAGAATTCAAACCAAAGCCGTCATCAACACCAAAATTTCTTTTAAATTAATATCAAAATCAAATTTCTGCAGGCGTATTCAAATTTTGTTTGCTTAACACACAACTTTGCGAATATTTGAATGCTTATCAAAATCAATGAACCCTCTCCACCTCTTCATTTTACCCGCGTCTCGAGCCTTTCTTCACCCATCTAAAACCCGGATTCTCCCCTTCTAATTTCACTCCGTGAAATATGTTTCCACCAGATCACGCTTTCATTTGCAAACATTTTTAACTGCCGCCGACTGGCGAACAAAAGAATCGTAAATTTCATCAACATAGTGCTTTGTATTCCGCTTGTTTCGCGGATGTGATGACGAACTACAACTCATAACTTTATGGACAGCGGAGCCCCTTTTCGATTCCCGAATAATTGAATTTTAATTACATATTTATTTATTTGTTGGCTATGAAGCCGGGTATCTACGAGCACCTCTAGATATACACCTTGTTCAACTTGACAAGACTAATAAATTAAAGTGAACGCTTGATTCCGGCTTGTTAAGCTTCTGGCTCGACTCAAATTACAGACCTTGATCAGGGTTCTTAATCTGACATTTTTTTTTGCGTGCCCCTTGGTCTGGTTAATTTTGCGCCATATCAACGAGTGGGATTGATTAGCCTTGGGTGGACAAGAATTTATTAAGACAGCAAAAGTGGTTTTTGTTTTAGAAATTCAACAATGTGTGGATCATCTTGTTTATGGATCGGCACACCAATTGAAAGCAAAAATAAACACCAACAAAACAAACTCTCTAGAGTTTTGTAATCGAAAACGATAATTAATTCGCTTTCAAGACGTAAAAGGTTTCATTTCTCCACAAAAGAAAGTTTCCAACAAGACAAGATGATAGTGTGTACCACTGCACTGGACATAAGTTGCCGGCTGCCGTCGACGAACGATGGAAGAAGCAGACGAGATGAAACAGAAAAAAAAGGGCAAACGTAACTCAGATATTGTAATTTTTTTTTTGCCAACTAGTTAGACATACAAAACAGAATTGGTTTGTTGTTTTATACACAAAAAGAACAGTGGGGCCGAGTGGACGTAAATTGGTCTTTAAAAAATCGAAACTTGAAAATCTGTACAAACGGTACCTACCAATCGCATATAAATCTGACGGCTATGTTTATCATCTCTTCCAAAAATAAATATTAACACTACTTACAGGGATTCTGTATGTTCCCACTTGTCAAATATTTCAGATTCAGCCTTATTGTGAGTTTCGCCCGAACAATATTCCACCCGAAAAAAATGACATTTCAGAACAGAAATTAGTTTTTTTTTCGGGTGGAATATTGTTCGGGCGAAACTCACAATAAGGCTGATTGTTGCTATTGAAGGTGACAATTCAATTTTCCTAAATTTACTTAGATGTAGGGTACGATATTTCCACCAGCTTAAAGAGCGCACCAAGCAGTGTATTCTTCGACGTACACCTCGCTTGTTCGCCGCACCAAATGCCACGATTATTAAACTTATTTGCAAAGGCAGAAAAAAAAGATCAACCTCCAATAGTTTAAGCGCCAATCACTGAGCTCACAATGCTTACGGTCCACTTATTTAGAAGAGGGCTTCAACATTTTCTGAAAGTGTTTGCCGGTCATTGTCTATGCTGTTATATTGGAAAATGTTTGCGCATAAACTTGTGGTAATCGTGTGTCGCGTCGTTTTCGTTCATTTATTGCTTTCTTTTTCGTCAACGTTTGTTTCGGATTTTTAAAAGAAATGGGTTAGTCCATATTTTAGTGAACTGATCATCAGGAAGTGCTAGACAAAAGGATTTTGTCAACTCTCAGATAAGTTCTCAGCTATTTTAAAAATCTAGTCGATTAGATTGGTCTGAGCTAGACTTAAGCTGAACGAAAAAACAATATTGCTCTCTAACGTCACATCAGCTACCCCTCCTTTAAAGTCAACTAAAGAAGGTGTTTATGTGACTGATCTAGAGCTATCAAAACTGAGCCACATTAAATCAAGTCAAGACAGCTGTCAGTCTAACTAAAAACTAGATACTTGAACGGCCCCCATCCCATACTTAAATTGTTTTTAGGTGAAAATATCCCAAATGGAGAAAGGTGACATTAAAAATTATTATTACATAACACGCATTGTATTTCATTCTGTTGGAAGCCGTTTTACAACTGGGCACTAGTCAGTTTGAGGGGCACTACATTTTTATGTAGCTATATTTAAAGTCGATGACAAACCACCAGTTGTTCTCAACTTGTTTTGAGGCGTGCCACTGAAGAGACTGACATTGGATAGTCTATTCCTATTCACTTGAATTCGATTTTCTTCATATGCTATTTCGTTTGAATGACTGTCTGTAGAATTGCATCTTCAACTGCAAAAACCATAACCCTAAAGCATGACGAATGAACACGATCCCCAACCGCTGACTTCATTTCACGCCAAAATTCTTCGCAACAGCTGTATAGTTTTATTGGTGATACCACAGAAAGGAGTCCTTTGTTCAATCTGTACCTCATTTATGATCAGCACTTTCAATTTTATACTTCACTTTTATAACCCAAATCACCATATACTATATAGGTACCCATCCTTTTATCATATCCACACGACCTTGCACAAGCTATAAAATGAAACAACCTCACAGAGGCACATCGACGCCACTGTACATAAACACTATCGTGCTTTCCACAAAGCCCATCCGAGGAAGAGACGAGTATTTTATTTCAATGTACTTGTACTTTTACATACTTGCCTCTTTCTCCCCACCTTTGTCGTGTTCTTTTTGTTCTACTGTCTACAATGCCATACAGAAAAGAAGGAATCGCCTCAAACTTCACTTCATCTGACATGCTGCCAGGCTGCCACTGCTCCTGCTATACATGAGAGATAGCTAGGCACACGCTCTGGGAGAAGCCTCCAAAAAGATTGGGTGCAGTGCTCGCTGAGTTGGTGCCCCCCTAATCCGCCCATAAATATATGCGCTGTGTCTATACTCTCAGAAGTAGAAGTTCCGCTGATGGCTGTTCCACTCGGTTTATCGAACTTTAGCCAGAAGTCGAGGTTGAGAGGTGTGTGTGGTGCGCGCGCGCATCACAGTTGCTCGTACGGTTTCATCGGCTCTCTGTCGTTCGCTGTGTGGTGTTGAACTTGTTACACGCTCGCGGCGCGGATCAAATTTTTGTTACTTACCCGGGTGCAGTACGCTGTGTGTTTGTGTTCTTTTTTTCCAACTTCCCCCCTTTTAGTGAAGGAATAGAAATTAGTTTAGAACGGAAATTCACTAGTTCCCCCAGTGGTAATCTCGGCGAGATTTCATTACGAATCGTGAACTTGCAAATTGCGAATAAGCTTAGGTGCGGTCACGTTACGGAAGTACGCGTACATCATATACGTACATTGTGTGCTGTGGTTGATTGCAGTTTAATGGTTCTACTGCGCGATCATTAATATTTGATTAGAGAACGCGTCCGGCTGCTACCGTCTGTCTTCAGTCTCAGTGATCGAGAGAAATCCAACCAAATTATGTGTTGCGATACGAAATAGTATAAGAAAAGTTTTAAAAAGTCCAAGAAAATAAATCGCAGCATGATCGACGAGGAGGATGGGGATACCTGCCACAGAAGGATATTTCAATATGTCCTAAAGGTACGGCCAAAGATGGTTCAAAACTGATCTGGCTTGTGTTTTTCTTTTGTTTCAAATGTTAACTTTTGGTTACTGTAAAGAAATTGCAATATTTTCATGTGTGTGTATGACACGATCAGTGATCAAGTGTGTGCTGAGTTTTTGTTTTTTTGTTTTTGTATGGCGTGTGTGGGCACTATCAAAAAGCGCTCGTTTTTCCGGGGCAATTGAGGAAGTGGTGTGCGCATTGCGTATCTCTTTTCGGTGTTATCTGTGCTAGAGTTTCTACTTTTAGATGGATGGATTTAGATGCTACTTTTTGTTTTTGCATATTTGGAATAGTTGCTGTCGAGGTGGGGCTATTTATAAAGCTATGGAAGGCATTTAAAAAAATTCCATTCTCGTGCAAAAGTGTAGCTCAATTGTTTGCGAAAGAAAGAGTGCTTCTGTCAAAAAACAAGTGCGCAGATAGATTTCTTTTTCACAATGCGATTGTTTTTGGTAAATATTTTAAGTAAACTCTTTGTTCTGGGCAACAAAGTTCAAGTCGTGTTTATAAATTTTATCTTGAGTGAAATTAATTCTGTCTGCAGTTTTTGGGCAATATCAAAAGCAAATATTTTCGCCGAACGTTGTAAAAGCACCTAAAGGAGAAGAGACAATTTCGGTGCTCGTTCTCGTTTCGGGCGGAAATGTGTTTCGAAAATTAAGGTATTAAGTGCAAAATAAAAATTCACACAACTGCGTAGTCCACGTGTTCCGCATATGGTTATTTAATTCCGCGGGGCAGCTTCATTACATTACATTCATTAATTCCATAGTTACACTCAGAACGAGATAGTAACAGTTTGGAAGAGCTAACTCCATACGGGAACTTGCAAGTATTGAAGTTCGAATCAAATTCTTTGGCTTTTGAAGGGATTTGGGAAAATCTGGCCTCTGGTTGATCTGCCAGACCGAAATCCACACTGACACGTACAGACTGGCGATTACTATGTTGTCGACTATGATTTTCGCGGTTTAAGACAAAAAGTAGAGTAGAAGTGATACCCAGTTTACTCTACTTGGGTCTTCGAAAACCCTACCAAAAAATATCAAAGACATAACTAGTGATACACGAACGAATCTTAAATGTACGCCGGAGTGAAAGCCTGGATCTTTCGACTAAACTTTGAAGTTTCTAAGTCAACGCAAAATTGCAAAAAGTTTTATAAGCCAAAGTCCGTGCTATTCAGGAATATGAAAGAATGATTCTTAAATCTGGAATAAAACGTATACGACCACTGCTAAACGTCACATTAAAAATGCTTTTAAAATTCCATGTCACTTCGAAGATGTGAGATGATGTTGAGTTCGTATAAATCTTGTAAATGAGCTCCGATGAAATAAAAACTAAAACTTTCTCCTTAACCAATATATTTTGTTTGAGAAATCCTGCGGATTGAGTCAATAGTGTTCACGTGATGCGTTAACAGATCCAAATAACCATAAAAGCGGTCAATATTATATTAGGATGTAGAGAAAAAGGCAATTCGCTCTCAACAGTCCTTTGGTTTAATTTTTTGTTTATAAGCAGGCCGGATATTCCATCTCCGACTCGTCCTGACCAAAACCTTGTTCCCCTCAACTCTCTGTCTCTATAGGCGTTTTTCTTTTTTAGTTCAGAGCACAACCTGAACTGTTATACAAAAAGTTCGTGTTTCTTTTTAGCTCAGATACATCAGAGCTCAGAATTTGTGTTTCTTTTTTCGTTCAGAGCGCTCGATGAGCTCAGAATAAATTGACTGAGCAGGCTGAGTGAATAGCTGATTACACACGTCCAGTCACATTTGACAGAAAAAAAAAACACAGGATAAGTAAAATAGTTGAAATGGTGGACGAACCTTGTTGTTTTGCAACTGAAAATTAACAAATTTAATAAATAACAATTAATAAATTTTAATTTATGCATTTACGACAACTATGCGCTCAAGTGTGTTTCATAAATACCTCAGAACAATCTGAGCATGCTCGGTTCAGAGCGCGCTCATAATGCTCGAGCTCAATTCAGAGCTCAGCTCTGAACTAAAAAAGAAAAACGCCTTACACGAGTATGTCAAAGCGATACGTGGACTACTACCAATTCTCTAACGTCTAACCCAATTCACAAAAAAACATCTGTTGTTTTGATTGGAATTCCCCTTCGGCAACACCTAATGATCGAATCCACTAAAAGCTTTTAAATCGCATTCCAGATTTACACGCGCTTATTATTTAGTTTTGCATATTTTTTTAATCACCATACCTTGACATCATTTATTATCTCTTCAGCCTATGTTCGCCTTCTTAGCCAAGTCAATGAACTGGAACGGTGCGCTGTTCTCAACTAAACGACATTACAATAAATTAACAAATCTGTTCATCACAATCCTTTATTCTCCCCGTTGTGGAATCTTTAATCAGAAAAGCTGTGGGTATTTGTAAAATTGGCGCGCACACATCTAAGAAAGGAACAAAGATGGCATCCCATTTCCTGGAAATACGAATTTGTTATTTTGCGCTATATGTTAATGACTCACGCAGTCACACACACCCGACAAATTAGGTCACAACTTATCTGCAAAGTAATTACTTACGGAAATGTCATTAACATAAACTTGTATCGACTGAACTCTCTTCGATATCTAAGTCAATATAGGTATGCTTGGAGTTAGATGGCCGATGTGCGCAATGCATTAAAAGATTAACAATTTTCTTTTTCTTTTTTTTTTGTTGGTCCATCTATCGCGGGTTTGCCTTGGTCCGTTATATTTGTATGACACATTAGCCTGCAAGTGCAGTGTGTGCAGCGTCTTCCTGTCCCTATTCCGGTTTTTGCCTGTGCCAGCTATAGTCAATTGGTGTTCGTTGACATTTTCTTCTGCGCCGCTGAGGTGTCATTAGACGTTACTTGTGTGCATGTGTATGCGAATGCCATTATAACACAATTTCTTTGACACTGCTGAATATTTATACTGTTTCATTAACATATTGCATAAAATTGAATTGGTTAACATACCTAGATAAATATCTGTCAGCCTAATCCCGGGAGTTTATGGCCAACAATTAATGTTGGGTGGAAGCGAATTTATTGACTCTCTGCTCACAAGAATATTCCCATGCACATTTAGCTGCTGAAATTAATTTATTCATCAGGAAAATCATCTGCAAAACATAGGTGATTCTATCAATCGTTAAGGTTAAGTGGATAGACATTTGAATAGTGGCGCTGTAGCAGTGCATCACAATCAAATGAAACTGGTTTTTAAAATAGTTTGGAACCTTAGTCAATTTGATTTTCAATCCTCATTGTCCTGGGTTCCTTTTGCATTGGTCTTACTTTCGTTTAAAAATCTCTGAAATTCATTAAATGTTTGCTTCAGTTTTCTCCGTTCTTCTTCTTTAAAATGTTTCTTAATTTGTATCCCGTCAGCCATGAAGTGTCGTATAATACGAGTGTTTAAAAGGACTAAAACAAGTTTTTCCTCGAGAATTCTCTTCGGGAAGATTGTTAATTTGGCCTCAATGTCGCTTTTAACACATTGTACGAACAACCGTTTACGTATTACTCAAAAATTTACAAGTTCTGCTCGTTAACGAATAACGCGATTCAGCCCCAGCTTTTGGTTAAGCTTCGACCAGATCGTTGATTTTGGTCCAGTATAAACCGTCTGTTCACCTTTCGGTTATCCAGGAAAGTGATGAAGCGTCGCACGCTTAAGTGTTTTATGTCCAATTCATGGACTACTATGTGACTATGGTATTTTAAAGCCCAATCTGGTTCGGTCTGATTAATTTGTTCAAAACTCAAGAATGCTTTTCCCCGCTCAACACCTCGCATTTTGCAAAGCTATTCAAACGTTTCGCTCGCTATTCTCAGTCTAATTATAGAGGGATCATTTTGGCCGTGACAAAATATTGATTCATTGAATTATCAAAGTCGCCGGCCGCTCGTAATTATCTATGGTGTGTCGAAAACCCAAATAGAAATGTCTCTTCACAAAGGAACCACTCTCAGGAGACGCATTACCCCTCGCAACCACGGAGTAATTGGCAAAAAATTAGAAAAATTCCCACGAATTGACAATATTTTCGGTTGCCATTGCGTTTACTTTCAATTAAAGCTAACATTCTCGTTGGCATTCCTACATAGAAAAGGGGTGTTCGGCTTAAAATAGCCCTCGAGTTTAGCACTTCCAAGAAAGTCCTCCAGACCGGCATTCATTTTATTTGAACAACCTTCTAGGAATCCTCTCTGACGGCATGTGATGTACGCAGCCCCCCATATACTCGTGGGTGTGTTCCCAACAGTGAAGTAATACCTCTTAACAAAAGGCATTCGCACTAGGCATGACGTACGTCACGAGCATGAGGCAATTTTCAAAAGAATCCAAAGGTTGATTACAGGTAGGGTAGAGTATGAGTCAAAGTTAGTATATCGCGAATAACCACCGTCAGTCTGTCGGGCATTTATTCAGACCCGTCCCGGTGTTAGCGTACATACCAGGGGCTGCCTGCCAAAGACCTGTTGTATTTTTTTTTTTTTTAATGTATTTTTTAAGTGGTGATTCAGCCCTCTATGGATAGGAATTGTAGCACCTGTTGCTGCCCATCAGTGTGAATACACATTTCATTGCTAACAGTCAGTAAGATCGGCAGTGCAGTGCTTGATGGTGCGAAAGAAACTCAACTCAGAGCGGTTATCATTTAAATTTCAATTACCATGGTGTCCAGTGTCCGGAATACAGTTGCTGTGCAAATTTATCTCGTGAGTTCATCCACCGTCTGCCTGTATGGCTGTAAATGTGTGCGTGTGGTTTTGGAAAGTTTTCTTTCTTTTCGGCGTACAAAAATCTCAAGAAATCTAGTTTCACCTATTAGGTACCACAAGCCAGCAGGCGCATTAGCATCTCATTTAAATAACCGGGTCAGTGGTTTGCCGAAAAGTTTTACAGATTTACACCGTTCGTATCTGATTAAGAGATAATTTCCAAAACGTTGTGTTCGTCTTAGTTTCGGATGCATTTGTTTTGGATATGAGAGTGTTTTCATTAGCCATTTGATATAGAATACAGAAGGCACGAACTGAGTTTTGGTAACAACAATGCTGCCCTAGGTCGGATTCGCACGAAATGTCATGATAGGTGTGTTTTCTACGAAGTTTCGAATGACAGCACGGCCAGACATCTATGGTGATCTCAATAAAACTTTCGAGTTTTGTGGAAATTTGTTTCTAAAGCTGACTTCATCTCTGGGTGGCGGGGCTTTTAAATATGTGTTGTGTGTCTTCTTGGAAGTGTTTTATAATTTGTTCGGTGTAACGCGAAGGTTAATTGGGATTTAATAGCCTTGATGGTATCGCTGTTGCAAATGCGTTCCAGTGAATCGCCATTGTGATCTGAGTTGGTGTAGTTATTTGCGAGGCGAATAGGAAATGAATATAATCTGTTCAGTTTATCTGGGTGCTTAAAGAATCTTGGAAGACTCCAATAAATACTCGTGTCTTTGGACTGTTGCTTTTCGCAAATCTGCTAAGGGCAATTTTGTAATCAAATGGTAGTTTTATCTTTTTGTGGAAGACACATGTTGAGTCTAAGGTCCGAGCATTGCTCTATTATTAGTGTATCTGATATAGCAAGCGAATCGGGGACGAGGCAATACCATTTGCCACACGAGGTCGAGGATAAATTTTTGATTTTCCAGGGGGTTCGAACCTGAGTACCAGTCGATCAGAGTGACCACTGCGTCCACAGGGTGTACTGAAGGAGGGAACTGATCGACAATAGACAATTTTATTGCGCACCAGCAACACTTGTCTACATCATAAACAACCTATGAAGCTCCGATTATGTTGCTTTTTGACATTTTTCGATTGCAAATACTGCCAACTAGGTCCATTTGCAAACTTTTTTCGAGCCAAGCACTTAAAATATGTCAAATCAAAATATTGAACAAAAACCTCTTCATAGAGAGAGGGAGAGGTAATATTTTTATCCTTATTCCGCATTTTACCTTTTGGTCTATATGTCAAACTTTTGCATTTGACATATTTATCGATACATGTCGGTAAGAACTCACTGCATTGTCCGCAGGGATGTTCTCCCAACTATCTTTGTTTATATAACACTAACGGTGAAGTCATTTATATCCATAGTCCTTTTCCCTCGTTAAAATTTTCACAAATTTTTATTAATTTTTGTTCAATACGGTTCCCTTACCCAAAAAGTTCGTATAAGAGAGCTGTTTTAAAATAACTTCCCACTTAACGAATTTCTGTTTGAAGGATAAGCACGAACGAATCGTCACTAAAACTGACAGATAATTCACAGTTGGTTTGAAATTCAGTTCTCTTTCCTACACCTATGAATTCTACATACCTACTCGAACCATAACTTTGACAAATTGTTGTTCCCTCCCGTCGACAGGTAACTTGGAAAAACACATATCATTTTTAACAATCTACTACTTTTGACTTCAAAGACGTTCTCTAACATTTTCTATAGTTTCTCCCTCTCTTTACTAAAGCCTTCACCTCCACCACTTCCATTTTAACAGTATTTTCAATTCTTACCACAAAAAGTAAAGGAAAACCCCTGTCAAAATGCCACAAATGACTTTTCAAACATCTGACCCTGTCGCAAGCCATCTAATCGCGGGTTAACTCTTGCAATGACGTCCAACTGACCTGCCTAGACACATCACTTTGCGCATAACATTTCCATTGTATCCCAATGTTACGCTGCTGTCCTTGGGGGTTGTACCGACGTGTTGGTGTCGTTTGTAAAAGTCTATTTCTCAGAACCCTTGGGAAACCATTTATTTTTGTTTTTCTCGTATTATTCCGTCAAGTTTGTCCTTGCTTACCTCCACTCCCTCTAGACTCATCATTGTTTGTAAGCCTCCATAAAAAGAGTTCAAGGATACGATTATTATTATTATGCCATGCATGCCATAAAATAAACTTTTCCATTTGCTTGTGTAGACTTTTCTTTTCTTTTTTCTTTTTAAATCATTGACACACATGATATACCAAGCGCAAAAATTTATATCGCTCATCGCAGTACCTTTTCCTCCAACTAGTGCGTTCAGTTTATCTGTTCACCACCTCTCCCACTCTCTGACATTTTCATCTAATATTTCTTGTTTGCATTAACTTTAGTAATTGTTAACTTCCTAACCGTACAAGTTTACCGTCTATTTATCTATCTATTTGCAAGCTGTAGAAGCGCCGCGCAAATACATCATTAAAGTGAATGTCTTGCAACTTCCGTTGTGAACTTCAAAATCAAACGAACCAACGAACGTATGTATCTAGGTATCTAGTCAATGGTATGCTATGTTCCAGATACTTGCTCACAAAGCTGAACTTTCCATTTTGTTACTTTATCGTTTGTGTTATTTTTCTTCTAATTTAATTGTTTGCCTGTGCGTGGATTATTTGTTTATTTTTTTTTTGTGGCCATTCTATAAACATTTGAAAGAAAAACATCTTCATCGACATTTAGCAAGAGAATCGGAGCACAAAATCCTTCTCTTTCATGTACTTGTAGTGGCAATGCACCATCATTACCCATTATTCATCCCATTTTGCCATTTTTATGTTTTGAGCACTTTCGGGCCAGACGTTGATCGAATTTACTTAATTGAATTTGATTGACACAATGACATGAATAAACCCAATGAATGGGTCACTTTATTAGTCTCTCTTAAGCACACACAATAGTTGCGTATACACATGCTTCATATTTTGTTTCGGTTTGACTCGGCTTTAATCCAAAGTGATCAGCAGCACAGTGGTTACACGAAGTTTGTGAACACTTTGTGTTGAAAATATTTGTTGAAAACGAATTGTCTCATGGAGTACTTTTTTATCCAAAATTTCAATTATTACATAGAGACCTGTATTTATTGTATTTCTAAATGCTTTGAATCGCCACCGCTGTAACAATGTATACAACTTCTACAAAGCCTATTTGCCATTGGTTTACATATCGACACCTCGTGAAACGTTTAAACTGGCGTTTAAACGACAAACACCTTGGTCTGACTTCTTTCTTTTATGAATGTACAGATCAACAACAGTATGACCGTTCTATCCCATATGTCTGTTCCGACTTGTTTTTAAGCTCGAAAAATCCTACGAGGCTTTAGTTTATTTAATAGTGCATTTGACAGAAAATATAACGCAGATAAAACCATCTAATTTGTTTACGAAAAGGCGTGCTTTGGGTTAGAGCTGAAGCCAGGAGTTAGCGGAGATCTCCAGTCCAGATACCTACTTTATTTTAAGTAACCCGTAGAAGGCACTGTTTATAAAACAAAAAACTACTCCAAAAATAATATCAATCCGAAGTTGCAACGCATTTTCCCTAAAATCAAATACCACCCACCATCAACTTTATTTGTTGCACATGTACCAACCGTTGCCACTCTTTTCACATCGACTGTACCTGCATGAGTATACAAATTCGCACGCGCACCGAATGCAAAGAGAATCCAAAAACTCTTTCGCTTTCTGAAAATTATGTACCCACCATCACCATACAGCAAAAATTTTTATCATGTCATGTTGTAGTCAACCATTAGGTTTTGATTTGACTCCCCACGTCAATGCATTTTATTGGTCTTCTTTGACGCTCTCATTCCCCTAGTTCGGGCTTGCTTGCGCTGCCGTCCGCCGCCGTAGTGATTTGCTATTGACTTGAATAAGCCCGCTTGATTTAATCTCTAAATCGTTGTGTACACGTACTTGTTCTGCTTCTTGGATAAATCATTTTCAATTCTCTAGATATGAACGTTAATTTCTAATACGTAATTCTCTTTATAGGCTGTGAAACAATTCATTGATCTCGTCAATCAGATTGGATCGTGTTCAGTACGAAAGAATGTATCACATACCACCGCAATAAAGTTTTTATACGCTCGAAAATTTGATGTACCACGTGCTGTATCGCTATACGAACAACACGAACAGATCAGACAAAAGGAATGTCTGTACAGCATTGATCCAAACGTGGAGCCATTAAGGTCGGAATTGGAAACTGGGAAGTTTACAATTTTGGTGAGTGAAAGTGTTATTGTTGAATTGTAAAAGTTTATAATTTATTTTGGTTTTATTTTAGTCTGCCCGGGATTCGAGTGGTGCGGCGATTGCATTGTTTACGGCCAGCAAGCATAGTCCTTTAAGTGCGACACATACAACAACATTACAGGGAATCGTCTGTCAGCTAGATGTGGCGTTACAGGATACAAATACGCAAAAAGCCGGGCTAGTGTTCATTTACGATATGAGCGGATCCAAGTACTCGAATTTCGACTATGATCTGTCGCAAAAGATTTTAACGCTGTTAAAGGTAAGTCAGAGTTGATGGGTAAATACGTTTGAATAAGGCAGAAAGGCTGAGATTCAGGTGCTTCATTAAAAAGATGCTGCTTTCAAGGACATCTTATTTAAATCAGAAAACACTTTTGGACGAATGGAATGAACCTACAGTTTTATGACGCTACCGAACGTCTGAATTAAGACTAAGACTAATAGGAGTCTACTAAAGAAATATTATTTTCTGTAGCTGGAATCGGTAACCGAAGCCAAGGTCTCATTTATAGCTGTCTGACTGCAAAGGACTGCCCGGTTTGTGTCGCTAGCAAATTCACTAAACTTGGAAAATGTTTCACTCTTTCACTGATCTTCAGAGGTTTCTGAAAGCAGCCAAGCATTCCTTCTAACCAGTCCTTCAAAGGTGAATGCCTAAACCTAAACTAGACAGATGGGGCATTTGTTCCTCAGTCGCCTTCCCATTGCGAAGAAACAACGATTAGTAAGTCTTCGTCTTACTTCTGTGCACTTACTACAGCGTTTCTAAAGAACATTTTCACAAAGGTTATTACTTCTTTCTTTATGTGTCGCACAAAATCCACTTAGAAGTCGTTTTTATTGAATTTAACTTTTTACCTGAAGGACGAACTAACTGGATCTTTATAGCTTTCATCTGTCAACGTTGTTGAATAAGACTGGCTTTGAAAAAGACGCGTAATTTTGGTGTAAATTTACAATATTGAATAGTTTTCTGGTCTACAGCTTAACTGAGAATACCAATGAGTTTTTTTTAAGGTAGGGTTTTCGTAGACATACTGCTTGAACGGCGTATGGCAAACCTTTACGAAGCTGATAGGATTTGTTTTCATTTGGACTGTCATCCGAAACTCTTATTCTAAGTTTATCCGCAAGCTTGAAATCTGGTTAACCTCATATCTACTGGTTTGGCTCTGGGACTTGACGACTTAGAACTCAAAAAAATATGTATCAACATGCCTCCCACTTTCGGAATATCACTGATGCCAATCCAATTGTATTATTTGATTGACCGTCTCTTTTACGATCATATAAATAAACTGATTGGTATCACCTTCTTGATGGGATTCGAAGGATACCCCTTTCGAGCCTGTCGCGCTAAATTTCCTTGACTTGGGTTATTTGCATTGAAAGCTTTAATCTTTTGTTGCTGATAGTACCGTCATACATTTTCTACATTGTTGAAGATAGCAAGCCGTATGTCTTACTTATACTTAATCGGCTCCCTTTCCGATAAAAGTCTCTGACTAAGACGTTGGAGCCTTCAATCCTCTGCGATCAAAAACCAGGCTGCTTTCAGTTATCCAGACCAAGCTCTCTGGCATCGGCGATGGTTTGGTCTTTGAAACGGAAGTTCATTCTTCCTTGTCGTCTAGAACCCTAGAACCTGAGAGCTCAAATTCGAAGATCCTCTTAGCTGCAGCATTATTGTCCATTCGCACCATGTGTTCGAGCCAATGTAGTCACGTAGTAGTAGTCCACATCTTGGTACAGCACCAAAAATCCTTCTAAGGATTGTTTTTTCTCCCTTTCCGATTATCGCCCAGCACTGGGCGCCATTACGAGATAAGCATTTCGTAAAGCCTATATTTCCATCATCGATTTAGGAGTTTGGAATGGAACGCAATTGTTTTGGCAAACCGAAGTAGCAACGATTTGCTATGGTTAATTCTTCGCCGATTCTGCACTAGGGTGTCATTCGTGGAGTTCATGTTTACTTCGAGGAAGATGAACTCCTTAACTACCTCGAAATTTTTCCTGTCAATACTGACATTTGGCCCTATGCAGATGACTGTTTGATAGTCTTGTCCTCGTATACATCAAGGTTAACAGATTTCCCCTGTTCTCCAATCGCCGTGAAAGCATTTATCACGGAACTCTGTAGCCGACCGATGATATGGCTGAACGGACCTGTTGAAGATAGTGCTCTCCGCGTTGACACCTGCGCAGTGCACTTTCTGCTCCAGAAAGCGATTTTACCGCTTTAAATAACTCGATAGATATTCAGACTTCATAGTTGTTGGCCAGGAAGAACTGGTCCTCGATTTATAAATTGAATGGTCTCAATGGAATGGGTATAACACAGCTGCCATTTAAAAATGTTCAAGTCTTTAATGATTGTCTCACCTAGGAAATAAAATTCTGAATCCCCATCCCAGTGGACAATTTATCTGCCAGCCTTTCCCAAAGTCCGGGTGTCGCAATCACATCTTCCCTTAAGTAATAAGTGATTCGAGTCTATTTTGTCAGCTCTGGCTCAGTGTTGATCACCGGTTGGATTGTTTCTTACATCTGGAAACACTGCCAGCATATTATTTGTTAGAGTGAGTTTGTTTTTGAAGGTGTTTTCATTTAATCTTTGCTTTGTTGCACTTATAAAAGTATCACATTTGAGAGAATGTTCGTTATCTGTTATGTCCGATCATGTAAATAGTTCGTATATATATATTTTCTTTGCGTAAAGTGCTCTCTTAACGCCGCGACATTAAGTGTACAACTTTTCACACGAAATCCAATTCCTCGACCCACCTTCAAGCAATTAATGTGCCACTCCAAGAGGGTAATTATCCCACTTCCTGAATTAAGGCGATGCCTAATGCTTGCACTCACTTAAGTTTTCTGTTTGCGCGACGCAATCAACACGGAAGTATTTACTAGTGTAAACACCTCGCGACAGCCCTTGGGCCATTAATTCAATCGTTAAATCCTCGCTACACATGTGTAGATAATTAAATTAATTTGCATCTATTCCAAAGTAACTGATCATTGCTAGTTGCACAACTTCCGATCGCGCGATTTACAAGCTGATGACCTTGGCTACTGTAATCAATCAAAAATGGTTATCACCGAGGACAAAATTCTCAACACCCCACCCAAGATTTTGCCGTACATGCAATATAATTCCACCTTGAGACATGTAATCGACTGTGTCAACACTGCATCAGTTGATGTTTTAATCTATTCACTATCTCCTAAGGGTCATCGACTAAGTGGTGTGATGCTCTGTTTCCAAATGGAATAGTAATGGTAAGTAGTTTTCAAGTCACCCAATTACTCATCCTTTCAGCCAAAATAATCTTCCAATTCCAACGAACAAAATATGACTAAAGTTTCGATTGTCGATACCATATTTGCGGGAAGATTCCAATTGGCCGGGAAATTTGTAAAACTTTGTATGACTCAAGGCCTATTCCATGGCAACTTTCACTGTTTTAATTTTGGGTTTAAAGTTGAGCTAATGACATCGGTGACCACTTCAATTCGGAGCCCAACGAATAATTTTGAATGTCTAGCGATTTTATCGAAAGAAAGTTGTTGCACACATATCGCACACATAACGAGTATATAGGTATGGGTACGTTAAATTTAGTAAAAGTATCTACATATTTTGATGACGGTTGGCCGATTATTATTTCATTTAAATTCTTCATCTCGTTTTGTGGAGGGATAGTCATTAAGCGATCGTTGACGTTTTTTTTTGGACACATGTTAATGGTACTTTTTTTTATCGCTTTCGAATTCATTAGGCAGGCAGATAAAGATACCATCAAACATGCACACGGGGATTTATGGCCGAATATTGATTTTCTATAGTGCGACTATTAGAGGTCTATGGAGCGAGTGATGTCATTACGGAGTAAATTACTATTTTTGGTGTTGTAGAGATAGTCAATGTAACCTAGTCGATTAAACATGTGCTTGTGCTTTTTTTTTGTGTTCTACATATACATAGATTATATTCTAGTGATGAAAGAGCAATAACAATGTATTGAAGTTTGTGTTATTTTGTAGGAAGGATAGACTTTATTAAGCTAAGATAACCGCTGTCAAGGCATAGATAACAATATTTTGTTTAACCAAACAAGTTACGTCCATTTGGAACTCGAGTATTTTGTTGATGTTAAAATGTGTTTATTTATCAATTTGCTTATGTACCTTGGAGTATTAACTAATATAATATGAAAATTAATAAATAAATAGTTAGCGCAACAGGTCTCTAGGGACCCTAGGCCTAGCTTCTCACAACCATTCGTTTCGTGTGAGTTTTTAATTTTCGGGAAGAATGGAAGGGATCTACTATTTTATGCCGAGTCCAAACGGCCAATTCAGAAGCTCTTTTAAGACGGTTATACTTTCAGATGTTTTTAAGACTTTCGTAAGAGGTGGCGCAGTGGAAAAAACTTCAAGATGGAATTTTTTTTTTCTTCGGGAAACGAACCTGGGACCCCTTGCTTAGTAGTCCAACACACTCACCACACAGCCATTGCCGCTGACTATAACATAATATAGGAGCTAAAATATTTTCTTTATTTTACAAATTGGCATCACTGGGGCTACCATTCTATTACATATTTGTTTATACATTTAAAATTCCCTTCGATTATGATCGCCGTTTAAGTTGGAATTGCCTCGACAAGTTCTTTGGCATATTTTAAAGCACAATTGTCGGAAAAGTTGCTGGGTGTTTTAGTACTTTTTTTATTTATACAAAAAATGTGCTCCAATTTTGTACTCCTACTATCAATTTATTCTGAGCTTTTAAAGTGCGCTATGATCATGGTTTCAACGAGAAAGAAACACAAATTCAGAGGTCCGATGAGATGCTATTTTTAGGATCCACAAAATGAAAACGCCACCATACGACTTCGGGATGCTGTGAAAACATCTGGTAATTTTTTTTTTCGAAAGTTTAATTTTTTAGTACATCTTCGCGTGCAAAACAGTGGGCCGGTAGTGGATGTTTTATTTTTAATTTAAAATCAAGTACAAAATTTACCCTTTGACGTGATTTAGTGAATTTCCAAAACTTAACAGCTTGTTAAGTAAAGACGTAAACAACGAGATCTGTTGGTAGTCTCAGTGCAAACAAATAAGTCATCTAAATAGAGATTAATCTACCTTAAAAGCAAATCGATCTCTGTGACATTGAATACGTTAGTGTGAAGCTAGCTATCGCTTGCACGTTCATACCTACTTGCCTTCGCTGTTCCTTTTGTAGATTGCCGTTGACTCTGAAAGTCTCTGCCGCACATGTTTTACATAGTTTGCTTGTCATATTATCTATTTGAATCTATGCTGTTGGTAACGTATTAAAATATATATTGCCGCACAGACCCTTCCAACAAAGTGCTGCTCAATGTCATAGAAAATATCGCATAATCTCCGATATCCGGACAAACGCACAGATCAGTGCAGCAACCGCAAATACATACCGCAAAAGTGTCTTAAAAATAAGGAAATTCGTTTCGAAAATTGCTAATTGCAAAATTTTTAATCGTCAGTGACATGTTCTACTGTCAATAAAATCAAGTCGATAAGAACGAAAAGACAGAGTGCTCCACTCATATAGAACAAACACAAAAAATAAATCCGTTACTTCCACTTTTTTTTATCATTTCCACTTTACTCCTTCTCGTACCGAGAAGGAAAACAAAATTCATGTACATAGATAATGCCACAGTCGTTGATTACCAATTTTACTATCGTGATCCAAAGACATGATGAATTTTGATTTTTTACGTGCCACACGCGTTCGCATAGGTAGTCGTACGCCACCGCAATATAGCTACCACCAGCAGCTGCTTGAGAGCACGTGCTAAAAGAGGCAGAAAGCGTTTGTGCCCCTCTACTACTTCTCCCGTCACAGACAGCTATCAAACGAGCCGTAAAGAAGGAATAAGCACAAAAATAGAGGAAAAAAAGAAAACGTTTCATCAATTTGTCTTCAGGTAAAAAGCGTATAAACAAACGACAATAATTATCGTTGATCTAAATCTGTATTAGAAAAACAACGTCTAACAGTCATTGCTAAAGTGTGTGTGTGTGTGTGTTGGTTGCATTATTATTATTACCCGACCTCCATCGTTCGGTTATTTCCGCAACCGACAACGACGACGACACGATAAAATCAAATGCTTGCTACGTGAGTGAGATTATACCCCACCATTGGCATTTGCATTCGAATAAGAATCGGAATTAGAACTGCACGCAAGGTGCACAATTACGCTATGTTGGCATACAATCAGAGCATACAATAAAATATTTTTTTTTTTTGCAAAATGTGGCTAATAATGTTGGCCGGCCACCAAAGGTTGTTGAACTATTTGATGCTTTCACGAAACTTTCGCAGAAAGTATCATTGATGTGTGGGAGATCCTTTGAAATGAATGACATGCAATACCCATTCAGGTGCGTGACAGTGGCACGCATTACATTTTCACATGAATGCCGCCTTCTGAAGTTCTATAAGGTCAAACTGCGTTGTTTGGGAGCAAATTAGAACTCTATGTTAGATTAGGTAATGCTATGCTATATTGTTGGGTGCCACTGTCATTTTTTTTATGAGTCTGATGATTAAAGAGAATTATTGACGTTTCGTGACATATGTTAATACCTACTCGTATATTATTTAATTCTGTGTAGCGCAATATGACTACGTTCTTGGCTATTTAAAGCAAGTAAATTTTAGTTTGTTAGGAAGAACCTCCGCGAATTCAAATCTCTTAGTTTAAGTCCCGTTATCCTTGATACTACCCTCATGTTTTGCCCGTCTCCAAAACACAATGCAAAATCCAACAAAAAACTTTACGTCTTTATAAGAAGTTTCTATTTGAGCAAACCAAATGTTAAAGTTAAAAGCGCACGTAGGTTCATGCGAAAATGTTCTATTTAATCAAGACAGTCCTGCTTCGAAATAATGGTCCCGGGCAATAAAATCTCATCGGGGTTGTTTTTAAAAATTCTAGTACAATTTGACATTTCGCTTTTGTCGAACTGCATTATAAACCCTTATGTAGTATACCCTCCTGATGCGAAACGACATTTTTCGGTAGTTTCGAAATCTCAACTGATGCTTAGACGTGGCAATACTTTTCTTTTTTGTACTACTTTACTTATGTAAAATTTAAAGACGGCCAATTGAGAAGCTCTTACAATCGGATGTTTGTCAGACGTTCGAGAAAAAAACCTTAAGTTGGAATTTGTTTTATTTTTTTGGGATTCGAGTCTGGGTGGGACCCCTCGCTTAGTAGTCCAACACACTAACCACTCAACTACTGTGTCGACAGTAGCAGTAGTAGTAATCTAGTACAATTATTCACTTTAGCAAAACAAAAGGAAGGTATAACAAACTTTTTCGTTTATGGTTTAATTTTGTCACTTTGTCTGGGTTTGTTCGTTGTTTACAGCAGGAACGTCCAAGGCTTAACCACGATATGTGTTTTACAACAAGTCCGCGGTCTAACCTCACTAAGTCCAACTAATTTGATAACCACTGTACATTCCCAGAAGCAGCTGTATACATTTCTGCAATTTCATATAGCTACGAATCATAAGCAGAAAAAGCTTCAATTTCTTCAAGCATAACTACGCCTCTGCTCAGCTATCTACCGACAAAAATGACAACAGCGGCAAATAACCAAGAACACCCACGCATTACCCCGAGAGTATGGTAATGGTAAGGGAAGCAAACAATATTAAAGAAAAAGCCCGCGGGCGGGGGAGCACACTTTATTTACTTTTTATTATTTTTTTTTCGTTCTGTTGGCCTGCTCTATTGTGACGAGACAACAGGTAGGTATGCGTCATAATTGACAATCATTCAGTGAATTCCATAATAGCAATATGCCTACAACAAAGCTAGCCTGCCTGCTGCCTTCCATCCATTTATCCAATGTCTACAATACATTTGAAGTAAAAATATAGCTTGAACAACGACAACACATCCATACACGGCAAGCCGAAAGTATCTTAGATTGTAGTAGCGACAAAACGACGAAGCACACAGCCATACGAAACACGAAAGACGATGTTTGAAGAATTTTCGAATTAATAATGCAAACGCTTTCAATGCGCAAACTCACTGTCAATTTCCGCAAATCGATTGCAATTCCGATTCTAGTTCCTCTCTTTATATCGTCTTACTCGCTCATTTGAAAAATATAAATAAAAAAATGGTTTTCGTTCCGTTTTCCGCTTTGATGCAATAATTTGATGTTTGTGTGGTGTCTTGTTGAATTTTCACTCGCTCTCGCTATTTATGCCGTGTGTCAGTGTCAGTTTTTGTGATTTTATTTTTTTAGTGTGCAACATCTCTCCAATAGTGAGACACAAGCGACGACATAATATTCCGAGTCGGACAGTCTCTAATCTGAATATACGTTCTGACGTTTATTCAATTCGTTCCCCCCGAGTGTTAACAGTGTTGAATTTGAAATACCCCTGTACGATACGATGCGAATCAGTTGAGCGCAATTAAAAAAGTTTTTGAATAAAAAAATAATAAAAAACCTTGAATTGTTTTTATTTAGCTACATTGTGTTATTGTTGTGTCTTGCTTGCGGTGTAGAAAAAAGTTAAATTAAATAATAATCTTAGTTTGGAAATGTTTGTGTTAAAAATCGCACACGGAACGGCTTGGAAGTGGGCTTGATGTCCTGTCGTAGGAAGTGAATTTTGCAAAACGGATACGGTTCTAATCGGTTGAACAAATAACCAAGTGACTTAAAACGAATGATTGTGTCACCTGTTTCAAAACGAGCAGTAGGTTACGGGAAATAATTATTTTAAAAGAAATTCTTATAATATCAAAGTCGGTGAAGTGTGGATAAATACAACAGCAATTTAGAGGGAATTTGGCCGCTTGTATCAAGATCAACTGAAGAAATTTATGTGTCAAAAATAAAAGCTGGGAATTGTGAAAATATTTACCTGGGTAAATATGTTTATGTGCTAAGAATCTTTTATACAATTTAAAGTTTTGACACTTGTTTGTGATCTACCATCTATATTTGACAAGTCTACGAAGTGATTTATAGAAAAAAGCTGATGCCGATCATTCATACATTAATTAAATGTCACTCGTGAATGACAGTTGCGTCGTCTACGCAATGGTCGATTTCGAATTATAAGGGCACGCACATACTACTTGGTAGGCGCGTCGGTTCACGCCGGCGTCTTATGGCGATTTTCATTCAAGATCCGAGAGAATTGCCCCGAAGTTCAGAATTGCTCTTTTCAATAAAATTCGTTGGAGCACTTTTGCAACAGTGGTAGACACCATATGTGTGATTAGATTTTCTGTTGTTTACTTGTTTTTTTGTTTTTTACAGTAAATATGAATATTTTAATAGGCCAAATCAATATATTTCAATTTCTGTTCACATTTTGCACTCGTAATTGTATATTTTCGGATCACAAGCGAAAAATTTGTTTCTAATAACACAACAAACATTTAAATCTGACATTTTGCTAGTGTGTGTTGGTGAGTTCAGGGCAATTCTCTCAAAATATTCCGGACGCTTCTTTCGTGTTAAGAATTGACCTGGAAGTGCACCTTTTTTTTTGAATGAAACATAGAAAACATAGAAAGAGCACTTCTAGATTTGATCTTTTCATAGAAAGGGCACTTCTTTTCTTCAATCGAAAACGCCATTACTTTCAAAAGCTTCAGTCTGCTGGCAAAAGAGAAGCTGACTTTTTAAACACTATACGTGCTCATACTCGTAGTTTGATTTCCAATTAGATTGTGTTAAGTTTTCAGCGGTGAGTTTAGTGATAACGGCGTGACATTCATGAATCAAAAAAGTATCCCTTGTTTTCGTTGAAAATTATGACAGTTGGTCAATACATCAGGAATACAGCGATGGTTTACGCTGACCGCTATCTCTTTGGCCCAAGAAAAGTTTTTTTTTCGCTAACTCCCTTGTATGTGGAAATTTGTAGATATTTCTGACGCATGAGAAAATTAAAAGCACTTGTGCCTGAATTGTTAACACAAAGCAACGTCATGCAAAGGTTTCATCTTTCGAAACTATAAACATCGTGATACGTATGTAACGTGCATAAACAAATTTTTAAAAAAATAAAAATGCCGTAGGTAGCCTTGGCGTGGTGTATGTGTACGCAATTAAATTTATTTAATTCCCTGATGTCCCGACAATGTCTACTTAGCTTAAAAGTGAGACGCAAACTTGATAAACCTTACAAACTGACACTGAAAAATGTCTGTTGTTGATTTTTCGGAATCTGTCTCATTACCCATTTGAAATGACGTTTACGTTGCAGTTGCCTTAAAAAAAAATAGTACGTAAATTTGGTGTTACAACCGCTCTCGTAATTTTTAGTAATTTTGACTCTTGCAGAGACTATTATTTTTCACACTTTCAAAGTTAATTCTTTGGTAAATCCACTGAGAAAAGTATAAAAACCATTGTGAATTAAAATCTCGTCCTCGAGGTGATTTTACAACCACCGGTTTTGCATATTTTCTGTTACTAAAATATCCCCGAGGATTCAAACCTACCCCCAATCGGTACACCATGTTCACTAAATTGAATTATTTGCCTAGGAACTCTGTGAAAAACGAAACGAAATGGGGAAGGTTTCCTAGAAAATTCTTGTGCATCCTTGACTCGTGTCCACCGAAAAGGGAATGAGATACACCAACCCTGCTGTGTGTTTACTCCCAGCGTTTGCTATCTCTTTTCGCCGACACCGACAACAACAACCCACTCTCGCTCGCGAGAGCACACAAAAACCAACCCTTGTACGCACTACTTTTCCATGTACCAAATTCCATTTGATTCTATTCGAATTCATCCCCTTGCTCAAGAGGGTTGCGCTGTTTCATTAAAACAATATTTTTTTTATTTGCTATGCCCGTGCAAACTTGTCTTTATTAATGTCTCATCGTCGTCGGTGTACACTGTACTTTTGTGCTGTGTAAAGTGAATTTCTCTCCCATACTGTGTCTAAAAAAAAAACAACTATATAGGGAACATTCAAATTCAGTGCTAAGTGAATCACTTTTTGCGAAATTCTGTGAGTTTGCCAAAATTAAAACGAAAATTCCTAGAAAAGAATAAATAAAATTATTTATAAAAATGTTTCACTCCTAACATCGTCCAATCACCATACATCTCTCGCTCATTTCCGTCCGTGTGAAGGTGAAAATTTAATAATTTCGTCTTCTTTATACCTATATATTTTTTTCCATCTTGCTTGTTTCTGAAATTCATGTTTGCCATTTTCTTTACTGTGTACAACTTTGGAGTGAAATAAAAGAAAAAAAAATTAACAAATAATATAAATAGCAACACTTGGGAAGAAAAAAAAAGTCAAACAAGAGCAGAAGAATAAGGTGAGCTTTACACAAAACATAAGCCAGACTAATCCAATACACAGATACACCAACGCACACCTCAAATGTGCGAGCTTCCTTCCCCTTATTCGTCGTCGTCGTCACCAATCACCCACCCCACCTCATGTTCTGTTTAGTTTACACTTTTTAAATTTCATTGAATTGCTTGTCCATTCCAAATTTGGCCCATAAACCGCTTACCAAATTTGGATTTTTCAAATCGGATGTATCTCGCTCCTCTTTAGATATATATTTCTTTGTATGAATAATAATTTTTGTTCCCAAATGTGGAACTCCATATTTATAAAGTGGACGACACGACGACGACGAATCGTTGTTTTTTTTTTCAAAATCTTTGTTCTACGATTTACACCGAGTATATGTATGGAAAAATAATTTATTGTTCTCCGATTTTTATTCAAAACGCTTCGTGAATGGCGTAAACAATATGAACAAACCGAAAGAGTACCCACAGAAAAAGAAAACGCTTTGGCACTGCTGCTGTTGCGCATATTTTTCCATGCAAAAGTGGGCGTGGGGGTGGCTGTGGGCTAAGAGATAGAGGGTGCCAGACATCCCGCTTGTTCTATGGAAACGAAAAAATAAAATTTGTAAATTTACTCGATTAGACATCGAATTTTAATCGTATCTATTTTTGAGATTTTCCTGTAATGAATCAGCGTCATCTAGTGGTTGGAAAAAGTTCAATGTCGTGCTCTAGTTTCGTTGTCGCCTGTCATTATGAGGAATCGTTGATTTTTTCTATTCAGTTTGTGGCAATGAAATGTGAGGCTTTACCCCGAACAAAGGATCAAAAGTCCTGGTGACAATATTGGTTGTCTCGCTCTGTCCTTTTTCCATAGAGACCAGACTGTGTGTAGTGTTCTATCTGAATCCCATTAGAATAATGTTGTCTGGTGTTATTCAAATGTCGATGTAGAGGAATTTGAACATTTCGCGCATTTAGACTGTGCTGCGACGTGCGTCAATATGTCGTTCCATACGAGAGGAACAATATGCATTGGAATGTGATTATTTATTTATTACAATTACCATATGGAAATTGTGTAACGTATATTATAATTGTAGCAAATTAATTCACGTTTGTCGAGAAATGCAAATCAATTCAGCATTTTTTTTTGCGGGACAATTATTTTCTAATTATATGTCGTGCGATGAGAGATGTGCTTGTCATTTGAAAATGTAATTGGGGGCACATCGGTTTTAACAATTATTTCGCAGAACTTGAATGGAACACAGTATCGACGATGGGACAGGGACCCACTAAATAAGTTAGTATTAAACTTCAATTGAGTTGTTGTACATTGATTGTTTGTCACTTTGGTTCGAATTGTAGTTGTTTCAAACAACTATTTCGTCGTTCGACTCCATATGAATTTGGAATCTATTAACCATTTCTGGTGTTAGCTAAGGCTTGGGCAATATCATTCACATAATTTGCATATTAGGACCTAGTGCAAAACAATTGTTCTCGTCTAATTTTGTGACTTTTCTTGAAATACACATTTCACATTAAAAAATTCAGTCCTCCTAATCGCTCCATCATCCGAAGCAAAAGAAAACGTCAAAAATTTAGCCATCTGAATAATTTATTATATCTCCGGAGAAGAATTTTTTGACACTTAAACCCCCGCGATACTGGCAAAAAATTAGCCGACGATAATTTATCAAACAACGGTTGATATTGGGAATTTGAATACTGTTACCAACCTACTTTTATTTACTCTTCACGATAACGTCAACATTTTACCAGCAGCACTTTTAATTGACAGTCAGGAAAAATCTGTGGCATCTCTGACTTATCGCAAAACAAACTAATCTAGCTAGACATGCACTTTACTTTCGTAACAGAAAAATTCCCGCTAATCTTTCTTATTTTCTGAGCTACTGCACACCACTGAGCTTTATTGTGTACAGTGTACAACAGAAAAAAGGCTTTCGCTGTCCGGACTTCGGATTTCTCCACTTCCAAGTAGCTGGCAGATATTGCATAAATTGACAAAAGCAGCACATTAAAGGGGTTTCCTTAACATGTAGTAAGCGAATTCTAGAAGAAGCTACTGTTACCAAGTTTATAGAAAATATGTTAAGTACGATTTTCAAATAAATGGCATATCTTTTTAAAATGTAAGAACTATAGAAATAAGATTTGCTATATTTGTGTAGTCAGAACTTCAAAAAAAGCTTCTCAGATGATGGAACTTACGGCTTTGGAACAGAGACAACCCATAGTGAGACCTCATACTTCGAGAAGCGATTGGGAGATGGCAGTTCTAAGCGTGTAACTCTTAGTTTTCATGAGTTTTTTTAAATAAAATAAGAGCAATAGCTCAATACGAGACTTGTTTGTCTATTTAGGCCGCTATATTGCATTAAACTACATTGAAGTTCCCAGCGGACTCAATTCCATTTTTAGATGCCACTTACTGTTTGCATTAAAAAGAAAAAAAACTATAAAATCTTCATAGCATTGTTGAATTCATTTATTTTTCAACCATTTGAAAGTCCCACACAATCGAATTTCGAACTGGAGCAGCTTTTCGAAGTAAATTGCACCCCTTGGTATGTTTTCAGAAATCAATAGAACCGCCCAACTACCCGCAAAACCAAAAAAGGTACCATTTTCCTTTGCAAAATTCCAGTCCACTGAATAGTTCCATAAATAGGTAAGCACATACATGTTGGCCGCATAAACATCAGTCCTTATAGTCGCATCATCATCAACCCTCCAGCTGTCGCTATTTGTATTCTTTGATCATAGAATGTAACCCAAATTGGTGTCAGTTGCTCGTATTTTCTGTTGTTATCGCCATCATCTTTTGATTTTGTTTTCCTCTCGCCCATGCTGACGATGCAAATATTCTTGTAAAAGTCCTTGGGTGAGTCTCGCACCCTGAGCCATTATAACACAGTTTATTCAACGTCAATGTCTGCGTTCTTTTCTGCTGCTCAACTCATTTTCTTTCAATGCATCGACGAGGGAGTTTTCAGAAGATAACAGATACTACGTCTTAGGATATCGATATCTATTGACCAAACGATTTTCCGATGAAGCTCCTCACATTGAATACTTTTGTTTGCTCAAAAGACAGCCATATGTCATGTGTCATTCTGAAATCAATACCCTGTGCGAATGACTAAAAATTCTGCGGCAGAATATAAAAGAAAACAAACCAAAAAAAAAAAGTAAAAGTTAACCACAAACAGAGAACAAAAAATAGAAGCAACAAAACAGCCATCTCGTTCAAATAAACGCTACTTATTTCTGACCTTAATCCTTGCTCCAATATTCTCTACCAGAGCGGGTCCCCTCGCTGTTTGTTGTCAGAAAGGTATTACATTACTACTTCACGACCACCCCTAGGACACACTTCAATCCGCAACTATTCGCTTTGAATAGCATTGCATTCTGTGGTTTACTCTTTTTTTTTCTGTTTTCGTTGGTATCCGCTTTTGAATTGCATTGCTTTGGGTGCACAGTAGGTAATTATCTGCGTTCATACCTTTTTTGCAAGGAACAGTAGGGCACCGAAATAGTGCATCAGTTGCTGTTTGAAGTTTTTTTATTAGTTGAATTTAAATCTACTGCTCTATTGAAAGATTTTTTTCTTTGTTTTTAAATTATACAATGAAAGACCCATGAAATATTTGGGGAAATTGAAAAATCACAGGTGCTAGCAATTTGTTGTTATGTTTGTTTTTCCTAAAAGACGTGCTGAATTTTATAATAGGTGCGTTCAATATTATTTTGGTCATGGGTTGCGATGACAGGTACGTGACCTGATTTATATTAAGTCGCGTGATTTATCAATCTTGAAAATGTACAAGTATGTGATGAATGAAGTGAACTCTTGAAAAATGAGTCTTCATTTCAAACTTCATTTGGTTTGTTTTATTTGACAGATTACGAACATTTACAAAAAAAAATAAGGTCTTTCATGCGGAGGGAATTTTTCTATCGGATTTCATAAAATTTATATAGTGTAATCGAATCAAAGCAAACTAGTCAAAAAAATATTATGTTAATATTGCCAAGAAGTTTCTATAGTATTGGCAATCGGCTGATACTAGTTTACTCAAAACTCTAGTTTACTAAGTCTGACAGCTGGCTTACGTGATGTTACTGAATTTCAGGACGAATATAGTAGTGCACACAGCCAACTTGGCGACTTAGCTTTTTCATTCGGCCAGATAAGCTTACAAATCACAATGGCCGCAGTGTTGACAGGTGATTGATCTTAAGTCAAATATGAACATATGCCACTTTGACATATAAGTCAAAATTCGGCAGTGTAAACAGATTGCAATTTTTGTCAAAATCGCAAAAAGTCGAAAGAGTTATCACATTTTTTTTTACAAAACTGACAATTGAAAATGTCACCTATATTTTTAAAACCGAAAATTTGCTGGAGCAGTGCTTGTTTTACTTCTTAATTTTAATGCAAACATTGGTCTTAGACTTATTTTTATTTCGATTCAGGTAAATGTACTGTTTTATTGAAGTTAAAAGTTGTTCCGTCTGTAGATTTGAGCAGATCGATATGTCAATGGAAGCGTTTGACGTTGGACGTTTGCTATTGCACAATAAACTTTGATGAATTGGAAACATACAGTTGATAAGTCATTACTGTCAGCACATTAACGACAAAAAAAAGAAACAGATAAGCAGCCATCATAAAAAATGGCCAAAGTTAATAGAAAGTCGTGGTCTGATGCCGTTTTTTCATCCGACCATTGTAGGGCACACTTTTTACATTTTTTTAGTACAATTTTTAAAAGTAAGTCAATTGTTACTCTCTCACTACTGATCCCCAGCCTTATACTGTTTGAGAGATCACATCGTATCCTTAGGTTTTGAACCCTTTATGCGATTGACAAAAGCACACTTTGGGCCGCCACTGTTTGTAAATCGACAGTGTAACATGACCATGTGTGGCTTGTGGCAAATTCACATCGCCTCCTTTGCTCATACATTTTTCATTTTAATTCATTACCTATTCCACTTGAGGAGGGTATTCCTTTTTTGTTTCTCGTGTGTGCATTTTAACATTCTATGTTGGAATTTTCTAGGTAATCAGGTTAAGGGTAAACATTCGTCTATATGCACCGGCAACACTCAGGGTAAACGCTCCGCTAATGAATGGGCTCTTTCCAAACAACTCAAGCGGATACAACAGAAGAAGACAAAACCAAGTCATTTCTATGCTCTTTCTCCTCAGTCCTCACATTGATCTCGAATGAAAGTGAAAAAAAATAGGTAAAAATGGAACAAGAAAATAATAGAAATCGCCGAAGCGAATTAAACGGATGACGAGGTCGTCGCCGTCGTCATCATCGACATCATTGTCACCACGACCACATCGTTGTCCCTAAATACACAATAGACCCGGAGCCCTAAATAGACAGAAAACATATCGACTTATCTGTAGAGCCGTGTGCGAGCAAGAGCAGTTGACGAGGGCCAGTGCACAGTAAACTGTATAAAGTGAAAGGAATCCTTATAAAAATAGAGTAATTAGGTATTGACATTATTGTGCTCCTCGTCGTCGTCGTTGTCCTCTCTTTGGAAAGCCATTAGCCACACTTGTGTGTGCTACGAATATGGTTGCGGATTTTTTTTTTCTTTTTTACATTGTAGGTCTGCTTTTCCACTGGATCGAGTAGTGGGCGGTTTTATAATTGCCATGGAAAAGTGTATGTGCGCCATTGTCACCGAAAGAAAAATTCGCATAGATGATGATGATGGTATCCAATTCTGGTCAACAGCGTGTATCGGCTTCCAACGACGCGACGGCCAGGATCTGTGGGTGGCTGTTGCCTTGACGATGTACCCACATAGAAAGGATTATTTTTGGAAAAAGAATATAAAATGGTTCACCAGGTAAAGTTACCTGAAGGGACGTCTGTGTGGGGAAGGCCCTGGCGTAGGTTGATGAACATGTTTTTCGCGAGTCCTTTTTACAGAGATTTAACCAAATCAAAGTATTCCCCGTAAACTGCTCGTTTATTGAATACGCAGTTTACGTAGGAGCCTACCCCAGTTATCTATGCCGAGAAATAATTGAAAACTGAACAAAAGGGTCGTTTGGTCAACGGGCAAAAAGTTCGCAGCAGCAGCTGCTAAAATCGCTCCTGGCTAGGGATGGCATACTTCTTTTTTAAAGAGGATAAATGAGCCTCCTCGGTACGTAAATAGGACGAGTTTGTGGGCATTCTTTTTCCTGATTATATCCTGGGAATCTTTTTTGTTTGTTTGATTCAGCCTTTTATCCCTTTGTTTGTTTCCTTTGGGATAAAAAAAATATAAAACGGAAACAGGGATAACCTGTGCACTTTATACACTTCATGCGACTTATAGTGAAACACCTTCTACACAGAGCAGCAGGACCATACCAGGTAAAATTATTGTAAACATCACCGCCAGGTTTTTCGTTGCGAAGTACTTCCTGCTTTGCACATTTATTTTTGTTTTTAATCCTTCTTTCATTGATTTTAATTTAAAAAAAAAAGAGGAAGGATCCACAGAAACCAGAAACCAATATAAGTTGATCCAGTTCATGGATAATTGTTCAGACGATTCATTATTGTGTGTGCGGCGTCGACCAACCGGCAGGGCAGGATGAAACTAAAAGGATATGGAGTGTGATATTGGCAGGGCACACGGGGTGGTTGTTTGTTGGAAATTCAGGTCAGATGAATTTTTTAAATTCATTGAAATTCTGAGCACAACAGGAGTGCGCACGGAGGACAATGCCGCCGCGAGTTATGAAACTGCGAGGTGTTTTCAATAAAAGAAATGAATTTCAGTTCACTTCCTCAGTTAAAAGGACTTACATTGGGGTGGAGATTCTCGGTTGTTTTCTTTCGATTTCTTTTCGGGTTCATAGAACCTGAATCGGTTCTTGAAAGACAATCACTCACATTTTGCGAGTCCATTGAACTCTTACATTGCGACCATTTGAATGAAGTTGTTGGCCCAGTTTTCTGAAAGTCCCAGTTGCATTCGAAGACACTTCTTTAGTGTGCCCATTCACTCGACCTGTCGGCGCAGTGGCTTAGTGGTTAGTGTGTTGGACTACTAAGCAAGGGGTCCCAGGTTCGAATCCCGAGAAAACCCAAATTTCAACTCAAGGTTTTTTTCACTGCGCCACCTCTCGCGAACGTCTGACAAACATCCGAGAGTATAACTGTCATGAAGAAGCTTCTCAATTAGCCGTTTGGACTCGGCATAAAATTGTAGATCCCTTCCATTCGTCCCAAAAATGAAAAACTCACACAAAACGAATGGTTGCGAGAAGCTAGGCCCAGGGTCCCTTTCGACCTGTAGCGCCAACTATTTATTTTTTTTTTATTCACTCGACCTGTCCTACTCCTTTCGTCAACCGAATCGCACTTTTCTGATCAGGTCAAGGTGGCTGCAAAACTTCGCTATTAATCCTCTTCTCCAAAAACAGTCTACGCAAACGGATCCAAAAATCATTCGAAGAGTTCCGTCAGGATCAGGGATGTCTTGATCTACCTTCGTTTACGCCCATAATATTGCGCCATGGAGCACGAATGGGATGACTGTCCGATATAAATGGGACCTAAGATTATTTGTCTTGTCCTTTTCTCACTATCGAAAAAAAAAGTTTTCGACTTCTTTTTGTTGTAGCTAATGTCTTTTATGAAATGAAGGATACTGTTTGTAAAAACACTTCAAACCAGCTTAGACCCCCTTTAACCTGCTGGCTTCGACTGTATCTTTATTATGAAAGATACCTCCTCCTTCTGAGGGACTCTTTAATAGTTTTGAAGACGACTTCTACATCCCCTTTCCGTTAATTTCTTCTCAGAAATCCTTTGAAGTGTATAAGATGTATACGGCGGCCTTAATCTAACCAAATTCCCCATTGTACTTATTCGCACATACTCGTAAACACGGTTGCTATTCAGCGTGAATATGCCGACAGCGAGAACTCTAAATTGATTTTATCTCTTACATAACAAATAAATAATTTTTCCGCCAGCAATATTTGCACAAATTAAGCACACTCCAATCTGGCAACATCCTACCCCCAATTACAAGTGCTGGAGCACCAAGTACCACGTACACGTATACACGTACCACCATCATAGACCACCCCAACTAGCAGTTTCCACCCTTAGCGATATATGACATCGCTGGGGATGCAGAATGTGCCGCTTTCTTTTTGTATTCCTTTTCAACAACAACCCAACCCCAGCCCGAGGGTAGTTTGAAATGAAATTGAAAATATGCTCTTATTTCGTTGGCTCTCGGAGAGCGCATTGCATTGTGCAATCGGATTGTGAATATATTGTCAAGTGTGTGCTACTGTACTCTACAGTTGCTATTGCGCCAGTTCTCCTTATGGTATCTGGCGTTGGTAAGCCTCCCCTCCTCTGACATAAGCAAAAGCAACCCTTGTGAGAGTTCTCATTAAGATGAGCAGCCCATGCACCATCATCATCATTATCATCCAAACAAACAGTTTCCACACAATTACGTGCGATGTGGAGTACAGTGCAATTTGGCTTCGGATAAAGTTTTTACTAATTTTCTCCAAACATACTCTTTTGGGAGGACGACAACTTAACGAGTATGTTCATATATTCCTATCCAACTGTTGTCGGAAGGCTTGTCTTTCATTTTTCGGCTAAATCTAGTCTTTTGTGCGGGTTCTTAGTGCACTATGAATTGATATTCTATCTCTCTTACTCTCCCGCTGACCATTGCCACTTTCGTTGTGTCCCATTTTCACGGGTGTCCCACTGAAATGATACAAAATAAAAATCTTATTAATAGAAAATTATATTGCTGCTTCATAAAAAACATTAAGCTATTCAGTTTATTACTGCAAAGGAAAAAAATCGTGTAAGTCCGTGTGATTTATCGAAGCGAATTGTCATCGCGTGGACATCTGATTCAGCTCGGTGAACCCAAGTGTGCCAAATATTTACTAAACGAACGACAAAAATATCTTATACGACTCAGTTCAGTGAGTATTCACCTCACACACAGTGCGACAGCTGTTTAAATAAGAAATTCCTTAATGTGATTTTGTTTACTTTATTTAAATAACTAAATAGCAAGTGTGTCAAATGTTTAATTATTTAAGCGTTTGACATTTAAATTTTCAATAAAAAGTAGAAGGCTAAGAAATGTGTGTCCTCCTCAAGCTAAAAATGTGTAATGTGATAAACTAAGAACAAATAGTTGTCATTAGTGCTGAGGGTGGATGATAATTTACGTTCGGTATGTTTAGTGACAGGTGGAACATTTCATAGATTAGTGTGGGATTAGTGTTGAGATCGTCAAATTGGGGCTGATCGCCATAGTCGTATGTTCGTTTTATTTGATGTGCTTTTTTAAATGGGCACTTTGGAAGTTTTGGTAATTTTTGTTGACAGGTGGAGTATCATGAAAAGTGGGCTGAATGAAACACGTAAAAAAATAACCCCTATCGGGAATAGCATTTGCCCCGGAATATTTTCTATTCAGCTATCTGTTTCAAATTGCATTTTAATCATAATTCATTCACGATATAACAGAATATCTGTTTCTTTACTTTTCAAGTTTTACTGTCAAAATGACAGCAGTGTGAATGAATTGTCCCATAATTTGAATAAGGAACATATGGCAAAGTAAGGGAACACTTAAGTTTCCATAATTTGTTGAATAAAGCTGAATCGTTGAGCAATGACAGTGAATTCAAATTAATCGAACTACTTTTCAACGCTTTCGAGGACGTAGATCAATTTGAGTTGCCTAAACTACTTAATGGGTGTTAATCAGCCTTATTGTGAGTTTCGCCCGAACAATATTCCACCCGAAAAAAACAGATTTCTGTTCTGAAATGTCATTTTTTTCGGGTGCAATATTGTTCGGGCGAAACTCACAATAAGGCTGAATATTAGTTGAAAGACCACTTGAGAACCACCTCTGCTCACTTTTCAAATCTGTGAGAAAAAAACAATAAATGAAGAGCTGTATTACTCCAGCCAATGTGAGATAACATTTTAAGCTTAAGCCCACACAATCCAATTATATAGTAATTTAAAGTTCCGAATAATTGTCAGAATAATACTTATTGCGTGTTAATAAAAAGGACGATTATATCAACATCACTTTGAAATTACTATGTCCTTTAAATGGAACTCTTCGCAGTGTCATTTTTGACATACATACCCCACAAGCTACGTGTTGACTTAACAAATCTGTTGGCCTTTCATAAGATTTCATAAAACAATGCGCTAGCGTGATAACCGCTACACTATGAAAAAACAAACAACTCTTCGCATCATTATCACATTAAAGACTCGCACCTGCGATAAGCTTTAAAATGTTTTTAATTAAACGTCACAGCCATACAGCCTTGTGCGTTTGCAGTTTTCCCTCGAATACAATTTAATTAAACCTGAGAATGTTGTTTTGAGAGTATTTTTCTTGGAATTCTCCTCCTCCAAAATGCTTTGCATTGCTCGTGTCCGCCCACTGTTGAGTTCCTCGAACATTTTCATCCTGTTGATAGATTGAATTTTCCTTTAAAACCCACCCCACCAAACTATGTAAAATATTTAATTATATATTTTGTTTGCTTCTTTTTTTGTAGGGTGGCTATCCAGCGCGACTAAAAAAGGTCCTCATTGTAACAGCACCGTTGTGGTTTAAGGCACCATTTAAGATCCTCCGGCTGTTTGTGCGTGAAAAGCTGCGCGAACGTGTCTTTACTGTGTCAGTGCCGACGCTGAGTTTGCATGTGCCTCGTGACGCCCTGCCCCGACACTTAGGCGGAACTCTAGAAATAGATCACTCCACATGGTTGCTGCATTGCTACAAATCGATGACGAATCGTGAAGACGAGCTATTGGCCAATATTGGGCACCAACCATCAAGCAACAATTTACAAATAACAACAACTACAACGGGATCAACAGACTTTGTATTAGTCGGCGGCATTGGTGATACAGGTGTTGTTGGGGGCGGCGCAGTTGTTGTCGAAACAAACGATAATAATCCCGACACAACGGCACCATTGAGTGAGTTCTGGTCGGAGAATCCACCAAGTAGTGCTTCGTCTGGGTTCAGTGATGACGACAGTCTGGCCGGGGCAGAAGGAGATCCGAAAACAATTGAACAGATCGTTCAGATGGTGAAGGAGCGTGGCAGGCACGGTTTGTTCAAAGAATATGCTGATATTAGGAGTCGAGCGCCCGAGGGGACATTCATTCATGCAAAGTGAGTTATGAGTATATGCGATAGGTTCAGCAATTGGAATTTATGTTTTTTTTTTTTTTCTGTTCAAAAGGATGCGGAATAACCTGACAAAGAATCGTTACACGGACGTATTGTGCTACGATCATAGCAGAGTGGTTCTGTCACAGGACTCAGAGGATTTGTCAGATTATATAAATGCCAACTTCGTAGATGGTTATAAGCAGAAAAATGCGTATATTTCAACTCAAGGTGAGTGATTGTTTTGTTTACTCTTGAAAATGAGTTTGAAATAGATTAGTATCAGAAACTATCTAAGTGAGTTAAGTTTAGAAAAATATAAAATATTGCTTGCTTTAGAAAGTGACAATTAAGCTTTTATCGGCATGTCATTGCGAGACACAGTCTAATGCATGTCAAGAAGCAAAGGTTCCTAAGTGTCGTTTGCTGATAGTGTTACACCAAATTTAAATAGGGTGTCCACGTAATACTGATATTTCACGTCGACAGAAAAAGAAGACACCAAACTATTTTAGATAAGTCCATTATACTAATATGGCCAACCTTATTCGCAAACAAAGATTTAACTTTACCGCCGCTCTAGCGACTGTTTGCCTCTGATTGCAGTCATGTTTACTTAGGGCGTCTTAAGTAAGTGCATTTCACCGCTTGTTTACTTTGCTGTGGGGTTATTTTTCTGCCTAAATTTTAAGTATATAAGGCTGTGAATATTAGTCACGGGATTATTAACATTTATATCGATATTAAAATGGGAAACTTTTTCCGATATAATAGAAGGAACGAATAGAACTGACCACACTGATGGCACTATTCGCTTACTGTATACTTGGGCAGCTCGTCTCTCCTTATCTTAAAACTGACGGGTTCTTTTAAATGGCAGTCGGTGCACTACTTCTAGGTCCCTATGATCGATCACATTTATTGGGTTGTGGCTTTTTCAATCGACAGTTTTCCCGTTTTGTATAAATTAAATAAATTTTAAGATAAATCTACAAAGTGTGGATGCAACGAATTTTACTTCTTTTTTTTCGGTGAAACGTTGATCAGCTCGACTGTAAAAACCTAATCGTTGTGTATGACTTATTTATATAGTTGTCCAGATGACACTCGAAAGTACCGTCCCTGAGAAAGTTTCCGATGTTAAGCCCTAATCGATTTTCGCCACATTTTTCATTCAGTCACAGACTAATATTTAATTCATGTGACTTCCTTAACTATCGTTGCATAAACTAATATCCGTATGAATTATTCTGAATGGCTCCTTTCGTCTCCACTGAATTACAAGTGTAGAACTCCTAATCCCATTAGTTTACGTACTTAATTCACAATCCAATAAAGATGCCATACAAAAACACTCCGCATAACTTGCGAAACAAATTTCCGCAAAAGTATTTGCATTAGTTCATGGGGAAAATCCTTATAATCCTGTTAAATCTTATTCCAAAACGACAGAAGGACATGTTGTTCGAAGTTTATGAACAAACGGAGTTATGTAAATAATACAGAAATCTCCCCCAAAACTACAGATAGGGAATGTGTAAAGCCTAATGTATGGGCTCATTTTTATCACAAACGTATGTTGTGTGTACGTAAAATCAATAACCAAACAATAATATACAGCGGCCCATTTGATGAGTGCCCCCGATCCAGCACCTTAACACACTATTCGGCAAAAAATGAGGTTATACTTTCCCATCATATTGCCCCAGATTGGTGTTCTGCCGCCCAAACGTGTAATACCAGCCATTTGAAACGAAAGCCCACTTGAAAAATGTTTATGAACCGCCTCTCACAACGAAATCCATTATTAACCCGGAACTTTTTTTCATATTTCAGGTCCATTACCAAAGACATCCCATGATTTTTGGCGAATGATTTGGGAGCAACATTGTTTAGTTATAGTGATGACAACACGTGTGTTGGAACGGGGTAGAATAAAATGCGGTCAATATTGGGAACCTGCTGAAGAAACTTCCTGTGAATTTGGAAACTTCCATGTGCGAACAATTAGTATAAAAACTAATGAAGATTATACGGTAGCCTCATTAGAACTCAAAAATCTTAAGGTGAGTTATTTTTACATTAAAAGAAGTATATTTAAGTTGATCAATTAAGGTTATGTGATTGAAGAAATTAGACGTGCGCTCTTTTTGCACGATGCGTTAGTTTATAGACGTCTATTGGTATTCGAATTAAAATCAAAATTTCCCATTTCAGACTGAAGAAACAAGGAATGTCTCACATTGGCAGTTCACAAGCTGGCCAGATTACGGTGTTCCAAGTTCGGCGTTAGCAATGTTAAACTTCTTGCAAAAAGTCCGCGATAAACAGGCTCAAATGGTGAAATCATTGGGTGACACATGGGCCGGCCATCCCCGGGGACCTCCAATTGTGGTGCACTGTAGTGCTGGAATCGGACGAACTGGTAATTATAATTAAAAACATCAACATCTCTCTGCTCAGTGCTAATAAAACGATATTCTTTTTTGTTGCAGGTACATTTATAACATTAGATATATGCATATCGCGCTTAGAGGACGTCGGTACCGCTGACATTAGGGGCACTGTCGAAAAAATCCGTTCACAACGAGCTTACTCGATACAAATGCCAGATCAGTATGTATTCTGTCATTTGGCCCTCATAGAGTATGCCTTATCCCGTGGAATGTTACAATCAGCCGATCTCGAGGGCTTCGACGATCGAGACGATGATTCCGAATTAATTTAAATGTCTATATCTTTTTCTTATGTTTTTGTATACAAACGACCATTACATTTATATGCCTCCTGAATAGTAGGAATCTTAAACAAAACATTTCACTTGGTGTATTGTTTGAGGGGCGACTGTGTGATGGGTCTGCACTGTGACGATGATGATCTGATTCCAAGTAGAAATAGCATACTAGAACCCTGTGATTTCTAAACAATAAAAAGAAAATTAAAAAAGTAAATGTAAAACAATTCGTTCGTAATTTTTAACAGTCAGACCAATCACATGCCGCGTATGTTACCTTCTGTGGATAAATTGAATTTTAAAAACCGTCAGACATTAACAAGGTCGACACCTTTAGCAGATCAGTCTGCTAAATCAGAACATTTGTATTAGAAAGCAGAAAAGAAAACGAAAAAAAAAAAACTCACTTACACCTACCGCCACTACCCGCAACAACCAATCCCTTATTGTATATTTCTTACATGAAACAAAAAGCCCACAACAAATGTTTATATTAACATTGTAGAGAAATTTTGTTTTATTCTATTTAAAAAAAAATCGATTATGTCT
This sequence comes from Cheilosia impressa, assembly GCA_948293265.1. NCBI lineage: Eukaryota > Metazoa > Arthropoda > Insecta > Diptera > Syrphidae > Cheilosia > Cheilosia impressa. Next base: position 42,178,478 of record OX411882.1, on the reverse strand, counting down.
CTTTATCGTTTTATTTTATTTTATTTTTTTTATATAAAGTATAATCTAAGTTTTCTTAAGAATATTATATATATATATTATAATTAATTAAATAAAAAAATAAATAAATGAGAAAACAAACAAAATAGAAATCAAATTTAATTAAAGAAACAAAACAAAATATCTAGTTAAGATTTCTAGAGAGTAAAAATCAATTATTGTATTTAAATGAACAACAAATGAAAACAAAAAATGATAATAGAATCGATGGAAAGATTTATGAAACATTATGAACAAAATAATAATTAAACAATTAAATGTATTGTACTATGAGAACTATTTTTTATAGCTTTTTCAACTCAAGAGAACAAAAAAAAAGAAAACAAAAACAAATTTTTGAAGAGAACAAAACAAAATTAAAGAAGAAAGATAAACAAAATAAATGGAAAACATTTTGTTTAGCAGAAAGTATGGGAGACGAAAGTAAAAATGAAGAAAAACATTGAAATACATTGGAAAGGATACCGTCTTTTGTCGGAGGTGATATTTAAATAGAAAAACTAAATTAAAATTCTAATTCGCATACAAAAATAGAGATATTCCATAACTGGGACATTTAGAGAGTTTCGTTCAGTATTGTTTTTAGTGTGGAGGATCAGTGTTTATTTTGTAAGCGATGCCATAGTAGCGCTTTTCATGAACTCCTCGATATGGTAAATTAAACGCTGTGCTAATTTATTTATTTATGGAGTTCTCAGTAGTTTTCTTCTTCTAGCTACTTAGTGCGCCTTAATTTCCCCGTCAGAATAATGGACTACGACTCCATTAGCGCGGATCTTGTTGAAAGTTCTGGGTTAAAATTTATAGTTTCTTGACCTAGTATCCGCTAGACTCAAACAGATCTCAGAAAAATTTAAAAATTGCGTATGGATAAACCTTTTATATGAGAATATCGGATAAATCGGGTGCGGAAAATAAGTAAGCTATAGTCTTCTGGTGGCCAGAGGTAAAAGCATAAAATGTCGAATTTTGTATGTAAATACGGCGTGGACTGTAAAATTAAAAATCTAAAAGCTTTTCGTTTCGAAATTATGTGAATACAATTTGATACCGTACGAAATATTCCTTTTTGTTTATAAGTCGCCTTGCACTCTTGCGAAATTGCAGTGGGACGCATAGGCACTTTAATTTACTCAACGAGTGGCCGCTCCAGCCCGCTTGTCCCTAGCTATCTGCCTCCAGTTACGCACACCAAATTCGTTTTAAAATCTAAAATTATACTCGATAGCCGTTTTTTTTAGGGGGGATTTCTATTCCAGAACTCAGGTAAGTAAGTATTGCGCTTCTGGCAAAGTTGGTACCTTGCCACAGCTACTTTGCTTGCATCAGTCAGCGCCATTTGAATCATAAACATTGAATGGCGGAATTCTCGAATTTATATTCGCAAATTTGTTAGGTAAGTCCAAATGCTGGAGTTCTCAACTACACAAAATAAGACTACCAAACCGAGCGGCTTTTATTTTGTATGAGGGTGAAGAAACTCCGGTTCTATAAGCTTCTTGATATGGTACTCAACTAACCTGAATTTGGATGAGGCCGACATATACATATATGCTCGATCCAAGGTTGAGGACTCTATGAAACAGCGTGCGGTACTTAAATTAGAAACTTCCTTTACCGCGATGTCCCTCTGGAGTTAATGTAAACTGAAATTAATGTTGTTTTTTTCAAGATCAGGGGCCCTACTCTGTATCTCGTTCCGTAAAGTAACATTTTTTGAAAACGAACCTTTTCTACTCTATTTCGAAAGTGGAATGAAATGTACTTATGTCGCATTTAGAATTCCGAAATTCCTACTTAAAAGCGGAAGGAGAAAGATATTTCTGTACTGTACTGTATTTGTTTGGAGCCCAGACAATACGCTCCTCATAAGAGTGACCTATCCGGCGGTTGACCGTCTAAAATTGCCTCCTTTATTAGTAAAGATTTGTTCAAGATATGATATATAAGAGAATGCAAACTGTTTTAGTAACGTCTTAAGTATTGTACTTCTTTAATGTAAGACCAACGGTTGACCGAAAACTGCGACTTATTCGTTGTGTTAAATTTACATAATGAGTATAAAGCTTTCAGAACTCCCCTCGAAACTGAGACCAACTCATTTTTGTTCAGTAGAAAATGCGTTCTTGGCTTTCTTACAAAATCTACCAACTTCTTCTCCACACTAACTGCATTTTAATTTCCATTAGGTATTCGCTTACATCAGCTTTTTTGGCTTTCTATTTTGATGTTAGACGATTTTTTGTTTTATTAATTTGGAATGATTTCAGGCAATTTTATTTTCAAACACAATTAAGTGCATTCAAATGACTAGCTTAAAAGTTCAACTGTTATAAGCAATCTCCTTGAAACAAAAAATAAAACAAAAAAATACAAAAACCAATTAACACAGTAATTCCTAATAACTTAATGATAAAATACAAAATACCTTATAGAACAGTGTTAAAATAGAGAACAAATTTCATGTTTATATAAAGAAAACAAAAAAATTAACTTAAAAATAAAATAAAATATGTATTCATTGTTGTTTGTTAATGCTAAGTTACATATTTGTTCTTCTCAAAATAAACAAAATGAAATATTAAATAATTTCCATACACCTCTCTCTTTCTATCGCTGTCCGCCTCTCGTTCATTGAATGTGATTTTGATGTTCTTTTCATAGTAAAAAATTTAAAATATTTAAGCAAAAGTTTAAACACCAACCGTCCAATGATCGGTTTTCATCGAATGAGCTTCTAAGCTAAAAAGGAATACCTTCTTTGTTAAGTGGTAAACTGAAAATATGATTAAGGTTCTGATTGAAATTATATTTGAGTACTTTTTGTTTTAAAGAATGGAACGACCCCTGGGCGATAGAGAAATTTGACCTGACCAAATAAATTGCAAGATGTATACCTTTTTCGTACACCCGCTCTCTAGTTAGTCGTTGGCAAAGAGGAAGAAACAAAATTGAAATGCCTCATATGCCAAAATAGGGCGAGTTCAAATGATTTTCAAAATCTATTATTCAATAAATTAATTTATTTCATGTTATTTGAAATCAATTGAACCAGCCATCAGCCACAAAGTTGTGATATACCTATGGCAAATTCAGCTTGAGCAGTTGCCTTTCTATACACCTGAGGACAGCCACTCCACATTTTCGTCTCATTGTTCGTTTCTAACCAATAAACTGCTTCGATAATATGCAGCTAAATATTTTAAAATCCGTGAGTGTAACTGATCATGGTCACCATAGAAGGTGACACATATTTCTTAGCAATGTATATTAAAAATTAATAAAAATGGCCGCCCGATTTCTAACAACATTTTCGTTTTTAATGAACCCTAGAAATATTTAGAGGTTTAAGTCGTTTGACATTTTGTCCAATAGAACTTGGCTGATTCCGCTTCTATTCAAAATTTGCAAACGTACCTGTGAAAACTCGCTCTATTCTTTCAATCATATCAATCAATGCTTGAGTTCAGTATTAGTTGCCTGGATTTGGTGGCGACTGGCGATTGATCGAAAGTGTACTTCACGTATCCCGTTGCAAGTTTCGACTTAAAAAAAATCATGCATTTTACATGAACATTTCAGTACTGAAGTCGGCTGGTAGTTTAAAAGGTAAAATTTGCGTTATAGAGTCGCCATGTAGGTCTCTGGCGACTGGTGGCCTTTTCTATCGGCATGTTGTGACTATTTCCTAACCGCAGTTGATATATTCCGACTCATATACAACATAACCTCAATCAAGTTGCCAGTTACCAATCTGCAATTATTAAAACACTGCTCAAGTGCATTTCTAACCTCTCCGATGATTTTTTTGACATTTTGTGCGTTTCCATAGTTAACATCTTTCGATACAATTTCGCACTTGAATGTGTGCATGCAGTACGGCTTTGTAGACATTTAAGTTGGTATAACTTCTCAACGTCGGTTTTATGATGATTATGGGCGTTCACACTCGACAAGTACATATACGAATAGAAAAGACCGATAACAATATCATTTTTTAAGCTCCATCATATCCATTCCGTGTAAAAAAAAACAACTAATTCTTGCATAATAATATATGTACTAATAGAAACCATAAATATACCTACCACATTCGTTCTCCAGTTCTCATTTTGTTCTGTAAATATTATGACACTAAAATGTTAACTGTTTTTATTCGCATTAAATTTTGTTTTCTAATAAAAAAAAACTGAACCGATTCATCGATATAAAACTATGGTATTTTATATTATTTGTATTTCAATTCAAAGGAAATAATGTAAAAGTTTAAACAAAAAGATGATAAAACCCCATTCTAATAGAGTTGGTATCCTGAATTTATGTAGTTTCGATTTCTAAGTACCTATATAAGAAAAATAAACAAAAACAGATAAATAATTTTGTATTATTTTTAATTTATTATTAATTAAATATACTATATATACATTAAATAGTGAAATATCTTGCAATTAATAAAACAAAACGAAGAAAATGTATGTGGCTATAGTGGAGTTTTCATTTCAAAAGCGTCGAACGCCGCAGAACCCTTGATGCGTTTCCTTTTATTTGGGTAAATTTGTTCGATTGTTATACGCCGATTACTTTCGCGTTATTTTTTTATTTTTACTTTTTAACGGACAGACCGAAATGTAGCAAAACGTACGCACATTAGCAAAGGTCGGATTCGGGTGATAACCTCGAAAATTTCGGTAGGTAAGGTTACCGGACACATGAGCGACCACTGCAGAAGCCAAAACAGAAAAGACCGATCCCAGGCCCGGTAACCGCCATTCTCAACACTCCCATTTCCGTTTGTCATCGATAATTTCGAAGCGACCCAGACCTGTTTGTACAACGAACGAGGAGAAATTGTTCAGGCTATCACTGGTGTATACTGATTGCACTGAACTGCGGAATTAGGCCTCTACAGGGTATCTCTGCTTTGGTAGTCACCCTTGTTGTTTACTTGATTACTTTTCCCAATTGAATGTTTCAGGTACTTTCTTCTCTTTAACATTCATCTAGAGTAAGTTCATCTTTGTCTGTATGACAGTCAATTTTAACTGGTTACCCTCGGCTGGAGTTTGATCTATCTCATACTTTTGGCGACCTTCAATAGCCATATTTAGTCTTGAGTTTACTGATTTATTTGCGAAGCCCTTACCATATCCCCATGTTCTCGAGAGCTATTGTCAGTATTTTATTCAAATTTAGTAAACTTCTTGCAAAATGATGTCCTCCACGCACTGGGGCAGCTCAATATTCGTCGCAATAATATGCTTATCAAATTGCGGAAAAAAACAAAAGCCAAACAATTTTACATTTCATCCAACTGTACACAAAGGCAAAAACCGGATCCATTTAGTATATTGTTCTGTATTTTATTTATGATGACTGAAATGTTTAACATTATCTTTTAGCAAAATCGCTCACGAAATGGTAAGGGAAGTTTCGTTTCTGAATGCTATGCAATTTTAGGACTGAACTTATCTGTTTACACCTGTACAGAGTTGAGTATGACTTGACAGCTTTACTGAAACTTGTAGTTCTTATAATGGAACACAACTACGTGTAATTCGCAAGTGAACCCGTCAAACCGTCTAACTCTACAGACTGAGATAAAGCACGTGTATATTAAATGTATATTAAATAAAAATAAGAGCTGCAATGGCATCTATGATCGGCTCATGAAACTGGGTGTCCACTTTTTAACAATCGGCTTTTCCTTAGCCTTCTCTTCGCGTTCTTGTTCCTCCAACTGTTCTAGGAGCTTGCGTTGGTTTTCTCTGAACTGTTGAAGTGGGTCGTCGTATTGCTTGTAGAAGGTGAGCACCTCCCGCACGTCGTCAACTTCAGCTGTTGCCAGAGCTGCAAAAGAGAGAATTTTTATTCTGTTCGATAGGTGCATTGGAGTGGCAGCTTACTTTTCAAGAAATTGATGAGATCAAACAAGGAAGCATCGTCATCGTTGCCGGACCATCGCCCAATGTTAAATGTATTCTCTGGATGGAGCTTCGTTGAATTGGCGTCCCAATCGATAACGATGACCTAGATATAGGAATGTTTTGAATTAGATCTATATTTCTTTGGAAATAATTTACCAATACAAACCTTTTTCAAGTCGCGATTCAGGTTGTCCAAGTTTTTGACGTGGTGTCCGTCGACAAAGTGCGTAGCATCACGAACCAGACGGTACATAATGTAACCATTTGGATCTAAGGCATCCAGAATTGGGAATACAGTCATTCCCTGTTCAGCAGTGAACACAACAATTTCGAAGTGTTTGGCGCACTCCTGAAGGAAATGATCGACACCGGGGCGTTTCTTAAAACGCCACCCAGTTTGATATGTCCAGTCGGGGTGGACCAAAACGTCTTTCATCTCTAGGACTAGAGTGTATGGCGGTTGAATGTACGGGGGTTTGAGCGGATCGGGAAGGAGTTTATCTCGTGATGGCTCTTGAATCATCTTTTGGTAGTAGTTCATCGATTTCCACATGCGTTTTAGGTATTGCTGCACCGCGGGATCTTTGCTGAACTCGTCCTCTATGACGTTGCCTTCCATGTCACTGTCCGGCTTGCCGAATTCGTAGACAGCCCAAACGCCCATCGCAATTGCTGTACCACCAAACACTCCAAAGCTGAAAAAATTTGATATTATTGGAGAGTCATCACAGTAGACCTTCTTAGAATAATTGTTTAGATTTGGACATCCAAAGTAGTTCAGATAAAAAGGCTAAGAAAAATGCAAGTTAAATGAGAACCTAGAACCTAGTCAACAATTATCTGCCTACTTCCTTTTAGATTGCCAAACGCGTGCGAGTCTAGCTATCTTTAAGAACTAAATTTGTTATTGTTTTGCATATAAAATCCACAAAATTCAGAGACATATTGCTCGCTCACGGTAATACGACCCCTGCTCTGATGCACTAATGAAACTTACCCCAGCTTCATGCGCTTCCATGCCTTTTCGTTTTCCTTAGCTTCCTCCTCCTCTTCCTTTTTCTTGCGTTCGCGTTCGGCATCCTCGTTGTCTGTAGCCGCAGTTTGTGGAAATAGTTTTGATAGAATTTGTGGCGCTTTATTTAGTCCCTTATCATCAGCTACGCGTAAATAAGTTGGACGACATTAAGAATTTTCTCGTTATCATACTGAATAACCTTACTTTCTGTACTGAATGTACGGTGATGATTTATAAATTGGTTAAGACTACTGCTGCAAGCTGCCAATGGCGTAGACTTTAGGTCACGATTATTCAATGAAGGCTGTTGCGATTGCCAAAGATTTTTACTTGTCTTGGCCGTACATTTCTTTACAAAACTAATTAAAGTCCGTTGAGCCATTTTTTATTTATTTAAGTTCACTAAAATTGATGAAATTCGTTCATAACACCGGCATGAATAACGAGCAAATGTGCGAATTTTCTTTTCTGTCTTGTAAGAACTTTGACAAATGGAATCGTTTTGCATTAAATGTCACATTGTTGGTGGTACTCGGCGCCAGATGTCGTATAAGCGACGTTTAACAACTAAAAGTATGTTAAGTTATTTCATTTGTCGCATGGTGAAGTATAGGTGGAGCCACAGAGTTTCCGTTGAATTTGAAAAGTTCATATCCAATCTAACGACAAAGTCGACCGAAATGTGTACCATAGTAATTGTTAACCATTCTATCTCACCGGACAGCTGCTGCAGTCTGTTCCAATCTCACTCGAGCAAAGTAATAACACATGTTTCGCTCCTTTTTTCTTCCTATTGCAAACAAGACATTCCAGATTATATCTTATCAGAAAATGTGATGTATGTATTTGCTAATGAATAACTGTTGTTATATAGATGTCGTTGTCGATCATTATCACCTGCACTGGAAACGCTACTAACGAGTAGTTTAAAGCTATAAAAACTGTTTCACAGCATGTTTGAATACGGTTATTATAAAATAGCGAAACGCATCGTCTACTTTTTACAGGTCGTTTATTTATACACTCATACATTAAAATATATTCTTTTCTCCAGAGATTGACAAAAAATATCCCATCGTCGAGATGGGGGACCACCGCACCATCCTTGATTTTTGTTTTATTTTTTATTTTATTTTTTTTTATCACAAAGTTTTGTTAGTTTCTCCCTCTGTCTACGTACATAGTTTTTTCACATTTTGGTAGGTAGCATAGAATTAAAAAGAAAGAAAAAAAAAGTACAAGAAAGGACACAAACAATTAATAAAATTAAAAAGGATCACAAAATTTGTTTAAGAATTGACGACATCGAAACGAAATAAAAGTCTCTAATTGTCTATCGCTGTCCACTTCCACGGTGCTTGAATTCAGTCGTTCGTGCCTGTTCTCGGCTATCTCCACGCTCAATATACCAGTTGTTGTCGTGACGATGTTTTTCATTGTTCTTTCGAGAATTCTCTCGATGTTGCATCATTTTTTCATGCCATTGACCGTCAGCTTCCCGCCGGGCATTCTCGTACTCCATGGAGGAGCGTTTGTCGTATTTTTTGTAGTCCTTGGACTTTTTGTGCCTCTCTGCAGAGTCATCGTGCTCCTCATTGGATCTGTCGCGGCGTGCAAAGCGCTCTTTGCTTTCTCCGCCGTCATATTTGGAGCTGTGCTTTTTGTGGTTTTCCCGCTTGTCGTGCTTTTTGCTGTCGTACTTCTCAGGCTTGTGCTCGTGCGGAATGAAGTCGGCTTTTGGCTGATCTGGTACTATGGGGGTTTCTACTGTCGGTTTTTCAATTTGCTCCGCAAAAGGATTCTCTACCCTTTGGGCCATTCGATCAACGACTTTCTCAAAACCGGAAAGATATTCGTTTTCATTGATAACAGTTCGCACTTTTTCACCAATCGAGTCGACTACACTCTCCTTAGACAGAGGCAGCTCTATGCACATCCCAGCAATGTCAACATTATTATGGCCCTCACACTTGAAAGGTTTCTTGAGGTCCTTTGGTGAGATCTCAACTTCTTCAATGTTGTTTCCATTTCCTAGCCAAACTTTTAACTTTTTCTCGCCCTGTTGGGGCGTTTTCTTTGGCTTATTCGAAGAGGCAGAGGGAGTAGTATATTTCTTGTTCTCACTTATAGTGGTTAAGTAATTCACCTGCTTGGCTAGAATATCAATCTCGGCCCGCATGAGATTGTTTTTTAATTCCAAATCGTTGATTTTAACCTGCAGCACGTCGATTTTCGTGCCGTGGAGTGACTCCCATGCGTCGTACTTTACTTTACTAATAAACGCCAGTACAGCCAACAGCGCACCAACATAAAACAGTCCCCTCAGTCCATATCGTGGGGTTGTTTGAACATCTGCCGACTCTGTCAGCTGACGTGCTGATGCTCTTCGTGGCCTGCGGTCGCTTTCGAAAAGAGTCTCCACTCGATGGAGCGCCGCCGATGATCGCTCTGAAAAGTCCTCGTAGTTTTGGGAAGTAGTTGGCATTGGCATTGGTGGGTTTGCTATAAAAGCCATATTCAATTCGGACAAGCGTTTGCGTAGCTCTGGATGTGGAGACATTCGGCCCGCACTCTCACTCTCGCTAATGATTGATATCCCATCGGAGAGATCATCGATGTCATTATATCTGCAAAGAAATTAACAAATCAATACATAAACCCACAAGTGGAACTTGTTTTACTTTACCTGCTCTCGATTAGATCATCGGGTGCTTTCAAGACCTCAACTCGTACAGCATCTACGGCAATGTCGTCGTCATCGTCGCTTCTATCAGGGGTGAGCGGTGTAAATTGCAGCTCATCTTTCGATTTGTCTGTTATCACAGTCCACGTATCGAATGTCTCCGACTCGGTACTGGTTGTGAGGGGAGACGTGTCGCCCGTTGTGGATTTTTTCAAATCCTTTTCCATGATTACTTTTCACTTTAAATCTCTGCAAAAAACAAAGACAACTATGGGTAAGTGTGTGTTTATTGCGAACTGCACTGCGTAGCACATTAAATTGTTGTGCAGATATCTAAGTGATACGAGAGAGCCTTCATGTTATACAACGAACGGCGTTCTTGTTTTGCTTTTCTTCGCGACACATACGACGATTAGTTTTGTTTTCATTCGCGAGTGTGAGGTAGACGAATATTTTATTGTTTATTTTCTACTATTGGGAAACAGTGGGGGGACGGTACAGTTGAACTGATATTCAATTACGTTAAGAGGGATGAATGGTTGCTTATCTGAGGTAATAACCTGTATGTTTGCGAAAATATACACCTGATGGTAGATTTCTATATCAAGACGAGTTTCAGTTAAGGGGCAATCGGGTGCCAGACAAGTGAAACACGTCCGTTCGATAGCTGAATATCTTTGATCTCATTTGTCCACGTGTACCATCTGGTATTTACATTGAAATGCGTCCCCTTCTTTCTATTCTTGGTGAATATTAAAAACGTACACGTATTGTTGTGAGGAGAATAGCTTAGTGTCATGGTTTACTATGCCAATGAACTGAGATCTTGTTGAAATCTCCCGAGAGACGTTGTGAAATAAGTTGACACCATGATCCTAAGAACCGTTCATACGACAATCAACTTAATTTTTTACCACTGTTTGTGTTGTTTCAAATGTTTGTCGTAGATATTTCACAACAAAAACAAAGTGCTGTGCTTATCTTGCGAGAATCCGATAAACATTGTTGCCGGACTTTTGGACCGGCAAGATGATTTTTGTTTGTTTTGTGTGTTCTATTTCTTTAGGTAGGGTGTTCTAGAAATAGCTTTCGATGTGAGTGGCTTTGGCTTTTTAATGGCTGCGCAGCCATGATACGACAGTTCTGCTCTTTGTCTGGCAGTCGGTGGTGGTATGTTGCGGTATTTCAGAAATGACAAAGAGTTTTTGCATTTGATTGACGTCCAAAGTTGTCTGATTTTCAGTGGAGAGGGAAATCAACGCATGTGTATCGATATTTATCGCTCGATCGATTATTAATATCAAAATGATGTCATCAGGCAACCACTTCAAGTTTTGGTTTTCCACAATCTGCAATCATAACTCTAGTTGAGCTAAATTGTAACACAAACATAAGCAGCGTGCCACAAATGCAGCGTAGACGATTAATATTTGGCTTCCACAACTTAATTTTTGTATAAAATGCGATTGAATTGATAACACATTCCGGAAGTAACCGCCATTAATTTAAACCAAGTTCTTTTTAGCTTCAATGCAAACAGACTACGCGAGGCTGAATAGATAAGGCATAGGGTCGGTCTGGACCCTCCTATGCCGGTGCACGTTTCCGGGAAATTTGTGCCGACCATTGTTTAGTCATACAAAACATCCGCTAGTAATTAAAATGCCTGGCCTTGCAATTGTTCTAATATTTGCGTATTCTATCTACGATTAATTGTGATCCTGGGAGTCGCGTCCAGTCCACTATCACCAATCCGTTTACATTTTTTTCCATTTTTTCATACCATCCGCATTTTGTTTTACTATCACAACTGTGTTTGCTTTCTCGTTGTGTGCCTCTGTTTATATTTCCGTTCTCTGTTCTCAGGTAGTCAATAATTTTAAGATGATTAGAAATAAGTACATGCAAAGGCTGATGGTGTTTGAAATGGAACCCTTTTGAAAAGAAAAACCGACAAACAGAGGGCAGCTGTGTGCACACTGAAGCCGATGGCTACATAAATAAAAAATCAAATCAGTCCTATTCCAATTTCCGCTGCCCCCAAAAAAGTTTCTATCAGAGTTTTGGAGATCAAAAGATGTCGGTGGTGTCACTTTAAGAATGACTTATGATGTTTGTCATTAAAGATCCGAGAGAACTGCCCGCAAAATTCAGAATTGCACTATTCAATGAATTTTCTTTTGACACAGATGCCAGCAGTCCATTGCTGTGACCAACTCGGACGTACTGCTTAGTGGACAGCAGTATATTTTCGAAGATTTTCCCTCCGCCTATCTGCCCGAAAAAAGGCCTACTCCATTATCCAAGTAATAATTAGATTCGCATTCATTTTTTACCCAATATAAATTAAAAATAACATGTTTGCGAGTTTAGTTTTTCGTCTTCCGGGGTATACGAAAATTCGTAACCAGAAACCGGCTGCCTAACTGCTTTACGAAATCATATTAGCGGCAAAATTAGTATATGGCATTGAATTCAACCCCAAGGTAAAATCCAAACAAACCATTTACAGCATCATAAATTTGTTAAAAAAAAACCAGGAACGATAGATTAGATAAATCTCTCAATTTACAATCGCTCAGGTGATTCGCATCATCACAATTTCAACCTACCCGATTACGCATATTTCTCTGCCACTTCTTCGTCATCGTCGTCTTCGTTGTATGTACCTATATCTTGTGTGCCAAGACACGAACAAAGGAACAATAACAAAAATGATGAAAAACATTTCTTTTGTTTGTTTCGGCGAAAGTGCGCGAGAGATCAGAGTATGGCGTGCCGCAAATATATTAGACGCTGCGCAACGCTTTTCTTTGTTAAACATAAAAATAAAAATCCCAAAATAAGTTGTTCGTGAACGGATAGGCGAGGCGCAAACAAGATCCCCTTTCGTGCCCATTGAGTGAATAAATTCGACAAAATGCGCCCCACTTGCATGTTGCATACTAATCACAAACGACCATGTGTTGTTTAACTTGTTGTACTATCCGAGCGTATTTGCAATATTACACGAATCGGCTGTCGTATGCTTAACATCTCACACCTCTTAGTACACGTCATGTGCCAGATACATGTATCGGGCTTAATTGCAAAATTAAGGAAACGAAAACAAACAACAAACGCTGCTGGTGTCGCGGGGTAAAAATAGCCACTTTGGCAGGCGTACAAGTTTTCAGTGAAAAGGCCTATAAAGGAGAATAGACCGGATGATCCATTCTCGGTTTGTTTTTGCCAAATATTTTGTTTTTCGAGTCAATGAATTGCTGAAACGCACATTTTACTTTTAATCTTGACAAACATAAATAATAATAATTATTGGTCGACTTGTGGCCGCTTTTTACTAGCCACTGCGTCAGTCCGAAGAGTGCCAAAAAAGCTATCAAGAGTCCAGTGGAACACATACCAGTGAGTGCATATTTGAGAAATTGCGAAGCAGCAAAAATCTGCGATCTGCGAAATGTACAAAAGATCGATGGGTTCTGTTGTGATTCTGCTTGAAAGAGAAGACTGCGTGTTTTTTTGGAGGCTAAACGATGTGAAATGTCACCAACCGGCCACGCTTTCGTTACTACGCAGGAGCATTCCAGCAAATCGGAAAATGTTGCTAAAGGGGCATTTGATAGGGCAAGCAAAGCCTCCTCGCTAACGGCTTAGGTCAGGTGAGTTTAACTAAAACGATGTACAAGTTCTCAGTGTTTCCTGTTTGAATAAACTAGACAGACACCTCTTTGACTAAATAGTCAACCTAAACCTGCTTATGAGTGGAAGACAGAATGCCCGATGACGTGCCCAAGATGGACTGGAAAGGTTTGGTAAGAGTTGGTTTGTAAAATTGTCATAGATTTTTGGCAGTTAGGGGCACGGCTTATGTCGATGGCTACGGTTAAACGCGGCAAATAGGAGTAATGTGGCTCACTTCGCTCGCTCGATCTAAACTCTAATTTTCGGACACGAGCCTGTACATTTTAAGGCCCAACTTGTTTCTTAAAATACTATTTTTAATTTTAGGTTACGTCAAATACGTAGCCGTCGACCTAAGCCGTGTCTCTAACGTCGTGCGATTGCCACTTTGATGATTCGGCAATAAAATCACTTACGATTACTGCTTTAGAAGTTTGAGCACGTCCTAGTCACCCTTGGACGCATTTTTGTGCCTTAAAGTTGCATTTACAACTACTATTTTGAAGGTGAAGGTGTCTCAAACAAAGTTGAACTCGTTTGTTTATTATTCGTATGCAAAGATGGTTTATATACAAACACCACAGATGCTATACAAATACCACGTTTCGGGAGAAAACAAATGTTTAAGCGGAGACATTTCCCATTATCCATGAATGCGCAAAATACATCGTACACTTCGAAGGAGTTTCCACGTCCATCTAACTAGGTCACTCTTCGGAAGAAAGGTTGACATTTCTAAGTTTGCTGCGTATATTTATAAAAGGGTAGGTAGGTATACTACCTGGGAAAAATATCACATGGCTCCACTACAAATAAAAATAAACACAATTTTACGTGAGCTTTATATAGCAGATCGATATCATCACTACGATTATGGTTTTGCCGAACTGGGTGACGTTTGAAAATTGTTTATAATATACCTACGCGCGACGACGGAATACTAGCTATTTTAATCCCCAACTTTATGTATACACCAGGGAGGCATTTTTAAAGCAATTAACTAACGACCATGGCAGAGCTATAAAAATACTTTTTATCCATTGAAAAATCATTTCTTATACCAGCGAATTGCTGTGTAAATAAACAATAGACAGCTTTACTCATCGTTTGTCAATAATGCGTGATTTTGTTTTTGTTTCGTTTATTATACCGCTCACCCGTTTAGGCAAGTTACCTTACGATTTACGAGTATAATGAAATAAGTTATATAGGTACAACGTTCTCTGTTGTAGGTATTAATATTTATAGGAAGGAGAAGAAGAAGCGTCTGTGACATAAATGGGGATGATAACCACCGAAATATACAAGGTGCTTGCTGAATTTTTCCACAATCCTCATTATTGTGCAGTAATTTGTTCTAATTAACCAAATCATTTCATAAATTCTTGAGTTAAAGTATTTAAGGCACGAAAATTGGCTGATGCCGAATTAGTACTCAAATTCAATAACTCACATTTTGCAGACGATACGGTTTGTATATTTTACGAACAAGAGCAACTCTTATTCAATCCAATTGAAATATAATATTGCTCTGTATTTTTTAAAGTGTTTATCAAACTGTGTTATCAGCTTTGGGCTTAATGTGTTTCTGTTTTGGGTGTGATTCAATTACACCTACAAAAGTGCTCTATTTGGCGTGATATTTATTCTTGCGAGTTGGCGTTACGAGTACTGGTTTGACTGCAATCATATCCCTTTTCGATCGCTTATTGTTTTAATTGTGTTTATATTACGTTTTTTACTGTTTCAGAGACAGGTGTAAAAGTCACCGGTTGCTGAGAAGTAGCTGTGTTTACTGTATGCTACGCATTCACCTGTTATGGCATAATGGTAGTAAACCTATTTGGTGTTGCCGCGTAAGGTAGAAAAGCCATAAACTGGTTTTAGTTGCCCGAGATTTCGCTAAGCAGGTATATGTACTTACCTACATAAACAACCTATTTCAAAACATAGATGACAATAAAACAATCGAAGGTAGGTACTGCACAATAATACAGGTTAATGTTTTCAAATAGGCCTGTGGTAAGAAAAATTGGCACCTGACCTGTCCAGTCACTGCACCTGCCACATTTCCATTGTGAAATAAACATCACACAGTGAGTTATGAAAAAGGTGGATAGAAATTGTAAATTCCCTGCACAACCTATTGTGCATACCGCAACAGGAGGTAGAGTAATGAATAAAGCAGTGTCCCATTCAACCGTGTGAAGGCACTTTACAAAGTTCAACCCAATTTATGCACAACCTTGACCTACCCTCTACAAGGAATCACATAGGTATTAGGTATACACGATTTGAATTACAAACACACCACAGCGCACATGTAGTGAGTCAAAGTATCGCCACCACAGCGACGACCTCATCGATTACAGGGGGCCTTGAAGCAACACACCATGCCGTGTAAACACAATGACCTTCGCCGAGGCACCTTGTTAGCTTCTTTCATTCATCACAATTTACAATCCTTTGCCCCATAGAGCGGTCGCCAAAATACATCACAAAATATTTTAACCATTTCTCATTTGATCATCGCTCTACTGTTGGCGACTATCTATTTTCCTTATGGTGTGCTTGCTCACTCGGGGAAATGTATCACATGAGTTTTGGGTTTGATTATTAATTTCCATTTTGGTGTACTCAACAAAAGTATAGAGAAAAAGAAAAAGAATTGATTTGCAAAATAGACGTGTGGCAATGACGCTTTCGTAATCACTTGACCGAGTCGTGCCTTCTATTTGCCACCACCCACCGAACTGCCCTCGGCCCACCCCTTGGTTGTGCAAAAATTTACTGAAAAACTACATAATCGGGTTGGGGGTACAGACTATAGATTTTTTGTTTAGCAAAACAAAAACGTTTCAAGCTGTTCAGGGCGATATTTATACCTACTCACGTTCGATTTTGTAGATTTTAGATTTGTTGTCCAGCGGGGAAAATAGTTTTTTTTTTATTCGAAAACACCACAGAGAATTTAAAAATTTTTATGTGCACAATTTCAATTGCTAACTGGATTTGTTTTTCTCAAGTTTCGCAAAAACACGGTGACAGCACAAACGTATCCACTGTTGCAGTTCTTCGAACTTTCTAATTTAGTTTTTTTCAATTTTGGTTGAATTTTACATGAGACTATCCGACGAGTGTTTCTATATTCCTTTTGATTTGCCTTTTAAATTTTCTCGAGTGAATACAAAAATAACTTGAAGCAATTTTGTTAATGCAACGACATTTTATTTCAGAATTTCGATTTTGACTGAAATTTCACTTTGAAGAATTTGAATTGTGTGTACAACTACAACAGCACAACGCGAACGCGACAATGAATGAAGAATGATGCGAAAGAGGCTGAAAAGGTGGACAAAAACTGATCGATCTTTTGCTTCAGCGGTGGGGGTTCGGAAATTGAATTGAAGTGTGTTGTGGTGTGGATTTTTCTTTGGCCTTGGAATGAAAACAACAAAATGAATTCGAGAAAAAACAATAAAAAGTCAACAGCTGATTTGTTAAATTTGCTTTTTGATTTTCGGATGACATTTGCACGAGTTAAATAGCGCCATAGTTTCCCATCGTGGTGGAAAAGCGAATCATGGCAGTGGTGCCAGACTTCAATTTATAGTATTTTTAATTCTATGATATATTTTTGTATCTATTTACATTTTCATTTCATTTAAAAAACTTACATTAAATTGTTAGTGGTAGTGTCTTTAATTTATTTATTTATTTATATTTAAATAGTTTACTGTCTTTAAATTTAATATGAGTAGATGAAATCCTGCAGCTTAAGTATTACCAATCATTTTGATTTATTTCACTCATTTGTGTACTCATCGTGTTACATATTTGTGTCAAAAATCCAGTGGTGTAAAATGAAACAAACTTGCTTCAAAAGATCGATCGGTTGTCAGAATTAACCCCACACACTTTGCTGAGCGTATTCCTTCCTGTTTTATGAGTGTTGGCAACCAACACTTCTTTTTCATTCAAGAAAAGTCGAACACCACATTTTCGTGCATCATTGTTCAGAGCCAGTGCTAATTTTAGTCTAACCAAGTTTTCACTGACTGGAGTTTGAATTTGTATGGAAAACACGTAATTTTTTTTCTTATTAAAACCTACTCAAAGCGTATTTGGGATTTGCTCTATTGGAAAAACTTTGTTGTGCATGTCGTTATACTTGTGCCCTATTTTATTTTATGAATTAAAACGTAATTACAAAGTGATTAATTGAGTGATGAAATGACTATGTAAAATCGGTTTTCTTTCTAATTTATATATTCAATAATCTGAATTTTTCTATGGTAAAATGAATGCAACAATAATTATATTTCAGTTGTATTTTTGTGGTCTGGTAGCACTAAATCTCCACATGCCTGGTTTGTGTCTTGGAAACCACTGTCTGAATTTCTGTTTGGCGATAGAGGGCGGTCAACGTATTTCCGCTAAGCATAGCCATTTGAACGGTAGTGTTTCTGTTTATTGTTTTGCAAGATTTTCAAATAATACGATTTGACAAATTAAATACCTTGCTCTCAAAAGAAGATGAGAGAAATGTCCCCTATTCTAATGAAAATGTAATAACAGAAAAAATGCCACTTTTCAGGCGTTTTAAAGAAACTGCCAATAAGGCACAAATGAATATGACCTTACGCTGTTTTTACTAAGAAGAACACAAAATGCATAGCTACACAGCAACCGTGGGATCATCGCATATCGAATCCTTTTTTAAACCACGCCATCACCCGAAGGTTTCATTCTTATTAGCAACAGAGATCTTGTCCCCGCCCTATATAGGTACATAGCAGGTACCTACCTATAATACATATTTCTTATGTGTGTGATAAATTGACAGCCACTTTCGACGGCGGCATGCAATTAGCCTTGGGAATGACGAAACTTCATTTATTAGCTCCATTAGCCGACATCTAGATTTCAATTTGTCAAAATACCTTCACTCGAGCACGTTCAGTCCAGCCTCTCACAGCCTTGTAGTCGGCCCATCCATCACCTGGCAAAGAAACCGTTCCACCAAAACAAAAAATCAAAGAAATCTCGAAAAATAAATTGAAACCGATTTACATTCGATCCATATCCCCAGAGATATGTGTCTTCTCCACACACAGTCAACACGTGAAGTTTGTTCATAGTACTTTGAGATATTAGTGCTTAATGCACCTGAACGCACGTCGTCATCGACATGTAGTCATCCGTGATGTTGTTCCAGTTCCAGAGATCATCAATCGACCATCAAGAGCATCATCATCACCAAAGCCACCACAGTGAGTGCGAGAGTCTTCGCCCCCAGGGCGATATTAGCGCCCGGTTCGAACGAAATACGCGCGATAAGAAGAAGTGCGATATACCTGGCAGTGCCAAACCACTACCACCAGCAGCAGCATCCAGACGGGCATCTTCTTCGACTTGTCTGCGGCCTCGCAACATCATCGTGCCATCATCACAATGCGAGTACTTGAGCGAGAGCACTTAAGCCGCTTAAATGCACACCTTCGGCTACATCTCTCTGCCCAGGCAGGTAGAGATTCCGAGGCCCACCTACCATCTACCAACCCACAATCCCCCATCATCCATCCATCCAATCGGTCCGTCCATTCGTCCGTCCGATGGTACCGCTCACGCATCATGTTCTGAATACCGGTCCAATGCATAACATTAATTATTTATGAAGTATTAGCGTAATTATTCAATTTGCAGTCTCGACTCTTTCACTTTTGGCCCATTCATCTCGGACAGTGGCGGTGGCGGTATATACAACCGGCGCTTCTCCTTGCAGCTGTACGCATAACTATAGATATATATACCCCACTCGAATGCTACAAATTGATTTGTATGCGTGTGAACATCAAATTGTTATTAACAGTATTATCAGTGCGTGGAAAAGTGCAATGAAACAGCGGTAGCAGGAGTTACAACAGCGCGTCTCTGTATAGCGATTTTTAGCTTAAGGCGCGCTCGGGTAACGTGAGAACGTAATACAAAGTATCGCTTAAGCTGTGGGAATATGTAAATCAATTGCGAGTGCATTTGTCGTCCCCTAGGAAGAGCGCGCACATATACACATTCGCCAGAGGGATTTGCATATGCAAAGAGGTTGACTTTGAAGCTGCGCAATTAATTGGCCACTTGTTGTGACATCTTCATTATAATGACAGTGGCGCGCAGTGAATCGCAGTTCGACGCATGAAAGGCAACCATTAATCAAGGTGGTACAAATATTGCCCGCAGGCTTGTTGTGCAGCAATAGTACTTGCTCTCGTGTGGATAGAGAAAGAGAACACATTGTCACTACTTGTCAGTGTCACTGTGCGGTTAGTTTACATTTCGGCCACCCATGATCTCAAACAGAAGCGTTGGCAACTTAAAATATTACTTCGGCATTGGGGACATTCGAAAAGTCTGGCAGCACTTGCCTCTCTTCTGGTTGGTCCAGACTCTAGACTGATTATAAATATGTAACTTTTTTGTTTAATTGACGTTGACGCAGGGACCGGGATAGCTGATCGATTTATCAAAAAAAAAAAAATCTAAAATTTCGAAGTGGAGCCTAGTTGACAAGTCAAACTGACGCCTTCGTATGATAAGTGCAGACAAAAATCTATTTGACGTATAACACCAATCATTAAAAATGCAATCGATATCGAATTTAAACTTTTGCTTAATATAGTATCTAATATTATTTTTATTGTTAAAGTGCCTGAACTACATCGAAACAAAAGTTGGAAAAACACAACAAAGCTCTGAGTTTTCATAGTTTAGACTTTTCTCATAGATGTCACCTAAATATCCGTGTGCTTTAAATGAATTACAAGGTTTTTACTTTTTTGCACTTTTTTCAACTTTTCTTTCGATGTAAAGGGTGGTTAAGTTTTAAGGGCCGATGTTGAATGTGAACCACACCTAGTAGTTGAGGCTTTAAGAAAAATTGAAATCCTCAGTGAAACAGTTCAGCGTGACATTTGTGATAAAGTGTCATAAACTGTTACATATTTTGCTGTATATCTGGACAATATTTTCCTAGTTCCTGCTCTCCGTAAATGGCGCTGAAAGCAGTTCACAACAAGTGAACACATCACCGGACAGAAAGGTGTCAAATTGAACTGCTGTCAAGTCACTTCTACTTTTTGGGATATTATATAGATATCTAGTCCTGGGTTGAAGTAAAGAGTCAACAAAAATTTTGTTCTAATAATCAATCTATTGGACTTCTCAGATTTTGCTCTCAAACTTCAGTTTTCGTGTGTCTAATCGAACATAAATACGTCAGCTCTTTTTTAGTTGATATTCGTGGGATTGGAATTTATATGTTTATAGCCGTCGACACATTTTACGCTTTGTTTTAATGAGAAAAATGTTCATTCAAACCGGAATAATGTAAAAAATGTCAAACTGACTCCATCAAAGATCAGCTACAACAACGGAGCAGCCATAACGAAGGAAGGTTATGTGATTAATTTTTTGTTCCACAATAAAAGGAGTAGGTATATACCCTTCATTCATGTTTAATTGTTCTTTCAGTCCATTAGACAATCTCAAGCCCTGCAATTTTAACGAAACGATGCCTCAGTTACCTACTTGCTTCTTAAATACCAAGCACATGGGCCGTTTTCTCAAGCTTCAAAAAGGTCTGTTTCAATTTGTAGCCACTGTTTTGCTGCTGCCTTTTGCTTCCCTAAAACTTGCGTGGCATGAATTACGTGGAAACAAATTACCTATTTCCATTGAATTAATTTCCAAAATCATTTGCATACACGCAAAATAAATAGAAAAGAAAAAAAAACAAAGAAACCAATTTGATCTCCATATAGCCACGCCCAATCGACTTCCGAGAAAGCCTGCGCACATAAAAAGCGTCTCCAACCGCACCTGAGTGCCCAAAGTGCAACAAATTTACAAGTGGCCTCGGGAGTGGAAATCGGCTCGTTTTTTTTCGATTAGAAACGTTTACTCGTGTTGAGGATCAAAACACGCAAAGATCCCGCAAACGTACGCAGCCTGCACCGAAAAAAGCAATTTCCATCGTCAAATAGAAAACCAAGATCCGTGCGGAGCCAGGTAGACACCACCAATCCAATTCCATCGTCCATTCGTGTTTTTGCTAATGAAATGATTAGAAGATTGCTTAGCCCAGGAGAGTGGATCCTTTCGGGTGGTAAACCTTTTTTTTTTGTCTTGGAGATGATAATTATATAGCGAAGTGGTCTTCGTCATTGCTGGATGCTCCTGTGATCCTGTATGGGCTCTGTTTCGATGTCAATTTGCATAAATTATTGTTTTGGTGGCATCGTAAAACTACCAGAATCCCCTCTTGCAGAAAAAGTGTCCGCCTCTGTTTTGGGAATGCTCCTTCGGATGGACGAAGGAGGTTCAGTGCAGTTCCATCATTGTGAAGGCAAAATTAACGAACGACAGACAGAAAAAAAAAGAACTGTTCGCGTCGAGTTCTGTTCGTTATTATGTTGAAAATGGAAATGTGGGGTTATTTGGTAAAATATGTCTAGACGCATAAGAAAGTCGGAAATGAAGCTCAGACGATGATGAAGTGGCGATGGCCAAGGATCTTGAGTGATATGGAGATGTTTTTTTTTTTTTATTGTTGGCAGCAATTAATTTTTTCATATTTTTGGTTTAATAGCGCGAGAGATGGGATCCTGTTGCGCAGGCGGTTGGGCTTTGAAGGAGCTGATTGGCAGTGACTTCTAATGAACTATTTGAGCCACGCAGCGTCTTTATAGGTAGTTTTGCTGATCAATTTTTTTTACTATACCTAGGTACATATATCGTTCATTAGCATTTTTTTGTAGGAATTGGAATTCGGCACTGCAAATGAGCAGCGAATAGCCTGAGAGGATGTTACTTATCAACCTCTATGTGGTGTCTGTTTGCAAATTGCGAATGTTCCATTTTAAACCCCTTTTTATGTGACGTTTCGCCCCTAAGGACTTACCGCTGATGGGTAGTTACTTATTTAAGCAGGCCGAGATGGGGATGATAACAGCTGCAATAAATGACAAAGTTGGCTAATTTTTGTAACAAAATATTCTTAGAGTAATTTACTGAACGATGTGCTGCGAATTATAAAAATCCAAAATCTAAACCATATTCAGATTAAGTGGGCTTAACTAAAGTGCCAGAAATAGAGGAATAACTACGTAAACGGCTCACAAAATGATAAGTCGAATTAATACTGTCGAACAAATAATTTTTTGGACGGAAATTCCACAGTCCGAAGGGTTTTGTAAATCAAATGCCACCGGCGTTCTAAAGTTTTACGTCAATGAATGTATATCTAATCTCAATTTGTGAAAACTGTCAAAGAAAGAAGAGAAAATAAGAAAGCAAACAAAATTTAATCGTCGCACCCGGTATATGCGTTTCTTATGGATCACCTTCCGCTTCCATAAGCTTATGTTTCTAGTCATCTGTCAGTTGAATGCTTTGTTCTCTGAGAGAATTTTGCTCAATTTTTAGTTGGACAGATTTGTAGTGTTTGGCTCGGGAAAGTACGCGAATAGACCTAATATCTGCAAGTCTCAGCGCAAGAAACTCCTTTAAGCTGTCAAATTTCTCGAATACTAATTTGGAAGTGACATTAGATTTACTTTTTTTTTGCGACTGAATTTATGCGAAGAAGGAGAAAAAGTGAAATGCCATTTATATTCAAGAGCTGTGAAATCAATCATTGATATTTTGGTTTGTGATTTTGATGTTTTAATAAATAAAACCAGTTTCTGCATTCTTCCTGAAGTCTTGGCACCAGATTCATGTTTGAAAGAAGTGCATACCTCCCCTGATCCTTCAGCCGCCACCACGACACTGGGAAGACACAAGTAGTTCAATAGGAAGCTGCAAACGGCAACTCAAAGCAGAGAACAAGAAGTAGAAACTAAAGGGAATACAAGAACCAAACCGACTCCAGCAGCGGCAAACTGGGCAAGATGGTAGTACACCCTCTGTTGATGCTTACCAATTCAAAAACTCCCCTCGTTGCTACAGAATTTCGGTACATATTGAGATAAGTAGTTCGAATGAAAGGAGATCTCATACACAAACATTAAATCGTCGCATAGAAGATTAATTGTTGACCATTGCCGATTCTATGGGTACTTTCGTGGCAGACGCTCCGAGAAACTGGGAAACTATTGTCGTTTTCCATTGGACAAAAAGAAGCGTCCGGGAGAGTCCGGAATCGAAAAAATGCTGTTCCATTGGCACAAAAATACTCTTCTGGTGATTCTGAGAAGAGAATTTCGCTTCTCGATTTCAAGTCAGAATCCACTCAAGAAGCACTCACACAAGTGCAATTTTATGTATTTATTACAAGTCAGTTGACAGCAGCCGTAGATTATTTTTTGGCATTTCACCAATACTTTGGTGGATTCTGTCAGAAGCAGTTTTGCTGTTCCATTGGATTTCAGAATGAGTGGATCCCCGAGTGAAACCAATGGAAAACGCCATATGCCTACGCGACATATTAACGCCTTTCAGATAGATAACCAATTCTTATCAGTTATCAGCACACTTCCAAAGCTCCTTTTGCCACAGGACAAGCAAACTTTGGAGGACACATTCTCAGAGGATCACAACTGACAACAATTAAAGTCCAAAAGTATCCCAAACGTAGCAGTGTAAGTAGTTCGCCTTTGCTGTACCATCACCCATGAAATTCCTACTGTCAGACCTTCCAGGACTTCATTACCATGTTTCGAAATGCCTTTCATCACAAATCCCCTGCGCTTATTCAAAACTGACCCAAAGTATTTGTTCATACATCGAAAAGCAACGATTCGATCGTTCTTCCGGTCAACCCTTTTTCCGCATCATTTTCCTATCTACCCACCTGTCAAGAAGTTGCGCAATTTTTTGTTTGCTTTATCGATGGACTTAGTTTGTTTCCACTCGCCCACATATGCTTCCACATGTTAACACATCTTGCGATTGGGGTTGGCATTGGCGGACGGAAGACTTTCCTCGACCATAATCAATCCTTTTGTACTGACAATTGGAGGAGAGGGAAAGCTCAAGGAATCATTCGATTGGAAAATAAAAGTCCACATTCGATTGGAGATTACGCACTCCCGTATGGGCATCCCCTAAGTAGGGTTGTTTAAAGTAAAAAGTTCAGGGGGGTGACAGTAATCTCCTCCGGAGTACGTGTGACCACACATTGTTTGGACGGAACCTGTCTAAGGATTTGCATATGATAAAACGAAAACAGAAGGTTTATCTCGATTGGCTTTGCTTTGCTATAATGACGGCAACCTTTCAAGGGCTTAAATTGCTTCCAAACATGCAAAGCCGCACTCTCTCGTGTGTGACCCAATAGCTCCATATACCACAAGGATATCCACACAAATTGCGTGGTCTGGCGTCCGGTTTTTGTACTCCTGTCAGACATTAGACCTCAATTAAAAGCGATGCTGGGATGTGCATCTCAAAATCAAACCCATCAGTGGATGAGAGCATCTCAAAAGGGATCATCATAAACACACTGCAGTGCGTTTGTGTGGTAATTTCCAAGGCAACGCCGGCCGTCTAAGTGCTGATGCAGCGCGCATGCGCACAAACTCCCTTCATTGAATGCAATTACCAAATGATTGGCTTCTGGTCTTTGGAGGAAGCGACGCGACGGCGGTGGTGCATCAGGGAGCGGAACCTTTAGGAGATGCCACCGTCCCTTGCATGTCTATATCATTTTCGGTTTTGTATTTTCGGTTGTGCGGTTTAGAGACCGAGATTCGCCCGGTTGTGCGATTGGGTTGGCTTCCTCACTTGCGGTTGCAATTCCCACCGTCGATAGCCGGCGGCTGTGTTCCTTTTTGTTCCATTGATGGATCAATTGAACGTTCGGCTGCGCGCCTGCTCTCTCATCAGCATTCTGTGCACATGAAGATGAGATTATTTACTGAAACTTTTTGCTGTGCGTGGTTTGTTGCTGTCTGATTTGCATCGATGTGGATCTTTCATAGATCTTTCCCCGCTGGGGAGGAGACTATGCTGGTTTGTTGTTCCCATCAATTAGCTGCGGATGGTTGGCGAATACAATAATTTGTAAGATCGAGCTCGAGCAGTAGGTACCTATATACGCTCGTTAAAACAATGACAGAGTGAAGCTTAGTACTCATTAGGGGAATCGGTGGTAAATGGTTCTTTATTGCTGGATAGTTCTGTAAAAGATTGATTTGAGTAAATGATTCTTTTGGATGCGACCGTTATTGGTTTTCCATAACCACGAGGAGGTGCTCACTTGCTAATTATTGTATGGTATGTATATTTGAGCCGTACGTCTTTTTAAAGGTTTTTGTGACCTAAGTCCGATTTTGTGACCCCCTTATTTGGCGTATTGGGGTTGACTTGTGTATTTCCCACATCGTACGAGAACCTCTATCCGGTATTTACTGTGTGGCACTTGCTTTTCGCAACCTACCTACCTGTGAAAAATTACCCATCAAAAGTAGAAGGTTTGCGATATTAATTTAAGCATCACTCGTAGGCCCGTGAGTCTTTTAAACTTCTGTAATTCACACGACCTGGCGATGGGCTGTAATAACTACTTCTGCTATAAATTTACCGATTAATTACTTCAATAAGAGTAATTGCAGTGTAATTTGGTTTTACTTTAAAATTAAAAAAAAAATTCTAATCTGATGATAAAATTGTTTGTGTGTGGATGTGAATTTGTTACTGCATCATGCCAGAACTACTCTTCCAAAGTTTACCAGTTTTCGCAACCGTAACAATGACCTTAATGGAGCGAAATTTAATTCATAAGTTCATTTCATTGCATTCGGTGAACTTATTTATTATTATTCATGTGAGCTGGCATCACATATTCATAAGACCAGTATTTGGCAGCACTACGTGAGTTTCCCCTCATGATAAAAGATGGCGATCATTTCAGATACGAAGTTTGAAGTGTGTCGAATATATACTGTGTAGTTTTGAAGTGCGTATTTTAAAAATATATAAGTGTTCCTGAGAACAGTCTATTATTATTTATTTTACAAACATATACCACAAGAAGATATGTATAGAGTTCGCTGTTAAATCCTCTCCTCCCAAATCCCTAGACCGAAAATCACAGCGACCAAGGAGACCTTAATTTGTCCTTGATAGTCGTCCACGGCTTATACATCATCGTAATTGCATCCAATCATCGCCTTCACTAACAATTTTGCATCAGCTTAGACCACAGCCCATCTAGTTGCGCGAGCTCATGCAACGATGGCTAAAGTTGCCATACGGTCTGTGCAAGGGCAAAAGAACGAATAGAATTCAAAGGAAACTTATTCGAAAAGTAAAGTAATTCCCTCTTTAAGCTTAGTACGTTGCTCGAGCTAAACTAAAGTTTAGCTGCTCTCCATCTTTGCTCTCCAAATATTAGCTAAAATCCTAGCTTAATTTTGACATCGAGTACGCTGTGGATAAGTGTCACAGAAAACAGCCGTTCTTTATAAATTTTAATTCTCTATTACTTCAACCATCTAACTTCCTAAATAAATACCTACTCTTCGTCGAGGTTTTCATTAAAAAATCGCATCTTCGCTTACTTTGCCGGAACACCAAAAAGCAACAGAACACAACGAACTGTCAAGCTTGAGAAAATGTGCCGACCCATTAAATGGGCATGCTAAATTTTGGCAGATACATGAAGTACATTCTGAAAGAAAAATTTGATTTTTTAGCTCAAGCTGCGTACCACTCGGCTAAAGGAACTCGCTTAAATTTAGGTCAGCTTAATTTTGGAGAGAATTTTGTATGGGAGCTAAAATTTAGCTCGAGCAGCGTACCTACTAATAAACAAGAATGTATTTTTGCACCCGCAAAACCGATCCAAGGCGAAGTTATTGGTGGTTCGGCGCTGTAACCTATGAGCGAAAGAAGAAATTGTACTAGTTGTTACAATTTAACTAACCGCCCATAGATGGCATTAACAGAATCAGATGATACGTCATGTCGTCATCTACCATAAACCTCTGAATAGATGTACCTAGAAGAAAGCTCCGAAGGAAAAGATCATTTGCTTATCCAAAAGAGGCTAATTTGCGTATGTATCTATATGCCAGGCGGCCAGGCCCGAACAAAGGCTACGGCTTTGGATTCGCGGAGGCCTGCATCAAAAAGTGGTTTACGTAGATGAGAAAGCCTCCGCTAGAACGGCGACTGCGTAATCCAATCGGTGGCTTTTTAGATATTTAATTTTTTCACCACTTATAAATACTTTATACACTAATATCTACATTGGGTAGCATGGAAAGCAAAGCTTGGACAGTTGTTTTGCAGAAAGATTTTGTTTGTTTTAGATCTCTAGGTATAAGTATTCGCTCTTTTTCCGCTCACAGTTTTTCGTACCTGACTTTATATATTGCTGGCGAAAAAATTTCAAGTTTTGATGTCCGTGAATCGTTGGATGATTATACTTTTCTGAAATATTGCAAATGCATTCTCATGAACCTGACGTTGAATTTTTGGAGCCTTTTTCGGTTTTAGAAACATAAATATTTTTTGCTCTAATTTCGCTGTCCATTTGGAGACCACTGAAAGGCTCAGACATTTACTTTCGCTTCCAATTGCACACTTCGGCAAAACGAAAAAAAAAAACATGAGCAGTTAATATACCCACGAGTTTGGAAAAAAGAAACTATAGAAAGTGATATATCCCAGGCTCCAGTAAAGTAAAAGCGAGTTCTGAACCCTTCTTCTTTTTTTTTTGTAATTGTAGACCAACTAGGCGCAGTGGCTTCTCAATTCAGTCGCCAAGTTTCGGTATAAAATGGAAGGTTCCTGCCATTCGGCGCAAACATAGTAATTCACAGAAACTACCTATTTCCTGTCAAAAGCCTAGATCCAACGACCTGTGGGTGCTAAACTACCGAGAGAGCGGTGTCACACGACTCTATATTGTAAATACCCCGACACTTGCCACCTTGGCTAAATAATGTTTACGTAAGTGCTTTTAATTAAGACACTTAATCATAACTCCCAAGCAAACCCCCCACAAGACTCAACAGTATGTTCCGAACAACCCGACTCGTGTTGTAATACCCAAATTAAACCATCAAAATGCCATGCGCACGCTGTAATAAATTATTCTTAATTAAAAATAAATTAGCGACAGTCGAAACATGTACCGCAATGCTGTAGGTAGGGCTCTCTCTCCCTTAGGACCTCAAGCTCAAGTCAAACCGAACCTGACTTGAATTATATTCGCGTTGTGAAAATAAATAAAATTCCATCAATACACCTTCAATGAGGCTTTTTGTTGTGCGCGCGCACAGTTGTTGTCGTCCTGTGTGCGTTGACAGCTACGGTATCCAGCCCGCAAACAATCGATGAACATCGTCTTGATAAGCAAATCGCTAGCGGGCAAGATATGCACGCGGACATGCCAAAAAAAGAAAGAAAACCTCCTCCGGATTATAATATGTATCCTGGGCTGTGTGGCTGACCTTCGCGCACTTTATCATCGTCATCATCGTCGCCGCCGCCGTGCACCGTTCGTATATGGCAAGAGGAGACACAAAAATGATTTAACAGTCATTATGTTCGTGTTAAAGAAGAGTCACCCGTCCGAACAAGAACGGGAAAGGAACATATTCTGTTCTTTCTTTTGGGAGAATCAAATTTAATACCGCGACAAACTTTTATGAATTTATGAATGTTCGGTCGGTGGATTTCATTTCGCCCACAAGGTGTACGTATGCAGATGCCTGTATCTGTAATTTTTTTTTGGGGGAGTAAATTGTCCAAAACCACATGATCAGCTAAGAAATCGATGATATCTGCGGGACGGAGGAGGCAGGCCAGCAAAATTGTTGCACCCCGTTGAGCTGAAGACATTGGCGCCTTGCGCAAGTGCACCGCGGGATAGCTGGTTCGCAGTGGACGAATTTAGCGACGCTTTACGCACAGTTAAGAAAGAATGAGAGTACGTATTGCTGCAGTGGTAGGTGGAACGCAGTGCGGTCTGACAGAAGGATTGCTACATTAAAACGAGGGGTGCGGTAAAATATTCAATTAGATGCAGTTTTAGTGGGGTTAACAGGACAGCACGGTCTTTTAATTTTAATCGACTTTGACTTCCTAATACTGTAAAAAGTCAGCTAAAAGTGATCTGAAATGCAAATTGACACCGAATACCGGCACGTATTCCATTTCCATTCAAATGGAAAGCATGTGTTGACATTTAAATGTCGAAAGATCATTCTTGTCACAAACTGACAGATTTTATTTATAATTTCGCAACAAACCTGCGAATTGAGAAAGTTGTTTAAACTTAACTTGAAAATAGAAATTGGAAAGTGACAGTTGAAACTGTCGAATTTCTGCGATAAGCAAAGTGTCACACCCTTCTGGGACGAGTCCTATAAATTATCCGTTTTGTAGAGAAATAATCACCTTTTATATCCAAAAGTAGGAAAATGTTCCATTCCACTTCCAATACTATGAATTTTCACCTTTCTTGGCATAAACCCCTTTTCGGCTGCACTGTCTATTCGATTCGAACATTATATTGATGATCTAAATGGGCTCATTTATTTGCCGCACACTGTTCATTTTACAGTCCACTCCACTGGCATTCGGTGTCACACAAAGATGTCGACAGGATGCAACAACATAATGGCCAACGTGTTCATAACGCAACACAACGAAGGCCAGCACGAAGAAACTTCCCACAATCGCGACAAAATATTATGCAGCTCAT
This sequence comes from Cheilosia impressa, assembly GCA_948293265.1. Classification (NCBI taxonomy): domain Eukaryota; kingdom Metazoa; phylum Arthropoda; class Insecta; order Diptera; family Syrphidae; genus Cheilosia; species Cheilosia impressa. Next base: position 42,148,422 of record OX411882.1, on the reverse strand, counting down.
TTTGCGTTGGTAAATTATTATAGGTGCGACTGCGACCCTTTTTCGCACATACACTTGACCATACATCCGATGCACTCAATATATATATCCAATTGCATGTGCGTGTGTTTGTAGATTAACAATTCGACACACAGCGAACACGGCCAATGCTGGCTTTTGTTGTGATGGCGCTCTCCTGTTGATACTGTGCATCCTGTTGACATGAAATTTATTTATTTAGATTATTTTCCGCCTCTCCCGTGGTCACTGCGAGAGATAATTTGCGTGTCATTGCGAACTCCACGCTAACCGTCGCACCAATCGGACTTCTTGCGTCGTGGTTTCTTTGTAGGATTTTTTTTCTGTTTTTTCAATGGCAAAGTGAACGATCATTATTCACTTAGCAATTGATTTATGATAAAACGATTTTTTTTCCGCCGCATAATTAATGAGAACTTCATTTCGTTGGCTTGATGAAAACAATTTTAATTTTTTTTTTTTTTATATTTAGGGCGTCAACTTCTATATTTCCCACATTTAGTGGGGAAATTCGCCTCTGATTACAGTCATTTGGGAGATCAATTAATCTGACGATCACTTTGATTTCTATGAAATCCATCAAGTCACTGAATTAAACGTGCGAGGACCAGTCAATGTGCGTCTACTGCTTTGAATATTCGTTTGGGTTTTATAATTGAAAGGAAGGGAATTATTATTCAATTTGATTGGAAATTCGTCATAATCTTGGAGAGATTAATGGCACTTTGGGAAATTATAGAGTGCGATGGTGAAGAAAGTGATGGGTGTGACTGAAAGGGTTAAACACATCATAGGTATTAGCCGAAATCTGTCAGTTAGTTTGCTTTGCGAATTGAATTGATATAGATTAATACTAAGCGTGTGTTTCGAAAAGTCTGAATTGAAGTTAATTTAACAAATTGGCATCACTGTTTTGATATAAAAACAAATATTTGAATAGCAGCAATGCGACAAAGAAAAACGGTGTGCTTTGCAGTCGAGCATCCTATTTTTTGATAGGTTCTACAGAAATTTAGACATACGTCAAATTAAACACATCTCAGGTAGGTATAATGTTCTCGGCTTAAATCGAACGTAAACAATTTAAATCAATATCAATCGCACACAACCTACTGCACATGCACATTCAGAAAAAAAAACAGAATTCAGAAAGTAAAGATTAACGAGTCACGAGTAACTTCAAAATTTGACTAATCGTACTACTTTCGACTCGGACCAATAAATCTATTACAATCTAAAAGTTTAAAATGAGAGAACAAAAAATGGCGGTAGGTACAGTGATTTATTTGATGAAAAGTAACGAGTTGTATGTTCGTAACGAGCGAAAAGAAGACAATTTAAATCACTGTTCAAAATTCTGATATTTTTAGGCAAGAATTTTCTACTGAATTTTACTAAGTGTGTAATTTTTTCATTCATATTTACACCTGTTAATTCACAATTTTCGATTCTTTTTAGGAACGGTTTGGAATTTTCTGTTATTTCTTTTTCGCTTTTCGGTTTTATCGCGCTTTGAGTCCCGGTTATGGTCAAATTTTTAAGATTCGATTCGGAAATGATTGTAGCAGGATCAATTTTTGACTCAAAATAGTGTCAGTCAAAAATAGTCATCTGTGATATCTCCTAAAGAGACTATTTTTTGAATATTTTGGAAAACTCTTAGGTTCGTTGTTAAATTCTTAAGATACATTTTTCAACTCTAATTGTAAGGAAATTTTTGACCAATTTTGATTAGTGAAGACAAAATCCTTCGACTTTTGTAAATTCGTTTTTAGAACGTCATTAAAACGCTGCACTCAAAAAGAAGTATTGTAAGGCGCAGAATTATATGATTTAAAAAAAAATGTAAGCTAAAAGTTTTTGCTTGACTAATATTCTGCTCGCTCTAAATTTTATCTCCGCCGATGACAAGTCTTCACTCGTTTGGCTTGTGAAATAAATGGCCGGTATATTAAATCAAAGATAAATTTTGACATTAAAAATGAAGAAACAAGTTGGTGTTGTGTTTACTTTTGGATTTTTTTGAGGAAACCGCAGAAAACATTTGCGTGATAAATTGGAGAACACGCAAAACCAAGAAAACTCTTTTAGGTACTTGCGGGACAAATCCCACTGCAAATAAGGATTTACGCGACACGAAGGAAAGTGTCGTCTCCTACTTGCTACTACTGAAATTATTTCAGCTGCTGCAGCAATGACAATATCTTTTTCAACTTTTATTGTGCCCATTGTTTTGAATATAGTATTAAAATATTGCGATATATCGTGTTTGAAGTCTGAAATTCGAAAACTGTTATTAGGCGTAAAATTAAAGTTACGTTTACTGACATCTGTCATGAACATACGATTTTTGACCCATCTAAATCATGTTTAATCATTTAGCGGCCATTAATATTTGGTGTGGAGAAACGAAGAAGAGACTAGCAACTCTAAAATTTAGCGCGAGCAGGATACTAGGCTGTAACCATTATTTTCAATTACTAGAACTCGTTTTTAAGCTTACAAGAATCAAATACTCAGTGTTAAAATAATATACTATTCATAACTATTTTCTATGATCATTGCCAACAATTTCATTCTTAAATCAAAAATTTTGATATTTAGATTAATTTTAACCAACGAAAATTGTTGGCATTACACTGATTTTTTCTGAGCGTGAGTTAAGTATCCATAGCAAAACATATTGAGAAAAAAGATAACATTATTTGTATTCAATGATATCTTTAGTCTCTAGTACAGTCTTGCACACAACGCTACAATGATAACATATGTAAAAGAGATAATATCGTTTGTATTTCTTCATTATCAAGCAAGACGATTGTACGCTTGGGTCTCCTTGTAGATAGATAAGAAAAGTATATAAATACGACTGTATGATGAATTTATCAACAGTCTTATTGTAACTACATAGTAGCCTTAAGCTCCTTTTAGAATTAGTAAAAAGTATTTCAATAATAAAGGACATAGTTCCAAATAAATATTGTTTAATTTTAAAAGTAAGAAACAAGTGTTTTAATTGGCGATCCTGCCAGGAGGTTATATATACTTTTTAACTTCAATCGAGCGGACCTCGGGAACAAGTAGTGAAATCTAGTATAAACAGAACACTCGCGTTACCGGTTACAAGAATTACCTAGCATAGCAGGTACAAATATAGCTTCTTCGTACGAAGCAGCAAAGCAATTCAGTGAAAGTGTATATGTGGAGAAAAAAAACACACAAATTCGACGACAACAGACACGAGTTCAAAATGGAACAACTCGCAGTATTAATGGCAAGATTAGAAGCTTTAGAAACCAGGAGCAACACAGTAACACAAACCCTAGAGCACACACGCACAGAGAATGCAAGGTTAGCAGCAATAATAACTAACCAAAATCAAATAAACACTAATTTAGAAACAAAACTAAATGAAGTAAAATCTGGATTAGGCATAGTACCAAACATACCTGTGCTAGAGGAAATAAGAACCACATATACAGATGGTAGTGAAATACAGTTAGACGCATTTAAAAGCCTACCTATTTTCAACGGCGATCAATCAAATTATCGGTCGTGGCGCGAAGAAGCATCCAGATTAATGGACAGCATTAAAAACTTCAAAACACACAGTAAGTACGCAGCAGCATTGACTATAGTGAAAAGTAAAATACAGGGTGCAGCCGCGAATGTGTTAACTAATTATAACACAATTTTTAATTTTGAGGCGATACGTAACAGATTAGATTATACGTACTCTAATCAAGAACCTCTATACGTGCTACAAGACATGATGAAAGCCATCACGCAAAAAAGAAGCACACTGTCTGAATACCACGACGAGATAAATAAAAATCTCAATTTAATAATATCAAAAATCACTATGTCAGGTGATCCGCCGAATATAATCGACAGACTAATTAAAAATGCTAACGACGACGCAGTTCGTATATTCATTGATGGTATGAGTGACAACTTTACAAGAGGATCATTATATTCAGCTACAATAAATGATCTAGAACACGCATTCGCAATTGCTCGCAGAATAGAACATGATAATGTGCACAGGCATTTACATCTCACTCAGGATAAGCACCACAAAAATATGCCACATGAACGCAGAAACGAAAGAAGACCAAATTATTCGAGCCAAACAACGAATTATCAACCCCAGAAGCAATACGATAATATGCAGCAACACAATCAAGGACCACAGCCGATGGAGATAAACTCGAGACAAATTGTACATGCACAGCGACAAAATTGGAATCAATACAAACCCGATGTATATAATCCACCAGCGAAACGTGAACACAGCGGGAGTTTCAACACACACAACAGACCGCAACGATCTTATCAGCAGAACTTCAAGCAGCAGAGAGTAAATAACTCCCGACAACAACGCAGAGACGATGTCAGCAGTACATATGCAGAAGCAGATGAAACGGAATGTATGGTAAATAATAACATAAGAATAGATCATTTAAACTAGTAGACGGGTTGCCCTGCTTAAATTTAACTAGTACTATTTCTAAGAAAATTTATAAAATTCTTATTGATACTGGTGCAACCCATAATTACATTAATAGAAAATGCGATTCTAGCAAAAAAAATTAAAATTAAACCTATAAAAATAAAAACAATGCATGGTTATTCTATGGTAGATACAAAGAAAGTAGTTAGGATATTAAAGAAAAATATAACATTTTTTGAATTAGAGGATATTCAGTCTTTTGATATGATATTAGGATATGAAGGACTTAAAGTTCTAAACGCGGAAATAAATTTCAGTAATATGACTCTAACTACCATAAGCAGTGTCGAATCTATTCAGAAAATTAATTACATAATTGGGGAAAATAATATTTATAAAGCAGACATAGATAGACTGATGAAGATTAATAACAGCATAGGACCGTTACCCTTTACAGATACTATAGAAGCAAGCATTAGGACGACCAATGATAATCCGGTTTATGTTAAACAATATCCATATCCCATAGCAGATAACGAATTCGTAAACAAAGAAATACAGAAACTCTTACATGACGATATAATAGAAAAAAGCCATAGTCCTTATAACAGTCCCATATGGACAGTACCTAAAAAAGGTTTGGACGAAAAAGGAAAACCAAAACGGCGCATGGTTGTTGATTTCCAAAAACTTAACGCTCACACTGTAACAGACAGATACCCCATTCCGGATGTCAACATGACAATTCAAAATTTAGGTAAAGCCAAGTACTTTACAACATTAGATTTGGAGTCAGGTTTCCACCAAATTAAAATCAAAACAGATGACAAAGAAAAAACAGCTTTTGCTATAAATGGCGCAAAATATCATTTTAAACGAATGCCTTTCGGGCTCAAAAATGCACCAAGCATATTTCAGAGATGCGTGGACGACATTTTGAGAGACTTTGTAGGTAAATTCGTACACGTTTACATTGATGACGTATTGATATATTCTTCATCTGAGGAAGAACATATACAGCACATAAGTCAAGTATTCGACGTACTCAATAAAGCCACATTAAAAATATCTGATGAGAAAAGTAAGTTTTTTCAAGAAGAAGTAGAATACTTAGGTCACATAATCAGACATGGTAGAATCACTACGAACCCTGAGAAAATAGCGTCGAAAAATCGGGACGATTTCGTTTAACAAGGGGGGGAGTTAAGTATCCATAGCAAAACATATTGAGAAAAAAGATAACATTATTTGTATTCAATGATATCTTTAGTCTCTAGTACAGTCTTGCACACAACGCTACAATGATAACATATGTAAAAGAGATAATATCGTTTGTATACAATGTTGGAATATTATCTCTTCTTCATTATCAAGCAAGACGATTGTACGCTTGGGTCTCCTTGTAGATAGATAAGAAAAGTATATAAATACGACTGTATGATGAATTTATCAACAGTCTTATTGTAACTACATAGTAGCCTTAAGCTCCTTTTAGAATTAGTAAAAAGTATTTCAATAATAAAGGACATAGTTCCAAATAAATATTGTTTAATTTTAAAAGTAAGAAACAAGTGTTTTAATTCGTGTTAAAGATGCGATCTCTGGCACGTTTTTGGACGAAATTTTACAAATATTTTTTGACACGTTCTCAGGCACCTTTTCTAACTCGTTGGTTTTTTAAAAAAAAATTATAGTTGTCATTTTCAATGACTTCACTAATTGTTTGTGATGTGTTTTTGATGCGACCCCTTATACACGTTTTTAAGTGCGATTTTTCCGCTTGCTTTCTGTAGGTCCTTTGACTTGAATTAACCTGCAATTTTAAAGGTATAGACTCTCCAACTTGTTTATATAGATGAGGTCCTGCACCATATTTCAATTATCGTTGGAAGCAATTTTTCACTTGCTGATGCAATTGCCATTTTTGGGTATTATAATTTGTTTGCTTGGGGCATTTTCGACTCCTTTTCAGATGGAATCTTTGACTGTCTTCGACCAACTCGTAAGCCTAAGCTTTGATAAAAACTGGGCTTTAACGATTGCACAAAACACTTAAAGCTTGGTTGCTGCTCAGAATAAAATTTGAAAAAAAGGAAAATACACAAAACCAGCTACCATTGTCTGCAATCTCCGCAGTGCACATCAAATAATATATGGACATGGAGGTACGAGTATCATCATCACCACAGTGACTGAGTGTATTTTCTAAACAGACGGGACATGCACATCTGACGCAATTGTACTCGTCCTTGTAACTTCCTTATCATTTCCCGAACCAAATGCCTTCTTTGTCTGAATAACAACAATCTTCTTCCCTGCGTACAGCCCCCAGGGTGCCATTCCGACAACGATTCATCTGTCGATAGTGTTCTCGAGCTAAAATCAGCGTCATCCGCTCCAAATGTGAATGCGACTCCATCAAAGCATCACTGCTTGTGAGAGAGTGTTCGTTTTGCCAGTCTGTCGAAGAATCTTTCTGACAAAATGCCGACTTAATAACGACATCAATATACGTAGTGCCCCTCCTGCCATGCGGGCGCACCACCAGCCAGCGTTTTGTCATCTCGCCCATTGAGGCGTGATGGTCAAGCGATAGTTTGATAGACAAGTTGACTGGGACAGACGGAAATCTTCCTCTTGCATTCCTGCCGGGCGAGAGCGAGAACAATGGTAGATTTCAATCATGTAAATCGCGCAGCAGGACGATGTATCTGCCAAGTCACCGTCGACGACTATGTACATCTTTTGCTTTAGCATATGGAGGGAGAAGGAGTTTTTTTTTTTGTCTTTCTCCCATTTCGATCATCATCATCTTCGGCAGAGAAGTCATCTTCATCAATTTTTATCTCGTTCTTTGGGGGTTTCCATTAGCTATCCGTCCGGCATGTATTATATGTTCACTCGAGTCAAACAAGTCGAAGATGATTAATCATCTTTTTCGGTCTCAGATTCGGAGATGTATAGCTGAGGAGGTTGTTTTGGAAATCTCTTGACGCGAGATGACCTTTGGGGAGACGGCCGTTGAAAATGATTGTGATTTTCGTGAGCCATGTAATTAAGGAGTATTAATTCGGATTGTTACGGTTATTTCGGTAACAAGTATGCGTGGAGTGCATATAGATGGGTTTTTTTGTTTCGTGTATTCCGCGGGGAGACTGTTGGACCCTCATCTCAATATGCGTAATCTATTTTAAATGATTAAATTCGATTTTATAGGTCACCTTCTTTTTGTTCGGAGAGTGGTTGCTTCCTTTCGAAATAGAAGTGGAAGAGCGGTCGGTGTTTTTCGAGTTCATTATGTGGTATTGCAATCGTGCTAGAGGGCTGTCTGCGAGGCATTACATCTTCCGGCGATCAATTTTAGCGATAGTATGGTTCCGTAATAGTGTCTTTCGTCTTCAAATGAAAAGCAGATCGCTTTCCTTTGTCTAGAGCTACGATTAGGTACACATGAAACTTTTCATGAAACTTTGACGTGCCGACGTCATTATGACGTATCAGTTTGTCTTAAATTTGTCAATAAGCCTGATCGCCTGCAAAGCGTCTGGTTACGCACTCTCACGAAAAACACGAGTGACCACCGAATGGCCAAATTTTGTTCTGACTTCAGCATATCAAAAGCTGACACGAAAAATGACACAAATGTAATCGTAGCTTCAGCGCTACTCGGATCCACTCTACGCTATTTTTCGAGGATTTGCCATAAGAGCACAAGTATAACAACTGTTAACGCCATCTATTAACATGTTAACCAGCCTAAAAATCTGGTACATCTAGTACGTTTAGGAACCTATGAACCCTTGAACCTTTGAACCCTGGAACTCTTGAACCCTTAAACCTTTGAACTTTTGAACCCTTGAACTCTTGAACCGTTGAACCCTTGAACCCTTGAACCCTTGAACCCTTGAACCCTTGAACCGTTGAACCCTTGAACCCTTGAACCCTTGAACCCTTGAACCTTTGAACCTTTGAACCCTTGAACAATGGGGTTCATAGAAAGCAAACCCCAACCAACTTCGATTGGTAAAGCCGGCGAGTTTCCGTCACCTCGGTTGCTCTACGCTGTTGAAGCTTTATTAGTTCAGCTTGTCAAAGCGCCATCCTGCAGGATCTTTCAGCCTGATGAAGCATAAATGTTATTTTTACAGCAAAGTACTTTAAAGTGTGGAACTAATTCTGAGCCCGAATTCTATAATTCTTCATTAAGGGGTCTTTTTGAGAAGTTGCACCACTTCCAGACGTTAGAACTGGTGCTTTCGATTTTATAAAGGCCTTCATGTGCAGTTTTTCGGTTCCCGGATAAGCGCATTACCGAATCAGTTCCCCAAGGTCCCGACCAGTAACCAAGTCAACTTTAAACGTACCTACGCAAAACAATGCGAGTCGTTCACACCTCTTCGAGAACGTTCCGCACACATGTTCGATGTTCCTGTGGACCCACCTGACCCCGACTGATGACCATATTCGCATATCGACGCCATTAACGTCCAATCGCGTTTAAGACCCATTTAACTACGCACCTCCAACCCCCATTGCGAGCATGCTCTATCGCAAAATCGATTTTCCCCGAAACCCTGGGCCAAATCACTTCTCTATCCAATTCGAGTAGCCAAACAAACGGCAGCCCAAATCCCTCCCAGTAGTAACGATATGCATTCGAATTGCAGTACCAGTGCCACCGTCTGCTTCGCCTTCGCCGCCACTATCATCAATGAAATGCTCCCCCTCACGATATCTCCTATACACCTGCGCCCAGTGATGGGCTCTGTGTGCTCTTCGCATGCGCGCGCAGCTTTCAGCCCCAAAGTTCCATGACTAAAGATGATGCTCAGACTCTGCGCTCGGGCTAATTAGCATAAAATTGAAAAACTACATCGCATTTGTATCCGCGCACCGCCACCGCCCGTCGGATGCTGTGCAGAAATTAAAGCATAACATCCCGCGAAAGACGCTGCTGTTGCTGCGGTGTAGCTCCTGCTGCTGTTGCTGGCTGCCGCTGGTTGCTGGTGCTTTTTACTGCTGGCTGCTGCTGCTCCTGCCTCGGCGGCTGCAGGTAACATGATCGTGAAAACAATTACGCCTACACCCGATGAGGTTGTGTTTCTTTTTTTTTCGTTTTTGCTTTTCTCTGTGAGGCACTCCATGCCGAGACGATGATCTCGAAGATGTGCAGAGCGCCGCGGCTGCGCGTACACAGTCAGAAGCTACAATTGGTGGAGTAGTCGTCGGTTCGGTTGGTTCCCCTTGGAACAATATTCATTAACCTTGCACCGCCAGGGCGCTGGTGCGCTGGGGCTCATCTTGCACTCGCGCCAACCTCTCAGCCGAGTGAGTGACTGAATGTTGTGTGTGCGGGCGAGAGCCGAGACCTTGATGTGCGCGCTTGATGTACCGCGGAGCGGAGTATGCTTTGAGTTCTTCTTCTGAATTCGTATGCACTGAAGTGGGTTTCACCTACAGCACATATGCACAACTATGCACACATGTGCGGAAGATGATGCGCACCCAGGCCCAGCCGATGATGGCGATGATAGCAGCGCGATGCCAATCGGCCTTTGGGTGGGGAACAATATGAAAACATTGAGAAATGGCAAATCTGTCATTGCCGCTAAGCACGCAATAATCCGCCCATAGGGCTCTGGCGGTCGAACCTGTCATAGTGGCCCCCGTGAGGCGATGCGGATGAGCAATGTATGCGACCGAGGCTGGCTGTTGATAACCAGAGGGGGTAGGGCACCCTGTGAGCAAGAGAGTCGCATCACATCAGCCAGTGGGAGGCAAGGTGCGGTTGTCCTCAACTGGGCAGAACACCCGAGTAGATGCGGTCATTACGGAAAAAGGACGCATCTCACCGTGCTATAGATGCGTGCAGAGCGAATGTCGTCTGTGCGGCTGGAAGTGCAGCTTTACTTGGCAGATGACGCTAGGAGAAAGAGGTGGTTTTTCCATTCTCTCCGTTGTGTACTTTACATACTTATCATAGGTTTCTTGAGAAGGTCATTGCTTATGCCATCTATGGGCGATTAGAGAAATTTTAACAACTAGTACAATTACTCTCTTTACTCATAGATCACGCATCACGCTGCAGAACCACCACTAACTTCACTCTTTTTTGTTCGCCTTCAGCGAATCAGAACAAATAATTCGTTCCTCTTCTTCTTGCCCTTTTTCCGGCTCTGAATTATAATAAGTTGGAGTCAATGTCAATCAAATATAATAGCCACTGTTCCCAATTTACGATAAAGTTATTAATTGGATGCGTGCGTCAACCAATTAAATCACTTTAGGAACAGCTGACTTTCAAATCACACACCAACACAAATGCAAAAAAAAAATCTCAAAAAAATATATATCTTGTAATCTGGCATCACTGGCGCCAACAGTTAAAGAGCACCTCCCTTGAAGACTCGTAGTTCTTCTCTATGTGGACGAAAGAATAAATCAGCGTAAAGTTTCTAAGCCTAAAGCTTGTCGCCTCAGTCTTTCTTGAATCCCAAAATCGCATCCAAATAGACAGTCGCTTACTTGACTCCTTGTAGCACTCGGCGAAGTAGATCATCGCCTTTCCCATGACACATCTCACTTGCTGGTTCGTTTCAAAAACCAAACAGTATACTTAAAACAAAAATACTGATAGCAAGTACAAAACTACTGCTCAACTGTCACAGGCCAATTTGTAAATTTATCAAAATGTCAGTCCAAACGCAATCACAGAGCCATTTGCGTGTGCCGTTGTCAACCACCGATACGTGACATTTCCACAGCTCAATGGATCAGTCAATCTATACTCAAACTACCAACTCGCCGGAGAAATGAAGGCAATCGCACCACAAAGCCAATTACTTTGTCTCATGGCGGCCGGTACTTAAATCATTTCTCTCCCAACTGTACATGACTCCAACTCAAATGTCAGTACTGTACCTGTACTATAAAATGCAAGGCGGAGTGTATTTTTTAAGATTTATTTATATACCTCTGACCGCGGGGCGAATTCGTATTCCCATTGTTCGAGGCAAAATGTGTCCACCTCACCTTTTGGACAATTCAGAGGGTGGAACTGAACCCTAGGACCCTGGCACAGCGACAGCGACAGGACATTGTCGTGACATATGTTTTGTATTCCGTTCGCTGTGTGTTCCGTAATTAATGGCACAGAAATCATTTTGAAAATTACTCCTGCCGGGTGGGAGTGCTGTTGCAATGGCGCTGGCACAAGGGTGACAGTTATTATTTTCCCGCTCCGCCGGCAATCGTCGTGGCGCAATTGTTGCGTGACAAAGACTCATAATAAATTTATATCCGTCCGATGGATGTGCAGAAAGGTTGCAGTATGCAGAAGAGAAAAAGGGTTGTGCCCCTTATCACAGGTGATGGATTTATTTCCCGGCAGAGGGTGCGGGGGCGAATATTTTAATACGAAACGAACGGCGCACATCAATGTTTGGAATTTAAATAAAAACTATGCATCACTGTCGGATCGGTATCGGGTGTGGTGATGGTAGTGTCCGGAAGGTTTGTCCATCAGTCGGGTCCACGGAAGTGTAACACTCTTGCTTATGCCTCGATAAATCTCAATTTGGACGGGCGGCTGAGGAAGAATGTGGTGCCACTGCTCGGGCTGAGGCAGGACACCTTGCCGAGGTCCAATTACATCGGACAGTTGGGGAGGTAGACGAGAAAGTGGCCTGGAAACAATCAGGACAACATTTCTTTCCGGCAATATATTCATCAATTTGAGTGGCATTGCTGGGGGTGGGTGCGAGGGTTCGATTGGGTTAATCATTCATTTGGGCTGCTGAGCCGAACTGCAGTCATACAATAGATGCCTCGGAATAGCGACCCAAGATTGAGTAACAATGTTGCAAGTTCGCTGAAGCACTTCCTACTGACGGAACACCTGCGAACGCACCCCAGCGCCGAGGCCAAACTATGATTGAGATACGAGCGGCGCATCGCAAACCTCTGAACCCGAAGACAATTACACCAAACAGTTGCCGTCTCACATTTAGCCTATCACTTTCATAATTACACGGCAAATACAGTGCGTCCGCATATCGGGTTGTCGTTCTCAACAACACTTTCAGTTGACTTGGACTTTTACGCGCGCTGTTCTGTCGTAAATTTCAACTCGCACTCGGCTGCTCCTTCGAGATCTATTTGCCTTGGTCGGTCCAGCAATTTTATTTCTTCACTCCCAGTGATTTACTGTTGAGAGGGATCGCAGTCCCTTGCCGGAGAATATAGATTCTTTCTTAGGCACTTAGCAGGCGTGAAGCCATATTCCCGCCGAGGAGCAGTGTTGAAATATTAATGTCCCTTCAAGGGGTGCTCCTCCGGGCGTACATGCGGTCATAATGTGGTCAAAGTTATTGCGATCTCCCGCTAAAAGGCTCCCACATAACCAGCTAACTCCCGAATAAAATAATTTCCCCCGCGTCTAGGTGTATGGTTTTGTTCTGACTATATACATCCCAACCGGGGGCTACTTTCATCATCAATATCATCGCACGGCCATCATCGGTGTGTCATCTCCTTAACGATATTCGAACAATAACACACCTCTCTGTCGCATTCAAGTGCCATGATGGCTGTTGATCATGTCGATCAGGCAACAGTGCGGTTGGAGTTGAAAATCGTTTCTTTAAGATTTCAATTTCGTAAAAAATGACTTTCCTGTCGCGTTCGAGCATTGTTCGACATGTTGGCCCCGGGCCTGGTCTCAATAGAGATGATCGTTGAAATTTTATATACACCAGCGCTGATCCTATGGCCAAGCAACAGAAATGTGATTAGGAAGATGCGATGCTGTATGTCTGATGATGAGTAACGACATTGGACGCATGCGCGAACGATGATGGGAGCAGATGTCTCGTTTGTAAGTGGGCTTCGAGGCAATGACTTTGTTGGCTTCAAATTTGGTTGGCGGCGACATAGAGATTGGATTATAGAGAGCAGTTGTGGCTTTCTGTCAAATGTTTCAAATGATTGGCATCACTCGTCGTTGTCGCCATCACTGTCCGCCTGAAGGAGTTGTCACGGCACGAAATGTAACGTCCATTTCTAGAAAGAACCGTAATAAAGTTGGGGTTAAGCCAGCTTAAGCCAAGGTAAGTTTGTTTCAAATTGCATATCGTGGCTATAGTGGACTCTTTTAGTCTTCTGATAAGTTGAATGGATTTTTGGCAATAGCTTAAGCCCAAATAATCATTATATTTGACACTTATGTCGACTGCACTTAAGCCCAGTGGCTTAAATTTAATGTATTTTGCAGAAACTGATTAATTTGCTACCTACATATTTCTTAAAATAAGTGCAAGTTGAAAGGCTATAGAGAGAGAGAAAGAGCAATAAATTCGTGTATGGCAAGGGCAACTCTCCCCAGAAATTTGCGATCAAACCAGTCGTGCACTTGATTTATGACTCCAATGTGAAGAAATGTGACAATGTGACGGTCAAACTCTAAAGTAACCTTAAATGTGATAAACAATTTTCGCTGTCAACTATGAAAACTTCACTAATCCGAATGAAATGTACCATTCTTCCTCCGCACGTACCCATTACTTGGCGTATCATGAAAAATGTCAAATTGACATTAAATTCACCTCGTTCCGCCGACCTGCTTTGACAGTGTCACTGTGTCCCCCTTTCTAATTGCACTCCCTAATGGAAGGCAATCCCAAAGATCAAAGTAATCCATTTGTTCATTCCGGTGGACATATAAAATGTGGGTATAGGTAAATATATGCGTAACGACCGCATTCGTCGTCCAGCAATCTCTCATATGTCATCTTAGCTCGCGTATTGTTTACACCGGCAGTCGTAATCTTCTTCCACTGTTCAGCCACCGAACAGTGGATGCGATCATCGCATACAACCGACAGGCCGGTTGAACATTAAGAAACAAACAATACCCACCGACTTGGTGCGGGACATTCATCCCTAATGACATTCCCCGGGGCAGTCGTCAACGACAAACACAGTAGACATTCTGCCGTGACACGGCCAGACAATAGGGCCGGTAGTGTGCGGACGGCTCAAAAAGTCAAAGCCGCTTACAAAGCCAACGATAACAATCAATCAAAATTATTTGTCACTTACGGCACATAAAGAAGTCATGTGTTGTGACAAAAAAAAAAAAAAAAAAACTGTCAGTCTTGACTGTACGCACAAGTAGGAGTATGTGTGTGTGGTGGAGTTCCAATTCATTGGACACGGCTTTTTAAGGTTCCTACTTGCAGCACTGAAGGTGAAGAGGCATTTGAAAAGGATTTTAACACTGGTGAATGTGGGACGCATTGGTGACCACCTGGGCTGCCCACAGCTGATGGTGGAGATCGAATCGGATCACAAACAATTGAATATCATTTAGAGATAGACATCGGTGTAATGGAATTTGAATCGATTCAACGTGTGTGACACATGTGCGCGTCGAGATCAATTAATCGTTTGGTCATCGGCCGCTAAATGGAGAGATAATGATGGTAAATGATGGTCGGGCCGCAAATCAAGTGATGATGATGTATAGAAATACGGACCGTGAAATTGTCAAATAGAGCGCTGGGATTTGGGAGGTCTCTAGCGGTGAGGGAGTGTCATATTTTATTTGACAGAAAGTGAGTTAGGTCACGCTTTTGAATAGTCTATTAAAATAAAAATTTCTTAGGAGTAAGCCAGCTTAAGCCAATGGGCGATTTGATTTCAACTATCTGTATAGTGAACATAATAACTTTGGTTCATTGAAAGATTCCCTTTTGATAGAATTCCATGGGAGTAAGCCAACTTAAGCCAATGTTCGGATAAATTTTAGTTTTGTGTCGTTGCCATTATATGATTATTGTTTATTGACTCATTGCAAGCGATTGATTTGTATCGATTTGTGACACTAGCTTAAGCCAACTTATGGTCGACCATCATCTATTGAAATACCAACGTGGCAGCACTGCAATTTCGGTTAAATTGGAGAAGAAGCGGAAAAACTTTGTAAGCGATAACAAATGCAACACAGCAGCCGTCATCCTGTAGGTTGTATTTAATAAATAAATGGCCTACGAGCAGTGCAATTGGTGCAACTTTTTGCCGCTTGGTTGGCAAAGCAAGTCTGACTTTTTAATAAGGAAAAAATAAAAATGACTTGCAAAAAAGAATATTGACGGAAAATCAACTGTCAGAATTTTACAAGAATTTTTTGTTTGCAACGCCTGCCTCCAAACCAAGCGCGGCTCGCTCCAACGTATGACTCTTCGATCACACAAGTCGCACTTTTTGTCCGAAATTATTGAGACTTCTTCGCAAATACCACATGGAAACTAAAACCAGACAGCGACACCTTTCGCCTGATACTTGTTTGAGTCGTCCCTCTCTATACTATCAACGACCACGTCCAATCAGGTAATTGGTTATAAAATCATCACGTGTCAATTGCAATCCGCCTCAAGCCCTCGCACAACAATAACACACAACGCAGCAACAGGAAACCCTGATATATTAGCAATGTTTTCGTTTCAGTGTAAATGGATTCTGCGTTATTATGTCCAGGGCCGGCACCGCAACATCATCTCTCGGTTCCCAAGCGCGAGTAAGCCAGATTCCCTCAACTTTGCGTATAACATAAATAAAGGGAATCGCACAGATCCAGCCGTCCCCCACCGCTCGCATCGTACCCGCATTGGATTGGGACGTCTTCTCACAGAAAGTTATTATTGTTTCGGCCATGTTGTGCGCCTTCATTCATATCGCGTAGCCTGAACGGTTGTGGCTCCTTGTGCATTTGTCCGCGCGTCGTTCCCGCTCGTTTCTGGTTCGAGCTAAAACAATATATATCCGGCGGTATCTTGACATGGCCGCATGTTGATCGGGCCCCGAAACAACAAAGTCGGCCTCCATTTGCTCGATCATTGGATTAATAATTTCAACTTTCATGCCGATTCCTTAAATCGGGTGCGCGTTGGTAATCATCGCCAACAACGACGACTACGACGAAGAGGACTCGATGACGACCACGACGCAGACGACAACGACAACGACATCATCATGAGTTCGGTGTTCGGTCCTGCCAATTGCCAATGCCATTGCCAGCCATATTGCCATTGGCCACTGGCCATTGCATTGGTGATAATGTGGTTTCCTTGAATGGCTCATGTAAATTATGACCGCGTTCTGTATAGTTGGACTGCGGCCTCTGATGCACATGACGGTGACCACAGTGACCAAGGGACGCGAAGGTATCCGCGTATTGTCCGACACGCGGATAAGGTTTCGGTCGGCAGTTTTGTGCGCGCGTTCTACTGAAGTTGTAATACTGCGATTGGTTGGCAATTCATGTTTTCATATTGGTTTTCGATTTTTTCCTCGATCGCTTTTGGTTGGAGAATAAATGTCGTGTAAGCTGGCTCCGATTGAAGTGGCAACGGATGCAAGTTTGGTCATAATATCGAATGGACACGCACCCCATGTGGGAAGAGCAAAGGCGCATGCAAATGAGTCGTGGATAAGGTCTACAGTGGCAGATATATTTAGGCGGCTTTTGCGCGGCGATTAAAATTGTGTCCGCTGGAAGAAGGGGGTTTGAAAAAAAACAAACTTCTAAGGGGACACTCAATTGTAAATGGCCACAAACCTGTTTGAGGTTTGGGTTAGGTAAGTGGGCTCTGGCGCTCCATACTCAGTACTTACACATTGTGATACCCAAAGGACGAAAGAGTTTATCTCTTACCCGTAGTGCCATAGGTATTCTAGAAAAAAATTGTAATTGATCGTTTAGGGTTGCAGGCCACACTTAGCCCAGAGGATCATTACCTTTTCCTATGCAATCAGCATACCGAATTACCCCGAATAACTCCGAATTACTCTTCTATGGGTGGTGCCCTTGAGTTATGTAAAACAAGCTGCGGCAAATTAAAGTCAAACGGGGATTACCCTGCTTCTCTTGAAAGAGGTTGGAAAATCGTATATGACGAACCACAACCCTATAAGTAAGACCTTAATATATCCATGTTCAAGCACGGTCTTGGAAGCATTCCTATATAATTTTCAAAAGGGTACTCGTCTTCTGGAGGTTTTTGACAAAAAGGTACAGGTTGCAGTGACTGATATCAGATCAAGGAAACTCTCCCGGAAATCGACATGGCTGCCTTGCCTGATTCTTGATTGAGGTTATTACGAACGTGAACAGAGCGCTAGAGATAACACACTGATCGACTGATGATGTTATGGGAAACCGCCCATAGACAGACTTAATGCAGTTGCGGTTCCACTGTTCCACTTCTTTTTCTTCTAAATTCCACCGCCAGTGCTTCCAAAATATGTCAAAAATTTGTCACGCTAGCTACCAACGAAAGACGAAACTGTGATAATTTCCTCTCACGAAATCCGAGTATAGGTACCTACGCTCTGGCTAATTTCTCATTTCCTCTCCAACAAAAAGTTAATAATTACAAAAAATTAATCACAAAATTAAACCATGAAATCAAAGTCCGAAAACAAATTATTAATCTTCATCTCCAATTTGTATCCGAAGAGGCATTGTGTCTATCTGTATGGCATCGGGCGCAGATACACCACAAAAAAGAACCGAAAAACAATCATCTTCCCGCAGGTTTTCAGCTCTCGCTCTCCTGGACTCATTTATCAGGGGCATATATGCGGCCGGAGCGCCAAAGTCACCAGCACACAGCCGACCAGTATATAATGGCCGGGCGGAGCATGGCCGTATGGTCGTCCCAAAGCGAATCCAAGAATGTCAAATTTTAATCATAGGGCTATCCGTTGCTGCGTCGCATCAGCCTCACCGCATGGGAATGGGAATCATCGGCCGGCGGACGGGCATAGGTACTGTATATATGCCCTAGGAACAGCATAATGAGCAGGACACGCCTACTCGTTTAACAAATTACGTGATTTTGTCTTTCTTTTCCTCCCACTTGGACGGCGGATGGCGGCCAGATCATCTTGTGGTCGTCTTTGGGCTGCGTTAATCCAAATTTAATGACCTCACGTTTGTAGCTGCACCAAGCACTGTATGCATGAGTGTATGACATCCTTGGTTGGACACATTCGTCGGCTGCGTCGATGGCAGGAAAATGGGCGACTCCTGGCCGCATTTGATGGACACAATTCAGATGGATGAGCCTCCGCGATGGAGAGCATTAAATTCGCTGGACAGATTTTTACGAGCAAGCGGCACCGGTCGCGTATTTTAAGGCTCAGCGCAGCATCATCCATAGCGGGGAATGTAAATGAGCTTCCATTTTGAAACTAGCTGCGGCGGTTGCACTTAAAAACGGTTAATTGTTCGGATTTAAATGGATTTTCCACAACTACCTGGTTGTTTATGGAACACATTGGACAGTGGCTGTACCTTGGCCGAGGATTAATTAACTTTTGCGGAGGACTGGGGGCCAGCTGTTTCCGCGAACTATAAAACTGATGTTTTGCTATTTAGCTGCCAGATATACGAGTATGTGGTATGGGTGAACGACGAGGTTGAAGGAGGCGTCGCTGACGCTGAAATGTGGACTCAAATCTGGCGATAACTTCGATAATTGTGCGCCTAACTGTGCTTTTGCTTATAATGAGGTAGCCGAAGATGAAGACCTTTACGATATGTGTAAGGAATGAGGTGATTTAACAAGCGCCGCAGGTCCTGTTCTACTTATGCTCGCGGGAAACACATATAAATGCCTGCGAGGAGTCCAGTTTCGGCGTGGCAATGGATCTGGTAATAGAGTCATTTCTTTGATGTTAAAAACGAGTGAGGTGATCCAAGATCCAAGTCGAAGAGCCTTGAAGTTTAGGTATGTCTATACTCTAGTAGAAAACGCTCTACACAATTTCAATTTAGTAGGAAAAAATAGAGAGGAGTCTATATCTAGGTGAGTTGGCTTTAGCAGCTTTCCTAGAGATAAAAGGGACTTTCAAGTAACGTAGTGGGCAAATCGATCGAAAGTGCAATGGTAAAAGCTAATATTGAGCAGACGATGTGGATATCACTGTTCACGGAAAGTATTTAAACACTCTAAGTGAGATGATGGAGGGTGCTTTAAGGACAACTAGCCAGTGGGTCAAGGGGTGCATACTCAATGCTAAACCATCCCAGACGGAAGGTACAAGATACCGCACTTCAATCTTCCGAAGCTGGAAAGAGTAGAATTGCCTCTATCAACCAGCTCGAAGTATCTAAGGGTGATCCTGGATAGGAAACTCAAATGGAATCTAAATGTGGGGGGAAAGAATTAAAAAGCTCTCTTTAATTGCAAGAAATCGGTTGGCAGGACTGTGGGTCTAAACGCAGCGTTGCCTTTTTGAAACCGTCCTTTCAGTCGGATCTGACTTAGAAAAAAAAACAGTCAAAAAAACAAAAATTCCGTAAAAAAAACAGTCAACGGAATGCAAAGAGAAATCGAGTTAAAAATTCACCCAAAATAAATCAAGGAATAATAAAATAATAATAAATAAGACTTATTTAATCGTGGAATCATTTACTGCATTTACTTTCACGTATTAAAGTGAAGTCTATTAAAATTATTAACAATTAGTTCAAATTAAAATTCATTATATTCAATTAACTCATAAATTAACTTTACTATTGAAGAAAGTATGCCCGATGACTGGACTATCAGCTCCATATGCCCCATCTACAAAAAAGGCGATCCTATGTCTTGCAAGAACTATCGAGGCATATCCCTGCTTAATGTCGCATACAAGATCCTATCCAACGTACTGTGTGAACGTCTCAAACCGTTCTGCAACACACTAATCGGCACGTACCAGTGTGGCTTCGGGCCCGGCAGATCGACTATAGACCAAATTTTCACACTGAGGCAAATTCTGGAAAAGACCAATGAATTTCAAGTCGAGACTCACCACCTTTTCATCGACTTCAAAGCCGCATATGATAGCATTCATCGTCAGGAGCTTTATGTGGCGATGGCCGAATTCGGGATCCCGGCAAAACTGATCCAGCTATGTAGCGTGACGCTGGAGAACACACGCTGCAACGTGCAATTTGGAAGTAGTTCCTCCGAGCTATTCCAAACATGCACCGGATTTCGGCAAGGAGACGCATTATCATGTGACTTCTTCAATCTCGTGCTAGAGCAGATAGTGCGCAGGGCAGGTGTCAACACTATCTTCAACAAATCCGTCCAGCTACTGGGGTATGCAGACGATATTGACATCATCGGTCGCTCCCAGCGTGCCGTGATAGAGGCTTTTACGGCGATTGAAGAACAGGCGAAATTCGTTGGTCTTGTAGTAAATGAGGACAAGACTAATACATGCTATCAACAAACAAACAAGCATCTGTCCACCGCCTAGGACAGAACGTCACTATTGATAGCAACAATTTCGAGGTAGTTAAGGAGTTTATCTACCTCGGAGTAAACATGAACTCCACAAATGACATCCTAGTGGAGATCCGGCGAAGAATTACCCTAGGATACAACCGCGAACTCTATGAGCTGTACCAAGATGTGGATGTAGTCCAAAAGGCCAAAATACGTCGACTACATTGGCTCGGCCACAATGGACAATAATGCTCCAGCTAAGAGGATCTTCGAATCCCAGCCGCCAGGTTCGAGACGACAAGGAAGACCGAACATCCGTTTCAAAGACCAAGCCATCGCGGATGCCAGAGCGCTTGGTCTGGATAACTGGAAGCAGCGTGCCCGGGATCGCAGAGGATGGAAGGCTGCAGTGTCTCAGGCAGAGACTCTCCACGGGTCGGAAGCCCGTTAAGTAAGTAACTTTACTATTGTAATTTCTTTGAGCACCTCAATTGTCTCCTCATCATTTGCATCTATGTTGGATATTGTTTTGCTTTTATTAGTAATATTAGTACCAACTTTTTTTGTAACCTCGGACGGTGTGTCCAAGTTGAAGAAGCATTTGTAAGTTAGCAAGGCCAAGTTCATGGGTCATTCATTTCGTGGTTTCAAGTTGCTAGCGCTGGCATTTAACACCTGTCAAACTCGGCTGTATTATAATATTTATTGAATGTTTGCCATTTATGAAAATGGATTGCTAAACAATCGAACAAAATTAAAATTATTAAAACTTACTACAAAAGTGGTGATTCAAACGTAGCCACTTTTCGCGCATTAAGTGTGAATTTGGTCGTCATAATCGGCCGACTACGCTAAGCAATCGGTAAAATTATGAAGAAATTTGAAAAGAGTGGAAGCGCTACTGATGTCGTTAGGTCTGTGCATCATCGTAATGCACGCTCAGTCGAAAATATTGCTGCTGCAAGTGCAAGTGTTGCTGATGGTCCGAATTTATCGATTGATAACCAATCAAATAATAACCGATTTTTTTGGCCGGCGATTGAAGATCATGACTTGGATTCCAACAAGACGGGGCAAATCAGGCAGTCAGATCTGACCGGAAAACAGACAAAATGGCAACTATGCTATATGATGCACTGGTTATATACAGTGGTGGTCAGATCCATACTCAAAAACAATAGTAGTCAAAATGGCGACTGTGCAGAAGGCGTCAAGCGAACTTTAACGAGTGCACTCCGGAGTACTCCTCCAGTAATCAGTTGATTCTGGTGCTTGGCTGAACAACGACAGAATATATATGATTATATCGATCACGACAGACAATGGAAACAATTAAAATAAATTCTTGCGCCCGGTTAGAATTTCTCCCACGGTTGGAATTTGGAACCAAAATCCATCACCCGATACAATCAATCTGTTGTGTCGCACTTCACAGCGAGCAATAAACGCGATCCGCTGTATAACGAATCAATACCATGCTCGACGTGCGCAATGACGGATTCGATTCTCGTTTGAGGAATGACTGCCTCCTCGAATCGCACAGACCCCTGCCAAGCGAGTATCTATATATACTTATACATACACTGTCCCAGCGTATTGGCTCGAAAACAAATTGAAGAATTGCCCAGTGCCCACTACTGCGAAGGACACTGTACCGCCGCGCGATCAATCTCCGAACCGCGTTCAATATAAATATGTGCGCCCCACACCCGACCGATTTCCCATTATACACTGGCACATTCTTATTGTCACAGTCCGTGGCGGCCATAGACCGAGAGACACATCACACAGGTGAGACTGTCGGCGATCTTTCTTGTCCGACATCTCCTGCGCAGTAAAAAGCAATTTATCACACACAGGCGGCGCGCACACATTCAAAAATATAATTACTCCGATCCATGCGAAGATGGAAGATGACGAGCCAACGTGGATGCGGATCTTGGTCAGAATAAAAAAAAAAAAAATAACAATCATCCCGAAGATGAAATGAAGAAACACATCTGTGCTGTGTCAGATCGAGAGATGATTGAAGCCGCGTGGTTGGACGACGACGACCGACGCGACATCGCATTGGGGTCACTTTGAAAGTGAATCTATCGCTGGTGTGGTGTTTTTGATTTCGTCCCCCATGGCGCTCTAAACAGCAAGCGGAGCACTCGAATCGAAGAGTCATTCCATCTCTATCCCCATAGCAACAATGGACAGCCGACACAATGGATCACCCGACAGAGGTCGGTCCGCTCTTTAGGAACAACAAATTGCTTTTCGGTAACTATTAGTCGGTACACGGGCCGTGGATGGGGTTTTAATTGTTTTTTAGAGGCTCTCTCTCTGCGTATGAGGGACCGCTTAAAGCAACCCGCCTTTGAACGGGTCAGACACAGAATGACAGACAGGTACATTGGGCGAGTGCCGATATTGGCGGCACTGCAAGGGGGATATTGCACGATCACCGATCGAACATGATAGCGGGGTGTATCACGCACACAGTCCTGCCAACTGGCAACTAGCAACTGACAAGCGTGACAGGTTCGATTCTGATGAAGCGACCGCCTATCTCTGATGTTCGGACTTCGGGTATCTTGCGAAAGGTCAAAGATGACATTTCGATTATTAATCGCTTGGCATCAGGCCCGTTGCCTGCGAGATGTCAAGTGGATATGTATTCATACATTTGTCAAAGTGGTTGTCCATCAGTCGGTGTGACGTTTGGACCTCCCTCGCTGGCAAACAAATTACACGCCACTTAAGTGCGCGACACAACAACCCTTGGCCGCCTCCAAAAGAAAAGCACTCACTATCCACTTGAGCGAACATTTGCATATAGTTCGGCGCCTCCTTGGAAATCCGCATCAGGACATTTTTTTTTTATTCTGTAGCGCGACGTAATCACGCGACCGAAGGAAATAAACAACAAAATTCTAGTACTTTGGCAGCTTTATTGCCTATTTCCTTTCGGTGTCCTTTCCCATACAGTGTGGCGATGTGGCAATTGTGTAGGACGCGGGCGTTACATGCATGCAGGAGGGCATTTCCACTTAATTCTCGTGTCAAAACTTCTCCACGACATTTAATTTGCCAGAAAGAGAATTTCCCGAGACGACATGTTGGAGTGTATAACTATCAAGGACATGAAGGGGTATGGAGTGTGGAATACACAAAAAAATAAAATAATTCTATCGAAAGGGGGACATGCAGAAACAAACAACGCAAAGGCAATTTAAGAAAATTATAGGCTATCAAAAGCGGAGCAATTTCTTTTTTTGGGTTCTGCTTCCCTCTGTTCCCTTGTTTTTAATCCTGGATATAAGTTGGGTTTATATTCGTGTGCTATAGGGGAAGCGGGATTTGGCAGACTGTCATTTTGAGGCGGCTGACAATTAAATGATGTGTAAGTGGAGCACTTGAGGTGGACCTTCCAAAGCCGGTGCAAAGTATTTTTATCTTAAGACTGGACATGTGAAGGACTTCCTAATTACCTCCATTCCCAAGAAATGGATTTCTCTTCTTGGGGTGCCTTCGTTAGTAAGGAAGGAATGGTAGCTTCCAAATATCTGTTGGAACAACAGGTCCATAGAGGACCCTGGGCACAGGCTCTTGCCTGTTTGGAACTAATGGAATGGAACCTAGTAGAGACTTAGATTATAATGTTAAAACTAAAATTACTCACTCTAAAGCACCATTGTAAGCGTTCTAGATGTAGACGGTAGTCATTTGCGTGAAAGTAACCAGCTTAAGCCAATGCGCGATTTAGGCGAATTGTTTGTCGCGACACTTGTTAGATAAGTGAATCGTCTTAAGCGTTCAAAAGAAGTCCGGAGGACTCCATCGAGATAGAGCCCTCAAAAGCATATGGAGGTACAAAATTGAGACCCAGTAATTTGTAGGAAAGGACACAGTAGGGTACGCAGGATTTTTCTTGGCAGGCTGAGACTTAATATTGTGAGAAAATGTTTGACAATGGAATCCATTCAAATCAAAACACAGCTTTCTGATCCTTTGGGCTAGAATTTTGGATGTAAAAATTGTAACACAATGTCTTTGAATTGATAAGGTTTGTCCAGCCTCTTTCGTCTTAGGAAAGATATCCTTGTCGAAGAAATCGTCACACCGGGAAACCTTGCTGAAGTTCTTCCAGAGAAGATCCTCGCGTCTTCCTGACTGATGGCTCTAGGACCTTATCATTCACAATATGCTTTTTTGTTTAAAGAGGCCGCGGTGCCACAGCCCCAGAAAGGTTCTCCGTTGTAACATCGATCTATCTACATCATCCACGTATGCTTCGGAAAAATAGACCTTATAACTATTGAGGGTATGCAGCTGAGGGCTAACTAAGCATGCACCAAAGCAATGAATACAAACGACGTCTTGTGCAGAGGTAGCCTCTGTTAACCTCAACATGACAGCTAGAACCCGCATCTACAACCGAATTCATATTTATCAGCTCTACAACACGAAAGTCCCATCTGAACCTTGTTATCCAACAGAGTCATCCATGCAGGCTAAAGTCGTATTGTCGAAGTCACCCTCAGTGTACCAGGTGACTTGAAGCCATTGAAAGATGTGACATTTGATAGCGTTTCCTGAATAGCCTCAGCCAAGGCATTATAAAAGCAACGCCGAGTTCTGCAACTTAGCCGGACTAAGCTGTGACCCAATCGTAAACCAAAAAAAGCCTGAAAGTCTCAGCTTTATTCTCAGTGAAGGTGCCGTCAGATTTCCTAAGTGACGTCAGTCTGACTGCGGTTTGCCTCTTTTGTGGAACTAAGGGCCGTTTGCTGATACGATTCATAAAAAATTTAAGTGCCACATAAACTCTTACGTGACATTTTATGCCAAGTAGCCTATAAGTATTTAAGTAGAACTTAAATTGTTAAGTTTCGTATGAGCAAACGACCCAATCAAACCCACTGGTCTTACCTAGAGTCTCGAACTTTTTTAAAAACTCTTCATAGCATGCACTTTTCGTCCGAAGATTTTGTTAATCGATTTATTCCTTTTATTGGACTGGTGAAGGTCCCAGTTCCATTGGGGCTTATGTTTCAAAAGCTTTTTTGATCGGTATCTCATCACAAAAAGTCCTTTATCAGTCCCTTTGACAAACACGACAAAAAGCACGACTTGTCTAGAAGACAGTTCGCCTAACTTCACGAATAAGTTTGGAAGGTCATAAGTTACGTCGTACGGTTAGATTTTAGTACAGTCAGAAGGTACGACAAGTCAGTCAAATTTTGCACGACTACCTTAATGGCAACAGCATTTTTTAGGTCACAAGGTGCTTTACACGACAACACCTGTGACGATTTCCACTGAATAGAATAGGCGCCCAAGTAGGCACGACATAGAAATGCAAAGGCTTAGCGAAAGCGATGGTTTACATTTTCTACGTCTTTAATTGGAATACAGTCTGCGGCCACTTGATGGCGTCTTTAACTCTTGGCCAATTCTTCCTCTTGGTGCAGCGCTCATGTTGGCGGTGCCTCAGCGCGCACTCATCGTTTAATTCGTTTCACAATCCGATGGCAATAAATCAATACCGATCCGCCCTTTTGAAATAACCACTGATGACTGGGTCGCGGCATGTGTGTGTGTGGCAGAGTGTATTAATTTCTCGGACGGACCCCCCTTGCACCAGGATTAACGAAACAAAAACCATCAACAGCAACCGAACATAAAACACTTTACAGGAGCCTTGTAGTAGGTGGTCGTGGGGAGTGAAATTATCTTCTCCGATGTCAGCACAATACCCCCCTCCGGCATTGGAAATCGCTAGGATGCAATGCCCAGTTTCCACCATTGTTGTGTTGCGCCAAAGTAGGCCTCAAAATAATTTAAAAAATATGAATTCACAAAAAAAAAATGTTGCACTCAACTAATTGCTGCGTGGAATTTGATGTAAATCTGATTAAAAGTCGGCCGAAAATTGCTGCATTAAAAATTCATTTCGCCGACTTTTTTCTGTTGAGCGCATGCACACGCATTATCGACGCGTAAACAAGCGATTTAACGCGATAACCGCGTGCCCACCCAAAGTGCCACAAGAGTAATAACCGTGAATATTCATAAGGCTCGCGCGGGAGGAAAATGCATTTTTTTTGTTGCACACACGAAACAAGGTGCACATTTTCCGGCACAATTCACATCACAACGGGGAAGAGCATCAATCGTGGTCCGCATCCGCATTATCCGCGCGCGAGATCTCATCGCAAATTCGGACAAATTTCCGCATTCACAAGGACGAGTGCTCCAACCAATTTTATGTACGCGCTGAGTGCTGAGAATGGAATTGCAAGAGCACAACTGCGGAGAGAGTTGGGAGGAATTACCTTTTTTGCTGTCCTGCAGTGTGCTCCGCGGAGACCTTGTGTGCGGATTTGATTTTGCGGACAATTTTGGGGCGAAATTGGATTCTTTTTATCGAATCGCATTGAATCGAACGGAAAGTCGATTCGAATGCGGTTCGCGGTGCAATTGATTGGTGGTGTTGATCGAAAATTGGACATGCTCTAAAAAGTGGTATGGAAATGAGCGGTGGGATAGAGAGAGCAGGGTGTGCTTTGGAGAGGCTGACCGTTAATTTGACAACAACTAACAGGCGTAAGTAAAGTACTTTTGTTCTCATTTTCGTTGGAAAAGGAACCTCCACTTAAACAAAGAAGGAAACAGTTTCTTCTTTGCCACAACGGAAGAGAGATGCGTGTCTCCCTGATACCTCGGTCTAGCCGGTTTGTCTGGATATTTTTTGCAGCTTTTTTTGTAAATAATTGACATGTACTTCCAATTTTACGGCAAACGACTGAATGGAGAAGCTTTCCCATGACAGTTACACTCTTAAAATGCGGTTTTCGTCTCACTGGGGGTTGAACCGGGAGCACAAAAATTAAGAGAATTATTTTCCATCGAATGTACTAATCTATATCCATTGGAGTAAGGAGAAGGAGGCTCAAAAAACTGGTCCACTCTGCTGTCCGACTCCATTAGACTGTTGCAATTTGAACGACTTTGTAAGATCACCAAGAAGGCGCCCCCAGTCCTTTTAATGAGTTCAGACGTATCGCCATCCAAACTGCATCATGATACTCCTATCTTCCTAATCGATGTACGATGCACATTCTAATCTCATTCCCCTCAGGACCTTTCATATATTGACAACCACCATAAAGTGCGGACATCCTGTCAAAGATACCCGCCCGACAAAATTTCACCGCTAGAATCAGGCCAAACCGCGCTTCTTCCCCGTCGCTAAGTTGACAGTAATTATGCTATCCATCCAATCAGTTTGACTTTCCATCGAAACACAATGTCCCCAGGATGTCGCGTCGTGCGTGAGATAACAACTTTATGCCATCACAACCGCAAGCGTCCGGTAAGTGCAATCTAACGTAATTTGCTCGCCAGAGTCGTGTCGTTAGATCATTCCTACCCAATATCCTAGAGCCATTCGGCGCACCATACTCCAACTTTAACTACTTGATCAGATAAACTCTCGTCCCAGAGCCAATTCCCATCCTCGCTCGCTGTGCAACATCATGTCGCATGTCGCGCAATTTTTCCCCCAATCTCTCCCGTTGCGCCTTCTGCCCAGGTATAAACAGCATCAACGCCCCTAAATTGCATCGGGTTTCATAATTCCTTAGTGGGTATGTTTGCCGAGGCCAGCGAAGGAATATTGCACATCAAGGATGACGACCAAACGAATACCAACTCCAGAATGACTACTTCCTCGGATAATCACTCTGAATCTTCCCATAGGGGGCTGCGGCTGCGTCGCCGTTCTTTGGAGAAAAAAAAAAAACCGCCAACAACAACGCAAACAGTAGATAGATGGGACATTGCCCTGAGATTGATTCCTGATTCCCAGTGTGCTATACAGAAGACCTGTGCGGGGGTATAACGAATAGCGCGCCCGACATAGAATGCGTTCCAGTAAAGTAGCATGAAGTGCATCAGGCAGAGCCAGAGAATAAGGCGCGCACACCACTCTTTCCGTCTCCTATTCGCAGGCAGAGAGTGCACGGGTATAAATGAAATTACATACGAAACTATGCGCGCGATTGCGCAGCCCGATTCGAGTTGACTCTAATTACAGAGTGTGCACGCGGCCTCGGCGAGTATCGGGGCGGGATAGGACTTTTAACATACTCCGGTGGATGGCTGGCATTCGGAAGCTTCAACATTCCTGGAATGATGGCCAGCGAGGAGCAGCAAAACAGAATTAGTCGTGCTCTGACATGCCCCCAAAACCTATATCATATCCAATTTATGTGCGGATGATATTAACTTTAATATGCCGCGCGTCTTCTTCTAGGTGGAGCTACAGTGTGGCCAGCAAGAAGGGTATTCTGGTCGATGTAAAAGCTGAGACAGAGATATCTAGTTTTAGTTTTTCAGGGCACATGGAGAGGTTCGACTTTAGCTTCATATGTGGGAGACTTTCGAAATTTTTAGGCTAGATTTCTCAGGTTTAAACAGCGACCTGGGAGGTTCCTTTTCTGGTTAACCTACCAACTGTATCTTGGCGCACAGGTCAAGTGGAATTAATAGGTGCTGGCTTGTGTTATGGACAGTTTAGGAGAGTCCCCGGCTGTTCTTTGGTAGCAAGATGTGCTGGTTTGTTAACAGAGGTGGGAGCGACTTCTTCAGGACGCAGCTCTCCATGAACCCGTGACGTGAAGGCCAGTGAAAACCTTTGACTTTAATACAAATATGTAACGAAAGTAGATTTCCAGACAGTGCTAAAGTGTTGCGTCTTCTTCAGTGCAGAAACCTTGCTCGGACAGCTGTGTAAAAATCACGGGTGTCCCAGCTTAGACTTATGGGAAGGGTTCACTAATCGTAGATATAGTGCGATGTACACTATACTTTTAAGCTGCTTGATATAGTATCTAAAAAAGGGATACCCAAGCTAACATTAGAAGTCTTTTTTTGGAAAAAGTTCTGAAATTCCATTGCAGTAGGTCGACTCAAAAATTCTAAAATGAGTCAACTAAATTTACAGATACTTCTGGTTCTTATCACGCGTTTAAAACTTCCAAAAATAGCCACTCTTCAACATGGATGAGCTTTTAGCATTCGCCAACAAGGTCTGAATTCAACTTAGAGGGCTGCAGATATTCACAGAGGACGATCTGCTTGCGGTTGCACAGGCTCTGGCCTCTTCAAATGTGTCATAGAGGAAGTAACATCACTCAAGTCCAACACTTTGATGTGCTTTGCATAAGCTACGCCAGTGTATGCTCCAAACTTCTGACAGACATCTAAAAGCACTTATAAGCTTAGGTTTTTCATATCTTGAAAGGTCCATAGAAAATTGTGTCTGCATAAATGCAGTCAAGAATGGAAACCAGTAATTTTTTTGGAAGGAAATGCCGCCAGGCCCAACACATGTTCGGCTTGCGAAATCATATATTTTGTAACCTTTAAGCAAGCCCATCGGAGATATCATTTCATGTGAATCTATAGTGGCCTGGAACCCAGATAAGCTGAGTGGGTTCAGTCTTCTGACAGCATTCAGAGAGTTATAGACTTATCGCAGCTCACAGGTTATTAAGGGATTTAGCACAGTGCAGAACCATAAAGATAGCATAGACCGTAGTTTGAAAGACTGACTTTTTTCTTCTAAAATTGTGTCCACGATTATTTTACATTTTTCATAGTAAAATGTTCAGTCACGAACTGTCTCAGGTGTCACGCACACGAATGAGAAGGAGAGCACAACCGACTTGCAGTGCGCACCTGTAGACAGCTAATCTTAAGACCGGGGTCATTGCAGAGTCTTGCTAGTTGAGACTGCGGTCAGTCCCGAGCTGTAGAGCCGCATAAGTTATTAAGTAATGAAGAAATAAAAATAGAAGAAAGATGTTAAAACCAGAATGTCTTACAGTTTGTGCTTCAAAAGTGCATTTCGCTGCATTTAAAAGACATATTTGTAGACACATTTGTAGACCTTTTGAGAGACTAGAGACTTGAAAGTATTTAGTGGAAACAAAAGAGGTCTCAACGAAATGTATGTTCAGTAGTTTAAGAGAAGTCAAATTCTGATTTCTGATCTTTACAAAAAGCAACATTCTATTTTTTAAGTTCCCTTCAGTTCTGAAGAGTATTCAATAATTTTTTTTAGAAAATTTAGAATGTTAATACGATGAGAATAGTCGATTTGACTTCAGTAGCTTGGATGAGGTCTTTGGATATATGGTTTGTTTTTACTTAAAGTTCCTAGCACTTTCCGGATCCCTGATCAGAATTAATAAGAACTCCTCAGATATTTCAGACTCTTTTTTAAGTCATACATTTTCACAATAATTTGCTGCGAACTTCACTAAATACTTTAAAGAACTTCCATCAGAACTAAAGGGAACTCTGGAACAAAACATTTTTCTTAGTTTTTAAACCTTTCCTGAATTCTATGAGAAAGTATTATATGGAACACTTTCAGGTACTCTGATCCAACTGACTTAGAGATGCTTTTGAAATTTTTTTCAGAACGATTACGAACTATGGACTTGGCCTCCAGCTTTTCAAAATTTGTTTTTAGAGAATTCTTTAGACAAGCTAGTACTTTTTTTTAAACACTTTACAGAGATTTAGAAGACTTTTAGCGATGGGTTCGTCGACTAATTTCAGATCTCCAATGTACAACTCATGGGAACTTAGAGAACTACCAAGCTTTCGAAAATAATTTGCTACTTATTAAGTGCCTTAAAAGTTTAACCTGTTTTATTAAATTTTATTTAAAGAACTGCAGAAATATGTGGTATGATTTTTTTTATAAAATTTAAAAATTTCTTCGCAATGAAGTCGAATTTGTGAAAATTTCTCAGTTTTGTTTGAGTTCCGTTTACAACTTAAATACCAAGTTCTGAAATTATTCACAGTTTTATTATTTTTAAATTTAACCGTTCAAAAATATTTCTTAAAAGCGGTATCTAAAATTACTGTCTGGAGAACTAATAGAACTAATGGGATAGTAGATAGTTTTGAAGACTAAGCAATTTTTTTGTAGGTTAATAATTCTCCTTAAAGACACCAAAATGTAAGAGCTGACATTACGAGAATAGGTGATCAAATGAGTTGAATACTATACCAACATGGCGGACATATACAGAGCGCGGTACTAAAACTAATTTTCATGGGACAGGTTATTGAAAAACTCACAAATTTTTTTAAAAAATTATTGAAATTGTGTCCTATAAAATATTTAACTGGAAGGTTCGAAGTAAAACCAAAAGAGATGCAGAAAACTTGATTCTTGCACTCCCCTTCTTGTGGAACACAGTGTCCCAACGTCCTTTTGCGAACGATATGCGTTATGCACTCTCAGGCTACACTTAAAGTCATTTACTGGATGTTACTCTTGATGTCAGCGTGGAAAAGCAGCAGCAACAGCAGTTTCTCTGCACCCGGCAGATGGATCCGACTGCGCATATATGAAAACGAATTTTTTCCTTCTTCAACATGATGACCGTTCAACAACGACTTGGACGACGACGGCGACGAAGATGATCTTTTCCGCTTAAAGATCATCCCGGTCCATGACGATCGTTTTATACGAAAGAATGATAATTGACGGCTCTCTGCATATCCGCGAATGTTATCCGACAAAAAAAAAAAAAATAAAAAAAGACATAGTCCTTTTATCCCCACCCCAAAAACAACAGCTTGAGAATGGAGGGCTGTGAGAGGGAGGACCGATCTTATGGGGGAACGATCACCTACCGCAATTCCGTTTCATGGTACTCTTACGAAAATAATTGCTCCCTCTCGACCGCCTCTCTGCGCTCAGTAAGCTTCGGTAAAATGTTTAAGGCGGATCGCAGCTAATGACATGATCGCGTTCGTCTCCCCGGCTGCTGTCCGATCGATGCTGGACGGATTATCATCGATGTACATCGATTCACCTGTTGTGTTAAATTAAAGAAAAAAAAATGCCTAATTTTGCGATGATCGCGAACCGTGAACTCTAATCCCGCCAATTGCCGGAGCATATTGATTGGATGTCGGGATCGGGTATGTAGGTAATTGCCTTCAGTCAGTTGGTGCAACAACAGCAGAAGCAGAAGCAGCAGTGGAAGTCATGTGATATTGCACTGAATGGGCGTTAAGGCGCTGCAGCTACTCCTGGAGAGCGTGGTCTATAATAATAACTGCTGCGGACAAAAACCGCGCACCATACACGCGGGGAAAGTTAATCAAGTTTTATTCCCATACCTGCGTACTGGGACTGGGACAATGTAATGTCCATTTCGTGGGGGATTATCGTTGAGTGGCGAGCATACTTTCGTTAAATATACTCATTTATACAGTTGCAATTCGATGGAGGAGCAGGAGCTGTTTTTGTTGTGGTAACCCAAAGCAAAAGGTGTTCGCCAAATTGCGTTAGGGGTTGATTGGTTTCCCTTATTATTTTCGCCCGTTGAAGAAAGACGCGCTGCGGCTTAATGGTAGTTAAAATTGGGTTCCGGCAGCAGTAGGCGGAGAGGGAGAGAGAGTACATTATCGAACGAATTTCCTACAATTTATGACATTTTCAGCTCAGCTGTCAGTTGGCCTGAGAAAGCGCCCATTATTCGTCAATCGACTTTCTGGTTGATTTTGAACGAGTGCGATGGTCACTGGAAGGAGTGACCACACCGAAGATACTTTTGTTCTCCGAGACTAGTATGTGATCATGAATCGGTTACTTACTTATTCAGTAAGGTGGCGCAGGAGTCGGGAGTGGAACGGGCCCCATTTGATTCGCCTCTTCAGTCAGCGCGATCTTTGGCTACTTGCCTCTCTTAGTTGTGCACTTAAAGTAGGTTGATGTATCGTCCTCGTCCTGTAAAGTAAGGTCTTCTTCCCCTGTGCTGGCCCTCCGGGTTGTAATCGAGGGTTCTTCGACCAGGAACTTTTGTATCTATTCACTCTTTCTTGTGCTTGTCAGTTGAGTCAATTGACTCCCAGTTTTCTCCAAATCCGTGAGACCGAAGATGTTTCCTTTGCTTAACTTTCTCATACACTCCTTTATCTTCGTCATAGAGATCGACGGCGATGTTGGGGACTGGTTTAAGACTCTTCTCAGCCCTCCTTAGGCTAAAGAGGGAGCTATTGGCAAGTGCAACTGTTGACTTAACTTCAGATTTAATGGCGCTGTCAGAGTTTAAAGCTCTTGCTCTCTATTGAGAGGCAGCTCTGTCTCATTTCAAGAAGCTTCGTATACCTTCCTCTTGACAGCATAATTTTGAGTTTGCCACCATTCACGACTTGGCTTTTTTTTCGCCTCTGTAACAGTTCGCTGCGCTTCCATGCCAATTATTTAACTATTTATTTAATTATTTATTTATGATGTCAATGTCATCAGCGACAACAAGTAGTTGGAAGGCTTCCATACAAAATCTGACCTCCAATGTCGGCCTAAGACCGTCGACCAATTTTCTAAAGTTTGACATTTGTCATAAAATCGCCTTTTTTGAATCGTTTTCCATCATCAAGTGAGAGTTTGGCTCAGTAAGTCTTCTCCACTGTCGTTCCGCACAAACTGGCGAGCTTGTCAGAGGCTTGTTATGGGTTTGTCTTATGGGACCTTTGCCCCCGCGCGCCTTTGGGCTGTGAAATGTTTGTGGGTAGCGACCTGGGGTTGCCTAAAAATATTTTGTGGTCGTGGACTTTGGTTTCGGTTGCGCTCTGCTGGCCTTATCGCTGCCATGTTTAAACATAACTCTCTCAGGAGAGGCTTACCTGAAGGACCTCAACACCGTTCCGATATCCTTCAAGATACTTGATCTAGTCCTCTGTGAATATGTCTCCATCCACTCATCATGACAAAAGTCCGACTTTGCCCGCGCCTACACCTCTCCAATCCGATACACCAACCCGCACTCACCATTTGTGCTGACCGCACCAGAAAAACAAAACAAAACTAAACACTTACCGGACTCCACTCCGAAAAGCATTTATCACCATCACAACGAAGTTGAGCCCACTCGGTCACTGGACGCTGGCCGCTGGGGCACGGCAGAGTTCCTTGCATTCCAACGTAATTAGGATCTCGTGGCTATTTCAGGTCGATAATGACACATTTAATGAGCGCGTCTCCGCCCGCCCAGCCGTTCTCGTCGGGACAAAAACACCAAATTACCCCCACAGACAGAGACGACCAGGATTCGGTCCGAAAACTCCTCCATCATGCAGCTCCTCAGTTGCATCATTTGTCTCACGCCACGCATCTATCTTCGCAGAGCGTCGTCAACGCCCCAAGACGGCGGACAACTATACGATCGCATGCAAGGCCTGATTTTTTGGGACAAACAATTAAAATGACATTATGCGCCGCAGCCAGCAGCAGCAGCCGTCAAGAGACAACAGCATTAACCAAGCAATTGCGGTCGACATGGGGGTCAGGGCGGGCAGCACATATATGTGGCTCGGACCATCATCACGAACATGGCTGCGGGCGGATACCTTTCGTTATTTAAAGTTTTTTGTCAGTCTTCAGTCGGTCTTTAGGTTTGGTCTACTCTCTCTCTGTTGGGTGGGTCCCGGCACTGATTTGATTTTATGCCATAATAAATGACTATTGGCGTTGCTCTGCTTTTATTTGTTGTCCCCTTCTTTGGGATAGTGTTGTGGCTCACCGCTCACATAATACCTCCGCTAAGTGGACTGCGATCTGCGACTGCTGAGGGGCTGAGAGGCTGAGAGGCTAAGAGACTGAGAGGCTGAGAGCCTCCAGCTCGAGGGCTAATGATTATAATTTTTCATTTGGGAGTTTTTTTTTGCTGTCGATTTGATTTCGCGTCTACGAATTTTCGAGTGTGCGGTCCCCTCGAAGAAAGATATTTCTTCACGATTTTTAATTGACAATTTTATGTCATCTTCATCTGGCGGGCGAGTGAAAGAGATGCGCTGATCCCTATTACTCGATGACTGTGGATGACTACAAGATTTTGACGATCCGAGAGATGGAAGCAAATATAATAATTGTTGGGGCGATTGCCATTGAAGTGGGGTATAGTGATCGAGGAGGGCAATTGAGATGTGAATCTAGATATTTTTTTGTTTGTTGAAAACGCCATTTGTAAGTTAAACCAATTATGCGTGCGCAAGAAACGAAATGAGGCGAAATTAAATGTCTGTTTGCGTTCAGGTGCGATCGGACAGCTTTGTAAACAAGGTTCGGTTTTTTTGTCGTACTTGTACTTGTGCTTTGTTGGACCTGGCCGTATGTAAACAGACATTGGGGAATGGGCGAATTAGAACGCAGCAGAAAGACGTCTGCTAGTGGATTGCTGAGGTCGAAGTGAGTCAGCTTACAGCTGCAAGGTTATGTTACATATTGCTGGAATTTTGTTGTGTCCAGTGAGATAGACCACCTCCAGGTCAGTCCTGAATGAAAAGAAACGCATGAAGTAAGCTTTTGATAAACATTCGTTGGTACAACTTTTGCAAAACCGATCCGGCTGTTTCGCGTGAATCTTTGTTCAATTTGGAAGCATTTCCAAGATTAACCTACAAGTAGGTGCACTCTTATTGTCGTTCTAAGGAAGAAAGTTTAAAGGGCAGGTACCTATACGGCACATTCAACAAAATGTGGACCCAACAACAACAACAACAAAGCGGGGCTTAATGGTGGCTTTCAGGCCAAATTGCTTGGTCTTGAGGTAAACAAGGAAAAGATTAAACATAAAACCTGTCGACAGACAGACACAATCACCCTTATTCCGAGTGGCGTTTACGACGATTTATGAATCGCCAATTTGAATTTGGAATTACGAGAGGCGTTTTTGAGTCGTTGAACGCCATTTGTCACTGAACGTCATGTGGAACCTATTGGCGTACGACGAACGTCATGTGAGAAACTTCACTGACATTCTGTAAGGCGTTGAACGCCACAAATCGAAAAGAAAAACGATGGTATTTGTCGTTTACAAGATACTGAACGACAAGTAGTGAACAACGGCTGAAAATGTAAGTTTTCTTAAATTGCTAATTTATTCAAATGACTAGACTAAATAAGATTAATTTCTGGGGTAAAAATAACCAACCAGAAATAATTAAAGACCCTTATAGCTTAGGACCACCATCAAGAGATGGAAAAAAGTGGCAATACTTGATTAAATTGATTTATTTAAATCGTCGTCATCACTTTCACTACTCCAAACATTGCTACACTATGAATTTTTAGGATACAACTTAAAAATTTATTTCAAATATACAAACACCATAAACTGATACCGCCTGATACTGATACTGATACGGTAACAGGGTCGATTTTCGAAAAAATTAAATTTTTAATGTTTTTTCCACTGCGTCACCTCTCCCGAATGCCTGACAAACATCCGACAGTATAACTCTCATGAAGGAGCTTCTTAATTAGCCATTTGGACTCGGCATAAAATTACAGACCTCTTAAATTCGTCCAAAAACCAAAAATGAAAAACTCACACAAAACGAGTTTTTTTTTATAAGAAATACTCGGACAAACTTCAACTTAAAGGCCGACAACTTAAATTTGACAGGAAGTTTATAGAGTTCTAAAGGCTGATCTAAGTGTCCCAAAATCAGTCTTGCTTTATCGCGTAGGAATGCGCGCTCAAGTTCAAACAGAAAATGAACTGACAAATTTGGCAGACACTGACATTAGGCTTGTCAACTCGTTTGGTTGTTGCAGAACTAGCTATTTGAAAAAAACCTTGCACAGTTAATAAAAGTTACATAAAATATATATTTTTCAAAAGTCCTACAGTTTTAAAAAGATGACCTCCTACTTACCTTCGATGCACCTCACTTCCCTATTCAATATTATACAACTGAAACCCCATTTGCTGGTACGTAAAGCCTGCAATCGTGCTCTGATACAACTTGGGCGCAAATGTCCTTGCAAGCCAATGAAATAACTCACTGATTACAAATCCGCCACCCCCACGAACTGCGGCGCGAAATTCCCTAGGATAATTCATCAGTTTCATTGTCTGTGTACGCGATTAGGAACCCTCCATTAGTCAGTCCTCGGGCTCCTGCCTCCGAAAGCCCTAAATAAAACACCAACAGCCGAAATTACAAATTGCAAAACAATTCTGGACAAGAACAATTCCCCAATTCCGGTCGTCCTCCATCAAATGCATACCCACCTCTCGAGCTCCAAATACATACCAAGGATATCCATATCCAAGGAGCTCAGTGTGCCGAAATGCCATCGCAACAAATAGAGTAATTTATTTGACTTGCACGTTGCAGCGCAGGTTAATTGCAAATAATCACAACTATTCCGCCCCCACCCGGAGGGTCAGGGGTGCGAGATACACAAATCCATCCCCGGAAGTTATGTACGACTCTCTCGCTTTGTTTGGGCCGCATATATGCAGTATGCACGGTATTGATCGGTGGACAACCACCTCCAGAGTGGGGCTTATCTTCGCTCATACAATCTGCTGCAGTTTGCTTGGCGAGAGCGGGCGGCCCTCGGCCAAAAAAACACCGGAAGGAAACACCGAATGTGAATCTCATTTTGTGTGAGGAACGGCTAGCAAACACACTCAGCTCGGCAGATAGCGCGGAGGGCATGCGACGACGACCCCGTTCGCATGACATCAACCACAAAAACGGAGCGTGGTCCTCGTTACCCCCGGAATGCAAATGTGCCACCAATGTTACAGCCAGAACAAGGCCAATTTGCAATTACATTCGCTGCCGCCAAGGATGTGTGCTGGGGTGGCGTGGCGCGCTTCCTTGCAAAAGTTCCGCTTGCAGTGTTATCAGTGAAAAGTTCCAGTCTTTTTTTTTTGGCCAAAACAAATTAATGATCCAACTACATTTTGCCGGCCCAAGTTCCGGTGGCAATTTCAGGCCAGCTACAAGGGTGCTTTTGCAATCGGGCGCCATTGTGTGCTGCGCGACGTCACAAGTGTACGGTGCATGGCAATTGGTGGCACGAACGCCAGTGTAGTTGTTCTGCATGTCACACACATGCACCGCGCGCTGTATCTAAGTTGCGCCACACATGACGTTCCATTAGACGCATTTATATCTATTTTATTGGCCTGAAAACTTTCCGGTAGAATACTGCTCTCGGGGCATGTGGGTATAATAAACGGACGGTTGCAGTTTTGCATTTAATTGCAGTGCTCGACGCTTGGCCTAACTAGGGAGGCTTGGTGGCTCAGAGCAGTACTCATTATTGCGGCGCAGATAAGCGCGCAAATGCACGGGACGAATGCGAAAAGTTTCTCGCTTAATGCGATTTTTGGATGAATATCGTGTAATTACCTATAACCCGTGGGGCTGGGGGCTGCGCCTAATGGCAGTCATTCTTTCTGGGGAACTACTTACTAATGGAACGATGAAAATGACACACGGACGGTCGGGCGGATGGATCGATTGGAATGCGTGGAGCCTAAAGATATTGTGCGAGAATTGCGAGGAATTTCAAGCTGTTGGTCGTTGTTTGATGCACACGCGCATATGAGCGGTGTAGTTTGGCCTGAATGGGGGCTTAGTTGAACCCAAATGGCTGGCAGCAAGTTCATTCGGTTCCAGTTGTTGGGGAATAGATATCAGAATTCTGTTTGCTTTTTAGGGCTTTTGCTGTACGCCATAGATAGGAGAACGAGGTCTTCAATTGGCAAATTTTAGGACTGCTTAGGTTCTATTGGTGTGCTTATTGAGTTAAAAATGTGTTGGTTCCATAAGGAATTTTCTCGACAGTAAAATTCAACTTTTTTAATTTACAAACTGGCGCCCAATGTGAAGCGGAAAATATTTCGACCAATATAAGACATAGTGAGTTTTCGAAACTCTGCACGATGCTGTTAGATTACTTCCCTGTGCTTGAACTTACGTCCTGCTTTAATTTGCGGCTTCTTGGACGGGTTACGGGTACCATTTATAAACGACCCCCAATGAGCAGTTCATGGCAATTGTGATCCAACTCATTCCAATTTGCTCCCATTTTCCGACAGGTGGTGCAACCAAAGTGGGCAATGGCTTCGTCTTTCTTTTCTTTGCAGAACTCATTGGCTGATTTGTTTTCCGCTCGAACGACGCTCAAATCCTTCGGAAGGCAGGGGGATAAGCTGATGTTTGGATTTTGTGTAAGAACGGTTTTTTGGATTAGTGTTTTTGAGTGGTCTGTGAAGATGCATGAAAAATACTCAATTTTCAGAAAAACTAAAGTTCTAAAAACCTCATCATAAAGACGTCAAAATATGACTTAAAATTCGCACCAAATACGGCTTAAAAAGCGCCACAAAAACTTCCCGAAAAACGTTCAACCGGCCTTAAAAAAACGCCTCACATACTTTGACCTGTGTTTCACGAAAAAACTCGCGTGTAACAACCCCCAAAAACCTTTTGAAAACTATATCAAGAAACGCTCCAATAAATGTTTAAGAAAACTTCACAATAAGCAGTCCGATAAAATAAACTCACCAAAAAACGCCTTAGATCATTTTCTAAGAAAAACAATTCAAACCTACTGCTTACACACAGAAACAGCTTGCATAAAGGTTTCAGAAAAGTTCAGTTGAACCGCACAGCTCCACACACATAAGGGTGATTGCACTTACAGAAAGGACATAATTCGTCCCGCCCAGTCTTCCCCAAGCACACAGTCAACTTGCACGCTGCACTCTGCATCAGAAACTGGCGTAACACTTTCCCAGAGGACTGATTTGTCGCTATACGGTAGCAACTGCAAGGATGCAACGGCAAGGCAAACCACCCACTCCCCACTGTGGTACTGCGCTCTGGCTCAGCATTTCCAGGGACAAAGTGTCACCCACCAGGAGTAACAGAGACACACTCTCGACAAATAATGTCCTGTGCGGGTGCACTCTAATCAGGAGTGAATGTCCTCCAGGGCGGGGCACAGGTGCACTTGCAAACCAGCTCCACCTATACAGGTGCAGATGAACATTTTCATACCAAACGACTTCTCCCCCAACGCGACTACTCGTGTTGTTGGCCTTTTTCGTCCGACAACTTGCATTTTGCTTAACTGGACAGCCATGTCTTCATATCTTTGGGTTGATATTTCGGTTTTAGATGCAGAAAGATAGATTTCAGTATTGAAATGCGTCTATGGCTGCGATCGCCTTTGGCGGCTGTGCAATCTTTGCAGCGCACAGTCCACAGACACACAAGCAAACTGCGGCCGGCCACACCTGTATGAATGAAGTTCGATTGTGCAATATTTTGGGGCTGCGATATGCCATGGCGAGCGTACGGCGTACACATTGCCGCGCAGCAGATTCGAAACCCAATAGCCCGCGGATAGGATTTCAAAATTTATACTCGCAACTATCTAGATACACAATGGCTCGAATGCAGACTCCAATCTGGCGATGATGATGCTGAAGATTATGTCATTTTTTTCGCTTTTTTGATTGTGTATAGTTTGTGGTCTGTTGATGTTTGATGAACCGTATTAGGTGAGATGAAAGATTTGGAGCAGACTTTTGCCGGATGGGTGGCATGGAAACGAGCAAAATCGAAAACAATACGAAATTGAGAGCGCAGCCTTCGAGGTGAATAGGAAATATGTATGAATTTGTTAAGTCGGTCAGGCCGATTGACAGAGATTGGGTGTTGTAACTTAAATGCTATTGAGAGGCGTCAAGTCAAACCGGCCGAACGTTCATAATGCTAAAGGTTATTGATGAGTACAAGAGTTGTGCGAAATTTCAGAAAAAACTAGAGCACCAGGGAGATTGTCTGGCTTGTGGTGCTGGGCTCCAGCATTGACCTGATAGTGGCATTAAGCCGTTCCACAAACAATTACAGGGATTTTTTGTGAGCAGTAGTTTCGCAGACATTTCTAGTCCACCAAGGGGAATGGGATGACCTCTAGTCAGCTTTTGCATCTTTAGTGACATGATTTCAGCTTTAGTGGCCGAGGTATTTTAAAGGCGAAAGCTGCGACTACAGGTACTTACTGACTGCGTATATATGATCGTTGTACCTGTTCATCTAAACGCGAATGCCGTCCGGTTAAAAATAAATAAATAGCAACAGTTTTGTACAATTAGAAAAAAAAAGATTGTTAAGCGAAGAATTTTGAGATTTTTAAAAAATTGTAAGTTAAAAGTTCTTGGTTCAAATATTATTTTTGTTAACAAAAACTCGTTTTAAAGTTTTTATTGCGACCATTCTCCACTTTTTCAGTAACTATCCTGCCAAAGAAGAATAACCCACCTCGGACATTAGAGGCTTTCCAACAAGAACAAATTGCCATCATAACTTTAATAAAATTCTCGTCCAAAAAGAGCTAAATAATTGGGGGTGCAACCAGTCCGTAAAGGTACCGTTAAGCATTTTCAAATCGCTTTGTTTTCTGAGTTTTTGTTTTTACAATTTTATGCCGGTTCTTTCAGGATAGATACTATAATTCAGAAGTTTGTCAGACATTCGCGAACCTTTAGCAGCTTTATAATTTTTATTCAGGCCACAGACCTTTTCGTTTCAATGATGTTACTATGGAAACGAACATTTTTCGACCTAAATTTGTTGATCTGAATTTTCATAGTGACTTATTAAAATGTAATCATGAGTAAAACTTATTTTCGAAGGGGCGTATTTTGTCTATAGCTGATGGAAAATGGGAGTCGCTTTTTCGTTTACAAAAAAACTGTAAAAACATCGAAAACTGTGGTACGTTCTTAATAATACATACTTATAAAAGGTGCACAGGTCGATTTTTGACCAAAAGCGGACCTAGCCCATATATCATATCATTACAATCGGCAAACTCATTTACATCCCTGCATAATTTACATTTGGTTCAATGGTCTGCAGTAAATAGAATAAAAACTGTCCAGTTGTGGATATCCCTAAGTTATATTTTTCGAAGCATTTATAAATAAGTCATGAAAGGTTGAACACGAATGATCAGAGTTCCGGATAGAAACTTCCTGCTCGAGGAACTGTCGCAAATTTTTTCTAAAAAATATACATACATATTATTTCTCATGAGTTCTAATACGAATTGCGAATAGGAAACTACTCGACGAGCTCTTCGAGCTGATTTCGTTCCGCCCGAATTTTAAAAACTTGATATAATTTTTGGTGTATTGAAAGTGACACTCCCCGGTTTTCTATGCAGTCTATTTTTTTCAAAGTGCTGTTCCCAAAACAAATGTGCGTCCCCTTAAAGTTTTGTTTTCGCGATAGAAAAGCTCGTGTCCTTCCTTGGGCCAATATGAATCCATTTAGCACAAAATCGTGAAAATCGAACGATCCGTTCTTGAGTTATGAGTGGACACACGGGCTTCAGTCTCTTTCATATACAGGGTGCGGCAAGCGGGGGATAGTAGTCGGATGTGGGTGGAGAATGTCTCATTTTTTAGCGGACTTCCTGAAGTTTCATCTACGCCGCAATCAGTCGACATCATGCATAGGACGAAAGAAAGACGCGCATTTGCCTGCGAGGCTTACTTTTCCAACGGTCGTTCCATGATTTCACTCAACGTGCTTTCTGTACTCGCTTCAACATTGCACTGTTACGGTGAATGCAGCTCGCTACAGAGAGATGATTGAAGAATTTTTCATCCCAAAACTCGATGAACTGGACCTTTGTGATGTGTGGTTTCAACAAGATGGAGCCACGGCCCACACAGCACGAGCATCGATGGATCTTTTAAGGGAACATTTCCCCGATCGTCCAATCTCCTTGAGGTTCGACCTTACTTGGCCGGCGCGCTCACCTGATTTGGCTCTGTGCGATTTTTCTTATGGGGTTACCTTAAATCTATCGTTTACAGCGATCGGCCTCGAACGTTAAATCATCTGATGGACAACATTCGTGAAGCAATAGCGAACATACCCATTGATATGCTTTAAAGAGTTCAGAGAAGCTTCGAAAATCGGGTATTTCAGTGTATCGAAAACGGAGATGAAAACGTTCAATTGTTTTTGTAGAACGAGCTTTCTGTTTCATGTAACATTGACGGTTTGGTTTTTTTTTGTTGCTTTCAAACCGAAAGAAATTTTCTGTTTAATATTTCTACTCTCTAAATCCGTTCTTATTACTTACTTTGCGGCTTTTGTATCCAGGCAATCTTAGCAAATATGTTCTAAAGAGAGAAACAAATTGAAGAGGGAGTAACGATTTACGATTACGTTGAACTTTGCCTTCCATTATGGCAGAGAACTAACAATTAAATCAAAGTAAGTTCA
Source organism: Cheilosia impressa (assembly GCA_948293265.1). Classification (NCBI taxonomy): domain Eukaryota; kingdom Metazoa; phylum Arthropoda; class Insecta; order Diptera; family Syrphidae; genus Cheilosia; species Cheilosia impressa. The sequence continues at coordinate 42,104,520 of OX411882.1, read as the reverse complement.
AATTGTAGGCAGTATTCAGGCGCTGCTGTCAAAAAACCCATAAAAGATTAAAAGTTAAAACTACCCTGAAAGTATGCAGTTCAAAATAAATATATTTTCGAAGCAAAAGACGAAAACGAAGGGAGGTTTGAAGCAAGTTTTCACTTCGCGTGATTTCGTGGTTTTCGTTTTGTTTTTTTTTTTCACCGTTTCAGACCCCTGCTGGATATGACGGAAGAAAAAAATTCCCTGCGCAGAATTGTAGAAAAAATATTTTGTGCATTTGCAAACTTTTGCTGCACTTGGTGTCAGGCGATTTTGTCATCATGGGATGTTTATAGACGGTACTTACTTTGCGAAACTCTGAACAAAGCTGGTGAGATGAGTCTCCAGAAGATTTCGAAAAATGCATTTTAGTAAACAGAGACGTCGGCATTTTGTCTAGGATTTTAAAATTTGCACAAGAGGCCATCCCTGGAGTCTCATGAGGCTTGGTTGCGCCAACTATTTGTCTTTGTCTTTAAACGTCATCCATAGCTGATGTTAAACCTGTTAAAAATACCAGAACTTTACAAGCTCTTTACTCAAAAGTGCATCACAAGTTCTCTTATTATTTTTCTATCTTTGGAGTGACAATTTTAATGTTTATTTTTCTTCCTTTTCAGAATGAACCTTACTACTCCAAACATCTTACCCAACCGCCCACCTGTAGCAAAATAAAAATAAAAATAGAAATTGTATTTAAAAATAAGAAAAACACTAATTGTTAAATTTTTCATTATTTATTTTCTTATTTAGTTTATACTTCTCATTGATAATTTTAATTTATAAGTTATTTTTCTTATATACTTAGATTTTTTCTTCATTTAATATAATTCATAAAATATTTTAACTAGGATGTAAAATAATGTTGTCCGCACAGCAAGCGTACAGTCGAAATTAATAATTAAAATTAAAAATTAAAAAATAAAACTATAATTCATAAAGCATAAATGTATTTGTTCGTATTTTGTAAATATTTATTTATTTATATAAATTCTTTTCAATTTTTTTTTCTGGTTGTTTATATTTATTTACTACATAATGAGGTCCAAATAAACAGTGAATAGCTTGTATTCCTTAAAAGAGGTTACAACTTATTTGAGAGAAATGAAAATCCTTAATTGCCTATGTGTGGTTTTGGCGCCATATTCTCAGGAACCAGCTGCGCTTACAATTTTAATACTTTAAAGGTCATAGATATCGTTTTTCGTTGACAATTATTTGTTTGCAGTATGATTTTTACAAAGGAAACATGTGAACGGAAACAGAAACAAATGATACAGTGGCAACACTGCGATGAGTATTTTTGTAATTTCTATACAACGACTTATTCTCTTAGCTAGAGGGGATATGATACAGCGGGTAGGGGAGGAAGGGCTTTGATAAAGAAGCGGCGGCGGCGGCGGCGGCTTGATATGATGAGCATTCTGTGAAACGACGACGACGGTTTGTCGCTGGATTTATTGCACCTTTTGCGATTGTCCGAACCCGGTTATATCACCAGGACCAGGACCACTACGACATGAACTCTGGGTACGGTCATGACACCCGATCGGGCGGGGTCGGATGATGGGAGTTCGAGGCGAGTGTGTCTCTGCTGCCGGGGGATAGTGAGGTGCGATCTTCTTCGTGCTGATTTTGGTAGGGACCGACGGCGGGCTGTCGAAGCGGTGGATGATTGTTGCCGGCGGCAGGTGAAGCAGCTGGTGGCGACGTGATCGAGTGGGGCGAGTGCGAGTCGGACGATGGTCGCCGGCTGAATAGATTAAGGCCATTGAAAGGGGAGGCTGAGAGTAGATGCGTGGAGAGTGGTGGGAAGCCCGGTAGGCCCGGCAGGCCGTGGAAAAGTGCCAGAGGGTTGTGGAAGAGCCGAGGATCGTTGCCCATCCAGCTATCAGGTGGGAATCCGGGGGCACTGCTCGGCGGGAAGTGACTCTTTAGTGCGTCGGCAAAGTTGAGTGGGGGCATGCCATGGGAACCGGCGTACAGCCGGGCGAGAAACTCAGCTTGGATGGTCGGCGAGAGGCCGCCGAAGGGCTTGTTGTTATTGCAGGCGTGCTCGTCGCCGTTGTCGTCCGAGTTGCCGGTGGAGAGCAGTTTCCGGTGGAGGTTCGAATTCGAGCTGTGGCGGTCGCGACTTCGTTTCGACGGGAAGGCTGCGTTGCATCCGTCGATGTTGCACTTGTGCAGGAGCTTGAGGTGGATGTTCTGGTAGTGCGTCTGCAGGCTGAAGTGGTTCTGGAAGACTCGACCACAGGCGGTGCACCTCAGCGGATTGTCCTTATCGATGGGCACCTCTTCTTCTTCGGTGAAGTCGTCGTAGTTGGGACACTCCTCTACGGCGGGCTCCGGATCACTTTCGGGAGCGGAATACCGTAGAGGTGGGGGCGAGGGTAGCAACCCTTCGTTTTTGCTCTCTGGGAGGTCGTTGTTGTTATTGTTGTTGTTGTTTTGGGGAAAGCCATGCTCGTCGATGGGCTCCTCCTTGACCACTGTCACCGTCGGTGGCATTTCCAACTCGAGTTCCTCCGGAGGCTCCTTCTTAATCACATCCTCTGAAGGTTTTTTCTTCGCCGAGAGATCTAGGGTGAGATTCTCGGGCTCTGCTGCATCAGACTCGCTCTTTGCGGCGGCAGCGTCCTCTGCATTGAGCCTCGATTGGGTGCCGCCATCGTTGCCATTGATCGATGTAGATGGCGTTAGCGGCGGCGATGGTAGCACTTTGGACGTTTCCGAGCTCGTTGCTGACATCGGGCTCTCCGACTTGCGTGGTCGCTTCGACAGATCGAGGGTGGGGTTCTCAAGTGCCGCTTCGGGTGTTTGCGCCTGCTGCGGCTTCAGCGACAGATCGGCCACGTCGAACTCCTCCAGCGAGTTATCACAGGAATTCTCCACTGACTGCAGGGTGCAACGAACCGGGTTTTGACTCTTCCGCTTCCGTTTGGAGCCCATGCTACCCGAGCTAGCTCCGGTTTCTCTATCACCGGCACCGCTGCCGCCGCTCATCACAGCCATCGCAGCTGTCGAGCCGTCGAACTCTTCCTTGCCGCCGCCATATGACGAGTCGGCTATGCTCAGCGAGTCATCGGTGTTGCTGTGGTTGTCGTAGTCCGCATCGGATGACTTTGAATCTTTGGTTACACTGAAGTCCGTCGGCTGGTCCTCGCCCTCAGTCGCGTAGTCGTCGGAGACGGTCTTGTCCAGCATGTTGTCGGACTCCTCGCCGACGACAACTATGCCGCCGTCATCGTCATCGTCGTCATCGTCCAGCACATGATCATCGTCGTGATCGTCATCATCATCATCGTCATCGCAGTCTTCCTGGTGCGGGTCCATGTGGTGAGCGTGTTGCTTGTGGCCGTCACCTGGACCGCGCCCGTCGTACCGCCCCAACATGGCGCTGTCCATGTACGACCGGTGCAGGAAGTCTTGACTGTGCTTGAGGTCCATGCCGGGTAGCTGGTGATGACGCATGTCCGGCGGCGGCGTGAGCAGGGGAAAGCTTCCAAACGGATTAAGCGGATTCAGGGCGCCAGCCATTAGACCGTTCGGCGGCTGCAAGAGCAGCGGATGTGGTTGAGCACTGCGGCCGTCGTGGGGCGAGATCTTCCTCCTCAAATGCGGCGAGTGCAGCTTCGGATTGGGGTTGGCACTGTGCCTGTTGCGCGAGCGCCTGGAGCTGAACATCATGCTACAACCGTCGACGGTGCACTTGTGCATCTCCCGCAGGTGCACTGCGGAGAAGTGGATCTTCAGGGCGCCCTTGTCGCAGAAGGTCTTCAGACAGACGTTGCACTGGACGCGTTTCTTTCCCGTCACCGGATTGATAAACTGCGTTCCCAGATTCGCCGGCAGAGACCCCCACTGACGTTTGCCGCCGGGCGAGTGCGTCTTCCTGTTCTGGTGCGACGGCATCGAGGACGCGCTCAGCCGCGACATGCGCTGTTGATTCTGTTGGTGTTGCTGTTGCTGCAAGTGCTGCTGCTGCTGCTGTTGCTGCTGGTGATGTTGGTGCTGCTGCTGGTGCTGCTGAGGGTTCGAGTTGGTGGGTGGGTGGTGGTGATGATGATTATTCTGTGGCGACTTCGCCTCCATCCGACTATTGCTCAGGTTGAGGGCATTCTGGCCGAACTTCTCCTTCTTCATGTCCGGCGACTTGCTGCGCTGCAAGTTCATCGACGGAAAGTGCGAGGCGAGCAAACTGTGCGGCATCGGGTTGCCCGAGGCTGCTGCCGCGGCAGCTATTGCTGCCACCTGATTGTTCGTGAGCCCACTTTGTGACGACGCCGACGGCGGTGGTGGTGGAGGCGGCAGGTGGAACGGCAGGTGATGTCCTGACATTGCCATCGCGTTGAACAGTGACTGGTTCGAGGCGTTCTTCTCCTCCGACATTCGTCTGCGCGCCTGCGCCAGAGCCTGCTGCTGCAGATGGTGCTGATGCTGCTGCTGCGCCGCCATTTCCGGACTCATTCGAGCGCCGCCGTGCATCATCGACGGCGGAAATGCCCCCAACGCGGCCGTGTTGATTTTTCGAAAATCAAACGGCTGCATGTTCTGCAGATGATTCAGCGGATTCGACCCCGATCCGCCCCCACCACCGGGCGCATTCGAGTTGCCCCCCTGAGCCGGTGGCGGTGGCGGCGGCGGTGGCGGATTCCGAAAGTAGCTACTTATATGATTCGGCGGCAGGCCCGCCGCCAATTTCTGCTGCAAATGCGACTGGAACTGCATTTGGGCGTGAGCCAGCGAGCTCAGGTGCATATTCATCGGATGCGTTGCAGCTCTCGGTGGCGATGGTCTGCGGCTGGGTGACATCACCATCTGTCTGGCGGCCAGCTGCTCCGGATTGCGAGGATAGTCGTTGGTACCGCTGCTGCTGCTACTCCCTCTGGTTTCGCTGTGATCCTGATTAACGCTCATTAAGACATTCAATGGAGTTTGTGGCCAACATGGATGTCATCATCGCTTCAGCGCAGCTCAAGTGGGTGACCTGCAAGTGTACAAGAAGAGAAACGCTGCATAAGTGATCGCTGGACCTAAGTAGGGTGCGCTTAGAAACTATATGTAAATGGGACAATTGTCGGAGAGTTTCTCGGAAGCCGGACCTAAGCCGCCGAGACCTCCCAAATTGATACATTCGTGGGTCGTACCTATGGATGTGACAAAAACCTTGAACAGCGGTGTCAAGTGCGCTCCGCCGGAGACATCATCGTGCCACACACGCACTTTTTGTTGCTCTCGAGCGAACGCCAAGTGGACCCACTCACGTCCAACAATGAGATGATGATCATATCTCGGCTTGAACTCGTTCAAGAGTAAACAGTGCGACAAGTGGTCGTGGTGTGGAGACGAGTGGAACACAAGTACTGTCGGGCATCATATACCTGTGCGGTGGTCTCCGGGTACTCAGTGACGATGTCATGCCAAGGTGGGCACTTTACGTTTGTCCCTGCGGTCGTATACGATGCGGGACAGAAGAAAAAAACTGCACCACAAATTCATCGGAATTCGTCGTGCCGCCACTTGTGACAGTCATCGTCAATTTATTTGCATAGGTGAACTGAAGTGGTTCATCTTGTTCACTATGTTCAAGAATTTTCGTGTTGAATTCAATTGTTTGGCCTAGGGCTCTCCGCATCTGTCACTGTATGACAGAAGGAGAGATGGCTGTGGCTGCACTCACGCTGAAGGACTAACACGGAATATTGTCATCTCGAGTGTTGGGCTAGGACACTTGACAGTGATTATAATCCTTTGCGTAAATTGTGTGGCTCTTTTTTTGTTTGGGTTCTAGTCAAGTGTTGTGATCCCACCACATGTGTGGGTGAAGGAATATGCGGCCAGGAGGTGTCTGTCGAATTTTTGACGTTTGTTGTTCTTTTGTTTTGTTTTTGTTCAAGGATTTGCAAGTGTGAAATGACCTTTCGTTTTAGAGTGCGGGTACGTTGCTCTCTGTTGTGGGCGTTGTTACGTGGAAAAGGGGACAAAGGAAATAAATACAAGGACAGTGATTTCGATTGACTTTGAGTGATCGCAGTTGAATGGGATGAGTGTTGTTTTAGAAATCCAAATTTAAGCAATGGTGGAGTGACGTAAGCCAGAGACAATGGGTCTTTGTGCGGCAAGTGTCACAGGTATGATATTGCTGTTTAATTTATCCCTCATGATAGGTAGAAAGACGGCCAAGGTCAGAGGGAATGCCCAAAATCCAAAGAAAAGACTGTGCAAGGATAATATGGACATATATTTTATATCCGTGTCAAAACCAAAATTTCTATCGTTTGCAGATCAAACCAAAAATTTCTATCATGTTCAAGTCAAAGCCAAAATTTTCGTCATGCCCGGGTCAAAGCCAAAGTTTCTGTTATGCTCAGATCAAAACAAAAATTTCTTTCCTATCCGTGTCGAAACTAAAATAAATTTCTGTCACATTCGAGTCAAAACCAGAATTTGTGCTGTGTCCGGTTCTAAACCGAAGTTTCTGTCACATCCGGGTCGAAACCAAGATTTCTCTTCTATCGGCTTCGAAACCAAAATTTCTATCATGTTTTGTTCAAAACAAAAATTTTTGTTGCGTCCAATCAAAACCAAAATTTCCGAAGTGTCCGAGTCAAAACCAACATTTTTGTCATGCCCTGGATAAAACTGAAAGTTCTCTCAGTTTGTGAATACCGTCAAAATTTCGGTCGTATCCGGTTGAAGAGCGATCATCTTTGCTTCGCCTCCGCATTCTCAGAGTGACGGCACACACACGTTCCATAAGACAGGTCCAAGGGCAGACCCCTGAGGATCTCCTACGTTAAAAGTTTCTATCTGCTATAGCTGGGCTATAATATTTTCAGTACGTACTGCAGGAACTACTATGGCTGCTAAACGCTCTTACTACGCAGTCGGCTGAGTATAACGAGTTTTAGGGAATAATATTGTAACCCAGTGGCCTTTACAAGTCAACTACCCTTCCCTTTGTGATTTTGTGTTCGGAGTCTTGAGCTTTTTAAATTTTCACTGTGACGGGGGAGTGTGACGAAATGGGCAATACAAAGTGCAACACCCATTAGCAAAGGTAACCCAAAGTCCAAACTCAGCAGGACTCGCGGTCTTCCAACATCTTCAACTAAGAAGACAATCAGTTACCCCCTAAACGACAAAAGCAATCCCACTACATCATTTCATCCAGGCCGGCACGACGCGCTGCTGTTAATTGAATGTGACCTAACCAAAGTCGCAAGTTGTTAGCCCAACCGACTTGCCGATCCTCTACTGCGCAAACAAATAGTAAATTTGCTGACATCCATCACAAAAACTCACATTTAGCTTCACCAAACAAGATGACAAAAAAATTAGACAGTCCCCACCAAACGATTAATAACAACACTTTTATCGCATCTAATCTCGTTAGCCATGTGAACGTTTACTTAAGTCCGTCCCTCCCCGACTCCCGCCGGGCAGAGTTATTTTTTTTTCCTGCTAACAAGATCTTAAGTACATGGGCTTTGTCAAAAGTTTATCGCACAGATAATTGATCCCCAAACGTTTCGTTTTACTGTTAGTGTCATATCGATCATCGAGATGTTGTCTCTGCGCGCCGTGTTGACGTACGAGTATCTCTGTCTGTACTGCACCATCATCATCATCATCATTACGACTTTCAAGGCTGCTGGCACGATTTGTCAACTTTTAAAAATTTGTTGCCGTGTCACCAGTGTGTTGTCGCGGCGTTTAGATACTTTTAAGATATCCGAACTACGATCTTCAGTCGCCGGCATGTGGGTTGTCTTGTTGCCCGTGCGCATGTGTCTGTACGATTGAGATGATCGCTGATGGTCAACAAGGCGCGTTAAATGGTTAATAACACAAAAGTAATTAGAATTACAATAATTGAGGCTCTAAAAAAAAAAGTTGTTAGTCCGGGCAACTGATCGCCTGATCTTGTGATTTTGATTTGAAGTTATTTTTTTGTTTGCTTCCTCTTCCTTGGTGTGTGGACACTACAATGGAGTTGCCGAATGTTTTTCTCGTAGATGTTACCTTGAATGTTGTGTCGTTGTGTCACGAAATGGTCAACAAATTGAAAACCAATTACCGGCCACAAAAGGTGGCCAAGCATCGCGAGAACCAACAAATGGATGTTGTTGCGCTGCTGTGTGTATGCGCGCTCTTTGTTTGTTGTGGCCATTTGAGTGGTGGGTCGGTGTGATGGAATAGCTCCCTTTGTGCGGAGTTGGCTTCTTGTTTGTCTGTCGAATGCTACTGGATGTATGGAGTGTGGTGTGCTGCCAAGAGAGGAAGCTGCTGTTTAGCGGTTTAAGGTGATTATTCGTCCGGCTCGGGATGCTGTGTCTCCATAGCACGTCGAGTAGTCAAGGAATCTTGTGTAGGTGTACGTTTGGTGATCTTGAACTTGATAAAATTACACCAATCAGCAGGCGGGAGAAAGCGTCTGTTTAAGCAATTCGTAGACTTTTGTCGTGATGTGTATTGCACCAAAAAATGTAAGCGCCAGCAGAGGTAACAGGAGAGGACGGCGGTTTTAGTTTACATAAGCTTCCTGAACAAAGGATTACGAACTTTGGTGCACTGAACTATCGCTCTAGGCTCAGCTTTCATCGGCTTGACAACAATTGACAACTAGCTGTGAAGGAGAAAATTGCGGCCGATGTGGCGATGACTGTATATATTCTTAGTGCTATGATAACTTTCCTTGTTTTGGCAGCGCAACAGATCTCGGCAGTCCTGAGCCCAATCCAAAGGAAAAGGCTTCTATCAGCCTTGAGTCTAGGTACCGAAAGATGGCAGTAGAAGTGACCAAATACTGGGACGGAGCAAACAGTATCAAAGCCAATGTCATTCCGGTAAAGTTTTACAGTGGATTCAGTTTTTTCAAACGCCCTGCCATCTCTTCAGTGCAGTAGTGCATAGGTAGCTAAATAGACCGCCCTCTCCCTTCTGATCCCGATCAGTTTGGTAAAGGATTCGCAATGTTTCTTACTTGGTAAGATTACTTGGAGGACTATGTACAACAATTCGCTCGATCGGGATCACTTGGCATATAGGGTTCCATTCCATATGAATGGTCAGGCGGATCGGTTTGAGGATAGCGTTCAATAGTTTTATAGATCTTTTCGATCACAATCGGTTCGTTGGAAGGTAGAGTTTTTGCGAACGTTCAAGCGAAGCATTTTGGAGATCTTTGTCGATCCTGGTCGATGGCGATCACTTAATCTGTGAATTCTTAGAAGAGAAAACCCACTTCGGGATTCATTTTAGAATGGATCGTGGAAATATTGACTTTTAACACATTTGCGGATCTGTTGACGAATTATTTAAATTTTTGTATGGCCACCCACATGCAGTTGATCAACTATATCGATCAAAGATCGTTAACCAACTCCGGCGTGTACAGTCGATTGCACTGGCGCTGGCATATTGTCATTTTGTGCTGAATAGAAAAGTTATAACGATCATGTTGAGTTCAACGATCGCGATGTAGATCTTGCACGACTATGAAATCGTTTTGAAATCGGTATTATATCGCTGTTGTGAAGTCATTTCTCTATTTACCCAACCGATCTTCATCCCTATTTCGATGATCATCAAGCTTGGGGTTTTTGACTGGGCGATCGTACTGATGCTTGTTTTTGACTAAAGGGAATTTAACCCAAGGGTGACTTCTATTTCACGCGGTAGTGGACTTCAAGTTCGGTTCTAATTACAAACCGTTGTTGAATCTTCTAGATAACAGTTTTGACTTCGACATCGAGCGGTTTAGCAGCATGATCGATAACCCAAGTTATTATTGTTGTCCAATGTTTTTTTTTCGCTGCGACACCTCTCGCGGTCGTATGACAAACATCTGAGAGTATAACTGTCATGAAGGAGCTTCTCAATCAGCCGTTTGGACTCGGCATAAAAATGGAGATCACTTGGCTTTGTCGAGAAGTTTAAAAAAAAATCAATCACAAAAGGTTGGTTGCATAGCATATGCACGATCGACTTGGTTCGAGATCTTGTTATTAATAAGGGCTTAGGAGATACCGATATCATTTGATTTGACGATAGCATTCCTTATAAATAAGACCAGGGTATGATCGAGAGGCTATCCATTTCAAGAATAAAAAAGCCACCGATCAATTGCGATCAGTGATCTCAGGATGGTCTTGGTGACTTTTCCAACAGTTAAATCGAAACAGTGCATTCGAAGATAAAATCTTTATGGAGAACCACTCCGATCCAGTGAGTATTTGTCTGATCTTGAATTTGACGATCGCGAAAACACAGCCTGATCGTAAGTATTCCTTATCAAAGATCACGATAGGCTGTCTATAAAGATTAAGTCGAGTCGATTTGATCACTGATCACAACCCACCGATCGACACTCTAGATCCCTCATACGACGCAAAAGAAATTCCTTCTCATCAGCCAACGTATGCTGACACCTGTGCTAAACGAAAGAAAAATTTGACATTTTGACGGTCCATAAATTATCCAGCTCGTTATGTCCGTAAAATGTCAATACAGGTCGACTGGATGTGTACTGCACCACTTTATGACGCCGTTAGTCCCACAAAAAAAAAGAAAAAAAAATCGGCAACCGCCGCACCTCTCACCATATGCACAGTAGGTACCTCAATACAATCCATCTCATCGCGCATTCGCAATCCATTCCGGAACTTCAAATTGAACCCAACCTACGCGCGTCACCTTCGCGCTGTAGTGCAGCTCTACCTCTGGCTTTTGTGGGTTGTGTACGAATTGTCAACGTGTTGCAAATTAATTGCACGCCACAGGCGATACAGCAAATTGTCAATTAAGTAACGAGTAACTATTCGCGCGCAATCGCGAACCCAACTAATCCAAACGAATATGCGAATGTGAATAGCACTACCGCTAATTTGAATACTAATTCGCCGCGGTGTGCGAGTGTGTGGTCGCAGTTCGCTGCAACCTGTATTGAACTTCTCGTAGGTTTAGCGCTGGCCTGAGATTTATAGCCATACGTGCCCGTGTGAGGGGGCCATAGACACAACAGCAACATCGACAAACACTTGTTCCTCTCAAATAGCCGCTTGGATCTAAACATCACAGAATCGTGCATTCGTTCAATGTTTAAATTAATTGTCAATGATAGATTTGAATATTAATTAGCCGACTGGCTGTTGGCTTAGTGTCGGTCGGAGTTGTTAACTTTGAATGTTGACTCTTGATTGTGGGAAAATCTCAAAATTGATTGAGGCTTGTCACGGATTTATTTTTAGCTCCAGCCAGAGCCAGCATATGGAATCGGAATGGAATGAGCCTCAGGGAAGTATGACAGTTCTTGAATGTCAATGCATAGATACGAGCTAATTGATCTGAATATGAAGTTTTTCCAACAAGTTGTTGCAATTATTTTTGATTAGAAATTGCCATTGTACAGTGCAGCCGAGAGTTGACTGTGGGGTAAGAGTGCTGCTCATTTGGTATTCAAATAAAGGCGAATTGAATGTAAATCGTTCATTCTCTTGCCAACAGCTCAGTTATATAGGAAATCAACGGGAGATATAATATAAAACCAAAACGGGTGTCGCACTTCTTATTGACGAATTTCGCAATAATGGACTCAACTGCGGGTGAAGCTTCCACAAGGTATACTTCGACTTATGAGGTTCTTAGATCTGTATCGGGCCCTATGTGAAAGCAAGAAGGAGTTGACATCGACAGGCTATTGTCACCAGAAGCTGAAAGAAATGTTATCAACAATTCTGCAACAAGTTAACACAAATACCGTCTCTGATTTTCCGGGTGTCGGATTTACTGACCAGAAATCGAATATGTCAAAAGAGGTGCTAGAAATAGACCAGATTTATAAATAGATCGATGTTACTGCGCCAAGTTGCATTTGACCATGAAACTTCAGTTCGCTCTGCGAAAAAAAGGGGACACAGGAAGAAGTGATTTCGCAGACCAGGGTAGCAACTAGAAATGCTATAACTGAGTCTAACTCTAAATTAGTTGACCTTTTTAGGGCTATACCCTAAACCCAAGGGATGAATTGTTGGGCAACTAATCAAATCATTTGCCAGGCATGGTCAGGCCGAACACATATGCCCAAGCTTAAAGACTATACCCCCGATCAAAGAAGAGGGATGCCTCACTGGCGCAGTGGCAAAAAACTTTAAGTTGGAATTTGGGTTTTTTTTTCGGGATTCGAATCTTTGACACCTCGTTTAGTAGTCCAACACACTAACCACTAAGCCACTGCGCCCAACTAGAGAAGAATAAGTCTGCTAGACATCGGACATAGAATGCTTTAAGTTTTTGGAACACATTCCGGAACTCAAGGCACAACTCATCACAACTCATCAAAATTTTGAATATTCAACTTCAACTCCTGTCTTTTGAGAACTTTTGTCAGAACTCGAACTCCAAGAAAATCTACGATCTTTCCATAGGCTCTAACTATTTTTGTGGATCTGGGTTTTGAAGGTTTTGCCGAAAGAATTTTTTAAGGTTTTATAAAGCGAGTTCATGATAACTTTAAAAAAAACAATTTTTTACCATCTATGCAGTTCCACAAAAATTTGTTTTTGATGCGAAATAAATTGTTCTCCAAAGTGGCCGCCGGAACTCTTGAGATATGTAGTGCAGACATTCTTAAAAAAGTCCTAATTTGGTGGAACTTTTGCTAAGAACCAGGACTAGGCTTGGAACTAAAAGAGAAATTAGGTATTTTTGCAAGTGGGGTGCCTAATGGTCATAGAACTCTAAAAAAATAGCAAGAACTCTTATTGGAACTCATGGGAACTCCGTGATTTATTTTCTTTATTTGGGTTTTAGTGAACATTTTTTAAGAAATTGTCGAGTTATTTTGAGAACTCTTACCGGAACTCATGAGCTTAAAGACAAAAAAATTACAAATTCTTTAGGACGAGCATTTTTTTAAAATATGAACTCTTGCTCAACTATTAGGAACTCCAAGAAATAAAAGTAATTGGCTGCCATTAGTCCCCAAATGCCTCGAGAGAACAGTTTTAACGATGGGCGACTTCGAGGTTGAGGTTTAGTGGCAAGTCTGCCAGGTTCTTTTCAACTCTGCCAACGACAATAGCATGAAGATCCATTATGAAAAAAATCGCTATTACTATAAAGCTTCTATCGCTTTTTTAAATTTAGATAAAAAATTTGACAAAATTGCTCCAAAACCGGTCGTCGCTAAAAGTGCTGCCCAAAATGTCCTTCACAAGTGGCACTTCATCAACAAATTTTCAAACGAATTAGATACCAACAGAGTGTCAGCATCACCCAAAGAATCGCCTTACTCACCTGGAACCCAAGCGGTAGTGACAACAACTCTTAGAATCGATAACATCGAGTACCTATTACCTCGCAGAGTGAAACAAATAAAACCGACTTCCAGCTACCGAACGTCAGCTGGCGATCGTTAAATCATAGACGCGCGGCCCGCTCCTTCACAGATCCCCCCCCCCCCCCCATGAGATTAATTCAATTAATCGTAATTGCCCATAAATACACCATCAGCAGCGAGTGAGGGTACCTACAGTCACATACGAGTATAGACAATTCTAGGAAGTTGTCAAACCAAATCGAAGCATGTCACCGCGTTGCCAATGACCTTCGCACGGGATGAGTGCGGTATACCTCATCTCGACATTTGATGTTCCTTATCTGAGAACAACATCGGCTTCTTCTGTCCCAAAAAAAAAAATACAAAAAAAAAAAACAAGCACCCCAATAACAGAACAAATTAAATTACCCACCAGAAGATGACAAAAGTCACAGTGGAAACCTGATTTTCAAGACAAGTCGCAGGCAAACAGCTACAGCCGGTGTATCTGTTGTCAGTCGTCCACCTATACCTACTTCTAAGTGTGTTTTAAGACATGACATTAAAAAAGCATCTAATCGCCGAGCGGCCTACCTAATTACACATGTGCGGACGGTGCTAGGTGAGCCAAAGCGGTGCGGCAGCATAATTCATCAGTAGCCGCGCGTTCGAATAGATTTATACGGCAAAATGACTGGAATTACATTCCGATGTTGGATGTCGTCGTAAAACACGACAGTCCGACAGTGGTTAGTGGCCAGTGCAACCGAAACGACAGGAGAAAAGTGACAGAACAAGAAAAGTCCGGTCTTAATCTCCGCGCAGCACCTCCACCATCGCGCACACACGCAACTCGTGTTTTATGATTTAAAGAGGGGCACCTCATAAATGCCAAAAACCCATCCACCAGTTTCAACAGATATAACAAATTCAACAGATACAGCGGATACATTGTGTAGGAAAACATAAAGACGGTCGCACACAACAAAGTGTCGTGCAAGTTTTTTGGTTTTACGTCCATCCCTGGGAAGGGTAGGAGTTTTGTCAAAGAACTGTCAGTGTCACGCAAAGAAAAAAAAAACTGTCATCGATCGGAATTTACGATCACAAATCCGTTTGGTAGTTTTATAGACCTTCTTACTCACTTTATGAACGAAAAGACCACGAAACCTGTCAAAAGAGTTATTAGGTCCGCGGGGATTTGTATGCTTTCCCGAATCAACATAATCATAAACCGAAAACGAATTAAAACGTCCATAGAAACACAGAGAAAATGCATTAAAAAAAAGAGAACCGATCAGTTGGTGATCTGATCGCTTTGGGCCAAGTATTTGTGTCCGGCCATCATTTCTTAACAGTGATATTGTTTTGCGTTTTGATGTGTTGCCGAGGCTTTGGATCTTCGACCGCCACGATCAATGTCTCATAAAAGTGCTCGATGACATAAAAGTGACACTTTGGCCGGAGGTTTAATGTGCGCGAAGGGGATTGGCTGTTGGACGCATTGTGTTGCGGCTGCTGATGGTCAGCTAAATGGTTGAAAAAAGTGGTTTCTTTATTTTTAAATTGATTTGTTATAAAAATTCTGTTGGAGGGAATGGGTTTGAGTATTTTATGATATGCGCGGGACAGTTTTTAGGATTTTAGTGGGAAATAGGGTTCGGTTGGTTTATTATGCACGCATTAGAGTGCTACTTTGTATGTGGATAATAGGTTGTTAAAGTTGTGATGTATGAGGTGGCGGAGGGAGTTTGCATTCGGCTTGAGGGGACTTGACGTTTCAGTGGGGTAAGGCAGGAGTGCTACATGTGAGATGTAGTAAATATATTGAGTTCGGTGACAAACGAGAGTGTGAGTGAGTTTATATTAAATGCATTTGCCCGCAGTTTTACCATCTTTAGAAAAATCTTACAAAACAAGGTGTACAAGGAGCTCTAAGAAGATCACCGGCAAACCGTGTAACTTTTGACCAGAATTATCCATTTCTCGATCAGGAACATGGCCATCCCATTTAGTGGTTTAAAAAATCTATACTGGCTTTTTCAGCGACATTTCAGTGAAAACAGAAGCAATCTTAACGAAAAGTGTAACGTTTTCGAGAGCTTGTTACTCATGATCTGATAGCGTATTTAGCTACCTCAGGCAGGTAAATACCTCAGTTATCCATCAAGTTGGAGGCTGAAATGAAAGACAATCCATTATCGAGTCGCAATTGGGAGAAAACGTAACAACAATTGAAACGTTTTTAAGCGCTGACAGCTCCGGATCTGATAAACCGATTAGTTTTGAATGTTGGCAAATGCATTGAGTGGATTTTCAGTGTTTTTATGGGCTACAAGTTCCCCAGTTGACAGCAGTCTTTCGATTGCTTAGGGTCGAAAAGGTTGAGCGGTACTAAAAATCGACAGAAGGGAGAATAATTATTAATATTCAAGAGCACATCTTATAGGTCTGTAAAATAGAGGTAGAGATTTTAAACCTTAAACTTTCTAAAAGGGCTATCAGTATCATATTTTACATTTTCTATAACATTTTCGTTTTTTTGTGCGACTGTTGTAGAAGCCTATTTTTGGTTTAGACGCAAGTTACACGAAAGGAACGACAGGAGGATTGTATAGAGTTTGGTGGACCAATACTGGTACTGTCTCATAGATTTCGAAAAATGTGTCCGCCTAAGATAGGAGTCGCTTAAAAAGGGGAAAGAACCTTTAAAGGGAACAAAGTTTTGTCTTCTCTTATAAAGTTGCTCATCGCCAACTCGGACTCCAAGACGTGCAATAAAAATTTCCGCCTTCTACATTCGCCTTAAGTATGCCGAGGGTAAGATGGTTGCATCAAGTTTGACGTCTATTTTCCGTCAGTTCGGTATATAGAGATTAATGATCAAAGTCGATGGCGGAAGATCGAGAGACATAGGGGAAAGGTGTCATCTTGGGCACCATGTGTTATAAAAATAAAAATCGCGACGATAGGCCCCAAATGTTTTCAAATTACTTATCTTTCGACGGAGAAAAATCTCCAAGGTTGACTCAAATGTGACCTTTAAGAGGGCGAAAGTTGATGAAGACTGCAGATATAGACCAGGGCAATGATAAATGCCGAACTATGCTCTTCCTAGAGTGTCTTCCTACGTGTCTACAGTGTCTTCCTACGATCCAAGCGGCTAGTGTTCGACACTCAACGGTCAGCAAGTATGACACACACGCAACGACCAGCCATTCAGCGAAACGTCAAAGTTTCCCCACCGTCAACATCGACACCGAAAAAGGTGTCTCCGCTCTGCTAGACCGAGTGCTCTGGAAAATGGTAATCCGTGGTAAACAAGGGTCTTAACGAACAAGCCTCTTAAAGTCCGCCCAGAAAAGGGACCCCGAATACGCGCTCCACTCTGCAACTTTCATTCCTATCGCGGGAATTCCCTTGTTCCAGAACCTGATGCCTCATTACCCCCAATCCGAAGTCCGCCGCACCAAAGTTGTCTCTGCCGCCGTAATCCCTGCACACAAAAGAAGAAACCAAACAAAAACACGATCAAAAATTATGTCATTGTAAACTTAAGCTCCAAATTACTTGTATCCCCGAATAAGTCACCCATGAGCGATATCCCTGGACACATTTACATTCCACTTATTCGATCGATCCTATTAGCATGTCTTCTGTCGGCCGATCGTGCGACAGAATATCAAGTTACGTCACATCTTCTTGTGAGCATACCGCCGCGCGCCGTATGAATAAATTTATATCACACACGCGTTGCCCCGCGACTAGGCACCTTTGTCGCGCATGGGAACAGGAACAAGAACAAGAACGGGAACGGGCCTTGTTCGGAGTGGATACTTCTTAATCATTGATTTGATTAATTAAATGCCGTTTGATCGCGCACCTAATGATCTCCCCCGCATACCTCGGCACCGTTTTCCATCTGATTTATTGAAAGTGCGAGCCCGCTTAATTGTGTTAAGCGAAGTGTAAACCTTTCGACCACAAAAGGGAACACTGGCTGCACTTTGGTGCACAGTGGTGGAGACGAGGAGGGTACGGTGCGTGCTTCGCTGATGCTATCGTTGTCGCCGCAAATGCCCATAATATTTACATATCACCTGGGTAATGGATCGTTAATATTTCTGACGGCATAAATACCTACTGCCATGGTCTACTCTACAAGAACTCGCTACGACTCTCGGCGTCGGCGCTGCTGCTCTGCTCGCTGTCGTCTCTTGTTCTCCTTTCGTTGCTGCTGCGAACACCGAATTCGTGTCGGAGTGTGCTGGAGGCTGTCAGTGCACTCGGTGCTTGTCTCATTTCAAATGGATTTGGACCAAAAAAGCAAGGGCTTTAGCTTCTCATCGCGCATACGAGTATAATACAACAAGCCAAACGTAAGTGTTGGTGCTCGCTTGGATGCGGTTGATTGCGTCGACACGAGGTGAATTGAATCAAACTTTCGGCGCGGTAATGTGATGGATTTGCTTGTTGTTTTTGTTGGTGTTCTTGAAGAGGACCTTTAGGCTTTGGGTGCGCTGTTGCGCTTGAGTGGAATTTTGTTGCATTTTTGTCATATGAATGTGACACCTGTCAGTAGGTTTAAGACTTTCTTTTTCGAATTATGGGATTTACGTGGCGGTAACCCTTTTTTGTTATTGTGATCTTTTTCTTATATACATATATCGATCTGGCGTTTATGCAAATTTCTTTTGTAGGTCACAATAGATTATTCTTATTATTTTAAGACGGCATATGTCGTTACGAGTTCGCTGACTGTATTCAGGCGATTAGAAGAAGTGTAATGTTACATAGGTAATTTGGGGAATCGTTCGATTTCTAAGATTCGTGTAAAGTTTTTCATTCATTAGACTACATACCAATATATAGGCACACTTGAAAGTCAAAGATTATCTGTCAAATGCCAAAAAGGTCAACGCTGTCAAACTTGGTGTTTAAAACAAAAGGTGAAGTTTAAGAAAATCGATATCTTAGCTTTTATCGATATCATACCTTTGACAGCAATGCCATTACTAGATTTCTATAAATTTTCCTTTTCCGATTGCACTTTTATCTAGGTAGCCAAATTTAACTGTCAAAAATCAACTCAGTCTTGTGCTGTCATTATATCGTTGCATTATAAGGAACAAGCCGGAATTTGGCATATTCCCTTATACTCTCTATTTCGTTATTCTGCCATCGAGAAGATAATAGATGTATTGAGATCAGCTGTTGCCTAAAATCAACGATAAAACACTTGCACGTTTTTGAAAGTTAAGTTCAAGTCCTAGTTAAAGTATGAGTGTGCGAGTTTGAGAGTAAAAAGCAAAACAATTTAAAACACGTTCTTGTAGGTATGTAAAGTGGAAAAAGAGAGAAGATTAGCAAAATAACGAGTAACGAGTAGTTTTCCTTTAAGTTATAAGATCGAGGTGAATACATCAAGGGCAAACCAAGATGGCCATTGAAAGAAATATTCTCCTTCTCCTTCTCTTAAAAAAAAAACGAGTAACTGGTAATTTCTGCGGAGCTACGGACTCTGCTTTGGCTAAGCAAGCAGTCATTAAAAAACATAAAAGTCCCAGAAGTCTACACATGTTACCATAGACTTTCTCTTAAGAGTGAGGGAACTCAAAAAGTAACGAGTAACTACATTAATACTAATTTTGGCACTAAAATTTGAAGCAAATTTCATCCAATTCGACAAAGTCAATCAACTGGCAAAACAATGATAGCTGTATGTACAGCAATTATTTTAACTAATAGATCAGAACAAAGGCGAATATGTATGTTTTTTTATAAAAACATTGAGTTTTGACAGTGTTTAGCTAGTTTCAACTAGCTGATTTCCTAAATTGTAATAAATTATTTCTGTACCGCTCACTTGCACTGTTGGTTAGCAACTCGTTACTTTAATTGCATTTTGAGAAACAAACAAGAATATAAGGAATATACGTCACGTCATCAATCGAATTTTGGTAGACTTCTGCCAGAAGAATAGCTCTCGGAATACATTTGCTACAAAAGTTTAAAGTGTAACTTACCTACGTAGGTATATGACAGAGTTAACAATCTTTCTGACGTCTACAGAAATGTATACTTTGTCATTTCACATATATGGATGGATTTTTAGCTTTCCCTTTCTTTTTCAAACCTGCACTCGCATTGACGTTTTTTGAATCTGTCACTTTTCCAAAATACAAATAACAACTGTTCCTGAAATAAAGTAACGAGTAAGAATTTATAACGGTGTACGGTGGTTTCAAAAAGCTAAGGGTCTTCAGATTTCGCTGGCAATTCGCAAACTTTTTCTGTCATTAAACTTAGATCTGTCATTGTGACAGGGGTTATGTCTCCTACGTATTAGAACACAGTACACTGAAACTAACCAACTTTTTTTAGTATTCGTCAGAAACTCAACTGAAAGTGCATCAAAATCAAAAGTTCATATCTACCTATCTAATCGCTACTCGTTTTTAGTGTTGTCCATGTAATTTCACTGTCATAACAATCCATACACTGCCACCGATTCATCTTCGCGATTCCCACGATGTCACTTCGTCTCAAAACAAAAACACCATTCGCTTGCACAAATTGCGATCCGCAAATTGCACAAATGCAACTATGTACGAGTTAGATGCAGCAAATTGCACAAACCCGCAATTTGCCGAGAGTCACATTTTTCGTAACAAGCAAATAATTGTCGCCAATCGCGACATTGTCTGAGAGCCGCCGTAGTCTCCTCCAGCGCTGATGATAGATACAAATTTCATGCGCTGTGTAGTGCAGTTGTATGGAGGCTCCACACATCCACTGCTTGACAACGATAATTGCAAGATTTATCTCCGGTGCATCATGGGGCGATGTTGCACTTCCCCATACCAGATCACCTCGCTCTCTCTAACGTCTGGAGTGCGGCTGCGGATGGCATGGCCATTGCCAAGCAACATTTCGTCTTCAGGTGTGCGAAATTGTCCATATTACTCGGCGGAGATATGTCAGTGCATAAGTCGTTTTACGACATCGCTGGAATCGAAATTGGAATATGCCCCACAGATTGTGTACAGATTTCATTAAGGGACCTGCACAGTTTAAGCCTTGCTGAGGTTATGTTCCTTGGCGAGGGTAGAGCTTACTGCAGTCGTATACTTACTCCATTCCATAGGCTTAAACTTACTCTGCGGCGAGGTGACGTCCACGAATTTGTTGTCGCCGCTATTTCGCTGTATCTTCGGAATGGGAAATGTCAGCGGGAGTTATATCTATACGGTGGTGGCGCAAGTTGACAGCCAAAAGGCGGCACCCATCGATCGACCATTTGTCGATAGTCAGTCGATCGTAGAGGGGGGTCAACGTCACATTGGTGTATGGGGTATGTTGTATGTTGTATGTAGCACGGCATGAAGTGAAAATCAAATGCAATGGCAATGCGGCCGCCAATTGAATGTGTTCAGTGCGCGGTGTGCTGCCAATCGAATCAATCATAATCTGTTGTCTTTGATGTCGTGAGGGTTCGTTACTTATTTTTTTTTTCTCTTGTTTTTTGAAGGAGATCATTTGTTTCGTTTGTCGAACGTTCAAGTCGAATGCCATCTTGCGGATTTGAAGAGACAGAAAGAGAGACAACGTCGTAAAAAATCATTAAACAGAAGAGAACTATAGAGGTCGTGATGTGAGGTCGTTCCCGCCTCTTGCACGAGTAGCTGTCATTTTTTCTTTTTTTTTAATTTGTTGTCCAAGCTTTCAAGGTTTCTTTTTAGATTTTTGTTTTGTTCAGTTTTGTTACAATGAGGTTTCTCTATGTCCATTGAAGACATTTTGGATTTTTGTTACGATAATTATCGGTTAATTGTTAGTCTGTCAATTGATGGATGTACGTCCATTGGATGTGAAATATTTTAATTAACTTTGTGGTAAAGGAAATAGGGAAATGGGATTGGCCTAGGTGGTAAAGGTACCGCGGGAAGGTCACGAATTTTCTGGTCTTTTGTAATTGGCGGGTACTTTAGTGGTTCAATGTTGCACGATGAAGTTTCACAAATGTGAAGGTATAGCACAAATGTACCGACTCTTCATAGGTTAAGTGGAAGGGATTTTTTTTTTTACAAAAGCTGGGTTGAGTTTACGGAGCACCAGGCACAATTTGGTAACAACCTTCGTCATGACAAAGCGCCACTTCTAGAGCTGTCAGATAAACGAGCACGTCCAGCTCCGTCTACAACTCTGTAGGCAAATGCAAGTTGGTGTCATTGTGTCTGCAGCGTAATTGAATCCGCGTGTTGTCAATATTTGACAGCTCGAAGCCTTAGCTCCCATTGCATTCAAGGGAAAAGTCGTTTATTGTTAGCGTATTTAGCCATTTGCATGTTTCTAGGAGCCATTTTATGACAGCGGCACTTTGTAGTAGTTTTGTTCGTGATCGGCATTACAGTTCAGTTTTTAGTATTTTTATCGAGATGGGAGCTTACACCCTTAAGTCGCTATATTTAAATTCCGCTCCTCATTCGTAAATATTAATAATCAAATGCGCAAAAGTAAGTTAGATGGCAGGCGTTTTTTGTTTTAAGCTCAGCATATACTTAACAAGTAGCATTTCAGCTGCGAATAATCTGTTTAGTCAAGGGCAATGTATTCGTTCAGTTACAGGAAGCGCTTAAGCAAAAGAAGCAACATGCTAAAGAGACAGTACACACAATTGGATCACTACAATTTGGGATCTATTTGCTTCTCCTGTGTATCGTACATTTTACAAATTTTACTGTGAAAATTAAAAGAACATGCACACAAAATATCCATTTACATTAGTTTCCCACCTTGTAACTGTGACATCTGCTGTCAATTCTCAATTTTTTAAGTTCGAACGCCACCATTCAGTTACAATATCCACCAATTGATTAATTTGACGGCGCAGGACCGTTTTATTCGCAAGTCTCCAACTTTGTGTCCTTATGACATTTGGGGTGCGTTCATAAGCTTGACACATAGTTCATACAAATCATATTTAGCACAACGCCGAGCAATAAATTCCTTAAATTTGTAAAATCTCATTGTATTGCTGTCACTTGGCATCTCCCAGACTATAGCAATTATTTGAAAACACTTGTTCCACTGTCGACATGTCCCAACTACATCGTCATCTTCGCATCATACACATACCTATACCTACACATAATATATTACAGTGGAAGAGCATCATATCCAGTTGGCAGTGTCACATCCAGTAATCACCACAAGAATAAGCAAAACAACGCGCATAAAGATCTCACACATCACGTATACCGATGATGACGATGATCTCCACAGCATGGAGACGATCAGCATCATCATCATCATCATCATTGTCATCCGATGGCAATTCCACTTCTCGCGCGCTCATCTTCACCATCAACGAAGATGCAATTTGAAAAGTCTGTGGCGAAACGAGTCCGAGCGAATAACTGGTCTCATCTTGTTGTGTTTGGAACTATATCCGAGAAGCGAGAACCACTCAAGAGACCCCATAGGAATTGGATGAACCTCCTCGACCGGATAGTCCGTCCATCCGTCTGATTTTGAGTGATGCTGATGAGTTATGGTGGTGCACCACTACCACTATATAGCACCGCGGCAGCCAGCACCAGCACCTCGGAGTGCAAGGTCAACTCAAGTCTTCGGTCTCGGAGTTGGAGTGCAATTATACATTTTTTCCTCTATTTTCCCGCGAACTGCAAGCTCTTTAACTGATTATTTTCCTGGATTCGAATCGATTGAACCATCGCGCTGTCTCGCTCTGAACTGGTTTCGCGCAGTGGCTGTGGCATGTTACTGATGCTGGTACGGGTGCCGGTGCAACACTTGTTCCGTGATCGATCTGAGGCGGACAATAAAAAAAAAAAAAAAAAACACAACTCCAATCCAAAGAGTTGACTTCATTTTCGATTCGCCGTCCCTCGGCGAAGTGACACGACGAAATGGCTGAGGAGGAGGAAGCAGAAAATGGTGCGTGCACTGGCAATCGGCAAAGTGACACGACAGTGGAGGGGAACTGTGGTGTAGGAGGCAGTCGTTTGAACTGCCCTCGAGTGCTGCAAAGTTCCCATGGAATTCACGCTGACGTTCACTTACGTTTTACGTACACTCGTGTGTGTTGACAAAATGACAACCAATCGTGTTGTGTTCCCATGGCACGATATGTGCGCCGCGTTCGATTGATTTTCTTATTCACTCCTTCTGCCACAAGGCACGTTTTGCCCCACAACCACTACCACGGGACTGTCAGAGGCCGATTTGACAATCGACAAAATCGAAAACTTGATTACAGTTCCAACAACGACCGACGCAGCGACGATGAGGACGGGACTGTTGGAACGTCGGCCGGACGGCAGAGGGGAAGGGCGACGAGGCTGGCGGACAAATTGCACGAAAGAGTGAAACAGACAGAACTGAACTGAACAGATTGAGTGGCAGCCGGAATGTCGTGTCTGACATGTTTTTGAAAGGCACTTGCAACACCACCTACACTTCAGCCGTTCCATTTACCGCCGCACGGTAATCATCATCGTCACCATCGCCATCGCCATAACGATTGCCATCAAGCCCACTTCGACATCCTTCGCGGTAATTGTCAACTGGAAAAGGAGTCACACAGCAAAAACGACAACGACGACGTTCGACAGCGCACAAAATGACAGAACAGCACGGCACTGAATGGAACGGAACGGGTATAAAAACGACAAAGACGACGCAACGCAAAGCAAAATGGGGCGTTATAATGAAGTTAATTATGTGAAGGTGGTTTGGCAGGAAGAAAAATTGCTCGCCTCGAGGAATGGGCATTTCGTTATTGTGATCGAACGAACTAGAGGTATATGTAGTTATTGATATTTGCTTTGTTTTGCTGTCGATTTTCTTTTGTTCTCCTTGCGAGTGGGCATTTTTGTTCCCATTAATTTTGCAATGAAAAGAAGAAGAAGAAAAAGAAGCACTATATATACAACAGGTCGCAAGTGCTCGAGTGACAGATGGCGATAAGATGCATTTTGTTATTGACAAAAGCAAATGCTAGAGCGAGAAATGATTCTCGCTTTTCGCTTTGTTCCTTCCGGCAAAGGGTCAATGTCAGATCGGAGACTGACGCTAGGTATACAAAAAATATTACATAGGTATGAACATTTTGCGACTGCAAACGTAAATATTTTGCATTCCACCTTAAAGTCGACGTGATTAATGCAATAGTCGGTCTTGAACTTGACATGTGATAATGCACACATGCACACACCATGTGCTTGCAACTGATTTGCTGATTGCTGATATGAAATAAGTTTTTTCTCGAGATTTGCCTTCATTTGCTAGGGCGCCGACTTTTTTTGACGTCTAACAAAGCATATAGAAAAGTATATAGTTAGGTATGATGTAACGCGCCCCTAAAGTTCAGTTGAGTAGCAATCAATTATAGGCAGGTATTCCACCAATAATTGTGCATTTAAACGCATATATAACAGACCGATTTAGCTAAATGTCAAAAAGCGGTGGGTATAGTTTGTAATATTTCAAATTCAAATGGCAATTACTGTAAAATGTATGCGTTTAAAACACTAGGGCTTCGATCCAAGTTACAGCCCATTGAAATAAAAAATTAGCTTCAGCTTTGACAGTTCAAAGAGGTTGATACCTATTTAAATAAAGAAGCAATATTGTTATAAGCGTGACATGTTTTGCTCTAGCACAGGTTCTGTGACAGACAAATTTGATAAATACTTGTCCAAGTCCAAGAGTCTTAACTTTATCATAAGTATAACGACATCTGTCACAGATCCCAAAAAGTTTATAAATCGTATTTGGCCTAGTTGGAAGTTTGCTTGGAGTCTGGCCAGTAAAAGTAATGTATTAAGCTTTTATTGTGATAGATTGGAGGGCGTGCAGAACTCTTGCTTACTAAATCTGACAGCCGGCAGTCGTATTATGCTATATATTTTTTTGGCAAATCACAAGACCTGGGATTTCAGTTGTTGTATGCAAAGGGAAAGAGTAATCAACAAAGCTAGTCTAGAATTTTTGAACTGTCTGTCTTCACATTCATTTGCGTCAAACCTATATGTCACCTGTTGAAACACAGTCTTTGATATTGCAACACAAATGTCTCGCAATGTGTTTTAGTTCATTCGAAAAAAAAACCAGCTGTCAAAAATTACATTTTTATTACAAAATAGTTAGTCGGGAGTTCAGTGTTTGCAATGCGCTCACCCGCTAGATGTCTAGACGCACGTCGAACTCGCTTTAAACTGACGTTAAACTCATATTGTCTCCCAATTTTAGTAAATTTTAGTAAAGCTTCGCATTAGTCTGAATAAGATATTGCTGTAGTTATTTTATAGCTGTCAACGTAGACAGCTACTTTCGTTGAATTGTCATGATCAAGCTTATTGAAAGGCCTAACAAACTGATGTTTACTGCTGCACGCTAATTGTCATAATCTGATATGGCAAACGCAAATAAGCTACTACCAAGTACCAACCGAAGCGACGGCCGCCCTTTTGCATGGATATTGGATATACCTACGAGTATAACAAGTCAGAGTTTCCTCACCATTGACCATTCAAACGCAATGGACACCGAAATGCAAATTCGCTTCCGTTGCCCGCCACAACTATAAATAAATGGCTTCGGATTCTTATCACTTAACGACGAACTCTTTTGCAAATTGAAAAGCCCAAGGAATGTGTGTCAACGCCTCTTTCTTCGAACTCATTTGCGATTTAAAACTCCCAACCAACTCTACAGCTAAATCCCGCGAAAAGAGAGAATTTTTTGTTAAACAAATCTGCCATTAGCATGCCATAAGCAAATTAAATTCGTCAAATTGCCTGCGCCATCTATCGCTGCGGCCCAAAGTGGGCTTGTTAGTCCATTTGGCTGTATCCACAATACTAGTTGCCCTGTTCATCTTCCCACTGAACGCGGCGAATTAACTAAATTATCTATGAATAAATATCTTGTCAAAACAATTCACAGTGTTTCGGTTTTTTATATAGATTTTCACACAATTTAAAGTGAAATTAGTTGTTGTATGGACTTGGGTTGGAAATGGAAAATATGTTAATTTCGCTGTACCTCTATAGATAAAACTTTTCGGTTACATGAATGTTGCTGGCATAAACGTAAAAAAATAAATAATTCATAAATTGTGGCAGTTAGTGGCTAAATGGTAGCAACCAAACGAGTGTTCGTACATTCATTCGAGTTGTCATATACTATAAAGTTGAGAGATTATGTAAATTTGTTTAAATGGTTTTCGGAAGGTTTCTACTAAATTCGCCGCATGGATATAAACTATAGAGTTGTTAGGAAACAAATAAATAACACTTTTAAGTGTTTTTTTTCTTCTTCTTTTTTTTGTGAATGATGGAGTGATCTTGTTGGAGGTAGGCTTTGAGCTTGGGAAACCTTGCGATAAAGGGCGACTGACAAAGTTTATGATCTGTAGCAAAATGGACGTAAACGGTTCGCATAGGAATACAAAGTGTGGCAATTGTCGTGGAAGTTTGGTAGTTTGCTAAATGGTGAAGAACTCCAAATGGCGAAGAGTCAATTGCCCATTTAACAGTATAACATTAAAAAAAACGTAAAAATTAGCACAGCAATCTTATGAGTAAAGCGCTCTTTTGACAGGAGACAGAGCACAAATGTCATAGAATGATATCGCTGTCATTAATCAGTTTGACCACAACCGGCTGTCAAAACTGAGGTGCGTACTGCACTGCGTAGATATAAAAAAGTATTTGCAATTGACGAATGGGAGAGTTTTGACTGCGATGCCCGGTGGTTAAAATGTGTACTTCAAGGAAATGTGACAGCTGGCGAAATAAACTAACTCTATATATATGTTATGTATTATGGTTCTCCCTTCAATTTTAATTTCCGTTGAATCTTTTGCAGGTGCAGGGAAGTTGTTTATGTAAAACTCTCACATTCTGACATTAAAACATCAAAAGTCCGCTCCGTTGGATGTCAAATCACTTACCTTACTCCCCCTATGAATACTTAAATACACATACTAGCAATTTGGGGATTGGTTTGTATACATAAAATCAAGTACCTATAGTAAACATAAATGTACTAAGAAAAACCGCAAATACTTTTGGACCAAATTCGCACCAAGAACACAAGAAGAATTTTTGTTCGACTCAAGAGTGTGCCTTGGTACGAGTGGATATAAAAAGGGTTATTTCGAAAAGTATTCACGGTGGTCCACAACTCAGTGTCCAGACTGTCATTAATGTCACGGCATTTGGCTGACAGTTAAATCCACCACCCATCTACGGCTACGACCTACCATAGGCCATGTCATGTGGAAACGGAATACTTATTGCCGGAATAAAGTAGGATTATGACAGTAATGCCACCATGAAGTGCTGCAGCATCTAGCTTTAGATCTTTTCAATAGACCATGGCAATAATTCACAACTAGGCATAAAGACGGTAGATGGTATTGTCAAGAATGTAAGCTGTAGGTAAATGGTTGTATGCAATTTGGTGTTGGCACCAATTGCACGTATACGTATCTCATTTAATAAATCTGCGATTTTGTGTGCGTGGGAAAATTAGTTTTATGAAATACTGGACTCGCTCATTTAAACAACTCGGTTGAAATGAATACATAACACTGGAGATTTATGGTGACTCGCAGCTAGCAGGGCGATAAACAGAAAGGAAGAGCTAAGAGTCAAATTTCAATTTTACAAACTCACGGAGACCCTTTTAGTAAATTGAAATTAATTCCTGATAAACACATACAAGCTATGTCGCTGCGGATGATTTACGTTTCTGTCAAATGGACGTCAAAACAATTTAGGTAGATTCACAAAATGGGTTCCGTCGCTCTCTCAAAATTAAGCATATCCAAAATCAACGTCGGGAACACAGCCAGTGTCGCATTCAATCATAATCGCTTTTGAGCAGGTTGCCAACTTTTTTTAAGCGCGTAATGCGCACTGGTATAGAGGATATTTTATTTTTGACAGTGCGGCGCAACACAGCCAAAGCTACTCTATTCTTTAATTTCTTTAATTTTTTCTCAGTTTTTTAACAGCAAAAATTTCATTAGAGAAACAAATTGGCACAGACAATTCTGACAGCTACAGATGACTTTTAAGAGTGGCTGGTTCTTAATAGGTTGCTGCAATTAGGACAGCGACAGCAACGTTGGACTTATAAAAAATCATGAATTCAAAGTTTTATGTGCAAATGCTACTTGACGTTTTTTTTCCACTTCAAAATGCGGTGCATTTGTTTCCACCCTTGGTAAAGTTGCTGTCGATTTTTTTATCTTTTTACTACCTACCGACGACTTTTGCTGTGAGGTTGGTCGTGTTTTCAAATAATCTGCGTTTTTCTATTTCTATAGCTCTAGGAGTTATATGTCTAACGACGATATTGCTGTCGATTGTGTGTCACAAGTACGCGACTCCATTTTAAGCCAGCGGTTCTAAAAAGCGTGTCAAGGTTGCTGAATATTTTGCTGTATAAATTTGTTTCCCGCATAACTTCTGCTGCTGAAGTTGTTCCTACTGTCAATATTTTTGTTAATAGGCACTAAGCACTAAATAGCTGCAAGCAAAGGCATTAGTATTAACATCAGCTAGGGGTTAACCTTGGTCTTGTTTTACTTTTCGACTGTTTCTAGATCTAGAGTAAGTTTCAAATCAAAAATCAAAAAAAAAAATGTTTTAGGAGCGGCAAATTTTTGTAGTTTTAAAGACCCCTACAGTGCGAGCACCATTTTTGTAAGGTGTTGCATTTATTTTACTTAGACAAATGCTAGGAGTGGGAAGAAATATACTTAGATTGAAAAATTGAAGCAACCAACGTTTAATTTTGATAAATTCATTCATTTTCAATCGGTTCTTTTTAGGCCGACACTTCTAAGCCAGTGAAGTATTTTTGTTACAAGCTATTTTACTTATTTCTCTTCATTACTTGTCAGCTTGAAGCTTCCACTTCAGCTTCTTGTTGATTTGCAAACACTCATAATTATTGATTAAGAAACTCTTTCCGTTTTGGTAAGTCTGTCGTCTAAAGAATGCTGCAGGAAGTGTTTTTCGTGAATGTTTTTTGTGAAAAAGAGAATATTTGTTTAAAAAACAATAAACATGGTTTCCACCTCTGGCAGGGACAACTCCCTTAAGCAGACGAACACTTTGTCAGTGTCAGAGACTCAGAGATCTTTCACGTATAGAATAGTTGAATACTGTGGTTGTTATTGTTTCTCCATAGATGGCGTTTCTAACAGATGGAAGAAAATTCAAGTTCATTTGCAAATGAAGTAAGAAAAACTCACAGAAGCAGATGATTGTCAGAGGCATAAGGTAGGCCCTAGGATCCGTATGGTACTGCTGCGCCAAATATTTATTTACTAAAGTCTGCACCACTAGCCCTTTGATAAGGTATAAAAAAAATAAATTAAATTGAATCTGTTTACAAAAAAATCCATCAAAATTCATTTGGGGTGTTTGCGACTTTACATACGCAGTTTCGAACCATTCAGACTTGAGAGTTTTAAAAATTTCTACTCGCTTTGCCAAGTGCAATCGTTTACGGCGAGTGTGAGAACTACCACCGATCAAATGCCTGTGGCAAAATTTTAAAAATCCAAGTTATAGCGCAGCAGCCAGTTATGGTTAATTAGTGTCCAATCGAGTGGTGATAAAACTTACAAAAACACACTAAACCTCGAGCGACATACACATAAACAACGAACCCGCTCTAGCGAGATGCGCATCATATTTTATTGTTGACCAGTGACGACTATAGATCTCACTGATGTGTGAAAATCACACAGTAAGTGAATTTACTTGATTTCAGTTCGATGATAGGTATGTATATGTAGCTTTGTTTGTGCAAGCATTTCAAATCAAATGTCCTTTAGATAGTCGTAAGATGAGTAAGCATACCTACACTCGAAGTTGAACTCAATGCGCAGCCGAGTGTGCACTATACTATAACAAATTGCGAAATAATTTAACAGCAACAATTTATTTACTAATTATTTTGTGTTCGCTGTGCATGCAACAAACGCAAAAGACAAAAGACCGCGTTCCTTTGTCTCGCAAAAGTCAAAAGTGTCCTTGTGCTGACCTTTTGCTTCGCTAAATTTACGTTTTCTTCTCTTCAATTGCACACGCAAAGCTGTACAAGTGCACAGCGCGCATATGTATTCTGTATACCTACGAGGTAAACAAAGAGTTTTATTTATAAGAAAACATTTTTATAAATAATTTACTAGGCACTACACGAAACGAAACAATTTCCACTTTTAATTGAGTGGATGCGGCATTGCGAAAAGCGCGTTCACTATGACGACGACGACGACGACATCGTATCGTCGCTTCGTTGGCGGTCTTTCGCACTCGGACTGAATGAGTGGAAGGAACTACACCCACTAGGCCTTCGGTTAGGATTAGAGAAGGCTAATCCAACAGCTTTATTGCGACAAATCATGTGACGACTTAATTTTACTGCCAGCGAACAGGAGACCATTTTTAATTTCAAGTGACGATCGAACTTGCTTGCTACCTGAACTTATTGTTCGATTAATTTAAAAGGAGAACATACATAGAACGCCGCTGCTGGCGTATATGATTAAGAAAAGTTTCAAGATCGCTGCAGCGCGATAGCCCCCGCACGATAGTATCGTAATGAATGTGTTAACATGAGGATTATAATTACAGAAACAATTCCGATTTATTTATGTACATATCTGCAGGAGAACGCGACGACCAGCGGTACGGTGTTTGCGCGAGTATATTTTTCTTAATCTTTTATTTTATTTCTTAATTAACGTGCAAATTTTTATTGTGCGTTGTATTATGGTTGTAGGTGCACTGGGAATAATTACAGTTCGCTCAACATACATATTTGCCGGACTTTGAAAATAGTTTTAGTGCGATGAGTCCGGGTGTTCGGTTGAATTTGGGCAAATTTGTTAATTTTTACGGAGAAAGGGGAGTCCGCTTGACCAAAAGCCAGGTCATTCAGATGCGTTTCTTTAAAATTATAACTATGTAAGTGAAATTAGGTTTTAAATATATCACATATTCATTTAATACCCTTTGAGAGAACCGAACGTTAGAACAAGTCTTCCGTTGTCATTTTAACGAATTTTATTAGTACATTGAGTGGCCTTAATGAAGACCGTCATTTGTTGCTACTCACAGTGGCTTAGAGGGGTACCAGGTTCGGCCCTCGTAAAAAAACAAAATTCCATCTCAAGGTTTTTTACTGCTGCGCCATCTTTCGCAAACCTCTGACAAATACCCTAGAGTACGACTGTCATGACAGAGGCTTCTTAATGAGCCTTTTGGACTCGGTATACGATTGTAGATCCCTGCCATTCGTCCCAAAAATTAAAAACTCACACAAATGGTTGTGACAAGCTAGGCCTAGGCTCCCTACGGACCTGTTGCTCCAACTATTTATTTATTTACCCCCGTATTAATAAACGCTACGTAAAAGTTATCAACTCGTTTTTCAGAAGTTACGTCAAATTTTTGTATTCTATCTGATGCCTACTAGCTAACTAACTTGTGCGCATTTGGTTATTGTGTGTGTTTTTAAGGGCAATTGTATCTTAATTGAACAGAGCCATGCCCGAAATTAGGATGCACCTGGACTACATACTACCTTCAGTGGAATTAACACGAGCGAAGCGAGTCACCCACTTAAAAAATGCGATAGTAGAGATGAAATTACCAATTGAACGTCTGGACTGAAGTTCAGTTCAGTTGTCTCAAAGGGTTTTATAAAGGTGATCTTCTATTTTGTATGTTTAATTTCTAAACTGCTCATTCAGCGCAGCGCAGTCTTCTTTAAGCTAGAGATATTTCAAGTATTGAGAGGTGTATACTCAAACAGCACGTTTTATCTATTATACTTGTGTTTCTAAATAAAGTCTTTTTTAAGGTTTTTTTTTTTTTTGATTTTTTATCAGCACTTTTGGCAGCAACGATTTGACAGCTGAAATGCTATATTTGTTCTTATTCTGGTCTGCCGTTTCATCCCAAATAGAGGTTAGAAAAACACCTATGGAAATTGAGGAGATGTGTCCGCGAATTAAGTAGCTTTTGGGCCTCATTTTTATCACAAGCTTTTCTTCAACGATGTGTCTAATTTCGGCTGACAGAACACTTAATTGCTTGAATCTTTGTTTCATCCAGAAACAGCCAATAGAGGTCGCTATGGATCCATAATTGCTGCCTTCTGCTTTATACAAATAAATGGCAGTGGATGTATTGTGTTGTGATGCAACATGCCATTTATACCTCTGCTGATAGTATCTTGACTGTTTTTACTTTCGAAGGACATTCGGCTAATAATGCGCCACACCAAACAGTCGAACAATCACATACACAGAATACAGTACTTTTAACATCTAAGACGAAACAAGGCTAAAATATTGGTAAAGCAACATGTACGGCAACTTCGGCAAGCAAAAGAACTTCATCGTATTACCGAACTTTATTGACAAAAATTTACAGCAGCTTCCTCAAGTGTAACAAATTATAAGGAAAAAGAAAGTACCTACCTACACATCTTAAAAAAAATGCGAAGACATCTGAAAGCTTGAATAGGTAGGTACATCTTCGATTGGGAGATCTTGAAAACATTTTTGGCAGTGACATTTTGCTAATGGCTGCCAATAAGCACTTTTGTGACAGGTTAACGAGTGTGGATGGTGGATGGAAGAGACAAGTGACACTTATTAAAGAGAGCGCTACAAACAAAGTTCGACATTTCAGAGTACAAATTATAACCTACTAGTAGGTACGTCGTTTATATAAATATCAAATAGGTAGGTACTCATTAAAGACACGCCCAACAATGCGACTACTCTGCCGTTCTATTTATCGCATCACATATAAAATTAAACAAAAACATAGGTATATGACAGCACTTTGTGTCATTGCGACAGATATGTCAGCGAGTGTTTATCGAAGACACCATTTGTTCCGAACGCACCCAAATAAACGATTTCGAAACTAAACACGAGATGTGGTAGCATTTGTCAGTCGATTTTAATTTAGCAATCGTCCGCAAAGTCAGTGACCAAGCTCTCTGCTGAAGCTGCTGCTAATGTGTGCTGTGCTAATGTGCTTCTGTAATATAATTTCGACTAGTGTTAGTGTCACCATTTAACCATATAGGTACCTAGCACTTAAACAAGTATAAAACTTCGAAAATTCGAATAAAAAAGAATAATGGCTGAACGCATTGTCATTCTCTGTTTATTTAGCTAAAAAATCGAGTATTCTTTTACTGGTGACTTGCTGTCAAAGTTCAGGTGTGGTATTGTTATAATTTTCTGCGCGTCTGTGTCGCAAATATCATGATCGAAATTCCATAGTGAATTTAGCAAATTCCGTGATGGAAATATAGATCATTCATTAAGAAGTCTTATTGCTGTATTATTGACTCACAAATGAGTAAGTAAAAGTACCGCCACAAAATGGTATGCAACTAAGTATAAAAATATATCCATCAGTTGCGTTGTTAGCCATAATTGCGTTTGTATGTGTGACAGATCATTGGAGCTTCAGCTGAAATCCTGAAATCTAAATAGGTACCTAGGTCTCTGCTTTTGTAGACCAAAGCTCGTCTGGACTGTTTCTCTAATATTTTCATAGCTAGTGTCAAAAGCTGAAATCTGTTTTGTTTTACCGAAGACACTGCACAACCGAAACGTCAAAAATGTAAATATAGGTACTTAGGTAACTACTGATTTGATGAAAGCACACATGGTAGGTAATTCAAAAGTTTAGTCGTTTTAAGTAGGTAGGTACCTACTTTGTGTTAGATAGGTATCTATGTTTGTAATAGATTTGAGAAAAATGTCGCTTATATATCAATTCTTGACAAAATTTGACGGTTGCACTTCCTTAGAAAAATAAAAACACATCACGGCCAGCCAGCAATCAGGCATCTCAAACCATTGTTCTGTCCCCATTTCTCAGGTGCGAATAGGTAAGTACGTAGGTAATAAACCTCCTTATCTTTAATTTAAGCAGGTTGTTAGTCAAAAATGGATGGCGATGATGGCGGTATTTTACGCACTTTGTTATCCATTGGTCAATACAAAGCTATTTCATCGTTAAGGCCACGAGAGGCTTATCAATCTGTCATAAACGTATACGTTTTTCGTATATCCTTCTGTCATTTCAATGTTTGCCTAATTTATCTTAAGTCTGTTGAGTATTTTATAACAAATTAGGCGGTTACAACAACTGCAATTGCATACCTAGATAAAGTTTTGTAAGGAAATTTGTCGACCATTGGCTGAACCGTAAACCTTCCTACCTACCAACTTATTATCTGTAAAATGGAAACCAACCCACCTACCTAGTTAAAATTTTACAAACAAACAAACCTAAGCCCCACAGTTTAGTGCTTTCGTTGCTTTTGCTTTTTGTGTGAACTTCGTTTGTTTAATTGTGAAAAGCGAGCAAATCGCACTTGAATTGCTATCTCTGAAATATCATCCTTGCATTTAACGAGGTGTGTACTACAGAAATTACAGAGTAAGGTTAAGAAAGATTTTCAACTATAAAACTGACCCGCTCGGCATACAAAAAATGTCCAAAAGGTACCTTTTCATTCTTACACTATATACTTGACAACAAATTTTGTCAATTTACTCACCAATTTGTAGAAATGTCAAATGCAATCATCCGTCGCTGCTTGCTGATTGTGCAGGTAAATCCCTTTGTCGAGTTCGCCGCAATCGCTGATGCAGACCGTGGGTGCGTTCGTAAGCTATTTCACTCAACTTTTGTGTTTTGAATATTATAAAGGGAAAAAATCACAGACACCTGCAAACTTTGCACACTTTTCTTCCTTCCGTTGTCAGAAATTACGCGAGAACACGCTTCAAATTTAAATCCAACCCACTAACGATATAGGTACTCCAATTAGTATTCCTTCCTTCCTGCCACACGTTATCCTTTACTTATTTTTCGCTGGCAATAATTACACTTTTATTGCTGTGGAAACTTCAATTACATGGGCGCTGCTCCTCCTCTTCCGCGTAACAATTAAACCGCATAATCGTCGTTAAGGAGCATTAATTACACACATTCGACAGGGAACAAGAAAACAAAATATATATTCTGCCCGACATGCACACGGACTTGCAACAAAAATGGCGACACAAAAATAGCTGGCGCAAAAAAAAAACAACAAACTTGAGCGTGACTGTCAAACACTAATTCCAATTGGAATGCGATTCTAGGTAGAATTTCCGTGTGCGACGAATTTCTCCGTCCCGTCAAAATATAAATCCACACTGGGTTACACTGGCGGCGCTGCAGCAAAATGTCGTTCGCCGATCGTGTACTGGGTTGTGCTGCTGCTGCTTATGTCGCTAAACCAGTCCGAGATGCCAAATTACGCGACACACAGTCCTCCAAAGTCGTCGTTCCATGTAACACACTCTTTCTTCATTTTTATTTTCTTTTTTTCGCTTTTGAATTCTCTTTTATTTTTTGTTACTTCTTTTTTTCACTCACTCGACCAATGACACTCGACGATGACAAAAATTTAATAAAAAAAATATATATTCTATATACACACTGCGCGCCAGGGTATATAATATCAAGTGACAGAAGAGAGGACAGCACGAGATGGCGACACTGACGACAACTACGGCGACGACGACGACGAGAACGGAGACACAACTCCAACGACAACGACGCCAATGACAAACCGAAAGCGCTGAACGAACGACACGACTATACACCGCACCACATAACCAACACACAGAGTGCGCTGGCCAACGCACTCACACGAATGAGTTCTTAATCCACAAAGAGAGGGAGGTGACAAACGAAGAGAACCACTACTCAAGCACACACACACCACTCGTTCCGTTCGTCGTATGCAGCAAGCAAACCCCAAAAAGTCCTCGCCTGTCACCACTCTGTGTGTAGGGCTGCTGACAAAATGTCACTAGGGATGCGTGCCCAGATTAAGGGCAACAGTGTGTGTTGTACATATATAAGCACGGATGAACCTCTCTCTTTCTCGCTCGCTCTGTCAACCGAATTTTGTAATCCCGTCGTAATCCAATTGCTGTCGTCACCGAACGAAACGGACCAAACAAAAAAAAAACAAATCAACCGAGTGCGTCGCGTCTAAAGCGTCTCATCGAACGGACCCATTGATACTGGGCCCCATTGAGATGGCAAAACTTTGTGGCGATGGCGATGGTCATCCATGCCGCAAAAAAAAAACAACAGTCAAAGAGAGGGGGTCGAACACACAGAAAAATAAAAGTAGCCGCAGAAAACGCCAAGAAGCTGCGAAGGCAGAAGAAAAAGAGAACTTCAAGAACTTAAAGTCAGGTGTCGCCCCCCAAAAAGGCTGAAAAACACGACCCAAGTTGTGTTTTGTGTATTTGAATCGAAAGCAAAACAAAAATTGTCTCTCTCTGTGCAGAATGACACACTCTACACACACAGCCACTCGATGGGGCAACAGGGCAAACAGAGAAGAAGAAAAAAAGCACCAAGAAAGAGCGAAAAAGAAAGATAAACAGGCAAAGAAACGACCAGCCACCCCGTGCCGTGCCGTATGAGTGATTGTGATTCGTTTACGCCTCGGGCAGTTCGCTGGTGTGTGTAAATGCGACCGAAATGATATATAAATAGAAGTCTTTTTTTTCAACTCTACACACACACTGAAGTGGCAGGAGGACTCTTATCCGATTTGAAAAATCCTGTGACACTGTAAAATGTGTCCACTCTGCTATATGGAATCATATAAGTGTAATTGGGTGAGATCACGCACACTCTCCCAGTAACAGTTGTGTTGTGTTTGGGTGTTAAATTTAAAGATGGAGTGGAAGAGCAATTTTCTCTCTTTCTATAATTTTTAGAAAGAGAATAAAAACCAAGTGTCGGTTAGGTAGCGCCACGGTTTGGAAATTCGCACAAAATTTCTAAAAAGTTGGAAAGTTTTAAATGCCGATTCACATATTCCTGGTGTATTTCGGAAAAGTTTATCCGAAGATTTTTTTTGATTTTTTGGGGTTTTTATTTTTGTCGGACGCCCCGGGTTTTTCCTCTTTGGTCCATGCAAAGATTAAGACTCCAACTCCTAGACCGACTGAGGTAGGAATTCTTAAAAAATGGTCCATTTTCGATTGGTTTTCTTGTGCGGCTCAAATCAAACGTCATATCTCAGCCAAAGTGAAGTAATACAATCAATCTCTGGCGTTTCGGGACTAAGAATTTTGCGATGGATGTAGGTATCGGCTATAAGCGACGAAAACACAACAGAAAACATGAAATTTAGTTGGGACTGTTGTTTTTCTATTGTTCGGTAGGTAGGTATTTCTGCTCGGAAAGTTTGGATAGTTCTTAAGAGACTCTGGGCAGACTGTTTACTTTGGAAAAAGAAAATTGATGGGGGTGAACACTTTGGCTCATTACCAGTTAGGTACCACTCGAGGTCTTGGAAGTTAACTTAGCTGGCGACCCAGATAGATGGGCAATGGTAATTTGCTATTAAAGTCGGTAATTTCCATACCTACCCATAACACAACCTAAATGTCATCAAACGCTTTATTTGGAATTGTGCTCATTCTGCAAATAACTGGCAGGGGCTGTCCGAGCGCAATTAGCAAGAAATGTCGTTGCCCTCGTGTGACTATACAATGTTTATTTTAGATAGCTAGGTAGGTACCTACCCACTGCAATCGTGGGAAGCTAGATGGTCCTATGCTGAATGCTGTATATATGCAAGTAAGCGGCTTCCATCTCAAAATGAATGCATTAAAGCGTCGGTAAAAGCATCACATTTTGACAAATACTCACATCCATGTCACAATTTGGCACCCACTTATACTACCTAACCTAGGTAGGTACCTAGGTATCTTTAAGTTATTGAATAATTAAGATGATAAAATGCTTTGTGAACTTTGCTACTAAGTAGGTCTCTTAGAATGATGGAGTTTGACAGGCATGTTGAACCAACTGCGCTTTTCACCGCAGTCACCGGTCACCGGTCGCATACAAAAAATGCATTACAAATTTTCCGCCGCCAAACATGCGCAAAAGAACCATTGCTGGCTTGGAACATTTTCTCCGCATGGCAATGTCAGTCAGACAATCATTTCTTGTTCGACTTGATTGTTGACAAATCTTTGAAATTAAAAGAAATATAAATCGGTGGGTAAGCTTGACAATCGCTACGTTCGGATAACTACCTTGCTAGTTCATGTATAACGTCAGATACAGATTTGTCTGGAATATAGGTATAAATATATTTGAATTTGAACTTTGACATTTCGAAACTGCATAGGCTAGGTAGGTATAGCAAGCAGGATTTCCTTAATTGGACTTGTAAGCTGCCCCTCAATAAACGTCAACTGAAAGAACTTTTCACGCAACCAATCTGGGCCAGTAAAAACTGAAAAACCTACCTAACGTCAAGTCAGTCAGCTGTAACCTGTCAGACTTACTAAACTAGAAATCCCAATCAAATTTGATTTAATAGATGGTAGATAAGCGCCTACTAAAGTAAAAAAGAAGGAATAATAATAGGCTAACTGCTTGTGTGTATTTCTAAGTGGAGGCAGATACCTACTACAGTAAGGGATATCAGCTGATTGGTAATGTAGGTATAGGTACAGGTATCTACTTATAGCTAGATAGACAATTTCTTGTTGCATAACAATTTGTATAGCTGCACAGGGGTTCCCATTCCCTATCTTTCAGAACTAAACCGCTGGTGTTTGGGCTGCCAACTTTTCAATCTTAGTTTTTCGATTCGAACTGTTTTTTGAGGTTAGTGCAATTTCATTCCTCAAAACTATCCAATAAAGGGAACATTTAAAAACGATCTTGAGCAGGACGACGAGAATCCATACCTACCAAAACAGAATTTTGTTTGCCGAAATCTACCTAGGTACCTACCTTTACTTTGCTATAGAACTTTCAATCGAATTTGATAAAGTTCCCACTTAGCTGTCAAAGTAGGCATAGGGAAGAGGGGGGGAACAAATTGTGGGCTTACTTTTTAGCTCCATCTCATTTTCAATAGTCACAGCCTAATTTGCGAATGCATCCCCTAGTTTCATAAACAGAGTGAAGTGGGTTTCAGTTTAAATCGTTAAATCCTGAAAACAGTCAATTTTCTAAAATAACACTCAGAAAGCCATCAGCCAGCCTTAATTTTTGGAAGAAATTAGTTTATTTATTATTTATTGGATTTAAGCCCCGATAACGTTCTGTTTCCGATTTAGTTTTCAGTGGATATTTAAATATTTTCCGAACATATACCTACCTACCTAGACCTACCTAAACGTTCATCAAAAATGAAAGAGCCGTCGGATGGACAAAGCTGAATATGGGTGAAGCTATCGAAGCTATAAAAAGTAATGAAATAGCAGCGACTGGATCAAAATGGATTTTTTGAGGTTATGTTGCATTTTCGGTTGCAGCGCAATACATTCTTCTTGAAATACTTTGATCCCTTTGCTATGACAACTTTCAAGGATTTTCTACTTATATTAAAGGAGTTATGAATGTATAAAACTTAAACTGTTCTTCTTGCCCTCCCTCTCCCCTACCTATGGGAGAAAACCTAATTCAAACTGACAAATTTTAAACGTGTCTCACTCACTTTGACAAACAATTCGTTTAACTAGACAACAAAAAGCGTAAATAATAACCGTCACCTTAGAACAAAACAAACGAAGTGCTTGGATTTGAAATGATCTTCTTTAAGTGAATGTGGTTCTTAGGATAACGCATAGACCTCAAGTAGAAGCTGAGATTACACTAGTAGCAACCTATATTTAGGTACACAATGTCACAATGTCAAAGGTTATCTTGTCAGCATGATGGCTTTAAGCCAACGAGTAGGTATAGTTCACGGTCCACCGATTGACGGCTAGACCTTCGATAGGGCAGTCTCCGTTAAAGTTCGAACCTCAAGTCGATGCACAGTTCAACGAAACACAACCAAGTCATACCAAGTCATAAGTCATATTAATCAGGGTCGATTATGATTCAATTCCTGAAGAACTTTGAACTTATACAGACTCCAAGTCCAACTATTGAGGTGACCCCATATGCCATATAAAGAACTATACCTTTATGAGCTAAGTGAACTGCTCAGGGGACTGTGCTACAACTTGTGGGTTGTACCTATACCTAGGTACCTACTGAAACGGGCCACCTTGGGGTAAAAACCCCTCCGGCCATCAATAGGCCTCATAAAAGTTTGCACCAAATGATGGCTAGCCTCCGAATCTGTTGCAGTTCCCATGCCCCGCTTATCAACCGGCGCGCTGATGTCATCTCACATGTAGGTAGGTACCTAGGATTAGTCAACCTCCTCCATGTAACCACGCATCCAGCTCTAGTTCAACTGCGGCAAATGCATTTCTCCCAAGCCGAAAGCATCTCTCACAGCCAGCCCCTAATCCGATAATTAATCAGTTCAGCATTATTTCTAATGACTGCCACTTGGGAAATATGCCGACGGCATTTACGCACCGCAATCTTTCAAATCAATAAAGAGCCATTGAGCCCGCCCCCTGTTCCTGTTCCCGTATCTATCCAGCAAAACAAAATAAATGTTTTTCAATGTTATGACGTTCAACTAATTGCCACTCTCCGATCGGGAGACCACTCATCATCATCCGACGGTGTGTTCTTATTTATTTTTTGCGCCCAAAGGCGAGAAAGATGTCCCGAGGCCGCCGAGCGCATCGATTACCATTAATTGCCGCGCTAAGTACTGCTGTAGTATCGGCCGCGTTATGATATCTAATGACTTTGCGTCGATTTACCCACGCTCGGCGTTGGTTTTTTTCCGTTTTTTTTTTTTTGGTTAAAGTCGGACGCGGAACCGCTTTAACAATTCATCATTCAACAAGCGCGCCAGTGTGTGGCTCTGTGTTAGTTGAGTGTGGTAGCATCCTTGCGAAGAATCTCATCGCTCGTTTACTGAATCAGGTTGAAATTTAATTTTACCACTTGCCGGTGCCCGATTAAATTGGGCCCACCGAAAAACAACAGCAGCAGGTCGGCCCCAGCTCCACTGAGAACAAGAACCGAGAGTGTGTTCTGTGTGCCCTGCGAATCCAAACAGAAACTGCCAAAGCCAATACTCTTACGAATCGCCGGAATTGGGAAATGGGAATTCTCTTTCCCAGCATTTGGTCCAGCTCCACTCATTCTCTTTGGCAGACAAGCGCTCTGGAGGCGCACTTCCACTTCATGTGGGAATGGATGTACCAAGAACCAGATACTCAGCCTCACTCCATTCCGTTTGGATGGGCTGTGTAGTAGTGTAGTGGTAGCGGATATGTTATACTACAAAAGCAGAAGTGTGTGTAGAGCTGGAGCGACTTTCAAATCGAATTAAATGCACGGCGACACTTTGGACATCGGGCGGCAGTAAAACTCCTACAAAAAGGGGGGCGACACATATACAAAAGTCACCGTCACCGTCACCGCCA
This sequence comes from Cheilosia impressa, assembly GCA_948293265.1. Taxonomy (NCBI): domain Eukaryota; kingdom Metazoa; phylum Arthropoda; class Insecta; order Diptera; family Syrphidae; genus Cheilosia; species Cheilosia impressa. The sequence continues at coordinate 42,062,695 of OX411882.1, read as the reverse complement.
CCGCCACAGTTGGAGCTGTTTTCTCTGTTGCTCTTGCAGCGCTTTGGCACTCGGTGTGGTGGAGACTGGAGTGACTGTGTAGAGTGCGCGGGATTGTGAAATGCGACACAAAATCGCGCTACGGCGACGAATGGGAGCCCAGGCCACCTCGAAAGTGTCGTTGTGTGTGCTTTTATTTGGTGGGACGAATCGAAAATCCAAATCTTTGCCAAACAGAGAGAGACGGCAATAATAATGTTAGTTAAAGAGGCGACACTAGCGACGCGGCAACGACACTTGCGATTGCGACCTGTGACTGTGACCGTATTTGGTGTAGGAAGTGGCGTGGAGCAGGATTGGGGTTTGTTTGTCGTCCCAGCGACACTATGGGATCGAGAAGGAGACAAATAGCTTTATATGGGGGGGACGATAACAGCCCGCGTTTGTGACATTCGCGCGACAGAGATGGTGCTCGTATTGGGTGTGGTAATCGTCAAGAGATGGAGTGACCAGACCACTCGCTGGAAGATGGCCATAAGGAGTAGGAGAGCCGATTCGCTTGGGGTTTCAAAAAAATTCGTTTGTAGTTCTTGGCCGGGCAGGGTGGAGATGAATTTAATTTGCGCTTAGAAATGCTGTTTGTTTTCTCTTTTTTGACTGCTGTGGCAGGTGTCAAAGTGTCTGCGAGCAAAAGACGTAGCGAATAATTAACTTTTGCAATGACAATCCGTTTGTCTGCAGTGGAAGGCTTCGGAACAATCTGTGTGACAGGTTGGAAAGGCAGTTTACGTTTTGGAGTGTGAAAAACGGAAAAGCTTTCAAATAGCACTAAATGGGGATGGGGTTGACGTTTAAAGAACTCCGGTTTAGGACTATGGGTAGGTACCTATGAGGATTGACTCAAGCTCTTTGTTACTTCAAAATGTCAAACGGATTTGTTTTCCTCTTTAGCTAGATATAATTTTTTCTGGTAGTTATCGCTTTCTGTCCAGTAATAATGGGAGCCCATTGCAAAACATATTGAACAAAAGTTAAGGCTTAGGGTGCAGCCACACAGCGCAGCTCTGTGCTTAGGTACTTGACCACCGCTATACGATTTCATACGTTTAAATTTTTTAGAGCTACATTGCTTAATCGTTCTGTTGTTCGTGTCGCTCAATGCTTGGCCAAAGCTTTAGTGATGTCCGGCCACCCTGTACCTTTATATTTGTGTGTGCTTTGACGCTTTAAGTCGCATTTTAATAAAACAAAATATTAAAATACTGTTTGGTTTAATGTTTTAAACTTAAAATTTTATGCAACAGCACAGAGTTGGTCAAATAAGGTAGGTGGTCCAAATAAGGCCCATAACCTAATAAGGCCCAGTGTGCAAAAAATGGCATAGCCGACAAGCAACAGGATTTATATTTTAAATGTGTTTGTGGACACCTATGTCTACACTAAAATCTATGAAATTTTCCGTCTAACGCAATCGTGTTTTTTTTTACAGTCGATACAAATTGTGAATGTGCACGCACGCACTTTTTTATAAGAAAGTGATTCTTTGTAACTGATTTTATTGCAAATAATAATTCGGGTAAGTCTAGTTTTCACACTAAATATACCACATATAAAACTAAGGTTTAGTATGGTTTAAGTATTTTTTTAATTCTTTGAGTAGATTTTATTTAAAATTTTTGCAACGAAAAGTTTTTCATGTTCCTAAAAAGGCCCAACGAAAATATAAACGGGCCTTATTAGGAATATGAAGGAATAAAATTGTTTTTTTTTGGGTTGTTTTTGGATAAAATGTCAAAAGCGACCAAATTAGGGAACAGAAAGCGGCCAGAATGGTTGTCAGGTGATATCCTAACATTAAATGTTATTCTTAATAAAAATCTCCTTATTTTAAATTAATTTGTTGAAGTCAAATTTATTTATTTTTTTTTTATTTTAATTTTTCTTCCTAGTCAAGAAGGTTGTGCCAGTGTTTGGGCGGCCGCACAATATCCTTAGCAAGTTCTATTCCTATTACTATACTGCTTCCATTTTCATAAAAAAAATTTATTAAAATAAACCTGCTGTTTCTCGGACGAGAGATACTTATAAATATACTTTTATTGACTTTAAAAAACTAATTAGTCTTGTAGATCAGTGATCTTTATTTCGTAGGTATATAAATTTACAAGGGTTTTGTTACCACACATTTCACAATTCAGAGATATGACAAGTTATATATCTTTCTTCTGAAATAAGATCAGTGATCTTGCACAAAACAGATGTCCAAGATAACCAACGATCACCATGATCAAAATTATGGTGAGAGAGAATAAAAAGATCAAATTGCAATTTTGTTTCTTAGTTTTCATCAACTTTAGTGACCCGCAAACTGATCGTTTGTAGGCAGACCCAAAAAAGTGCATCTTCTGTAAGCCATTTCATTTAATCTGGACTCTGGACTCTGGATCATGATCACTGAAATCTACAACAGGTTGTTGTTACCAAAGACTGACTGTCAAACTTCCGCACAGCGATCTCATTAAAATAATAATTCCTTGCTATGCTGCGCGCAAGTCCTTGTATTCCTCTATGCCCGTGCTACTTGATCCTTTCTGCAGCCAACACAAAGGACCCTTTATGCTTAGCCGCCGAATCATAAAGCAATAAAAGAAAAATAACCAAACAACCCCCTACAATAAAAACCTAAAAGGAATTGGTACAATTCCATATTTAACCCTTTCGTCCGGAGGACACATCATCCATAACCAAGTCCTGAATGACACAAACTGTACGTGGATATATTTCTCTGCAATTTTGTTCTTCTTTTTTCACTTTTTTTATGACTCTGCACATGCAGAGGAATTTCAACCGTATACACACATAGCACTATAGCAGGACACGGACATGCAAGAGTCTCCCGACAAAGATGATCCTGATTGGTTTACAGCCTCCTTTTATGGATGGCATTTAGTTAGATATGTGATCATTTTCTATGCTTGTCCTTTTCGGTGCGGTGTTTGGCGAGAAGCAGATCGGCTCGACACGAAAGGGTTAAGCTAAAAGGCTGAGATGATCATAAAAACGCGAGCTGGATGTAGGTGAAGGCGAAAGGGTTAAGGGTCTGCATTAACACCCTGATAATATAATTATTCCGATATGCCGGTCGGTGTCTTGCCGAAAGGATTCTTTGTCAGTGTGCTGTAAATGAGATTTCTTTTTCTTTTGTCAGTAATTATGCGTCCTAATGAGGCCGGGACAATAAACAGAAGACAAAGGACCGTTGCGCGTTTTGAGTTGCAGGCGTGTCGCGAGTTTTATTTCAGGAATGCCCCAGCGAAAGGGTTAAATGTGCGCGCATACGACTTATCCGCCAGCCAGCTTAACCCTTTGATGCAGTTGTCTGGTAGTTTAGAATTTAACGGACGTGGACACCCCAGCATCAGGTACCAGACACGAGTTTGTTGATTTGTTTGGAAATATTTTGGGCAAGAGAGTTTATGAGCGCGTTCGAGGAAGTGTGGGACTTTGGGATAGGAAAGGTGCCTTTTACCATTCGATGGAAAGAAGGCAAAGGCATTGTAGGAAAATGTCATTTGATTTTTGAAACTGTCATCGGCGGATTTTTTTTAAATGTGCTTCGAAATTGGACGTTTTTAGGATGCTCAGCTGAACAGAAAGTCGGTTCCGAGAGTCAGCTTTTTTTATTGAGAATTTTTAATAAAATAAAAGAGTTTAGTTGCAAACTGTGTTCTTTAAATTTCTTTTTTAATATTTGTTTTCGTTGCCACATAAACGTCTGCACTTGCAAATAGAGTCTTCTTACTAATAATCATTTTTAACCTTAACACTAAATATTTTCTAGGTCACAATATGCGGTTTTGTGTGGAAAATTATGCCATTCTGATTGTGATTATTAGTGTCGCGGTCCTTATTTTATTCTTCTTCTTTTGAATTGAAAAGTCGTACTGAAGCGAAAGCCTTGAGGTACGCCCAGGTTCAACAAATTTATTTCGCTCCTTATCGCATCAATTTTCACACTTTGTGACCTATTGCTAAGCACAAAACTGCAAAATCCTGCTCAAGGAATTCATAAGAAGCATTGGGCAAAAGCGACATACCTACCGACCAAATAGCTGTGGGATATGTCATCTTAAAAGCTGCTGGATATTTAAAATAGACAGAAGAAGTTGTGTTAAATTACCCAAACACGAATGAGGCTAAATGGAGTATTATTTGGCTAGGTATCGAGCCTCCGAATGGAAGCCTCAAGGTAACCGACGAGGTACATCCTGAAATACCTAGGTACCTACCCATCGTAAATGGTGGCCTCAGTTGAAATACCTACCCATAGACGTGGAACTTGTTTAAGGTTGCTTGCTTGAAAATTGTTCAGTTCACCGCTAAGTCCTTAAATCAATAAACGCAGTCTATCCAATTATTTGTGGCAAATTCCCCATCCAATCGATTGCGCTCGATTGCATAACCCAATTCGCACAACCATCACTTGTACCTACGCGGGATAAAAAATTATTAAACTGCTTCCAAGCATCCTTCTTAACATAGGTATAGGTAGGAGAGGCAAAAGGAATTCTTCAGACCCACACAACATAAATGGCACAGAACCGGCTCAGATCATGTCATTTATGACAGAAGGTCTCCGAAAATTCCCATCTTCTCAGGTTACTCCGCGACAAAAACAGACTATAAAAGAAATAAAAAAAAGAGAAACCTTCTTCCTTCGTCCTTCATCCTCTCCACGCCATCTGATCTGGTTTTATGCAATTTTTTGCGATCTGGCATAATGAAAAACGAAGATTTTCCGGGTGAGAAATTTCCACCAACTGTCGTCGGCCATGTGCACCATGAAATCGTCCCATTTACCCGAGGGATATAGACGCGAACAATCCCATTTGCTGACGAGGTGCAGGGACCCCTCGATTGACACAAGGATGCGTGCATTCTCATAATGCACCAAGCATATACGTAATCCCTCATGTCATCCGTTCGACGATGATCCTTGGACATCTGTCTGCGCCATGTTACAAAAAAAAAAAAAAAAAACTGTTTAGGATCAACCATCCAATAGGCGGTTGCAGCAAGGAATTGCACAAAACCTCATCATAATCATCAACATCGGCAGGAGTAGCTGAAGCGTCATTACTGCTTGTGATTGTGTCCCTCTGGCTATTGTTTGTGCTAAGTACTGCCGACCCATTTTCCATTGTCCTTATTGTCCCACAGTGAGACAGAGCCAGCGTTGGCATTGTGTGCCAAGGGATGGGAATTTAGCGTGACAACAAAAGATACCTTACCTTGCCTAGAGTGGGCTCAGGAGAAATAATAATTTCGGTGATGTACCTACCTCTCGCTCTCTGATGGGCTGTTCCTGTTTATTGTTCAGGAGACGATTTTGGGTCCATATACCGGCTTTGTTTGGATTTTGTTTTCCTGCCGACGACGGTTGGAAAGATGAAACCTGAAATGTCGTCTGACTGGTCGATGGTGACACATGGGCACGACATTCGGTGACAATAGACGACGCATGGTTTGACAAATTTCGACGTGCCCATTGGTCGGAAGAGGAGACGGACGATCACAACCAATGAACTACAAGGGCACAGTGCTCGTTGCTATAAGATGGATGTCAACCGAGTAGGTGACAGTTTTGTGGACAAATACATTAGGTGACTGAAAAGGAGCAAGGACTTGTAGTTAAAATGGTGGTCGGGGGTGGTACGATCCTTTATAAGGTGCCATGCTCAGCAGCGTTTGGTAGTGGTAGTCGCGCGCTTTCAGTTGAAAATAGGAGGGCTCTAGGGTGGGTTATTACAGATTGATCGCCGGATAGTTTAATCGGTTGTCTAGTTAGCTTGTAGACAGACGTAAGCACCCACTTGCTCTAAGCTATTCAAAATCGTTCGATAGAGTAGTTGAATGTTTCCCCATCAATTTTAAAGTTTGCCAACTATTAAGTCGGAAGATAGTTGGCAGACTTTATCATCAGTAGGTATAGGTATATGATGCAGATATGGTGTACAGTGCAATGTCTTAGACCTGCCCATTTTACAATCGAATGCACTTTCTGCGATCATCTTTAAACTGCTTTGCTTGGTGTCCCCGGAGACTACCAATTCCTGTTCGATTAATAGCCTATAGTTAGTAGCTCGTATATAGAGATGCAAGTATTCATACCCAAAACGGTTAAAAAATGGCCCGCAAAATAGTTTGACCGGCAGGCGGACCTCCTTTCGATGATAAAGTCCTCCAACTACCGGGAGATTAATTTATCAATACCTTGCGATTGCGCTAGTCTGCCGACTCTTTAATCGGCGATACTGTCTGTAGTCAAATCAGAACTTTACAGTTCGAGGACACTCCAGTCGGCTCCCTTTTTATCGGCCGTCAGTTTAATCTGTTGCTAAATGAGCAAAAAGAAAAAACACACTCGCGAGCAGTCGAATAAGAAGTTTGATGGGCTGGCCGATTCCCTTCAGCAAAGAAAAATCGGCCAACCATCGGCTGACTGCTTATTCAGAAAGGTCGGCTCGACAGAAATAGCTTGATAGCTTGGTATATCGCCTTTGCCTTTTTTTATGAAATTTTTTGAATTTTGTCCTATAGGAAACACTTTCCTAGCCGATGCCAACATATCAGTGGGTTGGGGTCACAATTCTTTTTACAAAATTCTGCCTCCAAAATTCTGTTCTCAAAAGTCAGCTTTACACAATTCAGCACACAACAAATGAAGATATTAAAGAATTTTTCAAAGCAAAAATGTAGAGGGCAGTTTTTTTTATTTGTAGATAATATCTCTTTTCCTATTTGAATTTTTTATAAATTATTTTTTATACTCTTTTCCTTATTGAACTGTTTTTGTTTTTATAAATAAATTCCGCATTTTCCTTATTTTTTCCTTGCAATAGATATTGTTGCCTTTCAACATCCAATATAATTTTTAATCTTTTCTTTTTTAATTTAGATTTGATCTTTCCTTAACTTTTGATTGTTGCTATCCATATCAATTTTTGTTATTATTATTTTTTTTGTTTATATTTGTACGTCGGTTAAAAGCTGAGTTTTCTTGCTTTAATTTTGAAAAACTAAATTTTGAAAAAGCCGAACTTAAAAAAAACTGATTGTTGTGTGAGAAGACAGAATTTTGAATGCGGCGTTTAACCCGCTCCCTACATCAGTGGCTATTGGGTGCTTGCGCATATAACGCAACCCAGCACATCACATATATAAAGGCCGCATGATCCTAAATATTTTAAAAGTTGTGGTTAATCTGTTGGTGGGTTTCTAGAAAACCATCCGGCAAAGCGGTACCGAGAGGGTCCCATTACAAAGCTTAGTCTTCTGCTTAAAAGTTTGTTGGCCGTCCACGGCATATATCACATAAGTACATAAGTACATCTACACGCACAAAATATTTCCTTCTATTCCAAATAAAAATTCAAGTCCTTGGAATTTTTAAAAAAATAACTTCCGACAAGTTTTTCTCGCAGTGCAATCACGAAATCAATTGCGATCTTCAACTATTCCGCTCCAATGAATTGTTGTGGGATCTTGACGCCTTCTCTGTACTGGCAGTCGTAGAAGGTACGCGATATGAAACTCAAGTAAATATTCGAAACCGATGCCCATATGTCTGCCCGGGCTAACTAAGCCGCGCCGCCACCGATCACACCGATCGCAGCTCGAGGTGATCTAACAAACACAAACAACTTTACCCACCTTTCTCGTCTTCCTTGTGATTTTTTTCCTTTTTGCTGTTGTTTTTGTCGGTTAAGCTCGGCAATTGGATGTGATGATCGATACCAGCACTGAGAGAGAGAGAGCGCGCGCTCGTCCAACCATCCTCCGCATCGGTACTCGAGCGTATTTGTCCTGGTTTAAGGTACGTGTAATATGACCAAACTGGTATGAATGTGAGAACTTGTGTGTGTTCGCCCAACACCCGGGAGATATGCTTAGATCGAGCAGGCCCACCCCCCAACGACTCGCCTCTCTGGTGATTGCATTTGTATGCCAGAACGTCCTCGGGCGGCTGGTCTCGTATGTGCGCTCTGTTGCGCTAAAGACTTTCGCCGGTTTTGTTGTGGGTCCATATACGCTCCGCTTATATGGATGTGGATTTTGTTATCTCAATCTCTCGTGAAACATGGTCCTCCTCGTCCAAGCTGGAGTGGTGACTCCAACTCTGATGGTCTTGGGAAATATCGCTCGCCCCAGCAACGGTCGGGGCAGGAAAAATATTTTGATGGCTAATATGTGTTCCTGATATGAGGACATGCAATTTTTGAGCCGGTGGACAGGTTTTTCTAGCCCACCACCACCATGCGACCATTGCGCGCTGCCATCTGGAGGAGCGCAGCACTGAATCTGCGTGGTATCTGTATCTGTTTATCTAAAACCGTTTGCAGCGGCTTTAGGTGAACTTATGGAATTATATGGCATGTGGTCGACGATGATGATAATGATGCTGGTGGTGCTGGTGGTGGTGGTTCCATAGCGTCGCGTCGTCATCCATTGCAGATCACATGCGGATTATGGAATGAGCTGCTTGCGTCGCACGTTGTGTTGTACACCTGTAATTCTGGTCGTTATCGCTTGTTAATTAACGAATCGAACATAAGTTCTCCTTAATTTTGCTGCGATGGGGATTCTTTTCTTGTTCCTGGATGGCGAGCATATGAGGCATGTGGGCCTCCGAGCCGTGTGTTCTTATTAAAGTCTGCGGTCCATGTGTATAGTGCATGCCGTATGGCCGACACGATGGTGGGGCAATTGAAATTATTTTATTAAAGTCTGGTTGGGTGTCACGCAACTTTAAGTGCAGTGCATGTCCTGCAGCGATGTTGTCACATGGACTGGCTGAGCACGAGAAATGCATTCACTGTGAAGTACTCCCGGTTGCGGGAGATATTCTCAGGGTGATTGCCTGCACGGTGCGGACAGTTTTGCTTTCGAAAGTGTTCTGCTGCGACAATGTCACAGTGGAGCGGGGATCTTCATTTCCTGGCTCTCGGCGGTGGGATGATGAATCGAAGTCTTTGCCTAGGATTGCCCTCTTGACTTTGTGTGCATTTGGGTCAGTTGAATACTAGTCATTCGAGTAGGAAAGGCTCTTTTTCAAAGAAACGTGCATGGAATCTCAGATATGACGCTACGAAGTCTGCCTCGGATGCCACCAGCGAAAGCCATTAACCTATACGAAAGCCATTGGCTAAAGAACCGAGTGACAACGACCCAATGAAGATACTCCTCGATGAATATGCATCAAAAACATCAACCCCTCTCGCATACAAAGCCTGGCACTTGTTGCACAAGTCGCAAAACTAAAATGCCCCCAACCCGTCTGTCAAAATGCAGATGAGCTCTTGCAAATTAGTTCGCAAGAACCGAATGACACGCAGTGCAAATGAACGTCACGCTTACCAATGTAAATGACATACATTACACCGGTTGCAACTTCACTCTGTACCTACTGTCACCGATTCTTATCTCGCGAGACATCATCATCGGTCGGCCAATTTGCATTATGCCACACAGTAAAACATCAATTTTACTGGCGAAACGCATGTCAGCAAGCAGTGCTGCAGCATCTGCAGCCGCAGTACCTACTACTACCTGCCTATCATGTCATAATCGAATTACCATGCCACAAGCAAGTAGCGCGTAGTGCGTGATCACGGGCGGTTAACTTGTCAAAATCAAGTTTCTGCGGCGCATTTGCATTTGGACTCGGCTGACACTCAGACTCACTTGATGTCTTCATTCAGTAGATGAGTACGGCTTCCCTATATATATGCGGGAGCGCACCCAGTTCCCACATGGCCGCCTTTCGTGTACATCCTGTGTGACCCGATCAATTTAGATAGCCACCCAAAGGAGAAACAAACGGGTGCGTTGCACCAATCGTGCGGTAGCACGGCACGATCGTAAAATTGTTTCGTCAGAACTATTTCAAAATTTTTCTTTTTTTTTTTTGGGAGAAGGCACAAATATCGTCCCGGTGCACGACGGACGACGGTATTTCCTGGAGACAGACGAGATAAAACCGTTTTTCTAATGAAACTTGTGTGTCATTAATTTCGGTCCAATAAAAGAAAATCCATTCAATTGGATTTGTTTAACGAAAACAAACAGATCGCGCACAGACACGAAGCAGGCCGAAGCGGCCTCACGCGCACCGAGATATCGAACGATTTTTAATTGCACTTTAGGAGAATTTAATTACGCACAACTGAGATAAGCTAATTTCGGTTGCTAAGTGGAGTCAGATGCGGTGTGTCGTGCTTGTGTGAGTGTGTGTGCGCGCTCTCAATTGTCCAATTAATTTATATCCACTCGGATCGGAGCGAATTAAATGACCAATAGCCGGCAGAGATAAGCAAATCTGTTTTTAATTCAAGAGAAGTGACCGAATTTGTGTGCGATGACGATGGCTATGACACGATGCGTGAAGCGAACGGATGCCGATGCCACAATATATAGATGTGCTGCAACGATTTTCGTTGGTTTATCAATGGTCGGTTGATTGATGAATTTACGACGTAGATTGCGGACTCCCAGCGCGATCATAGTTATTGTAAATAAATGGGCGGCTTTGCCATCATTCGTTAGAACTGCTGCGAATGATCATTGCGAACTGGTTGTCGAAGAGGACATAAATAACACGTTATCACCAACTAATCGAGTGTCAGATAGAGAGAAGTGTGCGTCTTGTCATATGGCAGGGCTAGCGTGTCGATCGTCATTGTGGAGCGATATTCAACTTTAAACAACTTCGGATCAGTGATCGAGACTGCCTAAATTACAGAATAGTCATTAGCGGACACCATACTTGTAGATCCACTCCTTTCAATCCTTTAGTTGGCAACAAAAGTTGAACTCATCATAAAATGATCACCAACTAAACGGATATCTGTCTTGTGGTGATCTCTTTTATTTTTCATGTAAAATCGAATCAGCAGTCTTACTTGGGTTGCGCTACAGTCGGGGGTGGACCACGGCTTGGTAATAGATCAACAGCATTGTGCCCTTTCTTTGAATTTGAGACTGACTTTCCACTGATTTAAAGTGAAATATGTCATGGGAAAACCCTGATCGTGGATTGATCAAAATCAGTAACCCATATTGGAAGACCAGAGTTTACATATCGATTGTGAAGAGTTCCACCCATATCGAGGTCTAAGTGATCTTCAAGATAGTTCTTATCTAATTGATCACGCAGTCTTCCATACGCTAAATAGTGATCATTCTATGTTATCAAGTCGGCAGTAGTCAATCTAAACCACACAAATTGAGTTAAAATGTTCCTTAAACTTGTTGGATACAACTTCTTGTTGAACAGGTTCGATCAATGATCGCGAAACAAACTTATTTGTCGCTCTCAAAAGCTGGATCCATAAAACAGCAATAGAATCATGTGGCAGTACCATAGTTTGCTTACTCGTACCGATCTTTCAGTAACCTAAAGCGACAATAAATCAAAACTGATCGTGCGTCGATCGCTGCCAAAACGGATGCTAGTATGGTGATCCATGTGTATATCATTTCGATTGCAGAATTTATTGCCCGGCGGATAATTTTCTGATTTTATCTCGAAGCCACATAAATAGGATTACTTACTGATCAAGCAACGATCTATCACAAGCTAATATTCGCACATCAGGGTTTTCAAATAAATTCATCATCAAGTGTTCTTTATGGCAGTCTTTATTTAACTGATAGGTAACACTCTTCGATCTCATGTAGTTTCTTTCCAAAATTATTAAGTCTTTAGAATCCTGACTACAAAAATTTGAGTCCATAAGCGAGCATTACATCACTGAATTTTGTGGATTTAAGTTTAATCCCTGATGATCAAACTGATGCGATCAATGATCGCGAGGCGTTCAACTTTGTTATGCAGAAGGATCTTTGTGCACAAATGCTTTATCCAAATCCAATCCAAACGATCACCTATCAGAAAGATTTGAAAAAAAAAACTAGTAGGACCACTTACTAATCACAAGCAGTTGCTCTTAATCTGCCCGCAGAATTTCTTGGTAATGCTTGCAGAGTTTTGTTTTCTCACTAAGACACCTCCTCTGGTACCAGACGGCAGCGGAGGAGTTCCCTAGATGGAGCCAACGGTGGCGTCTACAGTTCCAGTCAGGCCGAACTATTTAGTGTAATCCCTATAGAGCTGCTCTGACATATTCGGATACCAGGTCTATAGGGATTTCCAATACCGAGCCAGGGTGTTGGAGAAGAGTTGGTGGCGGATGAACCCTTAATGGGCCAACGGCAGCGCTCACATCCCAGAGTGGGTTACTGGCACCGGAATAACCGGCCTGCTGTCCTAAGGTCAAGGGCCTGGCCCTCCAGGTTGGGGGTTGTGCCGTCGGGGTAACTTCCCGACCATTTAAAAAAACATTAGTTATGGGAGAGACACGTGAAGCCTCGGATAACGATTTCCCTCAAACGGCAACTAGACCCGGAACGTCAACGGACAACGATTTGAGAGTATGTACCTGGAACGTGCGAACGCTGTACACCCCAGGTGCTACTCAAAAACTTGAGTCTGTCCTCACGCGGTACAAGGCAGATATTACCGCGATCCAGGAGATACGATGGATAGGATCAGGTATGATGAAAAGGAAAAATTGCGATATTTATTACAGCTGCCATAAAAGATTGCATGTATTAGGATGCGGATTCGTCGTGGGAAACCGGCTTAGGACAAAAGTCATTGACTTTAAGCCGATAAGTGATCGCCTAGCTGTGATCCGCATCAAAGCTACTTTCCAAAACATAAGCCTAATATGTGCACACGCCCCTACCGACGAGGCTGAAGACCCTATCAAGGAGGAGTTTTATGACCTCCTGGATGGAGCCTACGGAGCCTGTCCGGAGTACGATGTCAAAGTTGTGCTCGGGGACTTCAATGCTAAAATCGGAAAGGAAAACATCTTTGGCGGGTTAGTTGGTAAACACAGAATCCACGAAACGACCACAGACAACGGTTACCGACTAACTGACTTCGCGGCAGCTCGTAATACGGTGATAAGTAGCACTAGGTTTCCAAGGCTAAGGATCCACACAGCAACCTGGCGCTCTCCAGACGGTCGAACCGCCAACCAAATCGACCATGTGCTAATCGACGCGAGGCACGCATCCAACATCCTCAACGTGCACACATTCCGCGGGGCAAACGTCGACTCTGACCATTTTCTTGTTGCGGCTAAGTTCAGAGCTCGACTATCCAACGAGAAGAAGCTGCGTTCCGCCCAGAAGAAGAAATTCAACGTTGGACGCCTTAGCACACCTGGAGTAGCCAGAGTCTACAAAGAGCGCCTGAGTGAGAAACTCTCCGCAGTGCATTCACCTACCTCAAATGCCAACACCCAGTGGTCCCAGTATCGCGACATCATCAAAGAGGTAGCCGAAACCACCTTAGGGTACCAGCCACCCCAGAGAAAGAGCCCGTGGTATGATGATGAATGCGTACGCAGGAAGAAGGTGACAGAAGATGCACATATGAAGGCGCTGCAGCGCAAAACAAGGGCAGCGAGGGAAGAGTATCGAGCCAGGAGGAGGGAGGAGAAGAAAATCCTGCGTAGAAAGAAGAGGGCCTACGCAGTCTCCCAGCTCAAGGAGATCGAAGAGTCCCGCGATCGAAGCAACATCCGGAAGTTCTACAAGAAAGCCAAGCAACTGGCTGCTGGCTTCAAGACCGGAACGCAGGCTCTTCGAAACAGTGATGGAAACCTAGTCACCGAAGCGCAGGGAATAGTAGATGTTTTTAAGCAGCACTTCCAGCAGCTGCTAAATGGGCATCATGTAGAGAGAGTGATAGGGCAAGAAGAGAACCCACGTCCAGTCAATGAAGATCCAGTTCCACCGCCCAGTATGGAAGAAGTTGGCTTAGCAATAAAAAAGCTAAAGAACAACAAGGCCGCCGGCTCTGATGGTTTACCAGCGGAGCTCTTCAAATACGGTGGTGATGTTTTGGTAGGGCGCATGCACCAAATCATCAACCAAGTATGGGTGGAAGAAAGTATGCCCGATGACTGGACTATCAGCTCCATATGCCCCATCTACAAAAAAGGCGATCCTATGTCTTGCAAGAACTATCGAGGCATATCCCTGCTTAATGTCGCATACAAGATCCTATCCAACGTACTGTGTGAACGTCTCAAACCGTTCTGCAACACACTAATCGGCACGTACCAGTGTGGCTTCCGGCCCGGCAGATCGACTATAGACCAAATTTTCACACTGAGGCAAATCCTGGAAAAGACCAATGAATTTCAAGTCGAGACTCACCACCTTTTCATCGACTTTAAAGCCGCATATGATAGCATTCATCGTCAGGAGCTTTATGTGGCGATGGCCGAATTCGGGATCCCGGCAAAACTGATCCAGCTATGTAGCGTGACGCTGGAGAACACACGCTGCAACGTGCAATTTGGAAGTAGTTCCTCCGAACTATTCCAAACATGCACCGGATTTCGGCAAGGAGACGCACTATCATGTGACTTCTTCAATCTCGTGCTAGAGCAGATAGTGCGCAGGGAAGGTGTCAACACGGAAGGCACTATCTTCAACAAATCCGTCCAGCTACTGGGGTATGCAGACGATATTGACATCATCGGTCGCTCCCAGCGTGCCGTGATAGAGGCTTTTACGGCGATTGAAGAACAGGCGAAATTCGTTGGTCTTGAAGTAAATGAGGACAAGACTAAGTACATGCTATCAACAAACAAACAAGCATCTGTCCACCGCCTAGGACAGAACGTCACTATTGATAGCAACAATTTCGAGGTAGTTAAGGATTTTTTCTACCTCGGAGTAAACATGAACTCCACAAATGACATCCTAGTGGAGATCCGGCGAAGAATTACCCTAGGAAACCGCTGCTACTTCGGTTTGGCAAAGCAATTGGGTTCAAAACTCCTAACTCGAAGGAGAAAATGTATGCTTTACAGAACCCTTATACTGCCAGTTCTGCTTTATGGCGCCGAGTGCTGGACGATAAGCAGGAAGGGAGAGCTGATACTGGGCTCCTTCGAAAGAAAAATTCTTCGACGGATTTTTGGTCCTGTGTGCGAGGAGGGCGAATGGAGGAGAAGATACAACCGCGAACTCTATGAGCTGTACCAAGATGTGGATGTAGTCCAAAAGGCCAAAATACGTCGACTACATTGGCTCGGCCACATCGAGCGAATGGACAATAATGCTCCAGCTAAGAGGATCTTCGAATCCCAGCCGCCAGGTTCGAGACGACAAGGAAGACCGAACCTCCGTTTCAAAGACCAAGCCATCGCGGATGCCAGAGCGCTTGGTCTGGATAACTGGAAGCAGCGTGCCCGGGATCGCAGAGGATGGAAGGCTGCAGTGTCTCAGGCAGAGACTCTCCACGGGTCGGGAGCCCGTTAAGTAAGTAAGTAAGCTTGCAGAGTTTTATTGTTTTTAGTCATTATACAACTCATTAAATGCCTCGATCGGTCAAGTGATCATCCTGCTATATCGACAAGTGAGCAAAAGCCGGAACCGAATCGTAAAATTTGGCATGAAATTGAAGTTATGCACTGCTGCTTAAGCGAAGCGGGCTTAACTATTCATATCTATTAGTGATCGTTTGGCTCGATCATTTGTACATTGTTTAGTCATACGACGAAAATTATGCGGGTACACTAAAAATTACATGCAAATATGTCCTATCCTTTATATTGTAAAACTAAAGTGATCATGTATCGATCGTAGATATAAAATTTTGTTCCTAAAAATGACTACGATGGCAATGACAGTACAGACACATATTGATCGGAGTATAAATGGACTATTCACCTAGAATGGGGAATTATTTTGAAACCTTCTTCGATCAACCAGAACATTTATCGATCAGAAACTAATACTTATGTAGATCTTAATCGTGAGAAGAATTATCTTATATCTATATCTTATTTATATTATCTGGACTTGCATGGATCACAAATGATAAAAAGGAAGATTCTTCGGTATAACAATAGGGTTTAGATAAATCTGATCATCAAAGCAAGTCGCGATCAATTCTAGCTGGGCCATCAGTTACCCAAACTACTTTCAAACCATCTACCCATAAAGTTGTTACGGTTTTAATATATTAAACAAATTTCGTTGAAATCTTAAACAACCGCTTTCTTTTCACAAAAGGAGTAACCTCTGATTATTTGCCCAATCGAAAGTGATCTTACCAGTAGGTCGTATACTGATCAACGATCTTCAAGACAAGACGATGCAGATAACTGCTCGGTCAGCACTTTAAACTCTAAACTGGGTCTATTAACAAATTTACCTCGTGAACACGAAGGTGTACACCTACCTTTAACGCCCATAACTCCACTCCCACGTTACTATGCCGAACCTGTACACGTTTTGCAGCTCATCACTCCACTTAGAGTCCCAGCACTCAGTTGGGTAGGTGTTTTCGTTTTGATTGAACGCAATTAAAATTCGTAGCTTTGCTATTTGAAACGTCAAACTGCAGGCTCACTGATCACATTCAGTCGTGTTGATCTCAGCCCTGGAAAACAAGAGCAACACCTTTAACAGAGCATGGGGAGGACAAGCCTTTAGCTGGCCAAATCAACTCAAAAATCACTGACAATGGAAATTGCAAAACGCCAGACAAATCCGGAGTCCTGGCGCCTATAAGTACTCGGACAACAAAGCGAATCCTTTAAAAACTGCCGCACAACAATGTCACAACTGAAAATGTGTCCTTTTGTGAGCCAATTTATCGCAAAAGCATCCCTATATTCATATTTTAATATAAATCCCATCAAATCTTGTGTATGTCCATTCTTTTCGCAACAATGCGACAAACAAAAAGGACACACACATTCGCCAACAATAGACGCAGATAATCCTTTTGGAATACACTCGACGACACAAAACGAACAACCTCGCCCACTTGCAGTTTAATCTTGTTTCGTTCAAGTGGCTCACTCCTAGATTATCCCCGCAAAAGGACATCGCCAGTGCCTGGGCCAATTACACCCATTGTCCCCGTCCGGAAAGATGCAAATCTCTATTGTAGCTGACATTCAAATCCATTCAGCTGTGGAGAAAACAACTCTCGAGTGCGTCCTTTTGAAGGTTTAGCGCCATGCGCTAAAGGATTATCCTATCGGCATTTTCTCTGTGTACCCAAATCAAAAGGGGACACAAATTATCGTCCAATAAAATACCAAGTGGACCAATTTTTCTCGGTGAGCCTCAACGAACCTATGTCAAAGGACATTGTGACATCAATTGGTTACCTGTTACATTATTAGCCTGGCGATAGGCGATCTCGGTTGTGTTGTTTTCCACACACCAAAGGACCGTGGACAAGGATCTTTGGGGGACGTTGGTTCTTTTTTTTTGTTTTTTTTTTGTAATCTCTGTTGAAGTGAGAAGATTCGTATCGCGGCTGTGTGACTCTACAAAAGGATTCATCGATAATTGCTGATAGCTGGATGGTGTTTGTCTCTATGTAACTGATAGACGCGATGACAGCACAACAATGCACCAACAAAGGTATGTCGCACAAGGATCTGTTGTGCTGTTGTGACCATTAAATTGGGAATTGTCTTTATACATATATTTTTTATTTTTTATTTAAGAAAGAGGGAAATTTATTAATTTCTCTCTCCTGGCGGTCACAAAGGACACCGACAGATGGAAAACGATGGCAATAACAGATAATAATTATGATGTGATGCATTTTTTTCCCAAACATCAGTTTGCGGTTCGTTGAAATGGATGCGGATTAAGGAACCTTCATCATAACTGGCCACACACTGCGTTTGGGTATATCCTATGCGTTTCGATTATTAGATTGGATTACGGCAGGTTGTTGGAAATGGGAATGGATTTTTTTTTTCGAAAATGTTGAAAAGGATTTGTGCTATTTTTAAAAAGCATTCGATGGCATTGCGCGCTCTGAAAAAAAATGTCATACACGTTAGCTTGAGAGACAAGTTGGTCTCTCAAATTTGACGAAACAAGGTCGGCGATTGTTGCTGGCTTATTAGAAGATAATCTCGGGCTTGATGGACCAACATAAAGTTCTTATTTCATCGCAATAGGTACACTAAGGAATGATTTAAATTAATACACGTCCTTTTTTGGCTGTCGATGGACAAGAACAAACAAAACCGAGCTGATGGTCCCTGGTATACAAAAGATTGTCGTAGACAACACGGAACCTTGTGGAGCACCAACTTTGGCTTTGTAAATCGTAAATTTGGAACTATCTAAACCTGAATTAATAGAAATAATATAGTTGGCGCAACAGGTCCGTAGGGACCCTAGGCCTAGCCTCTCATAACCATTTGCTTTGTGTGAGTTTTTCATTTTTGGGACGAATGGAAAGGATCTGCAATTTTATGCCGAGTCTAAACGGCCAATTGAGAAGCTCTTTCATGACAGCTGTACTCTGGGATCTTTGTCATAGACGTTCGCGAGAGGTGGCGCACGAGTGGAAAAAATCTAAAGATGGAAATTTGTCTTTTTTTTTCGGAATTCGAACCTGGGACCCTTTGCTTAGCAGTCCAACACATTAATCACCGACCAACTTGTTTTAAACTATCGAAAACGAAGAGAAGCAGGGACGTGGTGATCTCATAAGCACGCATTTTCAGAAAATGCCCGGCTTGACGCCAAAATCCGCCATTTGCATTCGGAATATCCACTGTAAAATATTAGCTTCACTAGAGTATTGGACGGATTGGTTCTACTTTTCGGTGAGACAGAAGATTTGTCGGCATGATAGGTGAAAAACAAGTCCTAAATAAGAGCGAAAGACATGGTATGACCTAGAAGCATCCCCTTCCCCTTGAACTCAGTTTTGTGATAGCTTTACTTAGGGCTGACCATCAGTTGTCGACTGATGAGGTAGAAAGTTGGTGAGGACAAACCTACTTAACAGCGGCAATGTACTTGTAGATTCATAAAACTATTTAAAAGCCCCACATTTTGCACAAAACGTTGCTTGGGAAGACACAGGCGATGGATGCTTTTCTAGCTTTATTTGGTCTTATTGTGAGCTGTTTGCTTAATTTTCCTCTGTGCCAAGCCTCAGTTACTTCTTAGTTGTCCGATGAAATGCTAAGACCTACTTTCTCCTCCATGGAGAAAATCCGTTCCACCAACAACAGAGTCAGTCTCAAAGTTTGAGGTTAGTTTGCTTTGCAACTTTGCCAAACAACGCAGTCCAACTTCGAAGTCAGCGTAGAGTAGTTCAGGGCTCCAACAGAAGTAAGTCTGTAGTTAGCAGTATCAACAGGTAACTGCCTTGCGTAACGTACTCCGTGTTTGCTGTTCCACTTTCACAATTCAGAGGCAGAGTTTTCCTCTGCTGAGTTGACACTTCCGCAGTGGAAATAGAAGACTTTTCGCTCTATGTGACCTATACCTATATATCTCCTAGTAAACTGTTTCACAATTCTGCGACTAGAGGTAGACTGGTGTAAAATTATGAAAATCCTACGCACACAAACAAAAATTATTTCAGTCATATATGCTCGTTGATGGGGGAGACGGTTCCAGTTTGAGGCCGCTATTACCTGTATGAAGTTCGCTGTTAAATCTTCTTCCAAAAGACATCGAAAAGCACCCGAAGAACTTTGCTTTCAAAACAAATAAGGATATCATCATCCAACGTCAATGTCTGAACTGGACTGGGATGATTAGAGTCTTACAAAGTGATAGAGTCTCCCTAGTGTTCCTTGATGAGACTTTACTACCCCATTACCATGGCTTTAGCCGAAAAACTGCGATTGGCAAGGGAAACTCTTCGCTTGGTATTTATTGTGATGTCGGCAAGACGGGTCCCTTACTTTCTCAAGCTTAATGTCGTCTTTTGCAAGTGCAGAGTCCTGTTCGATAAGTTTATTCCTTCTTGTTGAAATCATGTATTCTAGGTTTCGACTTCGTTCCCAACTAAGCCCCGCCGATGTCCAAATATTGTCAAACTTGTTTTGGAAGCTATATAGAGGACAAGCCAACTATTCCGGGGCGGACCAAGAGAACTGCCTGCCACGAAAGGGCCGATTTATTTCAATACGGAAAAAGTCCGCCGGGTTCTAAAAACCAGTCATATCACGATTAACCCTCTCAGATACAGAGAGGGACAGTTTGGCCTACAACAGCTCTCTGTGTTCGCTTAAATTTAATGTCGCATGAGGGAGTCGGATGTCGGAGTAGTTCAAAATTTGCCGGATCCATCCCCTCACATAACTGGCCAAAGAGGAGGCTTCCGAAGTCAAATCTGAACCCATTTAGTCGACTAGTCGATCATCATCATTTGTTTCCCAGGCACCTTCCTGTATGCGGTGGTACCCATGTGTCCATATTGTTAATTTCCGGTTTTGGCTTCGCGGCAAAGCCTTAATTGAAATTCCTCCTCAGTTGGCAGTTGTTGGCCGGTCGATCTCATTCGGCCAATCGTCTCCATCGTCGTCGTCGTCGTCGTCGTCCACTGTCTGCCGCTGCGGACCGTGTGGAAATCAATTAAATCTAATTCTCACGACCGAGTGACACGCCAAACTGCACATCGCACGTTGTTGCAATATACTCGCATCTACATGATGAGCAGCGCTGCACCATCTCGCACATCATGATCGACCTCTAGCACTTGAATCAGGAATCGCGCGCAAAGGCTCCGAAGAATGTCTGTCTCTGACGGTAGGAACCTGGGTGATTGCAAAGCAATAAAATCGAATGCAAGGCGCAGAACAGCACAGAATGTATGTAGGTATGTATGTGGGGCTGCTGCTGCTGCCAATGATCTCTCACAACGAACCAATCATTATGTGTCATCCTGGTCGGACACTCGTCCGGGCCGCATATACTACTCACAGATCGATCTCGATAATCATGCGCGCAAAAAACCCGTTCACCCGAAGCCAACTACGTTATTACGGGCGAACATCGACGAGACAATGTGTAACGCACCGGGGCAGCGCACCAGCAGTACGAACTGCTCTACTATACCACTGCAACCGTCCTCTTGGCGCGCACACAAGCAGCAGCCCATAGAGTGCCAGCCGCGGTATGCAATTCAATCTCGGAGGCAGCACAGGTGCTTCGATTTCGTATAGTCGCGCCGCCGCCTGGAAACAGCAACAGCAGCCAAGCCTTGGAGTCGCATAAGGCTCATAACTCATATAAGTCGCACCAGCCGTATGTACCCCGACGGCCGGCGGCGAGGCGGCTGTGTGGTAGGAGGAGAGCGGTGTATACGACTTCCTTGGATCTCGTTGGTAAATCTCCATCCATTCATGTTGGCTTGAAGCTTCCAAATGTATTGGCCGGGCCATAGTGAACGATTGGAGTTGGTAATAGATCTGCCCGATGCTCGGTGTGGGGGACGAGGCGCGTTGCAAGTCCCCGTACTGACCAAAACATTTACACTCGCGTTGATCTCTGCCGATTTATTGTTCGGCAAATTTGTCCAATGCGCGAGAGTGTGGAAACACTCGGAGAAACGAGTGCCTCAATGAGGATCGAGTGCCTCTCGTAGTTGGCCCGAATTGGTCTGTCCTCTGTCCACAAGGGTGAACTTCTGTTCTCATTGATGCAATGGGGATGGGTGGAGTCTGTTTCGTTTCGGGAGGCCTTTGGACAAGTTAAAGGCCATCTTGTCTCTGGTCTAATGAAGCCTTGACAAATGCGGACGAAGCAGTTTACAAAACAAGTTATCTGTTCCTATTTCTAAATAAATTGATAAAATGTTCGCGATAGATTCGCCTAGAAGAACCTTTTGGTCCAGTGGATCCAAAAAAAGTCTGTCAAAAAAATGTTACACGTGGCGGGAGCCCTAACCAAGGCAGGTGCTAGCTGTAAGGGTCGATAACCCATAACCTGGTTGGGTACATTGCTCTATTGAACTCTCGTCAATTTTTGACACCAACGTAGTGTGAATTGTAAGGTGGATTGAAAATTTTCCACAATGATGTGGCTTATGGCGCCCTAACACTGACAACGTGCAGACAATGGACATGGGTGACAATAAGTGGCAAAGAGGTTCGATGGTGGCGAGCTTATAAGTTCTTTGGGGTAAAAAAAGTGCAAGGGGTCTAAATGCAGACTTTCTCTCGTTAAATTGATATCTAAGTTTCTTCTCAGTCGTGTGGGTTGTATTGGAACGACTTTGTCTTGGAAACCATTGTTCTAGCACTAGGAGTGCAGTCTTCTTAATACCCCCAAAGTTCCCTATAAACTTCCTTTCTTTCTTCCACCTCTGTCAGCAGCTTTGCATTGAAACATTCCTATTGAAGGCAAATGCGGAGGGTAGGTAATCTGTGGTTCTTGTCTGTTTCAAGGTACTTGATTGTCTACTGAAAAGTCTTGATTCTCTGAGCCTGATAGTTTCTATATAGCCTCCAGTTGAGCTTCAAATTGAAGATCTTCCTGAATACATCTAGATCCACTCCATAGATGACGGCGATTAATATTCTCGAGATTTGAGCTCCAACCCTAATCCGATAGTCCTGTTATTCACCCTTATTCCGCGTGGCGTTTATATTAAACGACAATTGGCGTTTTTTGAAATCGGTATTACATGCGGCGTGTTTCTAGACGTTTTATGTCGTTTAACGACTTGTGGCGTTTAAGTAGTGTGGAACACAAGTTCTACAAACGTCAAAACAATTTTTCGCATCCTGAAAGTCGTTTTTGTTGCGCTACCAGTGGCATTATTTTCTACCTCAAACTATTTTGTATTTATATGTATGTACTTACTTTGAATCTGGTAAATCCAAAGGATTGGACGTTGACCTGATACTTCTTCTAATAATTTTTAGGTCTCTTTTTGCAGATTCATCTTCTTCGTAGCTTTCGCTTTCCAATGGTATGAACATTGCAATGCTATTAATTTTTTTTTCGTATAATACCTACCACAACTCGAAATACTTTCGGTTTTAAATTTAAAACATAAACACTTACCCAACTGTCATTAGTTTGTGTGGAACTCATGTGGAATGTAAATTCAATGAGAGTGAAGGCGTTCAAGGAATAGAATACCGATACTAAAACGACACTAAAGCGACTCGACACAAAAAACGCTAGCTGTCGTTTAATATAAACGACAAGCGGAATAAGGGTGATTAATTTCTAGTGCTGCACATCAACTGCAGCAGCTTTCTCAAGACTTATGGGAATTTTCCTGTAATAACGATTAGGATACTGAACGGAAAGGCTGCACTGTTGGCAGCTTCAACTACTCTTCAACAACTTGGAGGTATTTAGGCGGGTAGAGAACTACACACACTATATCCTGGGTATGACTTTGCCTGTCGTAAGCCCAGCTTTATTCCAGTAACCTTTATAGATAAGCCCTCCTCAAGCTTTGTAAAGCAGCATCAGCTTCAATTTTGGTCACCAAAGAGAGTACCATGGGACTCCCCCATATATCCCTCTAGAGTCTAGAAATAATGGGACTTATCTCGCTGGACCACATTCTCGTCAAGCGATCCCATGATCCGCGTCTTATGACGCATCCAAAAAACTGAGAAGAAAGGCACACATCCCGATCCCCATACGGCATTCTTGTGTGCGCAATTAATTGATAAACACATTTAGAACGTAGAACCTCTTACTCCATCCGGTCGTCACTCAAGCACTCATACCCTCAGATATGACAAATCCATCCCGAAAAACCACATGGCCCCCCAAAACATCAGTCCTAAGGACGTACATATACACGCTCGTGTCAAAGATAACGTCGCTTATGACGGAACTCTTCAGTTTCCCCATATAGCCGCACAAACAGCACTTGAGAATTGAGAATATATCCCACAAATGTGTCCAACTGAACGCAGAATCCCCACCCCATCAGCCAAAGACATCTCTCTTCTGATGGGCTACACATCTAGAGACGCACCACCAGTCTGTGCCATGCCGTGGCGTCACTTGAACACTTGAAACTGCCACTCTTCGGCTAGTTCCGCTTTTTACGTTTCTCTGTCTCTTTCTCTTGAATAGCACTTAACCTACAAACTTGCTGCGCGCGGTCATCTATTTTGGAAACTTCAAAAACGATGATTAAGTCACAATCTAGGCGCACAATTATCCACATCTAGCGGGTTGGCCATGGGTGCACGGGATATAGGGCGTAGCCCTAGCCCTATAACATTTTCCGACGAATTTATTGCTTCATTGTGTTACGGCCGTTGTCTTCCTGATTGAGAGTGTTGCTGCGTGCAATCGGACTCCACCGCACCAATTTATTGGCCAACAATCGAAAATGCCAATGGATCAGACTGAAATCAGCTGCTGGTGCTGCAAAGGAAGACGTGTATCGATATCGACCGCGGTCGCAGAATGGTCGTTATGTGGCCAAGGCTGCCCTTCTATTGTGTGCGTGGATTTGGTTTGCGGTCTGCTTGTGGTGATGGAGGAGGATAATTGTCCTCGGGCGACTTATTGTTAAGATTTATACAAAAAAACACAAATTTATCGCGGGCACTTAATCTGCGGCGGACCAGGGAGGCTGGCTGTCCGTATATATGTTGTGTGTGTGTGGAGTGCGCGATTGCCAAATGCGTGTTTCTTTTTTATGTGCTTTGCATATCGGAATGAAGACGCATAGATGTACAACATACCCATCGGGGACTCGTTCCGAGGGTTTGGTTTGTTATTGGCGTAGTGATTGCTGGTGCAGATTGCCCCATCAGATGGTGGGTGGTGGCGGCCAGTGTTGAAGTTCGTCAACCCTTGGTATAGGGTTGCTTATGGGCAGATGTGACTCGTGTAACCCTTTCAGTGGGTATGCTAGAGAGGCTTTTGGGGCATTTTTTCTCTGCAATGAAACGTACCAACAAGGCAACCACTCTTTCGCGTCTTGAACCTTTGTGATTATAGACCGGATTTATTGGGATACTCCGTCATTGTATCTGTATATATATGTTTGCTAGGGGGTTTTATAGGCTGTTGTTGTCAATTAAACGTTTTGGTGATTCGGCGGTCGGGTTACACTTCCGTAGGCCCTGGTCCACTCTGGACTGTAGCGCCACCTAAGTAAGCACCAATTACCTATATGGTCACTCCAGACTATGATCAGACAGTAGCCGGTACATCTTTGGAGGAAACTATTGCACCCACGGAACTATTACACGTGATAGGAACAAGTTACAGTCGAGTGGCACATTTTTTGTACTATATATCCCACCATTTTGACTTGGGAACTTCCCCACATGCTGTGCAACTACGTCACAAAATTAATTTTTTTTTACAAAAGTTTGGGCAACTATTTTGGCCTACAGATTTGAAATACAGTTTGAACTGCGGGTTGTTTCATGACGGCCATTGTAAGAATTGTAAATACCAAAAACGAAATGAGTGTAAGGTGACAAAGGTGCAGTCTTTTATAACTTTTGTTGCTAGGGTTATTTTGGAATGAATTTCGTTATCGTCTGTCGATCAACAAATGAGTTCTTTGGTTACAGGAATTTTTAAGCCCTCATTTTTGGGCCACAGTGTTTTAGTTTCGCCATGCTGGCAACAGTAGAGATGTTGAAAGCGCCCCGCCCTGTAAGTCAATGAAGATAAGATACCCAACAGAACAAGTGTCGCACTTTTGTACTGAGTATCCCGCCAGTCTGCCTGTAAATTTCTTATATGCTATGCAGCTCAGTCACAAAATATTTATTTTTAGCACAATGATTCAGACAATCAATTTCAGATAAAGTAAATGCAACAAGTGTTGCGAATTGTTTGCTGATGGCCAGAGTGAGAGTTTTAAGTAGCAAAAATACGATATGAGGAGTGTAAGGATGCCTGAGTCTATTATACCTTACTGAATGGGTTACTCTGGGGTGATTTTTCTTTGGCACTGCGATCGATTTGGTCCCACTAAAGAACCGATAGATACTTATGAGTGGAGCGTTGTCACTATCGTTATGCAGATCCTCACATCCATGACAGGGTACCTAGATATACGACACAGAAGAGATATGGGCCATCTTGCTGAAAAACATTTCATTCACCATCAACTGGTAGGAGGTATTTTGTCCAGAATTAGGGCGGAGTTTTGTCTTAAGTCGGGACGACTGATGTCCGAAAATTACTAAAAGAACTCAAAGTTTAAGCTTTTTGTCCGCACGCTATTAAAAGCACAGAAGAGCGATTGTCTGCGAGATGACCTTGGCTGTAGTTCAGCTGTCTCGTGGCGGCCATGAATAATAGAACGCACTTTCCTACAAGATCCACGATTGACTGATCATTTAGATGGCAGATTCGAATGAGCTTCTCCGTATCCAACTCATCCATCTTACTCCGATAGACATAAGAAGAAATGGTGCTCGGCGCACCTTTGCGTGGATGTAGGTACCTATCGTTCGAACTATAGTAAGCACTCAAGCCTAAGCAAAGCACGTGACTTTAGCCTCTTGTCACTGTACAAAAAATAGGCAGAAAAACTCTCGCTTTTGGCGCAGTATCCCCTTGGCGAGTGTCCTTTCAAATTGCGAAGAGTTTGACCAGCATCTTTTTTTTGAACCAATTTGAAACCTCGCCAGTTTGTATAAACTTCTGCCAGCTGCTTCGCACAGCTACGAGGTGAATGGCGCAGATACATCCCAAACTGATTTGAAATCGGATACCGTTACTTTGTGTCTCCGCACCTAGTGTACCTAGAGTCCTGATCGCTGTGTCTGTTTTAGCATTTTATGTTTCCAATTAAAGAGTCGAAATCTTACGAAACTCTGACGAAAATCTCTGACCCGCTTTTGTCGATACTTGCGCCAGACACTTTAATTATTGAACAACATGTCATCCATTAGTCTCGCCCACGATAAAAACCAAAGGCTGCCATGTTTAGAAGAAATTCGATACCAAATCCATTGCTACAGCGCCAGAGAGACAACCAGTAGCTGCGCTCCGGTATTTCAATTTCAATCCAATTCGGCTCATTAATTGCCCCGGATAGACGCGATAGAGACGTTTCAATTGAAATCCTACCCACGGCGGCTTTGGGCGCCCCCACGACGACGACGACGACGACTACGACGACATAATGGCCTCCTGTTCGTCATGATCGAACAACATCACCCGCAGCACCGTCAGGCAAGAGCAGCACAGCAGCAACGACAATAGTAACGGCAGCGTTTTGATTTAATTCAATTTTGATTCCGACTTAATCACGAACTACAACTCTATGCGATGTGTACTTGAGCCAGTGATTTAATGAAAGTCATAAATTACCCAACGAAAAATGGCTGGCTTTATGGGCGAACGGCTGAGCGCTCCCCCCTGCCAGCCTGCTGCCAGGACAGTTTGAGGCGATTTCTATGCGCTGCTGCTGCTGCACTTGAGTGCATTCTTGCAAATATACCGTGGCCATAAACGCGGCTCAATTGACCGTGGCCAAAGAGATGGCGGAGTCGACGAGCCGTCATCAGGTGCTTTGATGGTGGATCTCTCAGCCAACAAGTGCTGCCGCTGACGGGAACTCGTGCGAATGGACTGTGCAGGTCCTCAGGGCGGGACAATAAAAGACGAATGCAGAACGCAACTTCCGGAAGTGCTGCGGCTGCCATCGTGCTCAATAGTTTGATACGTTTCGAGCTCATGACAGACTCGCGCGCGAATTGGAGTACACCAACACTTGCGCTGTGCAGATTGCGGTTGAAGGGGATGCGGGGAGAGGAAGTGGAACTAACGAGTTCCACGAGACAATAAAACACAGCAAAGCGAGTGTGAAACCTAATTGGCCGCTTCTGCTTGGTTGGCTTGCAGTCGCAGTAGCCTGGTTCGTTTTATGCCTCTTGCGCAGTGCGGATAGTGATGTCGTTGGACTTTAATTAGAAGCACGCTTGGGGCAAGCTAGTGGATTAGAAGCAGATGGTGAGTTACGGACTGCCAAACTTCCTCCTGGATCTGGTCAATCCATTCTTCCTACCTAAGTTGGAGCTGCTGTACAGAATCCCTCAGATTCAGACTCACAAACGAAAAGGTGACGTTGCCTGCTTAAATTATTTGTTTCAGCAACGATATCAACCAACTCCGTGCGTGCTCGCTGCCAATTAAAGCCATTTCCGTCCACAGGTATCTAGAGACAGAACCACATGAACCCCTAAATCAAAATTCTGTCCGCGACGATGGCGCTCTTGCGCGTTGCACAAAGCAATCCTTAATAACCACGCACAAAATGACGTCCCTGCATAGCGCAGCCCATTACTCATGCTGTGGCTTTCATTTTAAGTGTCAGCGTCTGGTCTCGGTCTGTATGTGAGAGATGTCCACCCGCCCTTCCGACTCAAAACCACTAATGTATCCCGAAAAATGGATAAACGTTCTCCTCTCGGTCATCATTATATCGTCCGTCGTCCATGGAATCAGAAATTCCATTAAAATTGGTCCCTCCCATGTGTCATACAGTTCGAGTGGAATCTCCACGCCTTGTCCTCCCCGCCTGTGTAGGGTATACTTGGCAGACGGCTGAGAGTGGACCCTTTTTAATTTCCCGTCGTCATCGCGCGTCGTGGTCGTCATAATCGTCATTGGGCCGCGCATATAGCCTCCAAGCATTTTGATACACACCACGGAGACAGGATATCGCGTTTGGGTCTCCTTTGTGCGACACAATCGCCTCCACTGTCTGATGATGTGCCCTGCTCTGATTTTACAATACTTCACGATCGAGATGACCACTCGACCATGGACCGTCTTAATTATAGCCCTCGAGCAGTAGAGTCATCCGTTTCATCCTTTGAGCCAAATGAATTGAGGTCCGCCCCCCCCCCCTTTTGTTTACGGCCGAAGATTGGAAGCTAATGCCGGTCGTACAAAAATGTTCCCATCATCATCGCGTATGGTCATTAAAGGTTTCGTCCTTCGTCATTGGCACGCCGAATGGCAATATCATCTTGGCGACTCCTACTCTCGGCCTAATGCATTTCTCGGCCAGCGAATTCCATAACGGACAATAATAAAACACACGAAAATCGTGTCCACCCCAGTGTCTGGCCAGGCAGGATATGTACTGTTGCTTCTGTTGCACTTATAAAGCCTTGGCGGAACGCATCTCATCCTTAATGGAAACCGACTGTATCGTAAAACCGAAGAGAGATCCTTCGTTTTGCGCCTTTTTTCTGCGCGCCAGACTCTTTGTTTTATGGCGAATATTAGTTGGTCGGCCGACAAGGATTTACTGTGGGAATGGAAAAGTATCGAGAACCGATGCACGACGAAAATATAATTTCGTTACGAATTTTATGGGACAGCCTGTATTGGCTGTGGAATGACAAATGGATTTGGAGCGGGCGGCAGCGCGAATAATTAATCCTTTTCGTTTGGTGTGGTGGAGTCGTGTTTCCTGGAATGGAAGTCAAATAAAATCCGCAGCCCCGCTCGGTTGGGTATGTGATGGTCGACTTTGTGTTTACATTTTGTGGCAACAAAATGTTGCGCTAATGATAATGACTTTGGGGAGACACAAATGGAAAAAAAACTCACATCTTTGGGACATTTATCATTTAGTTATTAAAAAACGGATTAATGTAAATTATTGAGTGCGGCGACGCAGCTTGGGAAGGGCTGTAGACAGGCGAGGTATATGAGTGGTGCAATGGACAGTGGAGTAAAAGGGTACTGAGCTAGCGAGCGGTGGAGCTATTTTCCTTAGAGCTTTTTTTGATGATGTTACTAACTTTTGGAGTGCTGCTCTGCTCCACCTTCCGAAGACAGCCGGAAGCTTTTATTCTGTGACATTTCATAAGTCGAAACTACGCCATTACTAAAAAAGGAACGATACACGCTTCAACAACGCATTGAAATTATTAAAATTCACTACTAAATTGGTGAAAAAACGTCGTGTCTTTGCTGATTGGTTCCTTGAAATGCATGAAAATGATCCGGAATTCCATCGAAAAATCATCTTGACTGATGAGGCCCATTTCCACCTCGGTGGCTACGCCAACAAGCAAAATTGTCGCATCTGGGGCTCGGAAAACCCAAGAGTTATTGTTGAGAAGCCTCTCCATCCTCAAGGTGGGCTATCGTATCGAGGACATAGGGCAGCCACTTTGCGATTTGGTTATGGAAAATTTCATGAAAAGGATATGGTGCTGTATGCGTGCTCGTGGTGGCCATTTGGCTGATATTGTCTTCCATTATTAACGGCATACCTTGCTCTTTATTATGAAATAAACATCTGATCATTTATCTCAAAAATGGCATTTTCTTTGAATACCAAAATAACACCTCTTATTGGAAATGCCTATATTTATTTTTTTATTTTATTAGCTCAAGGCCTCTTGTTTTGAGTTTACAATAAAATAAGCCTCCCCATTAAGCCCTGCCATTGGCCTGATGTCCCAAATTGCACTGTTCAAGTTGGTTGAGGTTGAGGTGGCGCACCTCCAGTACAAAAATACGCCAAGTTGGTTTTTAATTTTCATTTTAAACACGGTTGCGTCGCTTTTAGTGAAAACGACTTATTCGATGCAGTATCGTGGTCCGAAAAGGATGTAAGATTCCATATATACCCCCCCCCCCCCCCCACCATGTTATACCTACCTAAAACTTTCTTTCTCACCATTCATGAAAAGATGGTGTGACAGACACTTCTGTTAAACAGTCAGGGAGTTTGCTTATCCACTTTCACGTCCCCTTCTCCCCAAAATGCGACCAAAATTAAAGGAAACCTTCCCGTCAACAACGCCTAGCTGATGGAGGCTCATTTTTACACGTCATACCTCTGTTGGCATTGCTGGAACATGGCGCTCGGGTAACTTGGACATTCGTTACATACCGCTTAGCACTTCTCGTTTGATTCCAAAAGTTACCAAATGACTCACCGGTCTTATTTATAGGTACCTACTCCACCTGACATGCGATCTCTTTGAAGAGATGTTTAGAGTCGCCCAATCGATCAGCGTGCCACCGACTGACCCATCTTAGTTCCGAAGGGTAATTTATAACGACAAAATATGAACCACCCCCGGAGTGGTTTTGACTCAAAGTGCCACCCATCAACCGATTTCACCACACACACAACGGTATGTGGGCCACGATTTGTTTATTCGTTCGTCCTCCGCCCGAAGAAGATGTTCCTTCAAATGGCCACTTCTCTGTAGACGCACATAGCTACCTACCTGTACCTGGATGAGCTGTGAAGCAACAACCGCGAGAAACATACTCCTACACGGGGTGCGCTACTGTTAAGGTGACTCTTTGTTTATTCCCTGCCTCCTGCGGAATCTCAATTTCTCAACAGAAATTGCTCCATAAATTCTTCGCTTTCAATTGGCATCGCCGTCGCCGTTGCTGCCGCCAAAAGCACAAAACACAAAAAAAAAAAACAAATCCATGGCGGCGAATTTTCGGGCCAATTTGTTTGGTGTACGAGTATATCCCCAGACTATATCCCCGGATAAACTAAACACAAAACTGCGTGTGAAATTGTGTTAATGCGACGTGTCGGTCCATTAGGAAAAGTTTTACGAGCCACGTACATCTATATGTCGGTCGCGCAGTGCGTGCGTCTGAATGCTGTCTTGATGGAATCGAACAACTTTTCCGTCCGCTTTTTTGGCCATTTTGTTTGGTCGTCGCGTCGTTCAGGTGAGATTTTTAAAAAATTACGATATCGTCTATTTTTGGGATAGTGCGAAGAATTTTCGACTGCAATTCGGAAGCGGAGCCAGCGGCAGCCCATCGATCACGTTGGAAGTTTGGAAAACTAATTACCCGCCAATAATGGGCACGGGACGTTGAAAAAACGCTCAATTGACTCTTTGTATATGTAGCTAGTTGGCTGTCAAAACATGGTTTGGTTTGGCTTTTAAGCTCTGCGAGTACACTTTGTGTTTTGGCTCTTTGTTTAGACACTTATTTATTGAGAGAATTTTATTGGGCACTTTTTGGAGTGTGCTAAGGAGAAGTGTGTGTTTATATGGCCATTTTGAAATGTTCGTATGCAGAAATTTCAATAAATTTGTTTAATTATTGCTATTGGTGAATACTACAGGAAATAGTTGCTCTCTTTCAGGGAGAGACAACTCTAGATCTCGTATACCTATAATCGCACATGCAGGTGTAATATGCTGCTTAAATAATATATAAATGCAAAAATTTCGACCAAATGCCCGTTATGGATGCGATTTTAAATTTTTAATTCGGAATAAAATTGAAGAAAGTCAAGTAAGATATTCTATAAAAAGATGGACACAAAAATTGATAAAATAATAAACCAAAAAATTGCTTCCAACTGACCCAATATAATTTAATACGAGATTTGCTTTGCGCTAAAAACAAGTTTCAAATTGAAAAATTTTCCCCAAAACGGCTTCAGAAACAACTTAAAAAAAGGAGTTGAACTACCGCATCCGTGATCGAGTACTTCATGACTGAACTTGTTTTTTTTTGCATTTAAAATCATCAAAATTCAGTGACGTATATGCTCGCTCACTGATGTAGTAATGCGACCTCTGAAAAAAAAATCGAAATAAAAAATCAAAACATCACATTCTTTGGATCGTCTTTCCAAGAATAGCCTTTAGTTTAAAAATAACATCAAGATCTCAAAATAAAACAAAAAATTGCGGAACCAGTAGAATCAAAAATGCTGTAGAAGTAGGTCCAAATTTTATCTCAAAATTTGCATGAAAATCGGGTAGTACATTGAAAATAAAATAACGTCAAAGAAACTATGAAAAGTGACCTAACACCTGCCTTAAATCTTCATCAAAACCAGCTGAATCAGTTTACAAATAAAAATATCCCAAAAATGGCACCAACATCATATTAAAAAACCCTTTGAAAACAGCTTGAATTGGCCGAAAAATTCCCAAAATTTCGCTGACTTTAAATAAGCAAAATAGGCCAAACAATTGAAACAAAACTCGATCGCATACAGAAATCAGAATCACAGCAATTAGACTCCAACCTTGAAAACAAGGTACAAATATGGCCGCCAAGCAGCATTGAAAATTGTAATTTACGAAGTTGTTGTTTACGAAGTTTTTAGAGCGCGATCTGAGTTTAAAATTGTACTCTTTTTGGACGGAATTAAATTTGCCACACGCTTTCGATAGTGTTCCTGCCGATGATTAACATTTTTAAAGTGAAATGCCATCACTTTACGGGGACTATAAGGACTACTTTTCGGCGTTTATTTGAGAAAAAAAAACCGTTTACCCACTTACGAGTAAAACCAACCAAAATTGTCTCCCCAAATTATCCGGAGTAATGCACAATTTCGTCGACAAACCACCCATCGACCTACATAGCCCCCATACCCAAACAGAACTTTCAATTTCCCCTCCCAAGCAAAGGAGTCTTATGTCTTAGTCAGCATTTCCCAAAAGAGAAACCATTGCACTCGTTTACACCGCCGCAACGCTGTCCAGACTGCTGCCAGAAGAGCGATACGCGCAAAGTCCCAGCAGGATGTCCTTTTGATGTTGCCTGAGAAATGTCGATCGGTGATTTTGAAAGAAATTAATGTTCCCGTTGTGCGATACTGTCTCGCACACCGCGCTAGTTCCATCTCCGAGTGCCACTTCGAGTGCATTTCACTCTGTGTGCACCTTTACTGAGTGGATCTCTGTATACAGTAGAAGCACAATTCTGACGCAGATCGTCATTTCGCGCCAAAGCATATACTGATCCTCTATCGCACCAAAGTGCCGCGCAAATATTGGCGACGGCCGACGGCCGACGACGATGACCACCGGTCTCACAGCCAAGGCGCGCGATCATCGCCGATCTATAAATATTAAATGGATCTGTGCGGATGAAATGAAATTTACGCCCCGAGGAGGAAATTTATGATGTGGCGAATGGCAACATTTTGCTGCAATAATAAATGTCATCCGTACTGGACGGCCGGCCGATCGGCCGGCGAGGCGGTGGATATTTTTGTCCGAAATCGGGGCCAGATCAGTGTGAGTAGTGTCGTTGTCGTCATCCGCGACCAAGAAGGTGGAGGC
Source organism: Cheilosia impressa (assembly GCA_948293265.1). Taxonomy (NCBI): domain Eukaryota; kingdom Metazoa; phylum Arthropoda; class Insecta; order Diptera; family Syrphidae; genus Cheilosia; species Cheilosia impressa. The sequence goes on along the minus strand of OX411882.1, from coordinate 42,028,784 downwards.
GCGCCGAAGGTGCACACAGAATTTATATGATTGTTGTCAGTGTCTCCCCGATGGAGATGGAGACGTCCTCGAACAACACATAAAAATCGAGGATCACCAGCGCTGCGAGGCGAAAAACAATTCCATTTTGTATGGCATCTGGAAGACATTAAAAAAATGCCCAGATATTGAAAGCAGATGGCAAATGACGAAGGTGATCACTGATCAGCGTTGTGCGATCAGCGATCTTGCATTGTATTTGACTATTTTTGGATCTATGCCCCGGAAATGTGTGCAGATCACTTAACCCAATACCCAAACCGCTTCAGTGCGAAATGTATTGCATCGTCTAAGTAACACACTTGCCTACCCAAATCTCGAGAGAATCTCTTGCGGTTATGATAGTCGTTAATGTCGCGCTCGTAATTAGATGCAGTAAATCCGTGCTCCAATAGTCCAATTAGCATCACTCACAAAGGCGACCTGTGCTGCTTTCGCTAGATGGCTTCAACTTCCAGCTGTTGCAGTGCGGCTCCGTAATAAGCCGACGACGAGTTGCTGGTCCAGATGCCTTTCGCCGTGTGGTCCGGTGGTGATTTTGACTTGATTTGCGACCGCAGTTGTTCCAACATAGAGGCGACTGTCATGGGAACTAATGCGCGACTTTGGAACGTGAGTTTAGAGGTATCTCAAGCTGACATCATTCATGTGTCCCGAAGCTAGGTACAGTTTGCAAGATGTTGATTTTGTCGTAATTCATATCGGTTATCAATTGTTTTCTCTTCATCGCCTATTGCAATTGCACTCGAGTGAATCTCTTTTTTTATCTGCCTCTTGTGATTCACACTTGGTAAGTGCATTAGGAAATTCCGTGGAAAACTATCAACAGTACTCAAAATTGATTCACAATATAAGTGGCTCGTTTAGTTGCAATTGAACTCGTAGGCCTCTTTGATTGCAGCATTGCGTACCTTTACAAAAGCTTGTCTCTAGCGGCAGTGACATTTAAAAATAAAGTTTGTCAGCAAACTTTGTGGTATTGCTTTTTTCAGTAAGATGGATCTGTAGCTCTCCGGGTCAAAGTTGCAATTTGGTGCCTTGACGGTGGAAGCCTGCGGATAAAAGAAGTCGAGTCTGCCTCTGCCTGTAAAAGAAGCTTCCTTCTCAGTATCAGGTTCCACTCTTTAATGGCCGCATGACTTTGGCATTTAGTTGGCTGTTCCATGTAGCTTCAAAAATATTTTTGAGGCTTCTTCGGATGTTAGGTCAGTCCTTCCATCAGGTGTCTTTATTGTTGTTTCCCTTTCGTGGTGAGCAAGTGAGGAATGACAGTAAATCTCTGAACCAAATTTTGCGGTGCATCAGAGGCTAGTCTTGCACTTGGATTTGAGTACATATTGACAGGAAGATTCCGTGTGAATGATGGTGGTTAGGCGGATTTTTTTGGGGTGTGGGGCTTTTATTCGGGCCACTATATCAAGTCGTAGTCTTTTGGCCAATTCTCTGAGACGCCACATGGGTTACTGTATATATGATGACTGGAACCTAAAGACTTCTTAGTTGATACCGGCAGCCGACCAGCTTTTTAGGTCTTTCTTAGTGTCTTTAGACTCTATCTCCACAGACAGCTTTGTCACAGCTTCCAAAGGCGACTCTTGCCAATAACTCCATCGACGACTACTGAAAGACTACCTAATCTTGCGAATCTTCCTATTTTCGATCGTTCTACACTTTTTTGGCCCGGCTTTCTATGTGACTCTTGCCAATACCTTCTGCGACATCGTTGGGTACCTAAAAAACTTGGCATCAGCTCTACCTTTACCGCTTTGAATCGAATGTTTCTGGGTCTTTAAGCGGATGCACCCCTCAATTCTTGATCCCTTCTTCCACTCAGCTTGTGTCCACTTTTTGTAAATATGGTCGCATAGCCATCCATCTGTTCAACAGGCGAGTCAACGATCTCGATTCATGGTTCCGAGAAGTGTGCCGCCCTCTTCATCAGTGCAACACACTTGTACATGCGTTAAGCACATTCCAAGACAATACTCGACCGTTTTACAATTGTTCAACTCATTATGCTGCTGCATAGCTGCACTTGGCGAGCACATGCCCTGCAATGGCTGTGTGTACTCTACTTAGTGCCATGCTTAGCAGCTCAAGCGAGGATGTTCAGTGGCTCCATTCGTCGCCGTCGTCGTTGGCGATATATGTATCCAGAGCGCAATTAAAACCAGCGCGAGGCATCGAACCAACCAGCCAACCGCCTCCTTCAAGTCGGCGAAAGAAAACTTCCCCACACACAGAGCTCGAATCGCGCATAGCTGTGGGTTTGGGCCTGGGCGCCAACGATCGCGCGTCTTTTGCTGTGCGCTCTTTCCCTAATTAAATCTCAATATTATGCGCGTATTCACTGAGAAAGATACAAAGATACTTTTTTGTTCACTGCACTGTCCGTTGGCTTTTGAAAATGTTAATTACCAGGTGCCGGTGCTACCATTTCTCCTGCCAAGTGGACATCGTCGTCACTGTGCGTAGGCATTTGTATGGAAGTTCATCATCTTCTCAACGTCGTCGTCGTCGTCGTGATCGTATACTTTATGCTTCTTTCAATCACGCGATAGTTTGTACGGAATAGCGGAACACACATTAGAAGATTGTACGGCGCACGGTAACGTACAACTATCGCTATCGCCCCAGTAGGAGGGTTGTTGGGCCATAATTCAAGCCTCATAAATTAAATGAGAAATGATATCTAACCGATATGATGGACTGCGTCGGCCGCAGGCGCTTCTTACAAGTCGTAAAAATCAAAGCCGTCCCATCAGGGGAGTCGAACACAAATGAAGTATTCCCCAAATAAAAAATAATTAAACGCTTTAACCGTACTCACGGTGAAATTTATTGTTCGGAAATTGTTTTCACGTGCGACGCGCACTGGCCACGGCCACGGGCAGGCCAAGCAGAGCAAGCCCATAAGAAGACTTTCTATGCGCGCGCACTTTTGTTGTGTTGACCTGTGTCAGGTACATAAATGATTTTTGATGCACGGCCGCGTTTTGTTTTTTGATTGGTGATTATGATGGTGCAACGATGCATGGCCACGTCTGAAGAGTGGATTTCGGCAAATGGACGCATAATTGTAATTAAGCGGGATAAGGCCAAAAGCGTTTCCGTTCACACTTTTACTGTCTCGCGCGCATAGTGAAGGTGATTTGGTGGAAGGCAGTTGGGTGCGATGTGCCAGTTTCTTCTGATTTCTCTGGGAAATTTGAACGGGAGCCGAAAGTTTTTGCCGAATTGTGGAAATGATAAGAGTTGAGGTTTGACGGCAACTATAGCAGGAGCTGACAATGCCTTCTAAGTTAGAAGGACCTAGGGGCTCAAACTTTTGTGTAGAAGTTGGGTATAGAAGCTTTTGCATTCTAGATGTGCCACCTTTGAACCTTGTTGGAGCCATGTCTGGTGTTCTCATCCATGCCAAACAAACTGACGGCGAAGAACACTCGCTGGTCGCTGCTCTATTGAAGTCGAAAGCAATCTCACGAGCTGCCACTATGGAGAGAAAAACTACGAATAAACTTTCAACAAGTAAGGACAAACACCAACGCTAAGTAATGCAACACAATGCAACTCAACTCAACGAAGCTTTCAACTCAGCCAGGGCATGATTTGCACGTGATGAAAAAGCGAAGTAAGTCAGGCTTAAAGAGAAAATGCGATAGGTAAATGTGGCCTGAAAAGTGGTAACGCAATGCAACTCAAAGAAATGCAACACAATTTAATGCCACAACAATGAGTTTCAGAAAGGCGACAAGAACATCCCTGGGATTCAGGCATAGGTAAAGAGTGGAAGTCCTCTTTGTCTACTATCCTGTTGGCTTGTCTTTCTCGGCACCGCTCTGATTGAACTTGAAGAAACTACAAGTCAAAGGATGGATGCGGTTTCTACGGCAAAAGAAGATAAGCGGATTTCAGTCTGTGGACTTGTTGTTTGAAGAGATGTTTGTCTCTAGGACGTCCATTCAATTCGCCCTACAAGTTTGGGCAGTTCCATTGAAACAGGAAGAGAGGTTTAATTATATCGAGGTCTTATTCAGAAGCTCGAAAATCAATCCTGTAGTAGTATTGGTCCGACTGGCGCAATTTTGTGACAGCTATCATGAGATATGGTATACTGACCGCGGATAGAAGCTGTCGAAACGAGGCTTGCTTAGATCGTGCAAATGAGCTTCAAAGCGGTAGAGGTAGATAGGAGAGCGGTCCATTGCTCGGTGGTTTAGTTGAACGCACGTCCCCGAGCCCCGACTCGTATTCCCAAACGAGCTATAGAAGTGGTACCATCAAACACGCTTTCTGAAGATGGGCTCAGGACGAGGTGGTGATATCAAGTCCATCGTATCCATTCCATGGACTACCCAACTTCGTATGTGGTTTGTGTTTAGTTTTACACCTTCCAATTGTTGGACGACCTTAAAAAAATATACAAGCGCACTTTTGGAACGACAAACTAGGATAAGCTCGTTCATCAATGGTTCTTCCGTATGAAGAGTAATACCCAATGCTATGCAACAGAGGCAGCAGTATACTGTCGCACTGAAAATGGCTGCCATCCATAGTAAGACTCAACCAAAACTAAAAATATTTCTCGTAGATTGCTGAGTACGCCACCAGGCCTGTCTACCTGACACTCATATTGACCCACCTACCACTCTATTGTTCTCGCCACATCGATGTCCATCTGTGGCCACTGGCCACTCGACTCTTCGAATGGAGATCTAGAAACAGCCGACCAACCTTTACCTTTGGCCAGATGTTGCCGCTAATAGATTTCAACGAAATCCTTCAAAATTACGCTGGCACAGCCGATCCCCGTTAACGCGTGTGTTACTACCATCTGTTCGCATCAGGGATAATGTTCAGTAAATTTGTTAATTTGAAGGATCGTGCCACCTAAGCCGCTTCAAATCAACACTCTCTCACCGCAATCAAACAAAACAAAAAAAAAAAATAGAAAGAACCAACAATTTCCGCAAAATCCAACTCCAGTGGCACTGCTGCCCGGTTGCAATCAGAAACGACCGTCTGTAGCCGCATTCACTGTTCGAACCGCACCACCAGACACGCACGTGACCTATGATCTTCGTCAAATGAGACACTGGCACCAGTGTGTCCGCAAAGCCATCTAGCTTCCAAGTTCCACGACCTTTTGCAGCAATGTTGCTGTGATTTGCTGCGACTGCGCGCCACCACTGCAATGTGTTTGCTGCGGAATGGTCATTATAATGGCAAAAGGCGCTCGGCCACACAATTCCGCCAGTGTTGACCAACAAACCGCATGCGCGTATACAACAGCAAACGGACAAAAATCCAATCGGACAAATCAATTTCCAGCCGGTTGTGGTCCCCGCATGTATCAGGATGAGGAGACCAGAGTCTGGAGCGCGCGCAACATGGTAACGACATTTGGGCCGCTAATCATTTTGGAAGTGTAACTGCAGTCGTCTTCTTTTTGCGTTTCCAATCTGGCACCGAGCGCGGACGGTGCGCGGGTGGGGGGGACATCCTTAACCGCCGCCGCTGGACTGGACCATATCTTCCTTGGTATTAATATTTTCATCGGAATGTGATTAATGGCCGCGATGTCGTATGAAAACAAAAAGGAAAACACACAGCGCACCACGGGGCTACGTATTCCTGTGATCGCAGGTTATTATATGCTTCGCGGGATATCCTTGTGAGTGGATCGAGCGCGTATGGTTTTCGTGTTTTTTTTTTTTTGTTTATGGAGGAGGATTCGTTGTTTTGTCGTGGCCAGCTCAGTTCTCCGTTTCATCATCTTCGTCATCATCATCATGGTCGTCGTCGTAAAAATCTGGAATTGGGTTTGAGTTTGGGTCCTTTTTTGCGGTGCATTGCATGGACCCTCAATTTGGGGTGTTTTTTTTTTTACAAACGAGTGGAGGAGCCTCCTGTGCTTTATCTGATGTGTTACCTTGTTTACATGATCTTTTGCTGTGGCTTTTGTATGTTTTGTGCGCGAGGAGTTTTTTTTATTTTTTGATTTTGGTCCTCTGGAGCCCTCAGCTCGAAGGGGTATATGGTATTGGAATTGCGCGCGCCACCTCCTCGGCGCATTGTCTCCGCGAATGATCTCGCTTCAAGTGGTTGGGGTCTTTTAAATGATGATTCCATCTAATGGCCAAAGGGCAGTGTAATTTTCTCTGGCGATTTGTGTTTTGTGCGCATATGAGGAATGTCGTCGCCCTGGTCGTGTTGGATGTTTGGCAGTTTATTTTTTAACAGTAACTTTGAAAACTTTTTTGAGGGCACATATATGCTAAAGGACGATGGGGCATTCGGGAAGGCCAATTTTTGACAGCTTTTTCGAGAAATTTCAGTGGGCCTTCTAAGCCACAATATAAGTTTGGGTCAGCGACTTTATATAAAAAGTGGCCGGTTCATTCGTGGTGGCCAATTGGCCGGATCATTCGCCTGAGTCAATCGGTGAACAGTTTTGCCAACAACTGGTCGGGTCGGTATCGAGTGGGAAAGTTATCAATAACATTGACTTTTTCTATGGCTTGCCCAAAAAACGGACCAAGCGCTCGCTAATATTTGAAAATGCATGATAGAATGAGAGTAATCCAGCTTAAGCCAGGGGGGATTGCATTAAAATAGCATTACAAGAGATACTGTGAAGGTTTAAATTAAAAACGACTCACTTTAAAAAAGCTGTAGGTATTATAATAATTGTTTATACTTTTTGCACTTTAGCTTTAGCTTACTTTGTGATGGTTGTCACTTTACATAGTCGACCCTTTATAATTGCCTGAAGTATGCTTAGCAAACAAGTCGTCTTGACCACAAAATGCGACTCACATTGGACATTTTTTGTGTATTCAAAAGTAGATATGCGTCACTTTGTGAAAGTGGCTTGCCCGCTTAATTCGTACTAACACTCTACTGCTGTCAGGATGGCAGATTAATATTTCAAATATTTTCGCTATTGAACAGTAACCCAAACATTGACACCAGCTTAAGCTCACTTAATTGTAGTTGACGCTTAAGTCTTCGAATTTCATATTCTTTTCACCGCAAAATATTTCTAATAATAAGGTCAGCTCCTGCCTAGAAAATATCAATGACACTTGCTCAAGCTCACTTAATCCCATTGTAGTTGACACTCTTGTTTTATTAAAACAATTAGGCAGAGTATACTTACACTCAGCCATGCACAACGTAATATTATTTAAAATTAAATGTTTTTCAGTACAGAAGTCGGCCCAATTGCGCTTAAGCCCACTTACTTCAAACATGTCTAACACATGAGTTTTTGCGTAAAATTTCCCAAGTTATAATGAACGCCATGAAGAGTGTTTCCATATTAAAAATGACACCAATTTTGGCGTCAGCTTAAGCTCACCTAATCCCACTACGGCTGACTATAATGGAACAGGGAACATAATTCATCATGACCATGAATGACTGAAAATCAAAAGTTTTGCAGAACACCTTAAGATAACACGAACTGTCAAAGAAATAGAAAAGGTCTTTGTGAATCAGCACTAGCGGGGCATCCTACCTACTATTAACACTTAACCTCCGGGAAGATCCACAATTAATATATCACATCCCCTCTATCTCCATCTAAAGCGCTTGTGAAATGGTTGCCCATCTGTCTGAGTCCGAATGTGACACAGCGTCGCGGTCGCATGCCCGCATTAGCATTTCAATTAAAACCCACAATCACCTGAGTGCAGTTGTTGGAACCTTCATGTAGCGCGCACCAATCTGGCACATGGATTACCGCACTTGCTGCTGCATCCCATCATCGCCAGGCGTATGGTCACCATCTACTCACCGCAAATATTGCCCGTTGCCAGTTGTTGCCTGCCACCAGCGATCTGTGTGTATGTGTCCCGAATTTCTATTTCGGATTTTCCACTTTGTCAAGCAAGTCAAGAAAGCGAGACTTTGGCTTCGGTTTCTTCTTCTTCGTCGCTGACCACTGCCAGCTTGGCTGGGTTACTCGCGCGAATCCATACATTGGAGCACATCAGCTCATACACACACATAGTCTCGTCGTACGTCGTATAAACCACGACGACGCCACCGCGCTCGACATGAGTTATTTGACCGAATCTTTAGAGGACGTGTCCAAGTTTCACCATTTCAGATAGAGAGCGGCGACTCGCTATTGAGCCACGAGTATTGCAGCAGAATATTATACGTTACACGCTGAATGCTTCCAAGCGCACAAGCTATTTGCATTCGAACGGAACTCTGTCCCATGTGGTTGTGGAAATGCTGTGCTTGGATTTTTGTGTGGCCATGTCGGTTGGCATGGAGTGGCATCATCTTCGCTCGCGCATCTATTGGGGCGATCGCAAGATCTTTGGCAACTGATATCGGCTTTCCGCTGGACACTGGTACGGTCTACGGTGTTCGGAATTGGGAAACCATGTGACGGTGTCTTGCGACACTTCTGCCGCTCGAACAATGGGTTCGTCCATCATGGGCCACAAAGCGGCAATTAGTTCTAGTGGACTGCGTTTCCAGTCAAATGAAGAGTAATGAGCGGAAAAGATACTTTTTTTGTTGTTGTCCGCCCGCCGCCAGCCGTTTCCTTCAACTACCTGTCGCCCGATGTTGACTTCGTTTGGACTGGAACTCGAACTGGACACTTAGTCAGGTGATTGTCGTAAATTTTCTGCTTCGTTATGAGCGATGTTTGATGGTCGGCTGATGTGACAGTTTTGCTTTTAATTGTTGAATTATGCGCGTTTGTGACCGCGAGGTCGCAGGTGCATGTCGGAATGAGACGTCTTCGTGTTTGTGACATTTCAAGTTTGGACAGTGGGAGAATTTTCCAAAAACGATGACCGCATGGATAGGATATAATTGCCCATGATATGAGTGATCATTGTGCATTGTATTTTTAGGATTTCTGTCAGTTTTGCTCTTAATTGAGGGTTTTTGGTGACAATCGAGAGCTGGAACATTAATTTTGGGTCTTACCAGGGCTCATTGGGGTTACAGTTCGACTGGGGAGTGGAGACTTCGAAAGCTGATCAAAAAATCAGCTTACTATGCTAATGCACGTTAGGGTGTAAGTCAATGTTGATCGACGTTAGATTGGCAGTGTCGTCATTTCATATTGGACGGGCTTAAAGACGTCGCGTCGTTAACAAGACCCACAACTGGTAAGTAATCGTCTAACATCAAAATGTGTGTCAAACTGGGGAAGGGATTTGTTCAGAGGCTGTATGGGAGAAAGAATATTTTAAAAGTAATCTAGTCGGACGTGAAAAAACCCGTGAAAAACGCGTGAAAAAACGCGAGAAAAAACGCGAGAAAAAACGCGTGAAAAAACGCGAGAAAAAACGCGTCAAAAAACGCGAGAAAAAACGCGTCAAAAAACGCGAGAAAAAACGCGTGAAAAAACGCGTCAAAAAACGCGAGAAAAAACGCGTGAAAAAACGCGAGAAAAAACGCGAGAAAAAACGCGAGAAAAAACGCGTGAAAAAACGAGTCAAAAACGCGTGAAAAACGCGTGAAAAAACGCGTCAAAAAACGCGTGAAAAAACGCGAGAAAAAACGCGTGAAAAAACGCGTGAAAAAACGCGAGAAAAAACGCGTCAAAAAACGCGTGAAAAAACGCGTCAAAAAAACGCGTGAAAAAACGCGTGAAAAACGCGTGAAAAAACGCGTCAAAAAACGCGTGAAAAAACGCGAGAAAAAACGCGTGAAAAAACGCGTCAAAAAACGCGTGAAAAAACGCGTCAAAAAAACGCGTCAAAAAACGCGTGAAAAAACGCGTCAAAAAACGCGAGAAAAAACGCGAGAAAAAACGCGAGAAAAAACGCGTCAAAAAACGCGTGAAAAAACGCGTCAAAAAACGCGTGAAAAAACGCGAGAAAAAACGCGAGAAAAAACGCGAAAAAAAACGCGTCAAAAACGCGTCAAAAAACGCGTGAAAAACGCGTGAAAAAACGCGTGAAAAAACGCGTGAAAAAACGCGTCAAAAAACGCGTGAAAAAACGAGTCAAAAACGCGTGAAAAACGCGTGAAAAAACGCGTCAAAAAACGCGTGAAAAAACGCGAGAAAAAACGCGTGAAAAAACGCGTGAAAAAACGCGAGAAAAAACGCGTCAAAAAACGCGTGAAAAAACGCGTCAAAAAAACGCGTGAAAAAACGCGTGAAAAACGCGAGAAAAAACGCGAGAAAAAACGCGAGAAAAAACGCGTGAAAAAACGAGTCAAAAACGCGTGAAAAACGCGTGAAAAAACGCGTCAAAAAACGCGTGAAAAAACGCGAGAAAAAACGCGTGAAAAAACGCGTGAAAAAACGCGAGAAAAAACGCGTCAAAAAACGCGTGAAAAAACGCGTCAAAAAAACGCGTGAAAAAACGCGTGAAAAACGCGTGAAAAAACGCGTCAAAAAACGCGTGAAAAAACGCGAGAAAAAACGCGTGAAAAAACGCGAGAAAAAACGCGAGAAAAAACGCGAGAAAAAACGCGTGAAAAAACGAGTCAAAAACGCGTGAAAAACGCGTGAAAAAACGCGTCAAAAAACGCGTGAAAAAACGCGAGAAAAAACGCGTGAAAAAACGCGTGAAAAAACGCGAGAAAAAACGCGTCAAAAAACGCGTGAAAAAACGCGTCAAAAAAACGCGTGAAAAAACGCGTGAAAAACGCGTGAAAAAACGCGTCAAAAAACGCGTGAAAAAACGCGAGAAAAAACGCGTGAAAAAACGCGTCAAAAAACGCGTGAAAAAACGCGTCAAAAAAACGCGTCAAAAAACGCGTGAAAAAACGCGTCAAAAAACGCGAGAAAAAACGCGAGAAAAAACGCGAGAAAAAACGCGTCAAAAAACGCGTGAAAAAACGCGTCAAAAAACGCGTGAAAAAACGCGAGAAAAAACGCGAGAAAAAACGCGAGAAAAAACGCGTCAAAAAACGCGAGAAAAAACGCGAGAAAAAACGCGTGAAAAAACGCGAGAAAAAACGCGAGAAAAAACGCGTCAAAAAACGCGTGAAAAAACGCGTCAAAAAAACGTGAGAAAAAACGCGTCAAAAAACGCGTGAAAAAACGCGAGAAAAAACGCGTCAAAAAACGCGAGAAAAAACGCGTCAAAAAACGCGAGAAAAAACGCGTAAAAAAACGCGTCAAAAAACGCGTGAAAAAACGCGAAAAAAAACGCGTGAAAAAACGCGAGAAAAAACGCGTCAAAAAACGCGAGAAAAAACGCGAGAAAAAACGCGTGAAAAAACGCGAGAAAAAACGCGAGAAAAAACGCGTCAAAAAACGCGAGAAAAAACGCGTCAAAAAACGCGAGAAAAAACGCGTCAAAAAACGCGTCAAAAAACGCGTCAAAAAAACGCGAGAAAAAACGCGTCAAAAAACGCGTGAAAAAACGCGTGGAAAAACGCGTGAAAAAACGTGTCAGAAAACGCGTGAAAAAACGCGTCAAAAAACGCGTGAAAAAACGAGTGAAAAAACGCGTGAAAAAACGCGTCAAAAAACGCGTGAAAAAACGCGTCAAAAAACGCGTGAAAAAACGCGTCAAAAAACGCGAGAAAAAACGCGTCAAAAAACGCGAGAAAAAACGCGTCAAAAAACGCGAGAAAAAACGCGTGAAAAAACGCGTCAAAAAACGCGAGAAAAAACGCGTCAAAAAACGCGAGAAAAAACGCGTGAAAAAACGCGTGAAAAAACGCGTCAAAAAACGCGAGAAAAAACGCGTCAAAAAAACGTGAGAAAAAACGCGTCAAAAAACGCGTGAAAAAACGCGAGAAAAAACGCGTCAAAAAACGCGAGAAAAAACGCGTCAAAAAAACGTGAGAAAAAACGCGTCAAAAAACGCGTGAAAAAACGCGAGAAAAAACGCGTCAAAAAACGCGAGAAAAAACGCGTCAAAAAACGCGAGAAAAAACGCGTGAAAAAACGCGTCAAAAAACGCGAGATAAAACGCGTCAAAAAACGCGTCAAAAAACGCGTCAAAAAAACGCGTCAAAAAACGAGTGAAAAAAACGCGTGAAAAAACGCGTCAAAAAACGTTTTTTTTAAGCGTTTTTTCTCGCGTTTTTTCACGCGTTTTTTCTCGCGTTTTTTGACGCGTTTTTTCTCGCGTTTTTTCACGCGTTTTTTGACGCGTTTTTTTGACGCGTTTTTTCTCGCGTTTTTTCTCGCGTTTTTTCTCGCGTTTTTTCACGCGTTTTTTGACGCGTTTTTTGACGCGTTTTTTGACGCGTTTTTTCACGCGTTTTTTCACGCGTTTTTTGACGCGTTTTTTGACGCGTTTTTTCACGCGTTTTTTCACGCGTTTTTTCACGCGTTTTTTGACGCGTTTTTTCACGCGTTTTTTCACGCGTTTTTTCACGCGTTTTTTCACGCGTTTTTTGACGCGTTTTTTCACGCGTTTTTTGACGCATTTTTTGACGCGTTTTTTCACGCGTTTTTTGACGCGTTTTTTCACGCGTTTTTTGACGCGTTTTTTGACGCGTTTTTCCACGCGTTTTTTCACGCGTTTTTTGACGCGTTTTTTCACGCGTTTTTTCACGCGTTTTTTGACGCGTTTTTCCACGCGTTTTTTCACGCGTTTTTTGACGCGTTTTTTCACGCGTTTTTTGACGCGTTTTTTGACGCGTTTTTTCACGCGTTTTTTGACGCGTTTTTCCACGCGTTTTTTCACGCGTTTTTCCACGCGTTTTTTCACGCGTTTTTTCACGCGTTTTTTGACGCGTTTTTTCACGCGTTTTTCCACGCGTTTTTTGACGCGTTTTTTCACGCGTTTTTTGACGCGTTTTTTCACGCGTTTTTTGACGCGTTTTTCCACGCGTTTTTTGACGCGTTTTTTCACGCGTTTTTTCACGCGTTTTTTGACGCGTTTTTTCACGCGTTTTTTGACGCGTTTTTTCACGCGTTTTTTGACGCGTTTTTTGACGCGTTTTTTCACGCGTTTTTTGACGCGTTTTTTCACGCGTTTTTTCACGCGTTTTTCCACGCGTTTTTTCACGCGTTTTTTGACGCGTTTTTTCACGCGTTTTTTGACGCGTTTTTTCACGCGTTTTTTGACGCGTTTTTTTGACGCGTTTTTCCACGCGTTTTTTGACGCGTTTTTTCACGCGTTTTTTCAAGCGTTTTTTGACGCGTTTTTCCACGCGTTTTTTTCACGCGTTTTTTGACGCGTTTTTTGACGCGTTTTTCCACGCGTTTTTTGACCGCGTTTTTTTCACGCGTTTTTTGACGCGTTTTTTCACGCGTTTTTCCACGCGTTTTTTGACGCGTTTTTTCACGCGTTTTTTGACGCGTTTTTTCACGCGTTTTTTGACGCGTTTTTCCACGCGTTTTTTGACGCGTTTTTTCACGCGTTTTTTCACGCGTTTTTTTGACGCGTTTTTCCACGCGTTTTTTCACGCGTTTTTTGACGCGTTTTTTCACGCGTTTTTTGACGCGTTTTTCCACGCGTTTTTTCACGCGTTTTTCCACGCGTTTTTTTCACGCGTTTTTTCACGCGTTTTTTGACGCGTTTTTTCACGCGTTTTTCCACGCGTTTTTTGACGCGTTTTTTCACGCGTTTTTTGACGCGTTTTTTCACGCGTTTTTTGACGCGTTTTTCCACGCGTTTTTTGACGCGTTTTTTCACGCGTTTTTTCACGTGTTTTTTGACGCGTTTTTTTCACGCGTTTTTTGACGCGTTTTTTCACGCGTTTTTTGACGCGTTTTTTGACGCGTTTTTTCACGCGTTTTTTGACGCGTTTTTTTCACGCGTTTTTTCACGCGTTTTTCCACGCGTTTTTTCACGCGTTTTTTGACGCGTTTTTTCACGGCGTTTTTTGACGCGTTTTTTCACGCGTTTTTTGACGCGTTTTTTTGACGCGTTTTTCCACGCGTTTTTTGACGCGTTTTTTGACGCGTTTTTTTCACGCGTTTTTTGACGCGTTTTTTCACGCGTTTTTTGACGCGTTTTTCCACGCGTTTTTTCACGCGTTTTTTGACGCGTTTTTTGACGCGTTTTTCACGCGTTTTTTGACGCGTTTTTTCACGCGTTTTTTCACGCGTTTTTTGACGCGTTTTTTCCACGCGTTTTTTCACGCGTTTTTTGACGCGTTTTTTCACGCGTTTTTTGACGCGTTTTTTGACGCGTTTTTTCACGCGTTTTTTCACGGCGTTTTTTGACGCGTTTTTTGACGCGTTTTTTCACGCGTTTTTTGACGCGTTTTTTCACGCGTTTTTCACGCGTTTTTTCACGCGTTTTTTGACGCGTTTTTTCACGCGTTTTTTGACGCGTTTTTTGACGCGTTTTTTCACGCGTTTTTTGACGCGTTTTTTGACGCGTTTTTCCACGCGTTTTTTGACGCGTTTTTTCACGCGTTTTTCCACGCGTTTTTTTCACGCGTTTTTTGACGCGTTTTTCCACGCGTTTTTTGACGCGTTTTTTGACGCGTTTTTTCACGCGTTTTTTCCACGCGTTTTTTCACGCGTTTTTTGACGCGTTTTTCCACGCGTTTTTTCACGCGTTTTTTGACGCGTTTTTTCACGCGTTTTTTGACGCGTTTTTTTGACGCGTTTTTCCACGCGTTTTTTGACGCGTTTTTTCACGCGTTTTTCCACGCGTTTTTTCACGCGTTTTTTGACGCGTTTTTCCACGCGTTTTTTGACGCGTTTTTTGACGCGTTTTTTCACGCGTTTTTTCACGCGTTTTTTGACGCGTTTTTTGACGCGTTTTTTCACGCGTTTTTTGACGCGTTTTTTCACGCGTTTTTTCACGCGTTTTTCCACGCGTTTTTTCACGCGTTTTTTGACGCGTTTTTTCACGCGTTTTTTGACGCGTTTTTCCACGCGTTTTTTGACGCGTTTCGCGTTTTTTGACGCGTTTTTTCACGCGTTTTTTTCACGCGTTTTTTCACGCGTTTTTTTGACGCGTTTTTTCACGCGTTTTTTGACGCGTTTTTTCACGCGTTTTTTGAAGCGTTTTTTCACGCGTTTTTTCCACGCGTTTTTTTCAAGCGGTTTTTTGGACGCGTTTTTCCACGCGTTTTTTCACGCGTTTTTTGACGCGTTTTTTTTGACGCGTTTTTCCACGCGTTTTTTTTTTGACGCGTTTTTCACGCGTTTTTTTCACGCGTTTTTTTGACGCGTTTTTTCCACGCGTTTTTTCACGCGTTTTTTGACGCGTTTCTTTTCACGCGTTTTTTGACGCGTTTTTTCACGCGTTTTTTGACGCGTTTTTTCCACGCGTTTTTTCACGCGTTTTTTGACGCGTTTTTTGACGCGTTTTTCCACGCGTTTTTTCACGCGTTTTTTGACGCGTTTTTCCACGCGTTTTTTCACGCGTTTTTTGACGCGTTTTTTCACGCGTTTTTTGACGCGTTTTTTGACGCGTTTTTTCCACGCGTTTTTTGACGCGTTTTTTCACGCGTTTTTCCACGCGTTTTTTCACGCGTTTTTTGACGCGTTTTTCCACGCGTTTTTTGACGCGTTTTTTGACGCGTTTTTTCACGCGTTTTTTCACGCGTTTTTTGACGCGTTTTTTGACGCGTTTTTTCACGCGTTTTTTGACGCGTTTTTTCACGCGTTTTTTCACGCGTTTTTCCACGCGTTTTTTCACGCGTTTTTTGACGCGTTTTTTCACGCGTTTTTTGACGCGTTTTTTCACGCGTTTTTTGACGCGTTTTTTGACGCGTTTTTCCACGCGTTTTTTGACGCGTTTTTTCACGCGTTTTTTCAAGCGTTTTTTGACGCGTTTTTCCACGCGTTTTTTGACGCGTTTTTTGACGCGTTTTTCCACGCGTTTTTTGACGCGTTTTTTGACGCGTTTTTTCACGCGTTTTTTGACGCGTTTTTTCACGCGTTTTTTGACGCGTTTTTCCACGCGTTTTTTCACGCGTTTTTTGACGCGTTTTTTGACGCGTTTTTCCACGCGTTTTTTGACGCGTTTTTTCACGCGTTTTTTCACGCGTTTTTTGACGCGTTTTTCCACGCGTTTTTTCACGCGTTTTTTGACGCGTTTTTTCACGCGTTTTTTGACGCGTTTTTTGACGCGTTTTTCCACGCGTTTTTTGACGCGTTTTTTCACGCGTTTTTCCACGCGTTTTTTCACGCGTTTTTTGACGCGTTTTTCCACGCGTTTTTTGACGCGTTTTTTCACGCGTTTTTTCACGCGTTTTTTCACGCGTTTTTTCACGCGTTTTTTCACGCGTTTTTTGACGCGTTTTTCCACGCGTTTTTCCACGCGTTTTTTCACGCGTTTTTTCACGCGTTTTTTGACGCGTTTTTCCACGCGTTTTTTCACGCGTTTTTTGACGCGTTTTTTGACGCGTTTTTCCACGCGTTTTTTGACGCGTTTTTTCACGCGTTTTTTCACGCGTTTTTTGACGCGTTTTTCCACGCGTTTTTTCACGCGTTTTTTGACGCGTTTTTTCACGCGTTTTTTGACGCGTTTTTCCACGCGTTTTTTGACGCGTTTTTTCACGCGTTTTTCCACGCGTTTTTTCACGCGTTTTTTGACGCGTTTTTCCACGCGTTTTTGACGCGTTTTTTGACGCGTTTTTCCACGCGTTTTTTCACGCGTTTTTTGACGCGTTTTTTCACGCGTTTTTTGACGCGTTTTTTCACGCGTTTTTTGACGCGTTTTTTCACGCGTTTTTCCACGCGTTTTTTCAAGCGTTTTTTGACGCGTTTTTCCACGCGTTTTTTCACGCGTTTTTTGACGCGTTTTTTGACGCGTTTTTCCACGCGTTTTTTGACGCGTTTTTTCACGCGTTTTTTCACGCGTTTTTTGACGCGTTTTTCCACGCGTTTTTTCACGCGTTTTTTGACGCGTTTTTTCACGCGTTTTTTGACGCGTTTTTTCACGCGTTTTTTCACGCGTTTTTTGACGCGTTTTTCCACGCGTTTTTTCACGCGTTTTTTGACGCGTTTTTTGACGCGTTTTTCCACGCGTTTTTTGACGCGTTTTTTCACGCGTTTTTTCACGCGTTTTTTGACGCGTTTTTCCACGCGTTTTTTCACGCGTTTTTTGACGCGTTTTTTCACGCGTTTTTTGACGCGTTTTTTGACGCGTTTTTCCACGCGTTTTTTGACGCGTTTTTTCACGCGTTTTTTCACGCGTTTTTTGACGCGTTTTTCCACGCGTTTTTTCACGCGTTTTTTGACGCGTTTTTTCACGCGTTTTTTGACGCGTTTTTTCACGCGTTTTTTGACGCGTTTTTTGACGCGTTTTTTGACGCGTTTTTTCACGCGTTTTTTGACGCGTTTTTCCACGCGTTTTTTCACGCGTTTTTTGACGCGTTTTTGACGCGTTTTTTCACGCGTTTTTTGACGCGTTTTCTGACGCGTTTTTTCACGCGTTTTTTCACGCGTTTTTTGACGCGTTTTTTCACGCGTTTTTTCACGCGTTTTTCCACGCGTTTTTTGACGCGTTTTTTCACGCGTTTTTTCACGCGTTTTTCCACGCGTTTTTTCACGCGTTTTTTCACGCGTTTTTTGACGCGTTTTTTCACGCGTTTTTTGACGCGTTTTTTCACGCGTTTTTTCACGCGTTTTTTGACGCGTTTTTCCACGCGTTTTTTGACGCGTTTTTTCACGCGTTTTTTCACGCGTTTTTGACGCGTTTTTTCACGCGTTTTTTCACGCGTTTTTTCACGCGTTTTTTCACGCGTTTTTTCACGCGTTTTTTCACGCGTTTTTTGACGCGTTTTTGACGCGTTTTTTCACGCGTTTTTTGACGCGTTTTCTGACGCGTTTTTTCACGCGTTTTTTGACGCGTTTTTTGACGCGTTTTTCCACGCGTTTTTTGACGCGTTTTTCCACGCGTTTTTTGACGCGTTTTTTCACGCGTTTTTTGACGCGTTTTTTCACGCGTTTTTTGACGCGTTTTTTCACGCGTTTTTTGACGCGTTTTTTCACGCGTTTTTCCACGCGTTTTTTCACGCGTTTTTTGACGCGTTTTTGACGCGTTTTTTCACTTTATAACTCATTCATCATGAGCTTGAAGCCGAGGTTATCATCTCAACCCATTTCCATTTCCAATATATCAACATCGAACACCTGCTTAACAGCCAACCAAGGCTAACTGGACAATCCAAAGCCCAATTATTATCCAAAGCGTCGACGATTTGTCAAAAAAGAAAAAAACAATCTTTAAATTGAAATTGTTTTGCCTTGACTTTGATGCCATCAATTCACGCGGCGTCCAAAATATCGATTAAATTTAACGAACAGACATTTTTTTTAAGAAAAATTAATAAAATTTCATTAATGCCTCTCTTTGCATTTCGAAAACTCTTTGATCTTCCACAGATCATCGTCGCCGTCGTCGTAGTCGTTTCGTCATCATCATCATCAGCATCAGCCATGGTGGTATTGATCGATTGACAACAATATTTTTTTAAATGTCGTGTCTGCCCGCCGCCGCCGCCGCCGCCCTCCCGCCCATATATATTTTGACGAAAGTAGTATTTTCAACATTAGCATTGAACTTTTGTTGAGTCTTCCATGTTGTTACTATTTTGTTTGTAATTGGAAAGGCACCACACATTCCACCTCTAATGACTCCACTTGAGTTCAATAATTCATCCACGCGCAGCAGAAGAGAAAATTGCTCTGCGTACGCATATGAGTTTGGGAATAAATCGACACAAAGTGGGGAAAGATGCCCAAAATAATATTGGCCATTGTCGATTACACAATATTATCTCACCCCCTTTGCGAGCGTTATGACAAATGTTCTGCTGGCCTCTCTCGTCTATTTCGGTATCTCTGATGTGATTGATTTTTTTCTCTTGTTCCTCGTCGAGTGATGGAATCATTATGAAAAATTGCCGATCATTAAGTTAGATGTTGAAGCTCAAGATGCTCCTCACACAACGCACATCCTTGAGGTATTGAGCGACCGATTGACGAATGACAGATGTGCCCATCAATTATTGGTCTCTCCTAAGCTATGGTACCAACAAAGAGAAATGACAATGGACGGGCAGTGGTCCTGTGTAAAAAGAAGGACGGTTAATATCGCTCCTCGTGAGGATTGATCATAATTTTCAGCATTTAATTGGAGTTGATGCGTCGTCGCAGTGATCATCGACAATGTTTTTCATCGTTTCGATCTGGTTTTGTGTGTTTGTCTTTGTCCCGCCAGCCAAATGATCGAAAGATTAATCGAATGACATTTGGAGTTACAATTTCGGGTTCGCTCGGCGGCTTTAACTTGAAGTTCATCCATCATTAATCTAAAACATTTGAATTAATGGCCTTTTAGCCGTGTGAGCGAGCCTTGTATAGATACGCACCTATCTACGTAATTGGTAGTCGGCGTCGGCGGACATGTGTTTTACGAAGGGGCAATCACTTTGTCCATGATTATGTTTACATTCGTGTCCTTTTTTCTCGATAGAGAGGGTCCACCACCACCAGAGTTGTTCACAATTTGTGTGCACGATGTAGACAGATAATTAGAAAACGGCAATGCAGTCCTTATCGCATTTGGGGTCCCCAAATGTCACAAGATTTTTTGTCAGGTTGGAAACAGAAAATATGTATCCATGTTCCAAATTGTGGCACTACGTTTCTATATTGAATGGGAGGTGCCACGCCCCTGATCCGAAATACTTTGCTTGTGACCTTCTCCAAAGTTCCGCGGATGTAAAATGGTCAAAAGATGCGAGATCCTATTTTGGAGAATTTTGGAAACGATTAAAGGACAAACAGGCAGACTAATGTTTTTAGATATTTAAGTATTTTGATTTGAATCACAGGTGCCATGCACTCCTTTGTAATACCGGCAACATTTTGAGATGCGATTGGTATTCATCGTTGTGACAAACTTTCCAACGGCAGCTGTCATTTGTGTAAAGATGTGGGGTTGTGGTATTTATTTTTGGTCAACTTTAAGCATTTAAATACTTTTTTAAAACATGCCACGCCCCCTTAGTCCAAAACCAAAGAACTCTGTGGCCTCGCTCATAAATGAAAGTCCATAGATGTAAGATCAAACAACGATTGCTTGATCGTTTAAAGAACACACAGGAAGACCGACTTGCTGCATTTATTGTTATGTGGAAGATGACACTCTTTGCTCAGCTCTTGTGACCTCCCTTAAGCACCCAAGTGTGAACGACAATCCATAGATCGGACAAAGATTTTGAAAAACTTTAAGGGGAAAGCAGACAGATATTCAATTTCATTCGATTGTTTTCTGTAATCCATCTCACTACAGCCTGTTGTACAAAGAGTAAACTATAAATAGGATTGCATTATGTTGGCTTAAGCTTGTGTCAAAAATGAATGGATGAATTTTCTCCTGGAAAAGTAATTCTAAGTTACGAACCACAATTCAAGGCAATCGCGCACTGACTAAAGCTGGACCGAGCTGGATTTTCTGGGCTTATGGTAGTGTCACTTAAGTTCAGTAAAACGCATAAAGCTCCCCAATGTCCCGAACATCTTTGCTGTCAGTCACGATTATGTTGGCTTAAGCTGGTGTCAAAAAAGTTGGATAAATCAAGTTAGTTCAGTCAATCATCGGTCCGTATTCAAATGTCAATTCCTTTAATTTCGATTCCATTGGCTTAAGGTGGATAACTTCCAGGGAATATGGAATCCTATTATTCCTTACTTTGGGCGAAAGAACTCAGGACAGTTGCAGTCACTTTCCAGACAATATAGCAGACATACTTCCATAATTTTATGCAATCGACTAGCAGCTTTAATCAACATCCATCAACCGTCTCTGTTGGCCCTGTCAAGTTATATGACCCAACCAATACCATCTGAAGGCCTGTGAAAAAGTTTAAGTTTATGTTTATTGCAAACGCTTAACTCGACTTGAATGACTTTCACCGCTGAACTGAGGCCATAAATGAAAGCGATTCCAACAACTGCACAGCAACAAACAATGCGTGCAAATTCTGTCTTGAAAGTTGACAATAGTAATTGACTATCGCAATCCATGGGCAACATTCCGACAGAGCAAAATCTACATTAATTACGACTGTCGCTGTCCTTCCATGACAATAATTGTCGTCCCCGCACCAAGGAGAAAATGCGACTGTCTCTCTCTCTACACCATTGTTATGCAAATGACACTTCTTGGCACGCTATCCGGAGCCAGCAGCTTTGCACACGCTGCGGCGCGGTTTCCAGTTATGGAACTGCGATGCGATTGCACTCCGTCCGACAATTGTCGTGCATTCACATCTCTGGGGGCTGGGGATCACGCGCTTTGAAGTTCACCTCTGTCGTCGATCCGGTCGGGTCCGGTTTAACAAAAGTCTCGGGATTTGTGCGACAACGACGACACGTAACACAGCTACTGGTCTGATGGGCTCTGGCACTGGGATACTGGGGTGCGCATGCAAGGTGGCAATTATTGAATTGGCAATTGGATGTGTCGTGGCTAGGCCAACTATATGTACAGCCAGTGGCATGCAAGTCGATTAGAAACTGCGTCACTATAAATGCAAATGGGAAGAGCGGTTGCATGGGGCGGTGGCGGTGGTTCCCATCCAGTGCAGTAGTGCGAATTATTCGCTTGAAATGGCTTCGAACGACAAGCGTGACAGTTGTACACACGGCGGCGCAGCGTGTAAACTTTAGCATTGATTGGTGGCTTAGAAGATGGGAAAGATCTCACCGTCCTCGCGTTGTGCTGCTGATGGCTGCGGTCTTTTTATTTTCAAAGATTATGACAGCTTCATTTGGAGTAGGAGTGCGGGCTCCGAAGTTGTTGCGTGTTTGGTGTTTTGTTGGCTGATTTAGGAATGCCAGATAAGAATGAAGTGTTAATTAGGAACTGTCAACTCGGTCGTTTGAAACTTCAAATCAGAGTTGTCGTTCTGCAGTGACACTCTAAATGAAATGGGGTGTACTGTAATGGTTTTTGACAGTAATGGGCCTCAGTCGGGAGGAATTGCCATTTGTTCGTTGTTGTAGAAGAACTAATGTAGGAAATTGCATTTGAGTAATCCAGCTTAAGTCGTTTACATTGGAGATTTATTTCGCTGCCTTTAGTTTGATAAAACTTGAGACGATTTTTTTTCCTGTTCGACGTGCTAACTTATGCCACACAAATATTCTCAGATCTTTTAGAGTCAAGAAAGCAGTTTTTGATAAGGGCAGGGGGCTTGGGTCGAAACTCGGGAAGGGTCAACATTATTTTTACAAAATTCTGCTTTCAAAATTCTCTTTTTAAAATTCTGCTTTAAAAATTCTGCAAAATAATAAAATAAAGATTTGGATTTTGTCTTAAAAAGCGTGCGCTTTTTGAAACGACGGAGAAAGTATTTTCTTTTTTAATTTGTAATTGTTTTTAATTTTAACTCCGCTTTTCCTAATATTTTTTTTTAATACTTAATCTAATTTATATTTTTTCTTAAAATTTTATTTCTATTTTTTAACTTTTAGTGTTTTGTAAATTAAAAATTGTTCTTTAAATCATTTTTTTTGTAGTTTCTTTGTGTTAGTTGGGAAAAAGCTGAATTTTATTGCTTTAAGTTTGAAAATTTAAATTTTTGTTTGTGAGAAGACAGAATTTTGCAGAGCAGTATTTCGAAAGCAGTATTTTGACCCGCTCCCGAAAACCTTACTTTAGGTTTACAACGTTACAATTTGTTTGTGAAATAAGAGTGGAGGTCCATCTACTAATTACCCTCTTTTTGGAAATTCTGTAGTGAGCGCATGGAACATTACTTCCAATTATCTTCACTGATATGATGGAAGCAGAATATGACAGTATCATCTGTACTGTACAATTATCTAAGGAGAAACAGCTCATATGTTTGTTCGGAGTTAACTCGGAAACTTATTAATGGAGTTCGATGAAATGAAACCTTCACTAACAATATATTGGAAGCCTTAAAGGTGCACACTGTCAGTGGGTCGATTTCTGTTTGTATGGTGCAACTGCAGTCGGACCGAACGATGATGTGGACTATGTGTACTTGTGAGCATGAAATAAAGCTGGATGGTGTTTGTGTAAATTTCGTTCGGAACTCAGCATATACAAAATTTTATTTACTTTAACTAATGTTCTTAAATAATAAGAGCATTTTAAGTTCCACTGCAAAATTTTTGTTTGCTTTTACGTAAGGGGTGGACTTATGAAATTGGTGTATTTTGCTTGCTGTACCACTGTCCAAGATGAATAAATTTTGTAGCTCAGAAGTCGTTTGTGGGACTGTTTAGTTTCCGAAAAGAAATGTAATCAAGAATGGAAAACAATTTTTATTGGCTTGGTAAAGGAGAATCTGTTTTTTACCATACCATGAATCGGTCTTGTCTTAAGAGGATTCATTATCAACTAGTTTGGCCCTAGTCGAGTTTTTGTGATTCTTAGATATGTTTTTGTCTGTCACAAACTTAAGACGCCTTATGTCTTTTACATTGGTATCCTTTCTTCGTATTCCACTTCTCATTGTTTCTCCTGTATTTGTGGAACTTCTAAACTCTATTAGATTCTATATTATATCTGCAAAAGCCATATAAAATGAGCTGAGCATTTACTAACGTGATGACCTGATATAAGTCCACATATACGAACAGACGAACAACTCTGTTATTTATGAAGATCAAAATTGTTTTTGATGAATAAAAGTCAAAGTCAATCACTGAAAATAGAACTTACTGTGCCTTTTCATAGCTCCAAGTATTCGGACTTATCCAGCGGAACAAACGTCAAGCCTGGCGGGTTGGCTAGTAGACCCTTAAGAAATATGTCTCTGGGCCTAACTTCTGGAACTTTTTTATTTTTTGGGTGAATGGGCAATGGTATGTCAACATCTAGATTCTACATGCAAATTAAAGCATACATACGGACGCCCTTTCGACTCCCTTTTCCGAATAAAACAAATGCCATTGTGTTGTGCAATCGAAATTCTAAAGCAAAAGTTTACCAAAACACAAAACAAAAAAAAAAAACATCAGTATAATCCACGCTGACCCCTTTCTGCAATTAACCTGTAAATTTGGCTTTTGTAAATAGCGGCAGCGGTTTTTTCCTGCCCCAACCGATTCTATTGTTTTATTCAAAATGAGTACAAAAAGTCGTTCGTTTTGAAAAGAACCTCTGAACAATGCAAGCAAGTCCTCCCTCAATCGGCTGTGGTTTTTGTATGCGTCCACCGCGTCTGTATAAGGACAACAGAAGCACGGATATTGCACGGTCACTGTGCAAACACTGGTAGCGCTGGTTTACTGACATCTTTTGTTCGCGGCGTTTGCCTTTTTGGTGTTATTTGACTGATTGCTCTAAAAACAAAACTCTTTTCTGGCGATCAATCGACGTAGCCCGCGATTGGTTTGGATCTTTATTTGGGTCAGACCATCGAAATGCCCCCGCATGCTTTACTGGTCCTAGATGAACACAACTCATTGTTGTGCGTCCAGCAACAATAACCCATACTTCTGCATGTTTATCAGCGATTAACGTGTAATTAAACCAATTTCCACACCAAATACCAGTGCGCCATCATCAAAGGAGTCACCATTTGCATATAAATACAATATATACTCTCGCTCACGCCACGTATACAACAGTCAGCAATTAAACACTTAACCCTTCCGCTTGTGCGTCTAAATAACCACCACCATATACCGCAGCGGAATTAAGTTACAAATCTTGTCAAATAGTCAAAGTGGGACCATCCCCTGATGACCAGAGAGAAGATATACCAGCTGCCTAGCTGTGGTAACCGCAGTTTGACTTCACTCGCCGTATCGCGGCCAAAACACCGCCAGATACAATTCATAGGAAATATTTCATTTAAATTGGCCGCGCACTGGACTCTCGACTCCACCTTAGCGATGAGCCTGACACTGACGGCGACCACATTTTCGGTCATATATCGTCCCAGTGTTGCCGGGCAGCTAACCTCTAATTTTCCAAATGGACAGACGACACGATACTCGTATCATCTGGACTCGCTGTGGTTGGCTGTTGGACACTTGTATCGCGGCATAGAAACACACCAACTCATGTGCGTTAACCATCATCCATTGTGGCGAGGAGTCGTCGAACGCGCATAAGGTATATATAACTGCCAAAGAGCCATACAGCGACTGTATATACGATGACGATGACGAAGAGGACCGTCGACGACGACGACGATTGTGTATAGAACCCCCTTATTACTAGAACAATAAATTTCACTCCTCTGTAATTTCGATGGCAATTATCTAGCGATAAAAGTCAAAAGCGGGACGGCACTTATGAGACCGTCCACCACATAAATACCGTAAAGTGATTCAAAGGATTTTCTCGTCGCCATTGCTTGTGTTTTGTGTGGCGTTGTGGTTATAGTTCGGCCTCGTATTTTGGAACATATACGTTTCACTGGTCAAATCCAGTCTTTTCGGTTTTTGTTTTAGCAAATTTTTAGGCAAAGCTGTCAAAGCAGTCCACTGTCAGGGTCAGTAGCTGTCTGTCGCTCGTATGTAAGTTAATGGTTTTTTTTTCGGTTTTAATATAATTTAAAATCAGTAGACCGGGCTTTAGAGCATCAGAAATAGGCCCCTGAAAGACAGACGCCCCCCACACAAACTTTGCCCCTTCAAGAGCGTGAAACTTAAAGTTAGTACCTTTCGATATATCCAAGTAAGTATCAATGCATCTGCAAAATGTCAAGTCAGTGGGAACTCAAATTATTCTAGAGCTTGTAAAACCCCCTTTAACGGGGGCAGTATGCATTTCTTTGTGCCGCATTGCAATAGCTTAAGACCACAAGGTCCCAAGTGCTTTAGAATAGTGTTGCCCCCGATTCATACCCAAAAATGGCTTTCAAAATGCACCTATCTACGGACTTAATGCCATTCATTATATAATGCTTGTGGAACTTTTTGCCAAAAACTAAGATTTATGATACCGTCTGCATCTTCTGCTTGGAATAGGTACTTAAAAACGAGTAAGAACTAGTAACCAATTTTTGTAAGTAGCTCTCTACTGAAAAGTCAACTTTCAAACCTTTTATTTAAATATGTGGTACCCCTGACCCCTCTCGGTGGGGGTTTCTTTAATTTCACGCATTAAAATATTTTGGCTTATCTCATATTTGTAGCTTGAAAAAGAAGACTGACATCAATCAGTTTCTTAATTATACTTATACGATATCCGTTTTTTATGATTCCTGTAGCTAAAGCTTAGATTAGCTAGACCTCTGACTTAAAGCATATAATTAAGCACTTGAGGCTATTTTCTGTCGCTTACACCACATCTAGAACACAACTTGAAGCCTTGCCACCTTGTGAAATATCTATCTCAAAGTATTTGACTATATGCCAAATGGAAGGAGCGTTTTCCATATACCTTTTATTTCGGGCCCTCTATTCTGAGGTTCTATGAGGATAGAACTTTAAACCTTGCAAACGGATGTATCCTATAGATCTAACTTTTTGCCTAATTGGGGCAGAGTTCAAAGTTTAAAGATTAATTCGTTCTTATAGACAAAAGAAAGAAACAAATTACATCACAAACTTGGTCACGGATAACGCGATTTGGACCGCGGTTGACCGCCGAAAAAGTTAAAAAATAGAATCCAGAGTTGAAGCTGTCCTTTTAGATCCAGTTCCAAAGTCTTTGCCATTCAAATAAAGGCAAAGTTAGCGCTAACGGTTTGTAAACGACTTTAAACCTATATCTTCTCATACCTCAAGCCAAGTTAAACCTTAAAAAGGTATTAAGGGGCTAGAGTTGGTTTCAGACTATCGAACCAGTTAGTCGAGACAATTGAACGCAGAGGGTTACATTTTCTGAGCAAGCTATTGTAAAACAGTCTGTAGAGTTGACTTGTCACTTTCTGGGCTCGAGATCCACAGTAACAACAAATGAGCCACTCTGACCCCATTCAGGCTCTCGAAGGAGTTGAGTTTGAGTTTGAGTTTCCATTGTTACAAACTTGCAGCGTGAGCCTTGGATCCGTTGACATTTTCGTACAATAATTGAAGATGTGCGTCTTCCTAGCAAAAATCCTTCTGTTTGATGAAATTTTTAGCTCTTACTCATCCTTCCTCACAATGAGATGCCACCGTAATTATAGTAACCCTCCAGACTTATGTAGGTTACTGCTACATCACGTAACATGCTCCAGTGATGAATTGAGAAGAGCCACCAATTTTGTTACCTGTAGCACATCCTTTACCCTTCGTGATTGACAACCAAACTCAGTCCTCACTCAGCTTGTCACATCGCTTCCATCTCAACGAACAAATCACCTGACAATCCAATTTTTGTCGTGACTTCCATCCAATTAAACCTCAATTAAGTGCCCTCACTGATTCCCCACGTATATATCCGTCCATGGGCATCTGCCCTGCGGAACGACCATAAAACGCTACACTAAAACAATTTGTCAAAAGTGTCAAAATGCGACCGGATCGGAGTGGTGTTCACTGCGCCCCAGCTGCCAGGATACAAAAAAAAAAAAAAAAATAGCCCCACAAAAGAAACAACCGCCAACCGACCTATGCTCGATAATGGTGTTGGCGTTGATGCTTTTCTTTGGCTTGCATCGTGTTCCCCTAAGTGGGATCCTTTTGATCCAATCCAGCTCACTGCTATGCGATGCGGTGTTTTCATCCGTCGTTTCGTTTGTTTCTCTTGATCAAAGGCAAGATCGCAGCGACCCAACGATGATCGAGCAGAAAACCAATATCGAGACCGAGAGCCCGAAAAACAAAAACAGCGGTCCGCGACCGAATCGAAATTGAGAGAACTGGTCATCTTTTTGTTTTTCCCTGATTGTGTTTTGTAACCGTACGCACAAAGGTCTCCATCTTCACAAGCCATGGCCGCGCAGATCCCTAGAGATTGATGTAAAGTGCAGCAACAGCGCCGCTCTGTGATGGCCGAACCCGAACGAGACGACATTTTGAAGGTAAAGTGCTCATGCGACGATGACGTTGTAAATTATCGATGGCGTCTACATTCTTCGTCGCGGGACTTTGATTGACTCAAATTGCGGCGCGCTTGTACGAGTCGATCCAACAATCAAGAAGCAACCACTGCCGTACGAGGGGAGGCAATAATTGTACTACACACCGAAACAGGTAAGAAGGCGCTCATATCAAATGGATGACGACTGACACAGAGAGAGAGATGATGATGAAATGCCCAGCAGAACGAATTTGTATCTTTTTGTGGGCTCCGCGCCGGTAAATAACTTATTAATGCGCTCTAATGTTCGAAACAAATTTGACAACTCGATGGAGGGTGTCTATGGTATACCCGCGCACAAACTGCAATCAAAGCACGACCAAAACGGGGCCGACCCCGACACTCACGGTAAGTGGGAGAGCGCTTTTCGTATAGAAGGTTGTTTGTTAGAAGCGATTTTTCATCGCTGTAAAATTTAGGTAGCCAGCCATTAAATTGGGCGTGGACCTGTGAGAAATGTGCGGTCTGTGGGAATTGGTTTAATGAAACTTTTGTTTAGGTAGCAGTTTTCTACGGCGTTTACTCAAGGCTTGGCTCCCGACCGCTAGTGGATAAGTGTGATGCATATGCTCAGTTCATCCTATTTTCCGCTTGAACTTGAAGTGCATATTGAGTCAGCACTAAAAATCTGTCAAACTCAAAAACTCGAGGGAAACTACATATTTGACTTCTAATCCATATCGCAAATAAATATACAAGGTGGGCCAAGAGAAGTCATCCGATGTTGTTTGGCTCTCATTTTTTTTTTTGATTATGTTCATTTGAACCTTTAGAATTTTATTGGTCAAGTCGAGAAGATGATATCGGCCAAATGGGCGCCGTCACAATTGATTGCCATATGGGCTCGTTTTATAGCATTTTTCATCACTTCGGCGAGAACTTCGGGCGACAGATTCTCGCACTCGTGTCGAATGTTGTCCTTGAGGGCTTCTAGGGTCTCGGGCTCATTCACGTAAACACGGGACTTCAAAAAACCCCACAAAAAAAGTCTGGAACGGTTAAATCGAGCGATCTTGCGGGCCAGTGCAAATCGCCAAAACGAGAGATGAGGCGACCCGGGAATGCCGCCTTCAGAATATGGGTTCACATCGGATCACTTCTTTTGGCCCACCTTGTAGCAGTCGATATACCTAGCTATTGAGTAAGGCAGCCACGTTTCAGAGCATCTTTGCGGATACTTGGTATAGGCCGCTCTTGGATAATCCTCAGCATTTTTTGAATGTAAGAACTCTCCCTAACTTTCGCGATTTCAATTTATCTTTGTCCCCTTTTAAAACAATTTTTGTCAACAGTGCATATTCACAAAAACATCCCCCCACTTACGACGAAACACGCACAAAATGACAAAACACATGCTCGCGTAATGACACAAAAGCGAAAACATTGCGAAACGCATTAAACTCTTTCCCATTTCCGCACCACATGCGCACGCATACTGGCAGCACTCTCATTCACCCGAAACCTAAACACAAATTGTCAACCCCAAAAGACGTCAACTATTTTGATCGTTTGACAGACTGTTTATTTACTCAGCGGGCGGCTATTTTCCCAACCCGTTTGCTCGCGAGACAAACCACCAAAACCACCTCCACACCACCCACGCTGATCCAGCATAAGTCTCTCTCGTGTGCATGTGTCGTGCAGGCGGTAATGTGTCAAACTTGTCCTCCCTCCTCAAAGTATATAGTCGCTCGATGCATAAACGATCTCGCAAGATGACAGTTTGTCTGTCTGACAGGGAGTTCTGTTGGCAGCACCACATCACGGGGAACAAGGGGAAACCATAAAAATGTTTACTCGCTGTAAACATGTGTTCCAGAGCCAACCACCACCTGATCTAATCAGGTAATGCGCCATTGCACGCATCACCAATTCTCGGCTGTCACGCGTGTTCACCGCAACTACACACATTGACGTGACGACGCGAACATTGCTCGTCGAATTATCAGCAATTATCGGCGACGGGGAGCACCAGCAAAAATTAATACGAGAACGCAATCATGCCAGGAGTCGATTAGCAATTATTTTTAGGACCAAACAGGAAATTCGCCATGTGGCGTTGCAAACTGACAGCGCCGCGTATACGCTCTTCATAAGCGCCATGACAGAGATCAATAATAATTTTTGTGCGCTCGATCGCGTTGCTGTATAGAGATCCTCATCGATCTCATCATAGAGACCGTTTTGCGCACTTAATTCTGACCATCTGGCCTGGGTCCTTGGTCTCACCCGACCACTAATCCGAATCCGACACGGTGCGGAGGAAATTTATCATTTTGGGACAAACTGCGATCACTCTCCCACTCTCACAGAGTAGGACGGGCGATGGTGATCCGAGTCCGTGATCCTCTGCGCTGTCATTTTGAAAAATCTTCCAATTTCGCTTGGTGCGAGATGTTGTTGCTGCTCCTGCTGTTCTGCTGCCGGAGATGATGATTATGATTACACAGAGCGGAGTATGATCGGTGCGGTTTTGTTATGAAGATCATCGTCGTCGTCGTCGTCGTCGTCATCGTCGTCATAGCGCCACATAGTGCGCGGGGAATCATAGAGAAGATGCACATCAGCGAATTCCTGGTGGCATGGATATTGAATGGCAGAACGTGACACCAAGTCACGATCTAGATGAAATGCGGAGAGTGGGCATCGGAATACGAGTAGTTTGGCTGCGGATCCTTTGCTGGTGTCCGCCTGGTAGTCATAATTCCGCAGCGAGTAATCGTTTCACACCCAATGCCGTTGATGATGAGTTCCTTCTGCGCGCTGCTGTGCCAGTTGCAAGTGCATTTGTTGACGCTTCGATCGGCGCTTGAGAATTTCTCTGAGTAAAGCTGCAAAGTGGTTGATAGGTGTGTCACAGGTGGTACTCGCAAGTGGCCTGAAATGCTGTCCAGATTGCTGCGGACGAAGTGAATGCAGTGGCCACTCCACTTGGCTCCGCCATCAGGTGTCCTCCCCTATGGGACACATAGCAGTACACAGTATCGCTGTCACATTATTACAGAAAAATCTGCATCTAATTAAGCTAAGTATACATATATAGAAGAAGAGATCCCTATCAGAAGGTCACCGTTACGGTCATCGTCCACATAGCATGCATTCCAACGAGCAGTGTGCAGTCATCCTCGGACTGGCTTGTCTCCTGTCCACGGTGTCGTCTCAGTGACATTGCAAGCTGTTGGAAAAATCCGTCACTGTCATCGACGGACAAGGAAGCAGCAGCAATGACCGACACGGTATGTACAAAGAAACGCAACGGCAAGATGCCCCGCTAAGACGTCACCACACACACCATTGAAACGGTGGATTCATGAATATTAAACGTCACAATTGGTCGCACACCCAGAGCTCGCCACCAGAACAACACTCATTAATATCCTGCAGCCAACAAGTGTCTCGACTCTCGAGTCGTACCCGTACGAGTATACGCGATCCCACTTTGGGATTTGTATGTCGGACGCGGCGACACTGCAGCGATCCGATCAAAGTCTCGAACAATGTCACCCTCAAGGGTTGCGCGTTGCACTGTGCAACGGCCTCTGGGACAGTGGAGAGCGCGACTCCCTCCTGTTAATGACACTTAATTGCCGTGTCCTGTATCTTTGATCGGCGAGCAGGTGAATGCGACGGTCGTTTATCTCTCCGGATGGAATTGAATAATCAGTGGTTTTATTTCGTTCATTTGGGGTCATCCCCTGCGGCGGCAGAGAAGGAGGTTCACCGATAGAAATTCAACCGACGAGAGGAGGTGGTCCGGCACGAATTATGAATTCAAAGCGGCGACGGCGGCGGCGGTCGATTTATATTTCCTGGGGTCGCACTTTACTTTGTAGCTAATTACCATCGATGGTCATTTGGGTGTAGATTGACCATCGAAGATCACTGCTCAGTTTGCCAATCCATGCCACCAAAAACAAAGGAGAAGTAAAGTGACGGTCTTGGCGCATAGTGTAGTAATGCACATACGTGAATTGCCAGTGTGTACACATTGCAAATGGTCGTGCAGAGTGGAAGTATGTACAGCGGACGGATGGACGGTGGCGGTCTAATTTATTTTCTGTGGTTGGCCGCACTCATTATCATGTCATCACGAACCTAAAAACCAGCAAAAGACGACGAATACGACGGCGACTACGGCGACGACGAACAATAAGACGAAGAACGTGCGCGTATATTACCGCAAAGTGCAATAACAACCAGAAGCAACAAGAACTGGTCAACCTGAGCTAGATGGGTGTTCGATTGTGCTGTTACAGTATGGCAAGCAAGTAGGTTTGTTTCAGTTGGAAAAAAGGAACTCATTGCATTGACTGTCATTGGTTCTATAATGCGCTGCATTTTTTTTTTCAATAATTGTTTACAATTCTTCAATTCTTAAATAAAAGTCAACATGACTACTCGAGTGAGTGAGACCTGCGGCCATATTATTCACTCACTTTAATCCGGGTTAAAGTTTACACCTGGATTTAAGTGTGTTTAACCCAAAAATTTAAGCCAAGTCTATAATTTAGCCAACATTAACACGGTTTTTTGAATCGTTTAATCCGATTGAATTTAATCTGCACTCCGGAGACCAGTTAAAGTACTTTAAGTCGGTTTAAAACTCAATTTCATAATACCAAAATGTCTTCGCTCGCATCAGGACATAGGAAATAAAAAAAGAAGAAAAGTGGAATAGATAATAAAAAATAGTAAGAAGCTAAAAAACTGACTTCATTCATGAAAAAGATAAAATGTTGATGACGAATTTGTCGGAGAGCTGATAAAGAATCAGGTGATAATTAATCAACTTCGTCATTGTCGCCGAATATATCGAATGCTTAAGCGGGCTTTCGTCGACGAGATAATTCGGCAGGAAAAATTAAACTGGTCACACAACAAATCAAATAAATGTCCAAATGACGAAAAACAAAAACAAGTTAATTTTTTTTGAATTTGACATTACCGAGGTTTAAAACGGGTTAAAATCTAATTTATATAAATTATAAATCCAATAGTCTTCCACTTTTGCCAGCAACACTGTCGATAGGTAAATTCAATTTTGTGCTGCCCTTTTTGTGCCTTCTTCGACTCTTACTCGTCAATGCATCATAGCCAACCATGTGTGTCTACATGCTAATAGTGTAAGCCGTCGATAATTTGACATTCTTTGACAAAGATGACGAGGAGGACAACGAAACAAATGCAAATAGAGGTGGCAGTGCGGCAGTTAAGGTAACCACCGTAGTGCCACCAGTTTCTATTTTCCAACCATTCACCACATTCACTCACTTTTATCGGCTGACTGGTTGCGCCTGCAATTAGGCTTCTGCAACTGTTGTAAATTTGGCTGTCATCAGTGCATTTGTCGCTCGTTACACAAGCGCATGATGCGGTTCGAGTGTCAAAACCGTCAATGCAAACCGCAGCATGTCGCACACGTATGTCCTTGCGGTTTGGTGTATAGGTACGTACGCCCCAACAATTACGGGCGATGGTTATTGCCTATGCCTATGCCTATGCTTTCGCAATTAGCCAGAAGACCAAGTAATCGTTGATTACCCATAATTCCAGTCAGACAGATGGCATGGTCCCGATGATTCAATCAGAAGAGCCACTTTAGAGTTTTTACTTTTTATTTTTATTTTTATTTTTTTTTTTTTTTTGGCAAATCATGCGGCTCTCACAAATCCAAGGCTCTGGTCGTCGTCCACTCATGGTCAGTTCCGCGTTATGTCTCATTCTTTGGGAGACGAAAGATTAATTGATCTCCGGCATAGCGACAAGCTGGCCGCGTAATTAATGGAACCCCGATGATGTTCGATCACGATACTGATGATGATGGCGATGGTAATGGTGATGGTTCTGCGAGATGCATGACATTGATGATATTTGTCAATAGCGCTGGAATGGGACCACATATGGATTTTTGGTTTCTTCGACACGGCAGAGGGGCCCGGGGAACCATTGGAAATTCCAACGCTGACAGATGATTGATATTCAAATATCGCGCACGTTTTGTTCGCGTCACTTTAATTACATTTTGTTTGGCCATAATCATGGTCGCTTTGTTGTGGTTCGATGATCTGCGCGTGAGTTTGCTATGGCTATATGATACAGTCTCGGAGTGGATATATGCTTCCCAGGTACCTATGGTTTAGGTGATTAAATTGTTGATGTGTCTTAGAGGCTTGTTCTGAAGTCTGAATAGGGGACGCTATATGACTTTCGGCGGGCTTGAGGAAACAAGTCAATTTTCTGATAAACAATGGAACACAAAGCCACTTCGCAGCTTTGCGGAAGATTGATTCTATCGCTGAAGGTCACAAGAACTCCGTTTCGAAGCTGTATAAAGGAACCTAGTTCTACCTTGAAAAAGACGATATCCTCTTCAATTTTTGGATAGACTCTCTTTGCCAATGGTGCGCGGTCTCTTGTTTCACAATATCTAGTGGTGGCGACCCAGATTTGCCTTCAAAAATGGCATGTAGTGTTAAAAATATCGCCAGCTTTGGCCTTAAAGCTGCTTGACTCTCCGAAAAGAATGAAAATGGCGTCGCCTTGTGTGTCTCACAAAACACAAAGTATTCTCCAACCTAAGCTTATTATCAGGAAAATTGTCAAGGAGCACCTTTTGTACAATAATTCTTGTTTTGTCATCACGATGTTAACCAATTTTTGTGTCCTGTGCTTCAAGACTGTACACAACGAGTCCGAGGCAGTGTACAACTTGCCGTCAAGTGTATGGGCTGTCCAAGTAGGAAAACCCTACTCTGCGTCACCGCCAAAAGCTAGTGGTGAACAACTCACGCTTGGTTGTCAATTAAACATTTTGACAGCGAATTCTATTTGTACGTCTGCGACACCCCAGCCCAAACAAATACATATATCGCATTCCCTCTGAAGAAAAAACCGAACAACTTGTCAAATTGATGCTCCTTGCGCGCACAATTAACCATCGCGCCGAGTAGAATAATCCTGTTTGCTGTTTCTTTCGGCATATTTAATCACCCTCGCACCCTGTGGCACAAAATTTAAGCTCATTCTCGCTTTCGAAATAAACTTATGAAAATTTGAACTCAAATTGACAGAGATGTATGACACGACACTATATGTACTCTAGCGCTGTACCCCTCCCTCCCCAGCTGCGTGTTGCGGCAACACTAACACTTCATTAAGCCAACACTTTTCACACCCTCCAAATTGCTTTGACTTTTTTCTCTCTTTTCTCTGTTCGTCTTCGTCAGTGCCACCTTATACCAGTATCATCACTTTTCCCCAGTCAATTTTGACACAAAGTTTAATCGCTTGTTGACAGTTGTAACGACATTAATTTTCCGGCATGCAAATTGTTTTCAAAGCCGATGAGGTTGAGGGTGGTTTATACTAGTAGAGTTGATTGATGGAACCGGAATTTGAGAGTCTCCTGACAGGGATTTGATTAAAAAATAAGGAATTCTGTTACACTGCCCACATGGGACTTGGGTTGGCTGGAAGTGGTGGTGGTGTTTGCTTCTGGTTCGGTGTCACAAATTGTCTAAAATTGGAAAATTGGATTTTTAAATGCAGCTCTAATTTTATGAGATTTGACGAGCCCTTGATGGGACTGGGTAGTTACATATTTGTCTACGCAGTTTTAGTGCAGCGCTATAGGCGTTTTTGGACTGCGTCGGCATAGATGTCCGTGGGGGCCTAAAAACCACTGATCCTGTGAAATACCTAATCTGCCCGCTGCAAACCATGTTTGCTATATACCTCAGCGATTTTTTTTTCTCATTTTCCGCACTTATAAGCTACCGAAGTAGTATCCCTGATTTATTGAGAGCTCCCAACAAATCTTGGCAAACAAGGCTCCGTCCACTTCATTGCCCATCCCTTCTGTCAGTTATATTGGGAGCATATCTATAGTCGTACACCTCGAACTCGATCTGTTAAGAAGCTCACATCGCTAACCCTTCACCCAAGCTCAACATTGACATTGGCTTCCCGCGACCTAGACCGCACAAGTACCCATACCCACACCCACACATACGCAAAGCCGTCCCTCACCAAGCACTCGGCTTGCATCATCCGAATTCATTTGAATAAATTAAAAGTTTTAATTATTAATTCGCGCGTTCGTCATGCCAAGTTGTCACCTTAATTATACGAGTATAATGCGAGCTTTGGACGAGGATCGTTACAGCATCGCATCGCCCCCTCGCAAGGTGTCCGCAATTACGATCAATGAACGCTTAAGCAAGTGAATTCCATTCAATCGCGTGGGACACACAGTGTGACCGAAAGTGTCACCTTCAACGTTCAAACACACGACGACTACGACGATAGCCAGCTGGAGTTGGTTTTTATGGTGCGCTAGCTCCCACCACGAGTTGGATAGCGTCGGTTGCATAAGTCTATCCCTGACCTCGGCGCGCACAGGAAGTTCAACTTCACTCGCCCCATTTGCGCGTGCACGCGAGAACCACCTAAAGCTCATCCGCCATCCGCCATCCGCTGCCATCCAGATCGACCACGGCCAGCCGGTCCATGTGAGCGGAAATATTACTCATCGGTTTGGGGCCGCTGCGTTATGCGGTGTCCATTTATTTTCGCGTTCCACATCCATTTATCGGCACTCGGCATCTAGAGATATACGTTTCCAGCTCAAAATCGAGCGGCGGCGGCGGCGCAATGAAATACGTTTGCCCCATAGCGAGTGATTGGTCAACATTATCCTCCCTCCCCCGGCCGGCCGTACTAACAAACGATCGGACGCACCATCTGCTGGCACAGACACAGAGTCGGTGTCGATGTCGATGTCGATGTTGGAGTGGTACAAGTCCCATTTCGGGGTGAAATGCGAAATCGACGCAACGCGCCGCCGCGCCCGCGGCCACGATTGCAGAAACAGAAACACACCTGGGTAACAAGGAGCCGTGGTACCGTCGCAATGTGCCCATTCCGGGGGATTAATCAGCCCTCTTCCTGTTTGATCGATTTTCCATTTTTATTGTTTCGTTCCAACCCAAAAGCGTTTCGTAATTAAATTCCGTTCGCCTGTCCTTGGACGGGAAATTTGTATTCCGCCCGTAACGAGTCCTTTAATGGCAGTTTACGTCATGTTAAACACTTATTACTTCATTGCTATTATTAGTCAGCTATATAAGGATGAAGGACCATTTTTTTTTTGTGGCCAACAGTCCAACACACATCATCATCTCATCAGCATCTGGGAGAGGGTACACATTTGGGGCCCAATTGCAAGCCAGTCGGGGCCGGCAGCTTGAATAAATTTCTTTATTAATAATTTGCTAGCGCACTGCATAAACGCACCGTGCACACCGAAGGAAGCACGCGGTGTCCTCTGCTGCGTGTAAACATGAATTATGATTGACAACCCCGGGCTATGGGTTCAGTTTACTTTGATAATGTTAACAATTACTCTGCGCCGCGAATGCAATTTTTTTTCTTCTGCGGTGCCCCGAAAATTCACACGCAGCTCTGTGCTCTGTGCTCTGCTATCGGCCCGAGACGCGCCTTTTAATTAAATTGGTGTGATTAAGCGTTTCGATTAAATGGCAGTTAGCAGACAATTAAGAGAGGGGCGCGCATGGAAATCGTTGTCAAGCGTTGAGATGGATGCTCCTCTTTGGAGGGAAATTTATTTCGGCCAGCAGCCGCGGGCTACCATACATCGATAACGAGCAGTGCGGTAAGTGAATGCAAATTGGGGACATGTCGACGTGATGGATGCGGTCACCGGCGGTGTCTGGCTTGGCTCTGGATGTGATAATGGGTCGCACCGAGGAGACCTGATTGGGGATCGCTAATGGCCATCAGATCGGCTCGTCGCCGGGGGTGAATTTTTTGAATGAAACCATCAGCAGGTTTGTGAGTGTGGGAACTTTCGGATGACCTTAACCTACTTGTGGGTCCTGGCCATGGTCAGTTTTAATTTAATTATTTTCAAGCTGAAGTCATGTGACATTTTTACACCTCACACCAGAGGTAGGCTTTTGGTTTGGACCTTGAAGCTTTTGACACTAAAAGGAGCATCAGATAGGAGCTATTAATCTAAAACCAGCTTCAGAAAGCTTAAAAACACTTTTAACCCGAAGTCATGTGAGATTTTTACAGTTCACACCAGAAGGTATTGGCTTTCCTTCCGGACTTGAAGCTTGAGACCCTAAATGTGGTGCCAAATAATGCAACAGTAATTTCAAAAAAATTCTGTTTAGAAGCTTTCCATCTCTGAAGTCGCTACATTCAATTTTATTCGTACTTTTCGATGTCAGAAAACCTCGTTGAGTGAATCGTCCTATTGTGATATCGAGACGTCGCCGAAAACCGCTGTGCCTACGAAACTGCCGCATCATCGCTTCACGTTGCTAACCACACAAAAATAGATAATTAGTTGGTCCAAAAGGTTCAACTCCGCTTGCAAAAGTTTCTATTTTTGCGACGAATGGAAAGGACCCTTCAATTTTATGTTAACTTCCTCTAGACGTTCGCATTTAGCTCCTCCGCGTGGGTTTTTATAAATCGCCAGACTCTAAATCGCCTGAGAGTCTCAGATGAGCTCGCCGGCGAAGGAGATCGTTTTTCCGGGGAACTCAAAGCGAACGAAATGCGAATAAAACTGTTGAAATTAACTTCATTAAAGTATTTTATCTCGCATCCGATAAATGTGAAGATATTTTCGTTAGATGCTATTCTTTGCGTTTTTTTAAGTATAAGGAGTACCTATGACAATAAGGGAAAGACCGTTTCACATATTTGAAATCCTTAGCCACTGCTTCATTGCACCCAAATCGGCCAACTTTAGTTTATTTTGAAATGTCCCTTTTATCTGTAATGGGGTCGCTCGCTGAGCTTAAGTGACCCCATCACCAGGGGCAATCTACTTTCAGATTTAGAAGGGATTAGCCATCTCATCCTGGGCCCACGTATACAGGATGCCAAAAGTGTAAGGTAAGTTTAGTCCCGGATAAATCGCTTTCAGGTGAGCAAAAGGGGGATTGCCTCAAAAAATCATTCCGGTGGGAAATTGGCTTTCCGATTCCGATTTTTCACAGATTTTCCGTAACACAACTTCATCCCCTTAAAGAGAAGTCGACATCTCGAACCGCCTTTGGATGACTCTAAGACGTATTTGGGTCTGTTTTGTCACATTTCACTCAATTTCGAAGTGCACTCGGAACGTTGGTTTGCAGTGCATCCTGAACAGAGCTCCTTTCTTCATCGCAATATTCTGTACTGTACATGTACCTATACACAAAAAAAAAAAACACACAACCTCCAAACAGCAACCTTGGAGCTGCGCTCAGGGCGTGCAATAAAATCCAAAAACATGACCCAACTGCAGCGCACTCCACCCCCTTGCTGCCCATCAAAGGGTTGCATAAATCCCAAATGTGTAATCAACCGAAGAGTATTTATTTATGTTTTCCTTGCCACGAAACAGTGTGTTTCCATGGCGAGCGCTGGATAAAAGTTACACCGCGCTCACACCGACACCAGTCCCAGGTCATGAAGCTACCACCATCAATCGGCAGCACCTCCCCGCCCCGAGTCCACCAGCAACAGCGAAAAAAGGAAATTATCCGCGATATTACATTTCGGGCCCCCATATATGCCCGCCCGTGTAAACATGATTTATAAAGTGATATTAGATCTGGAGTGCGAGAGCCGTGTTCCGCTTGCAGCTGCTGCTGTTTCGGTTTCGGTGCTGCACAGATACATCCCACGATGATGCATGGCCCAGTGATTGACCATAACTCTGCGCGCGGCAAAATATGAACATGCAGCCGAGTGGGTACCTTAACCGCTCCGCGATTGATGGCGTGGCGAAAAGTCAGCGCTTTCGTATTTTTCCTTTTCCGGTGCGCGTTCGAGTAGTACATCAAGTCAAGTCCCTCCCCGAGCTAACTAGGCGCTAATCAGTGGTTCTTCTGGCCATGTCACACTCATGTGCGAGTGTCATGCATCGGCCGCATCACGTGCAAATGATTTAACCAACTCGCACCGACCGGCCGGCCGATGCATGCATCAGTGACACTGGCATATGACCGCGTCACTAGGAAATTTGTTCCTAATCAGCGCCTTAACCAGCTCCAGACCAAGGCCCCAGCACACAAAGACAAAGGCGACGCATTGTTCCGGCACCGGGGAGGCTGCTAATTATTGTGCCCAGGGCGAGGGGGCCGCCGTCTTATTTGTTGCCTAAGTTAAGGAGGTAAACAGGCGTAAATTGATGTTCGATCCCAGAGCATCAGTGAGAAGAGGCGACGACCACGGTTCCGACGGATGGATGGCTTGTGATGTGAATTGTTTAAACGTCAACTTGTTAGCGGTGTTAATTTGTTTGCGGAAT
Organism: Cheilosia impressa; assembly: GCA_948293265.1. Lineage (NCBI taxonomy): Eukaryota > Metazoa > Arthropoda > Insecta > Diptera > Syrphidae > Cheilosia > Cheilosia impressa. The sequence continues at coordinate 41,988,542 of OX411882.1, read as the reverse complement.
GTTTATCGCCGGTTGGGCTTTTTGTTTTTATTCTCTCCTTCTTCGTGTGCATGTACTTCTTGGATGATGGGATTATGATTGAAATGGAGCCTTGTGCAGTTGGTGGCAGCCCTTTGGTTCCGCCTGAGGGGGTTGGAGGTTTGTTTTTGTATTTAGTGGCGAAGCTGATTGGGATGGTTGCATGTGAAATTGGTTTTGTTTGTCTTAGTCGTCGACTTTGGGGGGCACAAATTGAGTGTTTCTCTGAACTACGGCAATCGGTAATCGGTTTATTCAAGGGCAGGCGTTCTAAATGAAACGAGAGGATGGGTGTACGCTCAAATTTAATTTGGGTAATATAAGCGAGATGGACTTTTGGTGATTGAAAAATTTCTGCCCGTCTTCCTTTAGGATGGTTTACTTGCTCCTGTGAGAACTTCTGGATATATTTCTGACCACGGTGTCCCTGTAAACAGCTTCTTCGTTAAGAGATTAGATACTTAAAAGAAGAGTTTCGTCAGAAGGTGGGTGTGATGCCCTTTCCCCCCTTTAGATGGCACTGTGTAACAATTGTTACAGAGCAAGTTTAATGGGGAGACGACATCGAAGAGCATATGAATTGTCAGTCTCTACAAGTGAAATATCAATTTCTAGTAAATTCTTATGGAAATCTGCAGATCATGGCAGTGAAAACAGCATCCAAGTCCGTTTTGTGGTTATCTATAGATTAGCGCAGTCATACAGAGAGACGGACGATGCTGTGGGTAATACTGGGAATCACTGTAGGAACTACAGCGCCACCTATCGAAAATTTCATTCAAATTGCTCTCTAAAAACTTTCGCCTCTAACAAGAACGAACTATTGAATTTTCACTGAAGCCGGTTGAGTTGTCCTTGAGACTTTAGGCGACTCACGAACAAAGTCTTGGTTTTCTGTGGGTTGTGCCTCGAAAAATAAACATTTTCATCGATCAAGGGCAGGTCTTCAAAAAAGTCATAGCTCAGCTGGGTCTGCATCGCCATTACCACTGCTGTTCCTGTTCCACTGCTGTTCCAAATAACTTTTCTTGTCAGCATATTGAACCTTGATTCAGTGCAGGTGTGTTCTCTGTAGGTAAGATGGATTCTTTTTTCATTTTCATTAGCGACAGACTGTCAAACGAGAACATTTTTGCACCTAGTACCCGCAGTCTGTCCCGAAAAAAGTAAGCCGCAGTTCGGAACGCCGTAGGAAATCAGCAAGAGAACATTGAAATGAATTCTTGAAGTTGTAGCTCAATCCGACAATGCTACAAAGTGCTTATTCCCGTAGGTAAGGGTGTCAAAGATGGCAGAGGTATATTCGACTGGTCGTAAAAAAGGCGGCTTCACATACCTCAGAAAATGAAGTCTCATCAGAGTTTCTACTCCTGGTAAGGTCACCTTTGCCATTAAAGCCTTTTAACTGAAATGAAAGGGAAGGCTAGGTTAAAAGGGAGTACGAGTAAGGGTACGGTAAGGGTCCCATACGCTAGTTGACACAGCAATACTCTAAAACTGAAGGTTAAACCCAGCAACAAAGGACCATGTGAGACAGCGCTTAATTGGTGGTATAACCATCGAGCAGGTCGGCCTTTCAGTAAAATGGTGAAATGGAAATGGCATAGGCAAACTGTCAAATATATAGTTCTGTCAAATATACAATAGTTATACACTCGAGCTGGGAACACTGAAAAGAAAAACCTACCTAGAGAAAACAGGAAAAAAAACCTTTAAAACCGAAGAAGTTTAGAACCCACAGAGGCTGTAAAAAGTGACACCGCATAGTGGAGTATTGCGCAAGAAGCTCTTTCCGGGCCGATTTGGCTGAAAAGTTCAGTCCAATTCTGCAAACTGGGGGGATTTGGTCATCGCTTAAAGTCGCTTAAAGTGTTTTAAAAGGGTTTCCTTTTTAAAAACACTGAGAGCTTCGCCTGAGGCTTGGTGTACGTATACAATTAGCCAACTATACGTCCAAGTTGACAAAAGGTTTGTTCCTTTACTTTTATAGTAAGATTGTGTTAGGGAAAAATCAAACACGGCTCTTAACTCGTTATAAAGGAGAATGCATTTTATTTAGAGTAACTCTGACTTTATATAGGTATTAAGTGCACATGGTATGAAAGTGTGAGTATTGGAATTCAGCAATAATAATTCATTAGAATAGCAGTTATGCTACATATATGTAACGTTAGTATTATGTATGTATTATGTATTGTGCTTTAGGGTAAGTTGGTATTTATTGAATTATCTAACAGATTGAAAAATACTGTCAAAATGGCAGTGGTGGGGATAAATAATCTCACAGAGAGAGACACTTACAAAAATTGGTAATTTTAAATTATTAATACTATTAGTTGATTCATCTAGCGTTTGAGGTGATTTGGAATTATTAGAACTTAATGTGAAAGAGTTAGTACTGATTGAACTGCCAACATTCGAGAAGGGAAAAAAGCGACATTGCATTAAAAATTACGTGGAGTAGATTCACCGTTACCGCCACGAGGAAGAATATCGTTGCCACTTTCAAAAAGAATCTTGGGGAGAACATTCAATTTTATTTTGCCGCTTATTGATAGCATTTTATTATGCACGCAAATGCCAAATAGGACAACGAATTTCAAATCATCTGTCAATAGTCAGCTGATTTGCAGCTTTTCCATTCTTCCACCAAGAAATTTGTTGAGTACAAATTCCTAAGATTCTCAGTGGAGGAGAATATTTTGTTCTCTCGATGACGCTCTCTCTTACGAATTTTTCGAATTAAGGATCGGCATTGAGTAAAAATTCGTAATAGGAACGGACCTAAAGACTTCCATAGTTGCAACTCAGACGAGCTGTCAAATATTGAAAACACCCGAATGCGATGACATCGAACAAAATTCAAAGTTGAAATTTTCTTAACACTTGCAGCTCAATCTGTATAAGTTACTTAAAAGTTTCACCGTGGCATAGCCTCTCTGAACAAAAACAGTCCTCCCCACCCACCAACTGGCAATCAGTCAACCTGTCTTTCATTAACGTCGATGAAAAATTGGTTTCTATTTCGGAGGGCATAATTGTTCGGTTAAAAGAGTATATCTATCATGAAACGACGAAACTAGTTCCGCCACCTTTCATCCTCCAAATCGCTCATCTGTCGATATGACATAACCATTTAATTGATCTTCACACAAGTACGTAAATGGCTTATGTAACGCACGCAAGAACTCGTTCTCAAGCACTCCTCGCCCAAGTGGTAATTAAGTTCAGTTCCTGCTGAAATTAGCATCTAAATCCGGCTCACGAATTGCAATAAACCGTGTGACATTCGCGCGTTGCAATTAAACGAGTCTTGCGATTAAGCCGCTGTGCGAGAGCGCACCCTTGACCCCCACAGAGCTATAAATCCCGCAAAACAGGGCAACATTCGCCCCTCGGACTAATTAAAATTATCATTGGACTGACACTTAATGATATGTCACTGTAATCCACTTGCCGTAACAACGATAATCAGCTGTCAAACTGATCGATGAAATGTTGTCCAGCGCAGCGGCTACGAGCAATTTGGGGTCAAATCGGATCGCAGTCCGAGTGACAAGACACTTTAGTGTCACGTTGAATACGCTCGCATATACGTAACATACTCGCACATCCGTCATTGGGTTGTGCTCAACAGAACACACTGTCACAAATCACAATGTTTCCCAGTTCCCACTACAAAAATATTCGTCGCTTATCGATACACCGAACTTTATTCGTTGTTGTCGTCGTCGGTCTGTGGTCGGTGGTTGTCGGTCGTCGGTGGAGCTGTCACTTGGAAAAGCATTTTGTTTGCGCGACGATGACGACGCTCAATCGATCTTTTGTTTAGTTTCGTTCTCCGCTTCGTCGCGTCATTCCGAAGCCGAATGTGGACGGCGACAAATAAAATGCGAAATTAAAATTGTCAATCAAATAATTATATTGTCACGGATAAGACTTAAAAGTCCATCCAGGCCGGCTGCAGCGGACGGCGGTGGTTCTGCGAAGAGCGCGCATGGTGTTGTGGGGGCCGACCGTAACAACAACAAAAGGTTGACACACGATTACGGTCACTTGAAGCGGAGGCCAGCCAAATCCACTTTGGCCAAGTGACAACCTTATACAGAACGGGAGAGTACGAGTGTACGTTGGCCAGACGGCCGCCGCCGACGATGATGACAGGTGGCCTTGAATGGATCATAGAGCTATGTTAATCGCACTGTCAGAGAGATTAAACACGGAGCTTAGCTTCGGGCTAAATCGTACTATCACTCGCGGCTGTCGCTCTACGCCATGTGGATGTTTTGACGGAACGACTTCAAAGATTCGATTGTCTCTTGAGGTTTTTTTTTCTTGTTGTCGTTCCCCCCTATCGGATCATGATAGTTTGACATGACTGATAAAAGCAATTAGGAGTTGAGGTTTTTTTTGGCATCGGAAACAGCGATTAGACACGGTATCCCACTTTGATGCTAATTAATGCGACATGGCGGTTGGTGTGTGTATGTGGATTTGACACTTCTTGTTGTTGAATATTGGAAGCTTAAAAACAAAGAAAATGCGGTGTAGTTTGAAAGAAACCCATTGGGAAGCTCCCGAGGCTATCGGAAACCTTTTGTTCTTATACAAGGCTTGAGATTGTAGGTCCATTTGCGGCAGTGACAGAAGTTGGTGGCGCGTATAATGTCACATTCGTATGTATGTACCTATGTCTTGTTTCGAAAGAAAAGACTCTGACATCCGTTAGCACGGAAGTCTGAGTCTTAACGCCCGATGATCATAATTTCGCGCACATAAATCCCCAGCACATAAAAGTCGAACTGGAATCCGGAAAACTATTCATCAACTGCCATCATCAGTCGCCCCCATTAGCTTGTGTATACCGTAATGCGATATCGCTCGCAATTATATAGGGATCGCAAATTGGCGCAAAACCCCCTCAACAATCGTGCGGAACTAAACACTCTGGCGATGACTTCATTCGGGGGGAAACAAAAAACAAAAGCACGTCACATGTGGCACGGTGTCCCGCATAATCCCGCATTAGAATCTCTCTCGGCTCACCCCTCAGACGGGACGGCCATAAAACAAAACAATTTTCCGCGCAGTGCTCTGCGGCTCGTAAATCTCTAAAAATATCCCTGTGCCTCCAATTTCATCAGGATCAGCCGAGACCCGAGTCAATGCGGACTGTGGCCCTCTTGCCCGACCACATTCGGGTCGAAGGAATTCCTCGAAATCTCCGCACGGATACACGACGCGAGTTTGCAACATGTTTGCGCCTTTAGTCACGCACATCGTCTATTTTGGGGGTGGTGGTGCAGTGGCAAATGCACATGCACCGACTGCGAGGCAGCAGGCGCGCAACGGACAATTTCCGCAAAAGTGTTCGACTCTTAAAAGGCCGAAAATAGACCGATTGGAACGGATATGTGCATGTTCGACAGCGAGGCGGGCGCGTTTCGCGTTGCATCTGCGGACGAAATTCCCAGAAACGCGCAGCGAGTGTGTGTGTCGTCTTCCATATTGCACTCGGACTGTGCGCGATAAGAACGCCCGCAGTCGGTTGATAAATTTACAAACGCCCCACCCGATCTCTGAATGGGAATGCAGCCCTTTGACACCAGCCCCAGTGTCTGTGCTCTGGCTGCTCTGGCTCTGTCCTCTGTCCCTGTTCGGTCTGGTGGCACAGTGCTGGACTTTGTATTGCGAAATTAATGTCACGAAATTATCATCAGCGTAACAGACAAAAGATCCGACAACGATAGCCGGCGAGTGATGTCGCGAGTGGCGTGTACTCGGCTCGGCGCGCAATCTATGCGACTTTTGTGACGACTCCGCACGACGACGACGACGATGGAGGAGCATCATCATTGTCGTCTGACATTCTGAGTGGGTTATTGTGTTGCGAAGATGGGTGGTGCGCTGCGCGGATTTATCGAGGATTCATGGAGATCAGCAACAACACGACATGACCACCATCGCATCGCTGCATTGAGTGGTAGCGGAGAGTGGGAGATCTGGGAATACAGTAGCACAGCCACGACACTAAAAGGATTCCATTGTTTGGGGCGCTACTATGACTGGGGCGAGATGCGCCTCCGAAACAAATGACCCAAGATAGCGATCGCGCGCGAGAGCTGAGCTTGTTCTGCGATCGCTGAGAATGGGAATCTGTAATCTGAGACATTCTGGGAAAATTTGACGTTTTCAAGACGTTTGTCATTGTGCGCACCACACTGTACACTGTACACTGTACACTGTGTCTTTGTGTGACTTTTCGGTGTCCTCGCGGGTATAGACTGATCGTGGTCTATGGGATCGTGTTTTTTTTTTACTCTTGAAAGGCGAGGTTTCGATTACAGTTTGCTGCGCGGATGAATGTCGCTTCTGGTAGAAGTGGCGTGAAGATGAACGAGATACGTTTTGACGTTGTGCCATAGAGGGAGCGACGCTGATGCGGATGACGGATCTCAAGAGTGAAGCAATTTTGACATTAAATCGACTGAGGAGGCTGATGAGTGGAAGGATACTGATTAGCGGTTGCGCTGAAGCAACACTTGTGTCAGCTTCAAACGGATTTGTCGGTGTCGGAAGTCGTAGTTGGAGTAGGGGCTGATGGCAGGCGAAGGCCGAAAATATTGCTCGCGCTGTGTGGGTGGACATGAGCAATGTGAATTAAAATTGGACTGGGTTTTCGTGTCGCATATGTGGATTGATTGAAAGGAGAGTTTGATAGGAAACAGTATGCGTCCACACGAATTATGACGTTGATACAGAAGCATCTTCACTGGGTAGTTGGTAGATGTAGGTACATATTGACGCGCAGCTTTAAAATTTTGAAGCGCCGAAAAGTTTCTTGATGAGAGCACACGTCCATCAAGAATTTTGGGAATCATCACACCGTACGATTCATAGAAATCAATTTGGCTCTTCTATACCAGACAATTGACACATTTTTAGCAGATCAACGGTGGTTTTAGGGATACAATAAATCGCAGTTAAACACAACCAAAACCAACAGTTTAGGCAATCGTAGCATGAGTGTGACAAAACGGTCCCAAAAACGCCACCATCAGTTTATACCTCCCCGCACTAGTGATATACCAGAGTTCTTGCTAAGTGGCGTAAAGTCTTTGATCCTTCAGTTTATATTCAATTTGAAGACAGGTCTAAGACCACCGTCAAGAAAATGCGGAGATATTGCAATGAGTGAGGTGGACATTGTATGCCCTATTCTTTAACACGTTTTTGTCACATTTGATGTTGACGTGTATTTTCTCGCTAGTTTTCATTCGGTGTTTGACACATATTTCGAGGTATTTTTCAAGCAAGTATGTAACGATTTTCTTTAGCGTTAAGCGAATTCTACGGAATTCGTCGTATTTTGTCGGATTTTTCCTCAGATTTTCGTCGTGTTTGTTTGTTGTTGGCTTTCTAAAGCTTTTTTTGTCAGCTTTATTTCTCTTTTTTAGTTGGGTTTTTATTGAGTTTTTCTATAAACTTTTGCACACGATTTCCAAAAAAGGATTGAAGGCGTTTAATATTTTGAGACTTTCTCCTCAAGTTTCTTTTTGCTTGTTTTGCAGATTTTCGTTGATATTTCTTTGAGTATTATTATTATTATTAGCGATATTTTAATTTTCTTTCTTTTCGGGTCTACGTGGCAATGACGAGGTGGCATGGTATATATGTCAATCGAGAGGTGCTTAGCCTCAATATTGGTATGTGATAGTGAATCCCTTTCTTCGCTCACAACGAAATTTAACCTTTTAGTGGAAGGAAAACATCACAGTAATAACACTATTCAACCTACGAGCAATGGATCAAATTACCAGCTCGACACCCAGATGATTGACAACATCCTTTGCAAGCTGTCAAGTGCGATATTACAACTTAGCTCAACATTTTTGTGTTACACGAATTGGGCTATTATTTCGCATTTCACTGCCCTATACGGGGCCATATGGAACTGTGGGGACAATGGCATACCGCCATTAAAATGTGGATCGTGGTTTTCTGAAGAATTTTACCCAGGGACACCGTCAAAGCCTCTAGTAGGTACTATATACAATCAGACCCTTTTTAAAGACCATTCGGTGAGAGTTACTATAGTTGCCATCAATGAAGGAGCCTAGCAGCCTTGCTCGCTGTGGCTAGAATCAGTGAAGCTCTGAAACACTCGAACTGACAGAATCCGCACAGCAGGAGCTACCTACTGTAGCTTGGCAGCTACGGCTGCCAAGTTGTGCCACCAAACATGTACGCCATATGACGTGCTCGTATAAAAGTTTATCTTCAAAGGACGGACAAATAAAAACCCTCAATCTAACAACGTCAATATGGAGATCATCACGATTTAACCAGACACACCACCATCCATTCCATTAACCCATCAGAATCTCCGAAAAGGATCAATCCATTGCACAACGACTGCACTCCCGAAACATCAAAGAGATCACAGCCCCGTCTATATAATCCTTTGCTCGGCGATTATCGAAAGCATGTCAAATGTACCCAAACAAGAAACCTTTCCGAATCCTTTTTGTTTGACTGATGGCCTTCCTCTGATGCAATGGCCGTGCTACCGAAAACAAATGCGACGCATTTACGACATCAAAAATGCGCATCGCCGACTAAACAAACACCACACCGACACCGATACCGCCTGATCCTTGATGAACTGTCATAAAAAGGATAAGAACTAATAAAACAGCCGAAGCAACTCAATTTGCTTTCGTGTGCAGTGTGCACACCAAACACAAACATGCCAAGCCAACTCCCGATGGCGATCCTCAAAAATGCCGTGTCCCGAAAATTGTTGTGTTTGTGCATCGGGAATAAAACCCAACACCGAGGCGACATGTTAAACAAATATGCTACCGTATTTATTGCCGCACCACCATCGCCTATGATCCTTTTCCGAAACCGATGTTGTGATGATCGGTGTTCTGGTGACCCTGGGACATGTTTTTCTTTGAAATTTGTTTTCCTTTTCGGGACTGCTACCATAAAATACGGACACCGTGACAATTGGGCGGCATTTGCACTTTGTGCGACTACACGACTCTCGTCTCTCTGTTGACCCAGTGATACTTTATAGAGTGGCCACTTTGAGATGTGCCGCTTGCACTTGGAAAGTGCTAATTAGGGTCTAATCCTTTTTGGATGAGACAACGTGTCCAGTGTCCATGTCCAGCTGATGTTCGTCTGCTTCATATCGCAGTGACCCAGTTTTCTCTCGTCTTTCTTCAGAGGAAGCAATAAATTGCTGTCTCCCCATACATGTACTCGTACCATCAGCCATGTGGTGCAATCATGGCGCAGAGACACTTGGCACATGGGGGCCGCGCGCATACTTTTCCCGTTTTTGTGTACTTTTTGGAGATCGTGCGATATATTTTTTCGATCGATTTCAAATTCAATTGAAAGGAAAACAAGAGAGAAAAGAAAAGAATTTCCCTGTTTTGACTTTTGGGAGCGAGTGTGTTAGCTGCGAGTACACCCTCACCCCCTTTATTTCACAATTTTGGATCAACAAACAATCGACCAGCGATATACTCGTACCTTGGCATGTCCCGAGCACCACGGTGCTGCTGGATGCCTCGTGTCAAAGTCTAATGAAAATGCTCTAAAATGGCTTAAAATAGACCCGAGTGCCAGTGGCAGTGCCAGGAGAGATGTAAATAATTTCTGTGTTCTGTGTCGCTACCTCATGAAGCAATCCTGTAATCGCCGAGCACCCCCTCCAATCGAATCGGAATACATACTATGTAGGCACTCGGCTGCAGCTATTGTTGGTTGTCGAATTGTTGGAGCTTTGTGTGGCTGCCTCGATCTGCCAGGAGTTACACGAGGTAGCTGTGGTTGACAGGAGCCGATTTTCTTCTATAAATCTGGTTAAGAAACTGAGAGTGGGGTTCCCGGTTGAGCCCCCGAAAAAACACAAATTACTCTTGGATGTCTGACAACCATCCGAAGAGTGTCAGAGGAAGAGGGAGGGTCAGAGGAAGCCTTTGAATATTAATTTTCTTGCGAGTGCCCTCCGGCCGCCCAGAGAACATGGGAATTTGCCGGTTCAATTAGTCAGTAAGTCACTTGAAGGTTCACGGTCAAGTTCTCCCATCCAAATCTGTTCCGGTAATCTCAGTTCTTAGCCAAAAAAACCCACACGGTCTGATAAGCGTTTCTTTGTTTGAACAAGTGCGATTGGGCCGAGAATTTTTAAATTGAATTTACCTCCCGAAAGGCGTATCTCGGCGGATAAGATAAAGCCAGCAGTGCCTTCGAAAACAGATATCGATCGCGAAAAGATAAGCAACCCGCACCAGTTGTATATAAGCTGCAGCCGTCTCCAACTGACCACAGTATAAATCCAGCCCTCACCATGTTCCTCACTGCACTTGCGCTCGCTTCTCGCTCGCTCGTGGTAAAGATGCCGTGCCTGGGCAGTTCCCGTATCAAATCTCCCTGCTACATCTAGGCTCTCACACCTGTGGCGGCTCAATCATCAGCGAGATATACATTCTAACCGCTGCCCTCTGTGTTGTCAAGTCCGGCATCGAGGCGTAAGTCCCTGGCGCAAGCCTCTAAAGATTAACACACCTACTCCATAATTTCTTGTTCTAGCTACCCAGCGTCAGAATTCTCCATTCATGCTGGCAGCATCAACCGACTCAGTGGAGGCGTCACTCGCAAGGTCAAGACAGTCACTGTTCACGAGGGCTTTTCGAACTTATTGAACGACCTTGCCGTTCTTGAATTGACCGAGCCATTGGTATACGAAGAAGATATCAAGAAAATTGACCTGCTCACTGCGGAGGTTCCAGTCGGGTCGGATGTTGTCATCTCCGGATGGGGACTTTTGGTGAACCGGGGTAGTGGTCTGCCAACTATTCTGCAATGGAATACGTTAAAGTCGATCTCCAGGCTGAGTTGCGGTACGAAAATTGGCATATTCAGCAACTCACTGCTGTGCTTGGCTCATGAAAGGGATAGTGGTGCCTGCAATGGAGATTTCGGTGGTCCGGCTGTATATAAGGGCAAATTGGCTGGTGTCGCTGGTTTCGTTGTCGGCAGCTGCGGAAGCACCTATCCAGATGGCTTTGCTAAGGTGTCCAGCAATATCAAATGGATTAGTGAGCACACCGCTTAGGTTCTGTTTGTCACGTCACATTTTGGCTACGACGTTATTTTTTTATTGTTTTTCTTAGCACCGATTTCAAACACGTCCGATGGCTGTAACTGCGACAATTCAATTGACGCTATATTTATTCTTCTTTCTTTTCTTATTCTTATTTTACATTATGTGTGTGTGTGCTCTAAAGGGCACGCATATATGACACTTATTTGCAATTGTTCGTAATATAAACTAACACCAAATGGTGTGAATGATAGATATATTATATATATAGCTTATCAATATAGGTACACAAATAATAAAACTATGGTCTGGCAGTGTGAGTTACATGCTTAACTCTTATAATAATACTATATGTTGAAAATAAATGTAAAGTCCTAGAAAATATTCAAGCGGCGGAGTTTGAAATATCGGGCGATTCAAAGCCATATGCGGTGGAAGAAGTTGGCTAACTTCCACTGTGAACTGGATCTTCAGGTTTTGTTTGAATGATTGTATCATAGTAGAACGAGGTTTATAAGTTTTGGACGATGCTTAGCCACTAGGGTGTCTCTAGCGAAGGTCTCGGACCTGGATGCTAAACAGTAGTACGTACCTAATGCAAATGGGAGCAGGTTTGCTTCGTACTCAAGATAGCCTCTTCTTCAAAGAGGTGTCACCAAAGGAAGACGATCACTTAGCTTGGCTATCCTTCCCGTTGTAAAAGTTCCTTACCGAAAACTCAATAAACTATAAAAGTTGATGTTCTCTCCTCAAAATGTGTCTAGTTCTTTCAAGGGGCTTACAAAACTCAATGCGACACGTCCACAGGTCTTATAGCCTTAAAGCCTTACAAGTATCAGTTGCAAGTGGTTAGCATTCATCTTTTTACGCTTTGCTACAGAAGTAGGTTCCATTTGCAGAAAATCACTTGTCGCAGCGTGTTATTAACCAGGTGTTCGTTATTTAACAAACCTCCATCTGCACAAAAGACTGCTACAGATCTTTTTGAGTAAAAGACTCAATAAGATAGACACAAAGGTCCACCTAAAATATAATTGCGGCTGCCGTAAGCTATAAAGCAAAGCGTTACAATTTCGCAATTCTGTCTTTTGGCTTAAACACAGAGGATACTGAAGACGTCAGCGAAGATTATATTGCATATTATAGGGGTGTAAAATCAATAGGTTGCATCGATCTGAGAAAAGCGCAGCCTTATGCAACCTTATCTTTAATGCAAAACCGATATTGAAGTCTAAACAAAATCCACTGATGGTAAATGGTAATTAACTTGACCTGATACTGCCTAAAATATACTGGGGGGGGCCTCAGAGGCTTGCGCCCCCCCAAACATTTTCACTTGCCCGTCTTCTGTCACCTCTTTTCAATTTAAGCAAACATCACAATACCACGAGCCCTATTTCTGGGTTGACGGGCAACCTTGGGTGGCTGCGCCTTCCTCGTTTATGACCTTCCCATGCCCGAACAGGCAAAGATGTTTCCCATTCTGACTAGGCCCCAGCACATGTCTGATATTTTACTCTGGACAAACTCGGACCCTAATAGATTCTTTAGCTTGTCTGACCTTTAACATATCAAGCTTATTTTGTGGAATATAATTTTGAAGCTGACCTCAGCAATCACTTATCGGCTCGCGTCTCTCATTTACCCATCCGCCAAGCAAACGACATTTTTCCGAGTTCAGCAGCAGTTCGGTCCAATCTGAACTTGCTTCCGCTTATCTTATCACGTCTGACGTCGTCGTTGGTGGAATTGAAAAGTTCAACTGCCAGCATCCACGATCGTCTGGTCCCCACGATCGTCATGATGATCATCACTCCAGTACTCGAGAAAGTGCTCCAAATCGTCCCACTAACGAAAACAATTTTTTCCCCCATCGCCCGTTTTTATTATTATTAAATTATCGGTAGCTGATTGACGCTTTCCAGATGAGCACAGCTTGAGCTTTTTTTTCGGCAGATTGCCGCCGCTAACCCCCCATTCCAAATGTGTCCAGAGCAACGATCCAAAGATCAGTCGCACAGTTGTGTGCTGTTTTTCTTTTGGTGGCGATTGGCTGAGTTTCGAGAGTGTTGGTGTCTGTTTTTGCCTGAGCCCCTTTGAAGTGCGATACATACTCCTGGTGTTAGACACCAACACCCAACGCCACATATATATACAAGAAATGAATTTACTATCGATCCGCAGCGGGTCACATGGTGATCGCCGCGTCTTCGAGAAAGGGGGTTCCAAATAATTTGGAAAAACAAACGAAAAAAATATCGAAGCGGATCATTTGACTTATAAATAGCGAATGACATACCGGGTGGGCAGCACGGGTGGGGCTGGGTGGTGTTGTTTTCTCAGATTTTCGTGAAATTCACTTTTTGTTCGGCTTCCGAAGGAGATTAGCCAATTTGAGGGAAGTTTGTCATGCAATGGAGTGCAGATCACCGAGGCGGTCCGGGCCATTTTGTGGCCACGTCGAGAACATATCTTGGGTCATGCATGCGACTTCTGACTTCGCAGAGGCGGATGGGGCCAAAAAGCTCCATGCTGTCAGGTATTTTCGACTTTTGTTCGTGTTCCATTGGGGATTGTTCGTTTCGTTTGAGGGAAGATTTTGTTTAGATTTTCCAAAGATTTATTATGTCATTTCGCCGGATTATAGTGTGTGAATTGTTTATACGGCAGAGTTTTGGCCGCTGCCCAGAGTTCCAAGAATAAAAATCGTCTGTTGATATGTAGCGAAGAATGTCAACGGGGTGTAGCGCGTAGGCGCCGGCTGCTGCCACTGGCCGACAGTGAATGCCAAACATTTTATTGGCTGTGAAAATTTGGACTTTGAATTTGCGCTGATGCGAGTAAGTATCTTTTTTATTGTGCGCAATTATGCGGGCGCAAATGGTGGTGGTATTCACGGTGTTTGATTGATGTGCGGTATTGCGCTTGGGGGCTTCATCCGATCATAGGCCAAATAGGTCGTAGCATTGAAATATTTCCACCTCGGATGAAGGAAAATTTATTAAAGCTATCTCCTAAGTGTACTTCTGTCTAAGATCATGCATCACAGGCGTGATCAAGCGATTGATGAGCAAAAATAAATTCCACGACCAGCGGCATAGATTTTTTTAAATAATTTTGAAAATGTTCCGGATAAACGGAACCGATTCCGCGTTACTATGTTTTGAAAGTTCCCCTGAGTTCTGAGTTTGGTTCTTGAAGATTAACAACAAATTTTACGAAACTAATTCCTAGTTCAAACATACAAAAATCTTACCCACAAATTAAAAAATATAAAATGAAGTTCCTAAACAACATCTACAAAATTAAACTCACAAGTTTAACTATCTAAACAAACCAGTTTATATTTTTTTTACATAATTTTTGCATGAGTTCTTGGAAGAACTCAACGACATACATATCCACTGTATATTTTTTTTAATAATCCCCATTCCCCACCACTAATAAAAATGTAAAAACAGCTCAGCAAAACTTCTTTTTAGCAAACATTACCCACTTTTTCCTTTTTTTTTCATCCATATTGAATAGCCACCTTTAAATAATTCCAACCATACTTGGGGCTTACATACAATCAGAAACTCCCACTCCATTTTCACCACCATACATGTCCATCGGAATATTCAGCTTTTAACTGCTACTGCAAACTCAAAAACAAATCTTGAAACAGGAACCCAATCATAGGCACCTTAAACCAGCGTTACTAATCCATTCCAGTCAAAAATCAGATCAAAATCAGAAAATAGAAACTCACTACGCTTGTTTTTGTAATTGCACTAAAAAATTTTGTTAAGTGTAATAATATAGTACAGTAGGCGCTTATAACTGTTTAAGCAGAACTTGCGAAAATTGCTTGTTTCTGCGAGCTTCATAATATTTTATGAACTGTTTCTTTTATCTAGCATTGATTCAGTTCTCACACAGAACGAATGGTTGTGAGGAGCTAGGCATAGTGTTTTTTTTTGACATATTGTGCGAACTATTTATTTATTTTAATCAAAACTTATGCAACTCTCCAATCAAGTTTTCTGTCGTAAAAGGTTTTTCCACCTCCGAATATGCTATGTTTATACTCTGAGCTAATAAACTGTTCATGGAACTCATGAACTTAGCACATATTATACGATTATGTTTGCTAAATAATTTTTTTTTGAAAAATGGGACTTTGGAATATTTCCTTAGAAAAATTATAAAAATAAGACCGATAAAGAACTCCTAAGCTCTGCTGTATTGTATCTAGGTCAAGTAATTAGCTCTTTTAAGATTAAAAACAAAAATAAAGTGCACATTAGGAACTCCAGATTGGAAGTTGTTTGAGTTTTAAACTGACAAAAGTTCGAGTAACTGATTATGCTTTAAAAAGAGGTATACTCAAATCACTGTAAGAATTTCCGAAAAAAATATTTTAACGCACTTAAAAACGCTATTACGAGTACACTTGTCCAATGGATTATTTTCGACTCCAGCCAGGCCGTTTACCTTCCAAAGTAGATGTCGCTGCTGTTAGCACCTGACAAAAAGACTATCAGCCTCCTCTGGCAATATCACCTTTATCATGAAACCTTCGACGACAACTCCACTTTAATTGAAAAACTCTCTGTGACAATCGGTGCGACAACATAACCCACTCTCGAACGCATCACGCAATCTGAATCCGCTGGACCACATCGCGCGTTCGATCAAAACCCACACACATTCCGCGTGCGCATTTTAAAATCAATTTAAAGCTCATGTACGGTCCCAAGCTGAATGATAATTCAGCCAATCTATGCAAATCATGTTATCCTGACGACGACTGTGTGCCCCGTATGCTCGCAGTGTGCCCGATGACGACAACACACAGAACGAAGATCAAAGTGCTGTTCGCGGACCTACCACATTCGGGGCGCAATCGGCACGAATTCTCGTTTAGATTTATGTTGCCAGTGGTGACAACAAATTAATTCCTTACGCCCATCGGCCCATGCGCGCCTAGCAACCTCTCCGACTGCAGAACAACAGAAGCCAATGCGGAGGAGCATATGCGCAGCATTCGGCATATCGGTGTCGCTGCATTGATATCGTCTGTGTGATGTCGTCCACTGTGAGCCCATCAGGATGATGATGGCGTTGCTGCCATATCAGCAATGCAGAACGCAGAAGCGCGCGTAATCGCATACAGTGGTGTTTGCGTTCGCGCAGTAGTGTCCTGTCCGTGTCCTGTCCTGTCCGCTGTTATCTTAATATTGTCATTGTCACAATTTACAAAGAGCAACGCTAATGGATTACACGACTTTCGCATTATCTCTTTGTGGCGGAGGCCGCGATCTGGACTTATCGCGCGCGCGTCCGGTCCTGCTGGTTGGTCCTGATGCACGCGGAGAAGTGAAATTATGCGCGAGCCCGGTGGCGGTTTAAGTGGTGGTGCACATAGTTTTGCACTAACGTGCCGCATAACGTGCAGTCGAAGTTACACCAACGGTTGGCAGATAAAGTTGATAAGCTTCAAGTTACAACAAGCGAACGTTTTACTCGTTCGTGTGAATGCGCGCCTGCGCGGCTGTGGGGCTGTGCGGCTTTATACGCATATCTTTCGCTTTGGCTATCCGTTTGGTTGGCCCTTGTTGGCATAGGGAGAGAGAGATCCTTTCGGTTGATTGTTGCGAGAGTTGATGTGCGCGCCCCAGCACCCAGCCGGCCAGCAGATTTTGCGTACGAAATATACGTTTGGTGGGATTTGACCTCGAAATGTGTCGGATGGCGGGAGAGGCGTGGTAGCTATGAGACAATAATCTTGCGCTTGCGATGGTGATTAATTGAATTTTGAAGTAGACTGCGACACCTGTGTGCACGGTGCGGTTCCTATAGCCGCGTCCATTCAGATTGAGTAGATTTGGGGAGTTATCATCATGCGGTAGAGGCATACCTATCCTTGGAAGAGGTACCTATCTATAGCTGGCGGTACGACTCTTCTAAGCAGCAATTAGGCGAAGTAGTTCGTGTAGCCTTTCTATATGCAATGGCTTGGGAATCGTTTATTGTCTGATGGCTGTAGGTAGTGTGGGTCTAAAGTTCAAGTCGCTTGGCAGTGCGAGGTCGGCGAGGAGACTGTTCTTATTGGAACTGGCTGCGAGAGGATTGAACTGTCGAACGAGAAGGCGATCGCCTTCTACAGTTCCTTCTGCGAGACTCTGTTTTCATATAGACACCAAATAATGCAGTTTGCGTCTCTCAGCATGGAACCTGATGGACTTGTGCCTCAACCTCTTCAGTGCGGTCTTTGGTAAATTGCCCCGAGTTCCACACAGCGAAGTGGTTGAGGTCGCCTTCTACACTTGTGCGCTCTTTTTAAACTGAAGTCCTCCTCTATTGCGTTTTCCTTATCAGGTTGGAGCTGAAAACTCTTCGATACTAGGAGACTTTTCTGACAGATCGTAGATTTCGATTCCCTCTCTATTTCGTCAAATTCACTCTAAGAATCTTGCATTTAAGGCTTCGGAACAGCATAAGACATCTTTCTTCACCCGCCGCCTTCACTGTTTTCCATTCATTCTTCGCTAAATGGCTGGACTGCCATGGTGAGGGTCTTGTACAGAGCCCACTTAGCCAACCAGGACTTGTCAGAGCACAGAAACATCGAAAGGCACGTGACGTAATTTTTAAAGCTTATGGCGGAGCTGCGAGGATGATTAAGCTCCTAACTAGCTCAAGGTTAAAGTTCTGAACAAACGTCTCAAACGTTGTCCCTAATTTTTGACAGCACTTGGTTTTGCTTCCATTTAAGGTTAAACCCATTTTTGGCTCTTTTGTGCCAATATTTGTTAATGCGCCAGTGACAGCTCGCTGAGTTTTGGCAACGCAAACCGCGTATGTCCACGGACTTGTGAAAAATGGTAGCCCTGCCTTTTGAGTTTGAGGTTCGGCATGATTTTTCGGACCTTTATGGAGCACTATCTGCTCTCCGTTACAGAAAGGCTCCTGTAAGTGATGTTGATCTCTATAGTTCGCGTTGTTTTGAAAGTCTCCTGTCTTGTGGACTTAGCAAACGGGGCTGAGGTTCATCCGGCGCATACCTTCCATCGGATCAAATTTTGTAGATGAGTTTTGTGTATTAAGACGTGTCCCACTCTCTTAAGTAGTTCAACTGGCAGGCTGTCAAGATCAGCCTGCTTGTTGGAATTGACAAGTTGATATCCGCACTTAACTTTGGCAAGTCTTGCTCTAGATTGAACGGCCCGTTCCACCCAACCAAAAGATGAGGACCGCTTTCACTGCGAAGTTCAGTTTTTACATATTTATAACCGACTGTGACTCTACCCTTACCTCGTTTTTCGGGTCGTGTTCCCATTCGCATGCTCTCTTAAACTTTTGGCAAAAATTTCGAACCTTGTGGTTTTTGTGGGGGTAGTCGGATAAAAGCTATCACAGCAGTTGCGTGTTTTTTGATAGCCTTTCGTTATTGATGCCACTGGTCTTCGGTACTGAATGATGGCTGTCATAAGCGTATCGGTATTCTATATATAAGTTGAAGAAATCGCGATAGACATAGGTAGGTTTATTGCGACTATAGCAAGGCTTATCTGTTATTTCAATGAATCTACTAGAGCTTCAAAAGCCTTGAAAAAAAAAACTCACAAGTCTAAGGACCGACAGTGACCTCAAGATTCCCGTTCACTGCTTGTGATCTTTCTGAACTTAAATTTACTATGCAGTTCCCAGGACTTGGGTAGGCCATTTTTACCCTCGAGAATTCTATACACGGGTTTCCTGTAGATCCGTCTTCTGCTGTGGCATGGAGCTGTCGCTAAATAAGAACCATGGCTGTGTCTTGTCCCTAGACCTCGTCTAGTCTTTGCAACAACTTGCAGGTAACATTTTTCACCCCGAAACCAACTCTGCTGGAAAAACGTTAACTTCTCAAGCATATGTGCCTACCTTGCATCCCCAAATCACGAAAACCAACCCATCCTTTGCATATTGCGCACCTCTTCAGATATTGTCCTCCCCTGCCAACCGTTTACCTCTATTTGCGACGAATCGATTTTGGAACCATCCCAATATACCAGCTACGAGTATCTTATCCGGACAGTCAACCTAAGTTACGTCGCGAACCCATCCCAACAGCATTTTGTAACGTCGTCGAGTCCGCCAACCGCGCACCCTCCTACCCCGCACAAGCACTTACACCTCGTCTTGTTAATTTTTTGCAGTTTAGTGAAAAATCGCATCTCGCCCATAAATTCCACCAATAAAATAGCTTCGATCACACCCAGAAACGTGACCAGAGATCACGAATCACCGCACCAATTCCGCACCAGAGCGCGCGTAATCCTTGATCCAGAGTCGTCGATGTTGGCCAACCACATCTATGGCTCATCCGTCCGCGTGTATACATGCGCACCTCCCAGGCCACATATTCACAGCTTTTATGAGCGGCCACAATATGGTCTCTCCGGTCTCCGGTCTCCATCATCGATGCAGCGCAATTTTGATGGTGGCTCCGAGTTGCTGCCGGTGCTAGTTCCATTACTACTGCGCGATGCTGCTGTTCCAACGGATGCGCGCGCGAAGTGCATTACATCCTAGAAGCGATTACTTAACCTCATGGCTTGCGAGACCATAACCATCGTCGTCCTCGTCGGTCGTCGTCATCATATTGCCGCCAGACGGGACGCGACGGTAATTTTCTTAAAGAGTACCTACGGCTACACGGTGGTGGTGCGATGCACCATGCGCACAACTCCCTCCCTGCGTCGCTGCATCGAAACCGGGCGGCATATATACCCGACAGAGGAGCGCATCAAAGTGATCTTCGGCTGTGCAGTGGTTAATGAGTCCAGGAGTCGCCATCGCCACAGTCTCCGTCATCATAGTCACCGAGCATACGGACACCACGGGCACTGCACGGGACAGGAATTACCTGTTCGAATCCAATTTCATGGCAGCACCGGGAGTTCGCTTCGATTCGTTGCTTTTGGGGGTGGAGTAGAGGTCTAGGACGACAATTGGCAATTACGGTAAGTGCATGTGATCCTTTGTCGATTCCTCGATAATTCATTGCACCTTAGGGGTCAGCCGGTAAAAAATTACTTCGACTTCGGTCGAGGAAATCGGGTCGGAAAAAAGGGTTGAAGTGCGCAGAGTCTCATCCCCTGGACTAGATGATTTGTCGCCCTTCTTCAATTACCACTCTCTAAAATGGCCTCGCACCCCTGCCTGCGCACTGATGGGGTATGTAAATTGCGTCACATAAATATCCAAGCCGCTTCCTTGTTGTGACATGTTTCCTCTGCTTCTGTGTCTATGCGTGTGGGGTGTCCCCCAAGCGAACATAAATAACAAAGCCAGCCGACCCAATATCAATTTGCACTAAGGACACGGATACTCGTATCTCTTGAATGCCAAGAAAGAGTCCTCTCACAAGATGCACTATACACGCGTTGTGTTCGTATGCTCATTTCATATGCAGCAGGAGTACAGAAAAAAATCACCCAGCCCACCCGTCACCCGTCACCCTTCTGTGGGGGGATGTAAATTTCCCTGACGAATTATTTTTTATCTGCCGTCAGATTGATAAAGCATTTGACACGCCGTAATATTTATGAAGACGGACCGTAGACAGATCGAAGGTCGGGAAAGGGGTTGCAGGTACCTTTGTCTCGAGCTAAATGGCAGTTAGCCAGAAAGTTTGTCTCTGAGGTACGATAACTTAAATGCTTACAAACGGCAAAACGCAAGCAATTAAGGAATTTCCACCACTTTGCCAAAAGGACGCTTATTATGGGTACTCTTGTCTTACAACTTGAGGGGGTTTTTCTCAGAAGAGTTCCATCTTGTATAGTGGTTGTGGATCTGATTGTGTGTTGCGCTCCTGCTTCTGTCTGCGATTGTTGGCAGCGCTGCGGCAGGTAAATTAATTAAGTAAACTCGCGCTGCCGATTGTTTTTTGGGTGAAGCAGTCTTTGAAGAGATTGTTCGCTGTTGCGAGCAAATGAATTGAAGAAAGTTTAGGATTTAATTTAAGCTTTTGGGTCGGAATTTGGGTGAGTGTTAAAGAGGGGGGTATCCTTGGGTGGCCTGGGAAGGTGCGGTTTGAAGAGGTGAAAGCTGTGGACTGTCGACTTATCCAAAAAGAACCTCCATCTACTTGGAGTCATACAGTCTGTTTGGGTATGACAAGACAGAACCTCATATCCAATATGTCATCTTCGTCATTGCTTTGAAAACAGCATGCGAGGTGCTACAAATTTCAATGTACAAATATAGACTTTCTTTGTTTGGACTCTCTTTGGTCTTTTGTAATTCCCCCCTATAAGTTGCTATGTTATGTTGAAAATATATAACCCTCTGAAGTAGCACTTTAAAAGCAAGTACACACAGTTTTTGCACTTTCTCGCTCAGCAAGGGCTCCAGGCAACTCATTGAAAGTAGATTGCCAAACCAATCTGTGGAGCTGAGGAAATCAGTGAAGGTGTATAAATTGATATTTTTGCCGGATCACGGGCCCCTTGGACGCCCAGTTATAACCTTGTTGTGCACTTCCCTTTAAACCTAGACTAACCTTAGATCTGCGTGAGGCCATCAAAGAATGACAATAAGTCTATTTTTAGTTTAAGCTGTCAGTCTTGCTCAACTACTCTGTTCCATTGCAAGAAGATTTTTCTTTTCGCAAGCATCCTTGTATAGTTGTAAAAACTTACTTTGAAGATGGTTTGCCTTTGCAAATGCGTAGCCACGTCTGGTTTATAGCTGGCAGAACAATATTTCAGATATTCTTGGAAATAGCTAAGGATAATCAGAAGCATTCGCGTACATAGCTTCCTCATGGCCAGACCTTCTGCGTACTTCTAGTAACTTTGAAAACGACCTCTTGTGAAACTACTGCTACTTTGCTGATCCTGTGGCACACGCAAATGGAATACAGGTATAGAAACAATTCAAAGAAAATTAGAAGGTCAATGAAAGGGATTTTCCTTTGAAAAAAACGAAAACGTTTTTCGCTTTCGAAAAAAACGAACACCTCAATGAAACAGCTTACGTGCTAATCGGAAACTACTTTTCTTTTTAAAGTTAGGAAAGCCAGATCGTTTGTGCACACAAAGCATTTGATTTAATATGTCTTTCCACAGTTCTTTGGAATTTCCTAAGTTGGAAGATCGTAGGCTTAATTTAGAGGTGAGCCGAAGTGCTGATGATTGTGTGCATCATAAAAATCATTCTTCGTTTCAGAAAATGCTAAGGGTTGGGCTTAAAATTTTGCTTTCAAAATTCTCTTTCTTTCAAACTACTGCATTCTATCTGAAGAGAAACCCATCACCATCATAATTTGAAGAATTTTTCATATTCATAACAGGGATTCTCAACTGCAACCTCCATAATTCTTAATCCTTCGCCACCGGTTCGAAACTAGTCCTGAAATCATAAGGAGAGAACATAATCGAATTTGATTCAAGTAACTTATCTCTAGTTGTACCTAGAGTACGCAAGAACTGAAGCTTCCCGACGAATATCTCAAAATCCTTACTTACTTTACTTAACGGGCTCCCGACCCGTGGAGAGTCTCTGCCTGAGACACTGCAGCCTTCCATCCTCTGCGATCCCGGGCACGCTGCTTCCAGTTATCCAGACCAAGCGCTCTGGCATCCGCGATGGCTTGGTCTTTGAAACGGAGGTTCGGTCTTCCTTGTCGTCTCGAACCTGGCGGCTGGGATTCGAAGAACCTCTTAGCTGGAGCATTATTGTCCATTCGCTCGATGTGGCCGAGCCAATGTAGTCGACGTATTTTGGCCTTTTGGACTACATCCACATCTTGGTACAGCTCATAGAGTTCGCGGTTGTATCTTCTCCTCCATTCGCCCTCCTCGCACACAGGACCAAAAATCCGCCGAAGAATTTTTCTTTCGAAGGAGCCCAGTATCAGCTCTCCCTTCCTGCTTATCGTCCAGCACTCGGCGCCATAAAGCAGAACTGGCAGGATAAGGGTTCTGTAAAGCATACATTTTGTCCTTCGAGTTAGGAGTTTTGAACCCAATTGCTTTGCCAAACCGAAGTAGCAGCGGTTTCCTAGGGTAATTCTTCGCCGGATCTCCACTAGGATGTCATTTGTGGAGTTCATGTTTACTCCGAGGTAGATAAACTCCTTAACTACCTCGAAATTGTTGCTATCAATAGTGACGTTCTGTCCTAGGCGGTGGACAGATGCTTGTTTGTTTGTTGATAGCATGTACTTAGTCTTGTCCTCATTTACTACAAGACCAACGAATTTCGCCTGTTCTTCAATCGCCGTAAAAGCCTCTATCACGGCACGCTGGGAGCGACCGATGATGTCAATATCGTCTGCATACCCCAGTAGCTGGACGGATTTGTTGAAGATAGTGCCTTCCGTGTTGACACCTGCCCTGCGCACTATCTGCTCTAGCACGAGATTGAAGAAGTCACATGATAATGCGTCTCCTTGCCGAAATCCGGTGCATGTTTCGAATAGCTCGGAGGAACTACTTCCAAATTGCACGTTGCAGCGTGTGTTCTCCAGCGTCACGCTACATAGCTGGATCAGTTTTGCCGGGATCCCGAATTCGGCCATCGCCACATAAAGCTCCTGACGATGAATGCTATCATATGCGGCTTTGAAGTCGATGAATAGGTGGTGAGTCTCGACTTGAAATTCATTGGTCTTTTCCAGGATTTGCCTCAGTGTGAAAATTTGGTCTATAGTCGATCTGCCGGGCCGGAAGCCACACTGGTACGTGCCGATTAGTGTGTTGCAGAACGGTTTGAGACGTTCACACAGTACGTTGGATAGGATCTTGTATGCGACATTAAGCAGGGATATGCCTCGATAGTTCTTGCAAGACATAGGATCGCCTTTTTTGTAGATGGGGCATATGGAGCTGATAGTCCAGTCATCGGGCATACTTTCCTCCACCCATACTTGGTTGATGATTTGGTGCATGCGCCCTACCAAAACATCAACACCGTATTTGAAGTGCTCCGCTGGTAAACCATCAGAGCCGGCGGCCTTGTTGTTCTTTAGCTTTTTTCAAAATCCTTACGCCATTCCAATAAGTCACAATCACAGAAGTCAGCCTTCGACCAGCTTATATCTATGTTAAGCTGATTAATTAAATTCCGTCCACAAAGTACCCCACATATGACAGGAGGACATACGATTTTCCACAAAACACCAACCAAACTTTTGAAGGTCCTCTCAAGAAGTCTCTATGTATATACCCCATCGAAGTCTAGCTGCCATAAACTGTTCATTGTCTTGGCGTAACCACGCATGCAAACGTCTTGCGGTCAACGATTCTCCAGACAACTGCACTAGTACTAGTACCTTCATTCATTATTTCAAATGCCAAACCGATAGTCTGAGGTTTCTCTACATACCCTTACCCTCCCCATATCTGCGCACTGACCGAAACAAAGGATCCCTCCCCATAATCCCTGTGTATGGAAATTTATTTTTCATTTCGTTTACCCAATGAGTTATGACCTGTCCAGGCGGCAGCAGCGTCTTCTTCTTCCTGCAAGGAGCCCATCAGCTAATCCCAGTCAAAAAGTCGTATACTCGCTCGAGTGGATGTGTGCTCATTCATTTCTAAGAACGACCACGACACCCTGGGGACAGGTTACCAATCATAGAACCATGCACACACACACATATAGTTGACCATTCATTCTGTTCTGGGCCATGTCCTCCTGCACCACCGGTTATGATGTAACATTACACAGCACATCAAATATAGCAGGTCCCGGTCATATTCATAGTCATAGTCGATATATACGGGAAGAAAATTCCCGAATATTGTCTTAAGTAGGATCATCTCGTGAATAATCCATAAAGGGGTTGATATGAGTCCATGGGCACTCTGTGTGCGGTTCCCATGTGTGTGGGGTGCACTGCGAAATGATTTAATGAATATGACGCAGGGCGATGCGTCCCCCAGCGTAGATACCTTAGAAAGAATAAAAATAAAAATCGCTTCGCATAACGAAAGTGATTGTCATGAAATTTTTATCAAAAGATGGGTGGTGGGGGTAGCAGAGAAATGCTCACAACTTTGACAAAACCGCAGGATAATCGAATTATATGCGACCCACTTTACTCGCACTCATGTTGTTCTTCGAACTCGAACCAGATGAGCTTCATTTGTTTGGAGTTGGTCACGTTTAGCAAGGACCCGGCTGTGTAATATTGTTATTAGAGGACTCATCAAACATGCTTTCGGACATCTGACAATTGCGTGACGTCCAACAGATTGGCTTACGTGACAGTCATTTGTTTGCCCGAAGGTTCGAAGCCCGACGTGTGGACCACACAGATGCTGGCCAGGACACTTGACAAATAACCTCCAGTCCGCACACGAAACGACACATGTAATTGAGTTTATTTTTATATGGTTACCGCTTGTGGTTCATGCCGAATTTTGTTTGTCAAACTTGGTGAGTGGTGGTTGTCGGCAAAACTTTTCTTGGAATTTTAATAGACGTGTCGGGGTTAAGCTGCACTGGTGATAAAGAGGGTAACGTGTGCGCAATGTGTAGCCAGCATAAGTGCTTTCATTGGAGCTGCCAGGGCGTCAATGACTGCCCGATTATTAAGCATCTTCGCTCAACAGATGAGGACTAGGTCTAAGACTGAGCCCGAAAAAAACCCTAAAACTTCATAAAAAAAAACAGCTCACCTATTCTTATCCTTTGTACTTGGAGCTCCTCCTTCGTGTTTGCCAACAACAAAAATTCAGATTCACATCGTTCCCCACCCCATCACCCATTTGTCCACTTCAAAAGTCCATACACCTTCACCCAAAAAAAGGACAAACACTCCCAAAAAAAAACCCAATCAAAAATTTCAATTAAACCAGTCAAGGACTGTTGTTGACTGTTTGGCGGAAGATATGAGAAAACAAAAACAAAACCTTCCCATCACACACGCGACTGGCGCGCAAACAGAAACCCTGTCGCATCATATCCTTGTCATCTTTGCTCGCTGTCAAGTGTCAACTATCTCGTGGCTATAGCTAACCTGAACCAACTTACGATGACGTTCACAACGCATAACATCTTGACAAGCTCTCCACAGTGGAAGAGTTTTCCATATGCGGCGCACTATTTGTTGGAGAGTGCCTGATGCCTCATCATCGTCATCGTCGTCAGCGCCACCCACAGAAACACAGAAACAGAAACAGGAGCAACAGCCAACTTTCCAATCCTGTCAGATGAAAATTTAATAACAAAATTTCAAAATGTCCAACTTTTCACGTCCGGCAGAGCAGTGCATCTATATAGTACTGTGCTGCTATGGTGAAGGTGAAGATTGAGGTACAGGTGGAAGGATGCGGGGCTACGGCATCTCCCAGAATGGATTTTTGTGGGCGCTTATTAACCCTGATACAGCCGGGGCGCACAGTGATGGATTGCCAAGCTGATTTTCGTTCCATTTCAGTCCTTGACTTCAGTGTTTATGTTCACAGTTCGGAAAAAGGATTCCCAATCCGACTCACTGGCATCAGCAATGTGAGTGTTTTTTTTTATTTAGGGAAAGTATGGAGTGATTTGCAATCATCCTCGCCAGGGGGTTGGGGTTTGCTGGCTGTGGAGTGACCTAATGGTATTTGCATTGCGTTCGGTAAACTTTATGGAAATCTCTCGCAATCCGAGAGACAGATTTTAATTTATTAAAATATTTCCAAGCATGGTGACTGAGCACCAGAGAGCCATGATCTCGTCGGAATAGAAGACGAAAATGTTTGATTCTTCTGGTATCCCTGGTGGGGTGTATCCTTTCACTCTGCAAAGTAACATAATTTCTAATTTGCGGTCCTGTGTAACCCTGTGCCGGATTTTAATACGAATGTACATGAATAAGTGATGGAATGGATCAACATTTAATGTACCTCTAATTGGGGTGTGTGGCACAGCTGTGTGGGGTGGCTAATAGTTCATATATGCAATAGAGGCAAAGGGCTTTAATTGTATGACCCATGTTAAGTGATATGACTGAATAATGAAGCACTCTTATTATAGTTTGGACGATGCCAAACTAGCTTGCGAAAAGCGACGTTGTTGTGGGGAACAATGTAGTGTTTATCTGGTTGCAGCAGAAGCAGTGGTAGATGGTGAAGAAGTGGTTGGTCTAAGGCAAAGACCTGTCTCCAGTTTCAAAGTTGTGGAGTTACCCACATCCCCACTACCTCCGTGTACGAATAGAACCAAATGCCACTGATATTCAAAACAAGCAAGAGGAACTTTCTATAGCCGTTCTTCCTTCGTTCGAAAACGGGTCTAGCGACTTCAACCCAAATTGATATTTGAGCTTAAATAGGTGAAGTTAACATAACTGAATAGGAATACTAAGTTTTTCGCTAAAATATCGAAAACTGGTACTATTGAAATTTTGACACATCTCGAAAACGGTCCATACGATTGTAAAAAAAATTCATTCCTAAGGTAGTAGGTCAATCACGACTTAATGGGAAACTTAGCTTTAGATTATATTAACATACACTTGATTTTTGAAAAACGTTCTTTTTGTTTTAAATTTCGTTCACCTGAAAACGGCACCAACGATTTTGATCAAAATGCATACATAGAGTAAAATTGACGTTCTGAAAAATAATGAGTTCTTAATTTTTAATTCGAATCACCAAAAACGCTAATTTATGAAACTGCTCACATCTCGAAAACCCCATTTTAGACTTGAATAAAACTTAAAAAAAAAAACAAGTAATGCTTACATATCGAGCAATATTTTGTACTCAGTTTTCAGCTAAATACTTAAGCAATAGTATTCTTCAAACTAAACGTTGCAAACTGTTTTGTGTGCATACTTTCGATGACCCCGTGCAAGAATATTCTCGCGTTAGATGTTATCCTAAGCAATAAAAGTTCTGTTTTCAAGGATTTCGGTTATTTTTGCATGAAAGAAATTTGAAAAATAAAAGCCGATATGGGGATTCTAGTGATACAAACAACTCAATACTATACTAAGTGCACTTAGGTTGCTTTTGCACGGGCTTTCAATTTTACAAGAAGTACTGAAATTATTTTGATTTAAATACATATTTAGGATAATAAAATAATTCTTATTAAGATCCCATAGGTACTTATCATTTTTCCAAAAACTCGAGTAAAGCCGTTTTTTTAATTATTTCTCAAAAACGATTACCCAAAAGCTGATTCGTGTTCACATATCCACTGTATATTGTTTTTAATAATCTCTATGCCCCACTTCTAATAAAAATTTAAAAACAGCTCCAAAAAACTTTAAATTAAAAAATAAGTCTCATAATGAGGAATATACAATTAATAATATAAATGTATTTACAATAATTGAAAGTTAAGTTTACATATATATAATATCTATGTAAAGATATCGGTATATCACGAACCCTGCTTCCAATCATAAACACATTAAACCAGCGTTTCTAATCCATTCCAGTCAAAAATAAAAACATGCCTTAACAGATTGGAAAACAGAAACTCCTACTGCGCTTGTCCTTTCCTTTGGACTCAAAAATCCTGTAAAGTGCAAGAGCTTTTAAATAGCACATTAGATGCTTATAACTCTTTAACCACAACTTGCGAAAATTGAAAATTGCCTGTTACTGAGGGCTAAGACTTATAAAAACTCAATTGTTATAACCTAAAAGGATATTTTACCTAACACTACCTTTTCTTACATTTTATGTACGGTTGCTTCTGAGCTATTTACCTACCTATCAATCGACTCGACCCTTTGATGAACCAGAAAGCTTTGTGCGATCCAGTCGTCCACTTTATTTTTAATTAAACTCCGCATTTTTTTTCTTTTCAATATACCTACATAGATAATTTATTTTTTTTTTTATTCCAATTTTGTTTTCAATATTTTATCTAATTTTTATTGTTAGTTCTGAATTAAAATTTTATTTATTTTTTAAATTTTATGTACAATTTTTTGAAACTGTTTTTTTTAATACCTATATTTTTATTCTTGCTGTTTATATTTCTTAGTTTGAAAAAAGCAAAATAAGCTGAATTTTATTGCTTTAAATTTGAAAAGCAGAATTTTGTAAAGCCGAACTAAAACACAATTAAGTTTCGTACAGCAGAGTTTTTGTGTGAGAAGAAAAAATTTTGCAAAGCAGCATTTCGACCCGCTTCCACTCAAAACACTTCGTTTGTTTATTTTTCTGTTTCTAGCAAGAAGGGACTTGCACTTTTCTCTGCCAAATTCAAACACCGGCTACGGGATGCTTCCCCAAGATAATACTACTGATGGATGTTCCTCTGACTTTCGATGGATAGAATAGAATTCTAGCTACAACATCCTCTCATACAAATGACAGCTGTCTAAGGAGATGCATCTCCTTTAGATATTCTCAAGAAATATGATCTCCTAAGAGCAATGGCATATCCCCCTGTTGAACTGTTGGAAACATATTCTAATGTAGCCCCAAGGCAGATGCTCGTCATGCCAAGGCCTTCTCTCAATGTTGACAACTTGCATGCTCCCCGACCATGTAATACACGAAACTTTTGCTCAAATTAGCAAATCCCTCAAGGTTGTACATGTATTGCCAGTAAATGACGTCCTGCCAAACACAACCGACTACCTACTCCATTGAATATAATTAACTGTAACAATCTAATCAATTTGCAGGAGTAAATAGTTTTCATACGGCCGCCGGCCATTGTTTGCTTAGGCCATCGCATTCAACGACGTCGTCGACGACCGACCTAATCCCAATTAACCCTTTCCCTTCAGTCGGCTGGAAATAAGTTTGTCTGCCAAATTAGGATATGCACACCCGAGCCCGCATAAATACAAATACTTGTACAGCATTACAGTTATGTAATGAATTTTTGCCGTGTCTACTTCAAAGGCGAGCCCTTTCTAGGTTTCAGGCGGTTTTTTTTGTATGTTGCCCCCTCCTTCAATCGATTACCGTGCGAGTATAGTCGGTTCAATCCATTTCATTTCATTTCATTTCATTTCATTCCATTCACATTCTTACAATCAATGAAATAAACATTTACCCTTAATTTGACCACGAAATGGTGGACTTTAGTGCAACCGACAGCGACCCCTGTGGAGAAGGACTTTTCGTCAAAGAAATTCAATCAACCTAATCGGGCCGAATCTATTGAATTGCAACTAAAGGATGAGACCGACTGGCTAAATGGCTGTACTAGTATAGGGAAACCCTTTTTTTTATGCTCAACACTTTGTCTAATGCATTTTGCAACCCTCTGGGCAGCAGC
The DNA here is from genome assembly GCA_948293265.1 of Cheilosia impressa. NCBI lineage: Eukaryota > Metazoa > Arthropoda > Insecta > Diptera > Syrphidae > Cheilosia > Cheilosia impressa. The sequence goes on along the minus strand of OX411882.1, from coordinate 41,958,175 downwards.
GATGAGAACAAAACATAAACGAAGCGAAAGATGAAGAGGAAAGCACTCGGATTCGCAAACGGCAAGCGGATCTCCGGAGATTAGCATATTCTCCGGATTCAATTCTTTTTCAATCTTCAATTTCATGGATCCAATCGAGTTAAAACGTTCGGAAGTCATAGAACGAGGTTTTGTTTTTTTTTAGAATTTGTTTACGATGCTCGTTCTTTTTGATGGCACCGGTCAAACACTATTGATGGGGTGTGGATGAGAGGAGGTATGGGATTTTTTTTTATTAGTCACAAGTCATGCATCCGCTTGTTCTGTGGATACATTTATTTAATGATATATCCATTGAGAGTGTTTGGGATTTTTGATGCGAAACTCGCAAAAATGTTCGAGATGGATTTGCACTTGTCACTGTTACTTGCTGATGGGAAGTGGATTTGGTGTCGTATGGCAGACCTCACTTAGTAGTTAGAGTCTTTTATTTGACACTATCATCAGAGTCTAACTGAATGACTAACTCACTATCTGACTGACTTACTGACAGGCAGACTTACTGACTGAATGACTTATGAGCGCAAAGCTCGATTCGTTTATCGTTGCGCAATGAAACATTCAGGGTATATTGCATTAGCTCTGTAGAGGCCGATTTTCTGATTATGATCAGTTTTCGGAGTGACTCCCTTGGTCCCTTTAGAGGGTGATAGGACTGGTGACTGACTGATAGATTTATGGACACAACACGACTGTCATTCTGGCGTTTATAGGTATCCATAATCTTTATCCGATGTGTACTTTTTTTGCGATGGGTTTTAGGTTATATTCGAAGGCGTTTGGGAAGAGGGGGTGTGGCGCCTCCCATTTAACAAAACTAAACGCCACATATTTTTAATCAAAACGAAGAAATATCGATTTGACTGTTATGGATACCGTGCGTGATTTTCTACTGTGCATTTAAAAAATTATGTAACTAGAAAATGTAATAGGTATCTCGTTATACATTTACTCAGCTAGCTTCACATTTCTGTGTAGTTTGAAATATAGATCTACGTAGAACATAAATAATCTGATAGATTTGTAACTGTCAAAAAGTGTTGCATATCATTTTGTCCTCAAATGAACTATATTATGGCAGATATGTAATTGAACGCTTATGGGCCCCAGCAGTAATATTATAAATTAAGCGGGTGCGTTCAATAATGCAGTAAAGATTCATCAGAGATAGACAAGACTGTCAGGCATGTAAGGCATATTTTTCTTGACATCGAAGCTAAAATGGTTTTCCGATTTATATAAACTTCTTCCAAATGTTTGCAATTTATTCTTTCGCGTGGGTTTTGGCGAATCAGTCAGCAATCATTTCATCAACCTCAACCCTTTCGAACACAACACATTTATCACAATAAGATTCTCAGATGAACTTACCGTCGAGGGGAGTCGTCTCTAGGGGAACTCGAAGCGAACGAAATAGGAATCGCTAAATTTGCAGGGACGTTCTTTCTTCCTAGTTAACATTCTATGATCCCGGATTTCTTAAATAATATTGCGGAGTTAAGAAACATGGCAAATATAGCCGGTCGCTTTAATTTCGTTGCAACTTTTCCAACATCGAAATTCGAGTCCTAAAGCAGTCTGCGGTTTATGGACATATCTCAAATAAGTATTGGAGTGAAGTCAATTGGAGCGGCCAATTCACAAGTCCGAATTTTAGGAAACATAATTTTATCGCTGATAGGAACCGTTTATATAAATCGGTGTGGTTTCATGGGCATAGTATGCACTTAGCCTCCGGGTTGACTTAGATCTGCTCCAGAGCCCGAGGCGAATCATGGTTTTCTGAACTGCCTGGGATCTTATGAGGGTGTGGGACGAGATTTTTATGCAAAATTATTGTAGGGGAAGAGCTTACATAAAGCTGTTTGTATTCACGCCGAAAAGACCGTAAGTTTATTTTATGATAATTTGTAAACAAATCTGTTCTGTCTGAGGAAATAATACCGACCTGAATTGGGATGCCAAGAGATAGATCAATTTCTCTAACAAAAAGGTCATCAAGTACATTTAATAATATTGAAATTTAAGTCAGCCCTCAGCATATTCATACAGTTCTACACTTCATTCACTCATACCTGCCTGTTCTTTCCATTTCAAGGAAACTGAACCAAGAAAATATTCTGGCATTCTAAATGAGACATCAACATGAAGAGATGAGAGATTTTCACCAGCAAACTCAAGCCCAGCTATATACATCTCCCCCAAACATTTCCGCTTTTCTTTTGAAGTCGATGTCCTTTTTGTAGCGCAAATAAAAACACATTTCCTGTTGGAATTTTATTTTAATTCCTCCATTCACTGTCGACAGTCTTGCTAATCACCGAATGGACCTATTCATCGCGCCGCCGTTTCGTTTGACCTTTCAATCGAATGATGTCCAGCTAGAGAGGGTTGCAAATGCGAAATCCTTTCCATGTCCAGTTGACGCTGTAAAGTGGAACTTGAAAAAAAAACTCATTACTTATGTTACGACTGAAGAAAATTGAGTGCGGGACCAGCCGAAAACTGTCAAAAGCGCCAGACATCAAAGGATGAAGTGGAGAAAGGTGCAGCAACCTATACACCGCTGTCAGGTCGTTGATCCTTTCGATCCTCAGTTTAACGACCTCAAGCGACAACATTGACATCGATTGCACCAATTAGACGGCATGCACCCCCATCTCCATATCCGATAGATAAACAGAAAAGATATTTCCGGAGATACATTGCTGTAGTGTAAACACCCTTTACTTTTTGACACCTTCCCTACACAGCACTGAGCTGGATATTCCCCAAAAGAAAAACAAAAACAAATGACTCTGCCTCCCATTAGATGTGTGTGCGGGATCCCACTGCACCATAGCATACACGCACAGTCGCACACGTGTGTCAGGCAATATGTTCCACATTTTCCAAAACTGTTTATGTTACTTGAAAAAAAAATTGAATTGTGCGATGACGAGGATATCATCCAAACAAATCGTCAAATTAATTTCGGAGAACAACTGACGAAGCATAGGACGCATCCGGACCGCTGAGGATTATAATGGCATTCAACGTGTCCAATTGGATAATATCTAAGCCAGTCCACTCTAAACAATGCGCCAATATACCAGCGACGCACGGCGACGACGAAGATGATGGGTGGCGATGGTGGCGACGAAACGTAGCGCACCCAGCTATACGTGCGATCGGAATTATTGACATTGTTTAGCGGCTCGGTGGCGTCACCGATGGCACCAGTCCTGCTACAAACCGCAATCCGCATGGTTGCTGGCTGCCGCCGCCGCGCGCATCCATCTAGCCGGGTTAAATGCATCCATTGCAGTCCATAGACAGGATAATCGCTCGCTGGTGTGTTATATTTAGACGCGGGCTTCTGGATTCATTCACAAATCGCCGCCGCCGTGCAGAGTGGCAGTGCCAGAGAGATATGAGATTCCGTTGCGCCTGTCGCCGAGCAGATGGCAAAATTGTGTCCCCTTCAGCAGCACACCTTCGTCTATCGTGTACCACCACTGCTCGTCTGACTAATGGAAAACTTGTTCAAATCAAATTGATCCTATTGACAGGAAAATGTGTTGTTTTTTTCTCGGTTGACTCAAACTAAAAGGAATTTTTTTTTTTCTGGCGGTGGGTGGCAGGGAGCGCCCACCGTACCATTTTTAATTGAAGACATCAACGCTTGGCACAGCCAACGTGTTGGACGACAATTTTACGACCTCGCTGCGTGCGGAGGAGCGAATTGAAGCTTTAGTGCGTGTAACGAGGTGACAAATAACACGCACGTAACTGTGTGCGTGTGCGGTTTGTTTATTTATTCTTCGTGAATTGTTTTTTGTTCTGTGAAAATGAAAGACACCATGCCAGAGCAAGAGAGGAGCCGTTTCTGTTTTTTTAGAACTTTGTTCCGAATTTGTTTACACCACGAGTGTAGTGAGGTGATTCTAAATTTGAAAACGTTATACTTTGGTGGCGTGGTGACGCAGCAGCAGCCGATAATGACGACGATCTCATAATGATCGTGGAGTTAATTGTTTAATGGATTTAGGGGATAGGTATGGGGAGAAGGACGCGATGGGTTAGAGGTTGTTAAACTCGAATGTCTGTCATGTGCAGGTTTTTAATTTTATGCTCGGCGGAGACACAAAAATTTGTCTCGTGGCTGCCAGATGTCGAGCAGGTTGGTGCCGAAATTTAATGGATCTGGGGAGAGGGAAGGCTCACAAAATGTTTCGAAGGAGTTTGATGAATGATGACAGGGACTTTGGGGGTTTGCCGGCGTCTGTCGGCAAGGGGTGTCAATTAGGTATGTGCACTGGAAAATCTGTGCCCAAAAATGAGAGATCAAATTACCAAACTCATTTTGAAAAAGAAGCAAAAAGAATAAACGCGCACTCATATGTGCGTTACCGAAATATAAATGACTACTTTATAGTTTTGGAAAATGTCACGAAGAAGCTAATAACACAAAAGCACAGTCAAACTCATGTGCGCTATGAAGGTTCGCGTTTTCAAGAACTGATGGACGTGCAGCTTAAGAAATGAATTTATTGACTTTTTTGTGTGCGTAATAAGTATTTTACTGGGGTTCAACTAGGAACTTCTCGCTAAGCCACTGCGTATGTGCATCTCTAAATAGTAGATGTGCTGTTCGCTTTAAGACACGGAATGCATTTTGGATGCTAAGGTACTTGCGCACACTGGAGAGCATTTTCAAAATCTTACAAACCGACTGTTAGATGTCGATATTCAAAGCGCTCATATAGATAAGTCAGTTTAGGTAGGTATATCCCAATTTAAGTAAACTTCATTTGTATCGCACTTATCCAGGTTGCGCACGGACCCATGTGCGATAGCAATATTTTTGGGTTTATTAGCAAAGGTAACCATATTTAGTACTTATAAATATATTGTCAGTTCCGATATATGCTTATTGTTGAAAATGTTTACGCTATATAGAAAGTTTATTTAATTAATTTTTTGTCAATTAAAGCTACAAGCCCGTTTAGACAATTAAAAAAACTATTATTATAATATGACTAGCCTTGCTTAAGTAATTGGTGGCCTTACTGCTATATACTTGATTAAATTCAAATTGTTGGCTTAACTTGCTTGCGCACTTGAATGTGCGTTTCGATCTTCCCATAAGCGTACACCTGATAAAATGCATTTTAGTAATTAAGTCGCTTAGTTTTCCAACATTAACAGTGTCAAATATATTGCTACAAAATATCACTTACAGCGACCAACCGCTACTAGTTATATGAGTTCAAGGGTGACTTTGACAGTTTTCATTTTATCCACTACCCATTTAGTAATAAGTATTTTGTTCCTGTATCGAATAACTACCTTCGATTGCGCACACGTATGTGCGTTTAGAGTCTACGAGTAAGTAAGGCCTTGAAATTGATAGCTAATCATAGTTTTCAAGATTGATTAAGCGTTTGTCTGAATTATTGAACCATGTAGGTAAAGACGAAAAAGTCGATAACTGTCTTAGAAAATAATTACACGTATAAATACAAAAATCGAGTATCCAATTTTGTACTTCCGTTGGAGTAGTGTTGCGGGCACACTTCCCCACATCGCATACTCTTATGAAATATTTTTTGTCTCCTAAATTCAAAATTTTGGATTGCGCACACTTTGTGTGCGTTAAAAGCTGTCGATGAAGCAACTGCCGGAAACACATAACACCATTGACAATAATTTTTCCCTACGCTACAAAGAACTGCTAGAATCCTCCACACTCTACAAATGATACAAAGAGTGGCTACCGTATTTTTAATTTTTATTGCCAACACACTTAATCTATTGCCCAACGCCACTAATATACAAATTCTTGGTCGTTTTTTCTTCGAAAATTAAATACCTGTGTGCGCCAAACACTTAATCGCTGTCCGTGCTAAAGTTTGTTGTTTTTAATGTTCTGTTATTCTGAGAACGTAAAAAATGCGATCCAAATCGCTTTACTAGCTGCTGACTGACACATTAAAGAGTGGAGTGTGGAGCCAAGCCCAGCGGAACTGAAGCGGACTCGCGCTCGGTTTGTTTATTTTCTGCCCGCTATGTCTACTAAAGATATTTGATTTATTCGAATGAGTTTCGGAGAAAACGCAAAAAAAAAACGTATTCCCCGTGAATTCGAATGGCAGGTACCTAGATCGTAAATGAAAATTGATTGGTGGTTGGAAACGGTCGAAATTCTTATGTAATTATACAGGATATTTTCGACAGTGCTTCCATTTCACCTAAATAAACTGGTGCATACGAGAGTATCGTACCAATGTCGCTATGCCCCAACTATGTGGGGTATAGGGCTTTCCCACATGCGCCTTTGTTAATTAAATTATATGTCGTCTACTAGAGCCATCCTTGTTTGTGCAACCATCATAACTGCCAAATGCACTCGCACTGCGGCATGCGGGGAGATGCGTCTCTTGAAAAAGTCCCATCACATGGAAGGATCACAATATCTCGTATTTCATGAACAGGCACGCATCGCATCGAATCAATGGATTTACAGGATTTCGATGCGAAGATGGATGCCATATACTCCCACCAACCATCCATGTGGCCCCGAATGAACATCTGCATCAGAATCCGGTCGGTATATATATGACGCCTTGCCATTGCTCCCAATCGCAGTGTGTTGCAATTTCATTAAATTAAACGAAGGAATCAGGTTCACCCAGGTAGTACGCAGCGCAGCCAGGAGTTGCGGTGACAGGGTCCGGGATATGGAATTTCACTGCGGAAGGGCGGACGATTGAGATAGATTGCTGTTGCAGTTTAATACATCAGTGATGCGTATGTTTATGTTTGCACTTGGGTTTGTTTGTGTACACATTGCACATGACGTGTTGTAATTACAAGGATTGCAACGATAACGCACGACAACCATCATCGCATGCACATGCCTAGTAGGTAGGTTTGTAAAAGGGAGCATTCAAGTGGGGAGCGGGTCGAGTCATTTTTCTGCCTTTGTCTCGGACGGTTTGACCACTCTTTTCCGGACCATGTTGGATGTGCAAATCACTGGAGCGTGTATATGACCAAGGGGGTGGCTTTGGAGTAGGACACGCTAATGAATGAAAAACGGCCGCATGGCAATGGTTTTTCCCTGTATCAATAGGGGACCGCACCAGGAATGCGTTGAATGATTGTCAATAAGCCAGGAGGTCTTAATTAATTCCAATTCAATTAAATTTTGTAAAATGGTGCAGAGGTGAGTACTTTGAACTACTATTGGGGCTGGATAAGGACACATTTTATAGCAGTATAGGTGGTGGTTGTATTCTACAGTAAAGACCCGACAGGTGCTTTGTGTCGTTCCGAATGGAGGATACCACTGTTCAACTGAGGTTTAGATACTCACTGATTAGATGTAGCAGCCGTCGAAACTTTTCGTACCTGAAATGTTTTCATGACCGAGGGACTGCCAGGCCACTGGGCCGCACATTCCAAAAAACCGTGTGCTCCTCTCGACACCATTGCAGATGCTTTTATTTTATGGCTATCAAGGTCAAGGAAACTGAAAATCCACAGGCGGAATTGCCTCACAAATGGGATGGTGCTACTTTCCATAGGCTCTGAGTAGATATACAAAAGATCGACAGTTGATATACTGTAAGTATACATATGACAGACTGCGTCACATTGTATTCAGAATTTTTAATAAACCTTTCTCAAGTGTCCATCTTAACAGCGAAAAATATAAAACGACAGTCGATACCTTAAAGCGCTGTCCTGAATGGAAAAAATCCACAAAATGCTTCAAAACCGTCTTTACTTTCATAAGAAGGTACTATAACCATCAATGCCAACTAAAATCGTAAATTGCCTTAAGCCAGATTAATCTCACACAATCCATAATTGCATCAAAGTGTTTGCTATATAGACATGCCAACAGTCACTTTCCACTTATGCTGCTTTCGCTTCTAAATGCTAGCTTTTCTTCTTGATACTACATTACTAAAATTAAGTTGGCTTAAGCTTGTGTCAAATAAAAACGAAAAACCCGCAAATATTCTTTGCAATACTTATACTGTGGATTGATCTTATTATGGGCTCGATATAGAAAATGTCAATGTAAGTTATCGCAGAGCGCCTTAAGCCAGATTAATGTAGACATTTAATTTCCTCCTTTTAGTTAAACAAGATATTTGGTATGTGCCTACGTATTTGAACAGTGACTACTTTCTCTCCTTTGTTTTTAGAGTCTGGAGGGCAAACTTAATCGTGAAACTTAGTTTGATTAAGTGGACTTAAGCCAATGTCAAATATGGATGAAAATTAATATGTTGTATACCCTTAAAAAATGATATTAATCTTACTATGGGCATGACATATGTATATACAGATTATATATAAAGTCTTGGGAAACCAGCTTAAGCCACATAAATCCGGTGTAATCGCAAAATAGCTGTTCTCCGTTCACCGTTCAGCACAACAATATATATTTCTCATATGGGTGGTTTCTATTTTTATAAAATGTTTACTTTTGCTATGTGCTATGCTTTTTTCTAGAATTGGGCTTTTCTCTCTAACTTTTGTAAAATTACGTGCACTTAAACCTACGTCAAAAATGAATGAAAATCAACTGAGTTTCTGACAAAGAATGGAGATGGAAATATGGTAAGTATTTTTCGTTGCAGAAACAACTTTACAATTTAAAATTTGAGAACATGCGATAATGCCATAAATGCGGGCTGTCAGGATTTGAATTTAAAATGTAGTTGCAGGTTTAGTATGCTTAACATAAAGTTGGCTTAAGCTGTATTACTCTTATGCTGGTTTTGCCTGTAGTATAGAAAGGATTTTATGAAGGTTTTCTGGCAGTGACTTCCTCTTCTTGGCCAATTTATAAAGATGACTTTTGATCCTGACATAAGTATCAACTATAAATGTAGTTGGATTATGTCAGCTAGTGTCAATTTTAAATAAGACATAGTTAAGAGTTTCTGTTTGGGTATTCTTAAAGGCTTTGCTATGGAAAATCCACAAATAAGGAGGCCGTCCTAATACGTTGCAATAAATAGCACTAGCTCCAACGCTGACCGTCTGGACATTGACACATCAAAAAACTTCGGGGGATACTTACGGTGACCACTTTTGCAATCACATAAAAGAGGACATTCTTTTAAGTAAAAATACCCGTACAGTCCAAAATGGTTAAAGGACATTTTAACTACCAAAATTTGTTGGATTTTGTAGGTTTAATAAGAGGAATTGACTTTGAAAAAAATACAAAATACCTATACAATATCGCAATTTCGCATATTTCTTATGGTAGGAAGATGGTATTTTGGAAAAAAAGACGACATTTTAGAAAGAAGAGGACAATGTATTGTTTTCTTATAGTAAAAAATCAGATATGACATGGTAGCGAAAAGAAGACTGTCCTCTCATAAGGCCGACGAATGGTCACCGTAGGAATACTTCACAGTATCCCAGTTATAAGCTCCCCTTCACTTCTGCGTTTGTGACCCTTTACCCCAACCGTTTGGCTCGTACGCGCCGTGCCAACTACACCTCCGAAAATAACCACACCATATGCACGCATCAGACTGCGGAATCCTTTCCGGGAAAACCTACGCCCACTAAGAAGCACCTTTACAAATTATCGGTTCCGAATGATTTCACAAATTCATATTCACAGTAAATTGCATCGTTTAGCTACAAAACGCTTGTTGTTATTTTTCCAAAAAACGATCGCATTTTAATTATCAACAATCTCGTGTTTACGATGCCCCCGCACATCTACAATAGGCTGCCCACAGAATTCGCTCAACATCTACCATCCAGATCAATAACGGACAACGAACGCTCGTTTCTAACTCAATTAACAATGACTTAGTGGAATAGTTATGGCCATTGGCGGACAGACATGTAACAGACACCACCACCGTGCAGTACATATACCGCCACCGCCACTGTGCGGTTTTCCCTCTGGAATTTTGTTTGTATCTATCTCAATTCTCAAAGCATCTCATAAAACCTGAAAAACAGATACAAAAAAAAACAACAAAAAAAAACTGGGCTAATTCCACCATCAATCGATGGATGAGATCGAGATGAAGAAACTATCCGCTCGCGTACTTACAAGTTGAGTAGTCATCATCACATCGCAAACGGTGGAAAATCTGGTGTAATTACTGCGTGGCCCGGCAATTGTTGCTAAATGAAGAGCCAATACCTCAAGAATATAAAAGTTCATCTCCTTGATGTTGATGGATGCGTGAGTGGCCTCTTTTACACACACTGACACCCAGATCGCAGTAAGTGTATCTATGGCCATCTGGTTGTGTATCGTTTGTTGATTGTTCCCGCATATACCTACTTGGAATACATCTCCTTTGGGCAATAATTGCCAAAGTGGAAATTACATCGATGGATGTTGTTTGCACTGTAAACAAAGAGTTTGGGACTAATAACGCAACCTTGTGGCACTCTGTACGCGGCTGTGTGCTTTATTGGAAAATTCTTTTCACTCGCAGGTTTTTCTCTCTCTCTCTCCTTAGAATAAACAAACAGAACTTTATGCTAACGGCCAGCGCAGAGCGTTTAAACAAAAATATTTTGAACGATTGCCTTTAGATAATTACGAACAATAAAACTCACAGCAGGTGATCGCGCACACATATAGGTTGAGCGTTGAGGTTGAGGTTGAGGTACAGCCTGCCCATGCCGGACTGCGGTTGATAGTGCTGCCGTTTGCTGTTTGCAAAGTAGCCACTGCGATAAACCGAACACGAGTGCGGCATGGCACTCGATTAATATTCGCTTCGCCCAGGCTGCGAGTTATCGATACTATAAATGTACTCGTACCTGTGCAAATGTATTGGGAATTTGCATAATTTTGTTAACCGGAAAGTGTCACGATAATTTATGTCTCAATTAGTTTAATTGCATGATTATGGGCTGTGCTTGTGTGATTGTGCGATCCGAATGTCGGTAGGTTAGATGGGGGTTAGCTGATGTGGTGTATCTGCGTGTATCTAGTTTCTGTTTGGAGGGGGGGGGGGTCCGCGCGCCGGCCGTGGTAATTTATATAGCGGGCTGTGTGTGTGGTTTAGTGAAAGGTTATCGCTTCTCGCAGAGATGATTGGAAGGCGATGGGTTTTGGTAACAAATTCGACAGGAGATTGTCGTTTTAATGGGCTTATGCTAATTCTGTTGGTTTTTGGCTCATTGTGAAAGAGCTTTCCGACTTAATTACTGGGATAGCGATGGGATATTTATGATTTGATCTTTTTGTCTCTCTTTTCTCTTTGCCACCTGAGTCGGGTTAGATCTCAGCTAACATTTTTATGTGAGGTTTCCCTCTGCGAGTGGGTTCCTACTGCCACTTTTCAAGTGTCAGAGACTGGTGCATATTGTGACAGAGGCTAAGCCGGTCTCTTTATCAACTGCATATGTCGTTATCCTCTGATTGGATGCAGGACATTGGTATCGCGGCAGACAGATGAAATCGCTACTCTCAGAAGGAAGTTTCTGCCTCTTCAATAGAGACTCAACCACCAGAAAAAGAAAAACACACTCTGAAACCACCACCGACGGCGTACTAGCAGAGAACAGAAACGCAAGCTCCGAGCTCAAGCTCAAGGTAGCCATGAATACGAGAAAAATTCGGAAGAAGGCGAACTTTCGTGGAGACGTATAAAAAACGGCCCCTGAGACAGGGCTTCATAGTAGTAATGAGAAAGTTTGGCACCCATGTGGCCATTGTTGCACTGAGGGCGAATGAAAGGCAGATCATAGTTGACACAGTCATCCTCCTGATGCCTTCTGCTTCTTTTCGCAACGAGTAGATGCCGCAACGTTAACAAAAAAAATAACTGCTAGCAGCTGCGGAAATGATGCAAAATGCCCCGGACCTGACTGTACATCGTGTGAGTCCTGAAAGTGATTGTCAGAAGGACTGTCAAGACCCGAAAAATATAACGCTTGGCTTTAACCAAAAAAAGCAGAAGGAAATCCAGTCTTAAGCCGCCTTTGCATACAGGACTTGAAAACTCTTAGAGAAGGTGCTGAAGTGAACATCTAACAGTTCCAGGAAAGCCTCGATGCCTGAGTAGGGAGAATTTGGTCTCTGGAAGTCGGACGTAAGAACCGGGTTTTGATGGCCTTTTACTTGAGTATATATCTCCTTAAAAAATATTTTGCCGCCATCAGTAGAACTTGTTGGTGTGCAGTTCAGTCGCCTGCAGGTTGCTTTCGAAAATACCCAGCAGCTAATCAAATGACCATCAAAAATCGAGATCTTCAACTGACATATCTTCACAGCCTCGACGTCAACCGTGCACTTAAACCATTTAAGACGTTTAACCGCACTTCAAACTTTGAAGATAAAAAATAAAAGAGCCTGCACCCACTTCCTTTCGAAGATTCGCATCCGCACAGAGAAGGGATACAAAAATTCGCATAACAAAAGGTCTAGCGATTGTGTTTGCCAATTGTAGCGATGTGCTGTGCCGGGAGAATTGATTGAATCAAGTGTATCCTTTTGAAATTATGCAAAGCGTCCCGGCTCACACATCATTCATTGGGAAACTTTACATTTTTCCCCCTTTTTTTTTGACAGTTAACTGACAACAAGGATATGAATAAATGACTTGATATCGTTGTAATCCAATTTTTCACACACATACAACCCCGGTCGCATATCGATAATGATGTTCTTCTTCCATAGGAATATGTGTAATGCCAGGACATTCGTCCTTTGTTCTCTGCCACAGCATACTCTCCCATGGGATCTATTTATTTTCAGTTCGGCTTTTTTTTATCTGCGGTGCGCTCTTAAAACCTCTGAAGCGCCCTTGGCACTGGGATAATTCCTATCGCATCCTGACATGGGGACACTTGACTGCGATGGGTGATATAGGTGTAGTTCCATCATTGAATTAGTTGCCCCCCGCTCAACAGTCTAAAATGTTGAAGAGGCGCAGATGAATAATTGCGGTGAAAAGTCTTTTCAATTATATCCGAAATCCTTTTGCGGAATGATCTGTGGCGCACCCTTTCGAAGGGCCGTCTGTTCAGACACTACAAATAATATGACGAATGATATTTGGATCTGTATCTGTATCTTTCTCTTTGTCAGAATTTTTGACATTTTCACGGATATTTTCCCGGAACGATAGTAGTTTTTGGGGGCTGTTTCTGTTTTTTATTTAATTTTCTATCGGACGGATAAGTGGCTGCGGAGCGTACGTGTATTCAAAGGAATTCCTTTTGACAGTTTCGAGGGTTGGCGGTCTGGTATATGTATAGATGCGGTCGAGGACTAGGGTAATTTTTGTTAGATGTCTCTGTATCATGTGGCGTGGGTTGCATATTTTTCGTATTTCCATCCAGATGTCAAAAGGAATGTTGACTCCTTTTGTTGGCGAAATGTTTTCAATTTTTCAAATGTAACCTCTTTTGTGGTGAACGGTTAGATGTTTATTGTGAAAAGGATTCGAGTGGTACACCTTTTGTTTTGTGTAGTTTTGTGGCAAAGGAGTGGGTATATGCTTTGCGGGCAGTAGAGGTTAGAGGACTTTGATTTCAGAGGTTTTTTTTCTCAGTTAAATTATGGCTTCTAATGAAATTTGGTGGATTTTCAGAGAGAAATATAAGACTCCAAGAATACAACAAATCTCCGGTGAAGTGTCAAAATGGAGTCTCAAGGGCCCCATATACGTATCACCTAACTGTGGGCAGTCGGGGTTTTACAGAATTTACACCAATGCAGACGCAGGCTTGTGAAGGAGAAAATTTTGCACACAGCTTTCTTCGACCTTCTTTTATCTGATATCTAAATGTGTAGTCTTAGTAGCACATGAGGAGAAATTGTGTCCAATGGCAGTTCACAGATTTGTCGGAACAGTGTCGGGAGTTACTCCAACTCTGAAACAAGTTATGACTTCCTGCAATTTACCCTACTGGGCTTTTGGTACTTCCATTCGTTACTGAGAAGCCGTTTTGTTCAATAAATGTGGCAATTTAGCCCCAAGCGATTCGCATTTCATTCGCTTGGTATTTTCCGGTAGCAGATTTAATTAGCTTGCAAGTTTGACTAAACATCTAAGACGATACATTCGAATACCGAATTAGCTTACAATTTGCGGAAGAAAATACCGCGAACATCTAGAGGAAATCTAAGCGAATTGGCAAACCAATTCCAATTTTACGGAGGAAGTACTGGGTACGACTTTTTTTCATTTTTGCTAAACTTTCAAACCAAGAACTTAATTTTTAACTTATGTAATAAGGAACTAAAATATTTTTTAATAAATCTAACAGTTTCTTGATCCTCTCTTGTAGAGAATGACCTCGTACTAAACTTCAGTGAGCTCTGAATATGCAAAATCAATCAACACAGCATGCGGTGGAAGATGAACATGCTTCCTATTGTTGCGACAAAAGCTATGGTGCCACCAGGCCGCCGGTCTCTCCTAGGCCCACAACACAGAAAAAAATTTTAGCTACGCCAGTGACATCCTTTCAGACGCACAAATCGTAAGCGGACAGAATTTTTTTGAGCCGGAAGGGTGATTTTGAAACGAGAGCCTTAAATTTAAAAATATAGTTTCGGCCCACCACCAAAATTGCAGAATATCTGCGACATTATTCCTCAAACACAGTGGCGTACGTAGAAAGGGCTAAGGCCCCCGCCCCCTCCCCTCAAAACTTCTAGCTGAACAGCTGAGAAAAATGTTGTGGAAAATTCTTTGATATATTCAATTGGCAAACATTTCATCTCAAAATTGAGACTCAGCCAGGAGTCCCAAATACCCTCCCTCTCTCCTTTCCCCACCAAAAACTAAAATTTATCCAACGCTATTTGGATATAACATGGCCCAAACTTACAGACTTTTGTTTCAATTTTGGGTTAAAGAAATGAAAAACCACAACTCTAGTTTTAAAAACCGATTTATTTTAAAGATGACAGGTTTACCGCTTTTTTGTGACAGACTTTTTGACATTTAACTTCGAATGTAAGCAATGATGCCAACCATCACACAAATAACAAAGTAATCGAACTCATACATAGTGCTGCAATTACAATCTTTGGCAAGCTCTTAGTTGTTTGCTTAAGTCAGCTTAAGTTTATGGATTAATTATATAGATATGATGTCCTCAAGTTGATGTTAAACTCAAATGTAAACGGTAGTCGGATTGCACCATCAGCGCACATGAGGAACACTTCATGTACGGCTACGAATTCTTGACAACAACATCTTTCAAAAATTGGTTAGAGGTATATGGACAATGAATTTGGAGTAACTAATTGAAAGGTCCATTGCGAGCAGGTTGTCGTCGCTTAAGCTTCTTGATTAATTTACGATTTTTCGTTTTATACTTATATTCGCGTTGGCAACACCTGCAAGTTCCTCGAAGAGGGCTTCAGTAGAAATTGACAAAAGAAACTACCGCCACACTAACCCTTTCTTTTAAGTGGATGAACCTAAGCAGACTATCCCAGGTCTGTCTATTGGGCGATTGTAGCCTTGTCCGAGATATTTTATTTCCCCTCTAAACAAACTGTCGCACTTTTCCAGCTTTTAAACCTTGGCAATGGCATTTTCCTCGCTCCATGCGACTATAGAAATTACGTACCTATCTATATTAAACTGACCCCGCACATAGGCCACCGATCAAACTAGAACCAGAAAACGTATTAAAATCACATTCACTCGTGTACTCATAACTATTTTTTTTTATCGCTGCTGTAAACGGCCAACTAAAGGCAATAAAACGTGAATAAAACTGCTCAGAAGAGCTGACTAAGCTCCGCGCCGAGGCATGATGATGGGAGCAAAATATCTCCGTGCACTTGATTGATGTGTGGCATATGTCAACATCGATGATATGTGGACACACCAGGCAGCAGCCGATAGAGATTCTTCTTTATCTCAACAAGGAGATCTTTCTCCCCAGACAATGCACGAGAATGAGATACATGGAGCGAGATATACAACACCCAGACCGCAGATACGAGCCTACGAGTGGAGGCCATGTTCTCTTATAGAGACGCGTGTATTCAAATGCCACCGCACTGTCATGTGGATGTGGACCATCGTCATCTTGGCCGGGGTGGTGATTGTAGTAGAATTTTCGAATTACTATAATTATCTTGCAGAGTCGCGCAGAGCCGCAGCCCCTCTATATAGAACGGACAGCATCGCAGAGCTCCAATCTCGGTCCAGCCTGGTGTAAACTGGCCAAACGGCTTTTGTATTGTAACCGTGCGTCGACTGGGAGAGGGCGCGCGGAGCCTTTAAATCACTTTGTCACCTGTCGTCAACAATTCCACATCCACATGTCGGCTGGTAAAAGTTTGCTCTGACTTGGTTGTTGGTTGGCTGGACCCCTTTTGGACGACGACGAAGACGACGGGCGCAGATTCAGTTCGCTTAATTGTTAGCTTGTAGCTATACACAACGCGTATCTGGGCATTCGACGTTTTATGAGAACGGACTGTGTTCGTTCCTTGATGGCTGTTTTATCTTGGACATGCGAGTGTGTTTGTGACGCGTTTTGTGTATGCGCATGGGAATGTCTATTGGACATGCGCGCAAGGCTATAATTTGGTGGATTTGTGATGGTGGTACGCAGGCGCGGCGGTGCTTTCCACTTTTTCGTTGAAATTTTCTTGACAATTTGATTTGTTAATTTTTTTTGTCAAACGCCACAAGGAACACTCTTGCTATAGCGATTTTCAATTTGACACAAGGGGGCGAGACACTTTTGATTGACGTTGATTGTGGTGGACAACTTGTGCATTAAGCTTTGTTTGTGCGTAGACAATGGACAGCGTTGCTTTGGCAGTGATCTAATTCAAAGTTGCGCGCCGACAATCGTTTGAATGGGCATTCATAGGTATACTTGATGGTTGATGGGTCTCAGAGTGGGATATAGGAGCTTAGGGGCGTATGAAGGCTTTCACTCGGTTTGACTAAGGTGATAGTAATTACAGTCGCTATGCCTGAAATCGATTATTCGATCTGCAACTGCCAAAGACCACATCTTCCCTATTTGCTTGAAGGTCAAGCTCAAAAGGTAGAAGCATGACGTGGTCATGGGAGATCTCATGCGAGGGGTTGTGAAAATGTCTCCATAAAACCTACATAGGTCTAAAAATTATTATAAAAGGGAAAAAATAAAATAAACGATCAAGAAATGTACGCCACTATCTGACTAACTGTGTGAAAAGTTATGCGATAATTCATGACACAAGTTACCTTCTTTGCTACATCAAAGCAAAATACATAGGAGATTGCTATGTAAAGCTATATAACTTTAGGCCATAGCCACAGCCAAGTAAATATAAATTCAATGATTATTGAGAGGCGAACAGAACAGAACTATCATGAGAGAAATTTTGGAAAATGTAAAACAGGGAGAACTTGTGCGACAAGCAACGAGAACACTTACAGATACAGTACACACATAGTATTACTGCCAATGTATAATTCATTACTAAATTGTATAAAAAATTAAAAAAAAATCTTTCTAAGGAAATATTCCAAAATAGTCATGAGAAAAGGGTTTTGCGAGAGAGGAATGAAACCTTAATTACAGCCTTGTCCATATCCACTTTTACCTAATGCTTCTAATTTAGGCTTTTAGCGGTTTTGTTCTACCATGACAGTTTTTTTATATTTTTAACAAACGCGTGCTCTCGTGAGAGAAATGTATAAGCCACTTATTGCAGATAAAGTATGCGTTAAGATATATCATTCACCGAATAAAAACATTTCAATGGAATACATAAGGAACTCAAAAGCAAGTTTTAAAAAAGTCATGTTATGATAGAACTCATGAGAGAATTTATCCAAAACTTCAAATGGGATTCAATACACTAGTTCAACATATACTGGCACAAGGAAAAGCACAGTTTTTCTATGTGAAAAAGAAACAGCAGATCTTCCGTTAGCGTGAGATATTTCATGCGAGAAGCCATGAGAACACTATTTGTAAACAGATATGGTCCTTGACTATTTTCACATTTTACATTAATGTCTGACAATCCCAAGCAATTGTCAATATTCATCGATACACAGAGTCAAAGAAAAATGTAGTTTGCCGACACTTTGGACCAATCTCTTGTGGGAGAACTCGTGAGAGTTAGTTGAATGAGCTCAGAAAAATACTTCAAGTACTAAGCTCACGACTGCGCATAAAGCGTTTATCTAGATCTGTTGCAAAAAATCCTAAATTATGATAAGAGAACACATGATACCGTTTATGGGAAAAGAATACAAAGTCCGTTAGTTAAAACAGCCACTTTACTTCTTAGTCCTATAAATCAGAGATTGAAAGAGCATTCTTTAAAAACGTCTCTGCGAGAGTTTAACAGATGACGAGAGAACTCATGAAAGCACTCACGATATTACTTCATCGGGAAAACCAAATAAGCACTAACTTTTGATAGTCTTCCTATGCAGACTACATCCCTCCCAGATATGTCTCATTCAGAGACAAATGACGATATAACTCATGATAGCACTCATGAGAGCAACACCTTCAAATAACAACACCAATCAGTTTCTTTTCAAATAGTTCATGTAAATTCAGTTTTATTTAACGACTAGCTGACCCGGCGAACTTCGTTCCGCCCAAATTCGTTAATGAAATTAATGTAATCTTGCTTATTTTCAGATTCGAACGAATAATCTATGTCTCTATTCGTTCGAATGAACTTTGTGTATTTTGAGATTCGAACGAATAATATTCACTATCGAGAATGTCATAAAATTAATTTTAATGAATTCAACTTTCGAAATCGGCGGTTGCACATTTTTATTTGCGGTACCCGCGACTTCGTCTGCGTACAATTGGTACTTCGAGTAACTCAATTAA
This sequence comes from Cheilosia impressa, assembly GCA_948293265.1. NCBI lineage: Eukaryota > Metazoa > Arthropoda > Insecta > Diptera > Syrphidae > Cheilosia > Cheilosia impressa. The sequence goes on along the minus strand of OX411882.1, from coordinate 41,939,302 downwards.
AATATTTACCTATATCAACAGCAGCGCCTCTATCGGGACGAAAACTATCATATCTTCCAAGCCAACCAATTAGTCCTACACATTTAAGTTCATTGATAAAGTACACAACAAATGTATTTATTTCTTACCAAATATAGATACCTGTGATGAATTTTATAATCCCTAACTTGAAATTGGTTCGTCATTTAAACTTGAATCCTCTGCTTCATGCCCTTCACGTTTTGTGAAGTAGCCTATGTCATTCTCAAAATTCATAAAAATTGGTTTTACGGTCGTTAAAAAGTAATAATCTTATTTTCGCATTTATAATACATATTTGGATTATATCAAGGCTATCTTGAAAATGACAACTGACAACAAAACTATATTTTGATATAACATAAGAGCAGACAGCACTCCTACGCCCTACCCGATTGCCGATTCCCCCGCAAAATTTTGAAAATTCTCTTTTAGATTTCATATGACTGTTACTCTTTTCAGCCGTTGACTCTCTTTCGTGGCGTCGTTTGTGGGCATGATGATGATGAATGAAAAAAAAATGTGTACGCAACTGCGTAGTTGAAATTGAATGTAGTAAAATTCAACTTTTTCAATTTTTAATATTTAAAAATAGTAAAAATGCAAAAATAAGCACCTAGAAAATATCTTTTATCTGACACTTAATTTGTTAAGATTGGTTGAGCCTGTGAACCGCGAGAGGTAAATATACTACTATAGAAGCTATAGAAATAATATAGAGTGGATATGCGTAATAGTTCATGGCACTTACGTTTTTATTTACTTCGTGTTCTGAAAAAAGCAAAGCAATTGGAATGTTAGAGCACGATAAATCATCATAAATCTAATATGGTGCATAGGACAGAAACTCACGTGGATTTTGTGGATCTATCATTTTTATATTGATAGAGTATCTATTTTCACCACGACAAAATAAAATTGGATACTGTAACGCGTCATAACAACGATGCGTTTCACACAAACGTTGTAATTGATTATTTCTGTGCCGCAATACAATGTCACGCGATTGGAACTCTTCACCAACAATTACAACAGCAACTTCATTAGTAATCTTCGTTCGTGTTCACCGATCGGTCTCCTATCAGCTCTAATAACAATTTTATGATCATCGGATTGCATTTGATCAAGTGCTGTCTTAAACGTATTAACCAATTCATTATGTTCATGAAAAAGTGCTTGCAATTCTTGAATTATCATTCTTCTTGCACTTCTGAAGAATGCGCAACGCGTATCCACTTCATTTCGATTATTGCCAAGGAAATAAATTTGCAAAAATTGATGGTTAGCATCTGTGATTGGCAACAATGAACCAATTTTATGATAAACTTGTCCTTGTATCTGTAATGTAGAAGGAAAGTATTCAAAACATAAGCTTGAACTTGTAAAAACCTCACAAATTTGGCTGTTTCTTTCAAATGTTTCATTTGAAATGCCTAAAACCGAAATGAACTTAAATGTCGGCATAAAATTATCTCGTATTATATTCGTTGCTCCAAAAGATGTCATTTGGAAGCATGAATTGTACATTTGAATGTTATCCAAAAAATGTTTTGATTCTGGTGTTGTGCCGGAAAGTAATGATCGTAATGGTTCAGGTGGATATTGTAATTCTGGTAATCGAACTTTCCCAGAAGAACAACACATTCCAGAAGTTTCATTTCAAAATTTGAGTGCATTACAAAATTGACATAATTTGTTTATTGCGCCAAAAACCACAAATTTGTGCAAACTATAATCAATGGCATGACCTGAACTTAATGAATGAATTGAGTAAAAATGAATTTAAAAGTTAAAGTTAAAAATGACCTGAACGTGATCTGGCCATATATGTTCTCTTTAAATTCGATTTTGATTTTCTCGCTCTTCTTGTGATTGATTTTGCCTTTCATTTGATCTATTTTGCGTTCTACGTGACCGACTACCAATATCACTTCTCCGCTGACGTGACATTTTTGATACAAACTAAAAAAAAATGAAATTATAAAAAATCAATCTTCAATAAGTTAAAGGTACCAGCGTAGGAACCGCAGGACTAAACTTTTTCAAAATGTTGGGAAAACATGAAGAACCTGATTGAAAACTCGAAAAAGTATTTTGACAAAATAAAAATTGATTTCTCATAAAAACAAAAAACATATTTTACAGTACAAACACATTTTTTTGCTCCGGTTTTGGTAAAAAAAATTGTCATAATCTTCCAATTAGTAGTCTTCAGCTTCTCGAACGACATCTTGAGATGTCAAATCACTAAAAAAATCATTCAAAAACCAAAATGTACTGAAATTCATCTGTTTTTCCAAGCACGCACAACACACGCATACGTTTTCCAATTTCAACCAAACTTCACAAAAATGATATATAGACCAATACCAGAGATGTGTGAAAGTTTGCTTAAAATCGGTAGATGCGTTAAGGCGTGAATCGGCGACAAACCAACACAATTTTAGGCTCAATTTTTATATATATAGATATATTCATCTTTCTTAAACCTTATGTTCACTTACTAGCTAGACATATACATTTACAGCTTAAAGTTAACGTTAAGTATTTATATAGTGCGGACATTTAAAAAAAAAACAATGAGTACAATAATAGGACAAAACTTTCTAAATCAGAGAATCATTATAAAGCTACCCAAGCCAACAAGTCCCCGACTGATTTACACAGAAAACGAAATGTATTTACAAAGTACAATCCAAGTCCTTGTTGCCGTCTGCTCGTATTGCACGTCCTTACAAGCTAAAACTATAGGAAGAAATTTTTACGCTAACAATACTTTCGTAGGTAATTCGATGAATGTGGTCATGTATTTTACATTCTGTGCTAGAACAAGTCAACAAAACAGGATAACAAGAGGACGCAGCTCTATATTAAACCGAGATTGTCGCATTCGATTGCAGCTCGCTGTATTGTGCCTTGAGGCTGTTGTTCATCAGCATCGATCGGTAGACCTCGGACAGGATGTTCCACATCGCTGGGTTGCCCTGGTGCAGGAGTTCCGCGGGAGGATGCGACATAGTTGCTTGCTGCAGCTGACTGGACTGCTGCTCGTTGGGTTTGATTGAGAGATCTAATAGGCCAGCTGACTCGGCAGCTACGACTTCGGTGGGCGGCTCCTCAGTTCTTTTTCGCTTGCCCAGTAGACAGTCGACCGAGAAGCTTCCAGAAAGTTTGACAGAACGACTGGTGGATTGATCGCTAGAGACTGTTGGCGAACTTTGACTAAGGCGATCGTCAGTGAATCGCTTCTTGACAGAGAAGTCCAGCGGTTGATTGTCATCCTGCGCGCAGGACTCTTCTTCATCGTCGTCGGCCACCATTTGCAGCTCCTCGCCGTCATCTTCATCGTCGTCCTCCTCCACTGAAACCATCAGCTCATCCCTGCACTCCTCGTCGGACTCACAGCCACTGATCTTGTAGTCGTCGCTGAGGCTGCTGTGACTGCTGCTTCGTCCACTGCTCGCTGGCATTCCACACATCTCTCCGGCATTCATGCCGGCGAACATAGCAGAGTGTCCATGTGGATACGATGGATACGGAGCGAATCTGTCGAATGAGTACACCCCTCTCGAAGCAGGTCCTGCCGATGGCATCAGTGGTGACTGGAACATTAGCGGTGGGAATTGCTGTGCTGTTCGCCCATCGTGCGGAGAAATCTTGCGACGAATATGCGGCGAGTGCAGCTTCGGGTTTGGGTTGGCGCTGTGACGATTGCGGGAACGCCTCGAACTGAAGACCATGTTGCATCCCTCGACTGTGCATTTGTGCATCTCACGCAAATGCACTGCGGAAAAGTGAATCTTGAGTGCTCCCTTATCGCAGAATGTCTTGAAGCAGATGCTGCATTGGACACGTTTCTTGCCAGTCGCAGGATTGATGAATTGGGCGGCGAGGTTAACCGGCGGCGAGCCCCAGCGTTTGGGCTTCGGCAGCGATGGTGGAGATGGGGGTGTTGATGGCGGCGATTGGGATGCTGCTGCTGCAAAAGCTGCTGGCAGCAGATACGGTGGTGGCACGAACGACAGCTGGGAGGTGTCCATCGATTGAAATCTCGACATTATGTGCTCCATAGTTATTCTGAAAGCAGAAAGAAAAGGAAACGTTAGGAAAATATGCTAAAATGTTGGCAGTCATTGTGAGGATATTTCGCAAACTCATCCCCCTTAAGATGGTGAAAGAAAGTGATTGATGACGTGTGCAAGAACGTGTGAAGCCAAAGAGGGTGGCTATATAAGAATGCGAAATGGAATGCTAAGTGGAGCCAACAGACGTAGAATGACGGAGCGGATTTTGGCCGTTACAGAAATAATACGATGTAGCTGCTTCATTTATCGATGTGGGGGAATGTTGACCGCATATGGTGCAGGATAATTGTGATTGAATTGAATCACTGTCTCTAAGGAGACGCGGGTGATTAAGAGGTCAAGTGATATTAGGTTCTTGAGATATCTGTGCTAGGGGTTTTAACGAAAAACTGATGAGAAGTATCCATTCAGCTGCAATTCAGCGCAATAAAAGTCAATTGGCTACACTTTGTTAGTTGTTTACAGTATGCTTGATGGAACATCTTTGTGCTGAATTTAAGCTGAATATAAAATGTTTTACTTTGCGCAATTAAAGTGAAAGAAACTTTCTTAGGTCTTAATAAATGTTGTTTATCATCTGTTTTTTAGCGCTGAATTGAACTTGAATCTAGCTGAATAGAGTTTTCTTTCCCATTTTTTGCAAAGCCGAAGCTATTTACGCGTTCAATGAGATTCGGAATACAAATAAAATATTTTGGTTGGAGCAGCAGCAGTCTTACATCGTCTGGTGAATTTTGCGCTGAATACAGAAAAATCTGGCAATAAGATGTAAGCAATATTTTGTTCGTTGTGTACCTATCAAATGCGATGCGAAGCTACAAACAGAACTATAAATGATTGCATAAAGAATTCATTTATGTATGTATATAAACCAAAGATAGAACTAAAATTGTATACAAACTGTGCGCTGAATATAGCTGAATTTGAACAATATGTGTCAGCGCTGTGTTTTTCTACTGCCTTACGAGGTACTTCGATGATAAAAGATTGATTTTAAGCGCTGAATGTACATTTGATACAGAATCTCAGCTGAATAAAATAAATTTTACGGACACTTGGAAAGTGCAATACGTTCACCTATACAGAATTCCGCTATTGACAGATCACTGAGCCTCTAAGGCTTTTCGGTGAGAAAGCCAGCTCCCATGTTCGAAATCGAAATCCTCAAAACCAATTCGCAGAAGGACCGCGACAAAAATCCTCCCTGATTTATCTAAATTTTATGACCCCATCATCGATTTATGCGCATTTTTCGTGGTTCTACCGGCGGGATATATGACTGATGTGGTCCATGCAACAACGACACAAATAAAAAATACGCGACTGACAGTTCACGGTCATTATAAAGTGTTCCGCGCTTTTCAGCGAATCGTACATAATCTTCACCACAAGCATCCCAAAAGAGCAATTATAAAACCTCCGCTCCGCACCTCACAATATGTGAATCCACAGAAGTATCTATAACACTATGACCACAAGAAATATACATTTTTTGACAGTTAAATGTCTCATGTCTCACATGGTGTGACCAATTTCTTTTTCCTGTATCTGCGCGTATCTCTTGAAAGAACTCCTGAGTCCGCGAGAGTTACCTCTCATGAGGTCGCCATGCACACACACACCATATCGGTTGAATTATGACTTTCCGAAGATTTATTCATTCATAATGTCCCTTGCGGGGCTTAATCCTTGCGATCGTTTTCATTTAAATTTTTTTTTTTACTCGAAAACTGTCTTCGTTTCCCTTGAAAAATACATTTTGGGGCTCGAGAGGCAATGCACAGTGGGATTATGTGACAACGCTTTATGCGCGGTGCGTTGTTCGGTTGTTATGTCCCCGAGGCGGGTGGATCTGCGCTGTATTCCGGTCCCTATCCCTAACCAAACTACTCATCTCGATCGATTTTTATGATCGTTACCTGGATTTATAACCACACAGAGCGGGTCCAGGCAATACGTATATGGTATGCGGTGCTATAATGTATGTTGGTGCCCTTGCTCCAAACTGTCCTGGGGCAATATCATAGCCAAGGAATCTGGAAGTTATACTGTGCCGCACCGGTACGGATTGCATGTGTGCTTATGTTTTTTTTTTCTGGTAAAAGATTGAATCTTCTGTTTCCCTTTGTGATTCTCCTCATTCTTGTCGCTGTGATCCGACTGAACTGTGATGTGGTGTGAAAATACAAACTTTTATTACCCACTTACAGGCAGACAACAGCAGCAGCAGCATTACTGGTGTTGTGTGCTGTATAGTGTATGTGATGATCCTGTTTTATTAGATGAGGATCCGCTCGTTTTTATATCTTGTTTTTGTAGTTTTAATTTTTCCCAGGTCTTTTATTACAGATGGGGTAGTGTAAAAGTTTTCTTTGGTAACAGTCACGCAAGCTGGTATCTTTCCGTTTTTAGGAATGCGCACCAAGGTTTGCTTACGGGTTTGTGTTGATCGCAGGATTGCATCAGGCTGGTGTGACAAAGGACGTCACCATTCTAGGTGTGAAACTTAGTACTGTGCTGTGAGATGGACCTTCCGTAGTTAGGGCTATTATCGAGTTCCAGGGAAAAACGGGGAATTTTCAAAGCAATAAATAGGGACAGGAACGAGCTAGGTCCGAATCGGAACCTTGAACGTATGGTACCTTGGGCCATTCTGAATGGTGAAATCCTATTTTAAGTACTTTCTGATGACTTGATGACAATCGATCGTATACGCGAACCCGTCCTTTACATAATAGAACGACTCCTTAGCTGGCAGATCAGTGATCATGCCTTGAACTACTTGACAGATCAGAGGCCAGATCAGTTTCAATACAAAAATTTTATTTTGGAATATGAAAGCGTGGTAGTTGTGTACAAAAGTAGCCCAGACCTAGTACTGATCACTGATCAATAAACTGGCAGATCAGTAATTCGTTCCCTCAACATATATTAACTAAAAATTTATGTTTGAAGTAGAGACTGTGCTGACGTAGACTTTGCATAAGCAGTATTGGCAGATCAGTGATCATTATAGAACCGCACCTGCACCAGCACCGTCCCTTCACAGTTGCACGGTATATTTTTAGCCATGCAATATTGAGAAGAAAGTCTTTTTTTCCCAGACTGCTTAAAGTCAATTTTGGGCTTTGGATAACTTGGAGGAGGAGCGTGTTGATCATTGATCATAAAGCAATCGTATAGGTAACCAGCACCGATTTTGTCGAGTTGGGCGTAAGAACTAGCTAGCCCTCGCCATTGCATATGTCAAAGTAAGACTTGGTAGATCAGCTATCGTTCCTTGTATCGATAGGATAGACTCGGAATAAGTAGATCAGTGAGCGTTGTAAGTATCTTAGGGGCCGAAGCAACGTTATAAGTCGAACTTACTACCGTAGTTCTCTTTTTAGATAAGTGGTAAATTAGCCAGTTAACAAATCAAAGCACTAAACAGCGAGTACTGATCAAACCACTTTTAAATGCTTGGAATTAGCCTAAAGCTTCCATTGATCTATGTCTCAATAAATCAGACGTGGTTTACGATATGGTGGATCAGTGATCAACTGGACACTGTTTGTGTTTCACTGCAAGAATCGACCCCATGGAAAATGCACGACTAAGGTTAAAGAGGTATCATTCGCCAGCACGCCCCAGTTTCACTGAAGACGTTCACGATCAGTGATCAACCCTATTAATCATGCCGTAATCGAACTTTGAGCGACACACTGTTGTTCATATGACTTCAAACTAGCTCTTAATTTATTACCTACACTTTGGTGTGCGGTCAAACCACTCTTCGAGTCCATTCATCGAAAAGATACTCATTACTGAGAAGTGTTCTAAACCTGCAGGCAAACTCGATGAACGCAATACTCGTAAACGAACTTACAACATCGAGCTGCTGCAGATACACCGTACACCCCTTCAGCTATTTGGTATATCAACATTAGATGTTCGGTTTTAATAGCCCAACTTATAGACACATCATCTGCTCAGCCAGTGCTGCTGTTGAATAAAAGACTACATGACTGGGATTGTACTTAAAAATCAATTCAAGCACACATCCTTTGTTGTTCAATTTGCCTCTCGTCGAGATGACCATCAGCAAACTAAACGATCCTATCCATAGAAAAGAGCGACAAACTAGCACGATCTCCATTTTACGATCCACTAAACCTACTCCCTGTCTTTTGGTGCGGAGTAGATCCATTAGAGCGCCAAATGCGAAATCTCCGCGACGAATCTTGTATCTACAGAAAGCAAACCATAAACCTATCAGTAAAACTGAATTCCAGTAGTCAACCAACGAGTTTCGATGTCCCCGCGTATAGAGGAGAGACAGAGATTGCCGGTCATTGGCCATCAGTGGGAAGTCCCCAGGTCCGCATGGCGCGAAAGTTAAGATACCTATTATGAGCTTGAGATACTCATTAGTGCTCGGTAGGCAAACTTCATCACATACGGCACTATGGGAATTGGAGCAATTAAACGAGTGTCCCTCTCCATACGTGCGCTGGGATAGTTTTAGTACCTTTTAGTACAGACCAAGGCCCAGGGAGACTTGAAATACGAACGTCATTAAACTGTCCATCACTTAATGTTGGGCACATGTAATTACTTATCAATTTGCGGTGACTTAGAGGGCTTAAAATACTCTAAGCCTAATTGTTAACGCATTTCATGGACCGTTTGTTCTCACAGTAGCCGTGAGTATGGGTATGCAGCACTTAAAAAGGCGAAAACCCTCTTAAGCCGCCCTATCGTGTCAAGCTTTGTGAGACGTTTTATCTGTGGAAGCCATATTTTTTGACAAGACATCTAAATGGTTATCTATATGTGACCTCGTATCTTTTTGTTTTCATTTCTGTTCATTTTTTCGTTTAATGGTTTCTTGAGGTTTATTGTTCTGCTGTGCTTCGTTGACGCGTCGAAGGTCTCCATGCCAGAGTTTGTGGTGCGTTCAAAGATTCGGACACACTTTCACTTTATTCACGAAATGGTTTATGGACTTGGCGCATAAGTACGTATCTATGGCCGAATAAACTAACCAAAGAGACGTCTAATTGAGACGCTTGACTGGAGGTTAAGTGAGGCATTAAAAGCTGCCAGCGCAACAACAACAACAACCAAAAATGGCACCCATTGCAAAAGTACACGCACACACAAAACAGACAAAGCAAAATGCGAAAGAAACGAAACCACAACGCGTTGCTAATTAAATTATGAAAATAAATCCAAAACAAAAAAACACAATCGAATGCAAGACACTTATGGCGGTGGAGAGGCGGACATAGCAGAGACATCTGTTGACGATCATGGTGGGGATCTCAACTAAGCGGAAACTTTGAAAACGAATGTTAATTGGATTAACTGGACTGGTAATGAGGTGGTAATCATTTGAATTGAAGAAGAACCAGCTACAGTGATGTGCTTTGAATTGGATTGGGGTGAGTTAGAACTGGCGAAAAAAGAATGTGACGTCTCGCAGCGACGCACTTCTGTCACTGTCATGATCAATTAGCATGTCATTTAGAAGTCGAATACCACTTAAATGGTAACCTTGGAATATTCACAACTTTTGAGCCAGGTAGCTACTCTGAAAATTCGGCTTTAAATTCAGGTAATCGCCAGATTAAAATTTGACAGTTGTTGGGCCATAGCCACTTTGCGTCGGAAAACTGAAGCCGAATGTTATGGAAATTTTTTGTCAACAACATTGCTTTGACTTGATGCAATTAGCACCTTAGATACTTTTGGTTTGGAAACTTTTAGCACTGTGCTAACGCTAAGTCGACATTAGTAGACCGCTAATTGGGTGGAAATAAACCCAATTTAGTGCACATCCATCTAGTTGAATTTATTGGAAGCCATAAACCTGTTTTTTGGCACTCGATTCAAGAATAGTGATAATTCCACAATCAAACTTTGAAACGAGAGCAATACCTGTTATTCAATTCATTCTGTAAATAAATCAGATTTATCCAAAATAATTTTGAAATGTAACCAACTGAGTTCCAAACGTCAGTAGAAATGTCAAAGTTAGTTCATTGTTGTCTTCGATCGCATTTTATACGCCTAGTTGACACGCCATCCCTTGTTCACGACAACATATTTGTGACATTAGTTTATACTTACACTTACAAATGGTGTTTAAATTCGAAATAGTAGGACATGATCCGCCATTCAGACAATGTAAAAGGAACTTCGAAAACCGATTTGATTTGAGTAGATATGTTCAGGCATCTAAGGTTATGTATGACGAGGTGTTATTTCAAATAAAGATATTCTATTGTGACCTCGTATGAACGACATTTTCGAATTTTATAAAATTTTAAAATGACTGTCCAAAGTTCGAAAAGTATTTAAATCGTGTTTAGTAAAACTTTCAAACTGGATCCAATCCGATAGGAGAATTGAGTCAGAAATTTAGGAACACCTTGTCAAAAATTTTATATTTTATTTTTTTGTCAAAATGGCTACTGGCCTAAAAATTAACTCTTTTATAGGTTCACGGATGACCCAATTCGTTGGTCCAAAAAATTAAGGCTTTCAAGAAAGTTGGGTCAAAATTGTTGCATCGATAGGTGATGTCTTCAAAATTTATAAGACAAATTTTTTTTATTATAGGAGAGTTTCATACATCGCGCAGTCTCCGTCGATTTCCAACAAAGTCAAAATTGTCAATGTCCAGTATTTGATTTTTCTGCTTGCCCCATTTTTTGGTCCAAAAGGAGTCGAAAAGTTATGAAAATGAAGTACAACTGTTTGTGGCTTGAAAACAGATCTCTGTTTAGCCAGCAGGATTATCCACACCCAAACTCGTGAGCCACAATTAGTTTACATTTGGATAGGGAGGTACCTAATATCTACTTAAGTCAGAATTGTCGCCAGCCAAAAAGCAAATCCTGAGCAGTCAGCACAGTATCAGTTATTAACAACATTTTTAAACTTAATAAGTCTAAGTATACCTACACAATGGTCAAATTAAATTTTGATCAAATTTTGGGAACTATATCCAGCCGACTTTTAAGTCAAAAGTTAAATCCATATTGAGTACTTTATAATGTTTTTGAACTAGGTACACAACGCAATTTGTTAGTTTCTTTCTCCATGTATGGATACAAAATTAAGCTGCAATTTTTCAAATTGAAGTTGTGTCCAAATTGTATCCAACTACTTTCACACACATTTTAGAGCAAGGTATCGGTAGGTATATCTACTGTAGCGGAATGCTAGATATGACAAGTTTTAGATTTCCTCTACAACATTTGAATTTTGAAAATGCTCTTTTTGAACTACATACAGTAGGTACTATACCTAGGTACTTATGTACCTACCTACCTATGTTGCAAAAAAATATCAACCCAATCTATGATCCAAAATTGAAAATAGATACCTACCTAGTACCTACCTACCTACCTAGTGAAACGTGTGCATCACTCGAAAGTGTTACCACTTTAGAGACCATCACTTTAAATAGGCTTCTCCATAGTTACATAGATACTCCATCATGAGTCCGTGTAAAATTGCTCAAAAATCTTGGGTCCGACATTGACAAAGAACGAAAAGTCTCAGAAGTCGCTATTTAACACTACAAACCAAAATCAACCACTTATGTCAATTGCCGTCGGCAAATATGAAAATCACTAACTAAACTCCCAAGAGCCATCAAGTCACCAGCACACATTTTCTTTTACTCCGTTAACATAAACATACTGTCAAAATCTAACAATACTTACATTTTGATTGAAAAACAGTCCAAAGTCGGGATCACTTAGCAGCAACTCCTTGGAACAGCTTCTCAGCTTCACAAAATTTAGCACAAAGAAGCTACACAAATTTACTTGTTCTTTTTCAACAAAATTATTGTTCTTTCATCAAATTCTGTTTTGTAAACAATATTATTTTTAGCACTTGTAGTTTTATTTTTTTATTTTTCTATTAATCCACACGAATTTCCTTTTTTTTAACGAAAATTCAAAAATTCAGCCAGAAATTTTTACAGAGTTCATATTCACTTGCAAGTTCTACACAACTGTTCGAAATTGTCTAATAAAACACTTCACCCTTCTTTCAACTGCACAAATCCAAAGAAAGAAGAAAAAAACTCCAAAGTTGACAAATGCTGTTCCTGTTTGGCGACAAACTTCACAAACAACACTGATACGCACAAGACGACAAGTTCAACGCAACTGCCCACAAACGTCTCTCGTTTCGTCATCCTATCCCAAAACTCCTCAGGCGCATTAGCCAAGCATATTCAGATACAGAAAAACGTAACCCAACAGTCGAACAAACACACACTGCCGAGTGACAAAACCGCCACCCAACAAACACACACTTCTTAACTAAAATCGAAAAAAAACACACTCAGGCTGAGAACTTATTTTTGTCACAAGCGATGAGGGTTTTTTTCTGTTTCTTTGCCACTGTCGCTTGAGAAAAAGAGCAAAAGATACAAAGGTAGCCAGATCCCGCACACACCAATACAAAATCTATGCTTCTCCCTCCGCCACGTAGTGTCAGTATCTGGCGTCCCATGAAGGGGACACTTTTTTTCAGTTTCTCTCTTGGCTAATAATCTCGAAGAGAGTTGTTTCTCTATATACTAGAACCGTCGATAATGCAGTCCGCAGTCAAACTCGCATGAATCCACCAAGTTTCGCTCTTATTTCCCGCTCAAGAGGGACATCTGCATCTCTTCGAAGAGAACTCAATCCATTTGTGAATTTAATTTGAATTTCCCACTTAACTGTGTTTGAATCTAAATAAACCCACACAACGTCGATGTGTTTACTTGGCTCTGTGTGTCGTTTTGTGGGACGACACTTTTCCATTTGCCCTGTTGAGAGAAGAGTGAGAGGGACTTTTTTATTTGGTGACATGCGACTTGGTGACCAGTTGGGAATATTGTATTCCTCATATAGCTAGATGCTGGCACATAAGGGTGCAGAGGGAGACGGAACTACTGCCAGAGTATATACCCAGTCGGCTTATATGGTTGGAAATATTTTATTTTCCAACCAATTGGGACATTCGGTGTGGTGACAAAATCACAATTTTGTATTTTTGTCATCTTATGTGCCTCCTTGTGGCGGGGACTGTAGGTATGGCTTCGCTATTTACTTCCACCCGCATATGGATGGGTACGATTTTTCGAATGGAACTTGGGCGTAATCCAATGGAAGAGCAGAGACTCTTTCTCGGTACCTAGATACATTTTTTACAGTTGCATTCAGATGTGTTTTCTAAATTCTTTTTTTTCCTTCCGCTTTGGAAATTTGATTTAAAGATCAAGCGATGGACGATTGGAAATTCATCGAGTGCAAATGGATTTCCTTTGCGAATGTGATGTTTTGCCGACGGCATTTTGTTTCTTTAGTCTGTGGGTCTTTATATTTATTGATTTTTGCATCCATTGGTTGATTTTATGTGGAATTTAAATTGAAAAGGGGTGGTTAAGTACGATGCGACTAGGTAGAGGTTCCTACTTATCTTGCTTTTAAAAACAACTTTGTGAAGGCTTGGCAGCTTTTGCTTTAGTAGACTCTAAAATTTGTGATTTTTGGGGTGGGATAAAAAATAACAATCTAAAATATCCTTTTACACAACTCCGTCCCTACTAAATAGGTAGGTACCTAGCCGACTGTGGAAATGTATAAAGGTACCTAGATCGATAGGTAACGACCTCAAAGACTTCGCGGTTTGATTGCAAATCGTTCAACAACTGATATAGGTAGGTATCAGTTTTAGAGATAGGTGCTGAAACATTCCTTGATTTTTGAGTATAAAATGGAGTAAGGTAGGTAGGCAGGCAGGTACAGGTAGGTACATACCGTAAGCTGGGGTTTACATTGTGCCTGCAAGGTTACTTTGTGTCAATCGTGCTTTTTTACATTCAATTTCACTTTACCAATACTTTTACATAAAATTTGCACATTTTTTCACTGTGCAAGGCTACTGGAAAAGCTCTCCGGTGATTCTCTAACATTCATTTAATTTCTCCGTTTTTATGTTTTTGAACAATGGCATTATAGGTACCTAGATTCAAAATCAAGTTTTCGGCGGAAAAATGTTTCATCACAAAACTAAAATCGCTACGGAATTGAAGGTGGATTATTTTTCTTTATGATTTATTTGTGATGAATAAGATTAAAGTTAATAGAAGTAGGTAGAAGCTATTGTTTTAATTTTTATTTAGCCCTTTTCAATAATGTCGCAAGTTAATGGGGTAACTTTGTACTGTTGTTTCACTTGGCACAAAGTATCGATATTGTTTTCCACATTCAACGTTCTTGGCAGAAAGTAACCCCTTACTTTTTAATTTGAAATTTTATGGTTCGAAAATTGAGCCGAAATGCCTCGAAAATATATAAAAAAAAGAAACGGCCCTACTGCAATTTCAGTCAAGAAGCATTGAAAATCGCCGTGCAGGAAGTCAGAAGTGGAAGAATTTTTAAGGAAGAAGATTTAAGACGAATTGTCAAAGGCTATTAGGTATACTTATAAGTACTTACGACAAATCAGTGAGGAAATAAACTCGTTTCCAGAATGATAGGCCTGGCCCTGAATTGACAAAACCATTTATGAACCAACACACGTCCTTATGGTGCTTATAGCGCCCCCAATATATTTTATTAAAAATAGTTTTTTTTTAACGTTTTTAGTTTTTTTCCGCAATAAAAATCCTTCAGTTGTTTATTTAAAAAATGTTGTTATCATGTGTCTTAATGGTATACGGTGTAAAATTTAACCAAACTCACATTTTGCACATCAAGACAATCAAAGGATTTCGTCAGTGGCACAAAGTTACCCCAAACGTAAAGTTCGCGATTCGGACTTAGCGTTCACTGTGAGAAACGGTTTTACAAAAACATGAGGTATACATAGGCCGCGCCATTAGTCAGCCTCTGGAAACAAAGTACAGCACAATGCACAATCTTTCTTCAACGTTAAAAATACTACTGCCTTGGCCGCACATTTCTTCTATCTGCGTCCAAAAACTTGCACCAATTCTGATTCTGCTTCGCGGTTAAAAAATAGGTATGTTTCCATTAAGTTTTCATAAGCGCATAAGAGAAATGAAGTCTGACTATATAAAAGACTCGGTTCCTTTAAACGTTCTCCAGTTGTCAGCGGTCAGCCCCCCTGTTGTTATGAAAATGTGTAAATTAAATTGCGGCTGACTACTGGATACCTACTTGCACGGCCGACTACTGAAACGACTTCTCCAAAATCATACCTATTTGTACTTCAATTATTTTTTTTAATAATTTTCATTCGGTAGCTAATATACTTAATATAGTTCGGTACCTACCTAAGCTTAGTATTTTCCAATCTATGTTTTTCAAATATTTACAAAAAACTTGATTAAATAGTAAATAGCTGAACGAGGGATTTTTAAGAACCAATCAAACACAAAATTTATGTAAAAATCAGATCAAAGTGTCATCCATCTCTGATGAAAATTATCCTCGACGATGAAAGGTGATGTTGTAATTCTCTTCAAAGATTTTTTGAGGTCTGTGCTGACTTAGTATCCTCAATGAACAGGAGATGTGCTGCCGTAATTGATCTGAAATGGAACCCAACGAAATATTAACGTGAGTTTTAATTATGAAAATTACATTTGAGCCATTTATCTACTTTTTCCAGGTTTGGTAAATATCTTTTTCAAAACAACACTGCCATTTTTTTTTAAATAGTATTTGTTTGTTAGGTAAATCCTTTACCGAATTCAATACAAAAATGTTTTTTGTTTTATGTAAAAATGTATAAAAAAAATAAGAAAACAAAATACTGAAACTTGAAATATGAAAGTAGGTAGGTAGGTACCTATACCTATCTAAGAGTTCTCCATTGCACTTCTTCAAAAAATAGAAAATGTTCGCACAGTGTGCTAATTAGCTCGCAACCCCTGTAAAATTGCTGGATTTAATTTGTTCAATCTCATTTCTTTTGTTCAATTGTCCGCAAAAGTCGTTAGTCAAGTAATATTAAAATTTTCTGGTCATTTTTGACAGGAACTGCAGGGCAAGTAAAGTACCTACAGCGAAGTAAATTTTGTGCTCGAATTTTCAAACTTAGTTTAGATAGGTTTTTTGTTTTTATTCCTACTGGCTACCGATTCAAAGCAAAGCAGACGTTCTTGTTTCTTGATCAAAACACTAAACGAATTGCTAACGACTCCCAAGTGTCTGGCAGCAGTTTTTTGATGATGAACAGAATTCGAATTGTAGTTAAAAAAAAATCCCTTGTCCTGACACAAATTCCAAACACACCTTACCTATAAATATTTTATGCGCTTGCATAAGGCGTCGACAGGCATAAACACTCGGGACTCTGCACACAATAGGGACTATGGACTGTGGTCCCCTCTCGTACCCGCCGAGACAGTTAATTACAAAATAATAGTAAATGTCGTAAAGAGACATTTATAGGATTTACGTTCGCCATTGTGGATTGACAATGTAACCACCCGCAAATTTACACCACATAATTACAATTGCGTCATTGTTCGCATTGTTGTCCTCCGGATTGGCATTGTGTGGTCCAGTCCTCAGTTGTAGACAGGTTTGTCATTTGATCTATCTACCTGCGAAAGGAACTTGTTTCCTTTTCAAAGAATCTAAAATATGAAAGCAACTGCGTTTTTGTCTCCCATAATTAGGTGCAATTTCGTTAAACAAGAGGACAGAGTTTCCGAACTGGAATCATGATTTATAGGTATAGCGTATAGGTAGGTACTCCCAGGCAACAAATTAAATATTGTTCTGAAAGAGTTACACAGGGGAATGTCGTATATATACATATTTTCCAAATCAAATAATGAAAATCATTTGTCAATCGAGAGGAACGCACTGATGCAGTGGCGCCATTGATGAGTGGCATCATAATTGCGCGGATAAAGCCTCTGAATGAAGTCCAATGGGGCCAGATTGGAATTTGTGGAATTTTAATTAATTTGATAATGAAAAACTAATTGCTCATCGATAGGTAGGTGTAATCAATATTGCTTTATGGATACAGTACAAGCAGGTGCATTGGGCAGCATTTGCACATAGCTAGTCCGTCCACACGACTTGATGATGAAAAATTAAGCAGCCACTGTTGCACTGTTTGATTCAGGTAACCATACCTATACAATGTTTCTATGCAGGCGCACAGATAGGAATTTTAGAAAAATAAATTAAAGGTTGTTGAAATGTTGGGCTCATAAATTTATTATTGTACGATCCTAGACCAAGACTTCGCAGTTGATCAGGGGCGATTCCTCTCAGTTAGCTAGTTTAGCGGCGCTAAACCAAGAAAATAAATTGAAATACATATACGCAAAATACAGCAAATAACGAGGTTAAAGTAATTATGCAAATTAATAATTGCAATAATCAATGACATACTAAATAACAAAACTATCATTTACAAATAATAATTGCCTACCCAAACACACAACACAATACTCCCATGCAATAAGTTTCACTTGAAATACTCTTTAGCGTTACAACTTGCGATACCGCAAATTCCCTGCCTGCACGCACACACACAATCTAAAACTCCCATAGAAAAGTCTCCTGCTTGTAGCATTTTAGCGTAAAAAATTGCGCTACCGAATTTCCTACAATCTGTATAAGTGTGGAATTTGACTACCTCTACCAGTCGTACGCAAAGCACAGGAAAATATGCGGAAGGGTAAGCGCAAACAAATGCGATAAAACTTGAAAGTAGAGTGTAAGTGTAAGCAAGCAGGTATATTTTGCGCGTTATCTTTTTTTGAACTTCTGTGTGTTTCTCTTTCTAGTCAAATTGCAGTAAGAATGTGTCGTTGTGTTCTAATTTCACTGAATTAATAGTCTTATTGAATTCCATACCAAAAGTAAAGTGCGATTTATAATTTTATATTTGCGTGGATTATAAATGTGAGTAAATAGGTACTTAATAATTATTTTTGTCGTGCTTTTGGAATATGAGAGTGCGCTTTTGTTTTGTTTTTTTGTTTGTGAGAAGTGAGCACGTAGCTAACCCATTGCTTAAGACCAGGAATCGCCACTGCAGTTGATTTGATTGATTTATTGTTTTTGGAAGGAATTGCAAAGACCTACAGCTTAATGTCGATTTGGATTCTTGTCCTCCGGGGTAGGTGGCAATCTTCTATAAGCCAGCGGGTAGTCGCGTGTTCCTGGACTTAGCTAAAAACCACCTCCTACTCAAACAAATCTGCCTCCCAATGTAACTATTGCTTATGACTTATAAGTACAGGTAGATTTTTTTTTGTGACCAAATTACACCAGTACCCATATATTGTATGCACGGTAAGAAATAAAATGCCCCCTGGCCCCCACTTATTTTCCAAATAAAATTCACAATTTTAAAACAGATAACCATAAAACAGCGAATAAATATGATAGGCTAGGTTTTTGTTTGTTTCCAAATTCCATCTACGAGTAAACATTAGACTCGTTGGAATTTGGAAGATTTTTTTTCGAAGTTTTCATTGTGGGGCTCCTCTTTTGCATAAATGCCTTCCCCTAAATCCGGCCTTGAAGAAGCTAAAATTTGATATTATACAAATTTAAAGTGTTGCCGCCGCTTTCTTACACTACATTTTAAAGGAAACTTTCCGACGAGAATTTGTGTAAGTTTTGTTATAGGTTGTTTATAATCAGGCTTATTCCGAAGGTTTAGCTCTTCAAAGGCATTGGAACAAATTTGTTTCGAAAAACTCTTGCTGTAAAAGTGTATTAATTATTCAAACCTAGATGTTAACACAGGTACCTAGGTATGAACTTTCAGTGGCGTAACAATAGGCTGGCAAAATGCCACGGGCCCCCGACCCAAGAGGCCGCGAGCACAAAAATAATTTTTTACATTGTACCTGAGTATTTTATTTTATTTGAAAAGTATATTTTTATAAGTTCTGCTTAAAATCCAATCCAAAGTGAGACAACTAAAGACCATAATACAATTTCAAGTTAATCGTTAAGCATTTCAGCCAACCTAAACAAAAAGATGTTGATTCATTTTTAGAGCTGTACACGTTACCCGTGACGAGTAATTTTACGTACTTATGACCGTCAAAAAACTGTCAATCAAAATACCGGTAATTGCACATCTCTATTCATTTTAGAACGCATCCATTGGTTTCTACATACAAAGCTAGCGAATAGATAATGTATGCATTGAGCTAGCATGAGGACTACAGACCATTCCCTCTCGCCTAAGAGAGGAGGCCTATGGCCATTCCCATTAGTGAACATATACAACGTGTAATTGAGTACGCTGAAAATCTCGAAGTTTATTAAAATTAAACTGAGTACAACGTGACGATTTTTACTGATAGGGCCCCATCAAAAGAATTTGCCACGGGCCGCAGAAGGTATAGTTGCGCCACTGTGAACTTTGTAATTTTATAGGTATACCTATTTAATTTCTTTCCTACATTACTTCACCAGCATTATGGATTAATTATGTTCAGTAAAGCAGAGCTTGAACACAAGTAGTACCTACCTATCAAGGTACTTCTATACAATTTGAATGCAAAATCAGGTGGCGGCTGCAATAATTTCCAAAAAGTTTTTCTGAAATGAAATCCCTGTTATTAGGTCGCAACTTGGAGCTTCCCCTTCCTCACTCTTAGTTTTGAATCGTTACTTACTAGAAATGTTTTTCAGATGCACCGTTGGAAGCTTACAGATTTCCTCTATAGCTATGCGCTTTCCCTTTCAAAACTTTTGCTCAGACCTAGGTATCTAGGTTATAAGTTTTTTCCTTGGCAAACAACTCTACTAACTAGATCAGTCCATGGCTAGTTTTAGTGTGAGAAAAAGCGGCAACACTTTAATTTTAATGTTATCCACTGTAACGTCTTCTAAATGAATATTTTATGTAGGTATACTTTTATTCATGTTCGAGATTTTTACATACGAACTGTTAGAAAGTAAGTTGTGTGACATATATGAGTCAGTTCGATTTAATTGAATTTGTGCAATAAATGTTGTAGAATGACTAAAATTTGTGTAGTTGCTTTTATTTCTGACCGTCCTTACAATAGGTATCTTCAGTTGTACAGTTTATTTCCGTTTGTGGTTCCCTTCCAAGAACCTGGTTCGCGCCAGTTAATACCCTATTCACACCGACTCGAAAACTATGGGCTTTCGCGACAACACTCGAAAATTTCATGGAAAGCAGAAGTTTTTTCATATATATCTCAGTTTCCAAAACGAGTCGTTTAAAATCGTTTTCCACGAAAACACCATGAAAACGACTTCCAATCGTTGGATTGTTGAAACAAACTCACCTTTGCAATATTCAACAAATTCAACAGGACAGCTGACCGAACAGAGATGTCACTAATATTGTTTTAAAATGCCCTGAATTTATTTTACCTATTTATTAATGAAATTTGTAACAAAAATAGAGTACCTACCCAGTGTCTCACAGCTGATTGGAACTTCAAACGGAAACTAGTTGGTGGTCAGGATGAATGCATCGACGAGTTTTCGGTTTAATACGGTATAAGGCAGAGTAGAGTTGAAATTTGACCGCCCCGGATCTTACGCTCTGAATTTTGGTGGAATATAAAGGACTTTCTAAATACATTCTCGTAATAAGCACGTTTCCATGGTAGAGTGACACCTTCCGACAGATCTATTCCGAGTCTCGAAACGCTTATGCTCGTTATCCCATCCAACGTAGGGATTACATCAACTCCCAGTCCCAGATAGAGGAAGAAAAATTCATTTTTTGTAAACAAAAGAGTCATGTTCCGTTGCAAGGTATATATAGAAAACATGGTCCCTGGGGGCGCCGGCCGCGCCGGTTGTAAGTCAATACCAAACGGGAAGGACTATACACTATTCCCAGTATAGTCGGAAATAAATGTAATTCCTGGCGCTGCAGTTCGTTACTCCCTTCGGCCATTTCTATACAGAGTAGGTATAGGTACAGATATACACATTCGTATTCTGTCAGGACGAGTGGATATTGTGGTGACTCAGAAAAAGGATTCTAATCTACCCGATGGCGAAACTTCATAATGGTCACCGCCCCTATTCACCGAAGGATAACTGCCAGTACAGTATAGGTACAACTAACCAAAGGATGAAAAATCCCAACTAGACGACACAGAGCCAGCGAGACTACTATGCAACACCGCAGCACCAAAGCAACTATCGACTCCATAAAACGGGGTGGGTTCTGCTCTGTGTCCGTATACACCTATGTGCAATGGCAGAGCAACCCTTTCTCAAGTCCGCAACGGCCAGACATACTACGAGTATCAACTATACAGCCGCATATATATAGTCGGGCAGGGGCACCCATTAAAACTATAAAGGATAACAATAGACTCCGGGGTTGCCCTGGAGCGCGAACTCGCTTCTTGCACAAGTACACTATATACACCCAGAGGTATTTATACATATCTAGGTCTTCCTTTCAAATGGGAGAATCGTGATTTTTTGCTCCTTGAATTCGTCTCCTTTTGTTTGTGGACTGGGTGCACCCTATATATATACGTCCGAAACACAAAGGACACGCCAAGAGACAGGCAATCTCTCTCAATTCCCCGTATGAATCGCATGACACTGCGGAACGGAAGCTGTCGCTGCTTCTGCTGCTGCTGCCTCCTCCGTACCGCCGGGATGTTGTTATTATTTTCATTATTATTTATAATTATGCAAATGTGGTGGGTGATCCGTATACGACGACGACAATGATGATGACGGTGACGAAAAAAGGGTTCACATCTTAATAACATATCCGCCATCGGGTGGCTGCCATTTTGCGTCAAGGAATCTCTGGATTTATTAAAAATAAAAAAAAAGTCCCTCACTTCCACCTCGGCGTGCGGATGGTATATAAGGACACTGTGCGATGCCATACAGACACATCCTTAAACTCGTCGTCGTTCACCCTTGAACTCCGAACTCCATCTTCGCTGTCGTCGTGTTGATCGTCGTTCATCATCAACATCATTATCGTCCTGGGTATTGTCTGTCATTATGCCTCCTCTGTCCCTTTATTGATTTTTCATAATTTTAAAATTTAACCCTTCCGGTGATTGTTGTTGTTCGGTTATCCCATTGTAATTGTCGTGATATTAGGCAACTCCCCGGCTGGGAATTAATTAGGAAGAGTTTGATGGTGAGTCCTGGATGAATTTTTCTTCTTGCTGCGGCAGTTCCCGGTTTTCGCATTAGGCATGGGTTATGGGTATATCTCAATCGGAAGGAATGAGGCGGGAATTTTTCGGCGCGGCATAATGATGTTGAACTTTCCAGGAAATTAAATGTGAACCGTCGAACTGGAAGTCATCTATAGGTAGGTATATGTCGCCATGATTGCTGGCAGAGATGTTGTTGATACTTCTGCTTAATGCTGTCAACATTGTGGGGGGAATTACTTTTGCTGGTTTCGGCAATTTTTAATTGAAACGCAGTCAGTATGGGAGCTGGAGTCAGAGTGAGTTTTAAGGGAGTATATCTATGGAAGAATTTACAAGTTTTTCAGTCCAATGTGAAGGTGGGCGTTCTTTTTGCTGTCACAACTCCTTAGACCAAAGGTTGGAAGCTTTTAAGGCAGATAATTGCCAACTCAGTTGAAACTGTAGTGGTCTCGGATGGAATATATTGATCCAAAATGCAATCGCCCCTTTTATAAAGGGTGTCCCATAATTTACGTAAAATTTGAATTTTGCGCCATTTAATAGGAAAAAAAGATAACAATGTGACAGGTGACAGCTGACAGTTCGAGTTAGTGAAAATGCAGCGCCAAACGAAAGAACAGCGCATTTTCATTGTTGAGCAATATTTTAAAAATAATTAAGGTTTGTCAGTTACAGTCCACAATTTTCGTGCAAAATATAACCGTCATAGTGACGTAAACCCATCAACTGTGAAGAGAACAATTGAAAAAAGCAGGTGGACTGGATCAATTAGTCTCTTAAACACTCTGGGTGTCCTGTTACAAGTCGTTCAACAGAAAACAGCGGAGCAGTTCGCGAGAGTATTGCTGACAGTCCAGGAACATCAATTCGTCACCGTAGTAAAGAATTGGGCTATTCCAGAAGCTCTCTACAGCAAATTCTTAGTAATTCTTTGTTTTTAGTTAGTAAATTACAAGATATGGATTGGCCAATATGTGGTTTCAACAAGATGGCGCCACATGCCAACAGCCAGAGAAACAATTAAATTACTGCATCACAAAAATGAGTCATTTCTTAATCGTGTAGTTGGCCGTTTTCGCGATCAGAATTGGCCATTCACCAGTGGCGTAGCGTGGGTTAGGGCCGCCCGGGGCAGACCTAATTTATGCCGCCCCTCGCAATTTTAAACACTAAAAAAAAACCATCGTATACGGTTTCAACCAGTTATACCTACACATATAAACTTGGTTAAATTTGTCTTCTCTGATCTTTTTTCAAATACTGATTTTATCTTTAATATGTAGATATTTTTAACCAAAATCGTTAGAGCGGTTCTTGTAAAATTTGGCAGACAAAACAGTACCAAATAATGCAATATTTAGTTTGAAAAATACTATTGCTTAACTTTTAAGCTAAAAACTGAGTATAAGTTATTGTTCTTGATGAATTCTTACATCCTTGGTCTTTAAAGTTTTATTTGAAATCAAATTGGGGTTTTCGAGATACAAGTTTCAAATCTGCGTTTTCGGTGATTCGAATTGAAAGTTAGGGACACAATAATTTTGAAAACATCAATTTTACTCTAAGTATGTAAACTAAAGCCCCCAAACTACAAATCCCAAGTTTGAACGAAATCCGGGCAGCCGTTTACGCTGTAGGCCTCGGGACATACAGATAGACAGACGGACATAATTTTGCGACCTACTTTTTTGAGTTCCACTATCATCATAATGTCAGAATTGATTAACATCTCTAGTTCGAAATTTTGTACGATTACAATATCTTTCTCGTACTACGTAATCGAGAAAGTTAAAAAGTTATTAATTTTTTAATTATTTACAGAAAACTTCTTTAAAATTTTGTTTTCCTTCTTTTCATCAGGGCAAACTCTCTTATTATTCTTTCAGTATCGATGGTCTCTATGATTTCCTGCTCTATAGAGTGCTCATTGTCGATCTTAAATAATTTTTAATAAGCTTTAATTTTGAGAAACTTCTCACACACACACAAATTTTAGCAAGAAAAGAGAAAGAGAGTATTTTCGAATGCAGATGTTGTGTACTGTATTATAATTTGTGTGTGCTGTGCAGTGTTGTCATTTCTGATAAAGTGTAGTTGCATACTAGGGAGCAGCAAGATTTTGTTGTTGAGTAACACAAGGAATTGAAAATAAATTCGTTAGACTGAAAAAAGAATCCGTTTTGTAAATTTTTTATATTTCAAAATTATAAACGCCCCAAATTGCCGCCCTTAGCAAAGTGCCGCCCGGGGCCTGTGCACCCCTGGCCCCCCCCTCGCTACGCCACTGCCATTCACATCTCGCGATTTAACGCCATAGGAATTTTTTTTTTTTTGGGTTATTTGAAATCAAAGGTCTATGCAAACAAGCCCAAGAAAGATGAAATTGGGGGGTGTATTAATAAAATTCAGCCATATTTATGAGAAACGGTCATATAAAATTTCAATAAAAGAGTACGTACTTGCCAGCAGAGCCATGTATCCGATGTGCTATTCCATACATAACCTCAATCTCTGTATACTCTATAAATCAATAAAAAATTTAAGCTTTCTAGTTAAAACTCAGTTTGTTCTATCAAAATTACATATTGCGTGGATTATGGGACACTCTTTATTTATTAACTGGTCGAGCCCTCGGGCATGCTTCCTTTTTGACTATGCGCTCGCTATATATACCAATCATAACCGTGGGTATCTATATAGGCCCTCGAAATTTCGGCGTCAGTATTCGATCAGTTCATATAAGTAGAGATGTTCTCATTGCGTATACGCCACTGAGCTCAAGCTCTAAATCAGCCCGCCGGAAGAGAATATAGTCAGAGTGGATGAACCACGAACCACAATGGAAATTGTTGAGTGTCTGAATTTTAGTAAGCCAGAAGCAACTCACTGCAAATTTCCTTAGTGGACTATCTAAGAAGCGCTCTTATTGGATTCTAGTGCAAGAAAGAATACACTAGTTGGCAGAGCTGCTGCAATTGTTGGAATAGTCTTTTAAAAGTCTGGAATATTGTTCTTTTAAAAGTATCCTGCTGGTTAGCAGTGGTATCTCAGCCAAGGGCAAGAACAAGTTTACCGAAGAGTGGGATATTTATTAAAAGGGTTGTCATTGAATCAACCACCTCTAGCTAAGGAAGGTGTTGCTGATGGTAGCCGCATAAATAGATAACTTTTTAGTAGTTCTTGGCTATAGCCAAGTCACGCACCTTCCTGTACTTCCTATACCTATCCCAGTTATTAAAGGAATAAGGCCATTAGAGGGTGCACCTCTTTATAATCTACATTTCATATGTCGTGTTTAAAAGCTTTTCTCATATTTTCATATTAAATACAAATTTTAAGTAAAAAGTTTTCAAAAAATCGCACTAAACCTGTATTCCATATCCCTATTTATGGTGTCAAATAATTTCAATTAGTTGGAAGTAGTAACCTCATTTCAAAGGTCACACAAAAGACTAGATTGTGGTTGAGTTCAAACTTCAAATAAGGCACTTGAACTAAATTTTAAAAATAATTTTCGACTACTTTGTTAATGCAACCTGAACCTGGAAGTACATACTGTTGAAAAACTAAAAAAATACCACACAAACAATTAAATTTGAATTCAGTGTCAGACGGAATACAAAAATTGAGACGGCTTACAATTCGAAAGCCATTGGCTTGGATGAAACCTACCGTCCATCCAATTGAGTTGCCAGACGTAACACATAAATACGACTGCTTCCATTTTTTCAGCCTAATATAAATGGAAGTAATAAATTCCATGTCCCATTGCACACAATTTGCGGCTCCAAGTTCTGCAATACGAGGATATGTATCTATAGGTACTCCATGTTGAAATCGAAATCCCTTTCCACCATTGACTGTTATCCTGTTATATCACACAGGGCTACAAGTGAACTCTTGTAATTGCGATTTTTTTCATTGTTTTTGCGCCGTAGAACCCATTTTTTTTATCCTTCGTCCGAGCGACCTCAATTGAACTCTCCGCACTGCTAAGCGAATTTCCATTTATTTTCACATTTTAACATTTCAATTTGCGAAAATGATTACCAACCGCACATGCCCCCGTGGGAGACATGATATCGGTCAGGCGAAACAAAAAATCGTATACCTATGGCGGGCGTATTTTTTTTTTGAATATCCCCACAGCCCTACTCCCCCCTGCTGATATGAACATCGGTTTCAACACTTGCCCGTCGCGCACTCAGCATCCTAGCTACACATGTCATGCTCACAGTATAAGCCGGCTGGTATATCAGATTGCATGTATCCAACCATGACTCCCACTCCAACTACCGATAGATACATCATACAAAAGAAAAAAAACAAGTATCTCATTGTTACAACATCACAATCACCCAGATAACAACACCAGCAACAATCGCAGGATAATAACAAAAAAATAAAAAAATCAGCGGGACTATGAATATCAAAAAAAAAAAAAAAATAGGAAAACACGAAACTTAAGGGATGATTGGGGAATCGCACCACTTCGATGAAGTTGTCGACAGACAGCACACAACAGTCACAGGACATTTTGACGATTGCCCTTCGTGTGTACGCAAATCGGATGGGATTCCATCATTTAATGCCGTAAAAAATTGGGGATTACATCGCGAGTTCTGTTATTTTTCGCCACCACCCCAACAGAGATCCCGGCTTTCTTTGATTTCAATGTTCAAGGGACGGCGTTTACGTTTTTCCCTGATGGCATGCCTTGGCATTTGCGTCATTTTTTCATATCGTTCGTCATCGCTGTTAAGTGAATTAAATTGTCCTTCATGGCAGCCCCCACACAGCCCACCCGGAGGGGTGATTGTTCGCCGAGATAAGAACGAATGCTTTTTTATTTTGTTTTCCTTTCTTATTACTTTGTAATGTTTTGTTTATTGGCATCAAACAAGGCACCAATTAAGATAAGAAAAATCACAAATTTGACAAGATTGCTTGATTATGCTGAGTGGTGGCGGTGGGGTCGCAGTAGCTTGCGGGAGACGGTGCGACTTTTGACTTTCGAAAGAGACGACTGTTAATGTGTGAGAGCATTTACAAGTAGTTGCCAGAGTCTTTGGTGAGTAATTGGATGAGGAATGTCAGCAATGGGTTAAGATTGGCGGTTCCTTCCTGCCTCACGAGGACGTCCAATTTCGATTAAGCTGTCCACATCCGAAGCTCTCCTTGCCAGGAACCAGTTTCCTCGCAAATAAAAAACTTCTCTCTTTATATCTCGACCATCGATTTGTTACCCCAATCAACCGACAAACTTCAATTAAACACACGTTAACAACCACACACAAGTGGGTACGGCTCGCGGCCAAGCCATACCGAAAGGCATTTGTCATTCCGTCATATCTGGCGTGCTGGCCCGCCACTGTGCAACTATACGCACCGTAGATGACCATGACGACGAAGTCTAACACCTGGTGGACATCGTGCGTCATCCATTTCATCATCATCATTACCATCGGCTAACTAGCGGAACAGAGAGGAATTTTGCACCTCTGCCAGCCCCATCGACCGCTCCGAAGGAGGACCGCTCCCGATCTAAATCACAGCGTTATTAGGTCCGGTTACGCCGTCTCCAGAGGGAAAACCTATAAGCTCGGCACCAAGCCACCGCTGCGCACAAATTACAACATCGCGTGTTAATGCATCGCCTGCGCGTCTCATTACAGCGACACCACTTAAATGCCACTGTTGCGACGGCTGCTGCGCGTTTTCCCCTTCCCCCACTTCCAGTTGGAGGAGACTGGACCGAGAAAAGTCCACCTGGACACACATTCGTATGGTGGTCATTTTCCAATCATTAAAGTGAGTGAGACATAAATGTGGAAATGGAAATGACAAACGTTCTGGCGGATGCGCGCATGCCTCCAGATGACATGGACCCCAATAGTCCGGTTGCTGGTTGCTTGGTGTGTGTGTGTGCGCTGAGTAATAACGATAATAACGGCTTCCTTGATTGTGGATCTTCCAATTATAATGCCCTGATGTCAGGCGGACATGTGTAACGAAGTCGTCTTGTCCATGGAGCTGATTTGACGCGCGGACCGCCTCGGCCTTCGTTCGGTCATCTGATGGATGCGATGGATTTTGGTGGGCAAATTATCTGCGCACGAGGCTTCTTCCGCTCGCGTCCGAATACAGTCACGAAATGGATGGCTTATTACAATATGTCCATCAGTGTGTCCGGTGCGAAGGCTTGTGATTTGGTGGCGACCGCCAGTTAGGCAAGGGGGGTCGAACCGCGGCGAGCCATCCTAACCCCACAGTCGTCGGTCAGATAATGAGCATCTTGTGTGATCGGTTTGGTTGTCGTCTACTTCCGAATTGTTTTAGGTCTGCGTGCGACGTCAGATGGGCAGTTGGAACAGTTGGACCTGCAAGCGGTTTGGTTCAAAGGGATGCCATGCTGATTCCGAGGCTGATTTGCGTCCGATGTGAGGTAATAGAACTTGCAACCGCGCCGATGTTGGGAATGTTTGTTGTGGCGCTTGGATGTGGTCTTGGATGGGATTTGATGGGCCAAAGCGACGGCAAATAATCTAATTAGCATCTGAAGGACAGTTTGATTTGGTTCAAGATCAGGACATGCTCCTCAGTGATTTCATACGACTTGCAAATTTTGCTGAATGCATCTATAGGCGCACTAAGGGAGGAGCCTTGGCAAATACTTCTTGTGATGTCAGAACCTTCGTGGCAACAGCGAGGGTAGGACATGTCGAGCGTCGGGGGAAGAACGTGGGTCGATTAAAACTTGCCTCATCTGTAGAAAATCCACTAGAGACCTTAGCCTATGTACAGCGAGGGCTTACAAAAAAGTCAGCATTACCTCTCTAGAAGTCGGCACTGGTGCAGTGGTAAGAGCGCCGTTGCTTGTAGCCCGGGAGTCGAAGGTTCGAGTCCCATGTACCCTGGGACCCGATGAAGGGTGGTCTGTTGTGGATAGGCATGTGCAAAAATAAAATATTCATATAGGTACCTATATTTGGACCGTAAATTTACTGAAGGGGTTGAAAATTTTGCGGAGGAAGGATCCAGCTATAGTTAGAGAGCCAAATTCACCAAAGCATTGCCACAGACTCTCTAAGGTCTAATACTTTAAGAGGTAGCTGCGGATCTTTAAATAATCCGTTCACCTTGTCATTTGATGTTACATGACACAAGCTGAGCCTACAGGCTGATAGTCCTTTTGTCAATGTTCCCAATGTTGGTTAGAGCTACTCCGCGTTGATGCTTCTAAGAACTTTTTTTTTACCAGAGCAACACAAGTGTACTTCTACTAGAGAACATGTTTCCTTGCACAACGTTACAAGGCTTAAGCTGATCTTATGACCCCAGTTACTGACGAATTCAGCAGACACTTGCAAGACTCTTCGACTTGTCAGATTGTGTCCCAAGTATGCACCACTCAAGAACTTGGTATTGAGATCTACAGAAAATTTTGATTGTAGAGTGGGATTGGCCCAGGATAACATTCGTACGAATGGAAGACGACTTAGTTATACACATTGCAAGAAAGTCCGTGTAAAGCTGTCTCGATTAAAACAAAGATTGCTTCCAAATGAATAGTTATTCGTCGTCAGCCTTGCGCAAATGAGTCTGCAGAGCTACAGCCAAGGTCCGTAGTTAGCATCCGTCTTAGGAGTGTTTTCTGAAAAGAAAAAATGCTGAGGTTAAAAATCGATGTGCAACAAAAATCCTAAACAGTCTCCTTTCAAAATGGAAGGCCTTCGAAAATAAAACGAAGTCCCGCCCGCAAATGTTAGTTTCCCACACCTTGTCCCAGGCGTTCATGTCACTATAAGCCCTCCCGCACATAACCACATGTAGGAAACGTAATCCGCACCCTGAACTTTAAATGATTGAGGACCACAATTAACTCGAATATACCCACACTTGTGTACCTCCCTACTGTTAATGCATAGGACTACATCTTATGTATACCGGCATGTAAACAGAATCAGCGGAAACAAGCACCCATGCCTTTAAAGAGTACAACTGCCACACCGCCAGCTATAATAAACTAATAGACGGACGGCAAAGGATCATCCAAATCCGAAAGGAGAACAAAAACCGAACAATGGCAGATAGTTTACAATTGCGCGTTCTGATGTTAACGGGCCACAGAAAGCAATCCGCGGCTCAAATACCTTATCCAAGGAAGAACTGGATTGGCTCTGTAATTGGTATGGGAGATCCTTTTTCTCAAGATCTAATGGCATTTCATTTGTGCTCTGTTTACACGCATGCAATGCTGTGATTAAACGAAACACAGTAGCACTCCATGCTACGGCTACGTGTAAGCGTCATCTTAATGTCCAGCTTCCTGGGTTGGGTATACCGAGGATTTGAAGGATGTATATGTAATCGTGTTTAAAAAAAAGAAAGGGAATGACGAGTGTAAACAGGGGATTAATGCAAATCGTTCTTTCTATTCACATTTTTCATTATGTATTGGACTCGCATCCCCTGCGTGTACATCGTAGATCCTTGAAGTTGATACATAACCAGACCGAGCGCATGCATATAAGCAACACGAATGCGGGAAAGATGGGAACTCGTCCAGATGCTGTGAGTCCTTAAATTATTTCATAACTTTTGTATTTTGCGCTGTGATTGAGATGAGTCGGTTTGGTTTGGTTTGGATTGGTATGCTGGGAACTATGATGAAGTCCTTGAAGTTGCATTACACAGCAAAAACAAGAAGGACCAACTGTCTATCATCGTCTTTCTGTCCGTCTGTCTGTTTGGCATGGGGTGATGGGATAATGGTTGTTACCTTTTTTTTGGCAACGTTTTACTTATGATGAGTTGTGATATGGATTATTAAGGATAATAGATTGAGGCAGTGGAGGGAATGAAAAATCACAGTCCTGATGCAATGAAAATAATAGTCGGTTGTAGTTGACGCAGGGGGTGAAAGAAGTAATCGCGCAATGCGAAGAAAAACTTAACGAGAAGACGTTCGCATGGATTCCATTCGTCCTTTATTGAACTGCTGACATTTTTGCACAGGTC
This sequence comes from Cheilosia impressa, assembly GCA_948293265.1. Classification (NCBI taxonomy): domain Eukaryota; kingdom Metazoa; phylum Arthropoda; class Insecta; order Diptera; family Syrphidae; genus Cheilosia; species Cheilosia impressa. The sequence continues at coordinate 41,908,036 of OX411882.1, read as the reverse complement.
GCATACAATTGGGTATATATAAATTTATAAAAACCAAAAGGGCTCCCTAGCTATCTATAAGGACTTTCTTGATTGGTGAAACTTTATCCCTAATTTATGTTCACATTGTTTCACTGCTGTATCAACGGTGAGCCGAATGATGCGATTGTTAGCTGAAGGTTGGCTCTACTAAGTGTCACATGGAGACTTGGCAACAACGACACCTATGGGCTTTAAAATGGAACTTGAAAAAGGGGTGTCTGTGAGTTTGGTTGCCATTTCATTCAGTTTCGTTGAGTATCTATCGGTCTTATGTCCTTTTTTTAGTTTTACGTGCAACTATTGTGCGCCTAAGGAAAGTAGGTATTCATCAACTGTGTTACCCATCCGTGTTAGACTCGAAGATTCTTCGGATCGGAGCATTTGTGTTCATTCGCACCATATGTCCCGGTCATATTAGGTGACGCATTTTCGCATTTTTCTGACCACGTCCATGTCGTTCTACAGCTCGTATAGTTTGTCGCTTATAATCTCCGCCTTCAAAACTCGTCATAGACGTTCAAACGAACAAAGAATCTTTCTACAAGGTGATACCGAGGGTATTTTCATCAGCTTCAAATAGTGTCCAAGCCTTTGGGTTCTATATTTTACGTTCTTAGTATTTCAAGACAGGGCTCTACTACTCAATTGCGTTCTGGACCTAAAGAATCAGCGGTTGGCAAGAGTTGTTCCCGTTGATGTTGATGTTGTAGTCAGAATTTATATCAGAGCCGATGTAGAAACAGAGAAGCTGATGTCACGCAATGCACTAAGGCCATACTGTCAACTACATTCCAATCTTCACATCGACTGACAGATGAATTTTTTGACAACCACTGACAATGTGTTGGGGGGAGCAGCTATACCATCTTCAGGCCCTATTCGAAAAGCAAGAAACCAATACAGGCCTGCACCCGGTTCGACTGCCCACCATAAGCAACTTCTCTGTCACGGTATCAAGTTCCAAATCAAGTTTCACTTATCAATGCAGTCCGCACACGAACGGCTAACTGTATCGTTTTCTCTCACTCCATCAAGTCAGTTTGTGTCGTAAATATCTCTCTCTACGAGAGCCACGCGAGCCGCCGCGGCCGACCGCCAATTAAGCCAATTAAGACTTTTACAAATTAATTACAAGTTGGCACATCCAATTAACTGTGATTTAGTGCAGCAGCATACGGTGAGTCGGTGACGCACACTCCGCCGTTATATTTGATTCAATTTAACTCACGCTCTCACCCCATCAATCATAAACGAATCCTCTACAATGTTTCTACGTTTGTCGCCAAAACAAACATCAACACACAAGTAGTTGCCGTGTTGATCCCCGACAGCCATCGCGCTTCGGTTAGCAGCACACACTCGGGCCCCGCTAGCTGATCAAGGATGAGGCGTCGCACAGTCAAGGTAAATGCTTGACCAAGATGCAAGAATCCGCTGCAGCCACCACACTAATGGCTGTAACAAGACTTTCCCATTATCTGCATGCGAAGCGACTTCTTATCGCTGCCGGGTATGTTAGACAACAAGAGGTTGGCTCTGGAGAGACTCAGCGCAGCGCACTCGTCGTCCCAGATTGTGGCAGCTGATAAGGATCAGAGATGCTGATGTTGTCGTCGTGCGATTCTTAAATATATTCTCGGTTCAGATGGTCAGCGTTATGTATGTTTGGATGCGGTTGGTCGTCTATCTGAGGAGTGATCTGCTTGCGAGTATCTTCTGAGGAGATACGAGTACAGAAAGAAAGCAAGAGGACTGGCAATGAGTTTGTGTTTGTTGTGTCATGCGGCTTGGATAAGTGTGCAAAAAACTGCACAGTTACGCGCAGCGTGACCTTTGAATGAGACTGTGATATTGTAGTTTCAATTGGATGTGACTTGGACTTGGGATTGATTGATCCAAGGGAACCAGCAGTCGAGGAAAAAGCACCGCTCATATAGAAGCGTATAGCGAACGGAGATATGTTTCTATGGGGAGCTGAGTGCGATGGTGGACCGAACGTTTATAACTTTCTTTAACAGTAAAACGAAGTCAGCTGATGGGCAACTCACCGGCAATAAACTTCCGCTCAAATCGATAGTTTGGGGAGCATTGTCTCTTTGGGTGCAGCCACGCAGTGAGCGACGTTGAGTATAGATGGCCCCGTGGCACTAAAAGTCGACAAAAGCCCGGTTTACATCTGGGAGGGAGGTCTATTGGCCTGAACCGATGCCACAATTTATAAGCAACTTTCTATCGTAAAGACCGCCGGTGGCTATTCGGATGATACAGCCTTCTCAAAGGCCTTAGACACCTCGTCAAGGAACTTGCGCATTTTTCGACCAGCTCAGTGCAAAATGTGTCCCTGCCTGTTCAGTGATCAGGGTGAGAAGCTTTTTTGTTGACAGAGAATCGTCACTACCATCCGTCCTTTGCTGCCATTTCGGTGGGGCAAACAAATTTCTTTGTACAGAGGGTGCCTGGTATCTGGACACAAAGGCGGCGACCTACTTTTCACCATGAAACCACAACATAACCTCACATAGCCATCCAACAAGTGCACCCTATGACCATCGGCTGAGCTTTTTCGACCGTGTGAATGGACGTTTGAGTTTGTGGCTGACTTTCAGCTGAGACTTTGCAGGGAAACACGAGTTAAGCAAGGCAGTCTGCTTAAACTGAGCAACCGCATCCATTGGGATTCCTTAGAAAATATACCTAGATCATGTAATTTAGGTGTCACTCTTCCGGTATAGTCCTTTAAAAGTTTGACACAAACCGCACAACTGAAAGGAGGTTTCATAACGAAAAATTGGCAGCCTCTGTTACTGTTATATTTACATGCGATGACAAGAGTGAAATCTCAGAGTATCTGCAACAACATCTGGTGGGCATATCTCAATTTTCATCTCAAACTGAGACCTCAGCCAAAATATGACGGCCTAAACCGCATTTGTGTGGCATATGCACATCAAATGCAAGACAGGCGGATATCCTTTCTCAGGGGATTTCATATTTTGTTTTAATTCCTTTCGACAAACTTCAGCAGAGATGTACATTGTTCGGCTACATTTTGTTGCACATTCGCCTCAGAAAATCATGCGAAAAAAAAGTAAACAAAAAAACTGCTTAAAAGGCAAACAACCGACACATCCTTTATTTGTGGGTCCCGCACTCTCCATCAAACACCGATATCAACAGGAAGAGGAACAGCAAAATGCTGAAATCTGCATCTTATCGGTCTCCTTTGTTGGCCAATTATCCATCCAGATACAAAACAGAAGGATTTTCGAGGTTTTTCTCTCTTCTGCAGCAGCGCCGTGTGTGCATTGTCCTTTTTGTTTGTGGGTTTTGTCTTAGGGATGCGAATTCGATTCCCAACTGAGGTAATTGGTTGTGTGCGCCTTGAACTTATGCCGACGCATGATGCTTCTGTTCGAATGGAGTGTAGCGCCATGCGCTTAAGGATTTTACGCTCGAAAACAAATGAAACGAGCACAGCCAGCATCCTGCCACTATTCAGGTGCAACAGAATAATTATTCATTTTCATTGTACAGTAAGAAAGTGGATGCGCCTTTCTAACGAGATTAGGGGAAAATTAAACTCAAGCTCCTCGCAAGGATGCACGACGGACTTCATTAATCAAATTCATTTGCACAGGTATGCATGCGCATGGTTGCAGAATTCTCCAGGGGAGAAAATTGAAGCGGAACATCTGAAGGACGAGATTCATTAGGACGCAATGCGTTGACAATTTCTTTGTCTGGCAAATGAATGCAGCGACAGTGAGGCGCCTCTGGGCCAGTCTGGCCGAGTGGAGCAACTTGATTTCCCCAGAGAATCTAGAGACGCTTGTCGTCGGTTCCATTGAAATGTGTTTTTGTGTCAGAGAGGTGGACCACCCTTGGAGCGCATATCAATTAATTCGAATAAAGTCGTAGATCCTTATGTTGAAAGGGAGGAATTGTTGAAGTGCCCGTTATTTCTTTGAAGAGAAGAGTTGCCAAGTCACGGCGGATAATTGAATTTGAGTTGGCTGGCTGTCTGTCTTTGTATAGTTCTGGAATGAACGTTCGATTTTAAGACAGTTATGGGTCTTAAACTGATCTTTGATGGGCTTCCTTTATCGTTTGATTTCGACGGGTTTTTTCCAAGAGAAATTATTATCAGCGTGTTTTTCTTTGGTTTTTCGTTTGTTTTTCGACGCCTTTAAACGCATTTTTACTTGGATTTTCCACATGTTTGGACTTGTTTTAAGAGACGTTTTTCGTATTATATTTGGACGCGTTTTTAACGTGGTTTTTGACTCATTCTTAAGCGGTTTTTTGACCAGTTTTTGGCGTTCTTTTGACGCGGTTTCCATTTGCTTTTGACTAGTTTTTCGATTCTGTTTTTCTCCGTTTTTGGGGAGTTTTTTAAATCGTTTTCGGCAACTTTTTAATTCAATTTTTCAAATTCGGTATTTCGCTTCTTGATGTATTTTTAATGTCTTTTCAAAGCTAATTTTATGCGTTTTTTTCTTGTTTTTTTTTTGGCTCATTTTAAATTCCGTATTTGAACGTTTTTTCTGAACCATTTCCGAGGCTTATTAAGACTTATTTTTAGATGCGTTTTTCGAAAGCATATTTAACGGGTTTTTGATGTTCTTTGGACGCATTGTTATTGTTTTTTCGTCTCGTTTTTCGACTCTGTTTCTTCGCGATTTAACGTATTTTCCAAATCGCTTTTGGCGCATTTTTATCAAATGGGTTTTTGACGTAAGAAATTGAAAAGTTTGATGCATTTTTAATGCTTCTGTGATTGGTTTTTGATTGGGTATTTTAACTTATTTTCGCCTTATATTTGGACAATTTTTTCACCCGTTGTCCAAGAGTTTTTCGGCGCTGTTTTGGAATCGTTATTAGACATTATTAGCCGATATATTGAAGTGTTTTTTGAGGCATTTTCAGATCCAGTTTTTCAATGATTTCGGAGATGTTATGGAATTTTAGTCGTGTTATTCGATAGGTTTTCCTACTAGCCTTTTGGCACTCTTTTTCATTCATTTTGGATAAATTTTTCAACGCTTTTTTGAAGGAATTTAGTATGTCTTTTTTTTATTCGTTTTTGACTTATTTTTCGGCGTATTTTCTGCTTTTTAATGCTTTTTTTTTGACTCATTATAAGAGGCTTTTTTAACGTTTTTTGTTGGCTTTTTAACGCTTTTAACAGCCTTTAATTTGTTAATATTTCTTTAGCATTTCGATGCATTTCTCCGGGCAAATTTAATTCGTATTTGCAGTGAAGTTCGTTGAGAGGTATCTATTTCTCCCTCCATTTTTCAAATGTCGGCTACTTAAGTATAAGCATCCTCCTATGACAAGAAAAATCCATTAAAAACTTCTTCGCCACCAGTCGCCTCCAACCTCATAATGGATCAGAAATGCTGACCATAAATTAAATCCCTTCCCGCCCCTCTCCGCAACTCCATTTGCTCCTGTCCATTCAAATCAATGACCCCTGATCCCTTCTGCATATTTTCATTTAGAATATGTACTTTCTTTCCTTTGCCGAGAAACGAGAATTATTAACACATCCCTTGACGGGGACAAAAGGACCAACGACTCGCCACATCGTATTCCCAAATTTCCATCATCCAATGGCAAACATTTTTTAATCAAAAAACTGCTGAGGGTGGTTGCTTAAAATTTGTTAGCATCCACCCACCATCTTAATTATGAAAAATCGTCCACTTACACTGGGATATTTATTTGCATGTGGACTTCCATAAAGAAAAAAGAAAAAAAAAACGGCATTCAAAAGGACTCATCCATTCGTAAATTCTGTCATGATGAGTTTCATATTTCTATGCAAGTCCTTGCTTCCACCCCGTTTTAGACTGCGAAAACTTTAACCCCAAAAATAAAGGATTCACTTACCTAACAGGACATGAGCTAGCTCCCACACACATCCGTATGTGTCCGTATATGCGCATGGGTTTAATGAAAATGCAGTGGGCTTCTGTGGGGTAGTAAAACTCATTTGAATGCCAGTTCCACGGTAATAAGATATCCCTACACACACAGGCACTCGATCCTATGGGATGTATTTGTGTGATAATGACATACTTCCTAGAGGCATATACTCATATTTGCCGTAGTACATCCTGCCGTTGACGATGGCGTATTAATTTTGATGTTAAGTACTTGCATGTGCGGCTGGCGTATGATTTAACTGCCCAAAAGCATTAAACAGAACCAAGGACCTCGGGCTGGTGAGTATGCCTATATATATATTTATTTTTTCAGTACACAATGACAGCACTCAACTCATAACGCATTCGCATCGATGTTGAACACATTCCACACCCCTTTCGATCTGCCATAGTAGTTGGCTTATCCTTGGAACATGAGTATGCGTGCGGTTATGTACTTTTCGAGAGCACTGCTACCCTGCTAATGATAAAGCCTGCGGAAACCAAGGGTTGACGAAGTTAACAACCAGACATGACAATGTGCTCACTGTGATTTGAGTTGCGTCGATCAACCGCGAAGGGTTGCAAAGTTGCCTGATGCGAGTTGGCAAGGCATAGTGAGAGTAATGGCTGCGAAATTGAATCCGCGAGTCCTTGTAATGTTCCGTTCCGTCCCGTCCCCAGTGTATACATTACGAATATGTCAATATTAAATTTTATCTGTTGTTTAATTACGGCACTGTGCCGGGGCCGGATGGAGAGGGTGCTCTGGCTTTCTTTCCCGCTCGGTAGTATATTATAATGAGTTGCACAAACAATAGAGGGACGCCATTGTGTTGTCATAGCGAATTTGTGTATATCTACGCTTGTTTGTCATCCGTTGAGTGGCTTGGTAGTAGTGGATTATAGAAGCTGCTACGATATGGAAGGCATTTTGAAATTACTTTGTTCGATGCTATGGGAATGGCCTTTTAAGGACCTTGTTGTGATTGCTCTCATTTTGGCTGTAATTATGTGCTGTTGACTGATGGAAATGTAGAGCATGATGGACATTTTAAAATCAACCACGGTAGGTAGGTATATGGCTGAAATGCACTCCACGGTTTCAAGTGACGTTAAGTGAGTAGATATGATTTACTACTGGCATATCCCTACCCAAGGGCATTGCTCTTGGGGTTGATGCAGTACTCACGAGGCTGTCCCTTGCGAGCCCAGGATTTTAATATCAGCTGGGAGTTGGTAAGAAGTTGCTACGTCAGTACAGCAGATTAAAACTTATAAGAGGCGTTTGGACGGCTTACACCTAGGAATATTGAATCACCTTAGATGGGGTCCGATATTTCTTGCAGCTCTTGAGAAAATCTAGCGCAGCTTTCTTGGAGACTTTCCATGGGTATTGTGTAAGATATTCCAGCGAGGGTTGAAACCGAAAATTGAAAAAAAAAATCAGATTTGGTGATCCAAAACTGTCCGGGTTCAACTTTCTTGAAAGGACGCATTTTAGACAAGAATCTGATGTCATATTGGAGTAGGTACCCAGCGCAGCAATTTCCCTTTCTCGATCAGACTGACGTAGAATTTGCTTTTTCACTGAGGTGGACCATCAAAACACCAGTGAATCTTTTGCCAACAAAATTAGCATTAGGGCGTTTTCTTCACGATATTCCAAACTATGTTACCTACCTATTTGGCACGCATAAACTTGAAGGTTGATGTCCCAATCATCAAGTGATTAGAGGGTTTGAAAGCTTAAAACTGGTCGTCCTGTATACCCCGCTTTTAAATCACGTTTCCACATATTTTCGACACGGGTTTCGCAATCGCATTGCAAGTTAAAATGCAGCGCGGTCTTCAGAAATATACAATACTTAGGGAAAATAAGTTTTATACAAACTGTAGGCAAATAATTGACACCATAAAACCATAATGCCAGAGCTTCTTAAATAGTTGCCACCAAACAACTGTGTCAATATTGTGCTCTTGTCATTCTAAAATTTCGGTTTAAGGTTTTCACAAGTTTCACAAGATTTACATCAGAATACTTACTCATTTATGCTGATCTTTTCAAACCCACATATTGGATTTCACCGAGCTATGAAAGCTCATGCATATAAGGACGAAATAGTTCTTCGTTTCGAGTGCCGGTGACTCGCCAGCGGCCTTCTTTTATTGTGCATGCGAGCACATAGTATAGTAAGTGCCTTAAACTTAACGATCTTTTACGCTTTTATGATACCTTGTTACGGATCCAATAAATCAAAATGTGTCCGACAATTGGATATTAAAAAGGAGGTGATTTCCCACATGTATTTTTTTAAAGATAGTCGCGGTAAACTTGTATACCCAAAATAGTTTTAAAATACTCCACGCCAGAAAATAAACTCCAAAACAAAACATATTTTCCTATAGGCATATATTTTCTAAGAAAAAAAAAGTCATATTGCAACGCACATGATCACAAAGCAACAAGTGTTCCAACTGCAGCGTGCCCTTTGCCATACCATTGTCCTATCTATCATCTCATCAAGTGACATCTTGTAAAAGTCATGGTCGAGTTAGAGGAATAACATTCAGCCAGCATCCTTAACAAAAGGCGCATTGACTCTAAAACAACAATGTCACCTCGAAAAGGACACACTCAAACTCCAACTCCAACAAAAAGGAGACGAGAAAAACAATTAGTAGAACAACAAAAAGACACTTGTTCGCCTCTTCAAAATCACACATCAACATCACCCAGCAGTGTCACACAGACACAAGAAGTCCCCTCAAATTAGACAAAAAATAAAAGGATAATCGAGCGTAAACGTAAAGAAAATATACCTGTTGGCCATGTCCAGTCCATCGCGCATTAATCTTACGCACATCCAGATCCGAGCACCAGTTCCAAAGTACGACAGATAGAAGTCAAGCTAACAACAATGCCGCACAAAGGACAGTCGTCGACCAGGAACAATGTACTCGAGCGTCTCAAACACATGTCGAATCGCTAAATGACACAATCCATGGTAGTAGAGGTTAATGGATTCCACTTTCCTCGTTTGACAGATCGTTCTTAGAGCTGAGCTCTCTCTCTGCCAGCCACTTGATGGTGTAGGCTCAGGGGTGTGCGCAAAGCACTGTCACTTCAAGTCAATGCCCAAAATCTATTGTGTTGTCCTTCGGATCATCATTGTCATTGTTGGTCGTCGTCGTCGTCGTAGGTGCTGTTGTTGTTGTTGTTGTTGGTTGATCAATGATCGTGTGAGCCGTAGACGATCATCCTAATGACATACCGGTGAAATGGCCTTTGGCTTAGATCGGAATTCTTTTTTTTCTTCACCATCCTCATCGCCCCTGATGACTGTTATTATAGGGACAGCATACGAAAGAAAAAAAAAAAACACCTTCAATTAAGGACGACAGAGGGAAAATCAAAATCAATTCCATTGTGCGAGGATTATTACAAGTGGATGAAAAATGTCGACTCAAATGCATCATCAAGGACATTGAGTAAGGTGGCGGTGATTTTTTGATTTTCAGACGCCGCCAGCCGCCCCATGATAAATGACAAATGAATCGGACGAATCAGCGGAACATTGAGAAGAAATTCCCTGAGAAAGTGGAACACGACTTGAATTTGATTGATTCGTTCCGCATTCGTGTTTAGATCGGACGCAAAGAATAGACGATCGCGAAGGATCGTTTTCTAGGAATTTCTCCAAGACCGACTGTCGCACGGTCGACATATGTTTGCGCGGGGTGCCTGTGCCTGATGGTTTGGCTGATCGATTGCTCTGAGGTCCGAAAGGATGCGTTCACAATTTTATGGGAATTCCCGTGAAAGACGACGCGCTATCCTGATCAAATAAGTATACAACCACCGGCAGACGTTTGAATCGGTTTACAGCATATACCATTGTTAGCTGCAGATCGGAATGATGTCCTTTTGTCTCAAGGAAAGAGTCTTGTCGATAATAACCATAAAATTTGATAGCGTTGCGGAGTGTTGCGTATATACACGAGCAATAAACAAGAGCGCGCAAGGCCGCTTCGAACGAGTGCTATATAGGTGCTAAGTTTATGAAGAGTCCTCTTTGGTGGGTGAGCGGCATGTCCTTCAAGTGAGGATCGAATGTTTGCTTTAGTCGATAGTGGGTTTTGTATAATTGGGAAAACATTTCACGGAGCAATATCTGCGCACGTCAAACATCAGTCTGAAGGCCTTCTCAAGGTCTTATACTTTTTGACAAATACCTGTTAGTACTCGTGGGTTTTAAAACCTTTGGTCAGGTAAGGTTAAGAAGTAGCTCCAAAAACTGCGATACAAAATGTTAATAGTTAACAGCTATAGGAACTGTAAGAATGACAGTTTGCAGTCTGCCTAAATTGCGCTTCTAGTTCCATCCAGGTCCAACAGTTGTTCCTTTTGATATTTTAAAATTGTTTCCCTTTTTTAATCTTTGCGCACAAAAATAAAAATAAATGAAACGTCAAAATTTACCGCAGGTAAGCACCCAACCCATAGAATTCGTTGTGTCCGTTGCGTCATCAGATCTGTCAACGTTAACGTATTCAACCGAAGTAAGTTTTTCGGATATCCATTGCACAGACAAATTTAGTTTGCCAAATTATTCCATAGGCATCCTTTTTTGTTTCATTTTAGAACTGTCGGAGCTGCACCGATAAATGTGCTTTTTCTCAATTCATTCAACGAACATGACAGTTGCTCTCTTTATCTCAGTGTCGCTGCTTCGCTGTCGCTGGTATACTGTTCCACTTTTCACTTCTGTACTGTTCCACTGATTTACTGATCCACCGCTTCGCTGATTTCTGCTTTTGCCCCCCCCTTCCTTCACATTCTGCATTGTTCCATTTCCGTACAGTTCCACAACGATTTCCCTTTTGCTTTGTTATTATTTGTGGCGGAAATAGTACACAACAGTGATGACGCAAATTGTGAATAAGTGAATAAATTTAATTTTCGACACAATTCCACAAGTGTTTCCATTTGCTATCTTTGTCGGCAGCAGAAAGAGTATAATTGTGATAACACAAATTATTCGAAATGTGTTTCGAATAATTCTGTGGGAAATAGAACACGTATGCGATGAGCTGTCAGCATGTGTTTGCAATCCACACTTCCACAACGCATTCCACTTCAGCGTGAGTAAAAATAACTTGACCAAGCTCAAGTTCAAAATATAAGTTACAACAAGACAACTAGTCAACTGAAATTCCCGAAATTGATGTAGGTAACCAAAATAAAACAGTACTTGTTAATGAAATGTCAAAATTTGTAAACATTTGCTTGGTCATTTTTACGCTTCAGGGGAATACGTCTTAAAGGCACTTCTTTGCCGCTTCAGCGTTGTACTACTGCACTGGCGACTGGATCACTGTTCCACATTTCACCCCTTTCTGTTCGATTATACTTCGAGTTCCACTCTTCAAATTTCAAATGCATTTAGTTTTATTTCTAACCTTAGCAATCGATGCTTTTTGCAAAAATTTCCAAATGAGATATTCCAATTGCTTCAAAAAAAAGGAATTCCTGTCAGGAAAATATAAAAAGACGTCTGCATCCTCTCAACTTATCTCTGATTCACTTCCCGAGGATCTACATTTTCGCAACGCAATGAACCAATCTACGGTGAGGTTCAAAATCACCCTCATATCCGATCCAAGGTTACCCTTCAAAGTTATGTGCGTACCCGAGATGGCTCCATTTACTGCTGTTCTCAAATTCGCCGCCGAAGAGTTCAGAGTACCCGCTGCGACAAGTGCAATAATCACTAACGACGGTATCGGAATCAGTTCCCAACAGACAGCTGGCAACGTCTTCCTCAAGCATGGCGGCGAGCTTCGTCTGATTCCTCGGGATCGTGTGGGATAGTTTAGTGTGTGCACATTGTTTTTGTAATTCATTAAAATGTATTGAATTTTTTTTTTCAAAAAAAGAAAATGCGTAGGACCTAAAAATCTTGTTGTCTTGAATTTTTGGATTATTTGGATGTACATTCGCGCACCTCATAGGGGACTTTTAATTCGTATAAAGGAATTTTTATTTCTAAGGAGCAGAGTGTCAATTCTGTCCTTCAACAAAAAAAGGTCCACCGATGGGATCAGGGAAGACCAAAGACCCGCATTCAGGATCCAGTTGATAGAACTTCTCTCTAACTGCTGATTTATTTCGGGGCCATCAGTAACTGCCACTTTCCCTGACTTTCTGCACCCTCTGTCATTCATAAATCATATCTATGACAGAAAACGTCCATTGGTCCCGGTTTAAAAGGTTATCACCCACAAAACAGACAAAGTTTGTGCACAGTTTTCTCTCGGCTTCATATTCAAATGACAACATTAAGGTCACCACTTCCACGACATAATTTCCACCAAACAAATTTAAATAAAATATTATCTTCCACATTTCCCACGCACACATTGGCCCCCTGATGCATTCAACAAAAATGCTCGCGACCAAGAAGTGTAATCCAATCCAAAGTCGCCAGGTTAACAAATCATCCTCAGATCAGCAAACTTCGCCCGCAACCTTAGTTACGATGATAGGCACCCACACCAGGCATCTGAATCTGTAGCTGAATCTGAATCACAACAAAGGCGCAACATTAAAATTAATAATTCATTTCATTAAGATTCATTGTCCCAGGCAAAGGCAATCGGCTCAAGTGTTGTCGGTTGTCGTATACCCACCCAGTGCGGTGTGAGAACCAAAATGTGTCACTGAGCGACGATCGCATAGTTTTGGTATGAGATACCGAAACCGACACTGAAACCGAAACCGAAACTGAAACCGCTTCTTCACCTGTCCAAGGTTTCCTACGAGTGACTTTTTCTTTCTGTCGTTCTCATTGTCCCCCTCCGCAGTGACTGTCGTTATGCTAAATAGACGCGTCAGCAACCTAGACTTCCTCTCTTAATCCGTGTCGTTCTACGCCGCCACTGTTGGGAATCGAATTTTAGCATAGATACGAATCTATGCTTCCTCTGATCTCGAGCAAGCCTTACAGGTTTCAGTTCCAGATCTTGCGGCAAAATAAAAAGTGTCGTCTTGTCAGAGTAAGAAAAACTTGAAAGAACAAAGGAACATGACAGGGAGTTCCGTTTCCATCATGCAGTGCGGTCAGCTCAAAGCCAATTTAGACAACTAATCATAAATGGTAATTGCCGGAGGGAGGACGACGTGAACTGCAGGTAACGGGTAACAGGTCCATAGAAAAACAATGAAATTACCAGGGGCGTTAGCCATGAAGACGGACTTCACGTTTACACTGTACCACGCGCAGCGGCGACGACGATAATAAGCGACGAACGTCATAAATATTCACATTAGCCGAAACGTCACATTTGGCTGCACTCGCACAAGACGAGCACACAGCGAACAGGTTGAAGATGGGCCCGCAACTGCATGACAATTGCAGTGTGTATGAACGATGTCGTCACTCATCGATGGACTGAGAATGAGGTGGATTGTTGGCTGAATGGGGCCCATCATGGACAGGGAGGGTGAATGGACCGTATGCCGGTAATTTCGCGGTACAAAATTACCGTATCCATTGCTAATTGAATGCTTATGAAGGGGGGCATTCGTTGGTGCAGCGCAAGTGCGTGTAAAGCAGTTTATTGCACAAACTAACCGCTCTGACACCTGTCAAATGACCACTGGATTGGTGGGAATTTCTGCTGGTAAAGTGAGATGTCAATCGAGATAGAGTGTTAACTAGGAAACTGTTTTCGGAAAAGATTAATTGTCGGTAACATCTGATCTTCTTTGTGGACGTTGAAGTCGCTGCTTTTTCGCGACATGCATGCGTGTCAGTATTCTTGCTGCTGCTGATGAAATTAAATAATTGATATTAAAATATTGCGAAATACCTTGTTTAACAACAATTATAAATATGGTGTGCAAACCCATTGAAAAACGCGTCAGAAATGCATCAAAAATTTTATTCAACAAAGGCTCAAGAAATGTGTCGATAACGCGTCACACAGCCGTCGAAAGAAAGAGGGTCAAAAATAGAAAAACCCATCTAAAAGCAAGTCAAAAAAAAATGTGTGGAAGATGCTTCAAGACAGCCTTAAAAACATTTATAAAAAAAACGAGTAAAAAAGCTTTAAAGAGTGAGTCGAAAAACAAATCGATTGAAAATTTACTTGAAAATGCTTAAAAAAGTCATTAGAAAAAAAAACATAAAACGTCAAAGCTTCAAAAACAAATAAAAAAAGCAATAAAAACAGCGTTTAAGAACATATCGAAAATGCGTCAAAAACGCAGTCAAAAACAGCTCAGAAAAACTAGGAAAAATGCATGAAAAATTCATTCGAATTTCGAGAGTCCGAAAGTGTTGAAAACTCTTCAAAAATACGTCCCAAAACACATCTAATAACACTTCACAAAACAATCGAAAAGAGGGTCAAAAGTAGCAAAAACATCTAAACGCACGTCAAAAACGAGTAGAAATTTAATCAAAAAGCTCGTTAAAAAATTAAAAAAAAAACCTTAAAAAGACGTCAAACACAGGTTGACCATTTCGTCGAAAATGCTTTAAGAGTTCATTGAGAAAAGTGTCCAAAAACGCGTGTAAAACGAATCAAAAATGCGTTCAAAAAAAGGAATAAAAATCTTTGCAAAAGGAGTGGAAGACGCATTAACAAAAATAAATAAAAAAAAAAAACAGTAAAAACAGCGTTAGAAAAATTTCGAAAATTGGCTTCTAAAACGCGATCATAGACAGGGAAAAAAACGCGTCAACAACGTGTCGAAAATCGTGTCGAGAATTATGCCCCAGAAATTGTCAAAAATGTGACGAAAAACGAGCTGTAACCCTTCAAAAAATGAGTCCTCAGAAATGCTTGATATATCTATTAAAGGACTCATAGACTCAGAAACTCAAGCCTCGCTTCACTACTGTCTTTATTTTCTCAACATTTTAGGACTTTCTATTATAACAAGCCTAGGTGTACGTCTATTTTACCATTGAGCTCCGGTGCAATTTCAAAGCTCATCAGTCACAAAGCCGTCAAACTTATGTCAAACAAAACCTCCTTCCCAGTTATTAATTGATTTACTTGTGCACAATAAGTTCTCCCTCTAACTCCAACATAAACACGTGCTCCATGGCCATTGACCACCATGCATAATGTCTTCCACAACTAAGCAGTAAGAACACCTCCGCCCCACAGTCCTGCCGGCAGTTCCGTTGTCAATTTCAAGCACCAAATTGAAACTGTTTCTTCGGAAGAGGGAGATCCCTTCCACCAACCAACCACCACCAGCACCGCATTCAATATCCAAAACATACCGTTCCGTGGACGTCTCACAACATAAACTCAATCCGGTGCTTGGTCATTAAGTGCGCCACAAGTCCAGCAAACAATAATTATGCAAATATGTACCCCATCCACCACTCAGCACCGATATTCTTCTATTTTTGAACAATTTTTCCATTTTACCTTCAGTTTTAATCTTTGAACAGTCATAAAGCACTTGCACTGGCACAGCCACACTGCACAGCGTATAGTGTAGTGTGGCTCCTGCACAGAGAGAAAAAGAGAAAAAAACATATAACAACAACCGCAGTCACTGTTGTGTGTGCTGTTATGTGGTACTTAGGGGCAGCCATTAAAAAAACGGCGAGTAAAAAACTTTTTAATTAGTCCCACAAGTTGGCGCAGAGAAACGAACAAAAAAATAGAAATTACCCCCCCGCCAATGATGATGGCCATTGGACAGGAAAACGACGACGACCAGTCGAGGAGGAACTACGAGCAGGTATATATGTATAGTGGCAAGCCTTAGAAATGACCTATCGAATGAAAAAGAAGACGAAGAAGTTTCCACCGCACACACAAAAGCTATAAAAACTGAACGACAAAAATATTGAATTCAAATGAGCTCTTCAATTAATTGCCGAATCCGTTTTTAATGAGGTCTCGTGGAAGTTGTACATTTAATTAGGCTGGGCAGGGTGTGCAACAGAAGACCTGTATATACCATCAAATGCGTTGTACAAGTTCCTATACAAGCTCTTTAAATTTCAATGAGCTGTATCTATGCGGTACATGGTTGCTCTTTAAGTTTCCTGGTTGGGCTGGTCATGTTTTGCGGTAAAGAAGGGACATACGAAAATATGTGTGCTCCTTCCAGGGGATGTGGGATGATCTTTCAAAAATTAATCGTAAAGACATGAAGAGTTGACTCCGTTTATTTAATCTGAATCTTTAAGTGAGGGTCTTTCAAAAATTCGTCAGCGCGAAAGAGGTCAAAGCATCGTTTGCCATGTGACGAAAAAAGGAAGCAAAACCCTGGATTATACAACGATTTGTTCACAGGGCTTGAACCTTCAAGGCAGCTCAAAAAGGAGAAACGGTTTTTACCAGTGGTTTTACGCTCCAAATTTTGTTAGTTCTTTACCAGATTTGTTGAGTTTTTCGCAAGGTGCCATAGTTGAACATCAAAAAGATCAATTTTAACCAGATTCAGCTGTACTGTTGGCGTTCCGGTTTCTAGGGCAGTAGCTGACTTTGTTGTTTTGCCTAATGTGTCATAGTTACAAGGTGAATGCTGACTATAGTCCGACCCATTTGAAAACTAAGTCAAACACCTCCGAGTGATGGTGGATAGCTAGCTGCATTGACCTAAGCATTACCATTTAAAAAAAGAAACAGTCCCAATGTGCTCTAAGCAAGCCAGGGCTTATCGCTGAAGAAGGGCGCTTGGGTCTGTAGATCGACTCTTGATTTTTTTTTTGAAATAGGCTCTTTGGATGACCTTATCCGTCAAAATTCAAACATGCCTCGGGGCTAATAGGTCTTATCTGTGCTGCGTTCGAACGACTTTTTCTCCATTAGATAAAGATAGGACCTTTGGTACAATATGGATTGGAACTTGAATGATCCTACGACTTCTCTCCTGGGCATAAAAAGGCGTAGGCGTAGGAGCTTCTATTAATCATAGCTATATAGTTTATTTGCAGACTGTGTATTTGACAAGTGTTTTCAAAAGTCCAAGCCGTCTATACAAATCTACAGTCATCAATACCAAACAAGCTCTTAAGTTTGACTTGCACTTCGCTTGACGGACCTGTTCCATTTTTAATATTGTAACAAGTCCAAGTCGTTATCAAATAATTTTGTATTTTTGCTCATCCGAAATGTGTACGACGAATGAAGATCAGTATCGGTCCAAGGCTTGGAAGTTGATGCTTTTATGGGTGGCAACCTCACCTCAGCCTGGGAGAAAAGCGCAATCGAAGCGCTATAGTGTGAAGACTTGAAGTAGAAGTGGTATTCGCATGTTGTGACAGTCAAGCTGAACACACAACAACTCTCAAACTGGTGCATGTGCCTGAGGTTAGGTATGTGCACTTAAAAGCACACAAAAAGTAAACATAACTTCGAATGCAACATTTCCATACAAAAAGATTTGAGTGCGGCAAAGACCTATAAAATTGAACCTAGATTTAGTCAGGTTGGGTTTGCGACTCAAAAAATTTAGAGGCCCATATCTCCAATTCCATTATGAACCTGCCAGCAAACAACCCACAGTCCAATGTTCTTCTAGGTCCTCACACTTGACAGTGATTTTTCGGTTGGAGATTGGGGAAGTTCCAATAATGAGCTGGTAATTAAATTTGGATCTCGCTCTGGCAAATCTCACCCTGTCAATTTCAAGGATTTGATGCCACAGACATCCACAGACACCATCCCCTGAGCCTAACTACAATCAAATTTGAAGCGAGTTCCCGCCAACGCTGTCGCATAACTCCATACGAATGCCACACAAAAGCGTCATCCAACTGCTTGGAAACTGCACTCCCCGACGGCCCTGTTTTGAAGCTGGAAAACCATTTCCATTCCAAGTGAATGACTACGAGTACATAGCCCGTGCCCAAGTGCACCGTCGGCGATGTATCTGCCACAGCCAGCATAATATTCCCGAATATTGCAACGGCCAATATCTATGACCAAAATTTCAATCCCATTCAGTGGTTCCCCACTGGTTTGGCCGAGGCATTCATTTCCCCACCCCTCATCAGAAGGATAAAGCGCACCACCAGTGTCTCACACTATGCCGACTTCCTCCATCCATACAAATGCAGCATCCCGAGGGTATATCATGACCAATCGAATGTGAAAATTTAATAGAAAAACGAGCAAAAAATAGCCGCAAACAAAGCGGACCTGCCTGCCAAAAGAGAAGGAAACCTGCTCCACTTTACAATTATTTAATGTGTCGGTGGGTGGAGTGGCACAACATACTCGCTTCATGTGATTCCTTCAAGGGATGCATGGGCCCAGCACGAACCGCTCTATGGCACACATAAGTCACATATATTTCAAGTGTATCTGCCGTTACCGCACTAGGCCGGATGTGGAATTGTATCGAATTGGTTTTTCATTCTATGCAGCGGTCCCTGTTGGGTGTTATTGATGCACAGGATGTGATCTGGGTTTTAAATTTTCATTTTGCGCCCAAATTCGATGAACGTATACTTCTGACGAGTCATTTATGTTGACACTGCTCAGTCGCCCACTGACCAGGCGAAATTGACAGCCGATGCATTTAGCGCACCACTTTGTGTGTGCGTATTTATTCGTGATAAAATAATGTGACAGTTTGTTGACACTGACAGGACAGTTGTTGTACGGTACTCCTACTCATGCATTATGTGACACATCATCGCATGGGCTTGGGGCGAGGGGTGCGTGTGTTTGTGTGTGGAAATGCGCTAATGACAAAATGTGCACAATCCATTAGCAGCGCGACGACATTTTGACATGATTGACAAGTTATTTCTCATCGACTAATTGTGTCGTCAGATTTTTGACACATTGCTTGAGGTGCTTCAAAAATTCAATAAAAAAAACAAAAACTGCCTATAGCCAGAGTCTGGCGACGACATTTACTTTTGGATGTACTTTGGGAGATAATAATAGACGAATGAGGCGACAAAAAAGAAATGTGTCACTTGTTGGACACTTTTTTTGGGATCTAAATGAGGGTTGGTCGGTCTACTTTCAAAAGTTGTCAAAGTAAAGCGTTCGTCTTGGCATATTTTTGGATTAGCTTGTGCTAAAAAAAAGTGTTACAGACACGCAGAGGCTAAGGCTGCAATATATAGAAAATGGGCCTTAGCAATAAACATTTTTAGTCTCGGCTCCATGCTCCCCACCCTTCCTAACGTCCTGTGACCTTCACCTGAGCTAATGAAATGAATGTAGGCCTGTACTGCCCACTTATCCAACTCCGTCTCCGACTCTGGAATAGGAATAGTTTAAAACTTTTATTTAATTGCTCATCGAGAGCGCACTGTAACCGTAAGTGGAGTATACAATAATCACACTGATCGGAAGAAGGGAGAGAACATCACTTCAAGTGCATGCGCCACTGAATGGAATGTTTATTGCTAAAGCAAACATTTTCAATCAACGCACTTGCACTTTAATCAGAGGACGAAGGGCGACCCCGTGCGCCATAGTCGGCTGCCAAATGAATTAGTAGTGTACATGATTTCAATTCCAATTGGAATTCGGTCAGCGGTAAACAAAGGAGAAAGAGAGATTATCTCCCAGAATCACTTTGATGAAATCAAATTTTAACCAAATTAGCGCAACAAAATCCCAACAACAACAAAAAAAACACGGTTGCTCACAAAATCGGCAACCGATTTGGAAAAGTATCCTTCCGGACGAATCGAAGAATGGGGATGCATGCTGGATTAATTAATTTCCACCAGAATGAATTTCACAAATTGTAAAATGAGTGCGCGCAAATCGGCGGAGGGTGGAGTAGGCGGGGGCTCTGTGCCTGGCTTTTGCTGGCAAACGCACACAGGACGAGAAATAGATTTTTGAAAATTTTGAAAAACGCCTGCGGAAAAATGTGAACCCAGAGACAGGAATGGAGTTCCGGTTTGTGTGTGAGTGTAAAATGTTATTCTGTTTTGTGTGACTTTTCAATTGGGAGGCGAGCTCCTGTGCGCGCAGAGGGCTTTGGGATGCGGGCAAATATTGTGATTGTTCGGTGCGTTAGTTAATGCTTAATTAAATTTTGATTGTTTAACGATTTGTGGCAGTGTGCTTCTTTGTTTCCATTGCTGCTGATGATGGCAAAGTCATTGCTGCTGGGATGGTGCGGGGGGCTCAACCTCTAGTGGTGTAGCGACTTCAAAGGATGTTGTGATTCGGAAAACATTAAGAATGTCAATGCGTTTAATGAATGTTTACGGCATTTAATTGGAATCGTAGCAAAGACACAGATGTAGGCACGGATTTAGTTTCTGTGAAGGCGACACACCGGGGGGGTGGGAGGACATTAGTTCAAGAATTTGATAGAGTTTGGGAATTTGCTTTGGCGGGGGAGGCGAGACATGATTGTGAAATCCTTTTCTTCAAATTCGTAAGATGTGGTTCAAAATTTTTAATATTTGCGGACATCCTTTGGCCTCAACAGCGGTCATGTCAATGCTGGAATGTGTCCACAGTTACAGATTCAAAGACATTCGTCAGCCTTCGGCCCTATTATGCAGACTATTCTGGTTTCAGTCAAAGCAACTCAGCAGTTAAAATGACAAAAGACTAATAAATTAAATTCAAGGTATGTCCAAATAGACTTGTACGGTCCGTCGTCAAACTTTTTTGCCTCTTGGGAAGAGCTACAAAGTTCGATGATGAAAACACCTTTACTCAACATTCTACGGGACAAATCTGGAACTATCCAAGTGATTTTCTCAAATGTGGAGGCAATATTTGATTCAGTGTCTGGCTCTAAGAAGAGTAATCAAGCTTTTGAATCGTTGTACACTTTCGAAAGTCGTTATCTACGCACACACTCTTATGAAATCCGGCTGCTAGCACGTCTGGGGTAGGCACACCCCTTTCCAAAGCCAAGGGTACTAGAAAGAGCACAGAGCTAGATAAAGCGGTAATAACAATAGTTCTGCTCCGAGAAGAATATATCAGACAAAATTGAGTTTTATTCTATTTTCCTCATTTCGAGCGACACCTTGCTACGGCAAGCTTTGCTTTGAATTGATGGTATATTTCACATAGTTATTTTTGTTGCTCAGATCTATTTGTTTTAAAAACTCTTAAAGAGGTCTAACGTCTAATTAGTGATGTTTTGCCGATATAATTGCAACCCAGAGTGTTGTTGCACTCCTTTTCTTATTTAGTGGACAAAACCCCCTTGGTGAGCCCTACGAATGTCCTTCCTTTACGACCGCATACGTTCTGCAGTCACATGTTACTTCGAACTTTGTCGCCCCCACTCACACATATTACTCACAAGTTATCCCCCGTTTTGAGATCAAACTCAATTGACGCGTAATTAATAATTTTTTCCTTGATTTATGATTATCCTGGGCAACAGTAAGAAATCACAGAAAACATGTCTCCATCTAGACACTGGCTTATCCCTTAATTAATCGAATTTGCGTCACTTTTGCTGCGCCAAAAGCGAGAGCGTTCCACGGCAAGCCACCCCATATATGCTGCAAAAGTCCTCCCTAACCATCCAATACAGTGAAACAAAAAATCTCTTTAATTAGAGCTAGCTCCTTGCCTAATGTCCACCCCTCGAAATCTGTCTAATCTCTGATTAATATGACACAACTTGTGTGTTGCGTCTCTGGTGATGCAGAAAAACTGCGCAAACATTGTGACAGCAATCAATCATTTCAACACGCCAATGACAAACTGTGTTCCACTTGCTGGGAGATGGAGACGCGCGCTTTCAAAGCAAAGGAAAAGGAACCGGAAATGTATATACGTCAGCCAGCAACGCCATGTCGTATAAGAGAGCGGTTGCTGCCGCACCCGCTGCTACCACAAAATCGCATGTTAATAAACAATCAATATTGGTTCCATTTCGTTGATTAAAAATGGATCCACCACAGAACAGCGCCAGTCACTGTTCGCAGTGGTAAACTGCGGTGTTGGCGGCACGACCGCCAGCCAGGACCGTATGGAGATTTTGTGCAAACTTTCCGGTCCCTGTGTGGGATACATTGTTTTCCGCAATCGCCTTCGTCCCATCCCAATGCCAACCCTCCATCTGAAGCCTGGAGAGACCAATTTTTGAACCCAAAATGGCGTTCTGTGTGTTGTCATATCCGGTGCTAATGGAAATTCTAATTGATTGATTGATTGAGTCGCTTGATGGTCAAGAAAAAAAATATAAATAAGCGAACAAGTCGAAAAACGGCAGGAAAATGTTGCAAAATTGAAGTAACAGCAGCAACTTCTTTGACAAGAGGGGGAAGGAAACACAAGAGTTATATCGTTTATGGTTTGCCTTTGCCGTAGTCCTTCCGGGGGAGTTGATTATAAAGTCCGAGCGATGTCTCTTTGTCATGGGAATATATTTATCCACCATTTGTTGGATTTACATATCAGCCGCAAAATGTACTTTGGTCTCTCTCTCTCATTTCAAGAAAATTTCAATTTTGGGCCATGCCTAGAAATATGCAATGAAATGAGATAAAGAAGTGATCATCGAGTACAGTAAGAATAGATATTTTTTTGGCAAGTTTTAATATTTTTTTAAACAAAAGGAAAGAAGGTAGCCTTTGGTGTTTTTTCGATAGAATTTTAAAATGGTTTCCTGTTAAATGACTTAAAACTTGAAAATCGCTTTCGAACTGTTCAAATTTACTTGGAAAATCAGTCTCCAAAGAGACTGATTTCGAAAAATGTATACATGTCAATTGATTAGTACAATTTTGGCACCTCTGGCTTATTTGGCGTGAGTTATTTGTTATTTAAAGGTCAAGGACTGTATAGCAATTGCAGTGAGCCAGCCCACAAGAAGATCGACTATGCCCTTCATAACTAAGAAACTAAAGGCCCAGAACTGAAGACTTTTCTAAGTACCTACTAGAATTGGGTGGATAGTCTTGTATTTCGAGAGGAATATCAAAGAGCAAACAAAACGAGTGTCCAATGATCAGAATTCTAGAAGAAAATCCGCAGAGGTTGTCTATGGCTGTATATGCCTAAACCCCTTACGAATCTCTGACGTTCACTGGAAACGTAAACTTTTTATAGAAACAGATGCTATCTTGATTCCAGACGTATGCAGACTAAGCATGGTTCCAATAAAAAGAAGGTTTCCTTTGGTTAAATGTGTGAGGCTCACAAAAATTTACTTCCTAAGGCAGGGTTCCAACAGAAGTTAGATCAGAGCTCGGTATTAATGGATTTGAGTGTGAGACTCTGGTCGCCAGTGACACAAGTTACCATGTACAGACACATTATGGAAAAGCAAATAATAGAGATCGCAAAATGTAGTCTTTCACAACTATTCGTTTTGTGTGAGTATTTCATTTTCAAAGGACTACCAACTGTAAAAGAAGCCCTTCCTTGATTGAATTTAACAGGTAATATGGAACAACGCGCTTCATCGATAGCCTGGAGGAAGCTACCCACAGCAGCGCGCTCTTAATTGACAGTAACATCATCCGACGACAAAGCAGCATCACCCCCTTGTGACCAAAGTAATTGTTGTTTTCCCAATGTATCGTTAACAAAATTCAAAACCAAAAATTAACTCAAATTCCCGTTCAATTCCCGCAGACAACCCTTTTCCTTTGTAATCGAAACCGCTTCGCTCCTTTAATTTACCAAATGGGACACAATATAAGTTACCACTTTGCTGTGCTCCTCTTAACCCTCTCCTAACCCCTTTGGAAGCACACAAATAAAACCGAAACAAACACAGATCGACTTACTTTGCTCCACCACCTCCTTTTGCTGCAGAAGAATACGTCCAGTCTAATTAATGACATCAATTTGTCTCCTTGTTTTTCCCAATTATGAGACACTCTTTCAGCTTCCCAAAAAGAGGGAGAGAGGGAGGTAAATTGCTGCCACAAATTTGGTACTTAAAATGCCCTCACGCTCCATCGAAACAAGGACGACAACGTCTCGACACAGTGATGAATGGCCTGTTAACAAGATTTTTCTCGTTTCACAAAATCGTTCGCAACCCCTTTTGCGCGTCCCGCAACAAAAACAACAATTACACGCGCCTCGTTGTACCGTAAAAAATCAGCATTGACATTGACACTTTTGCGGGGCTGCCGCATTGATTAATCGGTCGAGTCTTGGGCGTAATTAAATCCAAGGGATGGGGTCTGCTAAAAGCACTGCTTACTTTGAATTTAATTACTTCACATTGGGTTTGGTTGGGCGCTAGTCAGGTATACGATGACTGGAATGACAGTGAAATTTTTGGCTGTTCGCCTGTCGATTTCGCCACCCCCACTCCAGTGATTTACGGTGTTTCTCGCAACATTACGTATTCAAGGCAAACCGCATAATAATGCGTTCGAAACAAAACAAAGAACGAGCACAAAATTACGCCCATTAAAAACGTGTACCGTCTGCGCTGTCCGGTGTGCGCCTGATGACGATTTACGATCCAGCGTTTAAATCATCATCAGATACACCCGCGCTGAGGTTGTTCTGTTAACTTTACACCACCGAAAGGAGTCGCAGTGCCTTCACCCTTAAGAAGAGGAAATTTTTCAATCAATTAACTTTTTTCCCAATTTTCTGGCTCAATTTTTGGGTGTGCGAGAGTAAAAGTTTCAACTAACAAAAAATAAGAACACGGAGGAAAATGAAAAGTTTTTCTTTCCCGGGGCACCCGCACTCTGATTTATGGGAATTTTTAATGCGACCCATTGCGGAGCGACATCTAATTAGGAGCTCTAATGGAATTTTAACGTTTTTACGCAGTGGCGGGTGGACCTGCTAAACGACGTGGTTAACTAGTTGAGAGTGCGTTTTACGGAGGAGCGCATGTTAAAACGAAGAGTGCCACAAGGGTGAGTGCTTATTTTACGGGCCCGGTGATTTGGAAATGTTTTATGACAATTTTTACCATTATTTATGGATACATAATGGAAATGTTACTTTTTTCTGTTAAAACACTGAAGGAACGAAGGACGATTGGGCCCATTTAAAAATAAAACATTGATAGTTGAGACTATTTGCAAAATCATCGTTAACATATCCTTCAGCTTTAGTAGGATATTGAGTTTTGTAAGGGTAGGTACTGAAGGATTGTGTTTTAAATAATACGAACTCTGTACTGATGGTAGAACTATAGATTTATAAAAGTGGAACAGACGTACTCATCGTAGCAAACATTTGGGTAACCTTTATATCTCTTTTCGTTTTCTCTTTCGAAAACGAAAAAAAAAATTCAAAACGTTAAAAAAGCTGTTCAGTTTGATTGGCATATTTTGAGTGAACCTTTAGTTTTAGGTACTAGTTTTTTATTAATACATCATTTATTTTCGAATAACTTGTGGATAATATATTCCCATGCCTTGAATATAAGCCTATTTTCCATTTAATTCTGTAGCTTTACTAAACAAGGGACATCAGATCCATAGTGATGTCTCTTTCTTTTGACAGTTTGTTTGTTAAGACATAAGAATAGTTGGTTGTGAAAGTCCCAAATGCGATATATACTGTGAAAAAATATTCAAAGAAAAATTCAATTAAAAAGCTGTCGTTGTTTACTTTTCGCACGAATCGAAAACGTTTTTCGTTTTTGAAGGAGCAGTATAACTTTCGTGCTATCGAAAGCTTTTGAAGTCTTTCATATGACCAAATCAGATTCTGTAAGGCGAAAGCATTGAAACGTTTTCGTGCGCACGAATGATTTGCTCTACGTTGCAAATGTAAATCGGTCGTGCACACGTTTCGCCTTAGAGAATGCCGACCCTGGATTATTGAAATAATGTGCTTTATGAGTTGTGGCAAACATTTTTTTTTTTTAACAATATTTAATATATGACATGGATATTGAAAAATCTCGTTTTACCATATTCCTTAGTGTAGATGAAAAACTAAGAACAAATGCACCGTCGTAAGACTACACGATCAAAACTTGGCTACAAACATGCGCGATTTTTGCTCGGTTAAAGAAAATAGTTTAAACATAATTAATTAAGTCCCTGTTGAAAAGAAAACGAGTATTCGTTGTTAAAAACTACTGAGTGCGAAGCGAGAATATAAACAATTTTTTTTTACAAAAACCTCAAACTTTTCACTTACGAAATTAAAAGATTTTTGCAGCACTCGCCGACGCCAATCTGAGTATGCATTTATTACAAGAAACTCCTAAAATATTCCAGGATGCGAACCCTCATTGTGATTTCCACTCCACGTTCACATTCGAATAAAAATTCATTCACTTACCGCTCATTGTTTTATTAACTGTGATAAATTTGCGAAATATGTTCCGCCAGCATTTCTGCAGTCGTCCTCGAAGCGTCATTATATTGGTGGTTTATTCAAATGTTTTTCCCGTACGTTTGTTTTTTGTGTTGGCAATTTTTGAAGTGCGTGTTCTACACACACTTTTATTGCCATTGCCACCCATGACGAGGAGGACTTGTGCATAAAATAACAATTCCGGAAATGATAGAAAAAATGCCAACACAACTGACACCTTGGTGTGGCAAGTGCGCCAAGTGCCACATGACATACCAGATACCACCCATCCACAGAGCGCGCGTACGCGTCATGTCTCATAAACATTTACGACCTTTCACTCGGCGTTGGTGGCGCTTTAATGTTCCCAAACATTCCCGCAAAATGTCATTTTTTCATTTTTCCATTTTATCCCAAAAGCAAGCCGCAAATTCTAAAGAAATTATATTTCTTTCTAGGCGGCAATAACTGCCAAATGTCCCGAGATGGTATACAGTTGTATACACATCGCATTAGCTAAAAAGGATTCGGGCGACTCTGGGGCACATGCTGACGTTGAAGGGTATTTCTTTCGGGTTTTTGCTTGCGAAGACACATCAACTTCTGGCAGTTGGTGTTGTGTGCAGAAAACAGACTCCATCCAATATCCTTTGCAGAAAGGAAATGCGCTTGTACATGGCCGAGTCGAATATATACCATTCGGTTGATTGCCAGCAATCGATATCGAGATGGAGACTCGCAATGTGTACACGGACGTAGTATATCTGGTCGTACTCACAGCCGTCCTGGCTCAGGCACTTGACGAGAATTTATTTGTTCTTCGAGGAGCCGGAATGCAGAGGAAGCGCATTTACAATCGTTTGTAATTGATTTCGTGATGGAAGTTTTAATTACTCCGGCTGCCTCTTACACTGTGCGGCAGCAGCGGTGGGCATGGGTTTGCATTCACTTATCAAACGGACCGGCATCGCAATCGATATACAGTAGTTGATATCCTTTGCAGATGAAGTACTGATTAAAGCCCTGTGACTCCTTGCGGAAGTTCCGTGGAATTGTATCTTGTGGGAATATGCGGTTCGACTTTAATTGCGAGCTCGCATAAATTGCTCACAAGGAGAGCGCGGTCGAATCCTGATGCGTGGTAAACTTTTTCAATCAGTTGCAATAGTGTCTTCTGTGTTGTCTTGTGAAAGTTTTTAGAAACATTTCTGTTAAAAGTATTGCAAGATTTCGGTGCCAAGGACGATCATCCTCTGCTTTAGCGCACTGGCTCCCACAATACTGTTTGTCCTTCCCCACGCCCAACGAACGACTGCAGTTTTTCGAAAAGAGTCCGCTCACACAGTTGCTTGTGAATAATGTCCTCGCAGGACGACGTTAAAGCCGCTTAAATCTATTATTAAAAACGCGAAACACGAAAAATTAATAAATTTTAAAAGACTCGCCAGCGATAAAAGCAATAAGATGCCGCGACGACAGCGCGCCAAACGAGGACAGTCCTAAGCCTCAAAACTCTCTGGCATTATCCTTTCATGCCGTTACGACACGCCTTTCATTTCGAGCTCAGCACAAAGTTTTTCCGCTGCGCGCCTTCTTTTTATTATTTTGCTCATTTGCACCTTCGCCGCACCCCCACCCCACGAGCAGGCTTTCGGTTATTCTGTCTGGCTGTCCGTGAGGGTAGGAAAATATGACATCATAAAATTTAATATGCCATAAATAACCGTTAAGGGGGATGAATGCAACAGTAACAAGGCACTGAAACAACGACACAATACCGACGAGAGGACAGCAACAAGACAGTATAACTGCCTTAATGTTCTAAGATCCTGCCACCAGGACATAGGTAGCTTTGCAAAAAATATATTTAATATTTCCAGGACGATAATTGAAAAGTTGTTCGTACAACAAGCGAATGGCTTTTCGGGTGTCGTTGGAGAAAAATTTAAACAGGCAACAAAAAAAAATTGAAATAAAAACTCCAAAAGGATAATGGGGTTAAGTAACCGCCGCTGCTGCTGTATGAAAGGAGTAACATTTTTAATTAAGCCATTTAACAGTTTCCCCCCTAGCCGAGCAATTTTTAGCATAAATTATTCATAAAGCCGAAGAATCAACGAATTAGTCCTTACACCGGCCTGAGGACATCATTTAAGAAGTTTTTTTTCCTTTCGGTTCGTTTTCAACTCCTTGACGGGCGCATAAAGTTTAATGATGTCCTAGTGGAATGGCATGAAACCGTGTAATTCTAAATAATTACACGATGGGTCCTTTGTGGATATGGATAAGTAAATTTTGTGCATCCTAATTGAATTCAATGTGAGCACAGAGCCCGGTTTAAGAGTGTAAATGGGTTAATATCCTTTTCTTTTATGGTTATGATAGTAGCTGGGGGCTTTTGCACAGAAATTCCTTTGAAGGCAGGGTTTTTTTCGGGGGTACGTCGGGGTATTCGATCAAATGACGATGTGGTTCAAAGGAACCACAAAACTATTGTCTGTCAACATGGTTTATCCGCAGCCTTTGCAACACGTGCCTTGACATTCATTTCGAAACTTTCCGTCTCCGGTATTTTCAATAAAAACAACGATAAAAACCGACGAAATATTACAGCACTGCCGGGGACGGATGTTATTAAGTTGTCAAACGTAGATCCAACATTCATCCACTGATTCCTGCCCTTTTTTTTTGTACTGTCCCTTCGGGGTGGAACAGTGTTGCTTTTTTGAGAAATTACTGCCACGAACGTGTGCCACAAACAAATTGTTTAGAATTCCTGATGCAACAAGGCGATAAGGTCAGAAGGCAGATGGTTTGGAGCTGGGGTCGTGGACCGTTTTGTGACGAATGATGGCAGTTTGTAGGACAAATGTTAATCAAATGGATTGCAGGAAAATTGTTTTCAACGGAGTGGTGGAATCATGTTCTTTAATAATAAGATCAAAGCGAATGTTAGGTTATAGCCGAACTGTATACATGTTCAAAAAAGAAAAGAGCAAAAGAAAACGCTTGGTTCGTAAGTTTTTGATATATGGATTGTGGATATGGAACATGGAAGCAATACAAAGAGTCGTGCACTCTTGCATCAGTTTAGGTTACAACCTGTTTTCGAAAAATGCAACCAGTGACAACAAATTTTAGGTAGCTAAAGTTAACAAAAATTGGCAAAATCGTAAAGAAATTAGTTTTCCTGGCTGCAGTTGCGAATGAAGAGTGTACTTACCTACAAAGAAGAAAACAGAAAAATAAAATATCAATTAGAACTGCAAAAACGTCGGCGCAGTGGCTTAGTGGTTAGTGTGTTGGATCACTAAGCGAGGGGTCCCAGGTTCGAATCCCGAGAAAACCCAAACTCCAACTCAAGGTTTTTTTCCACTGCGCGACCTCTCGCGAACGTCTGACAAATCCGAGAGTAAACCTGTCATGAAGAAGCTTCTCAATTAGTCGTTTGGGCTCGACATTAAATTGTAGATCCCTTCCATTCGTCCCAAAAATGAAAAACTCACACAAAACGAATGGTTGTGAGAAGCTAGGCCCAGGGTCTCTACCGACCTGTTGCGCCAACTATTTATTTATTTTTAGAACTGCAAAAACGCTCTCAGGAAGTTTCGACAAATAAACTTGGGTTACCTTTTTACAAGGGGTTTGAAACCTACTTTCGTTACCACAAGTAGACAAGAGATTTAAGTCAAAGAGATTTTAGTCATAGAACTTGCATTCAATTTCTAATTATTTACGTCAAGGTGGACCCGTTCGGTTTTGCCCTATCTCCGAAAATTGCAAGTCCAACTTGAGTCTTCCGATTGCGATGAAATTAAAATTAAAGTCATATGTCAGGAATGAGAAATGCTAACGAGTTGGAAGAGTATGCTTAAACGTGATGCGTAAACAAATCCTCATACAAACAATTTCATAATTTGAAGAGATTTGGTTGAGGACTGGCAAAGGTGTCTGAGAAAGTAGTGCTGCACGATTGATGGTTCAGAGAAATCAGTGCTGCACGCATCACCGCACTCTAAATTAGCTTGATGGTTCAGAGTATTACAGACAAAAACGAAATGGTTTCTAAGCAAAAAACATCTATATAAGTATAAACTTTCACTGTCCGTACTTCGGAAGCCTGCAAACTCAGAGGTAATCGACCCAATTGTCTGAAGTCTTACAAAGTCCCTCAACACTTCCTTGTCATTGGACTGTGTTCTCTAAAAAAAACTTCGCGGTAGGAGGCACTCTTTGGAAATCAATGGTGGAACTTATAACTCGAACTGCTGTATAGACAATGCCTCACAATTCCGAAGCCCCCAGAGAAGCACCTACCTTACTGGGATGTACACTCTGCCCATTTAAAAAAAAAAACCTGAGAAAGGAACAACTCGCGTCTTGGAGATATTTTTTTTAAATACTCAAATGATCTGGTAGCTCTGAAAGGTTCTCTCTATAAACCCTCCTATATAAAGCTACTTAGTAAGACGTTCTGGTGACTGGACTTTTTTAAGTAAAAAGACCATACTCATACTGGAATACTCACTTTCCTATAATAGCTTCTCAGCCGCATCTCAAGACGATGTCTCAAATATTAAAGAAGCTCTCCTGGATCTGGAATGCAATGTTTTCTCAGTAGGTATAGGTATATATGGTACAGTTTACTAAACAGCTTTAAACTGAGTTGGGCCTTCCCTTGTAGTGTTCGTTTTTGTTACAGCAAGTCTTTCCGATCCTTTCTTTGGATTGCGGCTGCCAAAAGGCTGCCAAAAACGCGGGAAAGAGTTGGTTTTGAAGTGATTTCTTATTGCAGCAGGCTTCATTCTATCGAAAATATTGTCAAATATACTAAAGAATATAGAATATATAAAAAAAAAACATAGATTTCTAAATGGGATTTTTTCTATTTATATTTTTACTCTTCTCCTTCCATATTTGTCTTGATAAACCTTTTTAAAAGCCTTCTTACATCCTTACGATCTCTATTTGGAACAAATTTACAGCTTTCAACCTTCCAACTCCGGCCGAGGTATTGGAAACTACGTCGGTTGTGTAAACTGGTCTTAAATAACGACTTTCACCTTCCATCTTTTAAAATAGAAGGTTTCGTCAATTGCAATATACGATTACGCTACCGCTTACAGCAGATACAAATTTGAGATTTTGAACTTAAAACCCTCTACACTCAAATACACCGTCCCATCTCAACCTAATACAAAAAACAATACATCCTCTGCACGCTGTCAACGAAAGTACCTTCTTTCGCATTTTTCCCATCAACATTAACGCGCTCCGAGGTAATTAAGTAGGTGTGGACATCCCCATTTCCTGGCATTCATGAGACATTCCAGCTAATTTCTGTTCATCCTCTGTCTCCATCCCAAGCTCAGAGCCATAAATGTCAAGCAATGTTATTTTATGTCTTAACGAACGCCCTCTCCATTGTCTAATATGTCCACCCCCTCCATCCACATACACACAGAAACTCAGCGAGCTCCTTGTGCTCACGCAAACTTCAATTTGTGAAAAGAAATAAATCTTTAGAGCTCTCTCTCGCCAGAGTCGTTACTCGTCGTGTAGCCCATTGTGTTTATGGGAACACCTCGTCAAAGACTGGCCAACAAGCAGTTGGGTATTGGGATACGAAAGGACTCTTATATTGAGAAAGTTGCTTGGCCCCCGTAAAATAATCCTCGTTCCTGATGAAGCAGCAGCACCAAATGAGCGCGCGTATAAAAATCGCGTGTGTAACACGAAATACTTACCACCCCCTGCCAAAAAGCGAGAGCGAATTTGTCAAATGGGAAAACATTAATTAGAACTTGGGTCGTAACCCAGGAGCATTCACTGAGTTATTGTAATCCGGCAGGATATGCTGTGTGCGGTCCACTATACACACCGAAACCGAAACCGAACCGGCAGTGAACTAGAACCAATGAGACAAAATTCCTGTATACCATTTGACAAAGGACCACGCAGTGAACGGATATAACCATAAAACAAAAGAAACGAATCCTAATTCTGGACCGCCTTACTACACTAAGAAGCTTACTTACGGTATAGGTAGGTATATAGTATGGCGAGCCATTGAAAGTTGTCCTCGCTGGTGAGTAGATAGACAGAGAGCAGCTGGG
Source organism: Cheilosia impressa (assembly GCA_948293265.1). Taxonomy (NCBI): domain Eukaryota; kingdom Metazoa; phylum Arthropoda; class Insecta; order Diptera; family Syrphidae; genus Cheilosia; species Cheilosia impressa. The sequence continues at coordinate 41,875,737 of OX411882.1, read as the reverse complement.
GGCGCAGAGCGAGAGAGCTCATGCAGTCATTAATCTCGTAGCACGCCATAAAACAAAAGCAATTATTTGTGTCGGTGTTGTTGTTGTTGGTGTTTGTATTGTTTTTTCCGTTCGTTCCTCATAATATTTATTAGCGCATCCAAGGATAACGAATGGCGGTCGTTTAATTGATCCCTTTTGTGTCCTCAATGTCCAGACGAGATGGCGGGGGTGGAGATTTCCTCTCCGCTATTGCATTGCAATAACAAGGTGATTATCGGAGCTGGGAGTAAATTGTGCCGGAGTGTGTGGGCTGCGGGGCTGATGGGGCGCTTTAAGTACCACGTTACATATTGTCGGTGATTACAGGAAAATTGGGGCGCTTTTCTGAGAGACATTTGTCAAGTTGTTTAAGTAGTTACGGTTGGGTGTGGTATGGGACAATGGCGATTCCTGGTCTTAAGCAATGGGTTAGCTACGTGCTCACTTCTTACAAACAAAAAAACAAAACAAAAGCGCCCTCTCATATTCCAAAAGCACGACAAAAATAATTATTATGTATTTACTCACATTTATAATCCACGCAAATATAAAATTATAAATCGCACTTTACTTTTGGTATGGAATTCAATAAGACTATTAATTCAGTCAAATAAGAACACAACGACACATTCTTACTGCAATTTGACTAGAAAGAGAAACACACAGAAGTACAAAAAAAGATAACGCGCAAAATATAGCTGCTTGCTTACACTTACACTCTACTTTCAAGTTTTATCGCATTTGTTTGCGCTTACCCTTCCGTATATTTTCCTGTGCTTTGCTTACGACTGGTAGAGGTAGTCAAATTCCACACTTATACAGATTGTAGGAAATTCGGTAGCGCAATTTTTTACGCTAAAATGCTACAAGCAGGAGACTTTTCTATGGGAGTTTTAGATTGTGCGTGTGCGTGCAGGTAGGGAATTTGAGGTATCTCAAGTTGTAACGCTAAAGAGTATTTCAAGTGAAACTTATTGCATGGGGGTATTGTGTTGTGTGTTTGTGTAGGCAAATATTATTTGTAAATGATAGTTTTGTTATTTAGTATGTCATTGATTATTGCAATTATTAATCTTCATAATTACTTTAACCTCGTTATTTGCTGTATTTTGCGTATATGTATTTCAATTTATTTTCTTGGTTTAGCGCCGCTAAACTAGCTAACTGAGAGGAATCGCCCCTGGTATGGGACAAAGCAAACCAAGGAAAAATTGATGAAAACGATGATACAGTCATCTGTTAGCTATACCATCTACCATCATCTTCGATACAATCTCAAAAATCTGCGGTCTCGTTTGACATTCTGGAAACTCCTTCCTCTTTAGATTGCTTCGAAGGAACATTAACAACATTTTCACTACAAACAAGTGCTTAAATTTGAATACCAACGCATGCATCCTTAAACGCAGTACCGACTCACAAATTATCCATTTCACCTGGCAGTGCGTTCAAAACCTAATTTAGCATCCTGTTCGCATGCATTAAACAAACCAAACCCAGCTTGTTCACCACGAAAATAATCACCATTCCCAGCCTCCAAGTGCCCGCATACCCGCAGTCCTGTACGAAGGATCAGACGTCTTAGTCAATTTCCTCCCGAAAATCACAAAACCGCACGCACTTTACGGTTCGCATATATTCACCGCCGGAGGCCATTAAATCTCTCAGCCATGATGAATGCTTAGCATAGCTGACGCTCCACTAAGATACTGTTGCCACAGGAACTAGGCGTTACACACACACATACACATCCAGGCGCCCACATATGCATCGCATTTCTTGAAGTACGATATAGCGTTCGGAAGGAAGTCATCTAAGTCATTCGCATATAGTCGTCGCCCACAGGATCCGTTGTGTTTTTTGTCAGCCGGATAATACCATAAGTAAACCGTGAAAGGAGCACGTATATGCTGTTGGGGTTAAGGACTCAAATGATTTTAAATTGGCTTACAACGAAAGAATGGGGCGATGGGAGCTACGTTATCCTGGTTATTCCATGCGGAATTTCAAAACATAAAATAGGGAGGAATTTGGTTGAGGGGCTTGGTGGAATCCAATCAGAGTGGGAATCAGTGGGTTATTGAACATGATGCCAACGAAAATCTTCAGGACAGACAAAAGAACATTGACACTTTGGTGTTAGGTGGAACTATTTCCGACTGTGGCAGCATGCTCCTGGGCATGGAGTTTTTGTAGGGAACAAAGATAGGATGGGTTAATCCTTGGACACGTGAACGGACGCCTTATGACAATCCGCATCAAGTCTTAATTCGCTTGAGGATGGTATGTGCTCACCCCGAAAAAATAGCGACAATAAGAAAGTTTCTACGAGCTTCTCGACTAAAAACACCATGAACAATGTCCTAAGTGTAGGACTTTAAAATGATAATCAGTGATTTTATGACTGTCATAAGTAGCCAAAAATTTATAAAGAAGCATGACAGTCACCAGTCGCAATCAACTTTGAAAACATACAAGAGTTTCGATCAACATAAGCAAAGTAACCGGCCAAAGCTAAGGGTGCATAACATAATCGACTATCGCTCAGAGCTTACGTGGCCACCGCCATACAATTTGATATGTTTTAACTTTTAGAGTAGCTTTGCGCAGTCGCTAAAAACATCAAAGACGATCAAAAATGGACCCGCAGCCTATGACATACATGCAGCCGAAGACCATCGCCGCCAAGTAGCCATCAGAGGTGCTGCAACTTCTAGTTCTAGTTCCACAGACTTGCCAAAGAGTGCCGGCAAGCTGTACAAGAAGATGAGTAAGATTCGCGATCGAGGACATAAAGAACGCTGCTCCTCTAGGAACAATGCCCGGAAGTTTTCTTTGCATTTATAAAACTTATAAAATTTGCATTTATAAAATAGGACTTCCGATAGGCAATAAGGCATGAACCGAGGCTGCTGGAGATGAACCAGGAAACGTTTTGCAGTAAAGTAATAGTCAGTGGTGAGGATACAGAAAAACACCTTGTCGGACTGTCAAACAACTTCAATTGAATTCTGTCTTCAGACAAAGCGGCTCACCTCAAAAAGCTCACCTCAAAAGTCTCGTCTCGCAGAAAAAATGAGAGTTTCGCTTTAAAAATTAGACAAAAGTTAAGAGATTAGCACTATCAAGACTTAAGTGCAAGTAGGGTCATAACTTCCTAAGAAACCATCCAATGACACTAAATCTTAAAGATGACGGCATATCTAGAAGTTGCGGAGACGATGAGGTCTACGAGAACACACCTCACTTCCTTTGTAACTGTCCGAGTCTCTGTCACTTGAGGAACTGAACACTTGGAAGCTATTACTTGCATGACTTACACGAGCATTTTGATGTCTCACTGTCTTGTCTTTGATGTTTGTGAGGACATCGAGATGGCTGCACAGGATCTGGTAGCCCCAAGAAGGAAGGATATGAAGACAACCGATACAACGACAACGGTTAGCCCCCCCCAAAAGAGCATCACAATGGGTCCACAAGGACCTAAGTCTTTGTACCTACCCAAACCTATTCTACCCCTTCAAAGCCCTAACCTTTTGATCTTTGGTCGTTTATCAATAAAAGTCCTCCTCTAAAACCCGGCCAATTTAAACGGTACTAAAAACAATTTTACTGCCCACCATTGCTTGAACAACTGGTAAAGCTGTCTGTATTTTATTTCCTATGTTTTCTTCAATGTGACATAAAGCCTTCTCCACCACCGGCATGTACAAAAAACATCCCCCAATCCTACTTCAAACATTATCGTCACATGTCACTGTAATCACACACATCACGCCATCCGCAAACTGCCACTGCCACTGCCGCTGCCACACAACCCTCCTTCACATCAGAGAATCAAATTCCCATTCGATCCATATAAGCCTCTTACAAGCAATAAACAATTAAGACTACACCAAACGGGCTTTGCGTTCGCATCAAGGACATCAACTCCCCTATCCACTCAAAAGTCACATAGTAATAATAAAAAGAAACCCTGAGCAAACTTTTAAATGTGCGACATTTATTTTTATTGCTCGAGGAAGATTTGCTGCCAGTTAAACGGTACGAGGATAACACCGATGTCGCCGGGGGGTGCCATGGGAATGCCGCAGCGCCATCCCCTGACACACACTCGTATGTGCGGTGTGGCATTGTCTTCAATTCGCATCTGACATTTGCACGTATCCAAACGTCTTCCGTCAGAACGGGCTATCATATCCTTTAACAGATCACACACTACTCCCCCCATCTTCATGCGAAGACAAAAACACTTAACGGTTAACCGAGGCACTTTTTTCTAAGCTATAGCTGCCGTCTATTTTTAACCGTTTGTGGGGTTCCCATTGTTATCCGATGGGCTCCAGACTAACAAAGGGGTGGCAGCGGAATGTTTGTCTAGGCCGGTTGCTTGTCCTTCTGCTGTATTAAACAATCATTCAGAGTTTCCTGCTCCCAATGGGGGAGAAAAGACCCTCTGGTCGGGGGTAGCGGGTTCGTTTTTAAGTCTGTTTCCCTTGGAGCGGTTTACAGAACAATGTGTGTCTGTTCTTTCCGTTTGTTGTTCTGTTTCAAAAGTTCGTTGGGGTGACGATGTCAATTCCCACATATTGAAGGATATTAGCAGGTGGTTTACAAAGGTTTACGTGGACGATTAAAGGGTCAGCTTGAGTCGATTTAAAGTCAGAAGCCATATTTTTTGTAGGGAAACCTATAGTTGGCTGGAAAATCAAACTATTCGTCGATGACACAACTACACACCTAATCCGATCACATGCGTCTAACAACCAACACCCCATCATATAATTTGATCAATTGACATACGTGAGTGAAGTTTTTTATCTACAAAAATCTGTACTAGTTAGGCATTTATTATTTAACGGAACCCCATGCACCCCCACCGTCCAACACACCAGTCATAAACATGACTTATGGCCGAGGTAAGTGAACCACTCCATGCATATACGAGCCGAGTGTATGCGGCTACCGAGAGTGAGAGTATAAGCTACTTGCAGCGATAAGGACGATAGTGACTGCGAATTACTATGTGTGCTCGTGTCCCTAGCGGATTCCCGGCGAGGATCATAAATCTTTATTGAACTTGTCATTATTGATTTCGACTATGGTGCGCGCTGGGAACGCATAGCGGACTGGGCAGCTGCCGATTCCGAATCTGATGTCACCCGCCTGGCTGTTCGGGACGAGGGGAGACTGCGCTTGTGTGATTGAACTTTTAACATTTCTGGGTGAAAAATAGTTGCAAAGATAATAAAGTAATTTCTGGTCACTTGAGCTTACCTATACACTGGCCACCCCGTGGTGCCAAGCAATGGCATATGCGATGGCAGCCCCCCTCCTCCCGTCTGTGCCGGAATGGATTGGAATTATTTTTGTCCAGATTGCCGGGCTCGTAAATCACTTGAACGTTGTCATAAATATTAAAACATCTTATCTGTGCGAGGAGGACTTAGTTGCATGTGTGTAGTAGTGAGTTATGATGTGGGTGGGGGCTTGCTGTGGAGCCGAGCTAAGTTAATTATTTATGTGGGTTCGTTTCATGAAACCATGGTACTCGAGGAAAAGTTGAGAGCTGTTAGTAGATATACTGCCACCAGGAGATGTAATCGGATTTTGCGATACACTTATACATGGGACAACATTTTTGGAACCTGAACAAGTGGTTAAGTTTGTCCCAAATAAAGTCATTCCCACTATAAGGGGGGAATGTTTCCTTTACTCGTTGTCGCAATGCTGAAAATTGGGTTAGGTTCTTCTTCTTTGGGTAGGTATTCTTGTTTCCTTTAACAAATTTGCCATCTGAAAGTGGGAGCATGCAAAGTGGAAATTCGCATTCAAAATTTAAAAGTGTTGAAGGCCGTGAGACTTTTACTTTTCGTAGAATTTTTTGTTTGAATTTTTGTTGCTTAAAAACTCTCAGTTGTTACCTCACGGTAGCCCTGAACAGAAAAAAAGCTTTTACACTCAACTTGAGTAACTCAGCAGGAGGCACTGCCCTTTGAAGAAAAAATGTTATTTGATAAGTACACTATAATAGGACAATTTTGAGTTTGGTCTTCAAACCAAAGTCCCAAACGGTTCTTCATGGAAATAAATGAGTACCTAAATATAAGCCACTACTGGCGTCGAAGTGAGTTCTCAAACTGTTGGGCTTGCGTTAAAGATTCAATATATCTGAGAAGGGAAATGTAGCAGCGTGCAAAAGTAATAGGTACCTACCAGGTGGAACTTTATACACTTTTTCACTTTAACTCCGCCAGTTCAAAAACAGAACAAATTCCCATAACTTCGCCACAATTTTATATTTTAACAACTAAATAGACAGCAACTAAAAGTCTTTTTTCATATTGGTTTAACAAGCTTTCTTTTTTTTAACCTTATGTCTTTAAAAATTGATGGATCTTCCAAAGACACTTTACTGTCATAATTGGCATTTCTTTGATATTTACATTACCTATGTTTAGTATTGTTTAACGAAAATCTTGTATCGTTTTGTAGGACATAAATACACACCCGCACAACCTCATTCACTGTTTCAATATTTGTAAACGCTTGCTGAGTTGTGCCAATAATGTCAATACCATGAAACACAAGCGTTTAGAAAATGGTGCTATTGTGGTTAGATTGCAAGTTCAGCGCAATTTTCTCAAGTCTGTTGTTGAAGAATTTACATAAAAACTAATCAACTTAGCTTAATCCTTTTTTGACAACAAAGCTCTTGATAAAATTGTTAACCTTAATGGAGCAGCGAGAGTTCTACATTGACATTCTGTACAATTCGACGAATTTGTTGAGGATATGCAGAACTGGATATGGCTCTATATAGGTTAGGATTAGTTAAGGGAAGTTGTGAGATTGTCACAACAGATCAGGAACCATATCGGGCCCATCGCCATCCCCAGATGATTCTATATAACTCAACTCGTCTCCATAAATGCTTTTCTCTGCAGCCTTGAAGTCGATAAAAAAAATGATTAGTACCTACCAATCCTGAGTTCTTAAGTTTTCTTAAACATCTCTCAGTTGTCTGTTTAGGGTTCTGAAAATCGCACAGGTTGGGGTCATTTTGATCATTGACAAATAGCTGCAGGAGGCATTTAAACAGTAGGTATAGCAGATGTGATTTGGTACATTATTAAGACGCTGCTGCCTCTATAGTTGAAGATGTTTCAAAGGCCTCTCCTGGAGCTTCTCTGATTGGGCACACATTTTTTTTCTGACCAAATTTAGAAAATGAGTTAACGCATACGCCATCCAACAATAAGCAGGCTGCGTCCGGTTCGAAAGATAGGTCCAAAAACATTGGTTAAGACTTTGAAGAGGCTGTTAGTGCTATAGAGATCTTTTGGACTTAAGTCCTGGTAGTGCCATTCTTAATTAACTATGGTCGGGTAGACAGAACTTCTGACATCGCATCAGGTGGTGCCTTGGTCTGACTAACAACGTAACTTTGTTCGTTTTAGTATCTAAACCGTCTTCAGAGGCGATTTTTCTGTAGTTTGAACATGAACCTCAATATTCTTGCGTTTTAGAAGGGACTCTACTAAAGCAGATCAAAGATTTTAATTTTAAATGAATTGCAGAGCAGAGGTGCTACGATAGATTTTTGAGGTGTCAGATTTTAAAAAAATTTAACGTGCCCCCGTAAACAAAAAACAAAAGGTTATTAATTTTTTTTTTCGAAAGATATCAAACAATACCGAATTCTTTTAAATGTGTCAAAGAAGTGAGCAGAACTGAACCTATATTTCTGTCAAATACATTTGTCTACTTCTGCATATGAAAAACAAACAAGTGTCAGATTAATTGAGCCACCTTCCTTTTTGTATCATGCAAGACCATATCGTTCTGCGTCGACACAACTCGTGAGCACATTTTTCGTCACTCAACACACCGAACACTTGCACTGTTTGTCATCGCAACACCCCCGTTTGTCATTAATGAAGTCACCCACCCACCCAATTCAGTTAGTACCTGTTGTGTCACTTATCTGTCTGACAATTTATCGAAAGCTAATCCCACCACATGAACTATGACGCCAAAGGCTATATACCTACCCTCAGACTTTTTTATTATACCAACACAAAAAATAGGAAACAATAAACCAACAAAGCAAACACAACACTCACTCCCCTTCCACAAACGAGTATAAGTGATGTCATACAAAGCGGCTACAAATGATTTCTAAGCCTGATTGATCGACAATTAAGTGATTGTCAAATGATGAATCCGTCCGGGATTAGCACGCTCCCCCATATGCGCCTGTGACATGTGATTACACGTTTTATTGGTTTTGTGAGTTTTTTATCGACACACCCCATACAGGTCAACATGATTGCACGACGCACGTTCATCAATCTGACAGATGTCCGAGCAGGCTGTGGGCCGACGTACGTTTGGGGGGCGCTGAATGAGGGATTACTTCTCGCCCCCACATACAATGACAATAATTCCAAGGATCTGCCATTACTCGCAGTCCCAAAATGTGGACCATTAAAATGCACAAGTTGTTTCTCACGCTTCAGCCTTAATTAATCCTTCGCCATGCGAAATGGCCAATAATTTACTCGAATTCAGGACTCATTACAGCCGGGCGAGAGGAAGTGAAATCCAACAACCAGGTCACGGAGGATACACAGCGCCATTTGCAACCACCCACATCATTATCATTATCATCTACGCATGGACATCGCATTAACCGCAACACATTAAGGAGCCGGGTTTGGATATTCCGTAGTCGATGGTCGTCTAAGCTTCCTTTCATGTCCTTAATTGCTTTCTTCGAATAGGACATTGGTCCTGATGAATGTCTTTTTTCTTCTCCTGCGTGTGCGTTTGTTTTCACAACAAAAACCTGTCAAAGGACACATATCTCTCCGCATCATTGATGAGATACGTTCTTAATGAGATGTTGTCCATTTGCCTCCGTTCGAGGGGAGGGCCAACTTCCAGGGCAATTAAATATCCTTTTATTTTGTGTCACATTTCATTCGAAGAAAACACTTCAGTGCCCCCACCGCCTTCACATATATACGACCGACCGAAGCGGGTTAGAAATTCCATTCGCATCTCACGTCGGCTCAATTGAATCTGATAAGGAGCCAAACATCAGAAATGCACACACAGAATGCCCACTTCGGGGAGAGGGTTCGCTGCGGCCGAACAATGTGAGGTGGGATAGAATCAGAATCACTTAAATGCAGGTGGGGTCGGTATCATATGGGTATAATCTCTTTGTGCGTCAAACCGAATGTAAAGGAAAAATTTCCGCTTAAATCAGCTTTCAGTTCTTTTGCGCGTGGATGTTATCCTCTTTCACCTGAGGTAATTCTCCGAATAATTCTGCGGCGGGCTTTGGTCATAAGTGCGACGATATAGTGGATCAGGGTTTATCGGCAAAATATCAACGGAAGTGCGAACGTGAATGGTTTTGGTAAGTGGCGCGTCCTTAAGCATGTCCAGCCTTGAGAAGAATAAGTGCTCATTTAGAAGGAAGTTGCAGTTTTCTTTTTATATGAACTCAATACGGTTTTGGCCGGGGAGTGGGTCTTGTTAGTTATGTGAGTGCGGGTCCTTTGGAATTGATTCGGTATATCCTATATGGCTTTTGTCCGAGTGGGGGGTTTTTTTTTTAAGTGAATTGAATTTGGCATAATGTTTGTTCAGCTTAACTTCCTGTTGATCGGATTGGGGGTGTATATCATTGAACAGTTTTAAGTAGGTTTTGGTTATAAGATAGTAAAGCCGACATAGAGTATTAAATAAGGCCCCCAGCTCAGACAGGTGGCTTTGGCATAAAAGGTACAGATTATTTTCCAAATCTGCTTGCAACTCAAACAGGAAACATCACAAAACGCCGATGACATAACGAAAGCAGTGGATAGGGTTGCGTTCTATAACCCGAAAACTATCGCTAGTGTCAAAATTTAAAATATGCCCAACGATTAAAAAAATCGAGAGGGATGGACCGAGGCGCGCTGCCATTAGAACCGCCGCGTCTCCCCTATGTGTCTTCGATTCTACCAAAATTATCTGGAAAGCAATCCATCTGGGGCCGCTTCTGCATTTAAAAAAAAAGATGTGCTCGCAAACTATAGCCATGAGCAGCTTCACTAATCTTTCCAAGCTTTACAGAGGGGAAGAGGTTAGAATTCCGCTTAAAGTCGTAGGCTGTGTAATTTTTTCCGAGATTTACGCCCGTAAGTCGTATATCGTCTATTTCTTCTCACAATCTTCTCCAATCAGCTCATCTTCGCTACGATTTTAGTACTGCAACATCATGAAATCCGAAATGAAATCTGCAAAGGAAAAGGCATTGGGAGGTGGAGTTGGGCTCAGAGGTAGAAACAATTCTAGGAATCTCTAAACCAATACCCAACACTTAGCCTACCACATTATTTCGATGACAATATTGTCCTTTTCGAATTTCCGTTTATTTTCGAGACACACACTCGTTTAGTTGACAGTCCCTTCAACATCCCCCGGGTCACCCTTCAAGACAACTATACCTGGAGATGAAATTTTCTCCCTCAACGACAGCACTCACTTCGTCATCTCGGCTTTTAACTTTTCGCCCCAAAGTTTGGACGTTTTCTGCAATCTCATCCAGTTAATAAGGATCAACGTGAACAAAATTAAAAATGTCATCTTGAATCCTAATGACTATGGAATCGAATGTGGCACATACACCCTGGAGGCCCATCATCAAAGTTCCTCTCGCACTACAGTTAATTAAATGTCAGCAGCAAAAATCACAAGTATGTACTTTGCTCCATAAATCACTGTCCCTCAACAGCAGAAGGAACAACAGAGCGCTTTGTCACTAACTCATCACGTCGTCGTTGGTCGCCAAGATGGAATCCCCATCTTAACAGTCACTTATTTCGGTTCAGTGAACTAAAATTGCAAGTCACATACTTTCACACCCCGAAAATCCAAAAGATGAAGCATTGCTTTTCTGGATTCTGGTGGGGAGGCTGCCAAACAAACACAGAGAGGTCATGTTCATGTGTGCTTTGTGGAGGGGTGCGGGATGGACCCCCGTACTCAATCCTTAATTGCTCACTTCAATGTGATGTCCACCGGCAGGAGTGTTTTCTTGAAGATATGAATTGGTAGTTGGTAGATGTCCACGTTGAGGTTTCTTTTGACGTTTTATCAGAAGGCCGGACAATGCCGCCAAATTCACGAATCAATGGGCAACCAATTAAGTGTTTTGGAAGTCTTGTTTTATCTTTTCTTTGGGATGATTACAGAAGTTCTCCGGAGATGTTCATTTGCCGTTGTGTTTGGCATTTTTCGCAATTGAGTTTGGCAAAGAAAGTTTTACTGTGGAGTGGATGCTAAAGAGATTCATTTATATGGATTTTTAATTAGGCAAATGAGACTGCATACGTTTTAAATGCAGTCTAATTTTTCGCTATAAATAGAAGGTATTTGAAAGGTCTCAGTATGTAGAAGAACATTTCTTGGCAAGCGTTTTGAAACAGTCCACAAACGCACACTTAATAACGTCAAATAATATATCGCACATGACTGTGCGCTGGACTTTGAATAGGGAAAATGTATTTCTATGCAAAGGTTATGGGTCTGTTTTGTCAACCATTTGTTTTTGGCCAATTGAACTGCAAGTAGTTAAAGAGTTTGTTACGAACGGGGGTCACAAAACTCGTATAAAGGAGTATCCACAGATAACAAACACCATGCAGATAAGGAAATAAGAAAGCGTATGAAATTTATTAAATCGCTAACTATGCAAAAGCATAAGAATTGTCATAGGTTTTAAGACAGTATGCAAGCGCACACTCTATGTAGATCAGATAGTACATCGCACACGACTGTGCGCTTTGCCTTAAAAATTGACGAGCTCTAAAGCTTCTATTTCATAAAATATTACGTTTTTAGCCGTTTGTACAGATAATATGCAAGGCCATTTGCCATTTCAAATAAGCCCGTCACAGCTTAAAATACGCTGTGGCAAAACGCCGAACCCTAAACGCACTCCAACACACTGTAAATCAAATCAGTCATACAAAAGATGTCATAAGCGGTTTTCTGAGCAGTTTGGCATATCGTCAAATGCACCAGAATGATATACTTTATAACGCACACTTAATGTGCGCTTAACCATTCGAGCAAGTAAATATTCGTAGCTTCATTAACATGATGTAGTGACAGCATCTTCGGATCGCTATCAGTGCGAACAAAAATGTAACAATTTACAAACAATATTTAAAGTCAATATACTTGTGGCTTTTAGGAAGGATGTTATAATAATATACCAGATCCAACAAATTTTGTGCGCTATCCCCAATTATCATAACGATCTGAAAACAGGTATAGCCTGAGGGATTCCATAATTTCAGAAAGCTAAAGCTGTCAACTTAGTTTAGACGAAAAACAGATATTGCACGATCATAGACCCTCAAATTTTGTGCGCTAGCAAACCGAAACTTATTTTCACTAGGCATAGTTTTTTTTTTTTTTTTTTTTTTTTTTTTTTTTTTTTTTTCCGAGGGTAGGTGAAAATCTTCCAAAGACACTATGAGAATAGCAAGCGCGTGCTCATAGTAGTGTCAGATTTCTACTGACTAAAAACACCACCCTTCGATAAATTGTTAGATACTGCAACTAAGGTAAAACTTATCAAGCAATTTTTCTATAACGAAATAAAAACACTTTTGACAGGTTACTTTCCACTGAAAGATCCTGCATGTTCCGCAATTAAGACGCGGTTAATCCTTATCTTGCCAAGTCGAAAGGTTTCGTTCTTTGTAGTCGGCGCAATAAATTACTCTCATCCAAAATTTGTCGGACTGTATTGTTGATATGCCCGATTAGTCGGTTTCTATGCTTTCGCGCGAAGCTTCTAGTTTCAGCTTCGATTGTAGGAATTCCGAGATCCCTGTGGATATCGTCGTTTCTAGTATACCACGGTGCTTGGACAATTTCTCTTAGTACTTTATTTTGAAAAGTTTGTAAAATATTGGCATTTGTTTTCTTGGTACAACCCCAAAGTTGTATTCCGTAGGTCCACACCGGCTTTAGCACTTGCTTGTATAAAAGCAGTTTGTTCTCGGTACTGAGCTGGGAATGTTTTCCGAGTAACCAGTACATTTCTCTATATTTGATATCGAGTTCTTTACGTTTCATTTTCACGTGCGAATTCCATTTCAGCTTTGCGTCGAGTGTCATTCCCAGGTATTTGGCCTCGTTAGCAAAGGGTATTCGAGCCAAGTTTAGGAAAATTGGCAAGTCATTAGTTTTCCTATATGTGAAATTTACGTGAACAGATTTAGTTTCGTTGAGGGCGATCCGCCAGTCCCTCGTCCATTCATTTACTTTATTCAGTGTGGTTTGCAGCTTTGCAGTCGTTTCTTTGATCGTATTACCTACTGCAAGGATAGCGGTGTCGTCGGCGAAGGTAGCAAGGATAGTGCCATCTTCTCTTGGTATATCGCGAGTATATAACAGATACAGAAGCGGCCCAAGGACGCTTCCTTGCGGTACGCCGGCCGAAATTTCTTTAAGCTCCGAGTATTCTACACCATGTCTAACACGGAAGAGTCTGTTCCCGAGATATGATTCTAGGATATCATATAGGCTTACGGGGAGAATTTGTCGTAATTTAAATTTTAAGCCGTCGTGCCACACCTTATCAAAGGCTTGTGAGACGTCGAGGAATACGCTTGAGCATATCTTTTTTTCTTCAAATGCTTTCTCTATTACGTCAGTAATTCTATGCACTTGGTCAATCGTCGAGTGCTTGGTTCTGAACCCAAGCTGGTGGTCAGGGATTAGATTATTATCTTCTATAACCGGTTGTAGGCGCCTAAGTAATATCCTCTCGAAAACTTTAGATATGACTGGAAGAAGCGAAATTGGTCTATACTGTTATGTACGGCCATATAACAGGAATTTGTTTAGTTCAATAGCAGGAGAGTGAGAGAGCGAGTGAGTATTAAGTTGGGTTCGTAAGTAACCGGTTGAATAAAGAAAACGTGTATTCCTAAGTAAAGGCTCAGACTTTGGATTTTTTTTCTTGCTCCCCGCTCAACAAGAACATTTTAATGGCGACGAGGATGGGATATGCATAGACTGCAAATCAACAGTAAATCCATTTGTACAAACTGATCACTATCCAATTCCAAGGATAGATGACATTTTATCAAGTTTTTCGAATTGTGGGTGTTTCTGCATATTAGATCTTGCAGGTGCTTTCCAACAGGTTGCCCTATCGCAAGCTTCGCAGAAATTTGTGACAATAAACACTCACAAGGGTCTGTTTCGGTATACCCGATTACCTTTCGGTGTTAAGTCGGCACCATCTAGTTTTCAATGTGTTGCAGATAGTATTCTACGAGGGCTAAAGTCTGTGAAATGTTATATTGATGACATAATTATAGGGGGAATAAACTATGAGGAGTGTAAGCAGAAGTTGCTACTGGTTCTTGAGAGGTTTAAGGAGTATAATGTGAAAGTTCGACTCGAGAAGTGTACATTTTTTGAAACGTCTGTGGAGTATCTTGGCCATGAGATTACTATTGATGGAATAAGGCCAAGGAAAGATAAGATGGAGGCAATTTTAAGCGCCCCTGCTCCAAAAGATTTAACATCCTTGAGAGCATATATAGGGCTTCTCAATTTTTATAATAAGTTCATTCCGAACTTGTCTACTCGATTAGCGCCATTGTATAATCTTTTTAAGAAAGATTCGAAATGGTTATGGGACGAAAAGTGTGAAAGTACATTTCAAGAAAGCAAAAAATGGCTTTTTGACAATAACTTGTTGACTCACTACAATCCGGATAAGCAATTAGGGCTAGTTTGCGATGCCAGTTCATATGGTGTAGGAGCCGTTTTATTTCATATAGAAGTAAACGGAGAAGAAAGGCCGATAATGTTCATATCTAGCTCGCTATCGGAAGCTGAAAAGCGATATTCACAGATTGAACGGGAGGCATTGGCTGTGGTATTTGCTGTGAAGCGCTTCCATAAATATTTATATGGAAACAAATTTCTTATTTTTAGTGACCACAAGCCTCTGGAGGTAATATTTGGTAGTAAAAACACAAATGCAATAACGGCTGCAAGATTGCAACGTTGGGCATTGATATTGTCTCAATATGATTACCAAATTTCATACAGAAAGGGGTCAAAAATGGGGAATGCGGATGCACTTTCAAGGTTGCCATTGGAAGAAAAGACAAATATTTCAAGTAACCTTATTAATGTTTTTAATATTACTGGAAACTTACCAGTCAAAAAGGAAGATATAGCACGAGAAACTATAAAAGACGAGTATTTGTCAAAAATTTTTAAATATATTGAAAGCGAGTGGCCAAATTCCTTTCAGAATAGTGTCTTGCAGAAATTATATAATAAAAGATTGGGACTGTCTATATGCGATGGATGCATTATGCTAAGCAACCGAGTTGTTATTCCTAACTGTTTCAAAGAATATGTCCTTAATTGTTTGCATGATGGTCATATCGGGATAGTTCGGATGAAAAGCATTGCTAGGGGTTCTGTATGGTGGTTAAATATAGACCGCGATATTGAACATTTCGCCCAGAGTTGCGAAGTATGTCAACAGATGGAAAAAAAGTCCGGTTCAATAGGTCTTTCTCGTTGGCCACAAACCACATACCCTTTTGAGAGGGTGCACGTAGATTTTTTTTATTTCCAAAGAAATGTTTTTCTTATTATTTTTGACACATTTTCAAAATGGATGGAGGTAATCCTAATGAATAAAACCACAGCTGTAGATGTGATTCGTGCATTTCGAAAATGTTTTTCCACTTTCGGTTTACCAAAGGAAATAGTGTCTGACAATGGACCACCATTTGGTTCAAAGGAACTTAAAGAATTCTGTTTGGCTAATGACATAAGGCTAACAAAAACCCCTCCGTACCATCCTGAATCAAATGGTAGCGCCGAACGCGCCGTTCAGACGGTGAAGTCATCGTTAAAAAAATATCTTTTAGATTTCAAACTAAAGCCGCTAACGATTCAGGCAAAATTAGATAACTTCCTTTTCCGGTATAGAAATTCGCCTACAACTTCTGACAATCTGACACCATCCTCAAAAATTTTCATGTATTCACCTCGAACCATAATAGACCTTCTTAAGCCAAACGACAGCAACGATTCCAATAATTTTTTAAATGGTTTCAATAATAAAAAAGGGGTGAAAAATTATTTTTATAACAATAATCCTTCCTGTAGAAATAAAATGTCCCCAGTTAAATTTAAAATTAATGATTTCGTCTGGTACCGTACAACGAACAACAATATGGTTAGGTGGAAACCTGCAAAAATTGTGAGAATAATTTCAAAATCTATTTACATTGCGAAAATTGGAAATGATTTACGTAAGGTTCATGGTCAGCAACTAAGGGCAAGGGTCAGAAGAATGGTGCACTTTGACACTGCTAAAAGAGTTGTTTTCGAAAGCATTGATGAGCAACAGGAAACAACGATAAAAAATGAAAATATTGCATTTCCTATGAAAGAAAACTTACAGAAGGGGAGAAAGCGTAAAAGAGAAGTTAACTACTCAAGCGATGAATCTACTTCAATTCAACCAAAAAGAGAAAAATCGACTAGAATCGTAAAAAAACCAGTAAGATTTTCCTCTGTATTATATGAAAAACAGAAACAAAACTAGATTAATTAATTAAACTAATATTAATAAATAAATATGTGTATATATAAAAATATTAAATACCTATATGATATATGTATTAATTATATAAACAGAATGTATTAAAAGAAATTTCGAATGTATATATATAAATAGAATTAATTGAAAAAAAAAAAATATATCAAATGTAGGTATGAATAACTTATAATAATTACAACCTTAATGAATTACGAATACTATGAATAGAAATGACTGCAAAGTGTTAGTTATAAGTTTATATCTAAGGTGAAGGGAGTGTTATGTACGGCCATATAACAGGAATTTGTTTAGTTCAATAGCAGGAGAGTGAGAGAGCGAGTGAGTATTAAGTTGGGTTCGTAAGCAGCGCTGCAGCAACTGGCACTTTAGTGCCAAACTGGCACTTTTAAACATGTTTGGCACCTAGGCACTCATTGGCACTTAAAATCTATAAATCTGGCACTCATAAATTAAAAAAATACAATAACCAAACTTCGCAAAAAAAATCTAACATTAGTACATTTGTTTCTCTCCTCCCATTTTGCAATTGACATTCGCATTATGTTTGGTGGTTAAAACAAAAAGTCTTGCTTTTTATGTCAAATTCAAAATAGCTAACGAATTTGCAGAAAAATGCGATTTGGAATCGGCATTGGATAATTAGGCGGAAATTGATGACCCATTGTCGCATGCTGCTAATAAGAGCACCGATAGGTTATATGGCGAAAAATCGAAATTGTTAAAAAATTATCACAGTTAATAGGTTCGGTCGGGTACTTTCTTGCATTAGTAAAATTATTAAAAATTTGCTAAGAAACTGTGCGAATGCGACCACGTACTGAGAAGATTTAAAAAAATGAGAAAGAAATTCATTTCCCCTCTTTTAATTTTTTCGTAATTTTCTACTCGCCGAATTTCGACTTACTGAAAAATTAAAACTGACAACTAAGTGACAGCTCAAAAGATTGACAAGTAAAACTGTATTTATTTTCATCTTCAACGATGCAATTCCAACTTATTTTGTAGATGCTGCATTTTACAAATAACATTTGTTAAACTTTTTGTAAGAAGTCAATTAAAATTTTTAAATTGGCATTTTAAGTATACAAGGCATTGTTGGTATACAAGCAAGTTATTATTTATTTCTTCACATATAAATGAATCTTTTATTTTTTGCTTTTGTACATACAATTTCTTTTTATGAAGTAAAGAGAAATTAAAATATTTTTCGTTTTTGTTTGAATATATGAGTTTTTTAAGGTTTTGTTTTGGAAGTTTGGCACCCTGTGGCACCCATTAAAAAAAAATTGGCACTGTACTTTTTTTTTCAGCTGCAGCGCTGTTCGTAAGTAACCGGTTGAATAAAGAAAACGTGTATTCCTAAGTAAAGGCTCAGACTTTGGATTTTTTTTCTTGCTCCCCGCTCAACAAGAACATTTTATATACGATTTTACTTCATTTGGCGGTTTTCCTGGTTTTAAAACCATAATGACTTCCGCGACTTTCCATTGGCTCGGCACGTGTTTAAGTCTGAGCGCTGCATTTATAATATATAGAAGCTTAATTAATGCTTTTCGAGGTAAAACTTTGAGAACTTCTCCGGTGATCAAATCATAACCAGGAGCTAGGCATAGTTGATATGTGTTGCTTTTTCTAGAAAATGTGATCAGAGAACTATCCCCACTGACCAATTCAACTTAGTTTGCAAGCGCACATGAGTATGTGCGTTTAAGTTTCGCTCATTCGCTCCTACCTTTCAAGTCTGAAATATGAAATTTCAACAAATATCATCTATTGCTAATAGATTTTCTTTGAACTTCCATGTCAATTGCTCCAAACATTTAACACTCTAAACAGTTATCCCTTAAAACAATTACGTACTAGATTTTCATCCCCTGCGGCGTTCAATTAATCGCTCATCCTATTTATCCTGAATTAAACGCATTTTTTTTATTCTCTCAAAGACAAATAGCGTCATTAAATCATTCCGTTGAAACAAAGCACAAAAGCAGACGCTTCCGCCGACCGCCAATTAAACCTGCCAACCGAATGAATTGTAAATTAAGTGGCGGTGTCATGTTTCTACAATTTGCCGTGGATTTTTTTTTTGTATTTTTTTTTCTTGTTCTTGTATCCCAGCCCATATTTTCAGCCTCACCCTCACGCAAAGGCAAACACAGCGCAACCACCTTTTGGAAAACCTCATCTCATCCTTTCAAGGACCCTGTGTGGGCGCGCGCACACTGTGAAGTGTTGTTGGTTAATCAGCGACGAAGTTAGTGTTGGCGCGGCGGTAACGGTGGCCAGCACGCGGTTTTGGCACCACATGTCAACCTTAATTAGTAATTAGACGCCCCGTTAAAGGCGACTTGCGGATGATAAATGGCCGACAGCGAATGGGCATCATTGGGATTTGGGCTTTTAAGAAGGCAGATGTTTCCTTTCTTTTTATTTTTTGTAGGTTGGGATTGACGTCTTTTCTTTTTTGGGAGCGATGGGAAAAAATAAAGAAATTACACGGATCATCTTGTGTAATTATTTCAGGGAGCTTCTCTGATGAGACAATTATGTGCGGTGACCTTTTTTAATGGGGGTTTTCGGGTGAGCGGCAAAATGGCCGTATAAATGAGCACTTTGACAAAAGTAATTTGTATCGAAGCGGTACACAGTTTGAGTTATGATTTTTTTCACGTTTTATACGCCGTCAGCTATACCTCGGCCGTGAATAATGGAACAACCTCCAACCAAAAAAATAGGGTCATATGCGCATAAATAACTGATGACCATTCTGAAACCTTTGCTCTAAAAGGGGGGTGGGGGCTAAAAACCAAAACACGACCCACCGTCGCAGTCACATCCGCCACAGAATGGTGGACTGCGGGTTCCGCTCATAAAAATATCATTGACAGATGATTGGAAAATTATCCCATTTACATACCATAAATTTCCTTCCACCCGCCGGCTGGCAGCAGCAGGAGACCACACAAGAAAAGGAAATCATTTGGCAATCTCAATGTCCCATAAAGTGGCCCATAAAAACCGAGTGGCAATGATAAACTGTAATAGCACTATTCCACATATCACCCCCAAAGGACTCCAATTTGTTGCTGCCGCTTTGTGGAATATGCAAAGAGGGGTTCGCAACCCCTTCATCTGAAAAAGTGTTATGAATAATATGCTGGCATAAAGATCAGGATTTAAGGATGACGAAAAAAAAATTGTCAAACATTACTTACGCTCTATGCTCTGCATATATCTGGGATAGTAGGACTTTTGCTGGTGGTGGCAAATCGAATCCTGGTGTATTCGAAATCGATTTGATGCGATTCACTTGACCGGGAGCAGCCCTCCGCAAAAACAATTTCTCATTCATAACTTAGAAGTTACGGCACCCATGGGATGTGACCGACCGGCAGAGAAATGGACCAACTGCACAAGGATTGCTTTTGTATTCCGACCACGGCTACGTTGCTGCTGGTCAGCAAGGAGCTTCATGCATTTTATACAATTTCGTGTCTCGGTTGGTTTTTTTTTCTCTCTCTCTGTGTAACTTGTTTTTTTTTGTGACCCTTTTGGTTAGAACATTGCCAGGGGGTTGCCGAACTTTGAATTTATGTCGTCGATTAAAGGGAACATAGCATCAGAGGGGTTAAGTCGGATGATATCCTTTTAAACAGTTTGCGATAAATTGGTGAGTTATAAAATTTCAGTTTTACCGCTCCATTGAAGTAATAAGGACAATTTATTGAATTTTGGAGGATGGACGTTGGGGGAGGACCCTTGGACTTCGACGAAAAGCCTGTGCGAACTGATCAAACGGAAGGCGAGAATTATATTGAATTCACCTCATGGGGTTGAGGTTGACATGAGGCAACTCTTACGGTTTTAAAGAATTGCCTGGCGATGGGGAGGGAGTTGTGCCAATTTATGACACCTTGGGGTAATCATTGTTGGTCGATTTTAAAGCGTTCCAAAGAAGACGGTCAGGCGTATGTGTAATGCCAGGCGATTACCCGCTGTAGAAAAGAAAACAATATTTACGCAAAAATTTGCTGCATGGTTGGGATGGGACACTCTTTCACGAACAGCTCGTCATAACTCTGTTGGTATCAGAGCTTGTTTAGTGGTAAGTTCTTCAATTTTTGGACAAAAGCCATCGGTTGCGCTCTACGTTGGTGTAAGAAATATCTACATAAGCCGATGGTCCAAAAACAAAGGCTGTGGCTATGTTTGCTTAATGCACAGGACGAACTTGTGTTATTAATCTTGCCAATCGATTCCTTCCCCTCTATCAAGTTCAATGCTACCTCCAGTTATAATAACTACAACCGGTTGACTGAGGTTGATCTCCATTTTTGCTGGATTCGTCGAAATATTGAGTCGTCGTCTATATTTACTCCAAGTTCAAGTCGCATCATAAACCAGAAAGACTCTCATAAAGTTTTCACCTTCAAACTGCTTGTTTCCTCAAAGGACCGCAAGTGGTTTGCAATTACAGCAAGACTGGTTCTTATTGGCCCCATGATAGATGCCACTTGTTAATGGACGTTTTAGTAATAGGAAGTGATTCTTCGCTTACACTCTGCGGTCGATGTCATTTGCAAAGTAATTGTGAAGAACCTCGTGAATCACTGGTTGAACTTTCGTCGGTTTAAGATTATTGGATAGGATATACCTACCCCGCATTTTTAAGCATCTTGCTAGCCGAAACAGAGGCCTGAGAAATTATCAATAAAGAAACATAGACTAGGTAGGCTTTTTCGATATAGAGTCCTTTTCAAAGAACAGAACACCGTTTTGTGAGCGTCTATTAACAGCCAAGCCCATCTTCGTCGTCTTCGCTTAAATGCCTGCAAACGCAAGATTGACACAGACTCCGCCTGCCTCTGATCATCAGCGTAAGTATAGAAGCAACACTCTTGAACAAATCCAGTTCTGATCCATCGTTGCAAGTCGCCATGTCATGCACCTTTTTTTAACAGCAAATCATTTGGATATACCTATGCTATTGCCAATTTTGACAAAGCAGTGACATGGATGAGTTTAAATGGCCCAAACTTGACATAGATCTGTAAAACTCATTTCGACTTAATGTAAATGGTTTCAATGTTAGAATGAAAGGCTTTGGACGAAGGCTGCCTTTCCTGACCAGACCGATTGGGTTATTCATGAAAAGCTTTATAATTTCGCACAAAATGAAGCTGACATTTAGGACGTTTACAACTTTTAAGTTGGTTCACAGAATCTCCTTTCTCGTAGATAGGGCAAACGATGCTTTTCACACAAGCCATTCCACGGAGCTTTTTTAGGCTAAGATGTTATCGCTGTAAAGCTTGTATAGTTCGTCGTTTAATCTTCTCGTCCAAAGTCCGTCAACGCAAACGGGACCGAACATTTTACGAAGAATCTACCTCCCATAGCAACGCAGGATATCTTCATCCGCTTTAGACAAAGCCAAAGCTTCAGAGTCATCTTTGTTGATGTTACCCTCTCCTCCAATCTCGACGTAAAAGTCGCCGTAGGCAATATTGACAACAGACTTTTGGATCTTATCATATTTTATACCCATAAGTCTTGTGGAATGTTTATAATGTTAGCCTTGTGGACCTAGGCCATGTACGAGTTGTATTTATGCCTAAGGTGGGTAAACCAGGCTATACTTTAGCGAATGACCTATTAGTCTACCATCAATTCTCCTCAAGACATACTTGAAGCGGGCTAACCTAACCTAACTGATGCGCATGCGAACTCTTCCAATTCCGAAAATGCTACGACCCACTTACAGATCTGATATCCTTATTTAATTTTCAGTGGTCGTCAAAATTTGACACATCGATTACGAGGCTTGTTCTTTTCGTTAAACCGTTTTTCTTTCTTAAGACTATCACAACAGCAACTTGTACGAGCCAAAGCTATAGATATACCTATCTATTCGCGATGTGGCAGAAAAGCCTCTTAATTGGCCTGCGAAACACCTTTTATGTATTTGCTTCTTCTTATTTCCAGACCGTAGGTGCCTACCTACCTACCTACTTCTATAAAGTTTTCATGTAAGTCGCTGCGTCTACATTATTAATCTGAACAACGTCAAAGTACAGCTCACGCTATTGTCAAACTTGCTGTTTAGTATAGCTGGTAGCCGCAGCTTTCATAAAGATTTACAAATAAAACCTCGAGCTGGTGTTGTTGCCTTAATTGACGGACAAGAAAAACAATATTTAGATGTTCGTTTTCAATATAAAAGTTCTCCTTTCGCAGGACCAAATACCTTTAAACATTCCGCAACGAAGACTTCAGTAGAAGCTGTGCAACTTTAAGCGTAACAGCTTCCAGCTATACGCCAATTATTTAACTTTGTTAGTTCAATTAAGTAAACAGAAACTAAGCTTCAACTTTTTACGATGGTATTAGTGGTATACAACTGCAAAAAGAATCCATTTTCTAGGACGTCCTTCTTGTGCAAAAAATAAGTCCTCCTCCACTCTAAGTGCACACAGTGCTGGACAAAGATCCCTATGTAACATCTCGAATTTATATAAAATCATAAAACGAAGAAGAAGAAGGAAATGTATAAATAATGCAGGACATATAAAAAAGGACACATTCAACTAATATATTCACATGGCAGCAAACTGATTTACATAAAAGCCCCCCAACTATGGCTGATGGTGTGTATATATGGAAAAGAAAGTCTGTCCTTGCTCATGCTCCATTTGGACGTGGAGAGTCGGTCCTTTAAGAGAGTCACATTTTATTGCCAAGTTTCGTTCTCTTTATTTTGTCAAGCGGAGGCGAAAAGTCTTTGGTTTTTGGTCCTTCTTCTTCTGGCCATCGCTGGATGATGCTCTATAGTGAATGTGGTGGTTTGAATTTATTTTTTGCTGCTTTTCTTCTTCGTCTTGTGCTTCTGCTGGCGAGGATATCCTGGTGACACCTCCCTGTGCGCAAAAACATTCTAGGGACACTCGCTATGACAAACCAATTGTGTTCTTTTGCTTCGGTCATTGCCAGATAAATTCCAGCCAATAAAATCGAAGACATACTTTTTTTTGTTGGTTCTTCTATGTGCTCCGGTCGGGTGTGGATCGCAGTTGGGGCTTGGGGATATCGGTGGATGGAATTTTCTTGTCCTTTTCTCTTGGTTTTCTTTTTATTATTTAAATAAGCGATTGCAGCGACGCCACAATATATCTTTGGGTGGCGGTGGCGCGCAGATGTGAAATTTGAGATTGGATTGGGATGGTGACTGTGTATGGCATGAAGATGAAGAGGTGCCTCATGCTCCTGGAAGGACCTAATTTTTCTTTTTTGATTTATCAAGTTGGTTCTATTGATTTTGTGCAGAGAGCCTGGATGGTATATGACTTTAAGCTGATTAGGGACTTAAAGGAAAGTTCTCTTTAATCAATGCATTTAGGATTGAGGCTCATACATGTTCACAGACTCATGCAACGTGACATGGGAATGAAATAGAACGCTAGGTGGTAGAGGTTTTGGTTATATTTTAGTTTTAATTGATTTAAGATTCTTGATTGGCCACCTTTAAATTTGAACAATATAGAAGTAACAGCAGACCCTTATAACCGACCAGGCTTGGTATAAGCAACAAAAATTTTGTTATTGCGGTTGTCAGTCTCTGTTACATCCAATAGGTTTTCTAATGCTCTACTGGGTCTTGAGGTACCTAAGTTCATAAACAACAGACGGCGATACGAAGTGAAAGGTTCACATAATGTGAGAGCAAATATGGAAATAGTTTTTGTAGAACGACCTATAGTCAGTGAATAGGCTGTCAGAATTAAACTTCATTTGAACAGATAAATGAGTGATGCGGCTCAAAACAGATAGGTAACCTTATATAATCTTTATTCCAAATACGGTGTTTGTAGAGCAGTTTTGGCTCTTTAACGTAAAATGCCAAAGGATATTGAAATTTTGAAATCTGATTGCTGCTGATAATCACAGAGTAACATTTTTTAAGAAATGAAAGTTAAACTTATGCGAAATACAGTAGAAATCGGTTATAACGATATCGAAGGGACCTTAGAATTTCATCGTTATAACCGATTCATCGTTATATCCGGTACAGTGAAAATAATAAAAAAAAAAACCTTTATTAAAAAAATTGCTTCAAATGCTCAAGAAAATTGTTGAGGAAAGAAATCACTAATTTGTGTTTGTTTTGAACATTTAGCTGTGTAAAATATTTTTCGAAGACAGTTGTCCAATGTTTGGATTGCAACGTTTGAATTTGCATTCGAAGGGGCCCATAAGGACCATGAAGCATTTCATATTTTTGGGCAATGGAAAATGATTTCCGCTTATTTTGTATTGTCACCATCTTAACAATTCTACACTCAACTTGTTTCAAAGAGAAATTAATATGTACTTAATGAATGAACTCTTCGATGATATTGAATGAAAATAACAGGCTGTAGGCATGTAAGAAAACGTTTTTAACCATCGCTATAAACAGTTTTTAGACTTAAATATGATAAATTTTCATCGCTATAACCGATTTCATCGTTATATCCGGCATCGTTATAACCGATAGCAAATTACCTTGAGTTAAACGGAGTTTTGCCGGGACTTTGAAAATATATTGTTATATCCGGTTCATCGCTATATCAGGTATTGTTATAACCGATTCCTACTGTATTTATGAAATGAGAAGGCGAAATAGGTTTAGATTGTACCCTAAGAATCTCGCGTAGTAGGTGCACTCAGAACTCCTAAGTAAGATCTTTTACAAAATAAACATTCCCAGATTTTAGAAAATCCGTCTGGTATTGATTAGCTGGTATAGGTAGGTACGACTTTTATTGTAAGTAGGCTAGACGCAGTTGCTCTACATTTTGTTTCTATTCAATTTAAAGTGGCTTTAGTGATTAAGTTTCAAACAAAGTACCAACTGTCACCGCAAAAACAACGAAAAAATGCCAACTTCGAGATAAACTATACTGAAACTAGAGCAGTATGAAAAATTGAAACGAATTTTCTAGAAAGCAGTGAGTGCGTGTACACCAACCTTATAAATGTGGACACATATTTTATATTTTTTAGCTGCTGGCAGCTTTTTTTTTGTAAATTTCAACAATTTTTGAAACATTGTTCGAACATTAGCTTGAGTTTATAGTTTGAGGTTTTTGTAGTGCGTTTTGAGTTATACCTCAGTCTTGAACAAAATTTCACCAAGAACACATTTTATGCTTTCACAATAAATGCCCAATTTTTCTGGAATCTATTACATTGTTTAAAAGTATAAAAATATAAACTCTGGCTGTCAAAGACACCATTTTAAGCTACGCACAATGCCATATATCTACATAATTCGCTGGCTACGTTTATCGTATGCATCTAGGTTTGTTCCTTTAGTTTTGTAGTAAAAATGGAAAAGACAAGAGACTGTTAAAATGGCAGTGGTGGGAAGAAATTCTCACTTAGAGACATAACGAAAAAGTTAGGAAACGCTTTTGTAAGAATGTATGAAAAATGACAGATACACAATTCAAAGATTCAAAAAAGTGGTACGAAAACTCGTTAAAATAATATGTGATCGACGAATTTGGTAATTTACGAACAAAATTAGTTGATTGAACTACAAGCATTCGAGAAGAGGAAAAAGCGAAAATGCATTAAAAATTACGTGGAGGAGATTGTCCCTTATTACAGCGAGGAAGAATATCGTCGCCACTTTGGAAAAGAATCTTGAGGAGAACATTTAATTTTATTTTGCCACCGCTCGCTCTCTCGGTGACGCACTTTTTTAGGAATTTTTCGAGTTAAGGAACGTCTTTGAGTAAAAATGCGTAAGAAGTCATTGATATGACATCATGACGTTTTGCTAGATTTCAATATATAAATCTAACCAAGGAATTTTCTTTAAAAACTTCTGCTTTTAGCTAAATTTTTGAACTCAATCATAAAATTTTACTAAACCTAAATTTGACACTTTTTCGGGAGCCTGTCACAATTTTTTGGTGTTTTGCCCTTTTTTCAAAAATTATTATTTTCAAAATAAGTGCGTTTTAAATGTGACACTGTTGATTTTTACAGCACTGTTATAGTGTTATGCGAACTAATTGATGCTAAATATCATGCAAAAATTCAAAATCTGCAGAGTAGCTTCACAAATGACACATTTTTCGCTCACCGGAGCATTTTTGGACTTTTTAGAATTCTATTTTAAATTTTACTCTTCGAAATGTGAACTGAGTATACGCAGGCAGAATTTTCTTGGCTAGATTTGTCAATATACGTCAACTGAAGAAAACTATTCATGTGACCACTCTGGGCCAATAAAAACTAAATCTAGTCAGACTTACTAAACTAGGAATCCGAACATCCCCATTGGAAACCTCAAAGAATAAAGTTCAGTAACTTTGACAGCTTAACCATTCACAAGAATACTTTTTCGAGTTGACATTTATGGAGGGGTAGTCGACGAAGAATTCTAGAATTTCCTGACTGAGCACTGAGTTGATATTTTGTATAAAAGTGACGTTGCCGAGGAAACTAGTTTTAATTTAATTAGCGTTTAATCTAGTCGTCTTAAGATAACAAAATTGTTCAACGTGCCAATTTTGTTCGATATGATTCAAAGTTGTTCTTGTACAATAACTTAAAGTGAATGGCGCTCAAAGCAGTTTAGGGCTGCGTGAATCTCAGACGTGTCAAATAGATTATTGATGTTGTAAATACATTTAAAAGATCCGACTTTGTTTAACTTAGAAAAATGTGCATCAAAACAGGCCTAATATTAGTAGGGTAGGGCGGGACTAGTTAGACCACGCAAATTTCTCAGAAACCGTATGTTTAACGAGAACATGGTCATACACGAACGAAGCGCGCTCTTTTACCAGCACGTGCCATACCGGTTTCAGTTGCATCGTGTGCTCAGAAGAGAAATCACACGCAGTTTTGTCTTTTTTTAGTGCAAAAGTAAAAAATACGTGAAAGATAGTTTTTTTATTTTACCAGTGAAAAAAACAGAATTAAGGACTGGGGTAAAGTTTTTTGATAAGTAAATATATTGTATTTTTATATTCTGTGTGTTAAATTGAACAAGTTTAAGTATTTTTGTATTTATGACGAAATATGTCCACCAAACCAAGTGTGGGGTCAGTTGGACTAGGTGGATTTAAATAGACGGTTTTTATATGTATCTTTTGTTATTTGGAAATCCTAGAATGCGAACGTACAAACGTGTAACGGAGAGAGCCACAGCTGGTAGAGCACAGATCAATACAGTTATTGCAGCTGTTCTTTCGAAAGAAAAATCTTTGAGGGAAGCCGCGTTAGAGTTTGGAATACCAAGAACAACACTAAGAACATATCTTATTAAAAAAAAATCGCAAGAAAATCCCCGTATAGGTTATGTTGGGCCGATGCAAGTTTTTGACAAAGAAAAAGAGGCTTTGCTTAAAGAGTATTTGCTTAAAGCAGCATCGATATAAAATTTGTAGTTTGTTGTACTTTATGGAACTTGTTTTTCAACTTTTCAGGGCTTGGTCCAACTAACCCCACACACTGGTCCAACTTGCCCCCTTATAGGGGCTAGTTAGACCACTTGGACTTGGTTCATTTAGTGCAACATTAATCATCTGCGGTTACATATTTTCAATTTTATCAAATTTATTTTAGAAGCTAGAGGTTCATTCTTTCTTACGAAACCAGTTTCATAGTTATACATTGAATAGTTTGATTTATATGAGACTTCAAGTAAAATGTGGTCCAACTATCCCCGCCCTACCCTACCTGACTGAACTATTATATTTTAAAGCAAAATATTAGAGAAATCCTATATTTTACGATTTAGTTCATAAGTCTTTCCGCTTATAAATAATCATTTTTAGTGTCCAGGATAAATTATTTGAATTCACAATGGTGAAATTTTCAATACAAAATTGCATATTGTGACCTGCAAAATATTACGTGTGAAGGTTAAAAATGGTTTATAAGGCCCTTTATATTTTGATTTAGCTATTTAGCTTATTGGTAAGGGTCCAAGTTTCAGTCGGTGCAAAATCGTCATATAATGTAACCTCGTTCTAGTATAGATGGCCACCCAAAACATCAAGTTAATAAAATAAACCATAGCGGAGTATAACCATGCACTTTTTACTGTAAAACTCCGAAGTAGGTACATCACCATGAACGCCGGATATTTCCTTTTAAAGCAATTTTTGCATAAAACTCATTTAATGCTAATGCATAATATTTTAAAACGCCCCAGACACCACCTGGATTTCTCCCGAGCACTCTATGCAAAGTTACCCCTTCACCTTGTATACCTTTGCCTGATGCCCAGCAGCAGCCATAAGAACATTCTGTTGTCTCTCCATCTCTCCGAAAAGGATAATTTTCATTAATTTAATATCAACTTTTTGTCCCCGGCGAGCTCGTAGACTAGAAACAAAAAAATATAAAAACTCATATTCCACGCTGGAAAAGCAAACACGGAACCCATGACATATTATCTTTAACTGTTTTCAGTTTGCCCCGAGGGAAATCTTAAGCCAGGTACCGCACTGTCGGCGTGTATCCTTATACGAAAGTGGAGAAACAAAAGAGTTAAACAGTTGATGCTTAATTATTTTTGCCGTTTGAAAATATAATTAAAATTTTCGGGATCATTTTCACATGCGATGATGAGCAACGAGAAAAAATTAAAACCCCACCATAGCCTCAAAGGATTGCAAGGAGTACAACCTGTGCTGGTGCTCTTTGTTTGAACTCCAGGGGATGTGCGTGCGTTTTAGTTCAACCCTTCGAAGATGTTTAAAAATGCATGTCCTTGGAGAAATACTGAATGGCAGACCGTGTTCGTGTTTTGTTTAAGTTTGTAAACGTTAAATGGAACGTAAATTGTTTAGCATTGTGGATTGGGAAATATTAAGGAGAGGAAGAGGTCGCTGCTACAGGTGGATTCCAGATAAGTTATTTAAGGCAGTTAAAGCCACTACAAGAACAGTTCTCTCTTAGAGCAATGATTTCCACTTCAGTTTTGGCCTGAATTGTGTCGCGACCAATCGACACTCGATAACTTTCGCTTCAGTCGACCTTAACACTATAGTCAAACCTCGCCCAGTTGAGCGACATATGACAAAACCACTGAAACTGAGAGAATTTTGTTTATTTGTTTAAAGGCATCCACTGGTAACCCCAAGCGTTTTGCTTGAAGGCCTTTTTACAACTCCAATTGGAAGTATCATCTTTCGCGAGCGATGCCAGTACCACACCCGCAGAAAACCGAGGTATAATTTCCTCTGGGACGCGGCAACAATTCCCGGCCTATTGAGGCACATCATTAAAAAGAGATTCACTTAGTTGTCAGGCCTGGCAGAGCTCCCCTGCTCTCTCTCTCACTCACACAGTTCAAGTGACACGGAACTCTTGAATATTATGTGACTTAATCCGGATGCGGGCAATTTGAATATGGCCCCCGCCGCCCGCCCGTCGTGGCATGTTGCAAATGATACTCCAGGGTTTGCGAAACCCGCCTGATGAACAGTAATCAACCCTGATTCAGATCGTTGCAACAATTGAGCCGTTTTTTTGCTGTTGAAACCCCACCGCACTACCATCACACGTATGCAAATCTGATGAATTTTTAATCAAATAGTTTGCATTATTGATGGCCTGATGGGGCTGGGGATGTTCGAGTGTTAAATGATTTTTGAGCGCGCGCTGTAAGTTGAATTTAGCCATATAATGTGTATGTGTGTTTACGAATATCCGCAGGGACTCTATCGAGGGGCGCAATTGGCATTAAAATATTTTAAGCAATAAATTGCCCAATCGAGGGAATAATCCTCGCGAAATGGTTAAGTTTTCAAATTGGATTAGCTGGGGTAAAAAAACGGTTTGTGTTCGCAGACACGAGGTTAAAGTAAATTATTTATTTTGCAATGACATATACGTCAATTATTCGGGAGGCAGATAATTTTAATATGGGGATACATAAGGTGGGCTACTGGCACCGCATTGCAGCCGTCAATGGGCCTGAATTCAGTTATGGTTTTTAACTCTCTCGTATATGTCATTATACAAATTTTCGGACTCGAGATTTTAGTCAATTTTGATTTTGCTAACTACAGGAGTTATCAAAAAAGCCAAACAATTCTCTCTCCAGAGGCTTACATACTCTATGACTGAACGGATTTGATACAAACTTTTAATTTAAAGTTTGTGGTAAAATTTTGAATTTTACATAGAAGACACAAAACTCAGGATTGCACCTGAAACCCTTCGCTTATAGGTCTAGCACACTAACCAATGTGTTACTGCGCCCATCCGTTTCAATGTTGTTTTAGGTGAATATGGTGTTTGTAAAAAAAAAAAAACAGACTTTTCATATTCTCTTTTAAAAAAGACAGCCTGATCTGAGTCATTGAAGCTTTAATTTGAATCTTTCGGTTCGCATAATTAATTAGAGCTGCATTTAGGGTGAAATACAAATTGGTTTATATAGTGAGGTTAAGTTAAACGGAGCAATAAATAATTGAGTTATTAAGGGCTGTTTGCTCATACGACTCTTAACGATTTAAGTTCTACCTAAATACTTATAGACTGCTTTTTTAGATCGTAAACTGTCACATAAGAGTTTATGTGGCACTTAATTCGCTATGATTCGTATCAGCAAATGGCCCTAAGAGGACTAGCAAAGTATTGAGTAGGCTTCTTCACTTAATTCATCTTTGAAACCGAGCTAACATTTCACATCAATGGGACAAACTAATAATCACTTTTAACCTTCACACCAAATATTTTGTTGGTCATAATGGGAAATTTTACACGGAAAATGTCGCCATTGTGAGGTCGTAAAATCTAGCCTGGACACTAAATATGATTACCAGTGGGAGAAGGATTTTGTAGTTGATGAATTTGGTCGAGGTGTTTTGGATAATTTAAACTGAACAGTTTGGATAGTAGACCAATAACCCACACTGAATCAAAAGCCATTTTTAGTGTCCAGGCTAAATTTTTCGAACTCACAATGGCAAAATTGTCCATACAAAATTGCTTATTGTGACCTATAAAATATTTAGTTTAAAGGTTATAAATGATCATTAGTATGGCTCACTGTATATATTTTTGAAGAGCAGTAACAAAAATCCGATAGCAAATATCTTTTGAGGTAATAACACCCGCTTTCAGGAATTTGTTTTCCAACTAAGTCACATATATTTCTGTAAGCTGTAACCATTTAGTGAGATTGAGGACTTTCACTCAATAAGTCCTTGCTTTTATAAGTACTTTCATTGCTAG
This sequence comes from Cheilosia impressa, assembly GCA_948293265.1. Lineage (NCBI taxonomy): Eukaryota > Metazoa > Arthropoda > Insecta > Diptera > Syrphidae > Cheilosia > Cheilosia impressa. Next base: position 41,843,786 of record OX411882.1, on the reverse strand, counting down.
ATTTTTAGGTTTATACCTAAATATGAAATTACCAAGAAAACCCCCCCGAATCACTGAATTCTGAAGGGTGTTGTACAGTGTACAGTGTACACTGTGTAATGTACTTACTATTTTATTTTTCTTAAAACTAACTTTTGTTTAGAGAGACTTGTATACAATTTTCTCCGAAACGTAAAAAAATTTATAAAAGCTACTGATTTGAGCCTCATTTCATTTATAAAGTGGGCCATATCCTGAACCATACTACCAACCTTATCTCAGCATCATCAATCTATTCCACTTAAAAACATCGCCTGAAAGATTATAACAACCCCTCTTACACTTTCACTCCAGAAATATGGAAAAGTTTAAGAGCTTAACCTATTTTTACCGTCGTCAGTTTTTAACAGTAATTTAATAATGTAATATCTTTCACTACGCATTCATTTTTGCAACTGTACACTAATCCGATGAAATGAGGAGGCTCTTAAAACGCTCAAGACGTTTAAACCAAAAATGTAAGAAAATTGGGTGTTATTGATAATCGCCATGGACAAAAATCCGCCATTAGGCAAAGTACTCCCATTGCCAAATAGCACTGAGTTCAAGCCTGACCAAGGCTCTTAAAGTGCTCCCACACATTCTGTACCTCGATTGTAAACTGTCCTGAGGTAAGTCTGAGAGAATCTGGGCTCTAAAAGGTGCCACCAAACTAAATTCAACAGAACCCCGCCCTTGAATTACCTGTTTCCTCAATATCCTTCTCATCATCCCTCAACCCAGATGTGTTAGGTGAACAAAATGAAAATCTCATTAACAATGCCAGCGCCAAGCAACAAATCCAATGTAAGCGGTAACGAAAATGCGTCCAATTTATTATCCTCTGACGTGTGAGTGTCTTGTTTCGCAACATCAAATGGACATTTTTGCTCTCATCCTCAAAACTCAATTACACTCGGACACGCAAAATCGTTTTTCGTTGTCGTCCTCGTTAATGAGGAGTGAAATTCCCAAAGACCCAAATGACATTTCCACATAATGATTGTGCTCCCCTCTGCCACACCAGCTGGGACACCCTTCAAATAAACAAAATGACAAAGGACTTCACAAATTGATGGGTCGACTACATACGTAGAGGTTGATTTACACGTATGACAATTGACCGATTGTTCAGTGCGGTTACTACGCACAGTGGACCGAAATGATTAATAAGGTTCGTCCTGAAAATTACTCGTGTACTCCTTTAAACGGAGCCATCATCATTTATGTACTTGTATATCCTTCTGTACCCTTCTAAAGGGCACGACAGTGGCAGGACTTGTTGATTGAAAATTTCGCGCTGAAATATGTAAATTTAATCAGGACGAATAGGAATAGCTACCGTATCGCGACGACAACGGAAATTACCATTTTGTCAGGTCGCGGGGGGTTAAACGCCAGCTCACTGGGGACGTCCGCGATATATATAGATGTAGCACTGATATGCCAAAATCCATTCTCCAACCCTTATTGATAGGTCGCTCCCTTCCCCATGTCGCCTTGCTCGGCTATATCATTTGTGTATCTTTTCCTGGGGGTAGATGAAAATCTAGGACACTTGCAGCAGTGGATGTGTAGAGCGCGCTTCTTCACGTTAGCGCCTTTTATGATTGAATTCCCCGCGGGCATAGCACATTTCCCGCTACCAGCTAAATTCCCTGCCTGTCTGCGGCAGGATGCGCATTCACCCACACTCTTGATTCTTTTTTTTTCTGTTCTCCCGTTTGATCTTGAAATTAAAATAAGCCCGCCAGAGTAGCACAATGGTTGTCTTATTGTTTTAACTGTCATAAAGAATAATTTTCAGCGGCGATAGGGATTGGAGATACCGCCGTCTTGGCGGCGGCGACGGATGACTTACCGGGGGTGAGTTTCTTTTGCCTCATTTATCTTCGCGGCATTATCCCTGGCACGATGCCCTATACACTACATGGTGTTCGTACTTCATAAGCCCGCGCTGCCGAAGAGTGAGGATAGCCGAATAGCATTGAATAATTTGTTTATGACGGTGCGGGATATTGTCTCATGTCTTCGTGGGTTGTTGCCGTACCAGCACCATTGGGAGAATTGAGATATTAAAGTCAATTTCGTAAGCGATGGCATTTTTCGTTTATGTGTGTCCTAAACTGCCTATACCACCTTGAAGAATCTGATAAATATTTATTTATTTGACAGGTTAATGTCAAGACGTTGACTTATTAAATTTTGAGCCCCTCTGCCACCGACGATCGTTCGTGCGTGCTTGTCAGTAATTTTTCATTTGCGATGATGAAGTGTTGAAAAGTTGGTGCGTTACTGGCGGCAAATTAGTGGTGCGTTGCCATTTGCTGTTGAGTACATTACATTGGAAGCTTTATTGCTGCTGTAGAATAATTCAATTGAGTCCGTCTATGCAACTCCTGCAAGTGGTGAGCCTAACAAGTTCGATTTCATTAATATTTTCCGATTTCATTCGCTTTTCATTCGTACTCAATTTTCACTTCGTTCGCTTTTCGTTCGCATTTCATTCGCTTTTCGTTCGCTTTTCATTTATTTCGTTTGTTTTATGAGGATTTCATGGAATTTTGTTCAAATTTGAAAAATATTTCAACCAATTGGAGGAAAGCATTCTGCGAATGTCTGACAGGCCACTTAAGGACGACAAAACACCGAGTAGTCTCTGTACAAATCCGCTTGTCTAAATCTCACATTCTAAGGTCGTTAACAAGAGAAAGGATGCAACAATCCGACACGCACACTCGTCAGATTCCATCACGAGCGCACACGGACCCAATATATAATTTCATTCCCCATTCACCTTCCACAAAGGACTCGCTCCTTCTGGTGTAGAAATACATACTACCCAATTCAATATTTAATTTCTCGACTTTGCTGCAACAGAAGAGATACCCCTGCTGTCTGCTTTGCTGCCGTCCGTCATGTATCCTATTTCTTTGAACGTTTCTTCCACAAAGAAAATCGGGGGCGAGATCCTTCAGAAACATCACAAGGAGCAAGGCGAAAACAATAAAAAGAAACCACAAATTGTGTATACACTGCGCGAGAATGTCCAACAAACCAACCAAGTGTGGTCGTGGAAATGGTGGGAAAAACTTTCCCAGGACCTTTCCGCGAAGTTTCTGATTCAATTTTTTGTTTTTTTTTTACAAACAGGACACGATTTCTTGTATGTACACACACACTCTCGGTGAAACGAAAGTTTCCTTTGTCTTGAGTTTTGTTTCTTATTTTTCGTATTTTCCGGCTTTCCTCCTGTCCATCTTATTGGCTCTGAGAGGTTAAACTTTTGTGTGATCCCTCAGCCGTTGCCGTCGCCCGCCCGTTGGTCCTTTTGTCGTTTCATGAAATTTTAATTGTGAATTTAATTAAAGATGCCTGGCATTCCTTTGAAGAAGTTCGACCTCGAGCGGCTGCAGGATTTTCTTCAGTTTTTCTTTTGGGTGTTGACAAAAGAGCTCACGCGGCAGGCTTTTAAGGATATTTAACTACCGAATTAGATGTACAGAAAGACGGAAAGTCGCCTACTTTGTGTTCTGTGTTTGTCTTCCTCTTGTTGACTGATGTGTATAAATATTCCGGTTGATGTTAACGGACACGTTGCAGAGTGTATACGCGAGCTTAAGCAGATTAGTATTTTAAGGGCAGTTGAAAGGTCGCTGCCAGGGGAAGGGACCAGAGTTTAAATCAAATTCAAATTGACCGGAATATTTTATTAAAATTGCAATGTTTTCGTTATTTGATTGCGGTTGGTTTGAGTCAGGAAGGGGGATATATCAAAAGGATTTTGGACACTTCAGGGGGGTGGATTGATGATGTCAAAGTAAATCAAACGGAGTGGAAAAAAATTATTGAAATTAATTTGCCGCAAGGACTTTCTCGTTAGGCAGTCGTAATATGGATGAGGAATTGTGTCAACATTTGCGGGTGGATTCTGTACAAAGTTGTATCAATGTAACAAACGGTACAAGTCAAGGGGTGGATTTTGTTGTAGGAATGTATAGTTAGAATGGGATAGAGTGTTTACTTATGGGGTATCATGTTGTCCTTGATAATGGACCAGAAGGTGATTTTGGTTGTGGTATCTTTTTTGTTTGTTTCTGGTGACTTGTTAATGACACATTTTTAATTGAAATCGTGTTTACTTGAGGACTATCGTCAAAGGATTAAATGTTTAGCATAGTTAGAGGCAATTGAAAATCGCCTGTGAATGGATGATTTTTAATGATGGATTTATTTATTCAAATTTCCTTTAGCACATAGCTTCTGCTGTTTTTCCGTTCGAATATTGCTTTTCTGAGCAGTAAACGAGACGGACGAGAGAGAGAGTGCACGACTGGACCGCACATATTTTGCCCATTTAGACATCGCGAAAACCAAACTTCCAATTTGAAAGAGCTTAAACACTTTTTCTATTCGGAAAATGCTTCATTTTTCGAAACCTTTCATACTGATTGTTGACAAATTGTTGCGGCCATTTCAGCATATGTTTCAACACTTATTTTGGCCCAATCTTTCAGATCAGGTTTTCCGATTTTATTTTCAAGTCTTTTTACAGTAATGTGGACATGTCTTTGCTTAAGGCAAAGGTTCACTTACAGCTTCTTATGGTATAAAATTTGTCTACCTAGTTCAAAAGAACACATTGATCCCGGGTCCCATTTTAAAAGGTAGGGCGTCAATCCAATTAAAAAAAAACTCTTCCGATTCAAATCTATGCAAAGCATTTAATTGTCCGTAAAGCAAATTCGCAAAATCCCATTGTTCGAAATGTCTATGACCCTTAATCAAAACCGGTACCTGCTTTACTTAATAACCCCAAAATTACTCTCCTCATAATTAATAAGCGCCATCCGCCGTGTTCTAAATTAACTTTCACTTTCCACAATGATCCTGCACAGATAAAACCCATCAAACGTTTAACCAAATAATGGCTGTTAACCTTTCAATTAAAAAAAATATAACGATGCTAAGGTCTCTGCCTCGAAACACACCACTTAGACCAAGCCAATATTGTTAACAATAGTGCTCCCAATGTGTCGATGGTGCCTTGCAAAACTAACATCCCATTAAATCACCCAACACTAACAGCGCAGCACACCCACGCTAACAGAAAAAAAAAGCCTCCCCCTCTGACATGCGGAACTATTAAACCATTTTGCACTTCCCAGCGTTGCTATTGTTGCAGCCGTATAGTCGATGTGTTTTTGGAACATTCTTTTTAAGAAAAAGCAAAAAACTAACCGGATCTACGCTATGTAACCCTTTTTGCGGTTGTCAACCTAAGCGCAGCGACGCAGTGACTCCACCCGAGCTATACTGGTGTGATTTGATGAATAGATGATAGGAACGTTTTAAGGTAGACCTGCGAGTTCCACCCATGACACATAAATAGGTAAGTTAGCTGTATGTACTCTGCGTTTGCGTCGGGCAACAAGCGCATCCAGCTTTGGTAACCTCTTGTTCATAAATTGTAATTACAATATGCGGCGGCGGTAAACGGGGGTGTCGGCATCGCGTAACATTAGCACTACTCCAACGGCAGCAATCTAGTCTGGACGATATAGATTCTGATAGCGGCGTTTGAATTGAATCATCATAGTGTGCTGTGGTTTGGGTTTCCCACCAACCGACTCAGCTTAGAGCTTAGAGGGCTCATAAATATCATCGAAGCAGAGTTTGACATGGTTCTGTTGTTACACGAAAATAAATTCTGGGATGGATATCCCATAGAGAGTGATCGCTTGAGTGACTTTAAGTAGCAAGTGCTACTGCATGGTGGAGGATTTTTATTTCAATATCGGATCGCAGCTACTGTGCACGACGGTTCAGTCGAAGTCGGAAATTCAACAGAGCTACAAGTTGAGCTGTAAAAAGGGCGAGTGTTGGATTTTGCTCTCAGTTGGATCGGATTACACAATTTTTGGATATTCTTTTTGTGTCTGGTGAGTGAAAAGGGATACAGTTTAAGTGGAAGTAAGGATAGGTACCTACCTTCACTGACGAAATGATTGCATTTAATTTTTTCAAAATTCTGTGCAGTTATAAGAAATTTTATAAAATAAACTCGCAGGATGAAACGGAGAAGAAATTACTCGACAAAAAGACTTTGGCCGAAGTAGCATCAGTAAATTCGAGTACATCCTAATCCTGTCAACTGTTCAAATGCTCGAAACAAACACTTTGGCTATAGTTTTAGTTATTTCGAACAGTATTAGTTAACTGCGGTTATTAATACATTTTCATAGATTCCTATTAAAAAGTCATTTCTGTTGCCAGGAAGTGAATCTACAGTTAATTGTCCAAATGCCTGCTTATAACAATTGAACCAAAGCTCGCGTTGCGTCTACTGCCGTCACGCGCAAATACCGATGGGAGAATCGCCACCATTTCCCTAAAACCAACACAAAAGAACAAATCGCAAAGAGCTAGACGAATGGTATGCGAATTAAAATTTATTGAAATTTAAGAGTGCGGTAAAGAAAAATGGGCGAAACAAGCGCCACAGATTAATACTCCTTTGCAGAATTTTGAATACTGCTTCTAAGCCGTGCATATAAACTTCTTTTTCATACTTGTTATCATATACTCCCCCCACTCTACATACCTGTAGTTTTTCCTTTTTTAATCCATTGCTTTCTCCTTTTTTGGTTAGCAAAGCAGCTCTACCGCTATGTCATTGCGACAGCTGCTGATCATCCTATGGATGCTTGGTCATCAAACATTGGCTCTGTATGTTCCGCAGGATGTTGAAATTCTCGACGGCTACGACTTCGAAGAGTCCCCAGAGTACTACCAATCAGACAGCGCATACTACGAGGCTAGAAGTCTGGCAGCTGGCTTTGCTGGTCAATCAAAGTCAATACGAAACCGACGATCAACTTCGGCTTATGACGCGGCCAAGGCGTCTGCTTCAAAATCACAACAAAAGAAAGACATCGAGCAAAGTGTCGACAGTGATAAAATTGAGGTTATAGACGCTAGCCGAGAGGGCCGCCAACTACCCAAGGCCGAAAAACAAATTATGGAACCAGAGTACTACCGCAAAGACTCGTGGAATGACTACTCGTGGAATATAAAACGCGATGATGATGATTCAGTATCGGATGCCACCGGCGATGGTTACAGAGGACGACAGCCCAGAGTTAACTTTGTAACGCAGCCCAAGAAGGGCGATCTGGAACCTAAAGATCGTACGATAGTAAAGGTCTCACCGCCTCCTTTAAAGTCGCGTTACGATAAATACGAACCGTACAAGTACGAAGTATACCCATCGCGATCGTACGATCAGTATCTACGACGATATGATAGGTAGGTTAAAGTCAAGGTCCGCAATTCCAATATATTTCGCATACAAGCCGAGTATTTAATATTTGCGCATCCATCCTAACTTTCTGAATAATCGCAATATATATCATCTTTTTCACAGGTATGATGAGCAGTACGATCGGGATCCATACAACTATGAGGAGCACTATTTGTATCGTCGTCACTTTGATCCTTACGATAGTTATAGTCCACGTGTTCCGAGCTATCCTGAGGCATACTACAACTATCCCGATCGACGATACGACATTCCAGAGCCACGCGACTATGGACTGCTGTATAATAACGAGATCTACGATCGGCCAAACTATGATAGTCGCAATCGTCGCATCGTGTACTATGCACACCTCCCGGAAATAGTTCGTTCGCCATCTACCATGGATTACAGCCATCGGTATGACCGCGGGCGCTATGATAGTGGAAGGAGTATTGGCGAGACGCCATCGGCAGCTTATAAATCAGACAAGGCATCTGATGCGTTTGGATTTATGAAGCGTGAAAAAAAGGATCACCGAAATATTGCAACGGCTTCGCCGAGTAAATCGTCGACAAGGGAATAATTAAAAGAACCAATTTGTCTCAAAGTAGATTCTGTTTCGAACTTCCTTTGTTAGGATCAAGGAGATCAGCGCTAATTTTTTTAGTTTTTATGACAACTCACCAAGCAGTTTTGTAAGATCAGTATATAGTTTATATTTATTTATAAAATAAGTTAATAAAGTTTCTTTAATCAAATATGACGGCTGAATTAAGACACCTTGAATCAACGATACTAGGAAATATATATCAGGACTAGCAATATCTTTCATGGTTCACTTTAAAAGTCAGTCTCCTGTGACTGCAAAATGAGTGCTCACTTCCCTAAACCGAGTGCAACACTCCACAGCGTTGAGCCACTCGTTGCTTTCTTTGTCTGAGTACCGCGCGAAGTTTTCCAAAATCGTCAGCGTCTGTTTGCAGAACCTAAATGCAATATCATTAGTCGCAACGTAACATCCTTAACACTCTTTCACAACAAACCTTTGAACAGTAGAATATTTGTCATCAAACCACTTGTGATCCTTATTCTGCATAAGATTACTCAATCCCGCTACATGCTCAACAATACTCCCCAGAGTAGCTCCAATCACTGTCATAGTGTCCACCATTCGGTGTAAAGTTTTCCTCGCTCTTGAGCGCAACTCATGATTGAGCAGCATTCGAAATCTCTCCCTAAAGGATACTTGATAATTTTCACAGACCTGCACGACTAGTTGTGCAATTTTCATGAGAAGCGACACTATTTCTGGTTCCTTCTTATGACGATCGAAGATCTCCACCGGCTTTATGATTTCCAATACCTGTAGAGATACTACAGAATCCTGATTCCAATTGAATTCCATTTCAAAGCGGTTTGGGGCTTTCAATGTCATCATTTGCAAAACACTCCTCTTCGACTCTGCCATGCACTCGTAAGCTAGGTAATTCAAGTGGAATCGGCTTTCATATTGATGCAGTGCATAGCTTGTATTGGAAGTGATTAAGTTCAATCCTGCGTAAAGTAATATCGAGCAGATGTCCTTGTCAATACAGTCCAAATTCACCTCACCATGGCTTACCTTATCTCTTACCCGCATGCCATAGGGAGAAATGAATACATCGTAGAGCAAGTGAAGTGTACCTCTGCATAGATTACCGCTTAGGAGCCGATTGTCTTTAGATTCGAAGATAGTGTTCATCGTTATGTAGTACTCTTCTAGTTTGGCGGTAAAGTCAAAATCATTAGCCTCGCCGTACATTCGACGAAGCAGCAATTCTATTTGTGGAAGAATCAGTATGATAAACTGCCAGTACCGTTCGTTTTGATAGTGCTGAATGATTCGGTACCAAAACGTCTTGTGACTAGAGTGGCTAGTCCACTTGGAACTCGAAATACATTTCTCTATTTGTGGAATATCATCGAGAGTAAAATCTATGGAGGCATTTGCGATTTTGGACACAAAACGACTAAAATCGTTGACTTCAAGTCTCGATATGAGTGTGATTTGTTTCTCTTCGACCAAGACTGATAGGCTAGCAGCAACAATGAGTAAAGTTGCAGTATAACAAGGAGGAACCTCAGAGGGCAGCGGAAAACCATGCCAGACAATGTTCCTAAGATTGACTGAGTCAGGCGATCCCATTATGATTTTTAGAAAGATTATCTAAAATAAACATTGGTATCTTGCAGTTGACTAAATGCATGCTACTCACCGGCGAGATGCCAAAAACATCTCGGAGCTCCCTTGAATTAAGGAGATCTCGTAGAAGGTGTGGTGGAGATTTTTTCGTTATCGTATAATAGACATTACCGAGTGCGTTTTCGATTATAGATGTCAGGAATAAAACGTTTTCGACTGTCGATGTCTCAGACGAGGGATGGAGGTGCTCCTGGAAGACAAACCGCATTCGATTTACATGACCCAGCCAGTGGAGTTTGGACATCAAAATGCGGTCCTCATTGCTAGATTCAGTTATGGCTTCCTGACTTTGTTTAAGAACTATTTGTAGGAGTTGAAAGTATGACAGGTATTCTTCATATCTCTTGGGAAACACTGGGTCTGTACAAAATATGTATGAACGCATTTTAATTAATTTAAACAATTTTAATTATCTCGGTGTTGCTGAATACCCACCTCCCAGTGGCCTATCATCATCACCTATCAGCAACTCCTCTATGTGCTTCCAGTTGTAAGTGAAATCCTTATTAATGTATTTGCAACTGATTGCATTGTGACTGTTGTCTGTAGTTGTTACTTTGTAAAATTCTGCAATTTTTGAATGAAGCAAGCTTCCTTCGCCAAATCTCACCATGTTTATTCTTTATTGTTTTGCTTTATCGTCGTTTTGTTTACAAATTTATTTGGTTGCATCAGCTGTTTAATGCCATAAATAGAGATGATGTTTACTAGCTAACGCTAGATGTCGCAGATAAGAAAGTAAACTGAATGCGTTCAACACAAAGAAAGCTTAAACGATTATTAAATTTGTATGCCGTCTGACTTGTACTCAGTTGAATTATTCTGCATTATTGATGTGTATTGATTTAGACACCAAAAACACTTTTTGTTGATTTAATTTATGGTAAGTGATGAGTGATGACCAACAAATTTACGAATATGGAAATCCAACCCCCTGTAGATGCAGTGAAAGAAGCCTTTCCTTTGCAATGTCCGTTAAAACCACTACCTACCTTTATTAACTAAAGCGGAATAAAAAGTAAATCTAAATGTGATATGGCCAACGCATATGAGGCAAAAATTGGTTTGACAACAGATATGCGTGAAAAAATTTGTATTTTGTATTTATTGTAAAGATTTTTAAAACATTAAATTTCAGTTGGAACTGTCCTTGTTTCAATTGCTTTCCTAAAATAGCCTGCAGATTTTTTGGCAGTGCGCTCCTTGTTGGGACTCGTCATATTTACGGCGTATAACCCAAACTTTTCGCTGCCAAAGAGTTTAAATTACTTTCAGTTTATTTATAAGGTTAGGTAGTTAAAACTTACGTATAACCTCTCTGCCATTCGAAATTGTCAATCAAGCTCCAGAACGTGTAAGCACTTACATTGCAGCCGTCATTAACAGCGTTCAATACTGCTTGCAGGTGACTCTGGAAATAACATTTATTCAGCAATTTTTAGATAAATTTAATATTGATGCATATAAAAAAACGTCACTAAATAAAACCAAATAGTGCTAAGAAAGCACACTTAATGAAATAAACAATACTCATTCTTTCTTTCTTACTTTTAAATAGGTAATCCGATTGTCATCCACCATTTCCCCATCATCCGACCATCCATTTTCTGTGATTATCACCTCCACATTGTCGTATTCGTCACGAATGAACCTGCAAGAATAGAACAGTAACTACAACCTCTCTTGGATGTAATCAAGTCCACAATACCCACTTTAAAATTCCCTCCAGCCCCTCGGGAACACAGAACAACCACGCTGACTTTGCCCTGATCCATTTGGGATCGACAGATATGTCACAATCAAAATCACGATCCCACGATGGGTTGCCACCTTTTGGCGAGATGGAACGTTTTATGTATCGCGATGTGTAATAGTTAAGGCCTAGAAAGTCGGCTGATCCCTTGACAATGTCCCTCCATTTTCCCTCTAAGCTGGGCAAGCGCGATCGTATCCTCCCCTCTTTGAGACTATTGCTGTCGATGTCCATCACCATATCCTCGGGATATCCGCCAGATTTACTAAAGATTGGATGTGCTAGCCAACCTAACTGTGAAAAGATGTCAGTATTGAACTGCGATTCATGCATTCTATGCCCTCTTACGTTGTATTGCAATCCACGATCCACAATATCACCATCATTCGAATTTGAGAAGAAGAATCGGCTGCTGATCGTTATGCCGATCTTGCCACCTTGTTGCTTAAAAAATTTCGATCGGTAAGCACGATAGGTGGCAGCGTGTGCCTTTATACTGTTCTCCATACATAGATAATCGACAATACCGGAACCTTGGACCTGAGGTGGATAGTTTCCATACCCGTAGCCTGGAACACAATAATCAAACGGCTCGTTAAATGTAATCCAAGTTTTGACCTAAAAATAAAAAAAAAACCTGATTTATATATTCGAGTTTAGGAGACAAACAAACTGATCTCACCCTATCACCATAATTCTGGAATAACTCTGTGGCAAAGGTAACAAACTGATTGATCAGCAGCGAATTGGCAAACCCACCGATCTTTTGAATCTCCGAAGGAAGATCGTAGTGGAACATAGTGACCATGGGTTCAATGCCATTCGCCAGAAGCTTATTGATGACATCGTTGTAATAATCGATTCCCTTCTGACTTCTAGATGAAATGTCTCCAGTGGGATAGATCCTCGGCCATGCTATCGAAAAGCGATAGTGATTAACCTAAAACATCGACAATTTTATTAAGATGCACATCACTTTTACAAATATTAATTTCCAAACAAAACATTATCTTTTCTGATAAGGGATTTGCACTCGTTTAGCTGACCCGTGCGAATCAAAACTAAGTGATAACACATTCTAATTAACAAATTTACCTTAAGCTCTTTTAAGGCTTCCAAATCCTGATCAAAACGATGATAAGAGTCTGCTGCGATGTTGCCGTTGGAGTGATCGTCAATATTATTTGGATGATTGTGTGTAAAGTCATCCCAGATCGATGGGCCTTTGCCGTCAGCATTCCAACCGCCTTCTATTTGATAAGCTGCTGTTGACACACCAAAGCTAAAGTTTGATGGAAAATGAGGACTCCCCTTTGCAGGGAGGGTGCATGGATCTGCAAGAATGCCACTCAGTGAGCAGCTGTTGACGGAAAAAAAGTAAATATTGAGTGTAATTGGACTAATTGCCTTCGATTAACAAAAAAGACGTACGCTAACAGACCGATAACAAGAGTTTCTGGGGACATATTGACCAAGTCACGGCGAGAGATCAGTATCGACTGAATGTGAATATTTTATGAGACTCAAATTTAATCAGCAGAATCCAAAATGTGCTGATGCTTTCATAGCGATTGATAACTGGGGTATACGGCTATTTGCAAGAGCATCATAATCGCATTGGAAACATCGTACTATGGGGGAAAATGTGGTGTGCTAATCGCTTAAGAAATCCGCAGTATTTCTGCAATGCTGCAAAGTTGTCATCAATGAGTATAAACAATGATAACGATATTGTTTACAAAGTATTACATAACAATTCATGTGCTCACAATCAAACCCTTCAATCGAAAAATGTATTTTTATAATTGAAGCACCTATCTCTACAAGGTTAATAAAAGGAATATTTGAAACAAAACAGTAGTTCACATCCACATTCGTAATGAAGTGGGCTCAACTGGTATATATTCTGTTATGGTCTCGACTTTCACTTTGATTCAGCTGTCTTCAAGTTCCCTTCAGCTGAAAATAAATAAATACCGGAAACAGTTTTCTTGCAAAGTTATAAGCACATTATCAGAAAGGAAATGGATAACTGCGTGAATTTTGAAAATATCAAGAAAAGGGTATAGTTGTTGTAATCGCTTTTGGGAACGTTAGTAAGCATTGCTGAGAAAGTGATGTTGAAAAAAAATGCGCCTTGGAAAGCTTTATGAGTTCCATTTAATTTATAATGCCGTCAATCACAATGCAATCGCAAATCTTGTGCCCAACGCATAAAATAAAAACCGCGTATTGCTCTTACATATTCCTACCTATTAGAATAGTTTTCCAGTTTGTTTTGATACTGTTTATTCAATCAGTAGCTCTCAAAGTACGAATAATAAAAATAACAGTTTTGTTAAAGTTAAACTACGAATAATAATGGTTTGTTTGTTGTTGTTTTCGGGCGCTTGTAGCTGATACATCCACCGCAAAATCCTAAGTACCGAAACACCAGGAATCGCGGATTTTCATTCCAGAATCGGTTCTATAAGCGAAAATTCACGAAAAATTGCAAAACCGAGATTTCCCAAACTGACGCAATAATAAATAAAATATCAATCATACTGACATAAGGGAGTTGAGATTGATTGTTTAAATTCACTTTGGCTGAGATATGACCTTTGATTTGAGCCGCACAAGAAAAACAATCGAAAATGGACCATTTTTAAAGAATTCCAACCTCCGTCGGTCTAGGACTAGGTCTAGGTTCGACAAAAATAAAAACCCAAAAAAAAACTCAGAAATTCGGAAAATCGTGGAGCGGCATTTTTGTTTTCAGTTTTTTTTTATTCTTAGTCCACTAATCGTTTTGTATCATACTGTTATCAGCTTATTGTTACTTGCGTCACCTACCGGCACATAGCAAAATTTGCATGCAACTGTCATCGATTTCAAACATCTCGCAAAAGGTGCAATTTCTGTTTATGCATCCTGCGAAAAGTAAACACCAACATTTTCAATAAAATCTTTCGCAAAAATGTAAACTCGCCCTACAAAATTTAATTTTTATAAATAAGATAAGTACAAAGTGCATGCAACTTGTTAGTTAAAATGGAACAACGTGCTAATTTCCTTGCCCTTTGCCTGTTAGATGCCATGGAAGACGAAAATCCAAGGTACATACAATCAGCTATTCGTTTGTTGCGATTTTATTATTACACTAATTTTTGTAGAATGATCGAAGATGTGCTCAGAAAATACGACATAAACCCAAACATTATAATCCAGGATAGAGGAATCGCTCCGATACATTATTCGTGTGGCATGCCGAACATCCAATTAGCTGAAAAGACCACCGCACAGCTGCTGGAAAGAGGAGGTAATTCGAATAGTTCATTAATATCGATGTGATAGAGTGAAAAGTGCTTTTTATAATTAAGCTGATCCAAATGTATGTTCTGAGGATAATATGACGCCAGTGCATGTAGCAGCCATTCATGGGCGTTCGGGTATTGTTAAAATGCTTCTGGTGAGCTATATCTTTCTCTTATTAAAAGGTGGTCTATAATTCTGATACTTTGTAGAAAAAAGGAGGTAAGCTGGATATTGCCGATGACGATCGCAAAACTCCAATACTCTATGCCATCCATGAATGTCACTTTGATGTGGTCAAAGTGATGCAGGATCACATTTTTGAACAAAAATACCAAAAGAAGCATCAAGATCTCTCTAAAATGAGCTCGCCTAGACCGATCAAGAACAACCATCTCACGGTAAGTCACCTGGAACAGCGAAAGTTTACTCCTAACCGCATCAACTACAACTACGATGTAACGAGTCCATATTACATCAACATAACCCATCGCCGCAAGCCTCCATGTAATGACTCGTGTTGTACTCCCCAAGAAAATGCGGCTGAAATCACAAAAGAAATAGACGAACCTCAAAACATCTTCGCTCTGACCAAGGAAAACATTTCGGAACTGTCCAAGGAAGTCTCAGTGGCACCGAACTGTTCTCCAATGTCTTTAGTACAAGCATGGCGTGATAAGGTGCAGCGTGCAAAGAGTAACCAATCGATCTTACGAAAATTCAATGATGTTGACTCGCTACTCAGTGGAATCATCAATAACGATGAGTTGAACTTTACAAATACCATACTGGATGTGAACCATGACGAAGAGGCAGAAGAAAAAACACCGAAACAGAAAGTCAAGACCTTCAGTAAGACAGCATTCGGACGGGTGGTCAAAACTATAGAAGAAGTACCGACGGAGAATGAGGAGAGTTTCTATACGGTGCCTGAAGCAGAGGCTCCCCCAGTCCAAGTAAATGAGTCAGGGTATATTCGTTCACCTAGTAGCAGTGAGTATATTGTTCAAATGACGGAGGCCTATGTTCATACGGACGATGAAAACGGACTCGTGTTCTACGAGACCAAACTGTTGAATAACAAAATTAGGAAAAATGCACCTCAGAGGTGAGTTTGATTGTGAAACGTTGTGATCTATGTTTCCTAATAAATTGTGGGTATTTGCAACAGCCGAAATGATTGTGCTGACAATGATGTAACGGTGTCCAGTGTTTCGACAAATCTCACCGTTCCACTGGACTATGAAACGGAAGCGTTGCGGGCGGAACTAACACATTTTGGCGATCCACCTGGTGAGTTTCTTTCTCGAGACATTTCAGTCTAGCCGTTCAAACTGGTGACTCCATTATAGTCCCCCCATCATTGTATAATAATTAAATGCATTTCTGCAGGTCCCATCACGAAGAGCACCAAGAAATTGTACATCAAACGCCTGACCAAGTACAAGCGGAACACTTCTCTGATGCAAGCAAAACTCAACGCCAACGAGGAGACCCAAACAAGTACGTACAGTTGTTTATTTGTTGCTTATTTTTTCCGTAAAATGTTTGTTTTCGCTGCCAAATTTCAAACAAATTTTCAATTTATTTTCTACCGTCGTTTATCTACCCGAAGTGTGCTCACAATTACAAGTCCTTGTCATATTTTATTTAACGCTTCTTTCATGCAGAATTTTCCGTTGAGCTGAACCAAACTATTCGCCGCAAAGAGATTTTTGATCGGATACCAGAATATCTCAAATTTGAGCAACAACTCGTTACGTATTTCCAACACAATCCAAACCCGAAACGTCTCCGCGAAGGTCACCTAAAGCAGAGTTTCATCTATTTGTTGATTGACCCGAGAATTTCTAGCAATCTACCAGGGGAGAGTACGGTAAGTAAAACGGACTTTCGTTCTCCGCCTTGACTATATGTCAATTTTTTGTTTCTTTTTTTTAGTTTATGACAAATTTCGATATTTGGAGGAGATTCGTGCGATCGATTTTCTACGTTGGCAAGGGGAAGAGCTCGCGACCATACTCGCATTTGTACGAGGCAATGAAGAAGTTCTCCCGGTTGCATGGAGAGCCCCATACCAAAGGAAACACACGTTGGTTCTCAAGTGAATAACGTTTTTTTTTGTGTTACATTATTTTGTTGTGTTTCTTAGTGAAAGCTGGCATGTCACTGGAAGCGCTAAAATCGCCAACCAAACAATCTTTGGAGAGCAAGAAACTCGACCGGATCCTAGACATATGGTCGGACAGCAAGGGCGTTGTATGTTTGCATGTTTTCCACAATATAATACCCACAGAAGCATACACCAGAGAGGCGGCGATTATCGATGCGCTTAGCCTACAGCACCTTACGAATATGAAACGCGGTGACTACTATGGTCCGCCACAGTCATGGACGATGCGTGCTAAGAAATGTATGGGCGTAGCTTTGCTCTTTAAATCGATGCAAATGTATTTAGCAGAAGGTGAATCACAACTCTCACCAAGTGATCTCATCTAATATGTGGGTTGCAATGTTTCATATTTGTGTACAAATTTATGTCCTTTTTTATATTTGTGATATGTGTAGCTAATGAGAGTAGAAATAAAATTATGTTTTAAGCATGAGTGGTTAATTTCAAGATCATCTGACAACGCCAATCACTGACCGCGTCTCTCAATTGTTTAAGCTCCAACTTGATCGAATCAGCGACAGCTGATGATAAAACCTTTGTTATAATGTTTGGCAGCAAATAGAAACATTATTAGTGTCTTCCGGTTCCAACGAAAAACTGTTTTTAGCAAGAGAAGTACTGATACCACACTATTGTGTCTGACTGTTGTATGTCTTATCCTTACACGAGTTATCTTATATGTAACGCACGTAAAATCAACAAAATCCCATGTACGTATCGTTTGCAAATACGAGTTACATTAAAAATGCGAACAAAACGATTACCCATTACTTGAAGCATATTTTTATTTCCGTTTTAAGAATTAGAACAACTAAGCAAACATATGAAAACGTTGTTTAAGAATATTAAAAAAAAAAAAAAGGACCACTCCATTAAATTCATTTCTTCTGCTTCTTCTTCTCGGCTTCCTCCTCCTTTTCCTTTTCGATAATTGCCACATACTTCTCGATTGTCTCCACATCGAGCATTTTCAGCGGTTTGTTCTTTTCCATAACAGCGATTTCCAAGTTCTTCTGTCCAGATTGCGCCACTTCCAAAAGCGCCTTAATCGCTAACTTCACTGCACCATTTTCTTCGGCGACTTCTTCGTCTTTGTAGTGCTTCTCCAAAAATTCTCGCACGGTTTTCGCCGAACGACCAGTCGCGTTGGCCTTCCACTCGTAGTAAATGCCAGATGGTTCGGTCTGATATAAATGCGGTGTTCCATCGTAATCGAATCCACCAATTAAACATGAAATACCGAAAGGACGACGGCCATTGCTCTGTGTGTACTTTTGCTTAAGCTGGGCAATGAATCTGATGTACGGAAAAACATGAATTATGCATTTTCATTGATTAAATTCCACGCTTACCTTGTAATGTACTCCAAGGTGACGGAATCTTCTACATTCAGCTTGTGACTCTGGCACTCAACTTGTGCCCGATTGATGAGAATTCGAGCATCCGCTGTCAGGCCGGCAAATGCCATCACAACATGAGAATCGAGTGCACAGATTTTTCGCACTGTGCGCTCCTCTTGGAGTTTTGCTACAGATTTTTTTTCCACCCCAAGAACTACACAATTGGAACCGCAAATACCAACCTTAATATTTGTGGGGGAAAAAATTGCACATTAATAATGACCAGACAAAAAATTGGCATCTCAATTTAAAGGTTAAGTTTGGTTTTGCTTTGTTTGCTGGATGATGTGAACTTACCGCTGTTGATCCTTTGCGTACGGCCTCTTGTGCATATTCCACTTGAAGTAAATGACCATCGGGTGAGAAAATAGTTACAGCACGATCGTATCTAGCGGACATTATGGTAAATTTGTTTAAAAAAGTAGAAAATTTACAAAAACCGACTGAAATTGCTTTTCACAAACTACGATGACAAGATGGGAAAACTGTTTGTCAGCCTTTTTGACGTTAAGCACTGCCAGCGGTGAATTCTCGAATCAATGAACTTTTAAATTCTGCGAAATTGGCTTCACTTATTTCGATATTACCATGCAATAAGGAGATATATAAATAAATCATATACCTGTTTTATGGGTTTCTAAAATCACAAGATTATAAAAAAATGTAATTGCTCCAGTAAAGGCGGAGCTGTTGTGTACAAAGCTGTAGAAATTAATTTCTACCTAGAAAGAATAGGGGCATGGATTATGAAATGAATATAAAACGCTTAGAGTGATGTCATCAGCGAATGAATGTATTGGATAAGAAGCAGAAACGCAGCATTATAATTTTCAAACATAAGGTACAAAACACCCTGGAACTGCACCAAAAAAAAGCATGTATTTTCAATAAAAGATGTAAACGCAAAGCTCTCCCATTTAAAATATCATGCGACTGTATTGGACCTTGGTTCATTTTTTTAATTCATTTCACAAACTACCTGATTAAACTTCTGACCCGGAATATGCAGTAGGTACTTCTCACATATGGAATCCCTTCTCTCAGTCATTAAGCGCGCCACCTACCGTCGTAACATATAAACCAGCAGCTACAAAAATATGGCAACACCCTCAGACTCACAAAACTGTCATCAACATTTCTTTGTTTTCCTCCGATTTTCTCGTTCTCAAATGTAAATTTTTCTTCTGTTGGCCTTTTATCGCTGTCTCTTCCAAGTCGTTTTTAACCAATTTTCTTCACTCCTGTCCGTTGTCTACACACATCTTTGTATTTTCTCTTCTTCTCTTCAGTCTTTCTTCAGATGTTTTTGACAATAGGAAGAGAAAGGATATATTTTTTGTACTTTTTGTTATTTGTTGTTCTTGTTTCATTTCTAATTTCGACTTCTTTTTATAAAAACTACAAAAATATATCGTGAACTCTGTGTAATCCAATAAAAAAAAACAAGCAAATTCCCTTCGGTATCCGACTAAAAATCCAATCGCGAAACTATCGACAAAAACACCTAAAGCACACAGCCGTCCGCTATTAGTTGAAAAGAAAAGAAAAAAAATTACAAAAGAATCGTGAAAACTATTGTAAAAAACCTAAAACCGAAAAAAAATCAGCACATTGACGCGACTAAAAAAAATCATAGAAATTCCAGCTTCCAAGTGATGGCATTAGTGCGGAAATTAACATCAAAAATATGTAAGTGTTTAAAGCAGACCCCTGCGCCCACTCTCGGGCAATTCTATCCATTTATAGGTTTCCTATTGCTGCCAATGCAAGGTTATGCAAAAAAAAAATGTTGGCCAAGCTGACAGGCCAATTAACCAAATCAACACAATAGCTCGTTCTAATTGGAAACTTCTCTTGCAGATGAGATAAAAGCCCACATTGGAAAGGTCACCAGCCTAGATCTCGGCGAGACGGGACGAGTTTTAGTAACAGGTGGACAAGATCGCAGCGTAAATCTCTGGGCTATCGGCGAGGAGAAATGTTTTATGGTAAGTTTTTTGCTCGGCACTCTTAAGATGTACTCTGGAGCTCATCTTGCCTTTCCTATTGCAGTCACTGACTGGCCACAATGGCTCAATTGATTGTGTAAAGTTCGCTTATAACGATGATTTCGTATACTCGGCCGATGACATCGGAATCATTCGGCGATGGGATCTCAATGCACAGACAATCTGCTCCACCCTCAATGGCCACATGGAGAGCGTGCGAACGCTTGACTTCAATCCGTCCGGGGAATATGTAGTCTCAGGCAGCAATGACACCACAGTAAGGTAAGTGAGTTGTTTAGTTTTCCTCAACCGGTAACAGCCAAACAATACCATAAACGTTGACAAAAATGTCGGCGTAGGGTCATAAATCGTAGAAGAGCTTACAGTTGGAGAATGTGAGACACAAAGAAACGCGTAGCCGTTAAGGTCACGTAGCATTATTGCATTGTGTCGTCGTTTCGGCAGCCCGCTCATTAGTTTCAGTGGAAATCGGACTTATCGATGTGTTTCATTGGAAATTCGATATCCGAATCGTTGTAAGCGTATATCAGTTGGTTTGCGGTTTATTGTATTTTATAATAGGTTTGACTTTTTCTTCAACGCTGAACAGAGAAAATTCTAAATAAAGCTCCCCAGGTGGATGAATGCCGTTGAGGGGAAAAAGGGGGATGCACAAGTGAGATAAGATATGATTTACCTTAAGCAATGGGTGTGGGTGGATCTATATGCCTAAGTATGGCGTTTGTTTTGTTATGGGTGTACAATACGATTTTTTAATGACTGCCCGGATCTATTGGAAAACTGATATAGTTGGCGCTTTGATTCAGTTTGTGTTTTTTTTTACTTTTTTGTTTATTTTTTCCAATTCATTGAGAACGTATTTTCAATATTTGTTTTTGTTCACCGAAACAGAGCTTGCAGAACTTTACTATTAGAGTGGGTGGGTTTGTAGTGAAAAACAGTGTTGCCATTTCGTTCCAACTGAGATTCTTGTACATATTTACCGTCGAACAGGCGAATCTTTATTCGTTACGAAAAGGTTGTCATCTTGGTCCACTTGGTGTCTGATGTTTGCATAGCAATGACAGTTTTGCTTAAATATTAACAGACCACTTCGCATACAATAACAATTAAAAACAGGCTTGATGGCGTACACTATGCTTTTCAAATAACCCCACAAAAGAAGTCCGGAGAATCGAAATCTGAAGATCTGCGTAGCCAATATTCTCGACAGCACGCGTCCAGAAAATTTTCGGGCAACACTCTCTCTTACCGCTTCAACCAGCCGATTAGAACGTCTTGGGCCGTCATGAACTGTATGTCGACGATCTCCTACTATCCAGCGCTCAACAAAATTCCACACACGACGAATAGTGTTGTCAGACGTTGCTTTTTAGCCACGATTTGGACGTTGAGTTAACAACACTGAACTACTATTTTCAATGTACAGCGTCACCATTTTGGCGGTTTGTTTCAGTGTCACACTCAAGTCAATCGGTTGGTAAATTTCAAAGTTATTCAATGTTCACACACCGGCATAAAAGATGGCGCACCCTGTATATCACAAAATTGGTTAGCACAAGTTTTCTTTTTAAGATTTGGGAATGTATAAGTCCATTGGCCTCTGGGAAAGAAAATCGTTAAAATGGTGCCATTAGAGTGAAAGTTTACTTATTTAATTATATCCTACGCGACCAACAGATAGACAGAACATTTTCTCTTCGCGAGGTTAGAATTTTCCAAAAATTCCGACCTGGAAGACTCTTCAGTCGCAAATAAATTGTAAACGAATTTAAATGTGGGGTCGCTACATTCACTGCTTCGGCCCAGTACCCGATTACGAGCGAAATATCAGAGGACATAAATGAGGGTTTGACTTCTCCGATAACCACTCTCCTACTCGAAGACTTATTGCCAACCGGTCATCTCCAATAAACCAATTTTCCGCTTCTTCGACGAGACTTCGGAGGATCACAGGCGAGGGGTAGACTGTTTCCGTCACCCTTTGTCTACCCGAAGACAAATGGTCGAGAGCATAAACGAAACATTTAGGCGCCCAGCAGTAACTAGTGTGTCCGGTCTAGATAGATATCATTCTGGCCATCTTCCCCTCCTCTCAATCATGTGGTATCACAAAGGACCGATATCAATATGGTCTAAGTGTGTACCTAACCTAAATGTGGGGTCGAATTACCGTATCCGTTAAAGAGCAAAACGTCACAAATTGCTAAACATAACCAAAAGACGTCACGTCGCCGATTTGACTGCCTACTACATGTTACGGACAACATTTCTTAGTGGAAAGGAAACTCCTAAAAAACTGTCTTAAATCCGAGAAAATTTGTCTCTATCACTTTCTATATAACTTCACGCAGTAGCTGTTAATAAAAAAAGAAAACTTTCTTTTCCTCTGTATATGCCCACCAACGAAGAACAGGCATCGTTTAAGACAAACCCTTGTTTAATCACTTCTTCAAATTAAGTCTGGCATACCTACCAGAACTCCAAATAAAAAAAAAAACATCTCATACACATACTTTTGATGTCGCTGCGATACTGTTCGGTCAAAACTTCTAAACTTGACTTAGAATAAGAAAAACACGGGTTAGTGTTATAATTTGTTTTCTAATTGATTATATCTCCGACTGTAGCACACAAAATGTCATCGCAATATGTCTTTGCAGACTATCTCAGAATTGACTATTCGATCTCTCATTAATATGTCTTTAAAGTATACCAATTTAGTAGTCCGTTTAAATCACTTTAGAATGATGGTTGGGTCATTGACTGTAGCCTTCCTTAGCATATTTTTCTTTCGATAATATAAATTCAAAAGACATTAACGATGTACAAACCCTCACGAGTAGTATGGTCCAACGTTATTTGCCTGTAAATAATTTGGAAAGAATGTGCATAAATTGTAAATGATTAATGAATAAGTAAGCCTCCCACCCTGTAGTCATAAACAGGCGATTGGCACGGAACTAAAAGTAGTGACTAGAGATGTAGCGGTCGCCACATAAAGGAATATTCCTCTCGACACAAAGGAAAAAAGCAGAAGAATCCTACAAACTAACAAAAAAAGGACGCTATCCTCTTTTCTTGATCACGTTACATGCCGATTTAGCAAACCAAGAAACTTCAACTCTTGTACAAATGATCTGGTGCAGATGCTGCATTGTGGATACTACGATGCACATCACAGCTCAGTGGGGATATATACAATAACTTTCTGGCAATTCTATATGTGACTTGTAAAAATTCTGGGTTAAAAAATCCTTAGGCCCTCATTGGCGCCATTTCTCGGCAGCCATCACTGTGGATCCACGATGATATAAGTGCGACAAGTACCTAAACGATTTATTTTGTCACGTCAGCTCTTTTAACTGACCGAAGGTGTAATGAACCAGCATAATGTGATTAAAAATATCAACCTAAAGGTGATTGAGCTTACGCATTTCTTTTCTTTACGTGTTTTGTTTCTGGAGCACGATGACTACCTATCAGCACAATAAAGCGATGACTCAAAAGCCCAATTTGAAAACAATTAAATGTGAATCATATAGCTATCTCAACACACAATATAACCAGTGAATGGCTGGAGTGGTTCTTTCGTTTTCTGAATGACGTATGTAGGTGCACTTCGCGTCTATAGGATAGAGTTAAGAGTTTGTTAAAAGTTGAGGGTTTGTTCATTTAAAGGCAGTTTCATGCATGTTGTACTTTGTGGAAAAGGTTGTTCCGGTGCCACTTCCGCTTCAAGTTTGCTAAGTGAATTGAGCTCAATCATTGCGCATTCTGACCTACGTTTTACTTTTAGAGGTATATGAGCTGAGAACGTCTGTATTGCCTGTCTCTCATACCCCATGTCATAAAAGTAACTGGTTTGGTTTATTGTCAAAAATTGGAGAAAATTCCCTTGAGTTCAGTCGAACACTATAAATGCGACTTCTTTCCTATTACCGAGCAGATCAGACACACCAAACAGATGAAAGAGGCAAAGCGGGGAATATGTTTTGGGTGCTGGAGGCACTGTGCATCACAGTGATGCCCCTCGCTCAGTAGTACAGCCAATGAGCCATTGCACCCAAGTTCCAAGAAAACTATTTACATTTATAAAATTATTGTGTTGCGAATTTCTAAATCGCCGTAATAATCGAATTGATTATTATCTCGTGCTTACAATTTTGCTGGATCACCTTAATCTTATTCCAGAGAGAATCGCATTTTGCGAATTCACTCTCTAACCGCTTCAGAAAGTATTGTTTACAAAACAAATTGTTTTTATGCGTGGAAAACAAAAATCCTCTCAATGCGTTATGTGCTTACATCTTGCAGAAGCATCCTGTATTTCTAGAGGCTTTCAGAGTTTGCACCATCTTAAGCTCAACTATACCACGTGGAAACACCTAACCATCATTGGGCATCATTGGATGCATCGCTTTACAGATAAGTACATATTTTGACAAAGAAAATAAACAATAAAGGGCACGGTTTCTTTGCGTTGCATTTGTAGCATTAATTAAATTCAAATAACCCACCAAAAGTCATATCATAACCGACAACAATTAACCTCAATTAGCGAAACAAACCGAAACGAAAATTTCACCTTCCCCAATTCATAGCAACATTGAGTTCGGCTTACTGCTTATAAAGAATTCGCAATTATTTTCGTTCGTTATGTCACTGCTTGCCTGTGATTTGTGTGTGAGCAACGAGTTCGAGTAGTATTCATCAAGGCATTTCTTACCTGCCCAACTCGAGTCACATTACGTTCCTCCCATATGTAATCAAAACTCTGCCTACATCATTAAACATTGCAGTGCGCGTTTCGCTTCTCAGCAACAGATGTCTGTCTGATGTTCCCCCTCGAACAAATAGTTTACCCCTTTTGATATGTCAATGTCTATGCAGAAGCAGAACTAGTTCTCGCGAGCTCCAGAAAAGAAGCCACAGATCAACCGGAGACAGATCAAGAACCTCTCAATCATCATCATCATCCACATCCCGTTTCGAGCGCACACAAGAACAAGAAACGCGCTAATGATGACTTTGTTTGATGGAGGAGCGGCTTTGTGACCAATTCCGACATCAATATGGTCAACTTGGGAAAGATCTGTTGCGCCAGAGTGTAGAGTAGGTTGTATTGGTTGGTATAGGTACTCTCTCATAGCGTTTGACGTGATTCACTTTTTTTCTGCTGCTGTATTGTCTTGGCGCAAATTGTTTTTCATTTATTTAGCTGCCGTTGTTGCTGATAATTATTGTCGTTTGTAATCGTTAATGCGGGTTTTGCTGTGTGCGAGTTAGCCAACTTCATGGCTAGGCAAACATGGGCATGGGCATGCGCGATAAAAAAAATTTGCACATGCTATCTAGCAACTTGGTCTTTAGAAAGGCGAAAAAAAAGCGAAAAATAGCAGAACGAAAAAGCTTTTCATTTCAATGGTGTAATGGTAACTTACGAGCTATAGAGAAGAGTTGGGAACTTGTTTTAGAGTTTTACCGATCGTAATCCGTCAGACAAAAACGTTTTACTATGCCGAATGTAGGTCTACAGGTTAAGAGCGTCCGGTGTTTTGCTCTTCACTTCGAGGGGGAGAAAGCGCCCGAGGCCATCGCAAGTTCAAAGGCCGAGTAATACACTCAAACGTTGTTTGATATGTTAATACCCTTGAATTGATAATGACCTTCGTTTTGTCATTGTTACCAATTGGTGGTAGCTTTTAAAAATAAGTTTTGAGCATTAAATTGGATTTCATATCAACAGACCCTGGAACGATATCTTGTTCCGACTTACCATTTAAGGCACCTAACAAACATGCGTACACAGCAAGTTACATCGACCCGCGGTCTATATATAGAGGACTGTAATCCACAACCCTTCCATAAGTGGAATCTCATCTGGATTAGTAGTATTAGTTATAGCTTTGTATATATATTCCTATAGTAGCGCCAATCCAGTAGTACCAGTATCCTGATAGGTGTCGCTACTCATACCAAATCGAGAATTAAATTACTGAGAGCTTTGAGCCTTTGATAATTTTATTCCTTTTAAAAAAGCTTTCGTTGAGATTTTTTCCTTCATTCATTCGATAATTGTTCGTCGTTCGGTTTCGGTTTTTGTTTATTTTGTTTGAATTTCTGTTTCAATTATAAAAATGTGAAATATTCGGTCGTTTACCTTCAAACACATTTTTCTGCGAAGAACACTTTCACGTCCTTTTCGTTGTTAGAAATGTGAGGACAAATTTGAAAAAAGGGTCAAATCCAAAATCATGTAGTGAAATATGTGTATGCACGGATAAAAACATTGACCAAAGCTATGAAAATCTGAAGTCTAACTTTAAACCAAAATGTCCAATAAAACGAAAAAGATACCTCAACGACCAAGTTTTAGTAAGCCTACCAGATTTAATAAAAAATAATGCAGATGATCCTAAATTGACAGTCCATCGCGAAGCCTTACCTCCTAAAACATATTTAAAGAATTGGTCTCTTCCTCGATTACCTGATTGTATCTTTCCTCTTGAATTTCTTGAGCCTGATTACCGATATTTCCAGAATGAAGAAAATGAAATGAAAGAAAATGAACCATATCAGAAAATCCCGAAGACTCTTTTCGATACCCCTAAAAAACTTAAAAATTACCCAAACTATAAGCTACAAATAGACATTGAAAAACAATTGGATGGTAGAAATGCCCAAGTTTTAATATTTATAAAAATCCATCTATTTCATAAAGCAGAACAGAATTGGCCACGTGATGAAAAAGACTGTTATTTAAAGTTTTTTTATAAGTCCCCAGCTTTGTACAAACATATGATTAATTCAAATTTTTATTTGCCGAGTATTAGGACAATTCAACGATGGCATTCTGAAATAAATCTAGCCACAGGCTTTTCCAAACAAGTTTCTGATCTTCTCTCACTTAGGTGTGAAACTTTCTCCGACTTAGACAAAAAATGTGTAATGCTCTTTGACAAAATGAAAGTTACCCCGGGGCTGTAGCTACTTCAACAGCAGACTTTATTTCAAGAATGAATTGCTTATTTGACAATTTAAATAGCATTTCTCTATATTCGCCAAATTCATCCCCAAACCAGGTAACAAGCCTAGTGAGCTACCTAAATCATACCGTCCCATAAGCTTGACATCGTTTTTCCTGAAAACAATGGAAAGAATAATCGACGTACACATTAGAGATTGCTTAACTCGAAGCATACCTCTACACCCCTGTCAGTATGCCTATCAGAAAAGCAAATCAACTGAAGGTGCACTCTTAAAGCTAACTAAGCACATAAAGGATGCGTACAGTTGTAACGAGATTGCACTATGCGCATTTCTCGACATAGAGGGTGCTTTTGACAACACAGGATATGACTCCATATCAAATGCTTTGCTTCAAAGAAATATAGATGAACCAACCATCAAATGGGTCAAAGCGAAGCTTGTAAGCCGAAAAATAACGGCCTCTTGAGGACCAATCACAGCATCTGTTACAGCCGTAAAGGGCTGCCCGCAGGGAGGAGTACTCTCACCTCTACTGTGGTCTTTGGTGATAGATAACCTATTACGTGAACTGAGTCACTCAGGTTTCAATATTGTAGGCTACACCGATGACCTAGTCATCATCGTTAAGAGTAAAAAAGCAAATGAAGTTACAATACTTATGCAAAGCGCTCTTAAGATAGTGTTAGACTGGTGCCGCAAAGAGGACCTTTCTATTAACCCCAATAAGGCTATCATAGTTCCCTTTACTAGGAGAAGAAATTTAAATTTAAACCAAATTTCAATTAATGACATACTCATTGAGTACTCCGATGAAGTCAAATATCTTGGAGTTATCTTAGATAAACGACTGAACTGGAACTGTTGGGAACACAACACGTGTATCAGACAGTGGCAAGAAATCCCAGTTCAGAATTTGGTTGCCTAACTATTCCAACAGAAGAATTTGAAAAGGATTATCTAAAAATTCAAAAACAATTTGAAAAACATTTTCAATTGAATATTGTATGAATATTGTATGTTCAACAAAAAATGAAAATATTTAAATTAATTTAAATATGTATAAAAAACAATTTAAATATTGTACCCATGTTAAACAAAAAAGGCCACTGCCGAAAGATGTGGGCTAGATAATTTATAAAGGAAAACAAAGGTAGGTACCTACATAGAAGAACTCACAGAATCGGAAAAAAAATATTTATTTACAAAAACTTAATACAGTCACACCTCCATAAGTCGATCATCCTTAAGTCGAATTTTCCATGAGTCGTACAAATGTATTAAAACTTAGACAAAAGATTTTAATTTTCCCATATAGTCGCCTCTCTCTAAGTCGAAACCCTCCTCAAATCGGGCTTGTAGCGGAGGGGTAATTAGAAGGATGAAAAGGATAACAATTTACTAGAACAGTTGCCAAAGAGAAGGAAAAAAAAATTAACAAAAAATAATTTGGGGGCGTATACTTACTATTTTCTAGCAATGAAAATGAAAAAAAAAAACTTTTAGATGGACGGATTCATGCGGGGAGGACGTCATAAAATCCATCTACTTCAATTATCACAATAGGCTCCTTTAAGATAAGAAGCCGCAGTGCCAGAGCCCCTCGAAGGCTCTCCCGCTTCATAATCTACCTTCTTATATAGCAGCTGAAAATACTGTATTGCTATGTTGACGGATTTAGACATTTGGTAACAAATTTTAGATAGTGATCGGGAAGGAAAAATTAAATATGGCAACCAGTCCAAAATACAAATTATTTTTTTCGATTACTTTCGTTTAAATATAGCTTTTGTTTTGACGAAACACCGATAAAACTTAAAGCTCCGTCTAAATCAATTAAGGACAAAAACCAGTTTTCATTATTGAGCGATTGAAGCGCCAAAGCTTCTGTGGGATACTGGTACAACATATTTATTAGATTTCTTGGCGCTACTATAGGAATGTATATACAAAGGTTATAGTATGCAAATTCAGCGATTCAATCGAGTTATAATTAAATTTGGAAGATCATAAGAAATTACAGAAAGGGAATAGAAAAAGAAAAACAAGTAAAACAAGTAGAAAGCGCGAAAAGAAAACGTGCGGTTTGCAATTAAAAGTGTAAGCAAGTATCTACACATCATTCAAACAAATATTGTTGTTCTAGTAAGCGATTTGTAAAAGATGAGAAGATATGTACAGTCGTCTTAGGTCGCTTTAAAAATGAACATAAAAATTGGCACTGGATAAGGTATGTTCGGAAAATATTAGTAGGTAAGAAAACCCAAAGCCTGATGTGGGCTTTTTGGTCACTTCTTTAAATCAATGCCGCTTGCTCATATCCCTCACAAGTGAATATCAAGTCGGACTAGTGCTTGAAATACACATCGGGCGATACTAATTTTTAGAAACCACAATAGCGAAATTTAAAATATGTGAGGTTAAAAATGATAACATGATCCTGTCACTAAACGCGCTCAATAAAAGCTCAACGGTAATTGACGTCCAAAAGCAAATGTTCAGTGAATTATCCGAAACAAACAATTGGAGACTTATGTTGACAGACGGATCGAAGCTCGAAGTTTGCAGTGGTCGATGGGAACGGAATTACCTTATCCAAATGCTTACTACCTGAATTTGCATACGTGTTCTCATCAGAAGCTACGGCTACGGGGCTATTTAATTAGCAGTTAAACAAAACAGGTAGTTTATCCTCTTTGACGGCTATTACTTATAAATACCAACAACAACACGCACATTATCAAAAGCATTCGGGACAAACTAGTTAAAACCAAAGGAAAGATTGAACTCCTATGGGTGCCGGGACACGCAGGAATAAAAGGAAACGAAGACGCTGATGCCGCAGCAAACCACGCGGTTCACGAAACACTTTTCTCATGTCCAACACTGAATAAAAGTGACATTAAAAAACATACCCGAGACCGAGGATACTAGTCCGTAAATATTTTATTTTATTTTTTGAAAATGAGTCGTCCTAACGCCGACCATTTAGTTGCACACACTGTTTGAAGCGGGCCATCGAGTTTCGTGCAGTAGGCTTGGCTAGATGTCGTGAACTTCACTGCGGATATTTTCCTTCAGCTCCGTGACAGACTGCGGCTTAACACCGTAGTCTTTACTTTTCTATGGGGATAGCTCAAGATACCCTTTACTTAAATTATTGTGAGTTAAAGTCGTCTGGAATATGTTTAGGTTTTTAGACGTCAAGTTCTAGTACAAGTGCTCAATGAACAATGACTAATGTGCAGGACTGCATCAGATCAAACGGTTTTGGTATGTCATTGCCCCCCGGCAATTTATTACATTGCCAAACCTCTTAAAAGGCTGGTTGCGAATCGTATCTTCATTAAATGTGAAACAAAACAAATTCGCTATTCTACCCCAGGCTAACATCTTACTGCCCCAAGTGAGCTTCTTAATTGAGCACGTAGCTCACGGTATATAATTTGTATATCCCTCAATTCGTAGAAAAGATAGCCCTAGGGTCCTATTGCCATTAATAATTATATTCCGCTTTTTTGCTGTTCTTGACTGTGGTCGAACTATCTGTCCTTTGCTTGGCTTCTAAAATATCTACGGCCATCTAAGGCAATATTTCCTTTTCTTGCTTCGTTTGTAACCCAATTACTGCTCAGAGGCGTCTCTAGAATAGACATGCTTACGTTGTAGAGTACTCATCCTAATCACTTTCAATTGTCAGTCCAGGCTTCTGACAACGTAACATCAATCAGTTTCACCGTGACCGACACGATTTGCATTAAAACCAAGCTACTGAACCCTATAAGGCAAGCAAATGCAATCAAGCGATATGGCATTTTTAATAATAATAAAAATATACATGCATAATTATTATTTTCCCATTTACCGCAGTTAAGTGACTGATCTTCAAATCAATGCTCGACATCTCGTTTGTTGGGTGTCTCTTGTGAAACTAGCTTTCTTTCAAAAATCCCATGAGTCATCCTAAATGAGCGAATAAATTAGTCGAAGTCGTCCGGTTCACGGTTGCTGCTACTAAGTAATATTTTCCTTCCTCGAAATAGAACATTTAATTGGTTTGTTGGTTCCAATGTCAAACAGAGCAACAAATGCTGTTGGTTAGTGTTTGCATAATTAATAAATAAATTGTGAGGGCACGTTGCACCTAATGGTGCGGAAAACAACCTCTGTCGTCGCAATCACTGATTCATGACGTCGAGTTTGAACGGATAAATAGTCTCCGTATCGGCAAAGTCCATGTGCTAAATAATAAACTTTGGCGTAGCGATTACATGTCCAGATTAAATCATTCAGCTTGCAAATCTTATCCAACGTAATAAACAACACCCAAGATAAGACAAAAACAACGCACTCGAGAGGTAAAGTGGTAAAAAACAAAAAATCTCTTTTATTAATAATTTCTAAAACACCCTAATAAGATCCCGAAACATATTATGTATATATTTATCCCTGTATGGAACGTTACAAGTTTACAACTTGGCAGCAGGGGTCTTAAGATCCACATAGGCGCCAGTTATTACGTCCTTTCCAGTCTCGACAACAGATGTCTTGAAGAAGATACGCGCGCCTTCCTTCCACATGTCCACCTTTAATGTCTGGCCGGGCAGTACCGGAGAGGTGAACCTTACTTTGACTGCCTTGAAGAGCGACGAATCGTTGTTAGCGTATTTGGCGAGAACGGCCCGCACCGAGTATCCAAACGAGCAAAGTCCATGAAGGATTGGGGTCTTGAATCCGGCAATAGCGGCGAAGTTGGGGTCGATGTGGAGTGGGTTCAAGTCACCCGACAAGCGATACAAAGCCGCCTGGTCTGCTGTTGTCTTGTATTGAACGGACGAGTCTGGGGAACGTTTGGGTGGTGGAATGGTTGGGACTACTCCTGCGATGGGTTCCTTCTTGCCGCCAAATTTGCCAGCGCCCACGACAAAGATTGCACTTTGGTTCTTAACCAGCAGACCACCGTTTTCGTCGTAGGAATCGGAGTTTGTGACCACTACAGCTCCAGAGCCTTTGTCCATGACGTCGAACACCTTTCCGTATGTGGTGAGCTTACCAGATGTTGGCAGGCTATCGGCGATCTCGATGTACTGTTCTCCGTGAAGTATGTTCGTCAGATCAGCACTGCCGCTAGGAAGTCCAGATCCTACCAAGTTGGTTGTCATACTCAGAATCAGGCCGGGCATGACAAAGAATGAGGGCAGAGGACTGAAATCGGGGTCGTTCTCGTACAGGAATTTCAAGTCGTTGGGGTTTGTGGTGGTAGCACCAACTCCCAGTGCGTAGAGTATTAAATCCTTTGATCCAAAATTGAAAGTATCTTCGGTACCCACACGTCCCTCTTTAACATTTTCTAGAACTTGCATTAGGTATCCGCTGGCCTGGGTTATACTTGGAACATGCGTAGCTTCGGACATATCAGTAACCTTATTCCAAACGCTCTTCACATACTCTGGGGTGATTACATTGGTGTCCAATGAGGTTCGAAGAACAGCTCCCTTTCCACGCACCGTCTGTACTTTAGTAGCCCATCCAGCTGCACTTTCAATTATAGCACCATTGTCTTCACAAGATTCATGGCACAGATAAGCCACCACCGGAGCAATTAGACTTGGCTTCAGTTCTTGGAACAGCAAGTCAGGCAAAACACCTTCAGTCATTCGGGACGCAGCTGTTGGTACAATCACATTGCAGTGTACATTGTACTTCTGTCCTTCAATTGCGGCAGTGTTGGCCAGGCCAACCAAACCCAGTTTCGCAGAGCTGTAGTTGGCCTGTCCAAAGTTGCCGTAGATACCAGAGTTACTCGAGGTCATAATGATACGCCCGTAGCCTTGTTTCTTGAAGTAAGGCCATGCGGCACGAGTAGTGGTGAAGCTGCCTTTCAAATGGACGTCATGTATGAGGTTCCAATCCTGGTCAGAGGTGTTGGGAATGCTTTTGTCTCGCAGAATACCCGCATTGTTGATCAAAATATCCACTCGTCCATAGTTCTGAATGGCGGTCTCGATTACTTTATGACCATCGACCACGGAGTTGTAATCCGCAGTTGCCGTTCCACCCAAAGCTCGAATTTCATTGACCACAACATCTGCGGCCCGCTGTGAAGCACCCTCTCCTACGTGACTTCCTCCCAAGTCGTTGACCACAACCTTAGCTCCGCGTGACCCCAACAGCAATGCGTATTCACGACCCAAACCGGCGCCAGCACCAGTGACAATGGCTACCTTTCCATCGTAACGTAGTTCAGACGACATTTTCTCAACACTGTTTAGTAATCAATGGGCAATGGTCGACGGACAAAAAACAACTGAAAGTAGAAAACCCACAAATTAATTATCACCACTGGGAAAATGTTGAGTACCTACGGCAAATGTAAATTGATAAATATTATTATAGCACAAAGGGGAAGGCGTATATTGCGATAAACGAATGAACTTTGCACATTCTTTGCCTAGTTTTGTTGTAAAGCATAGGCACAATTTCCACTTTTTATTCTCACCTGTTAGGTTTCTTGATGATTTTGTAGTTGTTCGGTGTTTATGTATCTCGCTACCTTTGTACCTTCCAGTTATTTCTATAATCAGTAAATAGTGTTGTTCTGCAAAGAAATTCTAATTTTTTGCGATGGAAACCGTGGAGTGGACCTTGTTTTTTGCAATCTGATACATATTTATTACAAATAGCAGCAGCTGTCATTTTACTGAAGTCATCTGTGAAATGTGACAGAAGTGAACTTCAAACTGTTATCCAACCACACCTTTCAAACTGTAGATTATTACGTTGGATTACGAGTTGGCGGTTAAATTCAAATAAGTTAACACATTTTTGATTTGGTACTACATATGTATTTTCATAAATAAAATGAAGGCCTTTACCATTTAATAACACAACAAACAACAAATTAAATTGCGAAATTAATTTTTGTGTTCTTTGGTCATGAATTGTAGGTCACTATCAATATTGTTAATTGAGTCGGCGATAACGATTACTTTCCTTACAAATGAAATGAATGTGTTGTATGCTTGAGTGTGACGTATAAGAGGTCCTTGGTGTTTTTCAAAAAAAAAAAAACTTTCACAAATGCTTAATTACTTGGAGAACTGTTTTTAAAAAAACTTAATTTACTCCACTTACAGACTATGGGACGTTCGCAATCAAAACAAATGCATAAAAATCTACCGCGGTCATATAGCGCATGTGAATTCCGTGAAATTTTCTCCAGATGGTTTATGGATAGCTTCTGCTGGCACAGAAGGATCCGTAATTATTTGGGACATCCGCAAGAGTAAACTGATAATGGATTTCATAGAAAAGGCTCCTGCAATCACATGTATACAATTCCATCCGTTTGAGTTCCTACTGGCCGTGGGTCGGATCGATGGTAGTGTCTACATCTACGATCTGGAGAGTAAAGTTTGTATCTCAAAAACGGACACATCAAGTCCATTTAGTGGCCATCCGGTAAAGTGCATTACTTTTAGGTAAAAATGTTCTAAGAATGTAATTTTCATGAAGGCTATATTAGGGTTCTCTGTTTTTTTTTTTTTTTTGCAGTGAAAATGGTGAATGCGTCTTTGTAGGTACGGCAGCCGGAATTTCCGTCATAGGATGGGAACCAGATCGGGAGTTTGATCACATTGAATCCTCGTGGAGTGCTTTGGGAGACATGAAAATAGTCAACAGAAAGCTGGTGAGCTTAGCCCCACTTCAGTGTGTGAGTTTTTTTTTAATTTTTTTTGTTCGTTTCCCAAAGATCTGTGGATCCCACGAGAAGGAGTATGCCGTAATCCATGCTCTAAGCATCGATCGAGTGATACCATTCTTTAATCCATCCAATGCTCCGTTCAGTCACAATCAAACAACACGAAAGAGCTTCTCCCGAGGCCATCAAAAGCTTCGGTTATCAATTGGTGGACCCAAACAGGGCCGCCTAATGGAAGAGAACGAAGAACGTAGTCCCAGTTTGGACGGACAATCGTCGCCGAATCTGAGTCTAGAGCTAGTGGATGAAATGGAGGATACACACGGTGCCCCAACTCCAAATGGACCTGTACACTTCGAGTATGGTCCTTCGAAGAAAATCAATCCATATATCTTTCCAACGCTGTCCTCAGGCACGACAAGTTACAGTAGCGGTGGATTCGATGGACCGAGTTCTCTTAAAATGCCTGGCGAGCGGGACGTTTACAAATTCAATCGTATAGTCGACAAATTTTCAAATGAAATAGAATACAACTTAAATGACAGTAACCCGCCAATCATCTCCAACTACAACGGCAGTGAACTGGTTGAAGACTTTCCCGTAAATAATGCGCAACCGCCGGACTACGCGCCAAAGAACGATGGATCTGCCTCGATAAATCACATGAATACTGTTCAGAAAACAGCCAAACCTAAGACGTCGTCGCAAATACAGAAACGAACGGGACAAATAGCTATTTCAAACAAGAGTTCAAACTTTCAGAATCGTGGCAAGCTGGCCAATGTTTCATCGGTGAGTACGACTGATTTGCACAAGATTGACGACAACATGGTTATGAGGAAGTCGACGTCAACGACGATATCGTCGAAAGTGAGAAGGGACGCCAATTTGAACAAAGAAAATGCCAAGAACAAGAACATCACAGTGCAAATTATAACGAAAGCTCCGACGAGATCGAAGACATCGCTGGACTTGAGATCACCGCCAAATGTTGTAACTGCTTCGCAAAGGCACTCACAAAAGATATCGGGCTATACAGTGGATTTGAATAACTCGGGAACGCAGAATGTTACAAATGTAAGTTAGCGGTTGGATACATTACACAGAAAGCAGTGACTTAATTTTGTGTTTAACTCTTTGTAGATATCCTCAAGTTATCGACCAGATCCGCAGCTTATAACGCAGCCACCAGTGAGTAAAAGAATTTTTTTAGTAGATAGTAAAATCTGTTCGATTATGATGAAGGTGTTATTTGTCATTTTTGATATTCTGTAATATCACTCCCTCTTCTTTACTTCTTTACTATAAGGGTCAAAAAATGTACAACAACCGCATAGACGACAGTTCGGAGATTCAAATGTTGGCCTCATCTCATGAGCAAGTGTACCAGGAGCTAAGCAATCGCCACGCGACTTTACAAATAATAAGGAATTCAACGAGGTGAGCCCAAAGCCATTGTAATTTTCATTTTGCTAAATGTATGTTTCCTCTGCTTGAAGGTCACACGACATAGTGGGTGCACTAAAGCAGGCGATCAAAATGAGTGGTCGAACCGTATTCGTCGACCTGTTAGGGGCTATTCTAGAAAAAACGTGAGTGAAACTTTCATTCAAACTCCCTCAAAATTTCTAAATTTTATTTATGTACAGATCCACATGGAACCTAGATCTGTGCTTACTTCTCCTGCCAGAAATCTACGAACTCCTACAAAGTCAGCATAAGTTGTAAGTAATAATCACCATTGTGTCCTTTCTTTCATTTCAATTTGTTCTTTCTACAGCCACTACACCCGCGCATGCGATACTCTTCGAGTGATTCTATCGAATTTCTTGCCAATCATCCAAGATAACATTGATCCCTGGTCTGCCGGTGGCCTGGGAGTCGATGTAACCCGCGAAGAACGTCAAAGAAAATGCATCGAGTGCCAACATTGGCTGTTGCGCATTCGCAATATCTCCGAACCACAACACATAGGTTCCACCTTGTCGCAGCTACAGAATATGATTGTGAATATTTAAATGCGGGGCGTGAACTCTTGCAAGGAAATTGAGTCAATTCTCTCTCTCTCTCTACGCGGAGTTGTTTTGTTGTAACCGACCGTCAGAGTGTCTTCTTTCAAATTGTTTACAGTTAATTTATTCATTTTGTGATGTATGTGGTGATGTCCCACCATCGGGTGAAGACAAAAAGGAAAAAAAAAACATTAAACCCATCTCATTTGTGTGTTGCGTGCAGGAGAGACATACCAAACTAATTCACTAAAACTAAAATGAACTAACACGAAATGGTAGATGAACCTAGTTATAAGAACAGATCCTTAAGAGTGCATGACATTTGGTTTTTAGTTTATATTTATGTGCATGCGTGCGAATGTGTTTGATTCCAGGGAATACAATTGCATCGTAGCTCTAGCGGTTATTAGACGATTTGACTGATATGTCCCTGATAAGTGGTTTGTGATAAAAAAAATGTTGCAGACAATGTGGAGGAAGTGCAAATTAAATCCGTCATTTCTTCTGGTGCACCGTAAGTCGTACGTCTGTGATATATTTGATAAAGAAATGAAGAGGAATCAACATCAGGTTGCTAACAAGTAAATGTCCCGATCCCGAGGCTTTATTTTAAGAATTTGAATGCAATGAAATTTACAGAAAAGAACAGAAGACCACAATCAGTTATTTTCCCTATAAAACTGCCATTTATGTGTGTGACGTTAGGAAGTACATAAATTATATTGTTAATATGGACTTTGATTGGTGTAAAAGGTTCAGTGTTTCTTTTTTTTTTCTTACTGTCCCATTTATTTATCCGCGCGGAACTTTCTCCCACCTATTCTTAGAACTTGAAGAGGTATCGTGTTGTAATTCAATGCTGAACATGCGAGAAATTACAATTAACTGTCTGTTTGCTAAATCTGATTATGTCAAATTAAGTGAAACGCATTTCTCTTACTGCATTTTTCTCAGTAAAATATAAAATTTTCAAGAGTGCTGAAACAGAATCAAAATTGTCAGTTTATTTATTCCATTTGACAAATATTGGGCACCAAACATTTCGTCTGACATTTGTGGATGGGAAATGTGCGCAAATCGCATTTCGAACAATTCCCTTTTATTCCAACGCAACTTTAGAACGGGGCAACAGAATAATACCGGCAGTATTATTATTTCGAACCAAGAAGTCATCTAATAATGTAATTTCATGCTCTGTTTTGGATATTTAATTTATGTATATCATCTAAGAAAACTACAAGCAAATCTTTGATTGCAAACTTTCTCTTTCTTATTTTAAATTCTTTATCCTCTTGAGAGAATTATTTAAAATTGAGAGATATGTGATATAGCCAATGTTGAGTCAAAAAGTTTTGGAACTGATCTACATCTGCAGAAATTATTATCTAAATCAATTTTCATGTTCCATTGGGCAAAAAAATCAATCTTTTTTTCGATTCGGATCACTTTTTGCAGATCTCTATAATTTTTCAGATTTACACATACTGCCACAAATACCAACAGTGCAAAGTTTGTGAAAAGCAAAATGAAGAAATACATAAAATGCAATGGATATAATGTTGGAGGAATTATTATCTTCATTGTCTTTCTCATCATCTGGAAACCAAGAATCATTGAAACTACTCCATTTGTATCTACAACAGGGGAAACATTTTTCAAGTCGATATCCATAGCTGATTTTTCCAAAAGCGAATGCAATTTGAACAGCTGATATTGCTGTCAAATAACGCACTAATCCATTCACAAAAGCAGATCGATTTCGTTGCATGTTCCATGAGCCGCGATAAATCTGAGATCTGAAAAAGATTTTTAGTGGTCCCAATGGAAAACGACATAAGTTTGGATTAGGTATGGAACGTATTTTCGATTCAGCAGGTTTTATGTATCGTAGGTAGTCTGGCCTTTATTTTAATGATAAAAACACAACAGGAATCACTCAATATAGCCGTAATTTTATGTAATAGTTAATAGCATTTAATCCAGATAAATTGCAGTAATCCTGCTTTTTCCTTAATACTTACCTATCTTATGTATCATTTGCACACCGATCACACAGAAGGCTTTAGCAAGAATTTACGATGATTGATGTTTTTAGTATCAAACTTTGCAAAACTTACCACTTACTTAAGGAGTGATGCCAATATTGTTTGACTGACCGTTTTCATACCTATACCCTAAGCTGAGTACAATGTTCGAAACGAAATGTCGCTTTAAACTGAGTAGCAACCATGGCAGCTATGGAAAACATAATTACCCTTCAAATTTTCATTACTCAGCCAAATCTTATCGAATGCTGTCTGACATCATAAATTTTCTACTGTTTCTCTGGAATCTCCCCAACCATCCACCCAATTAACATATCCAATGAGCTCCCTTTTTTGTAGTACTATTTAAAATACAAACCAATATCAATCAAAGTTTTAACATTCCCTCATAATTTCGTACAAAAAAATCTCATTTTCTCTACCTAGCAAAAGTATTTTCTCATGTACTTAACTTTTCCAAGTAAACAAAACTAAATTAGTCACAAACAAACCACCACATTAAGTTATAAAAACAAAAACATCAACAACAACAAAATGATTTCCATATGTATGTAAGAAAGTGCCTTTAAACAAAATAATATTTAAACAAAATGTAAGTTTTTGTAAGTAAATTCGGAATAAAATCGATCAACGAACGAAGTAATTTTTGATACTAGTTTTAACAAAGTATATTTACTTTATTGAAAAACCACACTCCTTTTACTTTAAAACAAAATAAAAAAAAAACTTTTGATGTGTAACAAGAATATTTTGAATTTTTTTCTTCAATCACATAATATAAGAAATAAGAAAATAAGGAAGATGCGTCAATGTAAAATTAAAAAGAAAACGAAAATATTTTTTCACCGCAAGAAAACACCCGATAAATAACAAAACTTGTAGATAAGAAAGCAAAACAAGACAAACAATGTAAATTTTATTTTTGTACTTAAAAAACGAAAAAATTTAGTATATAAATTTAGAATTGAATAAAACATTTATCACTTTTGCATGGAAATAATCCTTATACTCTGTGTCTATGTGCATGAAAGTCCAACAACAATAATTACCAACTGTATCACTATCCCCTAGGGCCTAGGGCAATGTTGCTTCTTGGACTTTCTATTCATTCGAATCGCATAAAACCTGCTACTTTGATCGCAACAAATTAATCCTAACCTTCCTAATTATTCATACTCGCTTGATGAACTTACCGCCTTCCAAACATTTCTTTTTCTACTCGTACTAATAGAAAAACACATATCAAAAGAATGATAAAAACAACACTAATTTTGAAAAATACCAATTTGAACATAGTATGCACTATAACTAAAGCAAGTTTTTAACATTTAACCCCTTTTAAACTCTATAAGTAGGCTTTTTACTAAAACGCTTTTTAAGAAAGCACGCAAAGTGTTTTTCGTTTAAAAAATAAACATAAATCCGAATTAAAGCAATAGAAATTAATTTCCATATTTGGAAACAAACATTAAATTAAGGACACACTTTACGAGACAAGTGTACATTTAAAAAAAAAAAGTTTAGCAAAACTAATATGAAATCCTAGATTGTATATGATTTTGATTTATCACGATTTAGTTAACCATTTAATAACTCGTTTTGTTGTTAATAAGTTGGTGATTAATTTATATTTATGTTTAAGGAATATTAATTTATAAGAAACTCGTTTTAGTTAATAATAATTTTAATGAATTTATTTTATGGTTACAAACAACAACAAACAAAAAAATAAAGAAATAAAATTAATAAACAAATTTATAAATCAAGTTAAGCAAGTGTTTTACTAAAATAACTCTGGGAAAAATGTCTATAAAAAGAAATCGACACATATTAACAATAAATAAAAAAATAAATAATTGGCGCAACAGGTCCGTAGGGACCCTGGGCCAAGCTTTTTTGGGACGAAGGGCTTAGAAAAGTGTCGAAGGCAACACATATTCCAATCGCACAAAAAAAAAAGAGCAAATGACGATTAAACCCACGAAATTTGAAATCAGAGAGCTAATCTTAAGAGGTCGCATCGAAAACCACATAAGCACCTAAACGAAAGTTCACTCAAAAGCCCCCGGAGTTTCACATAAATATGAAGTTTCGCTTGTCATCTAGCGGTCAATAAAACGCGACCATATTCGGATAAAAAATTTTTCATTGGGCACATTAAAAAATTTAGTTTTGAGTCGACTAGACGGGTCTGGACTAGATAGTAGATCTACCTAACCTAAATAATAAAACAAGATTGGTCGGTGACGTTACTTTTATTTTATTTTATGTCAGCTACATATACGAACAGTCAATTTAGTACTTATACTAGATTTATCGCCTAACCCTCCATAGCCTTCAACTGAAAACAAACTGTTCATGGGGATGTGATCGATCTATAGGCCAGTTCAAATAATTGTGCGTATACCTGCCTAGAAACCGGTTAGTGATTATATTCCTGACTTTGTCGTTATAATTATTTAAAGTAGCCATCATTTCAGTTATTAATATGACCCTTCTACATGGACATTTTTAACAATTAGTTTCCCCGTGATGGGACCGATACGATCTATTTTGAAAAAAGAAAACTAGAAGTGAAGAAAATTAAACCAAACGATACTGTGTTTTTAAACTTTAATAGGCAAATCACATGCAATATGCAATTCGTTTGTTTGTTTGACGCATTTATTTGGAAGTCCAGATCCTACCAAGTTGGTTGTCATACTCAGAATCAGACCGGGCATGACAAAGAATGAGGGCAGAGGACTGAAATCGGGGTCGTTTTTGGTACAGAAATTTCAAGTCGTTGGGGTTTGTTGTGGTAGCACCAACTCCCAGGGCGTAGAGTATTAAATCCTTTGATCCAAAATTGAAAGTATCTTCGGTACCCACACGCCCCTCTTTAACATTTTCTAGAACTTGCAATAGGTATCCGCTGGCCTGGGTTATACTCGGAACATGCGTAGCTTCGGACATATCAGTAACCTTATTCCAAACGCTCTTCACATACTCTGGGGTGATTACATTGGTGTCCAATGAGGTTCGAAGAACAGCTCCCTTTCCACGCACCGTCTGTACTTTAGTAGCCCATCCAGCTGCACTTTCAATTATAGCACCATTGTCTTCACAAGATTCATGGCACAGATAAGCCACCACCGGAGCAATTAGACTTGGCTTCAGTTCTTGGAACAGTAAGTCAGGCAAAACACACTCAGTCATTCGGGACGCAGCTGTTGGTACAATCACATTGCAGTGTACATTGTAAATACTTCTGTCCTTCAATTGCGGCAGTGTTGGCCAGGCCAACCAAACCCAGTTTCGCAGAGCTGTAGTTGGCCTGTCCAAAGTTGCCGTAACCAGAGTTACTCGAGGTCATAATGATACGCCCGTAGCCTTGTTTCTTGAAGTAAGGCCATGCGGTACGAGTAGTGGTGAAGCTGCCTTTCAAATGGACGTCATGTATGAGGTTCCAATCCTGGTCAGAGGTTTTGGCAATGCTTTTGTCTCGCAGAATACCCACATTGTTGATCAAAATATCCACTCGTCCATAGTTCTGAATGGCGGTCTCGATTACTTTATGACCATCGACCACGGAGTTGTAATCCGCAGTTGCCGTTCCACCCAAAGCTCGAATTTCATTGACTACAACATCTGCGGCCCGCTGTGAAGCACCCTCTCCTACGTGACTTCCTCCCAAGTCGTTGACCACAAACTTAGCT
The DNA here is from genome assembly GCA_948293265.1 of Cheilosia impressa. Lineage (NCBI taxonomy): Eukaryota > Metazoa > Arthropoda > Insecta > Diptera > Syrphidae > Cheilosia > Cheilosia impressa. The sequence goes on along the minus strand of OX411882.1, from coordinate 41,801,150 downwards.
CCGCGTGACCCCAACAGCAATGCGTATTCACGACCCAAACCGGCGCCAGCACCAGCGACAATGGCTACCTTTCCATCGTAACGTAGTTCAGACATTTTCTTCATATTGTTCTGTAATCCAACGAGCGATGCGATGGTTGCCGGACGACAAGCGACTGAAAGCACGAAAAAGCCAGTAGGTAAATTGTGCGCGGAAAGTGTTTGGCTCTTGGGCATAAATACTGAAAAAAAACTCTTAATTATTATTATAATTATAACTCAGAGGTTATGTTCTGCCTTTAACGATACACAGTAACTTTACGCTTTAGTTTGTAAGCTGATAATTTTCTTTACATGCTGATGGGAGCTGAAGTTCATTAATATATTTTACAATTATATCTTCCAACAAAAATTTATATTTCCTCTATAAAAACAGCATGGAATGTACTTCCAGTAGTGTTTCGAACGTCATGTCAGTTAAGATTTGATTGTGGCCCATCTATTTATATGAGCCTGAGTGTATAAATTGTCCCCAGAAAGTTTATTTTCGGACAGCCGATCCTATCTTTTAATCCCAACGGCCAACATTCGCGATACAACTACAACGTCGTGTAATTTCGTGCAGGTGCTCTCTCTCTCAAATTATTTCCGGTTACTACAATACAATATACAACAATACAACAAAAATAAAAATATTATAGTAAATGATAGGAGGCTCTAACCTCTGTAACTAGGACTGTCCAGGAAAAAAATTAGTCAAATCCTATAAATTTATGGGAAGGTACTACTCAATTTATTCCATTTAAAGAAAGCTTTCTCTATTGACATGCTATAATTTTATTTATAGTTGCCCATAATTACTTCAGTTACAGCGCTGCCACTTTGCTACGATCGTAGCAAAACTGCTACGCAATTGCCCGTTTGCTACGCTGCTACGCACTCTCCCTAAAAACGCCTATTTTGCTACTTTTTTTTTAAGTACGAAATGAGAACAAAAATCTTGTAATTTTTCTGAAAAAAAACAAACGAAAATAACTCAAACTTTACTCACTTCCCCACACCAACTTATATTCTTGTTCTACCATACCCAACAAGTACCCATTTCTTTGGATGTGTTAGTGTTTGAATTTGACTGGAATCTGGAATCGGTGTGGAATTACATTGCAAAATTGTAGTGGAAAATTAGTGAGTGTTGCAAATCTACATGCACGCACATCTCTGTCCATGTTCTTGATGTCAGAGTTTGTTATTGTTTTAATTTATATTTTGGACTTTTGAGTTTTGCTACACAAATTAAGTTTTGCTACGCAAATTTGCTACGCAAATTTTTTCCCTTGTGGCAGCACTGTTCAGTTATACTTACTCCGAATCGAGAATCGGGGAAATAAAGCTCTACACCATAAAGCTAGCTTAATTGAAAATCGGGGCAAAATAAAGCTATCCCCACCCATAAAGCTTTCTTACTCCTTCACTAACTATGGTGAATTTTTTATTTGAAAAGTCAGTAGTCAGTACCCTTTAATTTCGAATGCATACTGCAGGGAGGAACTACCTACCGTTACGTTGTTCGCTTCAACAGAAGGCCGGCCGGCATGCAAGTAAATAAATTTTAAGCCTCGAAATTAATTTGCATAAACTTTAATAATTCTTTCTAACCTATTTTAACTAGCGCGAAACTTTTTCCACATCAAATTAGATTATATCGAGTTGGATACATGCAGTAGCTGTGCAATCTCTCCATCTAATAGCTACGTCTACAAAAACACTTCCGGCAATGCTTTGTAGCGGTCCTTACCTAATCTCTCTTCGCGGGGGATTATCTGTTTTCCCCCATGGCTTTTTCATTGTACCATTTTGCTGTGCTTCTTTAGCACACTCTATGTATTTAAATTGAAGTGGGCAACACTTTATAATAGTTGAGATGAAAATAATTGATTGAAGAGTTTGTAGAATTATTAATTATGACGCCCCTATAAACAAGACTTTATGCTGTCACTCTTGTAAATAAATGTAGAAGAGTAATGCACTTTGCGCTGGCTGACAGACTGGATTTGTTTTAAATTTATTTGTACCTGCCCGTTCTATAGGATATTTTAGATTGCAAATAAATTGGATTGTCCAAATGAAAAGTGGATGCCATTTTAATGGTCATACATCATACTCAATCCCCTTTGATGTGTGCAGTTCTCGAATGCATGGAATATGCCAAACTTTTCTTCTTTGATTGGGGCTGTTCAGTTATTTCGGATGTCAATTTCGTTCTATTAGAGTTGGACGTTGGATGGATAAATTCGTATTCATAGGTAAAGGTATTTTGTTTCTAAAAAATGTATTTCAGAAAGCGCATTTAAAGACTTGTCTGCCTGTAAAGGATATTTCCTGCGAGTTCAAATCCATAGACGCAAGCGGAGGTTCTGGACACATGCCATGGAAGAGTAATTGGAATAGATAATCGCCATATCACAAATACTTTATAGCCTGTCCCTTTGGCTGGCGTGAAGATATTAAAATGAAATGCACAAACTCGCATAACTACTTATCCACTCTCGTAAGTTGGTTCTTCAACCTCTTAAACGTCCCTGCATTATTGAAAAAAAATCTCTGCTTTCGCTATACATATTACAACTTTTAAGAGATTGCGAGCGTTAAGCAAGGGCGCATTAGAAAAGTAGACTGAAAATAGTGGGCACTTTCTATTGTCTTACTACTTGGCATTTAGAATTGTCCTCAAACAAAGATTGCACATTGCTTTGTCGACCCTGCGTTCTGCAAAATCCTTTTAAATTGCAATTACTACTCCAGTCAAGAGTATTATTTTTCCCTTTGTTTTCGGATTGCGAACATAGCCTCTCTCACGTCATACTATACATCTGTCTACATATAGCAGAAAAAAATATTTTTGCCCGTTGGGTTATGTAATTTCAACACCCGATGAAACGAAAAAGCGAGTCGAAACAGGAGGGAGTATTCAGTTTCCAGTAGCGTTCGTAGAGAGGTAAATCAGTCAGAAGTTTCGGAGCGGGTGTAACGGGTGTAACTTGTTACAGATGCTGTATATGTTGTTATTTCTCTGAAAATATTTTAACACAAAAAGAAAGTTTTAAGTTCATATGATTTTTTTTAAATCAGTAATGGAAACTTTCAGTTAAATGCAAAAATCTTGTGCTTTTTCTTGTCCGCTTCCATTTCAATCTATTGGTACCTATTTCGTTTACAGACTTTAAGGGGTTGTGATGCATTGGATCTCTATTTCTCTAATGTCATTGCGCTATACTAATAGTCATATTTAGTGTCCAGGCTAGATTTTACTAACTCACAATGGCAACATTTTCCATAAAAAACTACTCAATGTGACTTAGATGGGTCCAGAGGCCCTTATACTAATAATCATTCCTAACCTTCTTACTAAATATTTTGTATGTCACAGTGGGTAATTTTATTTAGAGAATGTCGCCATTGTGAGTTCGCAAAACCTAGCGTGGACACTAAAAATGATAAGTATCACACAGAAAGTCCTGTAATGGATTTCTTTCCGTAAAAGGATAACATAGCTACATTAATATTAACGCGTTAAAAAAAAACATTTTGTATTCATCGGTGATGAAAGCATTTCCGCTGAAGGACCCAACCCAACTGCACTTGTTAGTTTCATTGCACTTTACTAAAAAGCTAAAAGGCGGTCAAGTGGATCTATACGAGTTGCTGTAGCCTCCTACCCCAGTTAATGGTAATTTTAATAAAATTCTCTAGCTATGTACATCAACTTAGTGTCAGTATTCAATTTCTTTACAATCCAAACAGCGTTCAGTATTTGTTAGCAGGTCAAATGCGATGTCTGTGTAGTTGATCAAAAAGTATGCTATCTTATGGAAAAAATGTTCCTCTTGCGACCGACATGCATGTGATGATGGAATACATTTGAAAGATGTTTGTATGTCGATTCTTTTGAAAGGATTATCCAACATAGTCGGGATTATGTTGCACGACTTCAAAACTCAATAGATAGAAACGAAGCAGAAGAAAAAATCAAAATTAAGTTGCCACAACCAGCACACATACAAATATGCTACTCAGGACCAATTAAGAGGAGATGAAGAAGGGAGGTAAACAGGGATGAGGAATGAGGATGATTATGGAGCAAAGGTAGGTACTCTTGCAAGGAACGAGTGTATGAATATAGTGTAAAATGATTTGAGTTCACTATTCTGCAATTTGCATGAAATATGAACTGGGAATTCTAACTCGCATTCCGTAATAATGAATTGACTCTTTAATTCCATTGATAGTTAATTAAAGTTGAATGAAATAATATTGATGCATGCATTTACGGTCCATCTGTGGATTTGTTTATTCAACTGTTGTCTGTTTTACATAGGTAAATTATTTATGCATTGAGTCTTAATCTAGGTTACTATTTTGCTGTTGAAATAAATACCAACACACAGATGGAGTTTTTGTTTTCAATTGATTCAATTGAGAGTGTATAGTTTATCAAAGTTAGGTTACCCTTTTAGAGCAACAAGAGATAATTCATTCTAAAGGTAAGACTTTAATACTGCTGCTTTATGGAGAGCTTTGGATCCAATATATTCAATTGAATTGAATCTATGCACAGGCGGACACTTCGACTAATAGGACTTTTTTATCCTTCCCACGCTAAGGGTTTTCTTCTATAACTTAGAACACAGCCGAAACTGTAAGAAAAGTTCATGCTACTATTTTAGCTCTGACACTTCAGTAGTGCTCTGAATTTGTATTTCTTTTTTTGTCCAGAGCATGCGATCAGCGCAGAGACAGACCACTTACTTATAATCACTTTTAAATGTACACCTACTTCATAATCGTGAGGAGTTTACTAATTGTGAAGAAATTTGTGTACAGTCCGAGAAGAATTTAGTTAAAATTAAAAGTCATTCTAAATATGGAATCCTAGTGAAAAAATTCTGCACTGCGAGAAAATACGTTCGAAAACAACACAGGCGCTACTATTTCACAGCGGGTTAGCAAAGAAACACATGCAGCCGTCAAGTTTCAATTTCCATAGTAACAACAAAGTAAACAAAAAAGCGACATCTATTCAAAAAAAAGTACACTTCCGTAGAAACATGTAAACACTAACAAATCCTTCGTTCTTACTCTCTCACCACATATTATACCACATCCTAATTTCTAATGGAAGTAAACTTGGTCGTTTGAAGTTTACATTGTTTTCCGCTGTAAAACAGTAGAAAGGCCATTTTAATCAAACTTTAGGTGACTTTTTGTGCAGTGGAAAACAAAACTTTTTTCAATTTAGCTAGAACTGAGTATTTTGTTCAGCTAAATTGCTGTGTTTATTCTATCTGTGTGGACATCTTCGTAATTTTAGCGTGAACAGCATACCTATCAGACATGTTTGCAAAAATTAGTAGCGTATTTATTACGCATGCTAAAAAAGTGTGAGGATATCTGTGCAGTCTCAAAAAATTTTAAAATTATGCCCTAAATGTTTTGCTTAAATTTATCTTTGGGGTCATTACGCGAACTTAAGAACGATGCTACTGTGAAAATTGAACTAGAAACCTTTATCTTGACAGATAGATAATACAGCCTTAATAAATTATCACTAATACACAAAAACAATCAATTGCGTTTATTGCCATTATGAAAATTAATTTAGTAAAAATATACACAGCCCTATATTAATATTCCAGCTTGATTTGCATTTGAATATTTGTTTTGCAAGACTCTTCCCAAATGTAAATATATTTATTTATACGTAGGTAGTATGCCATTTATGTCCCAGAAAACAAATTTTAATTTTCAAATGATACCGGTTTTATTTATACTTACTTCTGTTTGAAAAAACAAAGGTGCACAAGCTAGTTAGCTAGCAGATATCAGTTAGCATACAATAATAATGACGTAACAGATGTGTAACCAGTTGATAACATTATCTCAGCCTTTATTAATACAGGGGGAAACCGATTGCATTAATCAACACAAAAAATTGTGTTGACACGAATTATGAGGCGGTTTCACAACACGGTTTGCCTTCGACTGATTTAAGCACACTGTATAAGACAGAGTACCTATTGTTCTGTAGAAAAATACTTTTCTTGTCAATACGTAGGTTTTGGTGTTGTCATTTATTCTGAAAATGTTATCATCCAGTTATGCTGCAATTTAAATGTACCTAAGTGGAGAGGTTTGTTTCTCGAGTGTATACCTGCAATTTTTTTAAACAAAAGTTAGAAATAGCGCTCTGTATTATTTTCGATTTGAGTACAGATTTCGGATATAAACTTCCAAAACTGCATTCTGTTGATATTGATATATTTAATACAAATAATTTAATGTTAACTACTTACATTTTACAAAATTTAGGTCAACCTAAAATATTTGTTATAATTCTGTTCTTTGTTTTTTTATATGTTCAGTTTTAAAAGCGTTTTTTAGGCTTTCTTTAGCAGTCTTTTTGGCGATACATGTTTAGTGTCAAAAAGTTGACTTCGCACAAATTTTAACACCTTTAGTCAACGAAATAAAAAGAATAGTATTAATATACGCGAGTGAAATCCAACTTGTTTGTGACAGTATAATTATTTTTTTCAATCTTCTCATTCAGAATCTTATTCATTTTTGACTTCTTCCAATGAGAGATCAATAAATTCTTTTTTTTGGAAGTGGTTAAATTTATGTTTTTCAAAACAACAAACCTTCACATAGCTCCGGTATCCCTTACTTCACTGATTGGCTACACAACTGGTATCTTTAATCTATGTCAACAGTAGACGTAGTAAATTTCAAATTTTCCTTTTAGTTTTAGTTTAAAAACATCATCCGTGCGTGATGGCTGACGGTGGTTTAGTACTTTTTGATTGTGACGTAGGCATGGATGACGCTTGGGCGTTACTGATGCTTATCAAAGCTGAGACGGTTTTGAATTTGATCAAAATTCTAGCAATTACAACGGTTGTAGGCAACACAAAAGTTGGGAATGCTACGGAGAATACATTGCGATTGTTGAGCAGTATCAACAGGACAGATGTGAGTTGGAATGGAAAAGCAAATAAAAAATCTGAAAAGTCGTTTGTAATTCACTGTAGATTCCCGTATACAAAGGCTGTTGGCAACCGTATCTACCTAAAGACGCACCGGATTCATTTTTCTATGGCAAAGATGGATTCGGAGATGTATTGCCTTCAGTACCTTCCGCATTGGATAATATTCCAGACGACCACGCCGTCAATATTATGTATGAGCTGGCCAGCAAGGTTTGTAGTGAACAAATAGAAAGTTCGATTTGGACTTAAGTATTTTCTGATCGTACTCATAGCATCCGAAGAAAATAAGCTTCATTATGGCTGGCCCTCTGACAAACTTGGCTGCCTGCATCAACATGCACGAAGATTTCCTGGACAAAGTTAAGGATATTTGGATGTTTGGTGGAGATTTGTATGGTAAACTCAATTGTATACAGGTCTCATGCGATTGGCTCACTATTCCTTTGTAGACTACCGGAATTCTAGTACCCATCCTGAATTTAATTTCAATGCAGACAGGGCTGCAGCCAACGTTGTGCTTAGAAATGCCAAAGTTCCAGTTTATATTGTTCCAAAGGAACCGTGTAGAGCAGTGAACGCGCACATCGATCTGGTAAGCTTTGACATAAATATCTGGAGGATTAACATTTTCTAAATCCTATGCACAGGCGTTCCGCTTTGACTACATCGGTTCGGTTGACAGTCCAGCTATAAACTTTCTAAACAAAGTTGAGAAAGCGTTTTATTTGAAAAAAGGCCACTGGAATCTCTACGACCCATACCTGTCTGCTTCTTTTATCTTCAAACAGAATGTGGTTGTGAATAATCGGACGTATCACGGACAGGTGGAAGTTTGTGGTGAAAATTCCGGTGCATTGGTCCTTGATCACTCGGCCGATGACAATGTCCACATGATTGAGAAATTCGATGCGGATGAGTACAAGAAGATCATTGCATGGACTGGCGGGGTGCCGGGTGTTGAAATCGATAATTATTTGTACTAACTAGTAACCAAGGTTCATTGATATTCAGAGCATTTGTTAGAATGCCCTTTCACTTCATACGCATGATGGTTTTGTTTAATAAATTTAAAATTATTAAAATTAAGGAACCTTACCGATAATTATTTTTAATCTTCACACTAAATATTTTGTAGGTCGCAATGGGTAATTTTATGGAAAATTTCGCAACTGTAAGTTCGTAAAATCTAGCTGGACACTAATACCCTAATCACACCTAGTCGAAAAGGTATAAAAATAATTATTAGCATCGCGCAAAGTATTGTGTGGAATGTATCGTTGAACCTAAAAGGGTGAAGTGTAAACAACCCATTGGTCACCAAACAAGTTCCACTTCCAATTGGAGACTCGAATCTTCTTAATAAGTGGAGATTAAGTGAGCTAATTCCAGAATCAGTGAGTTTGTTGGGGACGAACAGGAATAAAATAGAAACTTTCCCGTAGATGGCGGAGCGGATATAAAAAGGCAGATTCGAGAACAGGGAGGAACAGTTGGTTTTTAAACAGTGATTTGTAAAGTGCGAAATTGTAATCGGTTGTGAAGATAAAGAAGTGAAAAGTCAGTGAAAGTGATTGGTTTAAATCAGTTCAGAATAAATCAGTCAAAAGTATGGTTTTGAAGTGAATTATATAAGAAAAATCTGTAAAAGTGTAATAAAAGTGATTTTATTAGAAAAGTTCCACAGAATAGTGTTTTATCTTTTCGAATCCCAGCTCGAATGTAACAGTATTTTGTTTTATTTCAAGAGTAGTGTGCGCAGTTAGTGTGGTGGACTGTTGTGCCAGGGGTCCAACAATATTATACAGAAATATCTCAAGCTCATAGGGATGCACAACCACTGCTCCGCCTTTTTCTAATGAGGTACCGCATATAAGCTTTTTCCTTATCTTGCTAACAGAGCGTTTTATCAAGAACATTGAGCTCTTCAGCATTTCCCAAGTTAAGATTTTATATCTGTTGCTAATACTGCCATCATATATCACTGACTGTCGACAAAGAAAGACTTGTTTCGATTGGCCCGAGAACGAATACATTTGGATAGTCAACACAAAATGATTCATCTTTGCAATTATTTATTAAGCTAAAATTTCATATCTAAGAAGTGAAGGACCTTTTATATAGTTATTTTTAACTTGAAGTAAAGTAAAACGATGCACAGATTACCGAATTAAATACCCGGCACTCCAGCGGTCCATGCTATTATCTTTTTGTATTCATCCGCGTCGAATTCCTTAATCATATGAACATTTTCATATGCCGAGTGGTCAAGGACTAATGCACCTGTATTTTCTTCACAAATATCCACACTTCCGTGATACATTTGATAATCCACAACCACTTTCTGTCTGAAAATAAAAGCCGCAGATAGGTATGGGTCATACAAATGCCAGTTACCCTTCGGTAGAAAAATCGCTTTCTCAACTGTGTTCATTAAATTAACGGCAGGACTGTCAACGGAAGCAATGTAGTCAAAGCGGAACGCCTGTGTGGATAGCAAACGTTGTTAAAATTGAGATTCTATAAATGCCAGAATTTACCAAATCAATGTCCTTGTTCGCTGCCATGCATGGTTCCTTTGGGACAATATAAACTGGAACTTTGACATTTCTAAGCACAACATTGGCTGCAGCCCTGTCTGAATTAAAATTAAATTCAGGAAATGTACTCGAATTCCGGTAGTCTACAAAGGAATAATAAGCCAGTCACATCAGACTTGTGTTTATTTGTGTAAATTGAATTTACCATACAAATCTCCGCCAAATATCCAAATATCCTTAACTTTGTCCAGGAAATCGTCGTGCATAGTGATGCAGGTAGCCAGGTTTGTCAGAGGGCCAGCCATAATGAAGCTTATTTTCTTCGGATGCTATGAGTACGATCAGAAAATACTTAAGTCCAAATCAAACTTTCTATTTGTTCACTACAAACCTTGCTGGCCAGCTCATACATAATATTGACGGCGTGGTCGTCTGGAATATTATCCAATGCGGAAGGCACTGAAGGCAATACATCTCCGAATCCATCTTGGCCATAGAAAAAGGAATCTGGCGCGTCTATAGGTAGATATGGTTGCGAACAGCCTTTGTATACGGGAATCTACAGAGAAGCACAAAGGACTTTTCAGATTTTTTATTTGCTCTCCCTTCCAACTCACATCTGTCCTGTTGGCACTATCTAACACTCGCAATGCATTCTCCGTGGCATTGCCAACTTTTGTGTTTCCTACAACCGTTGTAATTGCAAGGATTTTGATCAAATTCAAAACCGTCTCAGCTTTGATAAGCATCAATAACGCCCAGGCGTCGTCGGTGCCAACATCACAGTCGAAAAGTACAAAATTAACGTCAGCCATCACAAACGGCTGCTGTTCTAAAACTGAACTGAATTGAATGTAACGCCGACTTCATAAATAGATATAGACAAAGCCATCAATAAGGTAAGAGAGACCGGGGTGGTTGACTGTTAGCTTGTCTGACTAATGGTTAGTTATATGTGTAATTTGATGGTGCAAACAATTTGTTTTATATAAGGGAGTACTTGTTGTTTTAGTAAAGTAAAATTTTAAGGTTTTACTAACTGATCATCTTATAGGAAAAAGGTGTCATCTAAAATTTGATTAACTCTGGCAATTCATATTTCGTCAGCAAATAATTGGGTTATATATGTTGTTACACCAAGTTTGAGAGCTGTTGGCAAGTTGCATTATTTCGTTGACTGAAGGCAGAACTGTTTTAGACTTGTTCCAGCAAAAGTCAGTAGGTTTTGATCTCTCAATATACATGTAGAGCTTTTGAATCTAACCAAAGTACTTGTGGAGAATTGATTATTTTTTTGTAATCTGTTTATGACAGTTAACAAACTTTATTTAATAAAAGTAAAGTAACTTTATAATTCATAGATTATAAAGATTGATTTCAACCATTAGGTTTAAGAGGTCAGAAAATAGCAAAAGAAAATGTTTACGCCTTTCTTTTAAGTACCTATAGCTAAACTAGGTATCAGTATTTCTATTCCAATATGCGAAAGAAACATGAAAGTCCAACCAGCACAGGTGGCGCTATTTGTATAAATACCAAATTTCGTAACAGGTTTGTCTTGTTGATTATATAACGCCATAGTACTTTTAGCTAATTTTTTAAATATTTGTTTATACAAAAGATTAGTAACATTATATTGGTACCTACATCAAAATGCATACTATTAAAATGTAAATCTGGTTTGGTTTATCAAAATTCTAAATCCAACGGGGTAAGTTTGTTGTTATATAGCTGATTGTAGGTTATTATATAAATATTGCGACCTTTAAAAGCGTTTATTTTGTTGTTGTTGTTTTTTTAAATATGATGTGCACTTCCTAATATACTCGTACTATAGGTGCCGCTTTACTGTTTTACTTGCGGGGCTCTGTTTATTCGATTCTGTAGAACATGTATGATTTGAACATTTTTATCTATGAATGTTATTCAACATTTTGGTGGACCATAAATTATTGCAGTCAAAATTGATTTCTAAGCGCTGAATTAAAAGTCTAGGTATACCCCTAAAAATTGAAAACCCCTTTTTATTTCATCGAAATGGTAGAAAAATATTTTATAAACTCAAACTGAAGGCATTTACAAAAGTCCCTGGATGTAGTCGCTGTCAGCCCCGGTATGACCAGTAGCCCACATGGCAATCATTTTGAACATGTCCGCGTCAACATTCTCAATGATCGTGGCATTGACCGGATTCTTTGTCAAGTTCTTCAGGTGGTCAAGGATCATCTCACCTCTGGTGTACTTTCCGAATAGCTCAACCTTGACGTTCCAGTTGCTGCGAACGCTCACGAAATGAATTCCAAATAGAAAGGCAGCGACAATCATGGCGTCATAGGGAATCCAAAAAACGTTTCGAAGATCCCCACCGATAAGTGAACTCTCCAACTGCTTCATGAGAAGAATGAACTCGTCTTGGTGATTGGCGCCAAGCTCATGGCAACGCCATTCCTGAAAGGTAGAACTGTATTTGAGCAAAAGCTGGAAGGGTCTAAACTTACAGCGGTTATACGAAAACGATCCTTGACGCAAGCCTCCCATGGTAGGATTGTTATGGGACACTTTGCTCTTGTTAGGACGATTTGAGCTGCCTCGGGATCCAAGTAGAAGTTTGCTTCGGCGTCACGAGTAACGTTGCCAACAGCCTGGTAGGCGCCTCCCATAATGTAGAGCGCCTTTATCAAGGAGGCGTACTCCGAGCCATACATAGCCAAGGATAATGCGACATTGGTCAGAGGACCGGTCGAAATGATGGTCACTTGGTTGCGATACTGTAAAAAGAAGACATGGTTCACATTGACATGCGCTTCGTGGGTAACTCACCTGGTAGACCAAATCCCTGATGGCTTTGACTGCGTGCTTACTCTCAATGGCACGTTCGCCCATGAAATCTGCAGGCAGGATCTCTTCGAAGGTGTCCCTCTCACGATGGTGATGGCCATGATGGTGTTGATGATGGAAGTCGGTGTCGTAGCTGTCGGGCATGAAGCGCGATGCCGCACCCAAGTAGATAGGGATCTTAAAGGAGTCAATAAAATTATATTCGTCTTTCTTTCTACACTTCGCAACTTACATCATCAGCTCCCAGAGTTAGAAGGACCCTGCGCATGTTTCGGGCAACTGTATCCCTCTTAATCGGTCCCGGTACACAGGTAATAGCAAGTAGCTTGATCTTCCTGATTCTATGGGCTTTGACTAGCAACGCTAATGCCCAGGCGTCATCACTGCTGCCATTGCAATCGAAGATCACGTAGTTGCTAGTGCTGGAGTTCATTTTTAGTCAAAAAGAATTTCGGTTGAAGATGTTCAAATCTATAGAAGTTGAAACCAAACTGTGCTCCATCGTAGACAGGTATTAGCTTTTATAGCGGGCCAGGTTCCTCAGGAATAGTTTACCATTCCACTCCTCATTGAGTGCTTAACTTCCATAGGCACGGCAATAAGGTAAACACAGCTATAAACTGATGCATTGTTTCATAAATACATTCTACACGCCACTGAAGGAAAGTATCTTTGTTTGCACTTTTTATTGCATCTGCACACCTTCGATGAAAGCCGTCTTTAGAGAAGTGATTTGTTTAATCAGAGTGGATTATTAATGCAAGTGATTTTATGGAACTTGCTCTGAATTGGGTGAAGGAATAATCTACCCAATCGTGGGAAAGATTTCGAACATTCGAATGAAGTGTATGTATATAGTTTCCTTGGGCCTTAGGCTTTCGGGTTCTTTTTTTCTTTTTAAAACCTGTTGAGTCCAATATGGTGTCGTTTTCATGCCAATTCCTTTTCTAGAAGTGAAAGCTATAAATGAAATGCCTATCGTACAACTTAAATTGCATTTCGACGACATCAGTCTTATTCAAAATCAAAGGTCCTCTTTCTCAGCCATCAGCGATGTGTTCAAGTACCCGATTGTATAATTTGGCTTAAGCATTTTAGCTTGGCTCACATTTCTCTCAAATCTTAAATATCACTTTCTTAAAACAAAAATTTTGAATACAAAAAAAAGTAACCAGGAAATGAGAATTTACTCGACTGAACGCCGTCACAAGAACAATAGCTGGTTAAGACATTAACCAAGTGAAAGCACCCATAACTTTTGCATTTATTTTTTTTAAATTATACATTAAAAAAACTTCCTCCTCCTTTTCATTTAAGTAGAGGGTCTTTGATGAGCGACTTGACAACTTCAAACTTTCAGTTTGTACGCACCCTTAAACTGATTACCGGACTGTCAATGTCAAAATATTCAGTTAAATCACGAAGGAACAACGTTTACAAATAATTCAAATTAACTACCGAAATTCCGAGTCGGTGTTCGCTATAAGAGCGTTAACGCAAATTTTCGTTCATAATTCCAGTACACAAGCAATTATTCATAGTCTAGTGAAAAGATTTGAGTCAGAATATTCGCTGCTTAATGTTGCCGTGCCAGTGAGACTAGTTTTGCCCGAATTGTTTGAATTATACATCAGTGATATGCATGTGGTTGCAGTATGGTGCCACAAGCCTGCTACCTATAGAAACGGACCCTTCTATTAACCGGCGAGATCGTGTGATAGTATCCATCTAGGGTTTTTTTGGGGGCTACATTAAATCGTGGGTCTATGACAATAATCCGTTGACGTAAGAGGAGCTCAGAGCCAATATTGAACAAGAAATAGCGGCCATATCGGCTGTCGAGTCATCGAAAATTAGGTTCAACGTATCGACCGCTGCATATGTTTCCGTGGTGGACAAATGAACGAAGTCAAGTTCCATTCATAAATTGCTTGATAGTAATTCAAGTCAATACATTTTTTTTAAATATCTCAGGTAGTAGTTTGCATTTCATCTAAAAAAGAAGTTATCCAGTACCAGTGAAAGACCCTTTATATGGCTCAGACTTGTGTGGAATTTCAGCTTCAAAATATCTTCGGAAAAACGCTGTCTTTAACTTATGCGTAAATGGTCGCTTAAGAATATATTACACATTACGCTCCGAAAATTGAAGTCCTTGAAGATATACATCAAACTCCATTCATCTAATCTTAAATCTGACTCTTAAGTAACTTTTATAGAAGCTTGCTGATGGGTACAATTAAACTCATCCTGTTTATGCGCAATTGCTTTGAAGTCAATTCCTTCCATAATGCTCGCACCTTTCGTACTATTTGCGGCAACATTTCTTTGTATTGTGCAACTTAAGTAAACATTCGATTCAGGTGGAACAGTCTGCATGAAAAATAGTATTCCCCAAGCCATTGCGACAGAGCCAAGGTATAGCAGTAGGCAAGTCCATGCATAGAAAGTTCACAATTCCAACCTTAAATAAACACGCTTAAGTCAACTTTAAACAACCCATACGCCGATTGGATGAGAAACCAAACAAAATCTAGATTTCATATGACCGAATGATAAGTCTTTTCTATTTTCTCATTGGGATCTGTAATCTTTACGACAATGGGAAGCAAATTAAACCACTTGCCCTTACGAGACAATAATTTTTCCATTGGGAAGCCAAACAGGGAGGGTTCGATTCAAAAAGACTATATAAAGGAACATAGAACCACAATTGGATATAGTCAATCCGAGTGTGTTCCATTCTGTGTACAAGTTTGAAAAATTAATTTTGACAATGTCTCGAAACTACGTGATCCTAGACTGCGATGGTGGCGCCGATGACGCCTGGGGTCTGGTGCTTCTCCTGAAGGCCGATCAGTTGAAGCAAATCAAGCTGTTGGCAGTGACCTGTGGTCATGGCAACGCTAGGAGTCAATTCGGTCAAGCCGCCATTAACGTCTATCGAACACTCAAGGCCAGTGGACGGTTGGATGTAGGGTGTTTGGCAAACTGTGAAAATAGCCGCACTAACTCTTGTTTTATTGCACAGATTCCGATTTATTTGGGAGCAGAGAAGGAACTCATCCCACCGACCACCCTGGAGGGTGTCGAATTCTATCACGGCAATGACGGCTTTGGAGACGTCCTGACCGATGTCATCAATTATCGCACAGTAATACAGAGTCAGCATGCAGTCGAGGCGCTTTTAGATTTCGTCAATAAGGTGGGTGTATATATTTCTCCTTTATAACGCTTTTTTATAATATCCCCTAAGTATCCCAAACAAATTACTATTTTTGGCGTCGGTCCGCTGACCAACATCGCCTTAGCCATGACCATGTATGGCGAACAATGGTACAGGAAGTTCAAGCAGCTCTACATCATGGGAGGCAACTACAAGGGTAAGTATCGCTATCCAAATAGGACTCAGTGGGACTCAAATGATTTCCTTCTTTCAGCTGTTGGCAATGCCACTTCGGCCAGTGAGTTCAACTTCTACTTGGATCCGGAAGCGGCTCATATCGTCCTGAAGAAGGCCAAGTGTCCGATTACCATTCTTCCATGGGAGACATGTTTGCCACCAGATTTCGATATCACTGTGGTGAGTATTCATTTTTATTCAGTATTTCATTTTCAAGGCAAAAAATACCTTTCTGCAGGACTGGCGCTTCAACGTCCTCGGCGCCATCAATTCGCCAATTGTGAACATGTTGGACACGGTGGAGACGGCTCAACTCATACCAAAGGGGTACACCTCGTGGGAGCCATGCGACTCGATTTTGGTGGCAGTTTTCATCTTTGGCAAGCAACTGGTCCTGAAGGAGAGAAAGTGGAACGCTGTGGTGGATGTCAACGGATGGCTGACTCGTGGCCAGATGATCATCGATAACTTGCGTGAGCATCGGGATAATATCCGGTTGATTGAGAAGGTAGATGCGGACGTCTTCAAGACTATTGTGTTGTGGGGTGTCAACAGCCCGGAGGCTCGTAGCGCCTTCCTAAAAAATCCCCAATGCGAATGAGCTGGATTTCTTAAATTTTTGTGCTTTTTTAATGAAAAAATACATTTTTGATAAAGACAACTCTTAACTTGAGAACTTTTGAAGTTTGGTAATTCTTTTGTATTCGCAAACTACTTTCCCCTGACCTATACAATTAAAGGAATTTATACCCTTTAAGAAAAATCTCAAGCACAATACAATTACGATAGATTATGAAGTACTACACTATAGAAATATGAGTCCTGTAAAGATTAATACAAATATGAAGACTGCACTGAGCTAGTAAAATTTTCAAAGAAAAGGTTTTAATCAAAAATAAAATTTTAATACCTACCCTAACCATCACTGAAAATACTCTTCGGTATTCGGATTGCCTACCATGTTTGTTGAGTGACACTCATTTGCGAGATGTTGAAAGGACTTCATATATTTAGTAGGTGGTTGTGTATCCATAGATTTCTATACAAATCATTCGGATGAGGGAGGTATGTCATTCAGTTGGCTGTTATTTTTTTTAGTTAGATACCTGGACCCCCAATCACTAATGGTTTGGTATATTTGCAATTGACATACCTACTGATGGTCGGTTGCATGTAGGCACTCGTGGCCTACCCATCAGTTCTCACACTATTAAAATAAATCTATTGTACGTACTAATTTAACCTTCCAGTAGTAACGATATCGGCTTCCGGGACTTGATTTGAAAAACTGTTGGTGCGATTGTTAATGTAAATATAATAGGATAGCACTGTGGAAAATTACTCACTAAACGAGTCACAGTAGTCAAATATGAAAGAACAAGAAAGAGGAATGGTGGATGAATTAACACGATAGCATATAGACCGCTTCCAACACAATTGTGGCTGAGGTTGTGCATTGTTTTCAACAACGTTGGAGATTGTATATATTGTATATGTATATGATGACGGATGAGTCCTTAATGTGTCAACTACAGCATGTCTTATCCAACATCTCTCGGCTCCGGTTGGGAACTGTTGTCGTGATGTTGACTGCTACACAAATTCAAAACCAACTTTCACTATTGACGACAACAACGTAAGGGACGCTTTTTAAGCTTTCGACAAGCAAAAAGGCAAAATTTATCTAACATCGCAGTTTTATTCTATCAAAGACTCAGTATGGTTTGTCTCTGGTGTAATCGTCGCTTAAGGACTGGGTAGGTAGGCACACAGTCCTTTTAATAAACATTGTAAAAATAGATTTTTTAAGACTTTACGTAATCACCATTTATATTTATATAACACACAAGCATCAAAGTAAAGATGGACAAAAATATTCTTGGTTTCGTAAATTTGGCATTACGGCGTGAGGTTTTTAACCTCTATAGGGCATTTACGCTTCAATCTATGGGCATATCGGAACGAACCTTAACCAAATTGCAGTGGTAGCAACTGGTGGCTGAAAGGCAAAGACTGTGCCAATTTCAAAGCAATATTGGCTATCCGCCGTTACAGGGCTACCAAATGCACTCAAAAATAGCTGACCCATAAATCCGTCCATTTATGCTGTTCCAATACTTCTGGCTGGAAGAATTTGCCCCCACATATGTGGAATTACAGTTGATTGCTATTTTTTAGTTTTCATTTAAAAATAAAGTAAAAAATGTAATCGCATTACAACGCTTTGACATTGAAATGCAGGCGCGGTACGAATAGGAGTGCGACGTTACATAAATACGAACCGTACAAAATGAAGCAGCTGCTTTGTAAAACGTCAAACTCTTCTTCTAAGCTGAAAAGTATGTTGCTTGCCATTTCTTAAGATAGAAACTTCAGTCCATAATGGGAGGCACATACCTAAAGGTATAGGCCCTTTTAAAGACAAAACAATTATAAGAAACGACCAAAGGCCTCACTTAATTAGCTGTCATGTTTCTGTTTATTCGTATATGTCTGTCAACAAGTACCATATCACTGTTCTCAATCAAAGTCTTTGTTGCACAATCGCACAGTCTGATTAATAAATTATCTAATTAACTCAGCTAATCTGTTTGGAATCCAGAGCTTCCCGCTAATAATTCTCGTCCGAATAAAATTTATATTCAGCTCTCGATTTCTCTCTCTTATGCAAGCATAATGAGTTGTTTTCCTAATGTGATATGGGAATGGGAATGAGAATGTGAATACTCACTGAGGTGAGAAAAGCATGTCGTCAATCGAATATGACCACCCACCCACTCAACCCCCTTTTGAAGTCAACACAAATTGATATTACCTCGCCCCCACTGTACAACAAAAATTACTACTTACTAACACTACACACTCAACGGTTTGTCGGTACAACTTTGCGATATCTTCTTAGGAGAATGCTATATAGCTGAATATCTACGAGTATAGGCGAAAAGTTTATTTTTACATACGATGGTAGCTGGCTCTCCCTCTCTGAGCAGAGTGTCGAGTGTGTACTAGAAACTATGCCCAAACTGGAGCGCACTTAGAGCGGACAACAAAACGCTGGCCGCACCGGGAATGCAGCACAAGCACGTCTGGGGTCTGACGCCTCCCAGTTGAGTCAGTTAGTATTCAGTATGACAGAGGAACGATACGTAGTCTTCGACTGTGACATTGGCAACGATGACGCCTGGGCGCTGATGATGCTTCTAAAAGCCGAACAGGTATTCAAGAAGTTCAAGACACTTGCTGTCACGTGCGTTGTCGGCAACTCGGACGTGACAAATGTCACCAAGAACACCATTCGGGTGTTGGATAGTCTCGACCGAAAAGATGTAAGGTGGTATTTATGCCTGCGGTAGTTTTGTGTGCCTCATCTTTCTTTTGCAGATTCCTATATACAAGGGATGTGCGACAGCAATTTTGTCCACCAAACATTACTCGTACGAGTGTTTCCATGGCGTAGACGGATTCGGTGACTTGAAGCACAGCTACGAAGTGGACTTGGATCGAGTCGAGAAGACTCATGCTGTCAATGCAATGTACCAATTGGCATGCAAGGTGTGTTCCCAACAAGTGAATGATGTCGGACTGATTTTAATTTGCTTATTTTTTTGCTCTCTAATGTTTAGCATCCGAAGAAAGTGAGCTTCGTACTGTTGGGTCCTTTAACTAACTTTGCCATGTGCATAAAGATGTACGAGGACTTCTTGGACAACGTCAAGGACGTGTGGATCATGGGCGGAAATATCAGAGGTGAGTGAGCAAATTAATTAAGGGCCTAGCATGCTATTTACCACATGTTGATGTGGCACGTAATTTGCTTTTGAGATTTGATACCAGGCTGTACATATATATCACTTACACACTTGATGTGTTTATGATGTTTTTGTTTAGAGGGCTCGGGTAGCTTATCTGCACCTGATTTTGAATTTGTGGCTCTTTGTGATATATATAGCCCAAGAAATTCGGTTACCAGAAGGTGAATGTTTATATTGTTGTTGCCAACTTATTCAAAAACTAGATAAGCAGGAAACACTCGTCGTACGGGACAAGTGACTGTGAAAGACGGTGTTAGCATTAACAGGACATTGGTTGATAGGGAGACAGGAGCACCCTAGAAAGATTTTTGCAGAAGCTCCATGGATAAGGAGGAAGAGGAAACCGTTCTTCATCTTCTGTGCAACTGTCCAGCTCTCGCAAATTTGCGCAAAACAAACTTAGGAAAATATTTCTTCAAAGACCTAAGTGACTTGTCTCTCACAGACACACGCTGCATCAGCAAATACATTACTAAAACCAAATGGCTCTAATGGTCTTCCATATATATTCAGTGTTAGCAGTTGGTCACATCAGCATCAGTGGTGTGGGCCACTTTCACCTCTTATACGGGCTGTTTGTAGATTGCAATCGAGGGGTGAACTGCTTCCGTCACTCAGTCAAACTCATCCTTTTGACTAAATTGACACACCTCACAATTCGCGCAGTTAACAGACCGATTGATCCAATAACCACTTTAAATACGCTTCCCTTCATCTGCTTCCTTCGATAATCTGCCAAAAGATACAGGCGAGGGTCCAACCGTTACGGTTACCACCCGTCTATCTGAAGGCACACTGTCGACCGGTCGCCTCCTCCTCGACCAACATTTTTTAACGTATAGGTATAGTAAGGCTACGCAGCGAAATGGACGATCCACTTATTACCGATTCGGGCAACTGTTTTACTTCATTTTCGGACGAGATGACGGAGAATTATAAGCGAAAGGTACACTGTTTCAGTCACCCATCTTGTATTTCGAAGACATATCGTCCCTTGTCCAAGGGGTAGACTGTATCGGCACCCTTCCCCTATCCAAGGATAAACCAGCCTGATTAATTCGACGAGACTCAAGAGGATTGTAGCCGTAGACAAATCGACATAAGCATTCAGGCAGCAAAAAAGAGCACACCCAGCAAGCCCGGTCTCTGGTCTTCTACCAATATCGGGATGGCTTTAGTTTTGACATTTACCACTCCGAAAAACGTTAGATCCCTCGATGAGGAGTCGAAAACTTCGAAGGAGCTAACTCCAAAACCCTTTTTAAGTAGCGATGGACGTTTTTTTTTGTATAATCGGTTGCGTTGTAGAACCTCCTCTACGATAAGCTTGGATCTTACGACACTCTACCTACATATAATGATGCCCGCTGCCAATATAATTTCGTAAAAGTTAAGCTTGCGACGTATGGCTTTTGATATGTTACCGCATCAATTTAAAACCACCACCCATCTGTTTGAGTTTATTAGGAATAACGTGCGGCTTAGACAAAAAAAAAAAGCAAAACCAAATCTTTTAAGAACATACAGTTTTTATCCACTCTTTGTGGCCTGCCAATGGACAGAAAATAATTATAATTATAGCGTGGTATACCTACCTGGTCATATGATGTTTATAGATGCAACCGAGGAAAAACTTAATGTTCGTATTTTGTATCCCCTTCTGCCCTACTAGACAAGTTTTTAGAATGTGGTCCATTCAATATCAAATATTTTTTGAATTTATGCCAAAGCTCTACAAATATACAAAACATTTTTAAATCTGTATTCTATTTGTATAGGCAAAGGCAACGTAACCAAATGTGCAGAGTTCAACTTCTTCTACGATCCAGAAGCGGCTCAGATTGTTCTTGAGAATGCTAAAACTCCCATTGTGATGCTGCCCTGGGAGACCTGCATCGATGGCAACTTTGGCACAACATGGGTAAGATATAACCTCAAATCAATACTCCCTCCACCACTAAATTTATGCTTTTCATGTGTTTCATCATCCATGTATGCACATCCAATCAATTTCCGCAGCAATGGCGTGTTGAAACTCTCGGCTCTGTCAAAAGTAAGGCAATTGAATTGCTAAACTCTGTTGAGAAAGCAATTTTCATACCAAAGGCCTTTCCCAATTGGGTTGTGTGTGATGCAATCCTGGCAGCTGCCTTTCTCTTTCCGGAAAAGTTAATTGCAAAAAGTCGCCACTACCATGCAACTGTTGAGCTTAATGGTACACATACACGCGGTCAACTGGTGTTGGATCATTTGAGGCAGAAGGATGACAATGTGCGTGTTATCGAAGAGATCGACAGCGAGAACTATAAAAGGATAATATCATGGACTGCTGGTTTGCCGGACCCCGAACTGGATTGGAAGTGCTTTGTGTAGTGGGAACATTCGCCGTTCAAGGACAGAATAGTGGTCGAATTTAATACATAATAAAGGATATAGCAATGGAGGGGAGTACTATTTTTCTTTCCCAACACTAAACTCATGCTCTGGGCGTACTCGTCGTGTGCTTGCATGAATATGAAGAGGACTTCTATCTATTCAGTCTGCGTGCTGGAGTACTCGTGTTGATTTATCGTATAGGGATATTGGCGCAACCATTTCCGTGAATTGTCGTAGGGGATGGTGACTTAGTTTCTAAAATTTAACTAAAATACCTTTCCATAAGTGGTGAGTCTATTAGCTTTGTCGCACTGCAAATGTGCGTAAGCATGGACAGATTTAATGCCATGAAAGCATTAAAGTCGTTGTGGTCTTGTGGATTGTAGGTGCACACACAGGTAAACCGAATTCTACTGCCGCACAGTTAATAAAAGTAGTATTCTACTGAATTCGATGCTGGTGCAGAGACTCGGCATCAAAATCATGTCAAAGTTTACTTTGTGTTTTGCGGGTGGGTACACAGGTTAACGTGGAATGTATAACGGATTAAAAAGGCCCGTCCTCATTTGCACGTAAGTAGTCACGTAGTTTCTATCCTTTTGCAGTGACATCGATAACAAATTAGAGTTATTCACTGGGTGCGTTATTTTCTGAGGGTGGGTTGATTCGAAATACACACCTCCCGTGGAGTTCCCATAGTTCAGACCTGTAGATTTGATCACAAACGTTTGACACTAAAGGTTGGTTCTCACAGCAGCAATAAAGATTACCAATTCGAGTGGGTTAGCCATCTTAATTAATGGTTGCAACAATGGATATACCACAATTGAAAGAACAAACACTCGATTCGCATTGCAGATACAAACTTTTGGTTATACCTCTAGCTGGTGTAAATAAAATCAAATGTTGGCTATACCTACGAGACGAGCTTGATAAACTCCGGCTTTTCCGTTCGTTTGGTTTGTTTAGGGCGTGTGGACTTTATAAACTTATACTTAAAAGCCATATTAAATGCTCTTTAGGGCGTTTTTGGTAACAATCTAAAAGGAAATACAGCTGCAAACTTCTCCCTCTGTTTGTCTTTCGTGCCTTCAATTATTGGCATCGGAATCGATCTGCTTGCACTTGCGAGTGGTCGACAGCTTTAAACTCGTCATGCTCACTTGATGTATTCTTAGGAATAGCTTTAAGGGTGAAGTTTTGTTAAATCGACATACCATACCTTTTGTTCGATAGTCATATGAATGGACCACCTTCGCTTTTGATGTAACAATGGGCAGTAGGTTACTTGATGTTATGTTGGATGTAATAGACTGTCGAGTACTTCCACAACTTACTTCAAGAAGGCTGGGTACTTACATTTACATACCTCAACTACCAAGTACGTACGAAGTATATACGAATAAGTTTGCAGCGAAAGAAAATTAATGTGCCGTGTGTGGCTTTGCGAAGAAATTGCAACGGGTTAATCTCAGCGTATATATCCCGGTAAGGATTAAGCATTTGCGAATTTCCTCAAAAAGCAACCAAGACATATTTATAACCTCACTACATCTATTCTTAATAAAAGTCCTCTTAAATCTTAGAATTAAAGCAAATTAAATTTTTTATTCATACCCCATTGCAGTGTTCTACAACACCGGCTGCCCACAGGGCAACAATTTTAAAATATTCACTATCTAGATGCTCAATTAGATGTACATTTTGCGGATTATCAGGACTCTGCAGGTGATCCAAAACCATTTGACCTCGGGTCTGCTCCCCATAGACTTCAACGGTGGCATGCCAAGTTGATTGTTTCTTTATCATTCCGATGGGGAATAAATAAGCGGCCACCAACAGAGCATCACAGGGACACCAATGATTGTAGCCTTGCGGAATGTATTGTGCTTCTTCGACCCGAGTCAACAGTTGAACAACTGGGCAGGTACTCTGTGATGTTAGTTCAATTAGTCGCCAGTCCTGTTGAGGGTTTTTTTTTTTCAGAAATAAATTAAATTTGATGAACACTTCACATGAGTACCTACCATGGATATTCCGAAATTCTCCTCCAAGCATGGTTCCCATGGCAGCACGGTAATTGTGCTCTTACTCATCTCTAGTACAATTTTAGCCGCCTCCGGGTCCTTGTAGAAATTAAACTCAGCGCTGCGGGTTGCATTTCCGATTCCTGCAAATGAAACGCTTGAGTCTCGACCTATAACAAATAAAAAGAAACAAATGCTGACCTCTGAAATTCCCTCCCATGATGAATACGTCTTTCACATTTTCCGCAAAGTCCTCGTACATACTGAGACAAAGTGCAAAGTTCGTCAGTGGTCCAACGAGAATAAATGAAACTTCCTTTGGGTACTGTGAAGAATAAAATCAGTGCAGTGGAAAGGATATTTGAATAGAGCTAAGAGTGAGATTAACAAAAACCTTCTTTGCGTACTCGTACATCGCTTCAACGGCATGCTTTCGGTGAAGAAGTTTCTCGTGGTCAAAGTGCTCGAAATGCAGATCTGCAAAGCCATCGTTGCCATGGAACGATTTGAATTTATTTCCCGGCTTAGGTGGGATCAGTGGGCCAACTGCACCCTTGTGCACAGGAATCTGAAAAGGATTTGTTAAATTATGATGAGGCCTTGGTTAATATTCTTGGATTACGGTAATGCGATTATTTAATTCTTAGAAAATATTCCATTTCAACTGAATTCTTTTGAAGGATAAACAGCGATGTGGTTAGACTTCTTAATGAGATGATTAAAATATTATCATTCAACACTCAGGAATATAGAAATTTAAGTGAGATTTATTGTTGTCGGCTTTTTGAATAAAGTATTCTTCCAAAAACACCAAAATGCAGCAAATAGCACGGCGGACAAATCTTAAACGAGACTGAAAACGTAACTTAAACATGACAGATGGCAAGTCAATATAGTGCAGAGAAGCCGAAAAGCGGTAACAAAATATTTTTGCATACATCAAAAAAGTTGCAAAAACGCTTCAAAAAGCGTGAGAAATAACGCGAATAATACGTCAAAAAACCCAACATTAGACTTTACACATAAAAGAAACTGCAACGAAAGCTAGTAAAACACGAAAAATAACATGCATATAGGTTAGGTTAAGTGGGGTTGTGAGATAGTCACAAAAGACAAATAACATGCCTAAAATTTGTAGAAAAGTGTCCTCAAGAATCAAAAATAGACCTTATACGTTGGAAAATCTCAAAAATGCTTCAAAAATAGAGGAAAATCCGCTGTGACAGACAACGCAAAAAGGGATACACAAAATGGATACTTTTTCGAACAAAAACCCACAAAGATCGTTTTCGTAAAAGGTGAAGAAAAGGTAGATACCACGGGTTAAAAATAGTAGAATGAAAAAAAGGCTTGTCGAAAATGCAAATTATACAAAATGAAAAATAACAATCCAGTCCAAAGCATATAAGAATTCACATAAGAAACCAAACAAAAGTGGATATGAAATATAAAAAAAATTATTTAAAAAAAAACAAAAAACCCGACTGACTGTAAAAATAAGAATTAAAAAGATATGAACAAGACACATTCAAGTTCGTACACCTAACTTATTGACAATCGGAGACTATATACCTACAAAGCCTACCAAATATATGAGTATTGAGTACCCTCCGACTGCCAAATAGTTAGGTGTACGAACTTGAATGTGTCTTGTTCATATCTTTTTAATTCTTATTTTTACAGTCAGTCGGGTTTTTTGATTTTTTTAAATAAATTTTTTTTCATACGACTTTTCAGAATGCTGCAACGGTCACACAGTCTGTGTCGGAGTCGCTTGTGCATGATGAATGAAAGAAAACTATAGTTTTAACACAACTGCGTAGTTGAAATTTAATAAAGTAAGTGTTCAAATTTTTTCAATTGTTAATATCTTTTTAGCCTATGACACTCCGGGGAAGAATACGAATATTATGACACCTCACTCTTCAAAATCGGTCAAGCCGTTTGGGCTACAGGGCGTCCCGTAGGAACGTACATAGGATACGCGCGAAACACATAACCCTCCCTGTGTCTAGTCGGGTAAAAAAGCGCAGCAACTAACACAGCATAGCAAACCATAAAAACGAAAACGTATTGAAAAACGGTCAGAATAAACGACCAAAAAAATCATCGTAAACCGTAACATTTGATGCTAACGTCCTTTGAAATAATGAAATAGTGGCCATTGGGGTATCTACTACAAAGATTGTCAAATGATACAAAAACCAATTTACATTTATTTATTTATTTCCTTTTCCATACTTCCCGTACCAGCATTTCTGTAAGTGCAGGAGGAGAGAGGACTATATCATCGCCTAAAAAAGTTACCAAAAAGTAAGAGACATCACAAAAATAGCAAAACGTGGGAACGTTGTGCTAACTTATTTATTATTTCTAATTGTTCTAAACACAAAAACTAGATGGGTGGTTAACGACATAGACAAATCATGATTTGCCTTTGGTTAACGACTCTTTGAAAAAACAAATGCATACAAACCCAAATGACATATGCCTTGACATTTTGCACCCGGACTATGCCAGTTCCCAACTTCACACTAGTTCCAAAATCAAACAGCTCTGTCGGGAGCAGTGATGAATATTTGAAAGTGCAAGTAAAACAGAGCAAAAAAAATATTGCATAATACCTACTTATAATGCAATATTGCAGAGGAAATCAATTTTAGACAAATTTATCCTTGCGAATATTTCACCTGAAAAAAAATCTAGGCCAATGAAACTTTAAAACATCACGACAGCCAGCTGTCAGACATAGTAAATGAGTGTTTTGAACGTTGCTACCCATTTCCTGCTTCCTGCATTCCATCTCATTAATGTCAAAATACTTACCTATACTAAAAAAACTGACATCTAGTACAAATATATACAAAGTATTTTTTTATATATGTATAGGTTCTTAGAGAGAGAGCTTTTATAAAAATTTGTTATACATTTAAATTCCATCAACGTGTTGCCAACCAGGCCAAATAAACAGTTTATTATAAAACATTATCTCTATTGTATTCACAATAAAATTTGATAAGATAAACTGCATTCGTTGGTTGTATGTACCGACACTTTTCATTGACGATATTGGTGTAGTAGTAAAACACATAACAGAACTCTTTAAAAATCAGTCACTAAATGTCCCCTCTGTTTTATAGGTCCTACTTACATCTTCTCGTTTGGCGGTCCTCAAGACACGCAATGCATTTATGCACACATTGTTGACGGTCGTGTTTCCACTGACACATGTTACGCCCAAAAGTTTGACTTTTTTTAAAGCCTCTGCTCGCAACAGCATTAGCAATCCCCAAGCATCATCGCTTCCGACATCACAATCGTAGACACACAAGTTTACAGCACTCATTATTTATTTTAGTACCCAACTGATTTTTACTTAAACAAACGAAATTGATAACAGCGCTATTGCGACGATGAATTCGAACAAATTAAAAAAAAAAACACCAAACCAATTTGCTATGCGCTCCGAAGCTGACACTGACCTATAGTCAAGTGGTTTATAAACTACTAAACACTAAAGCGTTATCCGGCGTTTGGATAGATTACTATGTCGGCGGAGAAAACGTGATTTCCACCAAAGATTTGAAGATACCTACTGATACTATGAGACTTGTGGCATTCTTCTCAAATAGTATGTCATAGCGATAAAGCGACGATGAGCTATAATATTAGGGTCGCTTGTTTGTAGTTCGTACATAGACAGTGCTAGTTAATCTATTAAAGACGTTGATCCCAGTTGGAAGATAGCGTTTTTTTTGGGGTGCGTCTAACACATAGCTATAGATGATAACAGCAACAGTGGGGAAATGCTGATTGTTGTTAGCAATTTTGAAGTGATTAGGTCTGAAGGCTACGTATTCATTCTTCTCATGAACCAGCTGGAGAGTGCTCTTGTCGGAGGGGATCCTCGATGACGCCATGATTGTCGCTGCCTTTCTATTCGGAGTCCATTTGGAACGCCAGGGTTGAGCTATTCGGAAAGTACACCAGAGGTGAGATGATCCTTGACCACCTGAAGAATTTGACGAAGAATCCGGTCAATGCCACGATCATTAAGAATTCTGACGCGGACATGTTCAAAATGATTGTCATGTGGGCTAATGGTTATTACAGTGGCTGAAAGCGACTACATTTAGGAACTTTTATAAGGAACGTTTATTTTTTTTTAATAAAACAGTATTTCAACTAAAGTTTTGTTTTATTGTAGGAGCTTGTCAGGAGCAGAATCGCTATTTGCAACCCACATAGCAACTCGCATAAAAACGGCGTCGTCGATTTTCTCCACAAGTCGAATGTTCTTGGACGTTTTATTATCCTGCAGGTGATCCAAGACCATTTGTCCACGAGTTTTCGTGCCACTGAGCTCGACAGTTGCCTTCCAGTTGGAATGATCGACGATTATGTTCGATCCAAAGAGGAAAACAGACACAAGCATCGCATCACATGGTTCCCAAGTTGTGTAGCCCTTTGGAAGCAGCTGCGCTTGTTCGATGGTATTGAGGAGCTTCAGAAATGGCGAGCTTTGGTCTGATTTTCCAAGAATCTCGAAACGCCAATCCTTTTGAGAGAAATTGTTGGTGGTGACTCGCGACTTTGATAGAAACAACAAACCACTCACCACACTAACGGAGAATCTGTCTTTGATGCACGCCTCCCATGGAAGTATAACAATCGGACTCCTAGCCTTCGTTAGGACAATGTTAGCCGCTTCAGGATCAAGAAAAAAGTTGAACTCAGCTGCAGCACTTGAATTGCCAACGCCTTTTGGAAAAAAAAAAATAAAACAGATTTAGGACTTAAAGGGGCTCACCTTGAAAATTGCCACCCATCATGTAATGACCCCTGATAAGCTTGGCGAACCGTTCTCCGTACTTGACGAGGCACAGGCCAACATTTGTTTGCGGACCTACAGAGATGAGTGACACTTTGTTGGGAAACTATAAGAACACATTAACTTTGGCAAAGGAATTCGAAGACTTTTCTGGTGTACCTTTGTAACGGCTTCGTAGATTGCCTCTACGGCATGCTTTTTGTGGACAAGTTTAGTCGTATCAAGGGCGTCCTTGAATTCCACTCCGCCAAAGCCATTATTACCGTGATAAAAGTTAACACCTTCCACGTTGTTGTCCAAAATCGAGTCTGGAGCTCCTTTGTAGACAGGAATCTGTATGGATGGAACTGCAGTTATTCATCTCACATTCAATTTTCTCCTTACATCCAATCGCCCAACAGTTTTCAGAACCCTCAAAACATTTCTGGTCGCGTCGTCGATACTGGCATTCCCTTTAACTGTTGTCACACCCAGTAGATGGACCTTTTGCATCTCTTCCGCTTTGAGGAGCATTTGTAGGGCCCAAGCATCATCGCTACCTCCGTCGCAGTCATAAATTACGTAGTTATCACACATTTGTATCAGAGCTCAAACTTAAAGGCTTGTAGGTGCCTCCACATACAACCTGATTCTACTCAGCTTCACAGAGGGAATGGAGGCAACAGAAAGCGCACACAATAATATAATATTGGCCAACAAATTCCACATGTCCCGTTCCATTCGCTTTGTAATGGAAAAGATAAATTTCTAGCAAAATACTAGCAACTAATTTAATGGTCTCAATAATGGGGTAACTAAGCATGTAGCTTATGTGATGTAAAGGTGACAAACGTGAGAATTGTATCAAATCTATGTTCTGGATACTTTTTCCACGCCAGCCACGTATGCCAACTTTCAACTTAATAGTCACGAATTTCTTTGCTGATTCATCGGTTTCCCCTCGATGAATGTCAACGGAATAATCTTCGTCGATCATTATTATTTTATGTCGTTTTCCATTGGACAAAAAGAAGCGTCCGGGAGAGTCCGGAATCGAAAAAATGCTGTTCCATTGGCACAAAAATACTCTTCTGGTGATTCTGAGAAGAGAATTTCGCTTCTCGATTTCAAGTCAGAATCCACTCAAGAAGCACTCACACAAGTGCAATTTTATGTATTTATTACAAGTCGGCTGACAGCAGCCGTAGATTATTTTTTGGCATTTCACCAATACTTTGGTGGATGCTGTCAGAAGCAGTTTTGCTGTTCCATTGGATTTCAGAATGAGTGGATCCTTGAGTGAAACCAATGGAAAACGACATTAGATTATATTATATTATGGCGTTTTCCATTGGTTTCACTCGGGGATCCACTCATTCTGAAATCCAATGGAACAGCAAAACTGCTTCTGACAGAATCCACCAAAGTATTGGTGAAATGCCAAAAAATAATCTACGGCTGCTGTCAGCCGACTTGTAATAAATACATAAAATTGCACTTGTGTGAGTGCTTCTTGAGTGGATTCTGACTTGAAATCGAGAAGCGAAATTCTCTTCTCAGAATCACCAGAAGAGTATTTTTGTGCCAATGGAACAGCATTTTTTCGATTCCGGACTCTCCCGGACGCTTCTTTTTGTCCAATGGAAAACGACATTAGATTATTCACTCATTCTAAATGTGATTGATGGAGTTCTTGAAACCACTCAAAAATAAGCCATAGCCACATACTGCCAACAAACGTCCCATCAGAAAGAGAGCGCTTGTAAGACAATTTAGAAGGCTGCATCCTACACACACATTGGCAATCATTGTTAGTTACTATCGGCAATTCTCATCTAAACTAGCGCCATTTCAAAGATGCGTTTTTCGGGCCAAGCCAGGAATCGCGGATTTTCACCCCAAAATCGGGCCCTAAAGGCAAAAAATTTCACGAAAATTACGAAAACTTTCAAAACCGAGATTTCCCAAACTGACGCGATAATAAATAAAATATCAATCAGATTGACTTAAGGGAGATGAGATTGATTGTTTTACTTCACTTTGGCTGAGATATGACGTTTGATTTGAGCCGCACAAGAAAACCAATCGAAAATGGACCATTTTTTTAAATATCCCTACCTCCGTCGGCCTAGGAGGAAAAATCCAGAACGTCCGACAAAAATAAAAACCAAAAAAAATAACTCCGAATTAACATAACTTTTACGAAATTCACAATCGTAAAAATGATGGCGAATCGGCAGTTTATTTGCAATTTTTCCCTAGCATATACACAAACCAGGACCGTAGACTCAGTTTGAGAGCCACTAAGTGCTTGGAACATTAGATATTCGTTTCGAAACAATTTAGCCCGTACGCAGTGCAGTTGTGCAGAGAAAAAAATCTCAATTTTCCTTTGTAAAGTCTCTCCGAAACTCTCCACTCTTTTCTAAACAATTTGAGTGCGATTTCCACTCCCTCTCACGGTCTCCACTTGCACCCCGCCATACAAACAAAACAACAGCGAAAAAAGCGAAACCAAACATCGAACGAAAAAATGGCGATAAATGTCAGACGACAGAAGTGAACAAGTGTTGTATGTTATCGGCTCTGTTTAACACAGTCGCGGGCATAACACTAATTTTATTTCTGATTCATTACATTTATTATATAATTAATGCAATAGCCGGTAATAAAATGCAATCCGACGATGCTAAGTATATAAAGAAGTGAGTTTCATGTTGTAATTTTGTCCGAAAATATCGAAAACCTATCGCGAGTGCACCTCTTCCTAGAAAAAGAATTTCCCTCAACATACGCGAGAAAATTTTATCGATTATTTTTTTCCATCTCGAATTGTTCATTTGTTTTGTTTTGCGATTTTTTTTTGCCTTCTAGTGGAAATTGTGTGAAAATAAAATCTTGTAGAGAATGAAAAGTGTTTTGTGTTGTTAAAGAAAATTGATTTACGAAAAAAATTATTTGTGTTTATTTTCTTTCTTTCGGAAGACGCTGGAAAGGTGGCAGCATCGAACCACATCCAACGGATAAAGCGTTAATTGTTAACTATCAGCTGGAGGCGACAGTGTTTGGGGAACCCAACAATCCCATGATCGAGGAGAAAAAGGTAGGAAACGCTAAGTCATTCCCTGGTTTGGTTGTCCATCTCTCTTGCAGGAGGTGGAGATGGTATGTGTCTATTGATTTTCCTTTGCGCCAGCTCGAAAAACAATGTCTCATCAAAAGGGCGGTTTTCAGTCGTTCAGGGTTCAAAGGGGGTGGTTAAAAGGATGGTTTTGGGGAGGCGGCGAGGAGTAGCAACCACCATCGCAAATGGTTAGCGACTTCTTGACGTAATAACAACGACATCGGACCGAACAGAGAACACTCAGATCGACCACCAGTTCATCCATTCCCATCCTCGCCTTTAGAGCATTTTGTTGGAAAATGTTTGGTGCCATTTATTTATGTTGCCATGAGTCACAGGAGAGCCCGCGAAGTGGGGTGGCATTTAAGTTAATTTTTCCCCGTTCAACTGGCGGTGTCTGAGAATGAGATTGCCCGTGGCCGGCCGCCCGGAGCCCGGAGCGACACTGTTACAGACTCCATAATACGAAATGAGGGGGAAAATAGTCGCATAAAAAAAAGGAGAACAAGCTAGGCGTACATGCAGTGAATTATCAAATTGGTGACGATATTATGACGAGGAAGTGCGACTGGCGAAGGCGATGTATACAGAGTAGGACGTAGGCAGTAGGTACGTCCCAATAGTCATTGAATGGGAGCTATGAGTTTGGTATTCTGAATTTGTCGGCTTTCCTCGCCCAACTGCATGACGAATTGGCAACTGTTTGTATACAGAGAGACCTTATTTTGTGTTGGCAAGGCATTGCTCTTAAAGAAAAGTGAGTCTTCAAGTGACAACAGCAATCTAATCAATTGTCGACTTCCGGTGCGAAGATAGCTTTAAATAGTAAATGCCTACTTGTCACTGTATTAAAAAAAAACATCAAAAACGATAAAAAGTGCACCACAGAAAAGCTGTATAGGTCAGTTAATTCAGCTTTCTAAAAATGTGCCTCCCTTTCTATTTATATACCTACACCTTACATTTTGTGGATATTAATGTGTACTTTTGTCACCCAGAGGCCAGAACTTGAACTTCTCTGTCACTGTCAGTGCTACTGCCTGCTGTCGATAATTTATGATTTATTTCTATTCCGGAAAATACACTCAGCCAACACAATGATAAGTATCGGCTATTCGAATCAAGAAATGTGGAAAGAGGCGGATTACATTATCTGACAAAGTTAATTAGTAGCTGTAAGGGTCAAGGACAGGGACAAACGATTGGCACGCTTTTGTTTGGTTATTAATACATAAATAGAATTCATGGTTCGTAGTTCCAAGATTGATCGCCATTAACCTTGAGTTCTTTTATTTTTTATTTTTTTATTGTAATAAGGCCCACTCTTGGACTAGTCGACAAAGGATTCAATGATAAAGCACACAATTCAAACGTGCGTAGACAAATAAAAGCTTTATCTATTACGCACGATTCCAACCTATAAAAACTATGACAGAAAACAAACTATTTATCGTAAATATGTCGAAGGGTGCTTTTCTAATTTGGAACTACCCCAAACTTAAGACGCGCTCCAAGCGCCACCCGATTCCAATAACGCACGTTTCTCACAAAAGTATATGCCAACAAAATTAACTGTTCCTAAATAATTTGTATAACGTTCGTGAGTCCCTCTGAACTTTGTGAAAAGTCACGTAATAAATCAGACTTGCCTACGGCCTACTCTGTACGACGTGTTACATCACTTTTCATAAATGGGATGGGGAACAGCATTCCAGCTACAGCTGTGATCCCTTTTCGACGGACACGAACTTCTTGCATGTTTATAATTTTAGCAGTTAAATGCATGCAACCTTATTCCATTGAAGCCAAATGGTCAATTAATTTTGAGAACTAGTTAAAAATGCCCAGAACAACAGCAACTGCAACTGTGCATGCTTCTAGCCATGGCAATACAACATTTTCTTAGCCGACCTTGAAAAGCTTCAGCTTAGCTAGACACTTCGACCAGTGGGCAGTTGACGCGCGTGTTAATCGACCAACAACATATTTTTTAATTGAGGCCAATTATCGAAACTGAAATCGATAGTGACGTGCGATAACGCATGAGTATTTCCCATAAACTTTTATTTAATTCGCCGACTAACTCATATCTTGCCCTCCACAAGAAACCGATCAATACGAAATGTGAACGGAAACTTGTAGGTTTGGCTTGCCACTACACCTAGCAATTCGAAATAAAGATAACGTAGTTTTTGGGTCTCCCTTTTGAGAATGTATCCGCATTCGAGTAGCTTAGTAGGTCATAGTCCTGGAAACGACACTCTTGATTTATATTTTCTACAAGCATAAAGAAACACATTTAACTGCGAAAAGGGAGTTAGTTGAGTTGGCAACCATTCCGCATAAAAGGAATTTAACTATCCTCAGACCTGAGTGTGCCCCGTGGACAGTGGTGAGTGGAGGTATGCCAATCGATTTGAAGATATACCTACAGACCTTTTTTGTTCGTTACTTAAACGTATCCCCCTACTTCGGAAGTCAACAGCGCTGTAAACTTTTGCATAATCCTACTGATTCAAACAACAAGCCCCTTATATGGAATTTAAAAAAAAGTTAGGTTCTGTTCAGGAAGTGACAGTCATTGCGCGCGTTTTTCTATCAAATTGGTCGTTCACCCTGAATTGACTGTCGCCTGGAGGAGGAAAGTCATTCTTTTTCATTGGATTTTAGTATTTCGTTCGAAGTATAACATTTTTTTTGTTTGTTTCGCAACACTTTATCTTCCCCCTTATTAGTCATTTCTGCACGGCCGTGTTCGCAAGGCATGCAAAAAGCAGAGAATTCAAAACTGAAAAAAAAACTCAATGTACCATATGAGCGAATTGAAGTCGCCGTAACTATATGCCTTTGTAGTGGAACTGCTTTGGCCATATTAGGAAACGTCAGCTTCAGTAACGGAGCTGCGCAAACGCTTTTGGTATAGTAACTCACAGTTGCGAGACCTTCACGGTGTTTGCTGAACTTTAACGAGCGTGCGAGAGAATTGCAAACGCGATGGGCGCACATCGAACTGATGGAGTGAATATTGCGTAAATATTGATCTAACCATATTCCAGCGACTATACCTGGTTAACGTTGTTATTGTTTGCCTTTGCATAGCAAATTAGCTAATAATGTTTTTTTAAGAAAGAAAAACCGCTTAAACTCATAGCTGCGATGATCCCTCATAGAAATTTCGTTTTTCAGTGCGTTCGAGCGAGGAGAATTTTTTCGTTTGTTTTACGTACTAGAGAATTCACTTTAATTTCATTAGAGACTAGGTATCTTTGTTTTGAAAACGAAAACTTTAGTAATAATAATTTTCCTGAAAAGTGGGTCAATGGCTTTTCGTTTGGAATTTATTAAAGCAATGCTAAGCTATGGATTGACGGCGGAAAGGAACTCCACTGTTGCTATGATGACTCAGTTTCAGTAGTATAGCTGACCGTGTCTACTTTAGATGAAAGTGCGAATAAGTACACTTTAAACCAGACAACTTTGAGTAACAATTTTGACAAGCAAACGAAGCAAAACAAATGGCGAGCGTAGAGCGGCATTGTAAAAGAAACGGAAAAGCCTATGGGAAGCTTCCATTCACAATGAGAGTGCAATTATTTTTCACAAAACAAATCAAGTGCATCGAAATCAGTCATTTCGCCCGGCTTGTGGTACAAATTAGTTACGAAAACCGTATTTTCTCAAAGAGTGCCGGCGGTCATTGACCATCTGTAGTCTATAGTCTACGTGACATTGAAAACGAAATAAACAAATCAATTCGTGCTGAATAACAATTTTGGTTTTCTTAGTAATGCTATGTCACATGTGTGCAAATTGTATCGATATGTTTACTTTTGGATTATTGGACCTAACCCAAACAAACATAAGCAAGCTTTGGTATTCTCAGTGTACAAGTTGTAAGTCGTCGCCAGAGTTGTTTTCATTCCCAACCGGTTTGGTTTAAGTTACGTAATAAACTTGTCAACAATGTCACCCGGAAGGCATTTTATTTTACCCGAAATTCGCAGTAAGTTATCTCTTACAATAGCATCCACCCACCGTTCTCAGACTACGTTATTGTTTCCAAATTGTTTCCGTTAAAAGTTGCGAATAATGAAGAAACCCTCTGTTACTGTTCTACAATACCGAACGAGAGCAACAAATAAAAAAAACCGCACATCAGTCATCGTCATCGCGGCATTATATCTGGAAGGTCAATGGGTTTTTAAGCCACCAGAGCTACTACCATCAACCATCATCATCATCATTTGGCTATCGCAATGTTGTTTTCATTTATTTTATGTGCGGTCGCTCTCTGCCAGCGGCTAGACCGTACTCGAAACGACAGCCAAGAAGTCAGACTACACTAAAGTGTGCTCTCCATTCCACTTCTTTCACAGTTCGTAGACATAACAAAACGCTTAGAAGTTCTCCATGCCTACTTAGACTTACTCTTTTCTGGTGTATCTATGCACTGCACGAGTATCTCTTAGTCACATCTCTTTGTTTATAAAAAAAAAAACAGTATCCACTGGTGATGGTTTTGTTTGTCTTATTTCTCACACACGCACTCGAATCGAACTCGATCCGACATCCAACGATCCAACTCATATCTTCATCTTCTTCATCGCAATTAAATAAAAATTTAAATGGAAAAAATTTGCCATGCAAATGATGTCATTTGACTTGAAGTAGTCACTCGCAGTAGCGCAGCGCACAACAGCACTCGACTTGAATGGGAGGAGGCGTATCTGGATAGTGGATTCGGATTCGGTTTAGGATTGCGGCTTCGTGATACTTTAGTTTCAATCTGAGTCTCATCTCATTCTCGATCGATAAGTTAGTTAGTGTGTCTGCAATTAGTCCATTCCACATACATTTTCAATCAATTCGTAAAAGCAATCTATCATCAGTGCGCGTTGCATTCATCTGCTATGGGAACTCTAGTGGTGAGCTTATATCTACCTATATACTGCACGCTTTGTTTCTTTTGTTGTACATTTATTGTGATTTTCCTTTCAATTTGTAAACAATATTGAACTGATAAACAAATCGGTTATCGATTGAAGATACCATTGTGGATTGATTGCACTCCAGAAAAACGAGTGCAAGGTTCGGTAACATATAATAATTGTGGAACCTAGTGGCACTTATGAATTTGCTAATCGCTTTTAAAAGCAAATCTGTTTTATGTT
Source organism: Cheilosia impressa (assembly GCA_948293265.1). NCBI lineage: Eukaryota > Metazoa > Arthropoda > Insecta > Diptera > Syrphidae > Cheilosia > Cheilosia impressa. Next base: position 41,764,028 of record OX411882.1, on the reverse strand, counting down.
GAAAAAGAAATGATTTGTGTTATTTGCTGGAATTGCAATTTGTCATGTGTCAAATGTTAGCTACAGGGCACAAAGCCAAAGATGCTGTGTAAGAGTTCATGGTCGTCAGAGCATACACCAGTAATTTTGTTCAGCAGATACAGAGAGAGATGGTATAAATGTTCGTTGAAATGAAAATTCCATTTAAAGGCATGCCCTTGACAGAAAGATTAAATATATGGGGGGGACATATTGAGTTGAAGCGAAGATTTTAATCCGGCTTCTGCTCTGATGATCGTGTTTGCACATTTACTAAGGGTAGATATTTTGGATAGGTAACATTGGAGAGTGACACGATGTGTTATTAATAGCTTTTCTTTGAAATGTTTGCTATTTTGACTTTTGTTGATATTGATTTAACTTTTTTTTATCAATATGTGGGATGGTGTGAACAGCATGTCTGTGGTAAGCCTTTGTAATTAATCGCCATCAAATGGTGGTGATAATAATTGTAACTAGCTAATTGATGACATTTGAGTGTTGGACTTCGTTTCACTTCACTCGAAACGGGCTTCGGCAAACTGTGTGACCTCGGTAGACGTTGTTTGACGCTTAAAATTGTCAGATGGGGACAAATAAACACCTTCCTCAGTCGCTTTTGCCTGCGGCATATATTTTTCGCTAAAAAAAAGGAGTAGCAGTATAAAAAAAGTAGTAGAGTATAAATGTAATGGCAAAAGCTATAATTCGTACTGATGGTCCGTCAACAGTTAAACTATCTTCTATTCGAAGCCTCTGATTGCTTTGTAAAGATAGTTAACCCTAAGCAAACCCCTTCAATCGGCAGGGGTCCTAGTTGGTAACCCACTTCGGGAATGTAAGAAATCGTCTAAAGAAGAGTCATTCTTATCAGTCATCATTTCTTTTTCAGCACCCGGGCTAGTTCTAAGAATCCGCACTGACCTTAGCGCCAAATGTGAGAGAGTAGCTCACGGAAGGTATACCCATCGAAGTGGTGACATCGTCAAATTAACGATTGATCCGTTTTTCTTATTGAATTTGTGTGCTTTGACAGCTAAATCAACTCTCCGTCTTCACCTTAAACTTCATCTCTTGCAAGCACACATTTCTGCAAATAGGAAAAAACCTCTTCTAGATCATGACAGATGAATCGCTATGCCAAATATCGCTCGAAATATTTGACACATAAAAACGTCAACTTAGTACTCATTCTCAATCAAAAGTGGGCACGTCCAAAAGCCTTTAGTTATCTTTAGTCGACTAGATTGGTCTGGACTAGATGTAACCTGAACACAAAAACTAGATTGGTCGGAAACGTCACTTTTTCTACGCCAGCCACACATACGAACTGTTAACTTGGTACCTAGTCACAAATTTCTGGACTAGAATCGTTGGCTACCCCTCTGTAGACTTCAACTGAACAAACATGTCATATGGTCGGTCTAGGCCAATCATAACTGAGACTTAATAAAATGGATACTTGAACTTCGCCCAGTTTCTTGATTATATTCGTGTGCTACTCCCTGTTGATAAACGTCACCTGAAGCCCACATATAGTCAATCAAAAGAGTGACAAATCCTGTCTGCTTTCTAGAGATGGGAACATATACAATACGTCGCGACTGTGCGTTTATTATTCCGACGTCAAGTAACACAGGTAGCTTCCACAACTATTATTGATACTCAAAAGGCTATCACCCTTTATGGCCATCAGCATTATTATAATTTACCATTTCATGTATTCTCGACTTACGTCAAATAATCTGCTTAATGCGTTGCTTACGTCTGGTTATTTGTTAACACAGCCCTCTTACATTGCAGTGCATTGTGACTTATGAGCGCATAGTTTAGCGAAATGTGTTTGTTATTAAATCGAACTTAACATTAGGTTGCCTCCCTCAGCCCATAGCGGAAATGGGACCACATCACCAAGCAGCGGAACAGCTCAATAAACAAAATAAAATAAAATGGGAAACAAAATACCCACTCTGTAGAGTGAAACCTAATTATTGGATTATTGCTTTGGCCATTGTTGCATGACCAGCCAGCATGTTGTACAAGTACATTTGAGTGGGATGTGGGTCAATCGTCGTTAGCTACAAGCACGTGTATTTAACGCGTACGCGGCATCCCTTAAGGTAGTCTTTTTTGTAATTTTTTTTTTTTAAATAAATGACCTCATTCTTTAGTGTTATCGATTTAATCGATTCAGGAATGCGTTTATGTGTTGGAATTTCCCTCTAAGGATTTCGCTAGTTTTTAACAAAAGAATATACGTATTCGTATTGATCACCACTATATACGATGACCATTTATGGTCGTATGAGTCTGCTTCAAAAACGCAAGTGGGCGGCTTCTTTTCGACTGTGGCGGGCTTCCTTCCCTAGTCCCATTAACAAACCAGCACCATCTGCTAAGTTCAGTTCTCGAATTCAAATTCAGTGTTGTGCTTAGATTGGCTGCGCGGAAGTTATCGCCTGAAGTCAACGGAACTGATTCTCAAATATGGACACAATAATAACGCGGTTCTTTTACACCCATGCAAATTAGAATGCCATTGACTTTGTTTGTTTGCCTAGAACCACTGGATACCGTTGGTAGCGTAAGCGTAACACAAGGAAATCAATAAAACTGCACATATACATGACAGGACAGGAGGCCTCTTTCAAAATCAACTTTCCGCCATCGATTTTTATTTCGATAGGTGGAAGGTTATTTTTTAAACGATAATACAAATTATTTATCGATTACTTATCGCATTTTATTCAGTTTTATTATTATTATGGTAATTTTTGCTTGGCACGAACCAATGGGGCTGGCCAAGTCTCTTCCGTGTTAGATAATTATCACACAGTCAGTCTTAGTGTGGTGAGATACAGATTTCATACTAACATAATGCCCATAATGTGGGATTGGCGTTTTCGCATGTAAGTGCTAGATATGAATGGCGATGGGGAATCGGTTTCGCGCGTGACAGATGTTATGCAATAGGAATCGAGGTTGACGGCTGAATTATGTGAATAAATGGTTTATTCTTTTATAGCGACTAGACTTCAGAAGAGCTGCATACATGGCTATAGTGAAGCCTGGTATAAATACGGAACATTGAACCGGAGGAAGTGTTTGGGTATTCCATGTGCGATTTGTTGCGTTAAATATGTGAAACTTGTTGTTATATCAAATTGGCTTGGAGTTTTTGTTTGACTTTTCCCAACATTTTCAGTTATTGGCCGGTTTCGAAATATAGTTTTAAAGTCTCAAAGTGTGTTAGCAGACGAATTTGCACCTTGCGTTTCACCGTTAACGTTAAATACAAGTTCCGCTAATTAAATGAATGATCCACATAAATTGATCCAGTCATTTTGACCCCCAAAATGCCTTTTATTAGCTGAAAGGTAGCTGTCGAAATACTGTTTGGCAAGGTTAACTTTTGGCTTGATTTTTGGTGCTATTTTCTTATTAAAAGTTTACAACGGATCAAAGACCGGTCTCTCTACCTGAAAGATAGATAAGTAACGATATATAGGTACATACGAACATATGGCAAAGTTTTCACTGGGGACGTTCAAATAAGTATGACGGCTTGCTGACTCGATGTGTCTCCGTTTTTATTGGCCTAGGTTGATCACATGAACAACATGAACAGTGTTTTCAGTGGACGTTTATAAGGGGTACCCGAAGAATCTAGCAAAGAATTTCGTGTCTGTGTACCCAGCTGATCATATATGGGGCTGACATAAAAGAAGTTATCGACCATTTAAGTTTTTGCGTTCAGGGTACATCTAGTTCAGACCAATGTTGTCGGTTTTTGAATGTGACCACCTATCTACAGCTAAAGGTCAGTTTTTGTCGCCATTATTTACAAACCAGTGACAGTTAGATTTGGTTTCCCAATAACTGCATGACACATATGAAACTCGTGTCAAAACGCTATGTAAAAAAGAGAAATAACAACTTGTGCCAACAACTCTAGCGAGTATTTTGATAGGTATACGGCTTTTAATGTGAGTTCGACTTGTTGCTAGTCACCTATAGCGATCAATGGAGCGCGACAAATGTTCTCAACGTAAGCAAGTACATATACAGACTTTTGTACCTCTTTGATGAGTGATTTGCATTCCAACTTTCCAACGCATGTGAAATCAGCAACAAACACTCTTATTCGACCAACGATCTGATGATGGCGCGCGGTTCATCAACCCTTTCGTGCCACACTTTGTTCACACATTACACTCAACTCGGCATTTCCTGCTTAATCATCTGCTCCCACAAAGACGCACTGATGCACTCTCCGACTGCACACTCATCACTATTTAGAATTTGAACTGGCAGCCACCCACTTAGTAAAGGAAAGCAACACGCACATCAATCATCCAGTTGACGTCAGTCCCATAAACAATTAATACTTCACAATAATAAAACAGAATATGTACAGATTTGAGTTGTACAAATGTGCCAACCGAGTTCTAACCACGCACTAAAGTAGCTACCATGACCTAGAATCTAATCACCCCATACCACTATCGCACCCTTTGATCAAAACTTGTACCAGTTTAATGTCCTAGCGGTTGCATGAAAATATTTATTATAAAATGGGACCACACCGTATTCAAATGAATTACGGTCACGCAGGGGTCAAACGCAGTATGGTGTCAACCAACCCAGTGTAGTCACTATATCTCCACTCCCACGCCAGTTTTCAAGTTCATTACCTCATACTACAGCTCATTTACGCCAAGAGTTACACAGCACACAGACGCCATCTACGAGAGGGGGACTATAAAAACACAACTTCATGGCCATTAACTATTGAAATGACCGAGTCGAGGAGTCGTTGTTTATAAATGCAACAGCAGCAGCAGCAATCGCCTCAAACGCAGTTGAGCTGTCGTTTTTTTTTATTGCAAATCTGAGTCAGTCGAAAGCTGAGCCAAATCGATTTCAAGTGCACCGCCCGGTCATGTCGGACTCGTGTCAGTTTTTTGTTTTTCTCCAAGTAGCACCATCTCTATCTCTATCTCTGGGTTTTGAGTTGGTCATATAAATAGATTGGCAACGTGACGTGTGATTGGTGGCGTTTTATTTTGGCACAGACAACAAGCACCGGCAGCTGGAACAGAATAGAAATGACGCAATATGTGTGATTTTTCAGTTTCACTCGGGATAATCAATTTAATTACTATAATTATCTAAACATGCACATGATGCAGAGAGGGGGTTATCAATGTTCTTATGAACGGGAGAAAAATTATTTTTTGGCATATTTTGCGAGAAAAAAAGCAACACTCGATTCATGTCGAACATTTATTGTGGATGGAAAATATCGTTCTTCGTGCTCAATTTGCTGCGGGATATGCGACACCACGAAACGAAACACGAAAACGTTTTGCCACCAAAATGGGTCAGGTCAGGGAGGTTTAGCTGAGATTCTGAATCGGTCCACCGTTCGTGTTCGTTTGCAACCTTGGGCAGTTGTCCAAAGTGTTCGCTTAATCTGTTTTTGCAGTAAAAGAAAGAACACAGAGCGCACATATTTTTGCGAAACTGACGGATGTGTATAGCAATCGTGTATAGGTATCTATGTAGTGCCTCCATTTCGTTGACATTATTAAAGAACGCCTTGTGCCATTGAAGAGGCGATTAAGTGGATTAGGAAGGAGTATGGCTGCTCACAGAAATGCGGGTGGGTATTTTTTTAGATTTTGCGTCAATTGCGTTAAAAAAAAAAACTTATCTTCGTTTCATTACATTGCACCCTGTACATTTTGTATAAAAAGACAATTCTTACAAAACGTCTTGACTAATTATATTAACTTTAACTTATTCTTAGGACTGTCAGAAAATCATCCGCCTGAAAACTCTGAATGCGAAAACGGATCCAGCCGCTCTGGCCAGAGAAGTTGTGGAACGATGTGATCTCATTCACAGATCCCAGTTAGCCGATGTGGAACAAATTATTTTCTACTTGAAAAATCGAAAAGACAATGCAGGCAGTGGTATGTTGTCACAGAAAGATAGTTCTTATTTGGATAAATTAAAAATCTGTCTCTAACACATAGATATAGCTGACAACAACAGTCAGCGGTCGACTTCCGCTGTGCGGTCGTTATCGAAATCAGCACCGCAACCAGATGTCTCGATCAATCATATCGATGAGTATGTCGAACTGCTGTACGAGGATTTGGGCGAACGAATACGAGGTTCAGCGATGATATTGCAAGTTGCCAGAAACCCAGATAATCTTGAAGAACTGGAAAAGAATGGTAAGTCCTGGACGGTGTGATATGAGTTAAAACTGACATTGCTTTTTAGAGGCTGCGCTGAGTGCCCTTTCGAGGGTCCTGCGGGAGGACTGGCGCAAGAGTTTGGATCTCTCGACGAATATAATTTATATATTCTTCTGTTTCTCCACGTATACCAAATTTCATCCGGTTATTGTGCAGTACAAGGTAAGTGGATCGTATGTTGAATGGACTCCACAGCGATTCAATGTGCTAAAAACTTGTTTCAGATTGGTTCCTTATGCATGGATGTCATAGACTATGAACTCCGGCGTTACGAAAGTATGCGTAACGAGCTGGACGTTCGAAAGAATCCGGGCAACAACAAAGTGAGCAAGGAGAAACTAAATCGCAGTTCAGATGACTTCCTTGACATCATGAACGAGGAAAAACCCAAAGAGGTGAGTGTGTAAGATTCTCGTAAGACTTAACCAATATATGAGTGAATTTATTGTTCAGATGGAACCTCCGCGACGTCGCATCCCAGAGTTGAAACAACGTCCAAAGTCTGGCAACTGGGCCAGCTTTCATGGCTCCATGTCATCGTCCATGATGAAAAGTCAAATTTTGAACAGCAGCTACCATGAGCATCTCTCATCGGGTGCAACATCCCCAGAGGCAAAGACAAACAGCAATGAGGCGTTGGCTTCGAATGATCCCAAAACGAAGAAGGAGGAATACGACCGCTTGAATAAGCAGTTGAAAATCTTCGCCAAGAAGCAGGAGCAACTCCTGAGAGTTGCTTTCTACCTACTGCTGAATATGGCCGAAAATGTTAAATTGGAGGAGAAGATGCGTCGGAAAAACATCGTAAAGATGCTGGTTAAAGCTCTGGATCGACAGAATATCGATCTGTTGATGTTGGTGACGACATTCCTCAAGAAACTCTCCATTGTTGGCGACAACAAAGACGATATGAACGAATTGAACATTGTCGCCAAGCTGCCACGATTAATTCAAAGCGGTAACGCTGACCTTGTACAAGTCACCCTCAAACTAGTCTTCAATTTGTCCTTTGACGGATCGTTGCGACGAAAAATGGTGCAAGCTGCATTCCTGCCAATGCTGGTGATGTTCATCAACGATGAGAAGCATCACGGCATTACCGTGAAGATCTTGTATCACATGAGTTTGGACGATAAGGTGAGTGTGGAATGTATGTTTGAAATGCGCCCCATTATATCTCTCTCAATTTAGGTAAAGGCAATGTTCACTCACACCGAGTGCGTACAAATGGCTACCGATGCTATAATTCTCAACTTGAATACCAAAGTTGACCTGGACCTGGTCGCACTTTGCATCAATCTGTCACTAAACAAACGAAATGCACAAATAATGGTCGAAGGCAATCGATTGCACAGCTTAATGGATCGGGCGTTCAAGTATCAGGATGCCTTGCTTATGAAGTTGATAAGGAATCTCTCTCAGCATGAGAATCTGCAGTATCAGTTTATAGACTATGTTGGCGATTTGGCGCGCATCATAACCATGTGCGATGATGAGAATTTCATTGTGGAATGCGTTGGCATTTTAGGTAATCTATCGCTCGCCGACTTGGATTATTCACAGATTTTGCAGAATTTCGATTTGATTCCTTGGATTCGGGAAATTCTGGTGCCGGCCGCAAAACTGGATGACGTCGTGCTGGACACGATCGTCTACTTGGGAACTTGCGCGCGCGATGAGTTGTGCGCATTGTTATTTTGTCGGGCAAAGGTTGTGCTGTCGCTGATTGAGTTGCTGAAAGCTAAGCAGGAGGATGATGAGATTGTTCTGCAGATAATATTTGTGTTTCAGCGCATTCTGCGGCATGAGAGTACACGCGAGTACATGATCAAGGAGACAGAGTCGCCGGCTTATTTGATTGATTTGATGCACGACAAGAACTCGGAAATCAGGAAGGTGTGCGACTATTGTTTGGATATCATTGCGCTATCGGACACGGAGTGGGCTTCGCGTATAAAGGTGGGTTTTGATTTGGACAGAGTTGTTCCCTCAAACATATACATTACTTACATTATAATGCCTTACCTTCTTAGTTGGAGAAGTTCCGCAATCACAATTCCCAGTGGCTGAGTATGGTTGAACAGCAACAAGACCAAGATGACGGTCAGGACTTTGTCAACAACGAGGACGATGAGAACGACTTGCCAGCGTATTTAACTTCTGATTACTTGGATCGATGCGATCTATATCAGTCGGCGGACGACAATGACAGCAATCACGACAACAATCCAGGCAGCCCGGCGATGTCCACTTACAGTCGTCCTGTCAGCAGGTAAAAACTCTCGCCTCTTGCCTTATGCTTGTAAACATCTTTCCCATTTCAGTTACAGACGAAGCACCGATCTCGATGATCTCTACAACATGACATCGAGTTCCAAGTCGCAGTCATCCAGTCAGGGCGACAACAACAATTACATGTTCAAGTCCAACAAGTCACTGGACTCTGAGCCTGGCTTGCATGAGGAATTGCTGGTCGCCTAAGATTAAATTAGGAATATGTATGTGTGCTTTTAGCAAGCGACCTTCATTCATCCACCCGGTACATTACTTTTTATTTTGTAACGAACAAAGCATCAAATGAACAAAATCACACGAAACCAAAAGAAAAACAAACCCACAAAGCGAACTACGAACGCAGGCGCAGCAGATAAAGGCGGCGCATAAGCCAACTATGAACTAAACAAAAAAACAAACATTCGAGACATTTAGCTTTTAATTAATTTATTGTGTCGTATACTCAATTGTATTTGATTGCATAACCCTCTCAGCGATGAGCATAATATGGGCGTATGCATAGGTATGGCTGGCTTTCTAACGCACACTGATTTAATTCTTTGTTTCATTAAATTAATAGTCACCCACTCCGATATCACCGTAGGCTTCGTTTTTCGATTTGTTGTGTAAAATTTACAAAAAAATTCAGATTTAGTTGAATATTATTTTTTTTTAGTTTAACTCTTGCAAAATATTCTAGTCCATCGTTTTTGTGTAATTTTTTATTTTTATATTCTGTTTGTTTTATTTTCGTAGTTTTAAAGAATTAATCGTAAATGTGATATTTTTTTCCTTATTAATTTTAATTTTAGCAATGATTCATAAAATAATAGAAGAAAATAAATTAACAAGTCTTATTTTAGTTATTTTACGTGCATGTTTTGTATTTTTTTAAGTTTTCTTTCCTCTGATTGTAAGCGTACAAAATAGAAAAAAGAAGAATTGATAAAATAAAATATTTATGTGCAAAAGAAATAAAATAAAATTTTAGAACTGAAGAAGGAAAGTATGGAAAGAAGTGGTTGTTTTCAGTTTTCCCATCGCTAGCTGGTATCTTTAGCTTTAAACTAACCGACCAGCCATATTGGATGGACAACATATTAATACAGACGAGACTAAAAGTCAAGCGAAGAATGTCGCACTCAAAACTATACATTCGCCTGCGTTTAGGTCTATTTCTCTGTAGTTGAATTGCGGTTATGCAAATGAAATGAGTTCCAATGTTTGCCCTGCACCAAAGAGTTTCGGAAAAACTTTTACTACAGGGCAGTAAAAACGGAGCCGAAGTGGCCACCCACTGAGGAGGTAATTTTTTTCTGGCATTAATAGAAAAAGTTACCAACGATTTCTTATAGCTCATGTCGAAAATGCTTAAGTTTTTTTTTTGCGCTGGTGCCTACTTCTTCGGCAAAAAAATTAATACTGCACTCATTCGCTTTGCATTTCTCTCCAATCACTGTTCAAACGATAAAAATAAAATACCAAACATTTCTTATCCCGACTTTGTATTTCTTGTAACTGACATTATTCTAACCGGAGTCGATCTATCCCAAAACAGATGGCTCTTCTCCAACGGAACAACTTTCTCAACTTTGATTACAAATCCCTTTGGTTCTGCAAAATAAAAATTGTCAATTAGTTTCAGTTAAAATTCGAAGAGCTCCAGCACCAGCTTACCCAATAAACATAAAAACTTTTTCAAAGTAACTTCGTTCCGAACAGTAGCAGCTAACACCAATTTCGGTTTGTCTCCCATAAGCCGGACGAGGTAATCTATGGCATTCACCAGATCATCAAACTCCATGGAGTCATAAACAACATCAGCTGCAAGAATCACATCAAACTCGTAATCCTGTACAAGTTCACACTCATTCCATGGCAGGCGAACTATGGAAAGTTCTTCGCCTTTGCTTTGAAAATTAAGACTTCGATTCGCATTCAGGGCATCAATTACCGCAGGACTCCCGTCGGTTAAGATGACCTTTTTCGCTTTAGCACACTTGGACACTATGAATCCGCACAATCCTGTGCCAGCACCCAGTTCGATGACTGACTTTCCACGAACAATATCGACATTGTGCAGCAACCAGTCGGAGAGAGCTAGTGACGCCTGCCAGCTGCAGAGACCGGTAGTACCATCCGCAACAAAACTCTTTGACTCTTTTAAAGTTATAACAGTGTTGTACACTGGCAGTGAATAGTGTTTGTAGAAGAACTTTTCGTCTACGTTACCAGCACTTTGGAGCTTACAGTACGCTTCATAGATCCCATCATGGACTTCAACCGATGACTGTTCCAAGTGGTGGATGAGTTTCTTGAGGAAGCTCAGCTGGTATTTGATGTTGATTGGATAGTCCCTGTTGAGACTGTGGTTATACGTTTGGTCAAGGAGGTATTTCTGATCGTCCCAGGTAAGATTCGTAGCAATTTCCTGAAGAATTGGAACAATAAATCGTTTGTAGTGGATTCGGAGACTTATCATACTTGCCAATTAATGTGGTTTACTGAATAACAGCAGAGGAATTGCCTTTCTATGGTGCTGAGGTTAGTATTAATTTCCATGGTTATATAGTTATTTTAAAGGTTATAGTTATTAAATTAGGTTTTCGGTACAAAACAGACCTAATTAATATCCACATGTATTTTCTTTTTCTTATTTCTAGCTGCCTTTCGGATTTTGTTTGACATTTAAGTTTTGGTACTGTTGGATTTGACAATCTATTTCACAGTGCCTTGCAAAGTATGATTTGTAAATAGCAGTAGTTCTTAAACTGGGCTTAGGGCCCGTTCTCATCAAAAATCCGGTTGGCGACTTGAAAAAAAGGGATAATTGTTTTAACGGTAGTTTCCAAACAAACACAAGTACCTAGTGAAGAAAAGCAATAGAAATTGACAATTTGCTGCTTTTGCTTTGTTCCTGTAAACAAATCTTACCATTCGGACACTAAGGATGACGGTCGTAGCCGTTCAAAAAAGTGGATTGTGTATATGCTAAGGAAAAATTGAAAATAAAATGCCGAGTCGCCAGATTTTCACGATTTTTCTGGTGAGTTTCGAAAAAGTTACGTTAATCCGGATTTTTTTGGGTTTTTATTTTAGTCGGGCTCCCCGGTTTTTTCCTCTTTGGTCCATGCAAATATTAAGACTCCAACTCCTAGACAGACGGAGGTAGGAATTTCTTTAAAAATGGTCCATTTTCGATTGTTTTTCTTGTGCGGTTAAATCAAAAGTCATATCTCAGCCAAAGTAAAGTAAAACAGCGTCAGTTTAGGATATAACGGTTTTGCAATTCGTGAAATTTCGTGAATTTTTACCCTTATTTAAAAACACAAATGTATAATTCGTGGCTCTCAAAGTACGGTTTAGAGTGAATTTTCTAAAACTTATTTTAGTCCGGAGATTTTGTGCTTGTGATTATTTTTTCTTTGTTTACGTGTTGGACAGAACTGCTAATTGATCGTCTAGGCTGATTTCTGTACCTTTTGCGGAACAACCGACAACTGCTTACACAATATCTTTATTATACCCATGCTCCCATGCATCTTTATAAATGCAAACTAAACAAAGTACCGACATAGTTGAAATTATGTAGCGCACTTACCTGCAACTACCGCCGCCATTGCGTGGCATGATCCTATTCTAAGACGTTTTCCCTGATGCTTGCTGATTACCATGTGCACAGGGCCTACCAGTGTCCGTTAATTCGCGCCTGCATTATAATTATACAAAGTGCTCAGCAGGTCATTGACATAATTGCGCCGCAAATATAGACGAAGACACTTCAGAGCTTTTTAATCAACAACAACAATATGGTCTGGTCAAGTGAATGCGGTTGTCTGCCATAATTGGCTAATTGAATGAGCACATCCAAAGGTCCACCAGTCCACTCTATCATTGTTGCGTGACAATTTCTCCAGAATTTCATTGGCAAGATGGCAAATTGATTGACAATGCGTCTGCAACAACGATTTAGATGCTTTGAGCACGTAGTGCCATTCACTTGAAAGAAATGCGTTCAAGAAATGCAAATGATCGAGAAGCCTCCTCCTCATCAATTATTCGTATTCCAGAAGTCGATGGAGTTTTTCAATGGAATGGAGCCAGGTCCAAACTCTATACACACAGTGTTCGCTTTTGAAGCTTGAGAGAGTTTTGGTTGGCATCAGAGACAATACTGAGACCACCAACTTCGGCCGATTTCCCGTTACTTAGCCTACAAGCTATATTTTTCGGAGTGGTCACGATTTACTGCGCTAGTATTGATACATAGAAATTCGTATTGACAAATGTCACGTAACTTCAAAAGTTCTGAGTCACCAATACACTCCCAAAAAATATGAGCCACTTCCGCTTTGGGCAAAGTGGCTTGCAGCGTTCATAGAATTTTATCAGTTAAATTTGAAATTGTTCGTTACGTGTGAATAATATTTTTTTTTGGGAAAAAGTGTACATTTGCTTAAAATATTTACGAAAAATTAAGAATGTAGATTGGTTGAGGGAAAATAAAAACATTTTGAGCAAATTTTCTTTATTATTAAAGAAAAATTTACACGCGAAATGGAAGTTAATTATATCCAAAAGCGGGAAATACACAACCATATTTGTCCCAATATATTTCTAGTATATAAAACATCACCTTTAGATAGTTTTATTAACCACACAAATCAAATTATTTACCTTCAAAAAATTTATAATTACTAACCAATGGCATTCAGTTATGGTAAAATGTGGTATTCCCGAACTCTTTCACATTTCCCCACGGCTGCCGAGGTTGGCAGCATTTATTTTTGTATTTTTTGTATGTTTTTGCATGTCATTCGGATTCATTCGGATTCCGAATTGATATAACACCGATAGGAATACAAAATGGCGAATTTGAAAAAAAACTGAGGAGGCCAGCGGCAAGAGGATTGTGAGTTGGGGGTCTCAGTATGGTTTGTCTATGGTTGGCATGGTTCAATGAATGATGGGCACTACAGTGCGCTGTCGGTTTTGCTTACAATCGCCAGAGAAATCGTGATTTCGATTTCAATTCTGACAAAAATCGTGGTGTGACTTAAATATCCACGGTGTGTTATTTCTATATCCTCCTGCTGTCGGATTTGTTCTTGTTGTGTGCGAGATGAGACTGCTGATTTTGAATGATTGACAGACAGAAATCGGATGGTTGGTGACATTGTAAGACTAACCCTTTCATTACGACTACAATGTCCGCATACACTACGCAGAGAAGATTATGATCGAAGGGAAATTTTGTTGTAGACTATGCTGTCACTGGTGAGTCATGACAGTCGGTATTAGTGTGGCTCAAATTGTTAACGAAATTGCAACAAAGATTGTACAATTTTTTTGTCAAAGGTAGGCAATTTCTTTGTCAATGATGGCGTTCAGTAGTTGGTTTCGGTTAAGCTAAGAATGTTTTTTTGACAGTTTTAAATAAAAATGGGCTCTTTCAAAAGTAAGTCTCCTATATAGACTTTAAATATTTTTAAATCGAAGATGTATTCCGTGTCGTTGTCATAAACAAAATCTTGGAAATTCTTTTGAGTTTTACGAATTCAAGTTACTTGGCACATTCCTACACCCACCTCCCCAAAGAAGCCATCTACCGGCAAATATAATACAAAAATCAAACTTCGGCCGATTTCCCGTTACTTGCCTACAAGCTATATTTTTATGGGATGGCAAATGCTAAGTGCGCTTGTATTGTTATGTAGAAATTTGTATTGACAAATGTCACGTTGTGGTTTTCGATTGGTCTACTTCAGATTCGTTCTCAGACTTTAGATTTCGTGTGTCTAATCGAACATAAAAATGTGACTTGCTCTTTTTTGGTTTGATATTTGTGCGATTGGATTATGTATATGTAGCCTTCGACACTTTTTTAAGCATTTTCCATTCACGGGGTAAATTTTATATGAAAACATTCAAAATGCTCTGAATGCAGAAAAGTGCTCTAATAGCGCTCAATCGAATACCACATTAAAAAATTGCGGCAAACCTTGTATATGCCACTTCCGCTTTGAGCAAAGTTACTGGCAGCTCATAGAATTTTATCCCTTTTATTTCAAATAGATGTTCGTTATATGTGAATAATATTTTTTTGTATTAACAGTTATTGTACATTTGCTTAAGATATTCATGAAAAATTTACAATGTAGATTGGTTGAGGGAAAATAAAAACAATTTGACCAAATTTTCTTCATTATTTAAGAAAAATTTACACACGTTCATAATATCCAAAAGCGAAAAATACACAACCATGTTTGTCCTAATATGTTTCTGGTATAAAAAAACATCTCCTTTAGTTAGTTTTATTAACCACACAAAAATTGCATAATAGCTAACCAATTCAGTAATATTGATTCCCGAACTCTATCACATTTTCCCACGGTTGCCGCGGTTGGCAGCATTTTTTTTTCTATGTTTTTGCATGTCACACGGATGCTTAAGAGACATAACATAAAAAAATGAAGGGGCCAGCGGCAAGAGGATTGCGAGTTGGGGTCCCAGTACGGTTTGTCTCTGATAAAAATCATCGACCCCACAGAACCGAAAAGAACAACAAAAACTGCAATCTTTTCGTTCAGCTATAACCACCGCCATCAAAATTAATCACGTTTGGCCAGAAAGGCGCAGCGCCCTGTTATCAACGAACTGGCTAAGCAAAAAAAAATTGATTATCCCAGAATAATCAAAGAAAAACGAAAATTATTTATGGCGCCTCTTTCAAAAACTCATGGTGCAATGCCGAAAACTACACATCCTTCCCGAAGATCGATTTGCGCGAATTCCCATCATGAGCGCGGATGAAACTCTGCCCTGCACTTCACATCCAATACAGCATCTCGCAGTCACCATCAAACACCACCAAACATAACAAGAAAATTTATTCGTGCTTCAAAAAAATCGGCGCAAAAAAAAGGAAAACGAAAAAGGACTTGTGCGCCAACACGGTAAGTGGTAACACACACCATATCCTTTCGCTGTCTGACTGACTGCTTGTTCGACAAATTAACAATGATCACGATCGAAAAAGGCAAAAGGCAACACAACAAACACAAAATTGAAGTGGACCAGAAAGAGGCTCAGTGCGCCAGTGAAAAAACGAACACGCCATAACCACTCAACACAGTGTTGATCGGCGAAAAGCGCTTTAATGAAAGGATACGCGCCGCAAAGGGCGCACTCTTATGCCGAAAAGCCCCCATGCGCCATGCCCATCGATGTGAAATTGCTTCGCAGAATGCAAGTGGACATGATCAGCACTGTGCGGTGTAGTGTAATGTCTTCTCAGATGCGATGCAGCCACAATTATTTTTAATGAATTAATGATCGAGTTCGATGATCAACTCTTTTGGTTTATTTTTCTATCTCTTGTTTTGATCATCAACGTTATTCCCACAGAGATGGCTCACATGCGGCGTAATTGTGATTCTTTCAAATTTTTGACAACAATCAGTTGATGGATTGTGGTTCGGTTTTTGGCGATAAACGAACACACACCCAGATGATAGAAGATTAATTAACGCTGGGGTGCGAATTTCTTCAAGTCTTGCGTAGCACTTGTATAGATTAAATGGTGATAAACGTGCGCCTTGACTTACGAAGCGAGCGTTGGGATGGAGAAATTTGTTTCGGCAACAAATAAATTACTTTCACCCTCGGGAGACGGGTTTAGCAGGATTTATTGTTTATCGCAATGATTCTTGAAATTAATTTGAATGTTGAGAAATTGGTTTCGTACTTATACTGGGTGATAGATCATGTGTGGTAGAGGCGGATCAAATTGGCACATACGCCTCTATCTAGCTCGCAGCTGATTGAGGCTTCAGTCCCACGTATGCTATTGATTTATGGTCTATTCTGGGGAAGACTGTTTTTTTCCCCAGCGAAAGGTGTGGATTGCCTGTTACCTGACATTTCGTAAGATGTTCTTGTTAGCTGTGTGGTGGAAGGGGAGCGTTCTTGACGGACCCAGTTGGATCACCATATGTGGGAGCTCTTTTGTGTTTCTGTTTATACGTCTCGTTGGCTAGAGACGAACAGGATTGATATTTTGAAGCTCACGGTCAAGCCCTAGTAAACAAACAAGCAACAACCCAACGCCGTCCAATTGTCTAGACGGCAGTCCAAAAATAGTCTTAACCGGAATCGCTAATGAGATGATTTGTATGCAAACATTGCCAGTCGATGAAGATGGCTTCAAGACCCCCTCAGCGTCATTTGGAGCTATTTTGGAGATCAACTCAAAAAGATGACCCTATACGGCCCACAGTTAGTGCGTCCACTTCACTGCGTGCACTCGCCCACTTAAATTCATTTTTATGATCACCTATTCTGGAGCGCGGTCTTCAATTGCCGGACTGATACTCTCACAACCCATTAACGTATTCAAGGTGGCCAGCTGCTGGCAATTATAATGCAATTCTCTCAATCTTTTAATGCGGCGAATATCTGACACATACTGTCTTGATGATGGGCGCACATCAGGCCAACAATATTGATTGCGTATTCGTTAGGTACCATTAAATGTGGCCGCCTTGACCCTTGCTAGCGGGAGGCACGTTTCCAGATGAATTTGTTTCTGGGTTGTTTCTTGATCATCCAATTTTGTGGACCTCCAAGGTTGGATGCACCACACTCTTACTGATATATAAATGAGGTTCTCCTCTCGATTGCCCGCTGCTGCTGGAGGAGGTTGAACCTGCCAAACCTAACGAAGTTGTAATTTATTATTTCATGCTCATACTTTTTGTATGTACGCTCTGTATACCCATGCACACTCACAAAGGAGATCGAATTTGTTTTCCAATTTAATTTCGAGTCCGAGTTTGACCCGAGGCCGAGATAAGTCGAACTTCGTTACTTTGTAATTGGCGTCGATCCGACGAAGATTCAAAGGGTTGGGGCCATTCTGACGTCTAATTTAGTTTTGCGCACGTCAGTTCGCATTAAGAATAGCGTGGGCCACGAAAACACTTTGAGCTGAATTTTCCGCAATTAGTCCCTACTTACCCATTGTCGCAGAAGAAGCAATCAAATTCACGGCTAATTGCAATCTGAGCCCGACACCAGACAATTGCATACTCATCAAGTTCCTGAAATTAATTAAATCTATCCGCCCCGTTGTCTCTGGGTGCGTGATAGCGCTCAATTAAATTCCAGTGGCATAACCCAAATTATCCTGTTTCGTGGAGAAAAGAAAACGACGTCAAGCCATCCACAACACAAATCATAATCAACGCCACCTATTAACGAGAAGCATTCTGACAGATCGCGTAACCGCACAGCGAAAAGGATGAGTGGCTGTGGCTCAGTTTGTGTTTGTCAAATTGACGTGAGAACACATGGCGCAACACCAGAGACCAAACTCCCCAAGAGGAGTGACGGCGAATCATCTTCCCGACACGGGAATATACTCTTTCGCACAACACAACAGACAACACACAACACATTGCTGGCGATCATTTGTGATGCGATGAAGTACGATCTGGGTAATTATTTTGCGATGAAGTGCAATTTCAGATACGCGGTACGTATAACACCCTGTGTGTGTGTTGAGACTCTCAGCCGTAAAGAGTCTGATTACTGATTCGTGTGGACAAGGAACGGGACCCTCTGCGCGATGCAATTATTAAATTAAGTCTTTTCATGGTCACGTAATTTCGTTGCCCGGATGATACCCAGTGATGGTACATAAAAAAAAATAAAAATACCTACCACGGGCCCAAAAAATCCCTACCGACGTAAGATTTCCCCTACAAATCTGCTTACCTACATAATATTTGGCAAAAGTGTTCAAATGGTATATTTATTTAATTATTTTTTTTTTTATTTTTTATTTAAAAAAGTTCGTTACTTATATAAAATTAGTTTTTTTTTCATACTAAGTTAATGTTAATATTATGCAAAAAGAATTATTTACAAATAATAAGGCAAAACAATAAATTAGTAGGCTGTTGATAGAAAGTAATAAATTTTAAATATAAATTCATTAAATTAAATTAGTATATTTAAATAATTCAAATGAGAGTAAATATATAAATAGAAAATATAAGTATTGAAAAAACATATTACATGTAGGAAACATAAGTTCATCAAAGAAGTTGCGAATTTTATTTATTGCTAGCCAAAATTTGCTCAACATCTAGTTCTAAAGGGATAACGAAGAGACAAAAAGGCGCAAACGAATGCCTGTTGAGAAGGACATTTAAAGGAGAGTATACTTGGGCGAAAAAATTGAATGTGAAAATAGAATTGTGAATTCAGGGTAAGATGTATGTAGCAAGATCTCAAATCTAATTTCTCTATAGAAATACGAAACCAAATCATACATTTTTTATAAAATATAAAAAAATACCTACGTTTACAGCCAACGGTTTTTAATATTTAAAATCTGTCCTTTTTCCCCTACGGAGCAATTTTTTAGTTGGAAATACCTACATGTAGGGATTTTTCCCTACGTGTTCATCACTGATGATACCTACCGATGATATGGGACGAAGCTGTTCGGGCGTTTTTCATTATATTTCTGATTCATATCTTCGAAATGAACGTCATCGTCAGGTTTGACATGACTGAAATCGGTAGCTTTAATCGATTGGAAGTGAAGATTCAAGTGAATACACTTGTAGGGGAAATGAGTGAGCAGGGAACATATTTCAAATAGAAACCTGGTGATTCTTATGATGATTAGTGTGATGGGGTACACTTTAGTTGATAGTTGGTAGCATTGAAGCTAAGATAGTGGTTTGATTATGGGCGCCAGTTAATGAAAATTCTAGGTAGAGCACTACGCGAGTAGGTGGAAATATAAGTTTATGGTGCGACATTGTCTTTGCCGGAATATTGTTGGTAGTCACAATGAAGTTCCCACTGTATCCGGTTAGCATCCCCATTCCTTGTATCCATATACCTTCGTTCAAGCAAACGCCTAATGAACACACCCATCATTCTTATCACAACCAGGAGTTATTCAGAACCATAAATTGTGGTTCACCTTTTGCCTACTCCAGCCACCATGAGCTGACAAAGCTATTTTGAAAATATTTCCTCCAGTCACAGTTGACCACGATTCGATTTCAACCACACGCTCAGTTATTGAACTGTTGTCTGGATTTTTGTTGAGAGTTGCACTCTTGTGTGTATTTGAAAAACGTCATTGCATGCAAATGATTTCTGCGTGGTTTTGTAACTCCCCCAACCACTGTTCAACTTCTATCAAACATTCAAAACCACAATCAACTCAACTACGAGTATGTATCAACCAAATGGACGACTTGCCAACCATCAAAACTACAGTCACTATGCTCTTACGAAACGGGACATACAATAAAAAAAACATGGGAAATACAAATTTTACGAAAATCCATTTCCCTGTCCATCGATCAACGATCCTGTCCCGTCAAAGTGTACACCGTTTACGCTATCAATTAATCTCCACGGTACAGTGTGTGCACGCGCGCAACCATTGCATACATGTCTGGATCAGATAACCTGCACTAATGGCCAGTGGCTTACAGCTCCAAGACGTGTTTCGCTATTTTGAGTTTATTTGTATACATCTTCATGGATTTCCTTCAACTTATCACAGCTACCGCCATACCAGTCCCGGAAGCAATCCTTACTTAGTGTGGCCAATTCAATCTGTTCAACGGTGACATTTCCACCTAAGAAAGCCAAACAGCATAAAAAGCCTGACCAATTGCATTGGCCAACTAGTTGGATGGCTTTGCGCTAAGTTAGTTGCGCTGATTTACTCTCCTACAGCGTATTGGAAAAACAACAAAAACGAGTTAACCACCAGAGGATAACTTTCTCCGGAGAGTTTTCCTCGAACCCATGCACCAGCCGACGCCGACCGACCGCAGCCACCCATCCCAAATTGGCTAATAGATATATTTTCACTTTTCACACCTTATTTGCCCGACGTGTCTCGCGCCGATTAACACCACGGTGATAAGAGAATAAAGTTTCAACAGACGACAGATACAGGGATTGGGATAGAGGAGCATAGAGGTGCAAGCTCATGTGCAGCTGCCATAAGTGCCCTTGCAACTTTCACATGGCTAATCCCAAAAATGGTCTCGCATCATAGACAAATGTAGTCACAGACAATTTATGAACTCTAAACTGCGACAGAGCTTACAGAGGCGAACAACGGCCTTAGACTGCGCGCAGTTTATTGGCATAGATACTGTATCTAATGCGCTGGGGCTCTCCGGTAGACAGACAGTCAGACGAATTGTAACATCCGCGCAACGAGTATTCATGCGCCGCCGCAGCAACAAAACGCTTCCATTGTTGCAGCTGCGCGCGCACAACTCGATGCCGTTTAGGACGCATACGAGTTACAGTATATAGCTGTGTGTTGCCAATTGCCATTGTGGTGGGCCGTGGATTTTTATGATTCGATGCGGGTTTCGTAAGTCGTAACTCGTACTTAAGACAAAAGAGCACACTCCGTTCTGCGTCGCTTTAAGGTTTGGCATAGATATCTGCGCCTCAAATGGATGTCGCACGCTAGTTTTTCGTAATCGCAGGGGAGTCGTGTTTACTCGATTCGATTGGCACTTACATCATCATCTTGATTTGGCTCTCTTCGAGTGGGTAATTGGTTTCAAGGGAAAATTTCAGTGTATATGATCGATGGTGAGTCCCTTTGGGAGACTGGCTTCAATTGGCCGCAATTGATTGGTATCATTGGGGACAATGTTTTCGGGTGTTTGTTTGAATTGAGCCAATTAATTACAAACAGCCTCGAGAGGGCGCGCTGATTAATGCGATGCCATCTCATTTGGGGCAAATCAATTTGGAGCACGATTGAGTAAAGCTTCTAACCACAAGAAATGTCAAGTTCCATTGACGTTTACACACGACGCAGACCTTTTTCAATTTGTCGGTTCTATTGATTATTTGATGGATTCCAACGTTTTTTTTTTTGGGCCATAAATTTCCATTGCTCGAAAGGAAATGTACAGTAAAAACTTCCGCATTGCGGTTAGTATGGATTTTACGATTTTACCACAGACCTACTTTTGTAGATGGATGAAAGGTAGGCGTTTCCAGCTCCCATTGATAGAAGTGAACATAAACCCAGTTTTACGATCTGAATAGATTAGAGGTTGACAGTAGGGAAATCTGTTCAATTTATGAGCTCTGAATGCGGACAGTTTAAACTAATTAAGAGTGTGATAAAATAATATCAATGACTGAATATTAGAACATGGGAGAATGTTGGACATTTCCAATTACAAAAGATATTCGATATTCAAATAGGTATTCGGCCTTACAAATAATCAAACACTAATGTCGACGATTAGTTGGCTGCCAGCTTTAGCAAAAATGTACCTACAGCATTTGTGAAACTGTACCAATAAACAATTAAATATCCACATATTCGGTGCATACATTTGTACAAATTTGTTATTGCTAAAAACCATTTGCACTATTATATTCCAACGAATAAAATCAGAAAAAGCTCAGGCTAAACAACAGGGTATATAAATTCGCTCCTACTACTAAAGTCAATATCATCATTTTGTATGATTGGGCAACACTCCTCCTCAAAATGGCATTAAGGAAGGATTTATTGAGCTAATTTCCGAGATAAACATGGCTTTTTTAACATTTGACCCAGTTAGCTATATTTGTTTATTGGTAAAGATATTTTGGAAAGAGTGGAGTCTTTGCGTAAGCTGCAAAGGCCTTGCAGTTGAAACCCTTTATTGTTCTCCTCCGCCCAAACATGATATAAGCAGATTTTCTCTAAGTCCTGGCCCTTGTGCGTAGTGTTACGAGATATGCCTCATGCTAAGGTTTATGAATTTGCCGGTCGCCTGTTGAAAGCAAGCGCGTCAGTCGCCGAATATTTGATGCGTTTATACCAACGCAGCTATTGGTATTCAACATCAACTCACACTATGTAATTAAATAAACTATCTGTGGCAACCCTCCTCAAAAACTAAACCCGTGCACATTCTAAGAAAAAAATTTCCAACCAACTTCCTTGAATCCATTCTCCAAATTCCTCGAAACTCCCATATGCACCCACGTTCGGATGCCAATAACCATGCCAACATCATTTGGTCCATAAAACGGTGCACTCATAATGCCGCGAATAAATCCAAGCCGCGGTAAATGTCTCTGCGATATTTATGTCCCGATTGGAATTCGATTAATTTTTATGATTCAATCTCAAAAGATATGCCATTTATGCTGTATATATAGTTAATCCGTGTCAGTCTCCTCTCTCCTATTATAGGCCAGTCGGGGGCCCGTTCATTCGAAACACCTTTAGCCTTGAGATAAACCTCAATTTGCAAAACATTCATGTTCACTTGAGGGTGACATGTACGAACGGCGCTCATGAATGGACGTATGGACAGGCTTTTAATTGCTTTTCCACTGCGTTCTCAAATTGGGTGTAAGCGCCAGACTCTGCCCCAGAATCGATTGCATTAAAAAAAATATTTTGAAAGGTTTTACGTTTCGGCGATAGTCAGATGGAGGTGCTGAACTTGTTTGGGGCCTCAAACTTAATCGGATATACGCGGGCAAGGTACCGTTGAGAAGAGATAAATCATGGAGCAGGATTTATAAAGTGACAGATTAGATATACGTCTCGTTGCAATGACGTAATGCACCGCACAAACATTGGAACCATCTGCACAAGAAGTAGGTATACAAACGAAGCGAATGTCATTCAAGGCATAGTCACCGTAGCCGTGGAGTATTCGACTCAAGTCGCTCTGTGCTTCGGCGGCGTATAAATGATCTTTAAAGTGTTGCGGATACAGTTTATGTGACGATGTTGATGACGACGCGATGGCCTATTGGTATATCACGACTATTTTCCTATCGATTTTCCCTTTCATGACACACATTGACACGTTGGACCTCACGTTTGGTACTCACTTCGTTCGATGTAGGTGCGAGGGAAGCGCAGATGCAATAGCAGTCGATGGTGGCTATGAATATGATTGCTCAAGATTGCTAATGGAATGGTGATGTTCACCACTGCTTTGACAAATACTATGAGTGAGTGGGGTTATGACCTGTGATTGTCGACACAATTGCATGCAATTTAGAGAACCTTGAGTCTATTTGGCAATCGCTGCAGCAAAAGACTTGTATGGTTGTACTTAGTAAATATTGTGTCACAATTTGTAAGCCAAATGGTGCAACTGTCGCTATGAAAAAATATGGGGATAGCCCCGGAGGGCATAGAATGGCCGTATAGACAAAGAGAAGGGTAACATCAGTGGATGTGTAGTCTTCATATGGCATGCAAAGTTCGTGAAAATTTGTTCTCCTAGCGGACTACTTAGATATACTAACCTTACCCTTGCAGTTGTCTTCCTCTACTTTCGCTGTAGGGCCGCAACTATGTATTACTTCACGGGGCTAATATGTTTGTTAGCCAGCTAATATGACTTTATTTCTTACATTATTCATAAAATGTTTTACATTAGCAGTTCCTTGCCATGTCATCAGCATCAGCATGTAATCAGCCCTCACAACATATGGCATATTAGAATTGTCGAACTTGTCAGACTCGCTCATCCCTGAAATATTGCGTAGGCGACACATTTTTCCTCAGCGGGCCATTTTTGACAGCTGTCCCACTATTTTGGTCGAATTTCGACAGCGGAAAAGCCCGAATAGAAGCTCCTATCAATGATGTGTGGATGGTTGCTAATGGCGGCCGCTTAATCCATTGTGTGTTTTTTTTTGTGAGTGTGTAGATCAGTACCGAAGACAGAAAAATTATCTCTGCGCAAACTCTGTAGATGTCTTTTAGCTGCACGCGCCATCTTTCGCATACTCCAGAGACTGTTAGACTCCCTCTTTGTAAAGCAAGTTTTTCTTGACGATTATAACCTGCAAAAGAATCAAATCAGCAGCAGTACAGTTTAAGCATCGTTCCCCTGGTAATACAGATTCATTGCCTGCAATTTATATTCCCACTTGTATTCCCATTGATCGTAAAGAATCTGATATTTCTTATGATGGGGACGTGTATCGATACGAAATCGATACTGAGTTCGAATGCCACCAACGAGACAAGTAAGAAACCAACCACAAAGAAAAAGGTCAATCCCGTAGCAACCGCAAAATGGAAGTTGCTCCTGCATCCATCCATCTTCTTGTACTACAATTATAATTGTAAGCAGCTGGCCACCTTGTGGAATCATAATATCCCTATAAGTGGCCCGATAATTGCCAAGGCTAAGTAATTGTAGTCCATTTCTCAATTGGTAACCATCATCAAACGGAGAGAAGGCGAACTGGATAGCACTTCGCCGCGAAAGGGTATCCATATGAAGTGATCTTCTAGAGGCCAAAACACCGGGTGACGTCAATGCAAAATGGTTTAATTATTGCATACAAATGAGTTGATTATAAACCGGCTGTTGGATCAACGCCTAACTAAAAGTGTATGGTGGACACATCAGTTCGTGGGTGTGAAAGTTCCTCTCCAGAGAGCTCACAATAAGTGTCATCGAATTATTTCTGACAGTAAAGAATGCTTATGATTACCCCTAAGCCATCACAATACTTGAGAATTTTCCCGCAAATCATCTTCTCTGTTTGTGGCCCGAGGAATCCGCCATGAGGAGCTGAGACGATTTTTAAATTAAGTCTTTCCGCGGTCACGTATAAGTTCTTCCTTGCTGCGTGATGCTCTCAACCATGTAACAAGATGAATTATATAATCGGTTTTCCACTTAAAGTGCTCTGGATACCTGCACGCGCACTCGCTCACAATATCGCAATCGGGCGACAAAGAAAGAAAAGGAAGTGGAAACCGGCAAAATATACAGGGATAGCGAGTGATGCAGCCTAATGGGAGGTATCTCATGTCTGAGTGTTATATTCCTGGTTCCCATGACACTTTGATACCAAAGCGGATCTAATAAAGTAATTGGATTGTTGTAGCGTTTTAGCTATGTCCATAAAAGGTTTGTTCGACATGTCCAAATCTAAAGCAAATGCCATAAATTGCTTAGGAACTATTGCCTTAATTGAGATAGTGATGTCATCAGGTCATAATTAATTTCAATCTTTTGAGCTGGTTCTCGTTCAAAATCAGGTACAAAGAGCCAACCAAGCCTTTCACTGGGTGATAACTAGGCGATATGAGTTTATCTGTCAATTGTCATCTCTTTAGTGACTCTGTTGACTGTCACCTGCCACAAATACTCCCTGCTATCATTGACTTTTTTGTTAGCTATAGTTTGATGTAACACTTGGACATTCTTTTAAATATTGAGCGATTAAACAGACATATCTAGTCCGAAATTGGACAGAAGCTACCATTTTACGACGATCTCTGAACACACCCATAACGGCACCCATCGTCATACCTTACTACGCTTTGGACCCGTAAAATATGTTTCCATATGATCACTCAGCTGAAATTACCCCCAACAATAACAGTCATACAGCCCACACAGTCATTTCTCTGATGGTGACCGATATGCGCACATCAAAAGCGTATTAAACGCGCCAACTTGCAAACAGAACTCACCTCAAAGTTTATTATTCAACAACTTGCTTATTGCGGTTTCTTGACTACTAAATTCCGAACGAAACACCTGTCTGTCTGCTGTCTCGCAGTGCATTCGATATAATTTCAATCGTAAGCGACACTCGTACCGCTCGAATCGTTACGCCGAATTTGTGCCTGCACATGCGCCTATGCATCAAGCTTCCATGATATTGTGTTACCCCCACGACACATAACACATAAGCGACATAAACAGAGCTCTCGAGAAACTTAATACACTCAGCCCAGTCAGTGAGCAGGTATTAGGTCATTATGCAAAGCTAAGCACGGCACACTGCACACTTTTCAGCAATCAATCGTGGTTTGTTGAAATGAATGATCGGATTGTCATAAACACACATGTTCTGGATGCATTTATGAGGTACACACAATGATGTGAGTGGGATTTTCCTCTTGACAGGTTCGCCAGACTGTTCACAGAGTTTATGCCGCACCGGCACAGAGGAAGTTGCTAGAGATCGGAGTTGCCTGACTCCACCTTGAGCAGCGTGGCTTACTAGATATATCTATTTCCAAGAACTATAGTAAATCCGACAGACGACGCGACGACGCGAAGTTGTCTTGATACTTTGTTTGGCCAATGAGTTCGTTAGACTCTGGTGGTAATGCTTTTTGGAATTTAAATGAATCGTTGGGAATGGAAGTACAACGGGATGTCTATCTGCAGATAGTTGTTGTAGGTGTCTCTGTCTAGGCTAGCGTGTGTCGATTCTAATGAAGAATGCAGAAACGCTGCTGGAATAATTTTTCCGAGTTGCATTCGATTCGTTATTTATTTTACATGACAGTTAGGTTTTAGATACGTGAAGGTTTTATTGAGAATCGAATATTTTGCGGGTGCACGAAATAGCGGGAAATTTATTTATTTGTTTGCAGCTTAATTGTGCAGTTAAATGTGCTTGCCCAATGTGGCAGAGGTGCAGTTATAGTTATTATTTCTTCGGAGATATGTTTTGTGGGTTCAATTTGAAGCAGATCTAGATTTGTCTAACCACTTAGTATTTATTTATTTTAAATTGCTTAGAAAGAATGTCGGCAAATCGTTTATAATTGGATTACCGACTGATCAAATAAATCCGTTACTTCAACTTGATGGTTAAAAATCGGGATGATATACAACTCAGGTAACACTTGTCATTATGTTTAGTAGGTAAATTGCCTTTGGATTCATATTTTAAAATTATTTATTTAAAGAATAGTAACAATTATCGAAATTCGAAATGAACAGAGATTTTGATTTGTCAAATCAAAATAATGAAAATATCCCCATTCATGTATTGATTATTTTTGACATTTCATTTGACAACTCAAAATCTCTCTTCGTTTGGATATACCTGTTTTATGTGCCTCAGATTGATCTGGACTAGATGTACCCTGAACAAAATCTTTACTCGTCGGCAACGTCACTCTTCCTACGTCAGCCAGATATCTCAGTCGCAAAATGCTTGAGTACTACATTCGTCGGCTCTATAAACGTCAACTGAAAAAAACCTGTTGACTGAACTGTGACCGATCTATGCCAATCAAACTCAGACACATTGCGTCAGCCAGCTGTTAGCCTTTGCTAACTAATCGAAGATAGTTGAACGACCCATTATTTACGCCAACTTCCTTAGTTTTATTTGCGGTTTTTAAGGAACGAAAAACCGTTTTTTAGCTTTTAAGAAGTAACAAGGCTTGTAGAGTTGAAAAGGTCTCCTCGTAGTCGAGAATTGCTTCAGTTATTTCTCTCATCTATTCTCCTAGTAGCACATTGGTTGACGACTTTGCGTTCTGAAATTCTGAAATCACTCATTCAGCTGAATGTTGTTAAGCAGGACTGTTAAATCAGAATATTAAAATGGGAACATTCCAATTTATTCAAATAGTTTTCACAAGCATCAACCTCAATAAAGTCTCTCAGTTGTACAGGCCAGGCATCCGTTCTTTTATCTTCCAAGAAACAAACAAACCCGTTTACTTTCAGAAGCATGAATAATATGAAAGCACCTTTTCAATTGTTTTTCAGTGCACATATTATGTATACCCAACCAAAAGGTCTCTGCACACAATCTCATACAAAAGGTGGTAACTTGAGATTTGTAAACTTGCTAATTGAAAAGATATCCCTCACACTTTGCAATGGTTTCCTAGAAATCATATCTAAACAAGTCTGAAATGTTTTTTGATTAGCTTCTGAAAAGGTAGCGGTCATTGGAATTCGGTAAGATAAAAGGATTCATTTCGGCAAATGGGGTCAGTCACTCTTAACGATGGTGACGTGTGGTAGTAATTTTACATTGGAAGTGGAGTTGCTTATGGTTCGAATTAAGGTACAGGTGGGGATGTCACTTGTTGGAAGAATTTTCTTATGTTTTTTGGTTAATCTTTGTAGCTCTTTTAAGATCGATTTTGTGCAGTAATATACAAAGCGCCGTTCTAATAACAAATTCAAGTCTCGACTTTAAGTTTACGGAAGCTTCAAAATATTTCGTACATCATTTTCAGAAATAATCACAACTTTGCCCGTTAGAAAATAAACCAATAATTGTTGTAAGATGAACTGGGCTATGCATAGGTTGCGGAGATCCCATTTAAATTGCGCCGCTCAGAAATGACATAAAACTTTAGATGCCTTTCGTTCCAAAAATACAACTCACACATATGATATAAGATGAGAAATGTCTATCTCTCTCATGGACCTAATGCACCCACTATTCCTTTTGAGTCTTACGAGCACGCCTGGAGCAATGACCAACTTTCCGCTGCTTAAAGATATTCCATTAACTTTCAGTTTGAGCTGTAAAGGGAGATATCCCAAAATGCTTCCATACGCAGCTGAGTTTCGCCACGCCAATGGAATAACAAAATGAATTACACAGCATGCGTTCAGCTTACTAAAATGCTATTCTGTAGCTGTCGTATTTTCAAATTTGCCGGAAAAAAACTTAACCGAAAAACAAAATAAGGTGTATATTGCAGTCATAGGCATTTGCTCACCATTAAATATTCCAACACTTTTTTGAGATTATTTCGGTTATTTACGTGTCACTAGTGAACAGGTTTAAAAAAAAATAACACAATTTAGATTAAGGTTGGGATAGCATTTTTAAATGTGTAAATATTTTTACCTAATTTAAAATGTTCGAATTGATTTCTATAGCGAAAAATAGAAGACATTACCTAACCCTATTACGTTTTTCCTATAAGAAGATGTATTAAGTTATCCAATTTGACAGTTGTCAGCAATTTCTATTATCTGAAGCGGATATTCGACGAAATAGATCAGTTTGTTAAATTATGTGACAGACTTTAGTTAGACAATAGTTTGCTATACTATTTTTTCAATGGCATTCACCTTTTTACAAGTTAAACCAAATCAGTAAATTTATGCACTGACTGTTGAAATTCTTTCCAAACAAAAATCTTCATCACACCAACACATTGCCTTCAAACAACGACGAAGAATAGCTTTACAAGACAAAAATAGCTTTACAAGACAAAAATCGTTATTTATGTACACTTCGTGACATAGTCAATGAATACAAAAAAAAAAATATATGCAAATGTTTTCACTTTCAATATTGTTTCTCATGTTCACGACTTTGTTTGGTCATAAATAATGACAACTTGGCCTTCAAAATAGCATTTGAACACGCACCCACTAGAACGGCGACCTTTGTCATTTGTCAAATAAATTTAACCAATTTCTTTTGGCGACATTACTTCCAAATTAAGTTAATTAGAAGAACATTTTTATTTTCCACCACCAGCAATTGCTGATTCATCTTATTGGTGGTGCCATACTATTTAAAATTCATTTGTCATCTTTGGTGACACAAATCTGTCAACAGCCGCTTGATTTAAGTTCGAAATGACGCTTGATTTAAGTTCGAAATTCGAATTTGCATACAATTTCGAACTGTTTTGGGGCGAATTGTCTTATTTTGCTGATTTATTGCATGAGATTGGAATATATCGATCGGCACTAAGAATTAGGAGTCTTTGGACACCCTAAAGTAAGTAGGTAGAAACTGGCCACAGCTTGCCTTGAGAACCTTAATAACAACTGATGAGCTAAGCATTTGTTTGCGCATGAGTGGCCAGTTATAATATCCACTTTAAAAATTTAGTTAACAGATTTGCCTCTCGGTTGGACATGAGAATTTTTACCCAACGAAAGTGTATCTATCGATACCAGGAAATATGACAAACATGGCAAAATTTGAATCTACATATACGAATTTGCGGCATGTAACACTAAAATCTATTTCGAAACCTAAATAATGACGACCACAATTTATTCAGCCCAGGTGCAGGTGAAATCATTTCGGCAGAAAAGTTTTCTATAATTTTATTATTTTTATTTTAACATAATTTCTCGTTATAAACAGCTTTTTGGTTAATACTATTATTTATCTGTCGAACTCTGTAAAATGTCGCCTGACTCAGCCAGCAGCTTGTGCGGATTTCTAGTTTACTAACGGAATGGTTTGTTATTTTAGTTTTAGTGGGCTATATTTATCGCGTTACCAATTTTTTCTACTGTCGTTGATGACACACAAGTGACGGTGAACACAATGAAGCCACGGTGGAAGTATAGTATAAGTATATAGCGCTCAGAATAAGTGGCAAGTGGTACTGTAGCTAAGCTTTAGGTGAAGCTTCACGTTTGATATTTCGAACGCAAATAAAAGTTTTATGTGATTAATATTTTAATTTATAGGTTATGAACCCTGTTTTCAATTACTTTTTACACATGTTTCTATTGCTATCAGTAGTAAAGTCGCATAAGGCTTCTTCTGCGCGGCCTCCATTATATTCAACTGTCCCTAAAGTTGACTTGGGCTTTATGTAGACATACCTACATGCTCTTCAAACGATGACATGAAAAATATTCTGAATCTGAATCAGATATTTTCAACATATATTTTTGTATGATGGACTTCCAACTGAACAACAAAATTAACAACAGCAACAACGTTACACTTACAACAATAGTACAGCGATTGAGCGGAGTTTATATTCATTTCCAGATCCTATGTCTTTTCCCGATGGCATAAAACGCCGCCTGCGACTGCGTTCCACTTATACAATTTTGAAGAAAAAATTATATAACATCACTCAATCGGGCCAGTCATTTGGTTGTATTATGTCGGTAAATTACAATCATCCACCGATTCTTTGGGTGCAAATCAATTTTAATTGTTATGCCGACCGTGGAAAAGACAATTAGCGGCAGTAATCGTATTCACCCAACCGCCAGAAACAACAACAGAAGTTACATACCCCCCACTATCGTTTTGGGATCATTCGTTTCGGTAATACCGATACCAATAAGCAAGACACTGACTTCACCTTTGGAGGTGCAAATCTCATGCTCATCCACTAACTACATAGCTTCCTATGTGGCATTCCATGACGGTGCGGTAATTAACTACCGACGAAGAAGCCTTCGTCTCGGTGGTACCCGTACCGGTAATGGTAACCCATTGAGTAATGAATTTCATGAGCGGATTGCGCAATCATGATTCTTTTTGTATTATTTCTTTACAATTCACATCGGCTAAGATGGTGTGTGGTGAGGTGGGGTCTTAGGATCGTCTCGTCGATGGCAATTAATACGGACAGCGGGAAATTGGGTATTATGCAATTTATTAGCCGTTTCTGTGTGTTGTTAGCAGCAGTTAAACTGCCTGATAATTACAAGCTATTTATATGGGAAAATTCAATAGCCGCTGTCTCGATATTAGGGGATTAAATAAGCAATTATGGCAGCTTTCAAGCCGTGAAATGAATTGGCTTGTCCGAATGCTCAATGCTTTATTGGCAATTAGAAAGTTGTGCTTAGTGAAATGGTTAATCCCTTTGGCGGTTAGTTTTTATACTTATTGTGTGTGTTTTGGTTGTCATTTTATTGATAATGAACTATTAGCCAAAGGGCAACACATTTTTGCTAAATGTTACTAAAATTTAAATGAGTTGTTTATCTCTCTCGTAAATATCTATATATGAACTAAGCTTTGTTGGGGACTAGAAAACAGTTCAAATTTGCATATGCAGATCGTAGAGAAAACGACAGAAAGCACTTTGTTTGGCTTGTTCGAGTAAATGTTCTTGTAAGAACCACCAACAAGAAGAGTCGTTGCTCATACTTTTCGCTTTATAAAATGTTAGATTTCGGTCTTTAGACCAACTCCTGGATGAAGCGGATAACCAAAGCATAACATTTTTCAGGAAGTGTTGCCCCTCTTAGGTATTTGTTTTTCTAATATGCTTATGTGGCTTATTTTGTTGAATAACTAAGCAAGAGGTCCCAGGTTTTATCCCCGAAAAAACACAAATTCTATCAAAAGGTTTTTCTTACTGTTCTACCTCACGCAAACGCCTGACAAACATCCGAGAGTAAAACTATCATGAAGGAGATTATTAAATGGCCCTTTGGACTCGGCATAGAATTATAGATCCATTCCATTCGCGGACTCATTCTAAAGTTGAAAAACAGGCAAAAACCGAACAAAATCAGACGAAGAACCTCCTTCAGTTTTAGAGTAGATTACCCAAGTTTAAGACTCAAGTAAGAGTTAAAAATTAGGCAAAACAAGGAGTAAAAAGTTGGTGGTTCAATTGTAGCAAGCGGAGTTCAAACAAAGAAGATCTTCTGAGCTTAGAATATAGCTCCATGCGAACTGATGATTTATTCAGCCAAAAGCCATCTCTAAGCCAATAAGCATTGTTTCATTTAAACTCGGATATTTTCTCGAGAATAATACAAAAGGTGCAGATGTGGTTAAAGAATCGATTAACAAGACCTGTGGTATTGCATTTTTTAGCCGACCACTTCTTCACATATTTTTTACAGTTCTGAATTCTTCCCTTCAGGTAACATTTACCTCTCGATTGTTCCTCAGTCGCAGCGACCCATAGGCTTTTTAATTTTCACTTCCTTTTGAATCGACTCTTCGTAAAACTTTCCAATGGGCCTTAATAATAATCATTTTTAACCTTCACCTTATATATTATGTAGAAGGTCACAAAATGCAATTTAGTATGCAAAATTTCGCCATTGTAAGTCTGGACACTAAAAATAAAAAACAGAAGCAGTTCTTGCTAAATTGATGAAAATGCCACTGTCACCCATAAATCCCCCATTTGATCGTCCATGGCTTAAAAATAACTTGTCTTCACCGTCAACTATAGGTAGCGCCCAGTATTACAATAAATAAATGGGCTTGGCTGTCATTCTTTATTTGGCTCTCACAGATGTTTAATCAAATTGCATAAATCGAAACCTACGGCTATAAATTATTTCTTAACGACATTGACAAGATAGTAAATAAGTGTAGGTTCTCTCAGATTGCAGTGGCGCCTAGCTACTGTATAAATATATTAATACAGTCAATTTAGTAGCAATTTACTTGACAATAGCAAGTTGTGGATTTATTTTAAGAAATGAACTTGGAAAAGTAGGTTGCCCATGCAGCGATACGAGCATTATCTCGCTAATCAAAATGTGTATTTATATAAGAAATGGGTTAGTCTGATCTATGATTCAGGCTGGGATCAGAGTAAACACCATAAAACCCATTAGTCGCTTGCATATGACAACCTTAAGTTTATATGATCGTTTTGCAAACAATGACAGTAGATATACACCACCTGTATCTGTATGCAAACCATCATAAAGATGGAAAATAAAAATGAATTTTTCATTAAGGCTAAAAATGAGAACGTACGCCTAGAATGTGACACTGTGAGCTGTCTTGGAGGTTTAATTCAATTCACGACATTTCCCACGATCGCAGTTTTTACATAGTTCCAATTATGCGGCTTTGTCTCAAGCTACTTTAATGTTTTGTGCCCAATTCCGTCGCAAATCTCATATGTAAAAGTATGTAGATTATGCTTTTGGCATTTCCGCTGAGGGGAAATTTTGAATTTGTTAAATGACTTCGGCGTATAAATTAATCGTCAAATGTAT
Organism: Cheilosia impressa; assembly: GCA_948293265.1. Taxonomy (NCBI): domain Eukaryota; kingdom Metazoa; phylum Arthropoda; class Insecta; order Diptera; family Syrphidae; genus Cheilosia; species Cheilosia impressa. The sequence goes on along the minus strand of OX411882.1, from coordinate 41,729,932 downwards.
GAAGATACAAAATTAAAATAATTAGCAGCTCTGTTAAATGACACATTGAACAGCTCTGTTAAATGACACATTGGACGTTGGTGTGTCTAAAAATATTCACAGTTGACATTGATTAATTATGTTAATCTGACCGTAGTAGCAAGCGGAATATTAAAGTGATTACTTTAATCAAAGCCGAAGATGTGCTGTCATTAATCTTCATTGAAACGTCTTACACAGTATATAGGATTAGACCAAAGGTAATTTATTGAAAAAATATAAAATAAATCAAAAGTCAGTCGATTATTTTTAGTCCGCCTGTAACGAATCGTACATTAACTTAACCCTCGTTTTGGGAAAAATCATTTTGTTTTTATTGGACGTAAATTGATAATTGTTGGGATTGCTGGGATAATCCGACCAGACTACGGACTGAGTCTTTGAATTAAAAAAAAACAAACGCGTGGAAATTCGAAATCAAAATTTGTTGTTTTCCATTGGTTTCACTCTGGGATCCAAGCATTTTGAAACGGAAACCCAATGGAACAAGAAAACTTCTTCTGGTTGAATCCACAATTTGGAAAATTATTGGGTTTGCCTATAAAATACATAAATTGCACTTGCGTAAGTGCTTCTTGATGAGTGGGTGCGAAATTATTTTCTCCGAAATACCAGAAGAGTATTTTTTGTGCCAATGGAACGGCTTCAAAATGATCCTGGACTCTCCCGCACGCTTCTTTTTGTCCAATAGACAACAGCATTACAGTGCGTTACAACTCTTAAAACTTATAACAAAAACTTGAATAATATACCTAATATAACACATTTTATAAGTAGGTACTAGATTACTTGTTTGCTCTTCCTTGAAAGTTAGGACACGTTAGCACTATCATTTTGTTAATTGAATTTTGGTTTTATTATTGTGCTCGCTATTGCTTTTTAGAATTCGAATGAAATTATATATTTCAGACAGAATTTAGAACATTTGGTTCACTAACTTCTTCAATTCCAAATGCGAATTTCACTTTATTGACAGTGACAATCAGCTGTCAACAAGAAAACCATAAGAAGTGTCAGTTCAGCATCTAATTTCTTTTAATATTGAAAGCTTTCAGTTAAATTATGTGACAAATATATATAAGTTTAATTTTGTGGAACAGTATGGGAAATCTTCTAATTTAGTGGGACAATTGTGGGACAGTTCATGTAAATGTGTGACTTTCACACGTAATGTTAGACGAATGGTCACTTTATACCATGGGATTCCGTATTCGACTTTTCAAATAAATAACTATAATAAATATGGCTTTGGGGACACGGGCTTTTTTGCCAGAATAGGTAGCACAACAACTTAGCATAATTTTTTTTTTTATATTCTTGTATGTATTGTAAGGAAAAACTTTCGATTTCTTCAAGCCAAAACCTCGCCCCTTTATGACCAACTCACTTGGAAAATGTTTAGAAAGTAAATTCCGAAAAAAACTCCATTCAACCGTCGTATACCTACAATCAATTGTAACACATTCTCGTTATTCACTTTCATTTCCATTTGAATTGAAGCCATTCTGCCATATAAAATGCAACCCGTCTCGTTTTTTTTTTTCTTTTTAAAGAAATAAATTCTGAACTTGTGGTCAGTGATGCCGTCGTTACATTTGATTCCACAATAATTTAATGCTTCATTTGTTCACCATTTTATTTTTAAGTGCTTCAAACTTTGCATAGTGGAATCGTTAAACTTTAAGATACTTTCCCTTGTTTGTACATTTAACTAACAAAGAAGTTGTTTAATAAACGAAGAAATTAAGTTTTATTAGATACCAAGAAATGGCACACTTAGTATTTGTACCTAGTTTCACTTGGAAGTACGATTTTGTATGCATAAAAGACCTAGGTGGACTTAAGACTCGCATCATAAAAACCTATTTCACACATCTTTCTACTAGATGTCGCTGTTTTTTGTGCGGATTTTATGTAAACAAAGCTTTCCAACACAATGAAGCTTTTGAGACACTATGAAAATGAAAATGTGGTGTGTGTTTCTTCTCTGAAACGTTCTAGGGAAGTAGGTAGTGAACATGTTGCTTTGATAAATTGTTTTCATCAAAAATATATCAAAATGACGTTTCACTAACAGTCCATGTTTAATTGTACCTCTGTGACCTTTGTATAGTCATTGTTTGTTTTGTGATTTGTGAATAATTTGTACTCACCTTCTGCAGTGCTAAAAAAATTATTTTCACAGCCTTGAAAATTGCACACTACTTATATTCTTTGCATTGTTTGAAACTTTCAAACCCATTGGTTATTTAGTTATTGTTTAGAGTGCTATTTCATTTATCTAAACATTCTCAGGAGATAACTATCTCACCACATACGACTGCGTAAGCTACTCGAAATTAAATACCAATTTACAAAAACCTGTCATCAACATATTTTTGACTAGCAATTATTAAAGCGTTGTCCAAGCCTGCCAACAACAAATTACAGACCCCAACGGATATCTTTAATGTCTGCCCATTAGACTATTCCCGTAATTATGCGAAATAATAATTGGGTGCCGCATTTAATTGCATAGCAAATAACAAACAACACAAAAATCCATCGGTTCGAGTTGATAAATTAATTCATAGTTTGGCTGGCCGTCATGCTGTTGAGCTAATTGAATGCTAGCTTCCAGTGTAATACATATAAATAAAAGTGATTAATTGCTCCATTTCGGGCGCTATACCTTAAAACTCTCTAACATTTGTTTTGTTAAAGACATATCACAAAGGGGCTTAGAATATGTACATAATGAGTTGTGTTAATGAAATTTCCTTAATGAGTTTAAGGGTCCATACGTTCTCTAAATTCTATCCTGCGGGCTCTTTGGCAGCTAATCAACCATTAGGTGGATGATGTTAGTCAAATAATCACCGAGAAAACAAAGAAGCTGTTCATAACACCAATGAATCATTTTATGAAACACCTGCAACTCCGAAGAGGGAAGTTGATGAACAAAAAAATCTGTTGACCCTATTCCAGCCAAATTTGGTAAAGTTTTTCATTCGCTTTCAAAGCGATGTTGATAATATAATCAATCTCTAAATATGTGCACATGGCATCAGTCTTCTGTCATGGCTCGCACCTTAAATGGTGAATGCGCCAATATAGTGATTTATTTTATTTTTATAGTTGTGGGCAATTAACAAAACGCTTCCTGCCATCTGCGGAAGTAGGTAGCTGGCTGAACGTAACGTCGGCGTCGTTGTCGTCACTTCATGGCGTTTTTAATTAAGATCTCCCATTGAATCTCAATTAATAAAGTCATTGTGCGTATACTGCATTCATACGGTCGTTCATTGATGATCTATCTGTTTATGGAGTTTGTTTTTGTGCAATTTTTAAGCTGATGGATGATTTTATTTTGAATTGTAACAAAGGCAGTGTTGTTATCTGCGTTTAATAAAATTAATAAAATGAAATGAAAAATACTTCGCACAAAAAGAAGGTATACCTGTCAAATAAAATTATACATTCCTAAGATTCGCCTCAGATAGACGGAGTAATATCCGACATTAAGAAATGCATTTTATAAGACAATTGTTAAAAAAAGTAATTAACAACCTAAGCACACAGCTCTGTCCTCACTTAAATCTCAATTCGAATTTGCGTGTAGCAATTCTAGTGGCAGTGCTCTTGGGCACGTTTAGATCGTACATTTAAGCTTGCTGACAAACAACTCCTCAGAAGGTATGATGGGAAAAAATATGTTTGAAGGCTTAACCAACATACTTCCTTTCTTGCTTAGCTTGTTGATAATTCCCTCCAGTGCGTCCCTCTACTGTATAGCTTCTCATAGGATTGGATTTGAGGATTCCTTGTGCCTGAGTCGGAGTTATACTGTTCTTTATATAGTACTAAAAATTTGCGAATGGTAGTGGCTAAAATATTCTCTTGATGTGTTGAAGTTCGCATGCTTGAATCCGAGTTAATATCACAATATCTTCTCTAGGAATAAAGTGAACAAAAAGTCCAGCGTATTTTACATAATATATAAAGCTAGCTTCTTAAAATTTTAGCTAAATTAAGAATTGTGATATCGCATCGGGGTGTTAAAAGTTCAAGTTCACCCAGCCGCTTAAGGATAGATATAGGTATACCTACACTTCTCTCATTCAAATTCGTTTAATATCAGTTTTAAAACAGTGAACTGTTTTCTAAACAACCAACGAAACTTCTTTAAAATGACATTTTTTGTAGGTCGTAAATGTCATTCAATTTGACAGATTATAACAATAAGCCAAAATATTTTCTTGGTTAGGAATGTATTTTTCGCTTGTGATTTTAAACGAGTGGACAGTGGAGACCAGATTTAGTAAGAAGTGTCATGTAGACTTGAATTAGCAGAACAAACTAAAAAGTCGAGACATATAAAACTGTCTTGCAGGCAGAACCTCCTACGACAGTCGTACATTCTTACAGATACCCCTTGAATGGTCACAAGTGGGACTACATATTTATACTTGTGTCGAGTGGCAGAAAGCTGTGAACTCCTTAAAATATTTTCCACGTCTGTTGCCAAATGCACCCCGAGTCTATCTTAAATACTCACTCACAATAACCTATTCACCTCCTTCTGACAGAGCACACAAAAACTCGTCACACCAACTGACATAAAGCAACACAAAAACCGGCCTAACTTCCCATCATCACCGTTGTATGATTTCCATATGACAATCAATCTCTGTGGCATCTCGCGGCACTCATCATCGTCTCATTTTGCAGAGAGTGAAACTGTGCCACAACCGCAGATACCTATACAGAAACAGAAATCTCATCCATCAGATAAATGTAGGTGAGTCATAACTCTCAATGATTTCCCTATAAATCCCGCTGCTGGAAGTTTAGTTCTTTTTTTCGCATCAAGTGTGCATCAGAAAAACCACTTGTAAGTGAGGTCTACCTCAAGCCGCAGCACCACATAGATACTCTTGTGTGTTGGCCTAATGACAAAAAGGAGGAAACGGAAAATTATGCGCGAATAAACCGCATGCAAAATGCTTTATATCTGCGAAAACAACTTTATGGTTTTCCGTTTGCTCCAGATTTGGATTAGTTATGGTGCTGCAGAAATATTCTCATGCAACTTGGGAAAATTGTGATAAGTACGAGTATCTGACTGCAAATGCTGATAAATATCTTCTGAAATTCATAAGTCAAATATGTTTTCACTTTCATCCATCACAGAAAGGGAAAGTACAGGTACTCAACGGGCCAGATATCACATTTCATTTTAGCGCCACTTATAACCCCATCAATGGAGTGACCATCCGCCACTGGTACTGCACCAAAGGTCAGTGTGCGCGCTTCTTCTGATGAATACATGCGGGTATATCTACCTACACCTCGAATACAATTCGAATGCGATGACTCAACAAGACACATCTTAGCGCCTAGGTACTCAATCAATGGTTCACAGATCACTGACCTATCTGCACGTCCACACTCTTCAGCTTCCAAAGAAGAAAGCAGCTCATTGATGCTCTCTTGCGATGGCCATTGTGTTTCGTGCGGGCTGTGCTGTTAAATGATTCATGAAAACGATCGACAAAAAGCTGACCATCAGGGCCCCGGTTGAGGAGTAGGTATCGAGATTAATGGGAATAATAGCATCGCCATTGCGCCAAGATCAACAGGTCCAGTGGATGCAGTATCATCACTTTCTTCGTTGACCTTTGGGTGGCGTTTGGCCATAATACGTTGCATTGCTCGTAGAAGTCAAAACTGTTGACTTGCGCATCGAAAGTTTTTAGGTTAGTGGTAGTTGCAACTAAGCAATTTCACTAATTGGCCGCACAATGAACGAGATGAGCAGCGGAGATACGTATTGTTCGCATCAGTGTAAAGTACTCGCTGCTAATTACGTGAATCTTAGGAAACCATTACGTGCATTTGAAAGGTTGTGGGGAACATGAGCTACCCGATTTTGCAATTTTATGGTCAGTAAAATTTTTGTGAGTCAAACTCGAAAAGGAATAAGCACTACTTTGACAGAACTTGACGTAAAAATGTTCAATTTTTGTTTAATTTTTTTTAATTGGCAAAACTGTTTTCAATTTGATAGCTGACAATTTATAATGAAAAATATTTTTGGTTAAACATCTGTGACGAAGCTTTTCCGTAAAAAGCTTTGATCATTCTTCGTATCCAACTTTGCCAGACGAAATAGTTTAAATTCTAAATTTTTCTTTGGATATTTAAAAAAAACTTGTTTCATGTAAGAATAGAGTAGGTATTTTGCATATTTTTCACCATCGACCTCAAATAATCCACTCCCGTAAGTTTGCATATCGCACCCAAGGACGTTTGCATAATCATCCTAAATATATTCGCAGGGTCTTCTGTAGGCATTCGCGTGCATTTTTGTGAACCGCAACCGACTCTTCCATTTCATTTAATAAAAATATGGGTCTTCTTCGATTCTCAGTTAAACTTGCCGGCGAACTCAAAGCGAATGCAATCCAAAATACCTAGATTTAATGGAAAAAGCATTACCTTTTATTTTACCAAAAGTCGTTGAACAATTTTTATTTCCAAGATAGCAGCAGGAATAGTTAACTGCAAGAGTATCTTTAGTGTAGACCCATCAATACTGGCTAATCGCATGAAAGAAATCATTCCAATTCAGTAGACTGAATCACTTAAAACGAGCCTTTTGAGCACACAAATTGCTGTATGCCAACTGAACCGTTTCCTACATGTACTTTATCACAAACTTACCATGACAATGTTAATGTTGTACACAACATAATCAACGTCAGTCTCAATTAGCTTCAATTGCAATTGTGAGTAGTTACCGCCAACACCAACTCACCATATAGCCCATTCGGTTTTGTTGTCCTCGGTGACACAATAGCAACTCGATTAATACGGCAAGAAATGATTGCACCTCGGCAGCACTTAATTACATAAAAAAAACCCCACATGGCATAAGGAGCACGCGATCTAATGTATATATGTGTATGGCGAACAATTGCCGGCATCTTTTGCGTTTACGCAAACGCAACGCGATATGAAGATTGTCACGATTAACTTATTGTTGGAGTATACTTGCTAGTACTCGTACTCGTACGTAATGTAGAGAAAAGAAAAAAAAATGAACAGAAGTGGTTGCACTCCAAACGACTCATTAGTCGGATACTCCTCCATTCTCCATTATATACCATACTGTGGCTGACTTCAGATCGATATGCGTAATTAAACAAGATTTGAAGAAGGTGTGGTGTCTCTGTTTTTATTGTAAGTTAAAGCCTACGGCAAAAGAAGGACTATCACTTCTCATATGAGCTGTCAAAAATCACAAATTCGTAAAAGGATATGACTTGCGTTTTAGAGAAACCTTATTTCTGTCTCAAATGTTATCACATGGGAAGTCATAACGAAAATACAAAAGGCTATGATCCGTCAACTGAGTTTACGTCAACTTGTCTGAATGCTGTCATTCGCCGATGAAGATTTTGACGATAATAGATCAGAAAAGCTGTTATTTATCGTGTTGTTGACTTGTCTGACACTCTAAAGACAGCAATATATTCTTCCTGTCACTCAACTTAAGAATGTTATACAAGTGTCCGATTGTAGCTAACCTGCCTATATATTAAAATAAATAAAGAGTTTGGCACTACCAAGCGTATAGCTCCTTGTAACCATTTGCTGGAATGCAGGTTTTTATTTTGCAAAGAATGGAAGGATCCTGCGACTAAATGCCGAGTCCGTGCGTTTTTCTCAGAGTAGTTATTTGTACCCTAGTATGTTTTTCAGACACGATAGGTTGCGCAGTGGATAAAGCCTAAAAAGCAGTTTCTTATTTTAAATTCAAAATAATTAGAGATAGCAATCTTTCGAGGTGAACACCTAAGTTAAGTCACTGATTTAAATACATCACGTATTACAAATCCTTGAAAGCGGACTTAAAAGTCTGCATTCTGTCGCAACTACCTTACCCGGTTACAAATAAATAAAAGATTGCCTGTGATGCTCTCTCAACTTAATTCCTAATAAAAGCCTAAAACTCCAATTGAATAGAATTTTATTTAAAGCACTCGCTTGATCAATTTGTGCAGCCATTTCAATCAGTACCATCTCCCTCGCTGATATCATTTCATTGTAAGAATTGTTTCGTTCATCTTGATGTGTCAACTAATCTTTGACCTCCCCACAATCGATGACCTAAATATCTATTTTTACCCTGGCTTCTAGCACTCAATTCATTTGCATTCAAGTATTGTCCCACATTTTTAAAGTGAAAATTAATAATTTTAATGCGCGCAATTGCCTCTTTTGTCTGGGGCACAAATTGGTCCGTTACGCAACTCAAATAGCGCAATATGCCTCTGTGGCTGTGATGGTTTTTCATGCAACAAAATGTGCAACGCCTTCGCAGGTCGATGGCGAGTTCAGTTAGCTGACGTCACGATTAGTCTGTCTGGGGACACAGCACTCGTGTATATTAACCTCCCACACTTACCAGCTGGATATGAATACTTTTTAGGACTATCGTGCGTCGTGGAAGCTATCGCCTTTCCAGACTTCCCTGTTTTGTCAAAAAAAGGTGTCACTATCGCAATTGCACAAGGCGTCAGCTTTGTTGGTTTTTGTCAATCGCGTGCATGAACGGAACACCCGGACAAAAATTTGTCTGAAAAGTGAAAATTTCCTTCGTTGGCCAATTTTGTTCTGCACAACACCTCTAACACACTCATGCGAGAGAAAGTTATCCTTACCTAGTTAACTTGTTCCTGGCCAATCGAACACACTCGCCGGGCAACAAATCAATTCAGCTAATCACGCAAAAACCCATTTGACTATCGATAGACTTTCGGTCCGTGTGTGTGCCAGAAGGAAATGTAGTTCGAAATGGTTGCTCCTCGGACAGCTTCCGGGGCCGGTAATGTAACAAGAAAAAAAAATATTTCAAAGTCCGCTATAAGCCATTGGCCATTAGTTGGGCTTATCTCGTATTCAGACACGCTTAGCGGGTTTATGTCAGATCGACGTGTACTGATAATGATGAACGACGCGTACATATGCACTGTCACGGAAAGGATTATTGATTGATATGGAGTTGTGAGCTTTGAGCTGATGGTGTTTGCCCAATACTTTACTTTTGGCACATGCGGCAATACAATCTGGCATCAGTCATAATGCGCATGCGCGCACACCTCCTTTAGGTAAGTTCGATGCACCGCATTCAAGGAGATTTGACATAATCACCACAAATGCATCGCGGTAACAGCTCCATGACGTAACACACATAAGAGGCCATAGAGAGTATAACAAAAGCCTTTGAGCCACCTATCGCTTTATCGTCAGCTGCAGATGCGCACCATTCACATTGTATGGTGGCAAAGACACGACTAGGAGTTGAGCCAGTGCAATGTCCCATTGGCATATCACGATTCTTTTATCGATTTTCGCTTTCATGAATGTACACGCGCCCCCCTCTGGCAAGTGATGGAGTTCAACGGAGATGCATCTTTGCGAGGAGACGTGTGCCTGTGCTTGGAATGGCAAAGATGCGATGAGCAGATGATGTGTGTGCTTGCGAATTGAGGATGACCTGCTGAATTGGTTGGCTATTGTCTTGTGGAGGCTATATGACCTTGGTATATGCATGCAGACTTGTGTTCCACAAGAATGGGTAATTGATAAGCTAATGCGCAACTAATCAGGCGCGTATCGCTTTCATTCCTGGAATGTCCTTTCTCTATAAATGGCTTTTGAAATTAAATGGAAAATTGTGCGCACATTGATTTGTGGCAACAAACGAAAAATTAAACCGCGCAAAATCAATGTATATTTTGTATGGAACTGTATTAAGCGTGCAATAAGCCTTCCCTGGCACTGTTCAGTTTCAGGCGGAAAAGTGCAGCTGTTCGTGCCGCAAGAGTCAGCGATGACAAAGTCGATGTGTTGGGTGCCCCTAAGCTTCGATTATAAACAAGAAACAACAAACAAAGTCGGAACACACAATCCATAGGTGAGTGACTGCTTTTTGTCGTCGATGCCGAGTTTTTATTTTACGCAATCGTAATTATGCTTTCCAACAATTTTGCGCAAAAGAAAATGCGCGCAAGTAATAGGTATAGGTACCAACACCTCCAGCTTTGGGAAGGCGCCCATATGCATGGAGTTGTACAACACCGAACCTGATGGGCAAACTCGTAGTCATGCGGCAAAATATAACTCTCCAACCAGTTATAAAGTGTGCGCATTGCTTACATTTTATTTTATTACATCAATCATAATTTTTCATTTAACGAGGTTTTAGTGGATATTTTTTTTTCCAATTAGAATTAAACACTCGCCACGTTGCGTAAAACCATACTTTGAAGTGAGTGCGCTGGAAAGTCTTACGAAATTCACACCAAGTGATGGTGCTCGAGTGCCTTTCTAATGCAAGGAACTGACAACGCTAGGAAAAGTGTAAATCTCGAAAACCCCCAGGCGGCAAATGAAATCAGTCAATTGACATCCACGTGTTAATTCGATCGCGCTGAAGGAATGCCTTGATTTGTTTTATTATGAGCATGTGTTATTGCTTTCATGTCAAATTGATTACGCAATTATCTTTACTCGTACCTACAACGAAGATCTCACTGAGAACGAGTTCTCGCAACTTCAAGATGTGGCGGACAATCTGGCAAGAACCTTCACAAAAAGTGTGTCAATAATCAGAAATAGTAGAAAACATTTGTGTCTGATGACCTCTGGGTCACGAGTGGCAATCTAGGTCGTCGTCGACCGGTTGTCCGGTATCGATCTATGCCATTCGATTATATTTCGCATAAACGAATATAATCGTCGCTATTAGCATTTTAAATGAGAGAACGCGACGCGAGCACTGAGAGTGAGATGAAACTCAGTCGGAAATATTGGCAAATGGCAAGTAAATAATTATAATTAGTGTTGTTATCGATATCAGCGTGGGTGGCAGTTGAGTTTTATAGCAGATTTGCATAGATTTCATATGTTAAGGAGTAGGTACAGGTGACAGCTGACAGGTGCAGAAAAACAGGTGGGCTATGAAGTTATCCCTTTTCGATAGCATTTACATCGAATTTTTGAATAAAATTCCATGAACGCTGTCAGCAACTATACCGAGTGTGCTGTTGAGTCGGAATTTTTGAAGTTGCGTGACATGTGTCAATACAAATTTCTATCTAACATTACAATTTTTTTTTGCGTGGATTTTAGCTACTACCCTCTACCCATAATACTATAATTGCTGTGGGCTTGGTAATATGGATTGTATTTGCTTTAATTTTCCTTTCTTGCAGCTGGCATTTGAAGCAGAGCTGTCAAAGGCGTTTTACTAACATTACCAAACTTAAAAGTTGGATTAGACATTAAAGGCCTAATTAGGACAGCACACAAATTAATGACCTAGCAAATCAAAAGCACATAAGGCTTTTTATTTTTTGACTTTCACCCGTTTGTCGCAGCTGTCAATTTTGCTCTCATCCAACTGTCGTTTCTGGGTATGTAGATCATGAGATCATATTCTATAATTATAGTAATCCAGAAAATACAAGAAGAGAAATGTAAAACTTAAATAAAAACTTCTGGTGACAAGACAAAAAAAACAGTAATAATTGCTGTTCTCGTTTTTTTTTTTGCCAGCAGCTGCTTGAAAGGCTTCAAATATTTTTTGTCGTATACCTACTGATTACGGCGTCATTTTCAAGGCAATTTCTATGAAATGTGGACTAACTGAAAGCTAAAACTTCGTAAAAAGAAGAATGTTAATTTTCCTGTTTGTTTTTTTTTATCAAACCAATAAATAAATAATATTTGGCTACAAGTTTTTTTTTTTTTAATAAGTTGGGCCCAATCATGCAGGATAATGTACTCGTACTTGTTTGACAGCAGCACAAAGCTCGTTGATGGTGCTCCTATAATAAGCCTATTCGAAGTAGTTATCACTGTCAACCGCAAATAGAAAACACAACAACTGTCTTTTCAAGCATTAGATATAGTAATGAGGTATAAGTGGTTTGATGGCTTAAAGGCATCACTTTGTAAGGCCCAATCCATCAATTGTCAAATTAACACATTTCTCAACTTAAAACAACTTAGGCTGGCCCCTGTTACAGTGTTATTGGTTATGGTGTTATGCATGTCAAAGTTGAAGTGGTAATAAGAGATAGAAACAAAGAAACAACAAAGCTAATGCATCAATCAGACAAGGCGCAAAAGCAGAGGTATACACTATTCACTACTATGTGGCATTGCACAAGAAGCCCAAACCGCCCAACAAAGAAAGTGATGACATTGACTTAGATGAACACTGAACCTTAACTCGATGCAGCTTGAAAAGAACGATAAAAATGATGATGGCGCGCAGGCACAATACCATTATTCTCCCAATTTACTCAAACTGAATATGCTCATTTTCATTTGTGTTCGCTTTGACAGCGCAGTTAAGATTATATTCATAAATCACTTGGTAGCCGAGCGATACGGCCGACTGTCCTGTTCGTCGCATATAATGGTGGTCACAAAGGCTAATGAGGTGATCAGAGATGGTAAATGATCAGTGAGATCACTTGACTGGGTGTGATTGCCGAAGCAGAAGATTGAAGGGCGAAGTTATGTCTTTTTATTGACATGATTAACCTTGAGTAAGTGGACGAGAGATGTAAGAAGTTTTCAATTTCGATTTTTAATTTTGCTTATATTTTGGAAGGTATATTTGAAATTTTAGTCCGCTCATGAATATTTTTGATTTTTGACCGAATACAGAAAATAATTATACATGAAACATTTTGATTCTTATAGGCTGGAAAGGTCTGCTAAAAGTTCGTCATAGTTTGAAATGATAAACTGTGAATTTTTTACTGAATTAGTATCCATTAAAAAAAATTAAAAATGTTGATTCGGGTATAAGCAAATTGTACCTTGATGAACATTTTTGATTTTGAGCACGCTCAAATATGCAACAACGCAATATTTTGGGGTCGTAAATGTCACCCGCTTGTAAATACGAGCACTAGGTATATATCTCACGTAACATGAAAAAAATGGATACCCTTTTCACAAAATGCTCACATCTACCCACTTTAGTGGCTATTTCTGGTTTGGCACATCTTCATGAATAGAGTTGAAGTGTTAACGACTCTGCGAATGTTTCTCTCCTAATTGCCGGTATCGAAGGAGCCAAACGATCTATTATTACTTGGGATCATCAGAACAGAACTCTAATTAAGGCCGAGAGTAATGTACTCTAATTGTTGGCATGATTAACACCAAAAAACGGTCGACCTTCCTAGATGACTTGCTGTAGCTGGCTCCGATTCCAATTTCGAAGTCATTAAATATCTCGAACTCGTTGAACCTTATCAGCCTCGAACAATCACTCAACTTAATTATCATCGAAATACGAATACCCAAAGATAATGCTAATTAACCGTCTTTAAAGCAACACACTCATGTATAGACAGCCAAACGTCTAAAAATGCGGTACACATCTATTAAGTTCTAGGAAGCCGACCATTAGCTTCTCGAACCATTTGCCACCGGGACGGGACACGGGACTGAGAGCTGAGACTGAGGGAGAACTGTAGTTGTGGTTGTGGCTTGTGCACTTGGTGCCGCCGACAAACGTGTAAAACATGAACTTTTAATTATCTACCCAATAACGTTCTTCGTATATACGCATGCGTATACATCTATGCGTGGTGGGGTAGTGAGAAATTCGGCGGGTCTCCGCTGATCACTGACCCAAGTCGTTCAGAGGATAGAAGAACAACAGTTCTGGAGTGGAACAAACAGATGAACAAGTGAACCTAATTTGTTGGAAACAAGCAAAGCGACTGCTGTTAGTTGTTGCGGCGCGTTGGATCAGATAAAGACCATTTAAATGGAAATTAAGTATGCACTCCCTGTGACATGATATTGAAGCAGAGGAAAGTGTCATAAATTCATTCCGAGTGACATACTCATTAGAGGAACATGTTTTGTCGCTGGTAAGATTGTCGGAGCGGTGCTGTCAATTAATTTAGGTATATTCGGACTGTTGGAAGCCTGCAGTTGTTCAAGTGGTAAAGAGTAGCGGTCAATGGTGACACGGTGAGGTTATCAACTGATACTGGTGGTAGTTTTTTTTTCTCAGAAATGGTGCCTTGCAACGAGTGGAGATATATGTACCTACATACTTTCAAATATTCTACGGAAATTGCTAACAAATTCGGAATAAAAGAACGGTCGTCATTAAATTGGTCTTGAAAGTAGTCTGTGGTTGTGTCCTATTGGAGATACAATAATGTTAGTATCATTAGAGCGTATTTTACTGCACCCAACTGCCATCATTATCCTGAAAACATGGAAGAAACAATTTGAAGTGCAAGCTGTGACTAGCTTTGTCAGTGATTGCATCCGCCAGACAGTCCTCTACTTGTGTGTTCATAAATAGAAACCCGGATATGTCACCTTGAAGTTCCTTACAGGTACCTATATCAGTTAAAAAGGTCTGTACACAGTCTAAATCGTAGAATCATCTGCAATGTTTTTATTTTGTTGTAATCAACACCAAATTATCTCGTCTATATGTATATAAGCCATAGGCTTAAGCTACTCCAAGTTGTAAAATATTGGAGTTAATTCCAAAGCGCCGTACTAATAAATAACTTCCATCTGGGTTCGCACACTCCTTTTATGTTTTTATAATGACGACTTAAATAGAAAAAGCCTCTTCAGATTGATATAGTACCGATGAGAAGAGACGTTTACCCTCCTTCCAGAGTCCCATCGAATTGTGGTTCTTACGAAAATTATATTTCAGAGTTTGACTCTTATGAATGTCAGATAAAATGTGGGTCAATGGAGGTTTGTTGTTTTATGTTGTACATTACCTCATTCCTAATGGGCAGGCTTGGACCTATCATTTCGGTAAAGCACAGGTATATTCCAAAGCCAACTACCATCAAAGTCGATTCTCGAAGATCTATTATAACAATTTTTATACCCATCGCCGCCGCGATGAAGTATTTTTCTATTTTTATGATTCATTGTAATATAGCTTTTGGGTTTTCTCAAATAGTTGCCACAAATGATAACACAATGTCGTCTGAAGTGGAATCGACAGCCCCATTACAGAATCTTCAGCAACCCCTGCCTAATAAACCTTTTTCCCGAGGTGTTCCCTATAAGTGGTTGGGAAAATTGCATACGAATAGCTATGTTTCCCCGCAGAAACTTAAGAAAAACATCATGGTGTGAGTTTCTTCCAGTTTACCAGCTGATGTATAGGTGACTTCTCCAATCCACAGAATGCTTCATTGAGACCATAATGCTGCCCCTTTTTTTGGTCCACCAGTGCTTCTAAACAATTAACATATTTGTTGCATTCATTTTACTTTTTTGACAGTAAATACAAAGACGAGAAGTGACTTTCTACCTCGAAAACCTCTTTCACTGCCAAGGTTATCATTGATCACTTTAAATTTCCTCCACTGGTACCTACTGGTCCCCGAACAACAATAAAGCCTTGTCGCTATACCACATGTGATTAATAATGACGATCAGTTTCGATTTTATGTGCCCATTACCATGGCGATAAATCTTCTTCCCTTTTCGTTATCATATAACGCGTCTGGGTCTGGGTGGCTCTTAATGTACGGGTCGAGTCGATCCGCTTCCCCCAGGCCCTTATCGTTTACGATCTCCTTCTTTATGACCACATTCGTGGGATTACAAAAACACGATAATTAACTCCTTACGATTTGTACTGCCACTCCCACGCTCCGAAAATGTATGCGTAGATCCACTCAAAAAAAAAGGGCGAAACTACAAAATCCCTCAATGGAACCACTCTGTCCAACAGAAAAAAAAATAACTTTCCGGTTTTATTATATAAAAATTCAAACATTCGACAAACTTCTTTATACCCTCCTCCCTGACATCGTTTGACAGGTTAAAATGTGCACACAAAGAAACCTATTCTTCGGCGAGTAATAGACTTCCTTTCTTTTATCTCCCCTCATCCAGAGGTCTGCGTCTGCGTTGCATGGTTCTTCATCCACATTCAGGTGAGAATAACAAACAATACGAAGATGCCTCAGAATCTCTGAAAAACAATCTGGAAACACTATACAACTGGCGGGCACAAGAAACGCAATAGATACTCAATCTCGATAGGTAAACCCGAAAATCCGCTTCTAATTGGGAGGATTAGGTACCTTCGACAAAAAGGTTTAGAGGGAAGTTTTCCTGGAATCCCGGACACAAACTGGTTCGTATCGGTGTCGGTGCATGTCAGTCATTATTGTAAACTGCCTAACAACAATAACGCGCCGCCGCTTGAGATGATTAGCTCTGAAGAGCTACGGTTGTCGTTTGACACCTTCTACTAATGGCCAGAGCAGGTGCAACGTGCAACGTTTGTTTTTGTTTGAGGATCAACAGCACGAGGATATGCGACATGGGTGCGCAATCGTCCGACAGGTAGCTGTGTGTGTTTCGTAGTTGAGGAGCTGCTGGTTTTTAAATTGGCAGTTACGGGTCAGTGGGTCAATTGAGTAGAAGTTTCGCATGGAAAGTCTGAACGAGTCACGCAAGCAAACTATACATAATAATAAACATCGCCTGCAGGGGAGATGCCAAGTCATTCATTTCGAATGTCATGGGATGAAAATTGTTTAATTGCAAGCATTTCTCTGTTGGGAGCACCATCCAGTATCCACTGACAGATAGACCCCTTAGACGAGTGGACGGACCTCCCTTTCAAAATGCGTTCCCAAATAAATCTGAATGTTTACACTCTCTTGATATTGTTTGTTTACAAAGCAACACAACTCAATGCAGTACAAGAGTGCAGCAACGTCAAACATCATCTATTTTGACTCGAAACGACATAATCAGCTGGAGGTAAATACCAGCGCCACTAAGCAGAGCTCTGTGTAAGTATGTGAATAGTTCATAAATCTGAATTTGTTTACAGATATTCTTATCTATTACTATTATCTGTGCAGGAACTATCGGACGAGTTATCATAACATTTGCCTACCGCTTTCCGCATTGCGTTGCGTTATCGCCGAAGAACTTCGAACGTCGAAGAACGCAGCACAGCGGAATGAAGCATGCACTCTTCACTGGAAAGGGAAACTCTATTTGTTCGTTTCACATTGATGGATGAATGCATAGGAGTGAGTCAGGGACTAATAAGTCCTGAATCCTGATCCTGAATTCGTGATACCTGACACTGAGTGCTAATAAATGCTTTACATTTTTCAGATGCTTTGTTTGCATTTCGAAAGACTCATTCAATCTGCCGGTCACTGGATTGCTTGCGGAATACATTTCATTTGCAGTGCTGACGTTGAGTGGAGTGGAAAAATGTGATACGACATACAGACTCAACCTACACTGAAAAAAACTTGTGGAAATATACAGTTGCAGTATTGTGTAAATCAAAAAAAGGTAGTTTATGTGTTATGTCTAATCCATTGAGCAAAAAAGAGCTCCCGGGATAGGCCGGAATTGATAAAATCTCTTCTGAAACCGTTCCATTGGTGCAATAAATAGGCACTCTTCTAATGATTCTAAAAGGAAAATTTCGTTTTGATTTGAAGTCAGAATCCCTACAGGAAGCACCTGCAAGAGTGTACCTACTTAATTTATGTATTTTGTGCAATTAAGCTGGCAGCAGCCGTTTTCCTTATTTAATTTTTTTATTTTTACTATTTTTTTTTACAATCCAATTGTGGATTTTACCAGAAGCAGTTTTCTTTTTTTATAGGGTTTCACAATGAGTGGGTTCGAGTGAAATCAATGGAAAACGATATTTACTTACTTACTTACAGTCCGGGGTTGACCTGGGCCTCAAAAATAGAGGGCAGAAATGCCTCTTTTTTTTTGAATTACTACATTTGTTATATCTGCTACGAAACTGAGGTAGTCGTAGTTAAGTAGTAAACGTAGCCAAATATTATACTCCCAACTCAAAAAGATGTATAATGCTAATAGGGGATGGAGATAAATATTGGTTTTAAAATAATTGAAATTTATAAAACTAAGTCATTCGCAAACGTAGGATTGCTTACGAAAATCTGATGACCGCCACATAGCTCTGTATAGTCCTTCACCTATCCTCCAGCATCTCATCTAATGGCAGCAAAATTTGCTCAATATTCTTCACGAACCCTATTAGCCATTGTCCTTTATTTATAAATTTAATTTTGAGGAATTAATATGTAATTCAGAAAATTGACTCAATCACTAATTGTTAATATCACAAAAATTAAAATGTGACTTTATAAGGCTAACTGCTACTGTCACTTCTTCCATTTGTTCCTCCTGTGTATTTAAAATACTTGTTCCCTGGTCATAGTGAAACCACGAAGTAAAGTTTTGCAGTGTCTTTGAGAGACATACCAGAATTCCAGTTCCAACCAAACTTGAAGTTTCCATTCCACTCCACCAAATCACTTTACACTCCACGTTCCAGAGTCATTCCATTTCAACACACAACAAACCCATTTTTTGCCGATTGCCTCTCGCCTGCCACATGCTGCTAGCTGCTATGCCCATTCTTGCTTGCCTGCCAATGCGTTTGCAACAATAGTCAACATGCTGCTAGTAAATCCACTCCACATCCACTCAACTTCCAGCAACACAACAGTAAATGATTCAAACAACAAACGTGTCTACCTTTTGCAAGCGCTCGAACCGAAACAGTTGCTTGTCATACGCCGGTTTGAAAGTGTAGTTACGTTTTGCGCGCGTTTAAATTTTTATCGAAAAGATACGTCTTAACTTAACTGTCAAAGTGTGTTTAAATTATAGTGTCTGTCGAAAATCCGTAAGTTAAGGTTGTCTATATTGTGCTTTAGCAAAACAGTGTTTGTTGCGTATGTTAACGGTGCATCTATACTTGGATCACCAAGCAAGTGTAATTCAATTGATCTGTGATTTTCCTATTTTACTTTCTAATACTAAAAGTCTGTTTGCAAAAAAAAAAAAAACCGTCAACCCAAGTCAATGCTCTTGAGATATGTAGAACAGCGCGGTCGCGCTCGCGATAACAAAATAGATTTGAAGTCGATTGTTTGAATTGATTGTTTATGCGGTGATCCCTTGGGCTCGCCTTCACCATCTGTCTGTTTGTTATTTAACTGTAACTGTGCGTTCATATTTTCTGCACTGACTTAGTAGCCAAGCACCCAAGTCTGAATGATTAGTGTGCCCGACGAACTGTCTAACAAGTGCATGCACTGTTTGGTGTTTGTCTTTGCGTTTGCAGTTCTAAAGAAGACAGATATAATACGGCTACGCGTACGCATTCTTTTTCTTAGGCGCATTTTTATTGGGGTCTGTCAATGGTATAAATCGCAGCGCCTGGTTTATTTTTGAATGAAGATTTTGGTATTTTTTTCGTATTGTTATTTTGGCAGCTTACCGAGAGTGGAAGATGGAAGATATTTTTGAATGCGAACTGAATTTGGGTTTATGGGCTAAGGAAAGTGAAACTCTACTACTAGAAGCAGCGCGTTGAAATTCGCTCACAGTAACGAGGTGGTCTAGCAAACGAAGCGAACTGATTGTTTTTTGTAAAATTTTGTGAAAGTGAGTTCGGATCTGACAAAAGTGTTAAGTGTATAGGTACATACCGGGTTTTTGGCCAGGACTTTTGTGTAAATCAACTGATTGGCGGTGGCTTCGTTTCAAAATTTTGGTCCTCGTTGGGTCTGAGCAGTTGACCAAAGACATAGAAAAAGAATTCAAATTAAACCTGCCGTTTGGAACTTAAATATTTGATACATACCTACTAACTTATGTACCTATAAAAGCCTTGCTTGGATAATCCTTTATTTCACAACCTACGCTACCTCTTATATAGGCCAAGGTTTTGTCATTTATATAGCCTAGCAGTCCGAATTATTTTAAACTGCCACAGATTATCGTCATACAGAACACGATATAATAACCGACCCTGGCGTTTAGACCTTAGGGTTTAATAATACTATTCGGTGGAGAATATTTTCTATTAGTCTTTATTACCTTAAGGCTTCATATAGCTCATGTGGTTGGTGTCTGCTTCGGGCTTGAGGTTCAATCTATTAAAAGCTAGTGTTTAGGTTTTAATTTGCCTAAGAGAAGGTTTAATCATAAAATTTTCGACAACAGTGAACCGAATCCAATATTTATTTCGAACGTTTACGGAATTTAATCAAACAAACTCAGTTTTTGAACTATGTAGTCCCAGTGCAACAGAGCTCTTTTGCTCTCCAACTTATTATTTGAAAATTCTGGCCAAAAGAGACGTTTTTGAGTTGTCCAAAGTTTGTTACCATCATGGATCTAATGATCTTTGGAACAAAATTTCATCCCATTTGGCTATTCGTATTTTAACCAAATATCTGTAGGTACTAGGTATTTGAAAATCTGAGAAAATATAAAGAACTTCCCTGTAAGAACTTTCCGCAAGAGCACAGTTGTTGCTTCTATGGATTCCCTGACCTCCTTTTCCTTTCGCACCTCATTTCGTTTTCTCCAAAACATAAGATACGATGTTCGAAAAATTTATCAGTTGACAGTCTTTTGGTGGCTCTCCCATGCGCATGACATCATCCAAGTACCTACTTCCTTTTCCGTGAAGTGGACCGGTAACCTTAGTGACTCTAAAGTGAATGCCAATTGCCATCAAAAAGGCACGTAATTTATACCCCTTCCATAACAATTACTATCATCTTTAACGGACTGTCGTCGTCGTTTCTCTTGTGCATCTAACCTCCTCCGTTCCAAATCAACAGTACATACAAACCGCATAAGCTGCACAAACCAACGCACCACACATATCCCCATATCCCCACTAGTTCTAGATTGCAACGCGAAGTTCAAAACCAAATTTGGTCTCATCATCTTAGCCTACCTGGTGCTGGTGGCGTACAACACACGGCATTGCCCATGCAATTCACATCATTCTCCTTTCCTAACCACACGAAGCCCCGACGACCGTGACTCAGTCAACGATCAGCGGATTTGTTTTGATCGACTCTTTGATTTTCTGTATATCAATCTGCTATGTACACACAACGAATGATCAACTATAACAACTACTCGTATCTATGAGTACGATCGCATATACCCGTCGATCAACAGAGAGCCTCCTCTCATCACAGACATAACTTGTTTCGATTTTGTTACCGATTTTGCTACAAATACCGTTTGTTGTTCTACTTGTTTTCGAGTTGCGAACAAAAACTAAAGACCAACTCGCACTCAGACTCACATCACACGATCGCATCGATCTCCGGTTATTTTTTATTTTCCTCCTTTCCTAATCAGTTTTCTTCGTATTCTTTATTCTCGTTGCAGTTTTAAATATTAATTCGTATCTGTATCTCTATATACGTGCTTGTGACTTAAATAAGAGTTGAGTAATTTTGATAAAACAAAAATATATACACAAAACGAAAAATAATTCTTCAGATTTCTCAAGTGATAACACTGTAACGTAACCGTGTGATAAGAAGTGTCGTCGTATCTGAAAAAGATAAAAAAGTATATTATTTATCAGTGTGCATCTTCATAATCAGTTCTACTAAACCTACAACTGATAAGATATTCAAATTTCAATCTGTGCACGGATTAACAAAGAATCACAGCGAACTCTGGATTATTTTGTTCGACAAATTGGTAAGTACGAGTGGTTTGCTTTCTGTTTATCGAAAAAAAAAACAAAACGACGCCCAGCTTTATTTGGGTAGTAAGTATTGGCAATAATTTTATTTAAACAAAACCAAAAATACTCGCCTTATCTGAGGGGAAATGACGGCTGTTAGTCGTATAAAATGTACCTATCTGCGTGTAAAATTTGGTTCGGCTTCACCTACCGAGATAGGCGATTTCATGGTCATGTCTGTACAAATCTGCGGCATGTTTGTTATTTGTTTTAAATTGTGTAATTACGATTTAAATGTGGCTGTAGCATTTAGCGGGGACAGTGGAAATTGTCTGGTTTTTGCTGTTTTGAACTGACAATGAGGCGCCCATCGGCAATGACAACTTGTATTCCTTATCGGACTTGATAGCTGTGCAGAGCGTCATTTATTTATTAGTGTGGGGAGTTGAAGTTACCACTTGAAAATATGGGGTTTACTCGAGTGGATTTTTTTTGTTGTTGTTTGAAGACCGAAAAAGCCGCTGATGATGATTCACTGAATGATTTGGAATTTGCCAAGAACGCATGGAAAATGGTTTCTGAAATGTGAATGTGAATTGCGAATTGACATATGACAAGGTCAATAGAAAATAAATCGGGTAGGTATCTAGTTCGTTCTACGGGTAATAAAATAAATACTATAAGTAAGTGAAAGTCGATAATCAAGATTGGAACTTTGACATTTATTTATTTGTTGCCGAGTGCTAAACTGGGATATAAGAAGCTATATTTCTTCTAAGAGGCGATTTGTTTTGCAACTCTATAGTTTAAATACATAAAAGTAAGTCTTTTAATCTTTGAACGCCATATTGTAAAAAAGTACAACAATTGTGAGAGATGGTTAGCCTTCTGATACCTGGGCGCTCATTCCGTAACTTTTTAGACGATTAACCTTCAAAACTAGCCGCTAAGTGAAAAAATTACGATTTTGAGAGGTTAGTCTAGTTCATTTTGCAACAAATGTAATGAAGCCTGACAACAATTTTCGGCACAATATAACTCATTATGGTCACAAAAATTGCACAAATGATATCGTCCACACGATGTGATACGGAATCCGCCCTGCCCCCGGATCAGCGTTACCAGACGGTTAAAATATTTTCCCCCTGAAAAATCTGGTAAACCCCTAGATTTTATTATTCTTCCCAAAAAACCCCCAACTTTTTTTTATTATTTTTTTTAACATGTCTTATATACGACTGAATTTTGAATTTTCACCTGAAACTTCTCAGTAGGTACCTATTGCGAATGCAAAAGTTTGTTTTTGGCCTGCCTATGCTTATTGCTTTACTTGCAATCTTCCACGGCTAGAATGGTAGCAACTTGGCTTAATGTGTAAATTTAATACTGTGTTTTGCCAACAGAGGCGGCAGATTGAAGAAAGGCCTGTGATTTAAGCTCTGGAGTGTTTTAAGCCCGAAAATAAAAATCGAAGGGCATTCCGTAGGGTTCTCTCTTGTACAATTTTAGTATACATAGGTCATTGGTTGTTTTAAAGAGAAGAGATGGTCTCTCCACTGGTTGCCTTCTCTGAGCCCGATTACTGCCTCGCTAGCATATTTCTTACTGACTTCTGGAGAGGTTCTCAGTGATCCCTGAACGCTGTCTAGTCTAGTTACTACTGTAAGCAATCTGTGCCATATGTTGACTTCCACTAGGCGTTTCCTTTATCCTTTTACAAGTACTATTCAGCTAAGAACTAAAAGACATGAGTCTTTTTCGAATACTGACGTCTGGAAAAATAACCGCCTTTTAAAATAAAAAAAAATGTTTACCAGTTCTCGCGCATCATCTTAAGCATCAAAAATATCATAAAAATTCCACCAAGTAAGGCTTTATCAAACGGCTAAAGTAAAGCCAAAACGTTGCAGCGATTTGCTCGGAGGCCCTACATCACATTTGTCATGCGCCAAAGTGCACAACGGCAGAGAGATAACAAAATTATTGCGTTGCAACTTTGATCAGACACTTCTTAAGGCGCACAGTTTGATTCAGACTTAATCCGAAAAGACTTGTAAAATATTAATGAGAAACAAAAAAAAGAGTTAACATTCACCGCCGCAGGGCATTGACCAATCGACCGTCTTATATAATACAACAAATTATCTCCGCACTGTCAGCGTCGTCGGTCGTCTCCAGTGATTCAGCGCCTTTCCAATCGAATCTCCGCAATAAAACCATAAAAATAAATAAAATCCCCCCAAAAAGTATACAACACACACAAACAACGAATTCCTGGAATTTCATCCCGAAAGATGCATTTAGTACGCCAACAATCAATTCAAGCATAAGACCCAAAATGAGATTACAAATCTCCTTTCCACTTCAAGGCTCCATCGCCGGTCGTCTTCATATACAAGATGAGAACCAAACAAAATGGAAAACCAAAACCAAGCCAGACTCGAAAAAAATGGAAAAAAAAATTTCAATTTCAAAAGGAACACCGCTCTCTCCAAAAAATAAAAACAACACCATCCAAAGCACTTACTGACTCAGAGCGCTCCTCGAACATCGACGATGTGGTCCAGTGGAAGGACATAAATTAAAATACCTTACTTAGGAGTTTTTGGGCTTGCACTGAATTCATAATAAGTAGCGCCAAAGGTCTAAAGCTACTTTTCATGCAACTCTGTCTCTAAACGTTCCCCAAAAGAAGTCGTCGTCTGATAAAGAAGCCCAAAAGAAACAGACAAACCAGCCACAGAAAAGTGGACCTCCACTGGTGTTTCTTGTGCGCAGAGCAAATTCACCTGTATTGCTGAGAGAGAGAGATATACCACTCGTGGTGGTCGTGCAGCATCTTTTCCTCTATTCTCGGGCGACTATACGCCGTCCACCATCTCCGTCATCATCATCGCCAGGCAAATTATTGGTCACTAGACCAGACTAGATTTTTTCCATCCTCGCGCAGACGATTCGTATTAAATTGGATTATTTATACATCCATGCACATTCACATAGGTAATGTAACTTGTGTTGTGTATCCGTTGGATGCATTCAACTCGTTGTTGAATGCTAATTGAGCTGGGGCCAGTGACTTCAGTCTTCAGTCAGTGAGGCTTCTACCTATCCTGAGCTGGTGTCGTCTGCTTTCATGTGTGGTGTGTCTCCTTCGCCTATTCCATCGTGTCTGGCATCAGATTTGGACTGACCCCGGCGGTCAGTGTTCTAGTGCTGGTCATGTGGAATAAGTTATTCGCTTTGGCATATTCCACTTGACATCTGTTTTGTTATACCTGCGCATTTGGCAGTCGATATGGGGGAAACGAGCTACTATAGTGACTGTGACTTTGGGCGGTTCTTTCTGTTTCTATTGTCCCAGTAGGAAAGTGAAAGTCAAAACATCATAAATGGAAGCCATTTGAAATTCAATTTTGTTTGGAAATTGAATCGAATTTGTAGTAAAAGGCGAAAGTGGGTCAAGCAGCAGGTAGATTGAATTAAAATTGGTTCGCCTTAGAGAAGATCGCTTTTGGTTATAGTCATTTGCTTAACTAGACACTGGTTATGGGTTCTTGATGTATTTTTTCTTATTCACAGTTTGGCATGGCTAGAGAATAAGCGCGCATCAGCGTAGTTGGTGATTAATCAGCACAATGAAATTTAGCTAAGAAGTGAGTTTTTAGTCAAGTTAAGTTCACCTTTCCAGATTCGAGCAGATTCTTAAATGTCCAAAAAAAGTTCGTCCTTCCCCTTTTGGTTAGACACATAAGACATAAGAGCTCTGAATTTGCATTCCCTTTTTCGCTCAGATCATGCTCAGAGCGCCATCTATGAGCTACAAATAAATTGCCTCAACCAACAGTCTGAGTACAAATGCGGACACAGAAGATTTTGACAGCTACCCATATGCTTATTAACCGAGAGCCTGAAGCTGGCGTGTCGAAAATTTATACCCATACTCATGGCGACATTTCGAAAGCAATATCTGTCAAATCAACTGCCGCTGTAATAAGTGCTGCCAATTAGACAACTAATCATTTAAACAGTCAGTTAAGGAATTTATTAGCCTCTCCGTATCCGCTGACGCAGTTGATTAGTTACTATAAGATTCTTTTCTAAACACCCGTTTAATGAACTCATTTAAATAACTCATTACAATGCTTATCCATTTCCTTATTGTCCTCCTCTTTACAAAGCAAAAAATGAAAACAGCCTCTGAACACCAACACCACACTTCACGGAAGATGCGTGCTACCCGCCAACAAAATAATGAATATAATTGTATCTAGAATGTTTTCTTATTGTTCCCACATAACAAAGAAATCATTTTACGCTTAGAGACTGAAAAAAAAACCCTCCTCAAGAATAACACAAATCAGCAAAGACCGCTGCCGTACGTACTACCAATTCAAGAGCAATGACGAATGGCTTACGTTTTGTGTTGTGACTTGGAATTGTTCCCCCAACACACACACACACATGATCGTCGACCATGAAAATGGTAAAATTCAGTTTGTTTATACAGTTGAAGTTTAGCAGTTTTTGTTTTGCTCTTTTTCTGTGAAATTATTATTATTTTTATTTTTTTAAATTGTGTCAAAACCTCGGTAGAGAGCGCTGTGTGTTCTAATTCTTATTTTCCCCCCGCTTAGCAATTTGTTCACACCTCATTGTGTGTTTACTGTAAGCTTACGAGGTGAGAGCTATGAAGCACTTAATTGTCCACACGACCAGCTTATTGGCCAGACATTGGAGTGAATTGGGTTAAATGTGCAGTGTGACCTGCCCACTGATCATATGTTACACTCACGATTTCCTGACGCTTCCTGTTGCGAAAATCAATTTCTCCAACTTAATTGGATTCGTCTATGGAATTGCACCGCCTTTAGCCAGACACATGCGCCGGCCAAAGCCCCAAGTCCAGCCTTCCGGTTGGCCTAAACTAGTCGCAGAGGCGTTAAAATTGAAATAGTTACAAACTTACTCTTTCCGTACAAATTTTGCGACACTTGTTAACCAAAAACAACATCCACCGGACAACCGGCGGAGGATGTTTGTATGCGCGATAAAGAGAAAACCAGTTGCAAGCGACTTCAAGGTAATCATCTGCTACCGCGCCGCACGGATCACGATCTATTTTTGGACGTGTCTTCTGCGAGAGCGGTTTTTAGCATTTTCTGCCGAAAAAAACTGCTGGAGAGTGCTGACATTAAAGTGAATGACACACTTTTTGAGGGGGCGACCAAAGCGGTTTGTTACTCAACAATGATCCAGCAAAAAGTGCAATAAATTATTTAATTGTCAATACAGTGGCGGGCAAAATGAAGCCATCTGTCGCTGTCCGCGTGTAATTTTCAATTTATCGGGTTGATTGGTCGCCGACATGAGAAGGTCACAATGGCCGTATCTTTTGACGGTGTAAATGAAGTGGGACCGCGGAAATGGTATTTGACAGACGTGCGGTTGCTATGTGTGTAAGGGGTAATACTCGTGTGTTGCAAATATTTGATGTTAATTTAGGTTGATTAGACTGTGGAGGAGTTTCACACGTTTGATTAAATTTTGCGAATTTAGCCAAATTACTCCAATTAACACGCCGCCTATGGAAGAATTTGCTAATTGTGTGCTAATTGGTTGTTAATTTCTGCAATTGAACACATTGGCTAAAGTGAGAGTGCTTCAATAAGATTCTAAGTTCTAGTATACTACTGGGAAAAATTAGAGGAACTTTAAATGATCTTAGAACAACCGAAGTAGTTGCAGCACTAACAAACAGCTTTTCTAACTTTGACATCTTTTTTGACTTGTGTGGACCGAAAAGTTGTTTAATTACGCTGCATTTTTATTAATAATGTTATTTTTAGTGACCATGAGAGCACTTCCTCAATACAAAAAATGAAGATAAACTTTGCTTTCAAAAAGATATCATGGTCATCCCGTCAGAAGAAATGCGAAAAAATGTTACCACTTTTCAATGCGCCCAATTAAAAACGTTGGGGCGCTAGAGAAAGCAGATTTTAAAAGTAACTGCAACGAACAATACGTTAAGTGTAAAAGTAGCACCTATTTGCAAGCATCTCGTGGTGCTGTTGAAGCGTTTTAAAATCGTCTTTAGAAGTAATCAAAAATTTTGTTTAAAGAAACTTGTATGGAGAAAGTGGAACCTTTTTTTTTAAATAATTTGGTATGCGAAGTATCTTTCTCTTTTGCATTCTTTTTACCCTAAAACTGCAGTAAAAATGACTGCCTAAGTTTTTTTTTTTTTTTTAATTTTTAACAAAAATCCCGAAATGTAAAAACGATTTCTTTATATATTTAGTACTGAAATTATCTAAAAAAAAAGAGTTAGTCATAACATCCTTGTGACGAAGCTCAACAAAAGGAAGTACATAGATCAAACATGGTAAAATAAAATTGAGTGACACAAATTGTTAAAAAGCCAGTCTTCTCTTTTCGTTTTTAAAACTTACAAAAGCCTTCACACTGAACCTAAACAAAATTAAATTAAATTCAATCTTCAAAATCTTGGACCTCAAAACTCTCAATGCTCGATGCAATCTTTCTAAACTGGTTTCGACGGTATACACTATAGAAAAGCTCGTCTCCCATTTTTTAGAAAGATTTATTCATGTGGTAGTTCGCCGTGTCAGACGTTTTGAGAAAATGTCTCCTAACGCTCTTCGACACCTCGGTGTGCAGTGCGTGGGGCTAGTCCTAACAAGCCATTCGTTAATTAGCTGTTTATTGATTTTAATCTTGTAACTCAACGCCTTAATTATATATCGCCTAGAAAATCTCTAAACGCCTTTAACATATCTTTGCGTAGGTTTGTCTTCGTAGGCAAATTAAATTATTCAGCGATCTAATCTCGAAAACTTGTTGTAAAGTCATTTTTTTCTCCTTTCAGGTAAGTTTTTGATTGTTTCAAAAACCACTGATGCTTGCTTTGGGTGAGATAAGATTTTGATTGTAAGCATTTTAAAATATTTTTCCCCGTTTGAAATGGTGACGCCAAAGTGCACCGGATATGGTTTCCGTTCAGCATCCTCTGTGCTGAACTGTGTTCGGCTTGGTTTCATTTCATCAGAGATAAACGTTTGCAACTTGATAGCCCAGCATGCTTAGGTTGTCATAAATTTGCTTTGTTTATCAGATACGCAGATACAAAGCTACCCCAGTTCATTATGTGATGGAATGCGCAAATTCTGCGGATGTTATATGAGCGTTTCTTATCGGCTTTCGGAGATTGTTGCCCTCATAAAACGAGGCGATGGTTTAGAAGATAATGACGCACATTCGGTTCTGAAGGAAATGCTTTGAATTTTTGGGAAACTTCAACGACTCGGTGTGGTCTGCGCCTGAGTCAGATTGTAATGGCGTCAGATTTGGTATTGTGATTCAGTACCTCCATTTGGACCGACATATTACTCTTACCAAGATATATGACTTTATGGGGAGCACACATAAATCTCACAAAAGATAGATAGTGACTCATGTAAGGTGTATTGTATACCCGCCTAAATCCACAAACACAAGTCGTCTTCACCTCCGTTGAGCGGACAATGCCCAGTGTCCGGCGAGTCAATGAAATTATACTCGCCAAGTGCACGTCTTGTTGTAAATCCTTTGGCTTAACTCATTTACCTCGAAGGTTCTTACTTCAACAAACATTGGTAATTACCTAATAATAGTCAAGCCGACAGGATGATGTGTGATTGCTTCAAGCCAGAGTCATTCATTGCCACAGCCACTACTGGTAGGTACACAGATCTGTGTTTAGGTATATGTGCGCAATTTGAACGCAAACAGCGCATGCAGCCGCGCTATAATGATTTGCATCCTTTGGTGGTTTTTGCATTGATGAATGATGACCACCACAGCATGCGGAATGATGTTGTTTTCATGTGAGATGATGTTGCGCTTTGGTTTCATTAAATTATTCTTCCCGCAAGCGGATGCGCTCTTGTGATGTGTGCGATGCGGCGAAGGGGTTTTGTGGTTGTGCAGAGGCTGCAGTGTTCTGGAACAATTCATTAAAAATCATCCGCTTTGTCCTTTATTCCTAGAAAACAGACTGCAAAGACATTCGCTTGCAGGGGGTCATTCGAAGAGTGAGACATTGGGCGAGCGAGGGGAAATCTATTGAAATTCAATGACAGTGGCCTCGATCAGTGAGCGAATTTTTTCAGTAATCTGTGATCGAGTAATACGTCACTGAATTTTGTGGACTTTACATGCAAAACAACAACAAATTCAGTCACGTAGTAATCGATGCGGTAATTCGACCTCAGTTTTTCTGAACAGAAGACAATCAGCCTAAGTGTTTGCAAATATTTCCAATAAAACAGCAAAGGCTGGCAAATTTGGTGTATGACTTTGGCATTTTTAGTTGAATAGCCAGCAATCCTAGGCCTCGCTTATTATAAAACAAAACGTCTCTTTGTCTGCCCGGATCCAGTGATCCAATTTAAAACCCTCCAATCTAAGAAAAATTAAAAACTTGTGACAAAACAATTCGTGCTGCAATTTGCCTACGGAGTGTTGCATTTCATTGCGTCCATAT
This sequence comes from Cheilosia impressa, assembly GCA_948293265.1. Taxonomy (NCBI): domain Eukaryota; kingdom Metazoa; phylum Arthropoda; class Insecta; order Diptera; family Syrphidae; genus Cheilosia; species Cheilosia impressa. The sequence continues at coordinate 41,699,741 of OX411882.1, read as the reverse complement.
TTCATCAAAACTGGATATGAAATAACACGGAGATCAGTACGACAGAAAATCATGTAACATGTAATATAATAAATTTTGTGGCGATGCGAGGTAGTGATAGATATCCAGAAAAGCTCAACGGATCGTTACAAAAGGATATGTGTAGCAAAATGGAAGCGCTCCGTTACGAAATGAAAAAAATATCGCTTGATAAGTTCTAAAAAGAGAACACGTATCATCTTAGGGCTTTTGTTCAAAGTCTACAGATCAAACAAATTCCGATTGATCGCTCCCTTGAACCAAAATTTTGTCTTTCAAAAGTACGTTACTGCATCGATATCTTTTGAGCCAAATTTTTTGTAATAAAAATAATTTATAAAAACTTCTATACGGCAGCCCCTTTTCGACACCACAGCGGCCCATTTTCAAAGTAAATTTGCAAACTCACCGATCATGCAATTGAACACCCCGAAGCGTCAATGGCAGCACTATTTGATCGATTGAATGACTTCGTGTGATTCCCGTCCTCTCGTCGTTGCATCTGTTCTGCTTCAAATTAAGATTCATCCTTCATTCAGATGGGCCAATCTTTGTTGTGGTGCGGTTTCTCTATACACCATCGTATAACCTAGACCTTAGCACCCTCGAAATGTTTGCCTCCCCTTCTCGATTACATGTTATCGATTACGACGATGTTGTGTCATGGTGTTTTATTTTTTCCCTTTGTACCGCCTCTGGCGAACGTGTTTATTCAGTTTATTCACAGCACGGCCGCCTCTGCACACTGCACACATGTATATGCGGTGTTCGGTTGACTGAGCGAGATCCGCATCATCATCAAAGACGGGACTATAGCCGCCGCTGTACTTGGCAAGAACCAAAGCCTCTTGTTCGAAAGCCTCTTGAACTAAGGATATACGAAAAGGGTTCGTATGCGTTGCATCATCGAAAATTGAACTAGTCACTTCTAACTATACACGGTCTCAGCGTGAAATGCCCTTGGGCGTACAACGCAAGTGCCACAAATCGGTTCCAATGTTTATCATATATGGACAGCACTTATAGTGTGGCTTCTTGAACGCTCTGCGATCAATATTTGAAGAGATCCAATAGAAATCATAATCTCGCCGGGTGTGTCTAGTGTCGACTTCAGTTCGATTTAAATGCAATCGTGACTCTTGCCGAGGTTGCCCAACGGCCCCCAACACCCATCAAAAGACAATTACCCATCAGAGTCGATGACCCAGTGTGCTCGATTGCGGTGTGTGCGGCGCGATTGGTTGCGCTTTCGATTTTCGGCAGTTGAACGGAATTTCGTTTGTGGGTGAAGTGAAGTTTGTTTATTTTTCTTTTCCACCATTTGGTGGGGGATCAAATGGGATCAGCGGAGTAACAATCAAATTCAAGATGTATCAATGGGATTTGTTCGAAAATGTTAAGTGGTGAAGGCAACCCTTTTGGAGTTGTAAAGCGATTTGCTTGAACGACTGATGTTTGCACGAGTGTTGCGTGCTAAGTGGAAGTAATTTGTTCTTAATTATAAGCGTTTTGAAAGCTTGGCATTGCTAGGATTGCCCTAAGTTATTTACATGAAGACTTAAGGTTAACAGTAGAATCTATCAAACGTATCTGTGACCTGAGGGGCCAACTAACTCGGCTTAATCCTCCCACTAGTGCCGTATACTAACTTATGACGAGTTTTTTCTTTGGAGTATGTTATGAAGATCTACTCAATAGCTGCCCGAGTGGACGATATCAATCGTCTCATAGAGCTGCAAGGTCTCGTGTTTAGTGAATCTTTTATTACGTATACCCAAACACCTGTCGGAGGGTATATACATACTATAGATGTTATACATCATGCTACCTAGAGTCGAGTTCTGATCCTCTTCGCTGTATTCGGTATTTTTTGGCTGGTTCTTATCGGGCACCTCGTCATTTCCTCTAACAAGTCGTTTGTCGAAGGTTTTGTTTTTTTTCATATTTGGAGTTCGAACGTTCTTCTTCTAATATTGGTTGGCACAATTCATTCAGTAAGGAAGCTGTTAATTAAATAACGCATTTTTCATTAAATCAACGAAATGCATTCATAAATTAAGACTTAAAATTTGTCTTGTAAGGAATTCCGGGGAACTTCAAGAGAGGTTGAAACTCCTATACATACGACTCTTCGATAAAGGCCAAATCTTAACAACTTGCCAAGCCCAGGTAGTTATATACAGGCCCGCAATGTTTGTTCGTCTTGGTTGTGTTAAGTACCTATTCTTGTTGCAAAGCAGCTTTTCTCGAGATATTGTGACACGACTCAAGTGTTGACAATCCATACTCGTTACGAATCTGCCCCCGAGCAATGCCACACGTCAGAATGCGTTCAATCAACAAAATCAACAGTTCTTTCAATTTCCAGCCACTTAACTGCATTAATTGCAGCAAAACTGTTGAAATAATAAACCGAACCAAACCAAGTATCTGTGCGACTCGTTCAATTATCCACATTACGACCCCATAATCCCGAATCATAATTTAAACTGAAATAAATTAAATGGAATTGTGTCCCGCCGCTATACGCGGGTACGGCCCTTTCATTCGTGACTTGCAACAAAGCAAACGTGCTACGCGTGCATCAGCGGCATGAGGGATTAAGACCGCTTTCACTGATGTCGTCTGTCGGAGGCCTTTTTTGATGTGTCTCTCTGATGCGGCGGTATGAACCAGGTCAGGTTCATTATATTGAATTTGAAATTAACCTCAGTTCGGGTCATTGGCTGCTTTATGCGAGACGTATCTAAAGTACATGCACGATGCAAGAGGGTTTTCAAGTATAAGTTCAAGTTGACAATTCTGTGTGTCTGTGTGCATGTTGTTTTTTTTATTACCTTCCCCTCGACTAGACGACTGACAAAGAGCGCCCATTGTTATTCATAAGTAGAAAGCCCATACAATCATCAAACTTCAACTGCGACGTGGAAGCTATACATGAAAATGACCATTTTGGACATACAGAGAGTGGTATCCGAAATGGAAGAAGCAACCATAAGACGAACAAATGTCATTACGAATGCATGACATGTTTTGAATATGTAAACTTGAGATTGAATTACGGATTAGCATATAGGGGGCGAGCTGTGTATGATGAGGGTTTCCTGACAACCAAAGCTAAAGATATCTTTATCGTTTGAGGAGGACAAAAAATATGGAAATTTGAAATGAAAACGTTTAGCATGCTGATCGGGTTTCCGGGCGGTAACAATGACCGAAATGTCAGGGAGTTGAGTTTTCGAATTAATTTTAGGGACGACGTACACACATCACATATGGGTTGTGTGGATGAATTTGAGGATGTGAGATGTGTGTACAATGGGCCTTGTGAGTGACGTTTCTTTAAAGGAATGTTTCTATGGTAGCTATATTAACAAATGGTTAAGAAACCGCCATACCGGCGCCAAGTCTAGGGTGCCCAAAGTCGGATGGAATCCACTTTCATACGAGCAACTTATTACGAACTGATGAAAAGATCTACTGGATATTATTATTATTTCCATCGTCAATTGCGCAGCTTCATTTACGATAAAAGACACACTACACCATAAGTTGGCAGGCTCGAAATTGCATGCTATGATTATATAGGCTTGGTTACGAAAAGCTCATGAAGAAGCCCAAGTTTCTGGTTTTATAATTTTTACTTCAAAATAATTCAGGACCTTCACCGAACTCATGCGAACGATCAGCATTTTTATATAAAAGCCGAACTCCCTTGCAACTGTTTATGATTGGTAAAACGTTTTCCCATCTGAATGTATAGATGAGTTGTCCATTGAGCTATATGGGCGACGAATTGGTTGAGTTGTATGTGCTATAGGAAAGCCATGAAACTTTGAGCATGCTTATGAATATTTTCTTTTCGATGTACCAAAGAGCCATGGGCACTTGGACCTAGCATATAGCCTACATCCGATATTTGTCTACGGGCGAACTAGACTGACACTAATCTTAAGGCAAGCATATTCGGCCAATAGAATGGGCCATCTTAAGCCTTTGCCTTAATGTTGAGCTTTTTTAAAGCCAATTGGCTACAGATACATGTGGAAAACTTGCAACTTATATTTCTGTGGCAACAAGGAAAAACAGCATAAGTCGACTTATGTCAAAATTGAGTTAATGTTACGATCAGATGCACAGTACCCTGTTCTATATTTACATTTTTTTTATTCAAATATCTCTTATGGTTGCTTTGTTATGGATCAGAAAAAAACCCATCAGCCATTTACGCACATTGAAAGTCAAACCTTCAACCTTCGCTCCTGAAAAGTAGCTAAAAATGACTTATGCTGTTTTTCCTTGTTGCCACAGATTTATAATAAAGGACCTTGTACACAGCCCGGGGCCACCAAACACTTGTTTACTAGAAAGCTATAGAGAGGGCGTCCTACGGTAAGCATGAACCACTTAAGTCAGCAATAAAAAATCCTGACTTCATTCTAGTATTGATGCTAAAGGCGAAAATTAGTATGATATAGCTGGATTTTTTTAGGATATCAATTGGTACAGGTAGGCAGCAGCTCCCAAAAATGAAAAACTCACACAAGACGAATGGTTGTGAGAAGCTGGCCAACCAACAAATGGATCTTCTTTTTTCTTTAAATGATTTCGAAGTTATTTCCATTCCATTTGCTTTATTAAACCACTAAGGAAGATTCAAGATACACTTGCATGAATAGCAAGCGGAAATGCCAACGAAGAACACGTACATTTAAAACGCAACACATACCTACTTAATAAACATTGGACCCTAACGTGTAGCCTTGCGGAACTTCAGCTAAATAATTTAAAAACTAATTTTAATGTTGGCATCATATCATCATCACTCGACTATGACTTTATTTGGTACAATATATCGGCACCCGTATATTTCCGACCTCCATGACCGCTGACAGATTTCGACAGTGCACCAAAACGATATTGTTTAGCGAGCGCTCTCAGCTCTCACGCAAAACATGATCACTGTATTTACTCTATTATGGCCCAGCTCAATTGGATAGGCTGAAGTGATCAAAACTGTTTCTCGTTACAATCTCAGCTGAGAGGCTTTTATAAAATTTCTATGTCTTATTAAAATTTGTTTGTGCGTAGTTTTGGTATACCTCAAGGTTCTGTGTTGTCTCCAACTCTCTTTTAGATTTTTGCAAACGATCTTCTGAGGGACATGCTGCCAACAGCGTCACTTATTTATGATCTTATTTCCTGTTGTTGCTGTAGACAAATGAGCTATAATATTTATTGGGCTGTAGTCTCAACACTACGATAGATTAAGGCCCATAAGTGAAAGTGGGAATAGGGTCAACAATGACTACTTCTCTTTCACACCTTGTGTCACCCTGCGCAATATCGAAGTGTTCTCATGCCATCTATGCGGACAAGCGATTACGTATTTAAATCTATTAGCGCACTTAACGTATGAATGGTATCTCCAGCTGGGTTTTGTTAGTGGACATGATTATTCCCAGGGAATTAGCTCGAACTAATTACAACACTGTTCAGCCCCGGCGAATGGAAATTGTGCAAGTTTGTCCGCAACAAACTCAATGCGTTTCCGATCCCAAAAGGTAAACCTTTCACAAACTAATTACGAATATGTGTATGTAAAAGAGAAAGGCCCTAAATGGCAGTGCTGTGGGACACCTGAATATTTATTATTTTTTGCTTTTCTCCCATTATTAGAAGCCACTTCTTGTACGTTAATGACTTTCCTCCAATAATTGCGATGCACATTACATACTCGGTACCCATTTGCGTGTAACCACTGCTCCACCAATTTATCGAACATCGCCATCGGAAAATGGTTACACAGCACAGTGCACTCATTTACACGCCATAATGCACCGGTCCAATTCATCATGCCTACAAGTGCGTTGAAGTAACACAATTAACACGAAATTAAACTTTCTAATTTCACTTTTACCGCACCTCACCGCAACACACGAAAACAAATCAGATTTGAATACCGCTAAGAGTACCTTCAAGCTTTTCCAATGTTTGTCTGTCTGTCTGTCTCAGGCTGTGTGTCCACTTGTCCAGCCCACTGTGACAAATCGCCAGTGACAGTAGTAGTAAAGGTAGCTTAGCGCCATTTAACACAAGCAGTCCAACACTGATTTTCTGTAGCATGTCGTCGTCGTCGTCGGTAGAGTGGCGATAATTTATCGCCACAAGGTCAAATTTATGTCGCTTAGTGTACCTCCGTGGTGTAGATTTGCAGCGAGCTTGTCCGAAAGTGTATTGAATGTCCCATACACTCTTTGGTGCGGTTCGAGTGTTCCGCATGTTCCACAGGATAGTGGTGTCCGGGGTCCGAGCTCGAAGAATTTATTTATCGCAAACAAATTATGTTCATGTTGTGTTGTGGCGTATAGTGTGGCGCTCGTCTTAAACCATTCGCCCATTGTGGACGCTGTTGCGCACACGAAATCGTATTGGAGCGCGTTTAATCTCGGATTACACTAGTGCTAACAATGGTGTGCACACTCATGGTGAGTGTGTGTGCATTAACACACATGGTGGTCAAGAATGAGTTCAAGTCAGACGGTGCAGTGAAATTGGGCAGCAGCTAAGAAGTTCGGCATCGGCTGGCCGTATGCAAAGAGGGTTATGTCGGAAGTGTATCTTGTGGAAGATATTGCGAAACGATAATGTTTCTACATTCTTATGGCTGCGGAATATGGTTATATGTTGAGTGCACTCGTGATAGGTGGGAAATTTGTAGATGCATTTCTAAATGCGGGTTAGGCAATGTTCTCACTTTATAGCCTGATTGGAAGATTATGAGCAAAAGGCTGCCGAGGTATTGTTTCGAGCGAGGCTCATGTTTTTGGACTACTAATACCAAAAGTGCTATAAAAAGTAGATGCATTCTTTCCAACGTCCAGTGAAAACACTCGTGTAGCTGGTTATCAGAACTAAGACAAATGCAGACAACTTTTTGTGATTTCTCTTAAATTTCGGGTTCTAAGTCAGTTTGAGTCAATTGCGTCAAGTCGAATCAATCAAAACGACGTTAATCTGTCAAATTTTACTCAATAGATGTGTAATCGGGAAAGAATTTCAACCACCTAGTCCCCGAGTCAAAGTCGTTTTGCTAATCGGAGTCAACTAAAGTCACGTGAAGTCAACGTCAGTCAAATACGTCAAAAACGTTTTTAGTTTTGGTGCTTCGAGCCAGATTGATACATGAACTGCGATTAATCTCTGCTCCATTTTGGAACCACCATGTTGAATAATTTTATTATAAATATAAAAATATTTCTTCACGCTCTCTGGACGAACAGGAAATTTAACATTTTTCGACGGAGAGCACAGCCGATTTCAAAAGCTGTTTCGATCAACTGCTGAACCATCTATTTGTTACATACAAATAGGCACAAATCTACTTTCAAAAACGCCTGGAGGCACATTTTCAGTAGACTTTTGTCACCTTATAATTTGCTTCTGAATTTGCCTTTAAAGATGTGACAAAACGCCTCAGAGAAGAGAATTCCAAAAATCAGGTTGAAGACATAAGGTTCGGCGTAGCAAACCTTCCTAGCACCACATTACTATTTCCGTTAAAGTATCGAGCTATCAACACAAGAATAGAGTCAAAATACGACTTAAAGATTGACTCATAAGTTGCGTCAAAAACGGCCCACAACTATCTTCCTCGTAAGAACTGAGCAACAAATTCTTAAAAAATCTGTTCAGAAAACCTGTCAAAAAATGCATCAAATAGGTCCTCAACATATATGTCAAACATTTTTTACCAAATTCCTTGAAGCTTGAAGCGTCGCAAATCAAGTTAAAAATATCTCAAACCCGTCGAAAAATATCCAGAAATATGTAAAAAAAAAATCATGAAAATAACCTTTTTGTACTTCACTCATAAAAAGAAAAAGTAATTTGCAACATCTTTGACAGCTCACAATTACTTTTAAAAAAAGATTCAGGAATCAATTCAGAAAACTTGTCACAAAACATGTCAAAGATCGACTCAAAAGATGAGAGATGTGAGTCAAAATTTTTACCAAATCCAAAATCAATTTTACTTATGCAAAAATTTGTTAACAGATGGCGATTAAAATGTTGTCAATGCCACGTTATTAGATCTCTCCACGTGTATACATCCATCATGTTAAACATCATAAGGAAAAGTCATCACTCGATTACATGCTGTGTATAGTCAAACATTAACCCTGAGCACATAAGTCGCCATGACATCTATTGCGCTTCCCAACTACCTATATATCTGGTAATTGCGCCATTACAATTCACACAATTTAGAAGCACAATTCTATTCACATCTAGTCACGCAAGCTCCACCTCCACGCGGGCTTGCTGCACAGTTCTCTGCCTTCAGCTATTATTAATGAAATAAATCTGCAACTACAATTCAAGACAGAAGTCAGTAATTACAACACGGCTGCCGTGTATAGATTCACTATATATGCAGCTGCGACTACACCATCATTTTGCATTTGAAACTTAAACATAGCTCCATCCGTAGAATAATAGCAAAAGTGAAACCTTCCCTGTCGTCGCATGCTTGAACGCGCAAGAACCCACTCGCGCGCCAAAGAACCATTGAACCCCTTTCGGCGAATCAATAAAACGCCAATGATTTACGCCAGCAAACGCAAAGTGGAAGTGAATATTGAAACCATTGACGTACAACCTTAAATCAAGTGTTTTATTGTTGGCCAAGTATCTAACACAGATAGATGTGCCTCGGTAAGCGCTCACACTCATGCAGACAACAGAGAAAGTTGTGCAGCTGTGGTAGCAGCAAACCATACCTAACCTCGCACTACCAATGAAAATGGTTTATTTGCAAATTTATGATCACTTAAAAGTTAATGTTGGCAGCAAGCAACAACGGTCTGGTCAGTACATCTGCATCATCTGGTAATTAACCCTAAATTCTTGAGTTAATGAACGACGGAGAGGAGCATCATACATTAGCACATCTTTGTATCTAAGCTGCTGATGCGCCTGCCAAGATGACGATGAGGGCCACTATGGCTGTAAAAGTGGTCCCGCTGAACGCGATCTACGATTCCTGATCTAGCTTGTAACAGAGAGAATCTGTTCATATATCCCAAGGAACTGCTGCAGAAGAGCCATTTCGTTCCTGCTTCTATATGCGATCTCGGGAGATATGTGTCGTCGTCGTCGCGTCGTCGAGATGAAATCAATTTTCTTCGTTGCAAGCGCACGCGGCTCGAAGAGATAGATGTCCACATGGTGCGCCTGCCTAGTCACATGTGGACCAACAACAACGAATACTATCCGCGATCAGTGATCAGCGATCGTTGATCTTATCCACACTTGACCAACTAATTACAGACTTTCTATTCAATTCGATGGTGAGGTAGTGCATCTGTATCTTATTACCCACAGGAAAAAGAGTGGCTGGTGCTGTTGACATTTGCTGCAGTGGCACCTTCTATTTCAAGTAGTTGTGCGAATGTGTATAGATCTATACGTACGAGAATAAATATTTTGTGAGCACAAAGTGGATGTGTGTCGTCTGAGTAAGTGACAAATTGCGAACATGGCCAGGGTGAGTCACCCAGATGGACTTGGATCCGGCTTTGAGTGGCTTTGCTTTGTAATTAAAATACTCGTTTAGTTGTTCGTTGTCTATGTTTACCAAGTATAAGATTGGTACAGTTCTGGAAATTTAATTAAAAATACACAGTTTCAAGTTCGTTTTCGGTTTTTTAATTTATACAATAATCTACAACAGTTTAGGACAAGTCTAACAAATGCCTATTGGCTTTGTCCACTACCGATCAGCATTCCAATTGTAAATTGTACAGAAAAAAAGACGCTAATTGTAATTGAACCCGTTGCGCACTAAATTTACTTTTCTCTTTCTGAGTGTCTTTAAGAAGTATCAACAGCAATTATACTTCCAGTAGGTTTATTGATTGAAATCTTAAAAAAAATGTTTGCGCACATTGTGTGTGCGGAATAAGTTCAATCAACAAACTGCGTGTGCGCTTACCATATAGATGAACTTATTCTTTTCGATTTGGTGAAAAACCAGTTTGGTGCGTAGTTAAACTAAACGCACCTTACAGAATGACGAATCTTGAGTTAAAATCTGCAAACCTATATTCACAAAACGATTTTAGAATTCTCAAAAACACCAATTTTGGGTTGAAGCTTCCTTGAACATGTGTGCGCATAGGAAATCACTGCTATAGGTTTTTAAATTTTTTTTATTTCATCTGTGTTCCTCACTCTAACATGACCCAAACATTCTATGAGCAACCCATCAACAGTGGATATCGCACATTTAACAAACTTGGTACTAAAACTTTCGCAACTCACTGTTCGGAATTATTTAACCACACAGAAACACCATGCCACTGCAAATAATCTACTTAGAGCAGTCCGCACATTGCGCGTATGTAGGGACAATGACGATCATGCATATTGACAGGCTAACTATCGGTCCCTGGACCGATGATGTCGTTCACTTTATTTCTTCCACATCTTCTTTCATACTTGTGCGCACACCACTCAGACACGACGTCGAAGATCAAGAACACGCTGGAGCGAGCTTGTCCAAAAGTAACTCAAGTAAGACCGCTGTTGGACTTTTGACTTTGTAAGTACCGCTTGGTCTCAATAAATTGTATGTTTACCCAAGTCGCCGACTATGTGCTCATCAAGAGGACACTTTGGCTTGAAGAAATTCTCGCGAGTTTTTCCGGCACTGATAAGCTAAGGTCAACAAGCGGGCGTCCGAACACACGACTATTCCTCACAGCAGCGTGTAGGTGTTGATTGAGGCGACCAAGTGATGGGCACATTCCACAGACAAAGGTCACAAAGCCTCCCGATAAAATAAATGAATTACAAGTCATCCAATACATACACTTGGGTGTACTCTTTTCCAATGATGTGTGTGCTCGTACATGGGGTTTTGATGTCCAAAGCCATAGGTAAGGTATCCTCTTCCCCGGCCTATAGGATAGGGAAGAGTATGCACATCAGAGAACAAAGGTGTGAGCGAGGCTAATCAGATGGTGGAGCAGAAGCGCCTCTGCTACGGATCGAACATGAGAATGCAAAATGAAGTCTTAGAAATATCATGGGCTTGCTATTAAAATTATTAACTTATCGCCGCGGAATCGTGTTCTTCATTAAGTTATAGCAGGCCGCTCGCGAAGACATGCGATGAAACAAAAAGTGAAGAAACTGTTCTTTGGTTCGAAGGAAATATCTCATCGACACCAAGGTTATCTGGGCATGCATGGTGTGCTGAGTGGTGGTGATGCTGCTGATGATGATGGCGGAATATGGCGAGAAGAAAGGATCTGATTACCCTGTACAAGGTGCGATGAGTAAGAGATGGTTTGGTTACACGGTCGATGATATGTGGAGAAATTGTTTTGCTGCATGTTCTTGAAGGGGTTATCTAGGGTTAGGTTTCGTCCTGTGGTCACACGAAGTATGGTAGCACAGACCAGCTGTATATGCTGTGCGCATATTTCAACACACATCTTGTATACTGATTTTGCCAACAAGAAATCTAGAGTAGGAAGTCAACATGTTGACAGGTCCCTGACAAGTGCATCAGCATCCAAAAGCCCAGAGAATCTGATTTCCAAGGAACACACTTTGAATATTTCATTCTTTAATGAGATTCTAATCTTTCCGGCACACAATTCCGAGAAGAAGAGGAACATTCCATCTCTTCAACTGCAGTGCGCACTGTCTGGAGGTTGTGATTTCCCCCCCGGTTCCAGCAAGATGTCTATAGTTTGTTTAGTGTACTCTGATGATGTCATTCAACGACAGCGGAAGAGTCTGCAAAACAAGTCGAGTTAAGAATCCGAATTCGAGTTTGAAGAAGTTTACATTTCTTCCGTGTGTATATGACGACCCTCTGGGGGTGGACAACACTTGAGGTTGGTTGTGTTCCGCAAGAACAATGGCACTTACCGACCGGTGCGATAAAGAGTTGAGTGCACTCACATTTGGGATGATCGGCTGTTCGCCCACATTGGTCGTGTGGTTTTTGAGGTTTCAAGCGTGGGAACTATGTAGGTTTACCTTTGAGTTGAATATAGTAAAGCCATTAAACCGGAGTTGGCGGCTAAGTTGCCCCATTGAGAGAGCATTGTCTGGGGGTATAGCGATTTTTGAACTTTTTATGAAGTGTGTCCCCTACGCACTCTGTCCAAGTGGATGGAGATTGAGTGCTCAATCTTGGACGTAGAGTGGAAAATTGCTGTCGGCTGTTGTCAAATTAGCGCACTGTAGTTGAAGTCAAATCGGTTTCATTAAACACCTGTATAGTGTTATTCCATAACTATGTGGAATAGGTTTAGCATAACTGGATGGGGAAATAGATGGCGGGAGGTCACTAAGAAGACATCGTCGGTGATCGAAAAACAACGTTAAAAGAATCTTCAAAAGGTCACTCGCATTGTGTATGTTATGCACTTTTGAATTCCGTGAATAAACTTCTTTACGAGATCTTTTCAGAAATTCGGAGTTTAGATGCTGATAAAAAATAACGAAAATTTTTGGATTTTTCGAATCTCTGAGATCAGCTACTGGTTAGGTTTATTTGAGTCTTAAAGAAGCAACATCAGTAATTGCTTAAAAATACCGCCACTCGTAGATCCTTGTCGATTCTACAACCTACTACACTTGTTCGTCATATCGTAAATTACGTCTTTTGACAACGTCCTGAGCTCTAGTCTTTGAGTCATCTTCTTTAATATTTTTTTCTATCAAACCGGTCTCGTTTTTCGACGCAAACTTGCAGCCGAACTTGTTATACCTATAGTTTTAAAATGCGTTTTCCATACTGAGAGGTTAGTATCGCCTATTTAAAGAATACACATTGTCAGTTTTGAGCTCAAATCTAGAGTAAATGGGCGCCATAAAATGGAAAAAGTTTTTGAATGCTTTATGGATAGTTTTTGTTAGGGGTATACTTTTCTGTTTGATCTATCGTACAGTTTTTACCACACGAACGAAAACTTTCAACCCGCAGTGTACCTCTAAAGTCTACATTTACGCATTTCTCTCATTGGGTGTGGGGTGGCCATGAAATCATGTTCTTGAGTCCCGATGGCGTCATATCTTGACGATGTTTTTTGTCTGCCAGCCACAGTACTTTGATTAATTGTTGCAACTTGCATGCCGATAACCTGAATCGCAAATCGAGGTAAGAGGTTCGAGGTACCCATGAAAGGGTCTGTTGTCTTCGTCGTCATCATTGTATTTTTATTTGTTTTAAACAAAACTGGTTCATACCGTGGGCACAACGCCATATCATAAAGTTATTCACTAGAAGCCAAATTACTCTACCTGCTGGTGTATAACCGCGTACAGTACCAATCACCTTCTACTTCTGCCAAATGTCATTCAAAGCCGATCCTAGCTATAGGCGAAGCTTAATTTTATTGCTGTCTACCTACCATCTCGGTCTCATCTTTGGACCATAACCACCACCATAAGCCACAAATTTACGTGAGCGCTCATCGATCGAATCAATTGGCGTGTAATAGTCTTTTCAAGACTACGATGTTGTAATATTTTGTTAGTTAGCCTTCTTCGAATGTAGAATGCAACTTGATTAATCAATTTTGTTGTTTCTTCTTTTACAGATAGTGTGCTGCTACTTAACAACTTTAGCTGAGTTTCTTGCGGCAAATCTGCTTTGAGAACGTGAGAACCGCCTTTGAGGGAAGAGGAAAGAGAAGAAGAATATCAGAGTAAAGGAAATATGGGTGAAAGGAGAGGAACAAAAGCTTTGGAACTATGGTGCCGACGAATGACCGATGGCTATCCAGGTGTAAAGATCGATAATATGACCACATCGTGGCGAGACGGTCTGGCATTCTGCGCAATGATCCATCACTTTAGGCCTGAATTGATGTAAGTAATGAGTTTTTTTTTTGCAATACAAAATGAACTAGATTCTAAGTTAAACTGGAACAAGGGAAGAAAAAGTGTTAACAAGTTGATTAGCTGCAAATGATGTCCGATTTGCGAGAACATAAAACATTTACATGCTAGAGATACTCGTGGAAGATTATTTCTAACTGATTCATTTGCCAAATGTCCCTTGGAATGAATGACTGTATTGTTATTTATTTTAGTTGCTCCGACTTCGTTCTAAGACTGATAATTTGAGTTGTTGTCACGTTCATTTTTAACCGAATCCCTCTTCACACTGTTGTTTAAGGTGCCCCCATCCTATGAGAGTGGTGCAATGGGCAATGGAAATTCTAGGTTTTTGTCCACAAAGCTGCGCGGAGAACATCCCTTACCCCAAATAATAGTTCTGCAAGTCTGTAATCACAACTGAATGTTTATTTTTAAATCGATATGCAGCAGATGATAAAGTAACCGATATGGGACACACTCTTTAAGAAAATGAAAAATCATCCATATTTTTATTACAAGTTCTGAAATGAAACGAAAATTTGTTCAGCCTAAAATATAAGTTATTCTACAAAACTTTCGGTAGTCGAAAAAGTTTACTGCGATCCAGGAAAAAAAAACTTTTTATGTTGCGGTACGAAAAGTTCGCATGTTGGAAAATACGAGTAAAACGCGATTGAGCTACTCGTTTTGCAACCGAACAGTGAATTGTTCGTTTGTCGCAAGATACAGGGTTGGCCGAAAATATTAAGATGATTTCAAAACTGAATACAATTTAAATATTTTTTTTAATATTGTATTTGCCATTTTTAAATGAACTTTAAAGATAGTTGAATCCCACCCGAGCAGTTTCTTCTTTCCGAAAATGCGATACGAAATGCATGATAGCATCTCTGGGCAAATTACTAAAAGTGACAGCGAAATCCTCGATATATCCTTAGATTTGATTTGTTGTGCCGAAAATAAAAATCCATTGATAAATTGTCAAATGGACTATAATTCAAAATCTGAATTCAACAAAATATATAAAAAAATTATTCTTCTTTGCAAAGTTTTGAAATTTTGAAGACTATTAAACATTTTAAGGCTCAACATGTACAACGAGTATGGTATCAGTTCAATTGAATTTTTCAACAACCACACTTTATAAAATTCAGAATTTTATATTTCTTGAAAGAAATTGCGGAAAATGTGAAAAAGCACCCTGTAGAAGACGAGTAGACAGATATAAAAACCGCTTTCAGTAGACAGTCACTTTTAATTTTTACATCGGGAGTTTGGCTTTAGCTACTTACCTCTGCTGGACTTCTGAGTAAGGGGTTTCAGGTTCGATCAATGGGGGAACACAAAATTACGTCTTCAAACTCAAACTCACACAAAACGAATTGTACGAAATATACGGACCTAATGCGCCAACTTATTATTTATTTATATATTTTATGCCTTCAGTTCTAAAGGGAGTTTCGTTAAGATTTAATATTTTGTCGACGAAATTGCGACTAACTCAACAGCATTTTATGATTTACTCTAATAAAAAAAGTCGCGACTTACTATCATCTCCTTCTACCAAAACTAACAAAAAGCTGATTTTTAGCATAAAAACTTGTTTCCACGCCATGACAAGGTAAACACACATTCTAAACTGAGCCTATTACAGACTTCCCTTCACTTCAACCTACGCAGTCTCTAAATACTGTCCAGCCCGAATAAAACTATGTTTAGTTCGCCTAACGAATAAAATAAATTGACTCATTATAATGCCACATTAGCAAAACCTAAACCATAAACAAAAGTCAGAAGGAAAAAAAATCAAACAGCCTTGCAAGGTCGGACCGTTCTATGTTATAATTTAGAATTAGCTTGCCATTCACTGTAGCTGTAGACACGTATATGTGCCCTGCAATTGGGTGCAACCGCAAAAATCAATTAGACCAGCTCTAGATCTAGTGACCAGATATGGTCAGAACCACCACCACCACCACTATACACACCATCATACATAACATTGCATCAAAGTGACAACAAGCTTAACACACTATACGAGTATTACACGCAAGATACTCGCAGTGGCAGAGCAATCATGGAGCAAAAGTCAAGAAACCCGCGGTCTACTTGGTTCAATTTATTGGTCATGTTTTGCCAATTGGAAAATTGGCTCTAACCGTGTGTGCAATCGAACGGGTTCTACTTCTACCTTCTGCATCGTGCTCCTCTCAAAAGAGGGAAAATTCAATTTACCATACTTAACTAATTATTATTAACATGAATAATTTATTCGCCGTAACTACTCGAGTGTGAGCGGCCATTTGACACACATTTGTTTCGTTTCGTTTGTTGATGTTGCTGAACCAGTTTCAGCTGATAGTTGCTCGAGTGCCACTTTTTCGACGCAGTACCTCTTGAGTTTTGCGATAGGTATAACAAACAAGTAATGAACGTTTTTACATTGTCAAACATTGGCAGTAATTTGTCGATTCATAGAAAAATGGCGGAGAAATTGCCAATTTGGGAAAGAATGAGCCATCTGTCAGACAGTGTGTATATCTTTCGTTCGATGCCATCAATTATTTGTTAGCCCAAAAAAGTGACAACACCATGCCCGAGGCGTTGACATTGACGGAATCAATTTGGGAAGCTAACGTTTTGTTAGAGGAGGTGAGAACAATGGATTGTCCCCGTTATTTTGATGTACCAAAAATAATTTGAATTGTTTTTGGGTGAGATGTTGTGATAAAATTGACGAAGGTCAATAGCATGGAAATGCATGAGTAGCTCAAATTAAAAAGCACTAACAGCCGTGAATGGATTTTGAATAGTTTAAGATTAGGAAAATAATAAATAAATTTTGGGCTCTTTGTACGAACCTAAGTTATATAATTTTATGACGCAGTCGAGTGGCTGACTAAGAAGTTTGCCGGTTTGCTACCGAACGGCTATCGAAATCCAACTTAGGTTTTTTTTTCCGGTTTTAAAACCTATAACCTCTGGCTTTGTAGACAGACTAACCACTAAGTCATACCGTTCCGAATTCTGACGAGTATACAAGTTCTTAGGGTAGCAGGTGTAATTGCGACGAAGAAACAACCCCTAAGGAAGCGATACCCAATAAGTTCAAAGAACTTCATAAACGACTGGCATATCATAAAAAATCCAGAGAACAATGTAGGTATTTGGTATGGGGTTAAGTGAATGTCACCAAATGTTTAAAAACTTTAGTAGTTCCTAAGTATAGAAATGCGTTTCGTCTTGATGTGGTGGGCGGTGTCATCAGGACCACTGCTTCTATGCTCTGTTTTCTCAATATTTGCCAAGATCTCTGATTTCGCAATCCAAACCTGAATGCGAATCACAACCTCTTGAGGAATCACAACCATTTTGATAAATGAAAAGACTGCCATCTGTCATGAAAGAGCTTTTCAAGTCGCCCTTTGGACTCGGGATTAAATTGTAGATCCCTTCCATTCGAATTAAAAACTCACACAAAAGTTGCGCCAACTATTTACTATCTTTTTCAAAAAAACAACTGTGTTTACATTAAAGAAACTTAAAAATGGACTACTTATTCTTAGTGAGGATGTTACAAAAGCCGCATCAGTGAATGAGTATTAAGGGGCGGAAATTTTTTCTTTTGCATATAAAATATTATACATAGGTACATGAATTGGTGAAGTGGTTAAGAACCGCTTTCACTGCCTTAAGCACAACATATTCGCATATTTTTTTGTTGATAAGTTTTGTCCAATATGTTGTGTATAAGCCAGGTTTCTATAATTGTAGAATTTCTACCACTGGGCGAACTCTAGCACAATGAATTCCGTGACAATTTTTATTTCAAAAATGGTTGTCTCCTGCCGTTGACACAAATTATAATAAACTGTAGGAAAACTTATTAACCACCTTCATAATCAAGATATGCCTTCCTACTCTGTGTGTAGTAAGGTGTATAAATTTTGGTATGGTTTATCAGTATGTCGTTTTAAGGGCAATGCGTTTTTTTACGTCTTATTGCGAAGCCAATTTAATTTATAGGGAAGAGATTTTCGCTGCTCCGGTTGCGTATATAGTCGTTGGACTCTACTTTGCACCTTAATTGCAAATAACGAAGTTTCAGTACTAAGTGTGTTGGACCACAGAGGAAGTTCAGTCACCGATATTTTGAAAATAATCAACCGAGTTTGGGGTATTTGTGTAGGGCGAGTGTCTACCCTCACCAGCCAGCCAAGGTCATTATAAAAATATAAAAAAATCTGGTATCACTGGCCGTTATGAAATGTAATTGAAGCTGTCAACTATCATATTTGTTACACAATCGTGCGAGATGATCATAAACTCATGAATGTAAATCTCAGCCGAAGCTGTCCATGTCCAACTCGATGGCCCTTCACTTTCTTGTTCATTTTTGGTCTTTAATATATTTTTCAAATTAAATACCTACTAAAGACACACAGCAATGAGTATTTCGCTTAAGCGAAGGAGGAGTAGGAAATGCCACCTCAATCACATGCCTAAAGTATCAAAGGTCCGTCCCATTAGCCTGCACATTTCAGCAAGCTCGTTAACGCACGACTGCTTTGGTATGGATGGAAAATACGATCAATGTATAACCTCTCAAAGACCACTTTGTCATTAGTTATTATCCGACCTCCTCCTAATGTAACAAATTAGTATTCGCGAGGGTCCTTCCCGTCCAAGTTATTAATATCTCGCGCCAAGAACGAACATATTAAGCCTCCTCTACTGACAACGCAATTGATGCATGGTTGCGGTCAAACGTCATAACATGCGGAACAACCTCAAGTCCTACACTCATGCGCTACAACTTTGTATGTGGCTAAATTGTCTTTCTGCTAACGTCGTCGTCGCCAGGAAGAAGGAAAGAAAAGTCGATCGTCATTCTCTCATTCGGCCTTACTAATAATCAAACACTAATGTCGACGATTAGCTGGTTGCCAGCTTTAGTAAAAATGTACAGCATTAGTGAAACGGAACCAATAAACAATTAGACCTCCGCATTTGCTAGTGCGACAACTTTCTTAGAAACTATTACGTTTTTTGTCATCGCAGAATTCAAATTTCATAATTTGTTTTCGTGAAAAACAAGGTCAATGGTTTATTTCACAACGAGAATTTTATTCTAAAAAAAGAAATATTTAAATTGCAAATTAATTTGCCCAACAGTTTTTTTTTAAAGGCCTTTTGAAGTTTATTATAAGCAAAAAACAAAACAGAAAATAGGAAATGCACAAAATATCCGCCGATCTGTCAAATATCGTATGCAAATCAGTAATGCCCTATTGTTCGATCGGACACAATTTTCGGTACTTTTTATAGTACGCTTTCTTTTGTTTTCTAATACTTCACGATTGATTTATGAGTGAATTTGTGTCGTAATAAGGTCTCTCTTAAGTTATACAATAAACGGAACACAGTTTATTAGAATGCGTTGATTTATTCGTTGGCTGGTAATGCAAATCAAAACTTATTGGTAGTCTAAAGATCACATTTAGATCGTTAGCAAGTGAATATTTTCGAAAGAAATATTAACCCGCTTATTCATTTCCGTTTGCAAAACAGTACTTGCAAAAGTATTATGGAGGTGTGAAAATAAATACAATTTGATCTTTTAAAAATTGCATAGCTTATATTACTTAATTCGGGGAAAAAATATAAAGCCGTGGACATTCTTCTACATATACATAAACTGTCATGTTTTCTCCTAGATGAATTCGCACCAAGTAATACAGAACTTTGTATATCTTAAATTCACACACACTACCTGATATTCCTCCAGCAGTTCCCAAATTTATTATTTCGCCTTGACTTTGCTGAATACTGACAATTCTTCTGTCTATATTTTCCGCGAAATCAACCTTTTCACAACAACCATTTCCACACCAATATTTGAGATCTTAATCCAAAATCTACCTGCCGCCTAAGGTACTGAGAATTGTGAAAAAAAAGTATTCAGGTATGAGCTGTCCAATATTAAATTAAATTACTCTCAAGAAATTCTTGGAAAGATCCTAAACTTATATCAAATTTATTTTTTACTTAGCATGCATTCGTTACAAACTAAAATGAAAATCAATCATAAAGCAAGCACTAGCGGTTAAACAAGTTAAAGCAGAGAAAAGCACTAACCCAAATATTAATATTAATAAACGCTGCGTAAAAGTTATCAACTCGTAATTCAGCAGTTACGTAAAATTTTTGTATGCTAAATATTGTAAAACGGAGGTAAGTGTTTAGATATAAAACAAAAATGCATTATTTTTCAATTTTGTCCATACATTTGTACAAATTTGTGTCTGCTAGACTTAAAAGCCACTTGCATTGTTGTATTCCACCGAATAAAATCATAAAACATTTACAATTTGCTAAAATTAGTTTATAATTATAAACGTTCAGGCTGAACAACAGCGTATGTAAATTTGCTCCTATTACAAAATTCCATACCATCCATTAGGATAGTTGGGCAACACTCCTCTGCAAAATGACATTTCGGGAGGATTTATTTAGCTAATGCCCGAGATAAACATGGGTTTCTGAACATTAACATTTAACCCTACAGTTAGCGATATTCTGGCAACTATATTTGTTTATTGGTAAAGGGATTTTGGAAAGTGTGGGGTCTTTGCATAAACTGCCAGACTAAAGTTGATTATTGGTAAGGCCGATTGTAATTAAAAAGATTTATGCAGACTCTGCATCATGAAAAGGGGTAGGAGAACAAAAAAATATAAAAAAAACCATCCAGCCCCAGCACTTAAATTAAGTAATTTATTTAAATTGAGCCGCATGGACATTCATTTATACTTCTCTCATAAACCAAATGAAAAGAAATGGAATAGCACTTGCATTAATGAAGTAATAACTCAGGGACTGAGCGCATGTAAAAGCGAAACGAAAAATCGTATAAAGTTCGACTTTGGCACACAATTGAGTTGTGTAATCGAATTTATCGAATATCGTGAGATTGCCTCACAACAACTGAACTTTGCTGCAGAAATAATGGAACCACGAGTAAGACTGCACTATCGCCTGTTTATTGTTTTGCAGCATGAAATGGCAGGCGCAGGCGCGCAACGAAGCCACTGCCACTGCGTGTTGTTCGCTTTCAACACTATGAAAGTCAATGGTAAAATAATGATTTCATTAGATCGATCAATCGATCACTGACTGGCTCGCCGCGGCCGCCGTCGGCCATGGCGAAATGTTAGCCATTTTGAGTTAAATGTTGGTAATATTCTACTGGAAAATGGCTCTAAGTAATCACCTCACCGGATATTGAGATGGAGGTTTCAGTTTCGATTACAATTTCGTAATAGTGGTAAACTTTCGAGTGGAATAACTACTGGGTGTTTAAGGTGCTTATATTTTTATCGTGGATGAATGGGATGTTGATATTTCGCCGCAGCATGGTGGTGGCCAAGAAGAAGCTGGTTAATTAAACATGCAGTATCGGTTGAGAGGCGTCTTGTCCGAGGATTGGGAAGGAGACATTTTAATGGATAAATCTAGGTGGCTTGCGATCGATAGATAAATTGCTTCATAGTTGCTCATGGGGGCATTTAATTAATGCTCCGTTGATGATCGTACTAAACGCATACATAGAATTGACTTATATTTAATCTAATTGATGATTAAGAAACTTGATAATGGTCGGAACCTGCCCGTATGGGAGGGAGGTCTGCCAGTATTTCAATAGGCTAAAAACACTGAGCAACTGCCTCCCAAGTAGTGTATTTATGAGTAGTTTTATGGGCAGGTTTTTTATGACAAGGCTATAAATTGGGAAATTCGCCCAAAACTGTTCTGACTTCTGCGGTTGAATCGCCTCTTCCGTGAACGAGCAAATTCATGTCGATAACTCAGCCAAATATATAATTCGTGAAACGACCATCTTCGAAACGATTGAACAAAGCGATACCGTTTTCAGTTTGCTTCACATAAATATTTTGGTATACCTCTGTCAGACCTAATTAAAACTGAAAAAATGCACCAAAAACGATGAAACCATTGCAAAATAGCCATCGTTCAATCGAATCATTTTGGCGACAGTATTTGTCAGTTGAACAAGTAACGTGAAGCAACATTAAACGATGATCGTCCAATTATCGTTTTTTGTTGTTGTTGCACGAAGTAGAAACATCGTCGAGACGATATCGTTCAGTCGTATTGCGCTTACGATTCGGCCCTATTTCCAATCCATCTAGGGACATACAAAGAATGTAACTCTCTTTTCGTTTATCATTTTAACCTTAATTTGTCTGTGTTGTTAATAAACCAAATAAAACCGAATGCCCCAGCACCTGCAGCACAATAAACCCTTAATCCCTATTATATTGATTTAGCATGGAAGACGACTTGTTAATAAAATTCATTAACTAAAGTGTGTTGACCCCTACTAAGAAAAGAATGCAAATACTTTTTAGGTGTAGAAATATGTATATCGATCCACTCGTAAATAAATCAGCAAGTGAAGCCACCAATTTCTACGATGGGGGTGAATGACTTGCACATTATATTATCCTATTTCAGGTTAAGAGCCCCCATTGTACATCTCTCCTTGTCTAGCAAGTATCGACCATTATTTCTATTTTTGTGCTGTTTAGAACTCCATTAATTGAAAATGGTTCGCGACCTCAAAACCCATAACCTGCACGTATGCAAATTTCTCACCAACTTGGCTAATAGCTGACCCTAATTGATTTTAAATAGCACCATCAACAATTACCGTACATAAGCGAACACATTTTTTCAAATCATCTTCCCGTAATCAATCACCGCGTGAATGACAAACGGTATTCCCGCTGGTTGGCTTACAACTGTCCCGTTGAATGGCAATTAATGCCAAACCGTCATCAAAACACTTATTAATAATCCAACTCGTTATCCATAGTCGCATATAACAAAAAAAAGTAAAATAAAGACGAACCTTAAGAGAAAAGCAAATCAAACAAGAAACGTCAACAAAAAGTGGTCAATGAAAATGCCGCAAGTTCAATAGCAAGTTCATTGGTTTTCCACTTGACACTCGGATACACGATACATGACGAGCTTATTCAAATTTCACAGCACAACCCAACGCACCAGAGAGGATGACACCACTCGATGCTGGACAAGAAAACAACGCCACCTATTTTGATGACTGTCAAGATGACAATGAAAAAAAAATACGTTCATTAACTCGAGTGTCACTTGGAGATCATTACACTCTGACTGGCGAAATTCGGAACGGTCAAGCTGCGAAGCTCCCTAAAGCATCTGCCCAACATTGAGGTGTGTAGGGTTGGCTGTATTTAAATTTTTTTTTACTTCTAAGAGTAGGTACGTACTTTACCGGGCAATTTGACATTATTTTTTAGTGGCGCTGCTACGTAGGTCTTCTTGTGACTTTGTCGCTTTGATTGCTTGACACTAAAGTGTACCGAAGTTGTTGACCTTTTTTTCGCCCGAAATTTGATGATATGTTTTGGTTGCTGCGACGGTATTTGACATAAATGATTGCTATTTCGGATGGGGTTATTTATGTTAAAATTTACGACGGTTGTTTTAATTTTGGTGGTGATGTCATCGTGAAATTGTCGCGATGATTATGTGATTTGGAGAAGATTTTGGTAGGTAAATAATGAAACAGGCATAACTTGAATGTGCCGACATGGCGGTTGGTTTTGAGCCATATTTTTGTACATTTTTTAAGTATTTGTTTGGCTACTCCTGTGTCAGGCCAAACCTTCGCAAAAAAAACCTAGTGATTTAAAAAAAAAATCTCTACATTTTTGAAATACCCTGCAACTCAAAACATGGTGGGATCTTTTGCGACAACTATTTCTTTTTTACAGTCACCCACCCTTAATACTCGAAGTATTGACTGACAACCATAGAATTTGTCCAGACAATCACTGTCCGACATCAATATAGGACCAACTAAACTGATCGTTTGATTGGAAAGTGGAATGTTGGGTTGCTATATACATAAGTTGAGATACCCCAGTGATGAGGACAACGAACGCAAAATCGATAACGTAAGCAATAGCATTCGTACCGTAATAAACATGTGATACAGCTTCCTTCTGAGGCAACGGCAATTCTTGCATATCAGCATAATTGGTCAGTATCGAATGTCTTTGATATTTTTACTTATCTTTTCTTTCCTTCTGAGTCATCGAACGTTTTGCCGACCTTAACCAAATTATAGCTATGAATACCAGAGAAAATTATTTGTAAGCTCATTTCTGTCATCATTGCAGGGGTCATCTAGAGATAGTGTGACCAATTCAAAATTTGAAATTATGTAAAGTTCACACAAAATAATTAACAAAAGAGCTGTTTTTCAGGAATAATTTGATTATTTCACAAAAATATCATTAAATAAAAATCACTTCGTGACGCTTACTTACTAAGACTAAATATTGCCAATAACAATCAAATTTAAAACAAAAATTATCACTTTTCTTACTTTCAGTGAATTTGAAAAGCTAAACAAAAGTGACATCTACTACAACAACGATTTGGCATTCCGCACAGCCGAACGACATTTGGGAATACCAGCGCTGTTAGATGCCGACGACATGGCTGCCTACGAAGTACCTGACAGACTATCAATTCTCACCTATCTGTCACAATTCTATCAAGTTTTCGCTGCCCAAGGTGAGTTTTTCATGTTACAAATTTGAATCCATGTATGAATTTGTGCTTTGCACATCTTTACGCTGACGTTGAATTTATTTTAAGACTTTGTGCAGTCATTAAGTTACCCAACAAAAGTTTGTACAAAAACAATCAAAACGACTTTATCCACCCAAAAGTGATTTGTTTAAATTGTTTACGATATTAGAGCCCACAACACCATGACCAAACGTAACCTCATACATAAGCGGAACTTAATGTTTAGATTACGAGTGTTCCCCCTTTTGAACCGGCTGAGCCAAAAAGAACATTTTGCACTCGACCGGTTTTCAGTCTTCGTGGTATTTAATTTTTTTTTCTGTCTATTTTTCCATTTTCCACAAACCGTCTAGCACCGGACTACCTACCAATATCGTCGTTCAAATGCCGGGTTTTATTGTTGCCGCCATACTATTACCGCGACGACAACACTCGTTGAATGAAATCGCGGCGTAGAAATCTACAAAAACAACGAGCGACGCGACGTCACATTGTCTAGGTAGCGTGCATTGTTTGTTATGTTGTGTGTACATAAAGACGAACAAAAGTTTTATTCTAATTTAAAATAAAAACAATACGAAACGGAAACGAAAGGGAAACTGCAAAATAGTTAAAAATTTACTCGCTGCTGTAGTAAAAAGTCGTATTACGCCGCAACGAGCACACCACCATCCAATTGGGTGCACTTCACATGGAACTAATGAGATTCACTGGGATTTTATGGAGCGAACGAGTGCGGATTTTGTAATGCACTTCGCCTAAAGGGCTTTACTTCTGGGGGTTATCAAACTGTAACTGGGTAACAGGGGGCTTTTGAAAAACAGGAAGTTGTATATGCACGTTGGTCTTTAGACGACGATGGCACTAAAATTTATTGGGTGCGGTACTACTTTGGAAATCATCGATTTTTTTAACAATAAAATTAGCCTTTAAATACATGCATACATTTCTAGTTGGGTGGACGGGTTAAATGCTTTTAAATTTATTACTGCGGAAGTGTAAAAGGAAATCGGCGTTCTAGTTCAGAGGTTCGTTGTTGACATGCGCTATTTAGGAAGTCATGTACCACGGTCTTCTTCGTTGAGGTTGGCCTATATGGTAGGCCAATACCTCAGTTATCTCCCGACTGATATGAGTGATTTCCATCCAAAAAACCCGTCAATCACGACCTCATTCTGCGAGTTTTTCCTCGTCAAGCTCCACTCTGCATAATTATGCACCTAATGCCACCGTTTCGCGAAATGTCATTCCAACTCGTCGACCATTCCTTATTTTGAAAGTCAAACTGCCACTTTACAACTCAACGAATGATTCCATTAATTAACATTTTCATTGGCAGGCCATTGAGTTATACGGACAGAACTATCAATTTGGAATTTTGCCAGCTACCCGAATAGACACAGTGGCGGGGAGGTAGGTACGGCGTGCACTCATAGTCAACTGTCAACGCACACACGTACCAAGCACAGTGGTGCCTGTGGATACGATTGGCCGCACTTTGACAGCAACCCAATAAGTTTATAAATCAAAAATGCGAACAAATTGTTGGCACAGCACTTCACGTCAGTGGTTCCCTTTGGCAAAATGCATGCAGCACCATACTACTTTCAATTGGGCACAAGTAAAAGATTCATGTTTTCATGATTTAATGGCACACCGGTGTGTGCCAGAGCTAGAAACCTTTCAAAAACAGCAACCAAACTCGAATTAATTGAATTTATTGCGAAAGAGAGGTTCACTTTGGGACCACCAGCTGGCCCCATTCATTCGACTGGCCAAGAAATGAGAGAGTGAAATATTATTTCGAGATACTCCGCCGGTGATAACGCCCTAGAGGTGAATTGCGGTGAAATAGATTTGTTCCATCGGCAAAGAGTAGACGCTAGACGGCGCGGCGTGTTTTGGATCGCGACCACATTTCGGTGTATAATTATTCAATGTGCCGCTGCTGCTGCAGTTGCACTCTGATCCGCAGCGCTGCGAAATGAAGTACAATGAACCAGTTACCCAGTTGCGCAGATAAAAGATATTTTTTGCTTTTGTTGGCGCAAATGAAACTCACAGATTACCGTAATAAATAAAGCAAAGCAAATGGTTGCATGAGGAGCTGGTTGCTGCAGCTGGGGTAATTGGACGTTTCAAGTTGGTCAATATGCGGTAGCCAGGATGGCGCATAAGGACTTTCACTTTCCGCAATTGTTCGGATACAATGTGTGTTGGCACATTTCTGCTGCACCGCACACATGTGCTGCTGGTGGTCAGTTAAAGCGTCTGCGAAACTTGTTTCGTGTATATAGAAGGTCTGACGGACAACGACGATGAAGTACCTTGGGAACCAGTCGGCGCTGCAGGAGCAGCAGCAGCGGTGCAATCGAAAGATATAAATCGTCCCATGTGACGGCGATGCCAATTGCATAATGCCCCCAGTTCAATGATGGGAATATTGGCGATTATTCGCTGCCCAAAGGTGCTGTTGACCTCGAAGGTTTTCATGCGGTCTGACCGCGATGTTAATGGGGTTTTGCATCATTTCTTGCATCTTCTCGCCATTGAAGCGACTGAGACTGACTTTTGAATTACTTAACTTTTGGCTCTTTAAGTTGTGGCGGCGCGGCAACGACTGGCCACGACATGCATGAGAGAATTTTGCATGTGATTGCTGAAGCAGACGGTATATGGCTTTGCTTCTCTTGTTCGTTGAGAGATAAATTGTGCGTGCGATGGTGATGAAATGAGATGGCCAATTAATTTCAATTGTTTCTTATAATAGATTGGTATATATGAGGTGCATGTGGGTCTGTTTTCGGGTCGTTTGTACGAATCAATTTTTGAAATGGTTCTGATGAAGTTTTTACCAGTTTTCATGAAGCTCTTGGACTCTCCATAACTCCCGGTATTTCACCACCGACTCTAAATCTTTGCCGATTTAAATCTGAATCCTTAACTTTACATAAACTTGCTGATGGCGCAACAGTTGGGGGATCCATTGCGAGTTTCCTCCAGTTGCACACGGTATATTGTGTTCCAACTAGGCACTCATATTCTGTTGCGTTACCCATCAGAAATAGAACCGAAGATTCACCGAATCGGGCCCTGGATATGTCCATACCATCAACTCTTCAGCCATTACCCGATCAATACGAATCCGGGTCTTAATCGCTGTCCGTCCCATCGAGTGTTTTATTGAACCTTGGCCTATCCAAACTGGATCAAAGAAAATACGAAAAACCCTTTCTTCGCTCACGGTCAATGGGTGTATTTTCATCCGCCCCTGCCAGGGTAGATGCTTCAGGGCCATTTAGCTTTAGTCCGA
The DNA here is from genome assembly GCA_948293265.1 of Cheilosia impressa. Classification (NCBI taxonomy): domain Eukaryota; kingdom Metazoa; phylum Arthropoda; class Insecta; order Diptera; family Syrphidae; genus Cheilosia; species Cheilosia impressa. The sequence continues at coordinate 41,671,834 of OX411882.1, read as the reverse complement.
TCACACATCATTAGTGCCACAAAATTCCGCCCAAAAAGCGAACATATCCACACAGAGTTCCACCGCCTAATGATGTTGAAAATGAAGCAACATCAGTTGGAAAAAAATTATCCGCATGTTGTCGGATCTCCGCCCCGTTCTCGAGGTATTGTAGCTCGATTTTCCTTCGGTGCACACAATTTTAATTGTTACACACGGGCACCGTGGAAAAGTCCATTAGCCAGAGACTGGTGAGACCTAAAATATCTTCCGTGAATTTTAGTATACCCGTACAACGTATATTACATTGTATGGGTCATTCGCTTTTGTCTGCGCGCACTGCGCACATTGTGCCAAAGTAACAGTTTCGTAACAGATGCGGCGGCAGCGCATCTATGCGCTTCCTATTGTGGAAGACCATGGTAATGGTAATTAACTGCCGCCGCTTGCTAGGTAAGTCAACTCATTGGGTAATGAATTGCCAGGGATGGGGTGTTGCATAATAATTAAGATTTTGTACTGTTTTTGTGTTGTCTTACATAGCAAGGTGCAGTTCGAGGCAAGGAACTGTTGCAATGTGGATATGAATTATGGGACACGGCTGCTGTAATGGGGATAGATACCTGTCCTCATAACCCTCGTGTTTGTTTTACAGTCCCTGGCCCACTTAAAGTTCAAAGCCCTCCCCATCACGCCACAGTTGACTGGCTAAAGCGCACAAACATGTCACAGCTGAATCCAATTCTCTTATGCTAACTAATACGAGCGGAACGAAACATAGGTAGACTCCCTTTTCCCATATTTTTTTTTGTTCCCAAACCAAACCCAACCGGCACTTGTTTAATTCAATTCCAAAAGACAAAAGACCGCAACCCGTACATCGTCGTATACATGGCGCTGGTTCCTCCCTATATGCCGCCCCCATTTAACCTCTCCGACGGTGGTCATGCTGTCATGACGACGACATTTCATTGCAGTTGCATTTCACATCCCAGATCCTCCTCCGTACACCATCGGCATCGTCGGAGGAATAACAATTAATTTCCATTTCATTAAAATTACTCAGACGAAGATCTAATCAGTTTTCGGTGTTCTTTTGTGTTTGGGCGAGCGCACTGCAGACTGCACCAGCCCGTTGAAGAGAGGAAGTGCGGGCACATATTATGCAGAGAAGAAAGGTCTCGACCGTCATTATCGTCGTCGGTCGTCGCACAAACTACCAGCAACCACCGGCCATCATCAAGCTAACAGTCCTCGTCATTGTCACAGAGAAAGTACCGAGAATTTCAATTGTCACGACTGTCAGATAGCGTAGCTCTGTGGGCGTATAAAGTGGAGAGTGTGAAGGGGGGCTTGAAGGGTATAATCATGGGATATCGTACACATAGAGGTATACCTTGAACCTTTTATTGCTGAGGTTTCATATTTTATTTCGGTTGTGTTTTCGTATCCATTCCGGAAGGCACGTCTTCGTTGCATCTTTCAGATGGATTGCCGAATGCGCGCCGCAATTGAAAGTAAACGTGAGTGTGGAAAAGAAAGTACTTTTGTTTTGGAAAGGGAAATGAAGCCAAATTGTGGGAACGGCTATACCAAGCCGAACTTTTGTTTATTAGAACGATAATCGTGATAATGTGCTTTCAAAGTGATTGGAAAGGTGGCATCAGGCAAAGCCTCATACACTGCTTAAAACTGAGAATTATCAACGGGAAAGATTTACGTATCTGCGTGTTGGATCCTTAAAAGCTGAATAGCCCCATTGAGTGCTGAAATAGAGATGACTAAGATTTTGACAAGATAGCTCTCTGAAGATTGTGATATATTTATAAGTGGACATCTCCCCTTTAGACCATAAGCTCAGTTTTTTTTTTTTTTTGTAATGTTAAAGAGAAGAGGTATAAAAAGGTACAAATGAATCACGGTCCTAAATATGAGGTTAATCAACTTTTAAGTTTCGAACGAGACAAATCAGTCAGTCATTTAGAAAATAAGGAAGAGGAAGCAGAAACAATTTCTTAGAGTATTATACACTGTACGCCGTTCTACGATGACTAGGTCGGTCAGAGAAGTTCAAAATTACTGATTTTGCTCGTAAAAAGCTTTACATCTACCTCTGTGAATAATATATGCGGTAGGGGAAAACCTAAGGTGTGCTCAGTTTGGAATCGACATCGCTGTAAACGGCACTCGGTGGAAATGCCTGACTTCCTAATCAGCTGTCCATCTGATTCCACTTTCTATGTAGAAAAGCTCAATAGTACTGTCTATTTTAAAATCCACTTGCTTTGAAAATGTCAAATAAATGGTGGGAAGACCACCTAAGTTTAGCCCAACAAACACTGGCTTAATCTGGATTATTACTCTCTCGTAATCCAGTTATGGATATCTCTTTTATGAGTTCGCTGAGTTTGTTCGGTTGAACATTACTTGATTAGTGTTTGTCACCCACTTGGCTTCATATTTAACACAGCACAACACTTTTTAGTTTCGAATATCTATACTTATGTCAATAAGATGGCGACAATTAAAACACGAAAACAATTTTGCGCAAACCTTTTTTAATTCGGGTACATATAATCGTTTATAAAATTGTTTACCAACCCGGTAAACCAAAAACAGTATTGCCTACTGTTTATGTATGACATTTCATTCCGCCATTGCAATTAGCGTGAGACCTGTGGCCATGGGCCCTGCAACACTCGTCCTTTTCGGGATTGGTACGGCTGCACACCTGGTCGCATGGTCCAACACGGACCAACCTAGCTTCGGTGGTGGTGATAACCATTGCACACACAAGGAGCAAAAGGAAGACGGTTGTCTTGTTGAAAGCAGCCATTGTAAGAATTTAAAGTTTAACTGAATGAAACACTCTAGTAGAGAAGATCGTTTAGTCTGTGAATAAAAAGGCCCGATCAGTCGGTATTTATACTATACCAGTGCACGGCTATCATCTTACTGTGGTGATTAATAGGAAAAACCAGTTCGAAATTATCTCGGGAAATTTTATTATTATTAGAGTTATTGTATGAGATGCAACTGTAGAATGTAATCTTTATTTACAACTGATTGACATGTTTTCGTATTTTATAAAGGGGCAAGTCTTGGTTTAGTTGAAATTTGCTGCCGACTGGCGCGCATTGATTTGTTGGGTTTCTAAACTAAAGAATTTTTTTTTAAATGATTTTTTAGTTTTATAGTTCAAGTATAACTAAGAATAACTACAAAGAATTTGCCAGCAACTCCCTTACCGATATGAGTTACTTGAGCAACAGTTTCCCAGTTGCCTTGTTTTGTCAACAATAAGTGTTCTGATTGGTGAGTGTAGAGCTGACTAGCAGGTTAATAAATGCAAGCAAATTACCGCCACCTAATCAGAAAATATGCGTTGCTCAGTGCGTATTGATATGACCAACAATAAGTTACAGGCAACTGATCACTCAAAGTGTGCTACTTGATTAACAGTTGTTGCACCACATAGACAGTTCGGCGTTAACTAACTCTGAGAGTAGGGGTATAGAAGAAAAGGCCAAAAGTTGAAGGCAACTAATTTCCAAATTTGCATCATTTTACCTAGAGTTGCTCAGTTGGTTCATTTCGCATGCAAAAGCTTCTATGATTGATAAGTGTGACGTTACCTATAAGGTCGATATAAATGTAGAAGCAACTTTAAACTAATTGTCCAATGTGCGTTCATTACTTAGTTGCCTTGTCGCGTATTGAAAAGTTTCTCTTATTGACAATAGCGGCGCTGACTAATTGCTAAATAAAGAGGACAACAAACAAAACTTACACCAAATTTACTGTCTTATTTCTATCACTTATGCAACGGTTGCGCAGTTGCTTTTGAAGTTAAACGCCAGATAAAATTAATAGTAAATTGAACACCAATCTCCGCAGTAAGGAAAGCATGCCACTGGCAACTATTTGCTGTTGACATCTCTAACATCCAAAGCTGTAAAACAGCTCTTGCCGAAAAGAATTTACACTTGTTCTTTTCATCAAAAATATCTAATTTTTAGTGTGTCTAAAAAATGTATTTATTAACAATTTTGAAAGAAAGTTTGTGCGACCCAGGCGTGTGCCTTTTTAAAGTCCACCTTGGCATACTCCGCATACTAATGGTGAAAAATTAAAAGGTCGAGCTCCCTTACAATTTGATTAAGTGTTTTCGCATTATTGTAGCAACAAAAACTAGTGCTTAGCTAATTAATCTTTTGTAGTTAGTTTGTTAGTGCAAACAGTTCTCGGTAACACATGATTAATTAATACAAATTATTATAGGCGTGTATATTTGAATATGGTAATTGTTAATAAAGATGCTAATAGCAATCAGGTGCACGCGAATGGGTTACACATGTAAATCGGTATGATGAGCTATGTTTAGACAATTAAAAGCTTCTATAAAGTGTTCTAAGACGCAATTGGATAATATTTTGCGAATAACTTATAAAGAAACCAATAAACGTTGAATGTCAATTGGTCCATAAAAGATCGTAGATTTTATAAGCATTCATGGCTGAATTGAAAATAAGTCTGGGAAAAATATGACTTTTAGATGTCTAAGGTTAGTTGAAATAAAATACTACAAATTTTACAATTTTTTTAGACATCTATAGCTAGTGCTTATTATTGAAAAATGAATATATGTAGCAAAACTAATAATTTAGGCTGGAGGCTTTTGCTTCTTTTTAAAATTACTAATTCGACCCACAGTATGATTGGATGTTAAGTCCCTGACTCTAAATTCTTAAGGCCAATCCTTGTCTTGGTTTAGGCATTCCATAGCCAACTTCACACTAAATCTAAACTTGCCCGACATTTTTCCAAAAACATTTTCGAGTCGTTTTCAAAAAACATGTTTTTAACATAAAGTTTCTGTAATTTATAGATTCTCATTGAAATCGTTTTGAGGTAGGAATAGATTAAAGACGCTTATAACACTTATTTTGAGTTTGGATTTCGCATTGAAAGCAACAAATTTTATAGAATATTTTAAATACATCTTATATGAACGTCTGTATAAATGTCAGAGAATTAACAACCCATAATTTTGAGCTTATCCATCACAGTCGAATGCATTGTTCTATTCAAATACCGAAATCGAAAGTCTTACACGAAACCAATACTTGGTCTTATTAAAAATATTTTATAAAGAATATATTGATTAAACAATATGGTGGGCAAATAGAACATTGGTTTCCTTATCGCTTGGAATTTAGATTTTTGCTTGGTTGCCTGATTGTCTGCTTGTATGAATTAAACAATTTTGATTAAATTTTGTGGCATCCTAACTTAGGTTATTTTGTGTAATTTTTATTTTATGTTAGTTATTAGTTATGAAACATATTTTCAGAAACAAGTCTTATTAGGTAGATTTTATCAAGTCTTTCGCTGGCCGCAATTCTGTTTTTTTTTCTTAAAATTTGTTGAGTAGGTTATGCATGTTTACTATATGATTCGAGTTTCATTGCATCAGCAACTGAAGAACTTTGCCTTATAATACTATCCGAGTGTAGTGGTCTCCATTGCAATTAGATTGCTCAGTATGTTCTTTGACGTACTGATTGTTAAAGACTGAGCTTCATTTCAAATAACCTGTAATAGGTATTTATTGTTTTATTTCTAAAAATTTAATGTCTTCTTTTCTTTAAATCCACTTTTATTATTTCACTGATTGAAAGCGATTTCAATGAACAGCTGATTTTCAGTGAAATAATAAAAGTGGATTTAAAGAAAAGTTTTAATCAGAACTAAGTTTTTTTTTTCGTAAAAAAATTCCACACAATTGATTAGCATTATTTTGATACCAACTAAAGCCAATATTGTTTGATAAATGGTCTTAAAATCGTAAATCAAAATTTTCAATGATGCATTTCAATGAAAGCTATAACTGGGGCCTAAGTGTTCCTGTCCAGGGTAGAAATATTTAGTGTGTAGGTAACAAAAATAATTATAGTGTCGCTGTTATTTTCACACATGACAATTTTTTTTCTCCAATAGAAACAAAATAACACAAATAGTTTGTGCAATTACACCAACCGCTGATTTTATTGCTCAGCATTTTCAATTGGTAGTAGGTTGTTGTATAAATCATTTCAGGTGTCCCCAGTTTTACGAACTCGAAATGGCAGCATTTTTCATGAAAATCTATCTATTATGATCTACAAGTTAAGGTCATGGTAAATTTCGGTTTATTTGTAGGATTAATTTGTTGCTTCTTTTTGAAATAAGATTTTTGTTCGATTAATTGTAGCTCTGCTTCTGATGAAGCGGAAGGATAGCTCAATGAAAATTATGAAACAGCTCTCTTTTTTTAAAAACTTACAATTTAATCCCAAAACTGCATGCGTATTTCAAGTTTCGAAAACCTGGAAATAAATCTTTCTATCTTAAACCTAATAAGCATGCAAAGAAGATCATCGGTTCTCAAGTTAAAAGTAGCATAAGGACAAACAGGTGAAAAAGTTGAGTCAGAGTAGCTTGTTCCAAATCAGCCTGCAGGTATGCAAGCTTATTTATTTCAGTGCATGTCTCGACTGTCGTCCGTAACGTTCTCCAAGTACCCTCTTGCTTAAAGTGCAGAGTACTAGCCATTTCATCAACACAATCATCTACTAAAAACGTATCAAAATGAACTTAATGCACTCTCCCTTGAGCTCGGAACTTAGACGCTACCGAGTCACCTCTACTTAGAATAAATACCAAGTGTGAATCCCAGAAGTGGCAAGTAGAGTGCAGTTGTTGCCTTAAAGATTAATTTTAAATTCGATTTACTGAGAAATGTGTTCATTAATACTGGTCAAGTACTATTTTTTTTATCTCAGCGGAGTGTCTGCCATTTTCCATCACCACACAGTTGTGGTCATCGAGACACCGCAGTTGTGATCTGTTTATTCAGCATTTTAACAGTCGTGGTCTGATGCAGCTTATCCAGCTTTTATAAAGAAAGTCGTTATCAGAAAATTCTGTCAAATAAGTAATTGCAATAAAAAAAAAAACAGGTTGAACAGTTTCTACCTGTTTTTCCCGCAACCTTGGGTGTTTATATTTTTTATTCGAGCTGATAGTCTACAATTTTTATTCACTTATTTTTTTTTTCAGTAATGAACAGAATTTTATTTGATAAGCGTTAACAAAAACTATTATCAACAAAATAATAATGTTTTTATTATTATTAATATTTTATTCCGGTCAGTTCCAACCACGGCGATAACAACGCATTCCGCCAGAACATCTAACGTAATCTGAATAACCATGGTTTCTACAACACCCGACCTTTTCGGCTTCGTTGCGCCTGCAAAAGTCGTCACAGCTTCTTACACGTTCCACTACTGCTTCGATAGCGATTGTCATTGCGCACAAAAGGACTAAAATGTAGACGGCGGTCTTGTTGAAGGCAGCCATTGAAGGTGGAAGAGGGCTTTAAAGATTCTAATTTATGACTCAAAGAAACACTCTGTGACAGTACTGTGAATAATCACGCCTGATGTTTCGGTATTTATACAAAATCTTGTTGTGGTTGTTGTGACGTAAGAACCGAAGTCGGAATTATCGCTGGAAAATGAGTTTATTAATCTTTATACACAAATAATTCCGATGAGTCCATATTTTGTTGATAAGGGAAGAGAAAGTGGGTCTGTCAGTTTGTGTCTATCTGCGTACATGTCGTGCATTTTTGAAATTAGCTTAAGCCGACGCGACGCTAATGCCACTCTCAACGCTTGTTGATAAAAAAAAAGAAAAGTTAAGCACATCAACAGGTCCATATAATCCCTTAACTCCTTAAAACCATTAGTTTTGTGTGAGTTTTCATTTTTAGGGGGAACGGTTTACGGTTTTAAACCGACTCCAAGCGGCGGATTTTCGAAACCTTTTATTAATTTACACTCAGCTGTTTGTCAGAAGTTCGCGAGAGGTCGTGTACTTAAAAATAGATACCTTTGTGTATTTTTCGTTGTTCTCGGGGTTGACTAGAGACACCTCGTTTAGAGGTCCAGAGCTAGGATCTTGAAGAAAAGAAACGAAAAACTCCTTCGCGTTTCAAAAAAACGAAATTTTTTTTCAGAGTGGTAGGTGGTAGGTTGCGAATAGGAAGAAGAAAACAAAAGAAAAGCTTTTGTTTTCTTCTTCCTATTCGCAACATTTAATTTCACTTAAGTCTTAACTTAGTTGCATTTATGAACTCATAACTTTCCATATACATAGAACTAGCTATGGCCACCTACAATTAATTTGAGGTGAATATTAAAAATCATTACTAGTTAGTAATGCCCAAAGTGATTTGTTTATGTTTTTTATCTGCGTTTGAAAGACGAAAATAAAAAGCTTTGCTACGAATATAAAATTACCCCAATAGCAATTTATTTATTTGTGGTCTGCAAATTATATGACGCAAAACACTTAAGTCCTTACAAAAAAGATCACATTCACCAATTTAATTTACGCTTTATTAAATACTCGCGGATCGAAAACAATATTGTCTTTATACAAAGTCCACTAACGGCGATAACAATTCATTCCGTCATAGCAATTAGCATGGAATGCCTGTCCGTGAGCTCTGCAACACTCGTCCTTTTCGGCGTTGCTGCGATTGCAAACCTGATCACATGGTGCAATACGAACCCAATTGTTGATTGCTTCGGTGCTGATGACCATTGCACATGCAAGGAACAAAAGGAAAATGGTAGTCCTGTTGAAAGCAGACATTGTAATTGTATAGCGATAACGACTCAACGAACACGTTTGACTTTGTGCTGAAGCAAGCGTCTGCTCTCCTTATTTATACGACTCTTTAAACAGCTTACGGTGGTGATCGGTCACCGGTGATTCAAAAAAAAAACCCAATTCGAAATTATCTCTTGGGAAGACATTTTTTTACTTAAGGACAGGTATTGGTTGATAGCAATTTCCTCCAAAAGCAAGCGCCCTATTCATGGCATCTATGAACGAGCAATACGTTGATAGATTTAAGTCGACTTTGTGCTTGGAACAAGAAACTATATTCAATGAATATGTACCCGTTTTCGCGTAATGGACATTTTTTTTTAATTTATATTCATTTTGAAAAACATTTGACAAATCTAAAAAAAGGCACAATTTCCCAAAAACTTTAGTTTTGGGTAACGCTTGCCCAATAGAAACTGCATAAAAAATGTTCGGGTAATTTTTATCCGGTTAAAAACTGATTAAAGATGGCAGACATAAAGAGAAAATAAGTCTGACAGCTTTTTTAACATCTCTATCATCTATCATCGTTATGTCAGGTTTGCTTAAAATTTTAAAAATTTTATTGAATATAATACGTGCCCCTTATATATTGGCCAAGCAAGCCAAGCCAAGTGGTAATTGATAAGCAAATTAAATGTTTTCGGAATTTCTGTTTGTCAGATCAAACATATAGGCAAACGACCGTCTGATTCGATTTGGATCACATTTTGTGGTGTTTATTTAACGAGAGCCTAGAGGGAGGAGATAACCATTGCACAGGACAAGGAGAAGACGGATGTCTTGTTGAAAGTAGCCATTTTTGTCACTCAAAGGACTTCACATCCAAGATAATTCAAAGACGTTTTTATTCTGTGAAGAATCAAGAAATTCTGTCAGCAGGTTTGGCAATGGTCATCAAAATGTTATTGCGACTTACGTGTCACTAATTGCATTTGTAAACAGAGAGTTCAATAAATTTTAAAAGTAAATCATGGCAGATGAAAAACAAAAACAAAATTATATTATATAAAGCATACTTGGCATTGAACTTGCTAATAAAGGCATGGCTCATGCATGAACTGTCGAATAATGGAACGTATGTACGTAAGACAGCTGATTTTTTTTTTTAGAAGAGAAGTTTGAACTTGTGCGACTGTTTTCAGTCGGTTAATTGACACATGTTTACATTACCTTGTGTTATTTGTGCATTCAGTGTTTGGTCTGTGTTGCTGAATAGTTCATAAGTTTCCAACAATCTGTTATATTGATTGACAGTTCTAAGGGATCTACTGGTGCTCGCTTATATACCTATCTAATTTGACTTAAATTTAAACATCCTTCAAACACCACTCCCATATAAAATGTACTTATCCATTTGTGTCTCTTTATCTTTTCAGGTAAGTTTGTCTACAAATCTATGCCACTGTGAGTATGTAGTTACAATTTAACCGGACAGCACAAAAATTGTAATTTACCCAATTAAATATCTGCAATTGTGTTTTAAATATCATTACAAGCAACATACGTCAAAGAAAAAAAAAAAACAACTGCCATCAACGATTATGCTTCTTTCTTCAGCACATAGACGTCAGTTTATTGTCCGTCCAGTCACAATTTAAGAGTCGTTAACCCTTTTGCATAAATTGTGTTGATACCGGCATTTTGCCAATTTTCGTTTTTTGATGTTGTTTCGGGATGGTAATTTAATGAACATAAATGAAGATAAACTATATAGACAGAAAAAAAATATTAACAACACCAGCAAACAAGTTTAAAGTCATGAAATTAGTTTGTTGTCTCGTACACAGTCTATATAGTGTCAGTTAGCGTTTTAACCCCATTTCCAGACCAATTTCGCTTTAAGTGTACTATGGGATGCCAGACGACGAGAATTAGTTAAACATGATGGTTGATGTTAATCATTTCTGGTTGAAATATGTAAATTAGGGACAAACAAAACGGCGCCATGGAAATAGACTGTCATAAAAAGCATACTTGATGACTAGTTTCCATGTTTGTAGGTAGAAAATGTCGGAAGGTGCACAAAGCTCTAAACCTACTGTAGGGTAAAACATTAGAAAGAACGGCATTTAGCAGACCTTGTTGAAGGTTTTCTCAATTAGGCTATAATTATAGAAATGTGATTTACACCTATGTTGCTAAAAATACCTCTAAACAACAAACCAATTGATTCGCTTCCTTTTGCTTCAAATTGGTGAGAAGAAGATTCCGTTCGCCGGCGAGTTCATATGAGAATCCCAGGCGGTAGAGGTTTGCGTGAAATGTTTGACGTTAAGGGATTCACCGAAATTTATGCGAAACAACCACATTTCTTACATGAAGCTTATGCAATGGTAAATATTCCAGAGGATTATGCAAACCTGCGAAAGTGGACGATTTAGACTCACAGGAGAAACATTTGCTTTTCCATTCGATTTTTCATTTTGAATATTTAAAAATGTTTTTTTTAATCTTTTATTACTCATCTCTCTGCAGAAGCCAAGTGCAAATTCTTCGCCTATAAAATATCACACAATCATCGCCGGGCCGCAAATTTTCACAGTTGGTCATGACTCATGACGTTCTTACAACCTATTATGAAGTAGATAAAGAGCGTAAATGAAAACACGATGGGCGCCAATTTCAATCATGAACATTGAGGTTGATTACGTATTCACAATGACAATATTTGCCATAATATGTTGCTATTGTGAGCTAAAGGGTAGGTTCCCATGATTTTTTATAAGACGCAGCTCTTTCAAATTCATTTTTTGGTCACCCTAAACTTCTGCCTTGAAATGTAGGTCACAATAGCCTATTTTATATAAAAAAATTCTCTATTGTGAGTTAGGAAATTTAAAGCGGGGCAATACAGATGGTTATTAAGCTACGAATACTCATGCCACTTTTCGTGTAAAATTTTGACATATATGTCGGTATACCGACGTCATTATGACGTAAACATTTGTCCTAAATTTGTCACTACGTGTGATCGCCTATCAAGCGTCTGATCACTCGGGCTATCTGCGACGCATTCTCACGAAACACAGACGAGTGACCACTGAATGACCGAATTTTTGTGAGGTCAGTATTTCTAAATTTGCCACGAAACATGTCACGTGTAATCGTAGCCCTGATTTTAACCAATTTTGTTGAAATAACATCGATCCTGTTTTTGCAACAGTGTCATTGATAAACTAGCTTACCCATTTACATTACCGTTCAACAATAATTGTCCAACAGTGTTGCGTATCGCTTAAAAATGTCACATTAGCTTGACAAGACGGAGATCTGACGACTTAAAAGCTCTTCGATGTGGTTATCTCTCTTCAAGGAGCTTCACTGAAGTGCGTTTCTTTTTCACACCTTTTTCTCAATGTTATCGTGGTCGGTTTGAAGATCTGCTCAAGATTTTCTCAGTTAAAAATCTTTTCACGTATCTTATACCACAAATAACATTATCTATACGAACACGTTCTATCCTTCACATTGAGAAATTCATTTCGTTACCGTGGCTCGGTATCATACGACAAAGCCTAGAATAATCTCCAAAGCTGTATAGAGACACCTATCGGCCCCAAGAGGGAATAGATAAACATTTTTGTGTTCGCTCTTTATCGTTGACCGCTGCTGATGTTTGTTCATTTAAATTCTGAAAGTGTTGCGCATACGAGTCTAATGAACTCTCTAAGCAAGCATACATGAACTCGTATATGTGTAGCAGCACTCTTAGTGCACTGCGACAATTTCTTGGAAATGCACTTTGGTGCATAATAAGTACTTACAAGTGCATTAAGGATTATTGTTGTTGAGTTGCTGATGCAGTCGAATATGCGGACGCATCTGAGACTTTGGTCGCTTGTATTATTATATGGATACCGCGTAATATTCGGGATTGGGTTTCAGCTGCTTTTATTGCGGAAGAAGATGCCATTTGCACGTAATAAAAATTCGTTAGCGTATAGTGCGTATGGTTATTACAAGCCGATCATAACCATGCGAACTGCGTGATGCTGTGAATTTTACGAGAGATCTCAGCTCACCGCAGGGTATGCTATATTTTTTTTTTGGTTTTGCAATTTCACGTGTGCGACTGGCTGCATGACGCGTGGTTAAATTAATGTTGTGTGAATTTGGCCAGCCAACAAATCGTTTGGCATTTTTTTCGGTCGGTAATAACAATAGGGAAACAAGTTGTGGTGAGGGAATGATTGATTGAATCTAGCTGTGACATTATTCGCAACAGACAGGGACCACCACAACGACTTGTGAGATATCTATGCCATAGAGTAAGCTCTTGCAGTGGAGTTTACACAATATCACCTGCTTTTGGGAGAGAAAGATATTTTCACAAAGGTGCCTTCATACTCCGGTTTCAGCCTATGGTAGCAACTTGTATAATAAAATTTGTATTGTAGTTTAAATAAATTTAGTTTTTTCATCGGAAGTACAGCGGGAATCTAAAAATTAAAGAACTGACAAAAATCGATGGCCAAGAGACGGCAGTCGCTTTGTGAAAGCAGAATTTTTGTTTTAGAATTTGTCAAAGCATCATTTCGACCCGTTCCCCCCTAAAGCGTCTGCCTGCTGTAGTTATCGTACAGTATGATCAGCTGCCACAATGTTTGTCAGAATGAATCCTTAGTTCGTACAGTATGCCCGAATACATAATCGGTCAAATCGCATGCCCGAAATGGTCAGTTGACATCAGCAAGGGGGTTGAAAACATGATTTTCGAGTTAATTCCGCAAAAGATCGATTGTTTGACAAGCGCCGGCCGTGTTGTTGCAACCGAAGATCTTCCAACTCATACTTAAATTCTAGTTTTAGTTTAAACTTTTCGAAAATTCGGAAATCATGGTTCTGTAGCACTCAAACTCACCGTTGACCTAAATTGGGCTACCAGCTGTGATTCGGCCATGTGCTCAAAAAGAGATGTGGATGTCAATGCTAAACAACGCTCCTTTCTTGTGGGACGAAACTGCTAGAATCACTTTTTTGGGTTCCACCAAACTTCTCATAGAAATATCTATACGGAATTTTTAAGTACAAAGTCAAATCGAGCTCTGAAAAGGAACCTGAACCTTGAAGCTGTCTCAAAAATGCAATTATTCATTGCTTCTTAGCTGTCAAAAGAAATGTGTATATATCTATTGGCAAAAACAAGTGATTCGAACCGTGTTGCCTGCTGCTGCTCCTACTACTGACAGTAAGACACAAATCGAACTAGAAGTATCCAATCAGAGGAAAATCAAAATCTACTGCGTCTATTTTCCTGGCGGTAGAATATCCACAGAGAAAAGAATAGGTCTAAAAAATGATCTCCGTAAACTGTTCACACTTAATGGTGAATTTTTAATTGGAGGAGACTTTAATTGTAAACACAGAGATTGGGGTTGTCTACGAGCTAATGCGTGGGGAAAAATTTGTCTCATCTGTCCCTTAGTCTACCAATATCCTTGCTATACCCTCCTAGCCCTACTTATTTTTCCGGTTCTAGTCGTCGTCCTTCGGTTCTTGACTTGTTTATTACTAACATTCCCAGCAATGTTAAACAACCCATTTCTCTAAATGAACTGAGCTCAGATCATAACCCAGTTATTTGCCGACTTCTAAGGTCAGGGGTAAGAAAAGTGCAATATGTGCAAGACCTAAAAAATGCCAACTGGAAACGTTTTCGGTCTGAGTTAACTGGTAGGCTTCAAAACATTCCAAATAACTTGAATGATATTACATGCAAAGGAGATGTTGACTCCATTGTTGCACTTTTTACAGAACATATTTTAGACGCTGTTGACAAAAGTGTTCCGAAAACTCCAAAAAAAGTGCGTTCGGTTAATCTGCCTTCTAATATCTTGCAACTGATTAAGATACGGAACACTTATCGAAAATATTGGCAAAGATATCGTCAGCCAATTTTCAAATATCAAGTCTCCTATCTGAACCAATTAATATCCAAGCATATACTTAAACATCGAAACCATGAGTGGAATGCAAAACTAAAATCTCTTGAAAAAAATGCAAAACCGTTTTGGAACATTGTAAAAGTGGTTAAAAATAAAAACAGACAACTCCCTTTCCTCAAAGATTCAACCACAACATTTTGCACAGATCTAGAAAAAGCAAATGCGCTAGCTTCAAAATTTGCAAATAACCATTTAACTGCATCTAACCTAGGAGATAGCGCTACCGATGATTTAGTTGATAGAGCCGTCCAAAATTTGTTATACAATAATACGAGTCAACCATCCGCAAGTAATTATATTACAATAGAAGACACTGAGTTCATAGTTAATGACCTGCGAATACGAAAAGCTGAAGGCACTGACTCAATAAAAAATATATACATTAAGCAAATGCCCATATCTGGTATTAGGTTTTTAACATTCATTATAAACTCGTGTTTAAAAATGGAATATTTCCCCGATGAATGGAAAATTGCTAAGGTTGTACCAATTATAAAAGCGGGTAAGCCTCCTGAAAAGACTAATAGTTATAGACCAATTAGTTTATTAAGCAGCCTCAGTAAAATATATGAAAAGGTCATAAAAGAAAAAATTTCAAAGCACATCTCAGAAAACTATCTGTATCCTGAGGAGCAATTTGGCTTTAGGCGTTTCCATAGTACATCCCATCAAGTGCTTAGAATTTGCAATCACGTTAAAGCACATCGTTCAATAGGCAAATCAACTGGTATGATCCTACTGGATATAGAGAAAGCTTTCGATACCGTTTGGCATGACGGACTTATATTTAAAATGATAAATTTCAATTTTCCGTCGTATATTTGTCAAATTGTCCGTAGTTTCTTATCAAATCGTCGTTTTAAAGTGCACGTTAACAGTGGTGTCTCTAATGTAGTATATTTTCACTCAGGTGTCCCCCAAGGCTCAGTTCTTGGGCCCGTTTTATATAACTTGTATACATCGGATTTTCCATGCCTACCTCACTGCGAAGCAGCTATCTTTGCCGACGATACTGCGATATTCTCATCGCATGTACTCGCTCTCGACATTGAGAGGAATCTAAAAAATGCGATGACGATATTAGAGGAATATTACAACAAATGGAAAATTAAAGTTAATCAAGAAAAAATACAAGCAATCTTTTTTACAAGAAAAAGAAAAGCTTGTTATCTTCGCAGCGGACCGTTACAGGTGAATAGTACAAGTATTAGTTGGGAACCTGCCGTAAAATACTTAGGAATTTATTTGGACTCCAAATTGACTTTTGGAACGCATACAGCAAATACCCTTAAAAAAATTGCAATTGCGACGAAGATGCTGTATCCTTTCATAAACCGAAAGTCGCAGCTTTCAAATGAAAATAAAATTATCATCCACAAAGTAATTTTTCAAGCAATTTTGCTTTATGGGTGCCAAGTATGGGGAAATTGTGCAATGTGTCATATTAAGAAACTACAGGTTTCTCAAAATAAATTATTAAAAATGCTGCTTAATCTACCGTGGCATCACTCGACCCTGGATACTCACGATAAAGCGAATGTTGAATTGATCTTCCAAAGAATTAAAAAAATAAACCAACGTTTTCTAGAACGCTGTGATTTTGCTGATAATCCTCTAGTAAATGTTTTAAATACGAATTATATCTCACTCGATAGTTGATATAGCCTTTTGTTTTTTGTATTATTGTTGTTATTTACTATTGCTATTAATGAAAATATTTATTTATTTATTCGTCTACTTATTTATTTATTTATTGATTAACCAATTAATTTATATGTTCATTTACTTATTTGTTTGTTGTTTTATTTATTTACTTATTTATTTATTTATTTATTTATTTATCTATTTATTTATTTATTTATTTATTTAGTTAATTTTCCTTTTATTTATTTATGGATTTAGGTATTTATTTATTTATTTATTAATTTTTCATATTTATTTATTTTTTATTTATTTATTACTTATTTATTTTTTATTTATTTTTTTTTTTTTTATTTTATTTAATTGAAGGTTTTTTCGTATTTTCCTTCAGAACTTATATTTCTTGCACAATTAAATTATTAAAATTACACTAATATATAAAAATAATGTTTCAGAAGAAAGATACAAATTATCATATCTCTGAATTGTAAAATGTGTGGTAACAAATCCTACTGTAAATCTGTATACGAAATAAAACTATCTATCTATCTATTCGCAATTCCCAAACAAATTTATTTAAATTTAGCAAATCCCCGCATTAAACAAAGTAAGATTATTTTCCACGAATTTATTCAACAAACAGCTTACTTATCGTAATAAAACAAAATGTCATATACCCAGACCAAACGTCAATTTGTTAAAATTTGCGGAACACGTGCATATGGCAGCATTACAAACCAGATCCACACTCATTTAGGAAGATAAATTATGAGAAAAAAAGACAACACTTCACAAGCGAAAAGATAAATGGGCGGCAATTCATTTTCTTGGATTAAGGTTGCCCGTTGATAAGATTCTCTTCAGTTGTCATTTGTGTTATTTTTTGTTTGTTGGCTTGTGGATTTTGGGAGTGGAAACACACAAGCCCAAGAAGATTGCAGAGAGACTGTGTAAAATACTCGTATCTAGCGATCGCAGATGTCAGACAAAGTTCAGCGGGTTCTTTTTGTTGTTTTGTTTACTTTACGACTTCTCGACTGATGGTCAAGTAGCATAGGCAAGACACTCTAAAAGTTAAAAAGAGAGTTTTATGGGGGCTTCAAGCACGTAAACTTGTGTTGGACATTACTTGACATTATAATAGGTTTGTGCGGGTTTATGTCCCGAGGGTGCGCTCTTTTGGTTTTGGAAAAATTAGAATGGTGCCACCGTCCGCTAGCAATAGGAAGTGTTCGAAGCTGAATGAAGACAAATATCCGCAGACTGACACAGACTAAACGGCAATAGACTGGGAATAATGGCAAAATGTGCAATGAGGCAGACAAATTAAGAAAAAACCAACATCCATCATTGAACTGACGACCGCATAGACAGCTAACTCTTCCGGTTGTGAATGCATCTAGCCATTCTTCTTGTACTGGATCTCCTTTAAATTTAAAGGTAGGTGCTAGAGGTATAGTTTTTCGGGGTAATGCACCGCATACATACGAACTCTCTCTGTAAGCCTAAACGCGATTTTGACCCCCACTGCTGTGGTGACAGGTCTTAGAATTCCAACTATCCCAACTTAGACTGCTACTCACATAGCATAGTAGCCTATTGCTTTTAGCGCAGTGGCGCAGTGGTTAAACATATATCGCCCATAAGCATTTTTTGTTTGCCTTTTCTGTGAGCATCAGGCAACTAGTCAGTTGGGCACAACCACAGTCTGGCAATATCTCTTCCTAGTAAATGACGAGCAGTAAAAGAAACTCGAATGGTAAAGGTTTATGTTTGAGCGCTAACGCTGCCACCATATTGCCATCCCAGATTGTCCTATTATTCGTCAAAAAGACTCAACTGTGTAGTAAATATAACGTAGTTGGCTCAACAGCTTGAAATATGGCCAGGTTTAGCTTCTTATCCGCCTGTTTGTTTTTGCTTTGAACAATGGTAAGGAACAACACTTTCGTGCCCAATTTGAGCGTCTATTGAGATGACTACAGAACCCAAATGAGACTTTTAGCTTTCGACATAAATTTTGTTGTATATTTCGGAGAATATAAGATTCAGTGTATCGCACTTGGTACTAAGAGAAACCTTCCCAAAACCCTAGAAAACGATATCATAGCTCGCAATTCAAGGTGTCCAGTTTTTCAAGATTCTTTTTATCGACCAAGATCCAAGTGGGTGGAAAGAGAACTTGAGGGAAGCGACTTCATCCGAATCCAAGTCTCTTTTGAAATATCAATTTATGCCTGAACCACTTGCTTATATAAGGGCGTTCTTATAAAACTTTTCCCACTTTTTGATAGCTTATTTTGGCACCGATTCTGATGAGACGAAAGTGCCTCGTTGGCGTATTCATTCGGATAACAGTCAACGAAGTTGTTGTATAACTTTTCTCACTGGCTAACAATTAAAAACCGTTTCTGTGTAGACACCCATTTTCTTTGCTCATTCTATAAATATAGTCTCCCCGGCACGATGATTAACACAACCTACCCGCAAGCCGGTTACGAGACTCTGCGACCGACCAACAGCTAATGCCAGCTCTATTGTGATTATAAAGTTGAAACAATCGACCACAATATACCGCTCGCGAACTAATTTAAATAATCGATACGAGTGCGATTGATATGTAATTATAACTCGATTATGAAACGTCCATGCAAATTCCCTTTCTATAAAACCTGGTCGTAACGATTCTCATAATTTTATTCAACACGCTCTGACTCAGCCGTCCAAACAACCAGCGGTTTAGATCAATTAAAAACTGATATATGTAACGCTAAAGAACAATAGGTGCCCACGAATTTAATCTCGAAACAAAGCCTCGCTCATAGATACAGTAGTTCTGATCGTATACCCCACTCATGGATCCCATCATCCCATTGAACCGTGCCTGACCATTGTTGGGCATGCTGAGCTTATTATGACGAATTGATTTCATGTATGTGACCATAATTAGACATCTACCAGCCGTAATTGTGGTAGCCGGTACTCGTATACTTTTACTTTGTTGCCAAACCAAACAATTGAAAGATTTGTTTGTACTTGTGCAAAACTCCACCTAGGCTCAGTGACCATGGTGTGCGCCGGAAACTTTCTATGCCAGGCAAACATCTGCCATATGGAGATGGAAAAGTTTTGTTTTCTAATTACAATATACTAACAGCGGACATATTTATATAGGAAGCAGAGAAAGATACTTTCTCATCGCGGCACACAGATGGTAACTTGACACAGACACACTCACTTGTCAGTTGTGGAGTTGCGATGCATTAAATGTTGATTCGCATTTAATGGGCGCTTCCATTAGTGCGACATAAAAATCGATCCGCCCAAGCTGAATTGTGGTATAAATGACATATCTTGGCAGCATCAGCTGAAGATCATCGCGCAAGCCGGAAAGTTTGCGTTTTCGCGTCGCTCTAGTGTGAGTGTGTGTGCGTTTGTCAGACTATTTATTTGTTTGTCGTTTTTATTTAATGTGTCTGACCGACTTTCGTCGTCATCGTCGTTGTCGTCGTCACTCTGGGTGGATATAGGGTTTCATGTTGGCCATAACACTCTCATCACCATGATCATCATCTTTGTGGTCGTCTTAGATGCGTATATCGATTACACTGCACTTTGGCTTAATCCTCTCGATCGGTTCTGGTTGCGATGAGTATACTCGTACTCATACAGAATTCCGCACGTGGGTTTTGCAGAGACGACGCGACGCTTCGGTTTTGTTTTTATTGTCGATGGGAAGATGCGTTTATGGGTATTTGATGATGAAAATCTAGTGACAGAAGTGACGATAGCGCATTATTAAGGCACCCATCTGCTTAGAGTTGAGTGGACAGTAGTGAAAGTGGTTCACATTCGGATTTGACTGTAAGAAGAATACTAGACCAGTGAGTTCGTTTTGTTCGTGAGGTCGCATAATTAGGAAGAAGTTAGAAAGTGCTATAAAAATAAAACTGACTTTAACCAAGACCGTGTATAGAGGTACACTTCAGAGTCGGGGTTAACTCTGGGCTTCTTTGGCTCATGATAATTGAAAAAATTCTGGCATCAGACTTGGCTAAATCAAGGTAGTCAGCTATTCTAAACGAGTTAAAAAAACTGCTGGAATATGAGATTGGGAGCACTTTAATCAAGTTCAACATTATTTCTCTGGATCTAGATAGTTAATATGCCCACCTTAGTATATGTAGTGCAGTGGGGTCTTTTCCTCAAAATTCACAGCCATTGCAATAGGAAGCATAGGGGGCCTTTTCTACAAACCTTAAGATCACCAAAGCCTGGCGCCTTTTGAATTCTTCAGTTTCTTCCAGGAGGAAATGATTTGGGAGCCTTGCAAGTTACTCGTGCCCGAGCCTTTGAGCACAGAAGTCTATCATCACTCTTATCTAAGTCGCCTTCTACAGTAAAGGAAAAGGCAGTGTGTGGGCTCAAAACTGATGGCTGCCATATAGAGGCGCGGTCTACCCTTAATAACTGTGTCCTTTTTTAACACAAATTCGATAATCGTAGGTCAAAAGAATAGAAGCAATCAGAACTGACTGTCGAACTATCCATTCCATTCAACACCGATTGCCTCAGTTTCACAAACCTCAAGAATTTTTAACAAATTTTAGTCTGGGAATATTTCGTTATAAATATGATTCAAGACGTAGTCGATCAAGGCAGACTGTGATCCTTCGTAGGTATGTGAACCTATCCTATGGGAACGAATGTCAAATGAACAGCTTCATGCAAGTCGAACTACTTATTTGGAAACATGAAACTGTCCATAGCGATGTTTGCTTTTCTGGTCTGACAGCAGATTGTATCGCTCTATAGGAAAAGCTGTGCAAAACTACTGATCGATGACACATAAGAAATTCAAGTACAGCACTTTGCAGAACTCAGCTTAATCTTACAAAGAAGGCGATTACCTTAACTATGACATTATGACATTGCCATTCTAAAAACAGCTCCAATGTCAACTCGTAGCCAATGAGCTGCTGAGCGAGCAAAGTGTTTATGTATGCAACTCAGTTAAATGTTACTTACCATTTCACTATAATAAATGCAACGTCATGTATAAATACAGAATTACAAACCACGCACCAGCTGTCACTCAAAAATTTTGTACATATTTAACCCACAAATCTATCCTGCTATTGTTTGCACTAAAAAAAAACTGTTCAGCTTCGTCTCAAAACGTAAGACTGTCACCCAAAATCCCAGATGACATTTACCCTATCACTCCCATGACAAGACCTTCACAGACCGCACATTTTCAAACGCAGTAATTATTCAAAATATCAAAGCAATGCACCTGCAGACAATTTTCCTGTCTTACTGCAAGCGACTCTCTGTCCGTTCGCTTCATTCACAGTCATTACAATTACACCGTCAACAACAACAATCATTACTGCGTGTGTGCCTCCTTCTGAACCATCGCCATTGAGTAAATAAATAATCAGTGAAAAGATTTAATTTGAGTGCCCCCATATGTGCGCAGATTCATATTCATTCATAGATACATTTGTATCTCAAGTCGATTATAGTAAATCCCAACTGCACTGCGTCGCACTTCGCTCGGCGAGTTGTTGCAATAAAGTTAATTGCTATGACCATTACTATGACAAGGCAGCGCATGCGCGCCAGGGACATCCAGAACGAGGACGACACGAAGATGCAATTTCGTTTGAAAGATTAAATTTAAATTGGCAGGTGCGTGTGCGTGTTCGAAAACGGAAACTGCGTGAGGATGCTATTTTCGAATATAATTGCAGGTTGCCTACATATACATAAAATGCGTTTCTTAACAAACTGCACAGCGATTATCATTCACAATCTAGTTCAGCCTAATGGATACGGAATGGGATTAGCTTTACTTACTCCTGCTGCTGCCTTAAATTGTGTGAATCTTTGTCATTCTTCTGAGCCAATTAAAGTCATCACTCAATCAAAATGCGATTTCCCCTCAATTAAGCTGATTAATTTCAAATAAATAGAACAAATCACTTATGACATGCTGTCTGTCTTGAGTGACGACCAAGAAAGCTGGTGGCAGTGCATCAGGCTTCGCAACTGGGTGGAGCTATACATATGCCACCCATTGAGGTGAGGAACCATGCGCCGTCAGTGAAATAGCAGTCACATTTCAGAGATATGTGGGCAATGTTGACGCGAGTCGCTGATGGGGAGATACATACAGATGGGAGCAGTTTTTCGTTGCAGTCTAAATGGGAATACAAAAAAGTTTACCATTGTCTTAGACAGTGCAGATTTATCGCACTCTGTAGTAGACGTTTAGCTCTCTTTAGTAATTATTGTAGTTAATTTCCCCCGCATTGCAATGGGCCATTCAACTTTTGTGGCAACCCTGCCGTATAGAGTCTGGGATCCCGAATATGAGTTCAATCGAAATTCACATTTTTAAAGTTCCAAACTTTAAATTGTTCAGCAGAAAATAGCACGAATTTACCTTTTATTTTGGCAAGCGACTTAGCACCTACTTTCCTTATTTTACAACTCTACCTACTAAGTTTTAAGTACATAACCTGTTGAACATATGTGCGCTTAAACAAAAATTTAAGGTTAAACTATTAATTAACAAAGATAGGTGCCGTAAACTTTTGAAGAAGTTATTTTAAGAGACTCTGATGCACATGTGCAATTTAAATTGTTCCCGCTGAGTGGAGATATATATCTGATCTAAGTATAGTTGGCGCAATAGCTGCATACAGGACCAAACCAAAAAATTCTAAAGGACAGCTAGCAATTCCAGAGATCTATGTTCTGTAAGATTTTGAAAGGCTAGATCTTACTGTTCGAAGCGTGTGTGAGCAACAAGGTTAATTTGGGATTGAGATTAAAACTTATCGAGGCGAAATCGACCCGAAAATTAAATATTTTTTGCCCATGATCCCGTAAGATATAAAAAAAGTAGCCGGATCAGCCTGGTCAGCTTCCATTCTCCGGATAATGTTTAGTTGTTTTTCGATTTAAAAATCCCCTTAAAATATTCAATGCAGTTAATTTTTAAGAAATGTAGAGTGGGGAAAATAGCGCGGTTGGGTAAACCGTTGTAGACTGAAACATCAACTGGTGACAACTACTGCCCCAGGCACTATTTTAATATTTCCTTCAATTCTTTAACCTCCAACATAAGAAACTTGTATATATTTTAGTCCTTATTGGTTAAACAATTATATGTACTCACATTTAACCGTTTGCATTTCTTCCAGATTCCCCCAACAGACTGAAACGCCCGTCCGTAGCGACGGAGAAATCTCAAATCACAAAAACGCAAGGACCCCCGGCCAAGGTAAGTGCACCTCTAACCTAACTTTGTTAACCACAAATTCACCACCTATCCATTTTATAAATTTAACATCCAACACATTTCGGTGCATGGCGGGACATTTATCTAGTAGTTATTAGTGGACACATCACCTAAACACCATCATGCCACTTGTTGTACAGTTTAGCACGTTTAATTTCTTGTGCACCGAGCCAAACATACTTTCTACGGAGGCACGCATCCACATATACACTCGTATGTATTCGTATGTGTAGATACTGATGGCGTTGTTAGTCCCCATTGTTTATGTATAATTAAATTTAATTAGTTATCTATCGTTTGGGTGTAGGTAGGTATGTTTATGTAGACTCGAGTCTCGAGTTGATTATATCTATACGATTACATCTTGTGAGGCTGTAAATTGTAATTTGCTTGTCGATTAATAGCTCATAGAGCTGAGAAGCTAAAGCTGACGACGCTGGACCTGGTTGCAGTTTGCACCTCATTTCTGAAATGTTGGATCGCGCGAGTTATGTTAGGAACACACAACCCTGTCGACGATCACACCAAATCGAGTAATACAACACCAGTAGAGGGACGACTATTCCTCTAATCACTGAAAGGGCAAGTGTCCACTTTCAACCCCAGCTGCAAACAATAAACTCTATGAGTTATAACCGACGCATCGAGTAATACAACACCAGTAGAGGGACGACTATTCCTCTAATCACTGAAAGGGCAAGTGTCCACTTTCAACCCCAGCTGCAAACAATAAACTCTATGAGTTATAACCGACGCCACAACCTAATCTAGTTCATCGTTATCTGTAAACATAAACTAGATGATGTATGACGGACGCCGTAATCTTAAGTAGTATATAAGAACAAACTCTTGTAATAACAGTCAGTCAGATTTTGTCAGCGTAAATGAGCAGATCGGCTCAAGTATTAAATAAACATATATTTTTTAAACAAATTGTGTTTTTTTAATTTAATTGGCGCAGTCGGTAGGATCCTTTAAAACATATACAAGTAAAATATATGTCCCTGGAAGGATTCAAGTGATCGAACTAAGTTCCGCAAAGTATACTAATTACAGGACCAAAGTTCCTAAACAAAAATTCGTGAATCGCGAGTGAATTGTGAAAAGTGGTGTTCAAAATTCGAAAGAATAATATACACAAATTCTCCAGGAGAACACTGAGCAAGAACCCCGAAAATCCACGAAAAGAGAAAAACATTTTTTTTCTCACACATAATATAAGTAGCACACTTGGTATAGATAAATTCTTGTCAATAACTGAAGAAAAAAAAAAAATAAGAAAGTGATTCAATATGGCGAATGTTGAACAAACAGGCATCATCAACAGAATAGAAAAGATCCCCACATTCGGAGGATCCAACGAGGACGTCATAAATTTCTCAAATCATGTGAGTTATTTATACGACCTACTCGATATTGCCTACCAACCTTTGGCGAACCTCATCATCTGCCACAAAATACAAGGAGAAGCAGCAAATTCTGCACGGAGAGCCCCAGAAGCCACATGGAACTCCATCAAAATTTGTCTCCTCGAGGACTACGGAGTCAAAGAAACGTACGAGCAGATTCTCCAAGATCTTCATGCAGTACAATCAAAGGATGTAAACACACTGTACCACCAACTGAACAACCTCCTACAAAAGCTGAATAGGAAAAGTAAGTTAGAACCTAGTGCTATTTATACTACTACAAATAATGAAAATATTGTCTTAAACAAATTTATTAACAATTTAAACGCCCCTCAGGCAAGCATAATCATTGCACAAAACATTACCTCTTAAGTAGGTATAGACAACTTAACGATAACATTAGAATCCCGGTAAATCCTATTAAACATAATACTCAAAATTATTTACAAAATAATTCTAATCAAAGGCAGAATAACTTCCAACCTAGGCAGAACCCATCGTCCTTTAATAATCAAAATTATTATCGATCTTCTAACCATAATAATAATCGGAATAATTATCGACCTAGAGTAGATATTAATAATTCTGGCCAGGTAAGAGCACATAATGCTCAAATCTTAGGACAAAGAAACCATAACAGTAATTTCAGATTTGGATTCGGTAATTCCAATCAATTTAGAAATACTCCACAACCCATGGAAACCAATAATTTAAATGAAAATAATCAAGGGGAGGTAAATTTTATAAACCCCGGGAAGTCGAAACACTTCCCGTAATATCTGTCCACATACGAGGACATAGACTGAGACTTCTAGTAGACACAGGAGCGTCAGTTTCTATATTAAAAATAGATAAATTAGAACAGTACCCAAGAAGGAAGTTAGAGAAGCCAATATCCATGGCAACAATAGATACAAAGACACAAGTCACAGAAGAAATCATATCCCCTCTTCCTGAAGAATTCAATGAGCCCAACTCTACGATGACGTGGAAGCTGTTGAACTTCACTAATAACAAATTCGACGGAATCTTAGGCACGAATATCCTAAAACCGATCGAAGCTCAAATAGATTTTAAGTCTGCATATTTAAAAATAAATAATATGAAAATACCCTTCATAGAAAATGAAGAAAGCAATGTTAATACATGCCCCTATAGTTATGAGGATATAACTCAGATGAACGTAAATCATCTAAGTATTAAAGACCTTATACCTAAAGATTTAAACCATGAAGAATATAGAGAACTTCAGGAGTTTTTACATGAAAATAGAGATCTCTTCTACAAAGAAGGAGATACCCTTAGTTCAACTACTCAAACAACACATAAAATAAGAACAACGGACGATGCACCCGTTTTCACAAAAATATATCGTTATCCCAAAATCCACGAGGAAGAAATTGATAAACAGATATCACAAATGCTCCAAGACGGAGTAATAAAGAAAAGTATTTCCCCTTATGCATCCCCAATATGGGTTGTGCCCAAAAAAGAAGACAACTCAGGTAAGAAAAGATGGAGAATCGTTATAGACTATAGGAAGTTAAACGAAAAAACAATAGAATATAAACATCCGATACCTCATATAGATGAACTCTTAGATAAAATAGGTAGATGTCAATATTTCACAACATTGGACTTAGCAAAAGGTTTCCACCAAATTAGAATGCATCCACAGGATATAGAAAAGACAGCCTTTTCGACACCGTCCGGACACTATGAGTTTCTAAGGATGCCTTTCGGTCTAAAGAACGCTCCAGCAACATTCCAATGTATGATGAATGAAGTCTTAGGCGAATATGTAGGAAAAATCTGTGTAGTTTACCTAGATGATATTCTTATATTTTCCACTTCATTAAAAGAACATTTAATAAACTTAAATCTTATTTTTAAAACAATACGGAAATATAATTTAAAAATCCAAATAGACAAATGTAACTTCCTTAGGAAAGAAACCCAATTCCTTGGACACACAATTACTTCCAACGGAGTAAAACCAAACCCAGATAAAATAAGCACCATCCAAAAAATAGAAATACCTAAAACTCCGAAGCAAATTAAAAGCTTCCTAGGACTGACAGGGTATTATCGTCGATTTATAAAGGATTACGCTAAGATAGCGGGACCAATGACTAGAAATCTGAAAAAGAATGCAAAGATCGATGTAAACGATTCTGAATACAGAAAAGCATTCGAGGAACTCAGAGATTCTCTCATAATAGAACCTATACTGGCATACCCCGATTTCAATAAGAAATTCGTCTTAACGACAGATGCTAGCAATTACGCAATAGGAGCCGTCCTTTCCCAAGAAGGACACCCAATTAGCTACATTTCCCGAACATTAAATGATCATGAGAAAAACTACTCTACAACAGAAAAGGAGTTGTTAGCAATAGTGTGGTCAGTCAAATACTTAAGACCCTACTTATACGGTAGACCCTTTGACCTCAAAACAGATCATCAACCACTTAAGTGGTTACAGATAAAAAACTTAGGTAGAGATATTTCACCACGACTACAGAGGTGGATACTCCAGTTAGGAGAATACGATATACACATAGAATATTTAAAAGGTACAAGCAATACTGTAGCTGATTTCTTGAGCAGAGAAATAAAAAATACAGATGAAATAAATATGATAGAGGATGAAGAATCAATGCAACTCACAATCCATTCCCAACAAGAAGAAGCGAATGATCATTTCCCTATTAAAGATAGTGCAGTAAACATATTTAAACAGCAAATAATATTGAAAGCAGGAAACGGACTTCAAAAAGGAAAAGGAAATAACAGAATATGTATAGGAATAAATGAAATTAACAAAAACGAATTCAATAACCGTTTGATTCCCCTAATAGACAACAAAAATACAGGAATATATACAGATTTGTCAGACACTGAATACAACTTGCTTCAACAAAAATTGATAGAGTTATTTGGAACAAGAATAAAATTCCATAAATGTCGGTACCTTGCTAAGGATATGAAATCAGAAGAAGAAACGATCAAACAAATAAAACTGTACCATGAAAAAGAAACAGGACATTCTGGTATAGAAGAAAACTACAGAGGACTTAGAACTAAAATTTATTTTAAAAACCTAAGAGAATTAATAAATGACGTCATTAACAGCTGCAATATATGTAAGCAGTCAAAATACGACAGAAGACCTGTAAAAGAAAAATACCATCTAACGGAAACCCCTAAAGATATCAATGAAATTGTACACATAGATATCTATTGTATAGCAAAAACAAAATTTCTCACCTCAATTGATAAATTCAGTAAACTAACTACAACCACGTATGTTCCGAATGTTTCACATGAAACCTTAGAAGAAACTATTTTACAGATAATAGCCGTGAACGGAAAAGCAAAGCGATTCGTGATGGATAACGAATTTAACTTTCCTAGGATAATAAAATTATTAGAAGATCTCGAAATAGAGACCCATTTTACGAAGCCAAACAGTCATACAGGGAATTCTGACATTGAAGTTTTTCACAGAACGTTGGCGGAGAAAGTAAGAACAATACTTAATGGAAAAGTTAATCCAACCGTACATGAAATTCGGAAAGCAGTGCATAAAGCAAACCTTTTTTATAACACATCCATACATGCAACAACCAAACAAAAACCATATGATATTCAAAACGGAAGAATCATTAAAAAACCACTTTATGAACTCATGCTCAAAAATAAAGAAAAAATCATAAATAATCTTAATAAAAATAGAGAAGAGTACAATGATAACAGAACCGAAGGCTTTGTAAAGAATTCAAGAGCAGACCGTCATAAAACACAACCGAGATATAAGTTCAGTAAACTCAACAATCAGCATACAACGAATATACAAAAGGAAAGAGTCACCCGATCGAAGAACGATGAAAACCTAATAAAAACTAACCAGAGAACCAAACATTCTCGAAGTAGATGAAATATACTCAGTTCAATCTCGGAAGTCCAACAATAAAGACGTGAAAGAAAAAAAAAAAAAAAAACAAACAAAATGAAAATCTTAATACTAGCTATACTATTGTCAACCACAGTTTTAGTAAGGAATAAAATAATTATAGAAGAAATCAATAATAGCAACGGTTACTCGGTAATTCGATACGATCAAGTGGAAGTGGTTAATAAATACAGTTCAATAGTACATTTAATAAATGTTACGGAAATAAGTTCAGTTATAAAATTGATTAAAGAACAATGGTTAAATCAAAAGGAAGTTTTGTTAAAAGCACCATCAGATAAATCCTATATAACAATCGAAAGAGAAATAGAACTGATCCAGGGAGAATTGCAAAGTGTTAGAGGACACAAACAAGGAAATCTTAAAAGAAATGTTAGGAGTTTAATTAACTTAGGAGGTAGAGCACTCAATGTTTTATTTGGTACCATGGACGATGAAGACAGAGTAGAAATCGAAAACCAAATTAAGATTTTAACTGAAAATAACCATCACCTTATAAAAAACAATAATATTCAATTAAAGATAAATCGCCAGATTCAAAATGAAATAGAAATTTTAAGAAGCGCAGTTTTAACAAAAACCAAGCATGAATTAGGATTTCAGTTAGAATTTCAAATGGCCGAGAAAAGACTAGTAGTGTTAGAATACCTACGTAAAATAGATAAAATTAAAGAATTAATAGAAAAAATACAAAATATTATTTTAGCTAGCCGATTACAAATTATGACGACAAGCTTACTAACCACAGAAGAAATTCAAAACTTTGATATAGATTTACGTAAACTAAAAAACATTAAACTTTCAGTTGGAGAATATTCAGATGATCTTGTAATTTTTATAATTCAAATACCGGATAAAATCTATACCTTTGATAAATATTTTTACACTCCAATCCCAAACGAAGAATTTATAGAAATAGATACTAAAGAGGAAGATATGATAAAAAATAATAATACATTTTTAAAATTTGAAAATAATAAAGAACTCAGACACCTAAAACCTATAAAAAATTGTTTAAAGAAAAAGGATTGTATGACGAAAATTAATAAAGAAAATAATGTAATTCTAGAATTAAGAAAAGGCGTATTATTAATAAAAAATAGTAACACAAAAATTAACAGTTCTTGTGACGAACGTAAAATAATAGCGATAAAAAGAAATGTACTTATTCATTTTGAAAATTGTAAAGTTGTTATAAATAATGAAGAATATGAGAATCAAAGAAATATTGTAAAACAACCAATTAGTATTGACTTAGAAGACATGTTAAACTTAACGACAATAACTAATAAAAATATAAGCTGGAATGTTACAAAAATTGATAATCTTGATAAAATAATGGAAAGATATTCAAATCACTCAAAAGCTCACTTCAGTATACATGGAATTGTAATCATTGTAATCATTGTCATAATTGTAGTATTGTTTAAAAGATTGTTCCAGGAGAAACAACAAGCTAAGGGGGGAGGAGTTATGTTAGGAACACACAACCCTGTCGACGATCACACCAAATCGAGTAATACAACACCAGTAGAGGGACGACTATTCCTCTAATCACTGAAAGGGCAAGTGTCCACTTTCAACCCCAGCTGCAAACAATAAACTCTATGAGTTATAACCGACGCATCGAGTAATACAACACCAGTAGAGGGACGACTATTCCTCTAATCACTGAAAGGGCAAGTGTCCACTTTCAACCCCAGCTGCAAACAATAAACTCTATGAGTTATAACCGACGCCACAACCTAATCTAGTTCATCGTTATCTGTAAACATAAACTAGATGATGTATGACGGACGCCGTAATCTTAAGTAGTATATAAGAACAAACTCTTGTAATAACAGTCAGTCAGATTTTGTCAGCGTAAATGAGCAGATCGGCTCAAGTATTAAATAAACATATATTTTTTAAACAAATTGTGTTTTTTTAATTTAATTCGCGCGCGGTTCTACCAAATTAGAGACAACACGGCGGCTACTATTGGGTGCGGCCTCGAACGACGTTATCGTCGTCGTAGCAGAAGTCGTTGTCGGCTGTAGATAGAAATCTAAACTTGTTAACAAAAGAACTTTTTACGATCGGCAGGAGGTTGTAAATATTTTCAAGTTAGAAACGAAATTGTGTGCGGTGCACCTTATTGTGGAAGATCTCTTCACTTGATCCTGATATAACTTGACCATTTCTCTGCACTGCAATAACTAATTGAGTAGTTACTGAGGGAAATGGTCAAGATAGTGGACGGACTTTAGAAACAGGCTCTGGACGGTTGGTCTGTATAGCAGAGTGAAACTTGACGTTTACGATTTTTCTTCGCTTGAATGATCGCGAAAGTGGTTTATACGTTGACCTGACTTATTTGGGATTCTGCTGTCTTGCCGAATCAGAGGAAGGAAGGGTTTCAGGCTGCTTTTTAATTTGTATTTGGGTTTGGTCTTTGAAATAGGGGTATGTGCATGTGCACATTAATGAAGCTCACCATAGGATTGGTTGAACATTTTTCTCAGTAAAGCAAGGCAGAGTCTTCAGAATGCGCATTTAGGACAACTACGAGTACACTCTTGTAGGGTATAGATTGGCTTCGTACAACTCATCCATGGCCATCTAATAGCCATTTATCAACCGAAGATTTTATCCATCCGCCACTGGGTGGTTCCGCAAAGCCTTTTATATATAGTATCTGACATCATTAAGAACACAACTTCTTCTTTTAAAAGAAACATATTCCTACCCTGTTTTTAATTGAAT
Source organism: Cheilosia impressa (assembly GCA_948293265.1). Classification (NCBI taxonomy): domain Eukaryota; kingdom Metazoa; phylum Arthropoda; class Insecta; order Diptera; family Syrphidae; genus Cheilosia; species Cheilosia impressa. The sequence continues at coordinate 41,640,100 of OX411882.1, read as the reverse complement.
GAGATGTCCATGGATGAGTTGTCCTAAAAATCTTGGCTCGTCTTGGGTATGGATGAATTGTTATGAGCGACTTGTGTCATGTCTTGTCATCGAATTTCTATCTCATCGTGTCTTTTAAGTCATTGGACCCTTCCTGCCTTGTAACCTCTTTTAAAAGGGATAGAGACGACGATCTGCAACCTGTTTTACTAATGATATTGCTTATTAGAAGTTGCGGGCTGCCAGTTTCGCCATTTCCTCTGCGAAGCATCTTATATAACTTGACTGTGCTCTTTGTGTCAAAATTTAGTTAGTTGCTGGAACCCATAAGAACTCACTTGATAAAAATCATAAGGTTCGGGGCGATTAGGCAGCATTTTGAAAAAGGACTATTTGCTTTGAAAATATGCTCTTCAGGCGAGTCAATGCTTGTACATACCATTTGAGTGGAAAACGTCACAATTGGCGACTAGTTCATGGCGCTATTTTCTATTCTAGGAAGCGCTAATTGAGATTTTTACTCTTCTAAAATGGACGTATAATATGCTCCTCAATACATTACTTCAGAAGTTTCTCAGTTCAAATTTTTGCCTCCCCAACTCCGCCTCATATTGTTGTTCCAAAACTATAATTTTACACATCCTTGAGACGGAAATCAGCGTCATTTTGAAACAAAACGGACGCGATTTAAATTTTCCATAAAAGGCCAGCAATTACAAGCCTACCATCATGCAACTAAAGACTAACTGGCATCTCTCCTGGCATCTCTCCCTTCCTCGGCTTTCTACATCCATCACACAGATATCTTCCTGGATTCGAAAATGGTATCACACACGCATAAGTATATACATACTTGCTGGCGTGCATAATCTGTTGCCGCCGCCAACAACTTACAACATTGTTGCAAATTCCCATCAACGTCAGTGTCAGTGTCAGCTATATATGCACACACTCATGTGTGCTTCTTCTGCTCCGCACTTAAAACCCCATCGCCAATCACTAGCATCAACCAGATACTCGTATGCATGCATCCGTTGTGCTCCACTTTTAAGCGCACACGCACACGCCTATATCCCCAACCGATACGAAGGTGATCAGTGATCTTCGCCGCGCACCGATCACGATCGCCAATCACAGGTGTTGGATGGAATTTATTATGCGCCGCAACAGGAAAAACACAAATGCAATCATCCTGTTAATATCGCTGAGACTAAGCCTCTCTTTGGTGACTTAGTGCAACTCATTGCGCGGGCAACTCTGCCCACATGATCGCCACTGAAACACTCCAAACGCAGTATGTATCTGCTTCTTTTTTTGGCGCGATTCTAATCACCTGATTGCGTGAATGAAGTCAAAGCGTGAAGCATGTGCTCCATAAAATGCTACAATGGGGGAGATCTATCGGATTAGCGCACCACATACGAGAAGAGCAGACTTGTGCACCATCGATCCCAACACCTCCTCTAGAAAAGGAAGACATAAAAGCGGGTATGCTTGTTCGCACAGATACCAGCCAGCATCTCTCTGCGGAACTGCCCAAACATGGCTAGCAAAAAAAAGAATGAGTAAATTACAAAACAACATCTACAGCCATGTATCTAGCATCTATGAATGCAAGGTCGTTTAACTGTATAGCCAGCAACGCGCGCCACCACAGAGACAGAGAGAACCTAGAATGTGCGGTGGAGATGGAGAGCTTGTACAAGGATTGAGATATTTCGTGTGCGCGGGGTATCCAATCGAGATAACACGGCAGTGCCGTCCGCTATACGAAGGAGGCTAGGCCTAAGTGTATATAGATATAGTCACGAGAATGGATTTTATAATTCTATTCCATTTGCACTGTGCAGTGTGTGTCACTGGGAAAACTGAGGCTGCGCTAAAAGTTGGAAGAGTTACGAAGACAAAGGATGTCGTAATGGGAAACGAATGCCTGCATTTACAGTTTGTTGTGACATTTTCTAGTGAGAGGAAAGTGTGTCAGGACGTGCATGTAGACACAGTGGGTGTACCATACAGTGAGGGCACATGTTTACATGAGGATGAGTTAGGAAGGTTACATAGAATAAATGCGTAGTATAAGTTTATTACGTTGAAGTTCACGAATCTGCGCACTTGCTAGCTGTCTTAATAAACATGGCCTGAGTTTTCCCTAATTTCATTCAGTTTTCTAACAATCTCCATTCCACTGCTCCAACTGCGGTCGGTCACTCCAATAGGTACTTTTAATATGCCATACTTACTCTTGATCTGCGCACTTCCTAGCTCTCTTCATAAATATAGACTTTTCGTTTAAAGTCGTACAAAAAAAAAAACAAACTAGAATAACCCAATTTTTTTATATTTTTGTCGGCTTATGGGTTGAATTAAAATAAAAAATGTTATTAAAAAAATCCAAAAATTATTTCTTGCACTTGATGGATTTCCCGGTGAATCGGGTCTTAAAAAGGCAGAAATCCCTCGATCCGTAGCTGCTGGGATCACCTCACTCCATGAACGCACCCGCAATGGTAAATTTCCCTCCAACAAATTACTTTAACTAAATGCAATCCAAGTTCCCAACCCGTACACTCACATGGTTCCAGTAGAAACTATACTGAAGGCGAATTCCGCCCCGTTTCGTTCAGCCGATTCGATTTTCACCATAACCGTAGACGCGCACCCTTCTAGCGTTCGGAGAACTTAATTCCGCCAGCCATTTTGTTTAGCTCAGTTTTGACAGTAGTAGTAGTAGTTGCACAACTCGAAATGAAATTCACCAGAGCAAAACAAACAAAACCGCAGCAACAAAAGAAAAATCTAAAAACTCCATCTCTGTGCTTGTCTCATTTCCTCTTTCAGTAGCCATTTACGATTCCATCGAAAATCGCGTTGTTGCGGCTGAAAATCTGCGTTTTGCTGTCGTCGTGTTTTTTTTCTTTTATTTGTTTCTGTTTTCTGTTCAGCCATACAGATTTCGCACGAAAAAGAACCAAGACAGATCTCTGCGGATTGTAATTTTCTTCACCTAATTTTCGCTTTTAATTAACATTTTATTAAATTAATTCAAAAAATTCGTTTGTGCTATACCAGTTGTGACATTTCTTTTTCGACAATTTATTCGGTTCAGTTCGCCGGAGCGGTTGTGGTTGTGTTGAAATTTTCATCGTTTCTGTGTTTTGTGCTTCATCTTTGAGAGTTTTCGCAGCTCAGTCCACGTTTGATGTTTTTCCCGTGTGAATGAAGTAAATTTAATTAAAACTAACGTCCACTTGTAATTCAAGTGGATCCGCGAAAAATGTGGCAAACTTTGTGATCTCTGTTCGGAGAGAATTCAAGGATTTCCATCTGAAAACAAGGTGAGTTATCGATGTTAGATATTTCGTTTTTGTAATTCCCCACTTTGAAAAGTCTGACTCATTCCAATTCCAATCGAAGCTAAAAAGGAAACACGTCATCCTTTGCCACTGCAAGTGATAAACTCGCGTAAAGTCAAACTGGAAAAAAATCAATGCAATTCCAGATTTCACTTTCGCAATCGTCCTCGGACACATTGCTTTATTTTTTTTTTGTTATTGTTTGCAATGTTTGCCTCGTCGATTTTAAAGTTAGAATTTCATTCCTATTGGATTTTAGAAATTTTTGTGGGAACTGGGAACAGTGCTAATGCATTTATCGTCGCCCTAAAGTGCTGACTCAATTGTTTATATCACGTTTCCATGTTTCTCTCGGTTTTTGTTTGTCTGGTAAATTTTCCTTGGGCGGGTTTCATTGGACTTTGTTTCTGTACCCATGACATTGGGGTCAACGTTTGCTTTAATCACATGGAACTGGCTCTGGGCTCAACTTGATACTGCTCTTAAGCTGCAGGTTCGAATGGTTTACTTTTACCCGTAGCGGGGTCAATAGAAAACAAACAAAAAAAGAAAGTCAGCTAACAGGTACAGAACCTACTTTGGGATGTAAATAATGATAATAATTTTCGGGGATAACCTGTTTAGCTGAGATGGAATTCGATTTCTAGTTCTGCAGCAGGTGGAGATGCTGAAAAGACTCCTACTATGCGGGATAACTGTGATTATTTGTAGGTATGTATCGACAAATTAAGTTACCATCTCTAATTTTTAAAGTTGTAAATACCTGCAGTCGGCCTGCTGTTTTTACTATTTGTAAATAATGCTCTTAAAGAACGTTACCTCGCTGACAGATTCGTCGATTTGGCACTAGCATTAACATTAGTTTTCGCTCAGCAATCTAAACATGATATAGCTGTCTTAGACTTTGAGACGACATGCAGTTTTTTATTAGCTAAATTGCACAAGCTAGTTTCATTACTCTCTCATATCGGGTTGTTCCTATAGTTACCAAGAAGTGCGTTTCTATAAATAGGTACCGCTCTCTACTTTTAAGCACTTAGGCTCTCCTGCATGTCCTCCGATATACCTACAACACAAACACAACCACCGATCAGCTTCATCAAACCGAATCATCGCCATTTCAATTGCATTACACCGACAAACTCAAGTGTATTGCATAAACTCCTAACATCTTAAGGCGATCTTCGTTTGCATCCCACAACCGAGTAAATTTATACCGCCAACTTAAGTACACATCGCCTTACACTCTGTCAATTGGTTTAAATTAAATTGTTCATAACAGCGAAATGTATTTACACCGAAGAAACAATAACAAATCCATCTATTCCGCGCAATTGATTCGAATGCAAATAAATATTTTTGTTTGCTTTCGTAAGCGCTAGGGCCACTTCAAGTCTACCCCCGCCCTGCTTCTCGTACTGAAGTGACACCTGAATGTACGTAGCCTCTCCCCTTACAACCCACAAGATCTTATCGTAAACAAAAAATATATAACTTTCCGATCAGAATAAGGTAACTCATAGCCCAGACAATTGAGCCAATTGAATTTGCATTGAACCGGGGAGCGGTGGCCGGCGGACAGATTGAAATATTTCGCAAGCCGACACTTTGTGTAATAAAGTCGTTAAACGGGGGGTTGTAATTCTAATAATGAATCCAAAAGCCGGCCAAAAATGTCTCCACGCATGGTTGCATGACAGGACGTCGTCAGCATAGGTCATTACTTTTAGTATACCTAACACTCATGCAATTAGTAAATGTTACGTCGTTGGATATGGGCTATATGATGAAAATGGGTCATAGCTAAGCCCTACCCAGTCCAAAAAAAAACAAAATCTTTGCCACTTTTCAGCGGTTAAATGGAACAAAGGAGAAAAAACACAAAATAGCCAGCGATTAAATGATCAACAAAATTCATTGAAGCTGATGAAACGCATGAGTACGTGCGCCGCCGTTGTGCTGCGAATTGGCGCATAAAACCAAATCACGAAGCAATCTAACCAACCAAGCACCACATCATCATAGCATGAATCAGCAATGTGTGACGATGCGGCAGGGTAGGGCATATACCTGGTGCTTGAGCTCCCAAAGCCTGAAGGTGTTTGGGGGTAGCCACAATTTCTAGATCAAGTAAAAATCGAAATTTTTTTCTTTTTTTTGTTATTTTTCAAGTAACGTGTAGCTGTCCGTTTAATGATGGCCGCTTTGTCACAACTGTCAGGCCGTCAGCTGTGGTTACATTTGAAAATCAATAGACGTAAAAATATTGAGGTGAAGTTGAGAGGATTGAAGTTAGCTGTGGTGTGATGGAGTGGGTTCAACTGGAGGGTGTTTGATGTGTGATGTAAGCGGCTTTGGTTATGCAGACTTGATTGCTGGGAGGTATGTGGGTTAACCTTGTCATGTCTAGGAGTGGAAAGGCGAAGCATATTAGTACTTAATGACGCGAAAAAGTTCTTCTAACCATATGGTGGTTTTTGTTTGAAAAGCGGGCGTGGCGCCAACATATTTTTTTCATTGATTTTTCCGTCTGAGTTTTACAACTTTCGACAGTAGGTCGGGTCGTTTTTTTTTTATTTAACCCAAAACGAGAATTGAATATTAAACGCATCAATTTTAGAAAACGCGTCCAATCGCACATGGTTAAACTTGGAACTACATTTATGGTGACATTGATCTTAATGCAATAGTGTACTTGGGAATGGTCGGAATACCACTTGCAATTGGGAAAGCCTATGACGAATGGTTTCTAATCTCTCGCCTGAATATAAGTAAATTTGCATCTCCAGCCATATCATTTTCATTTTCAAAAGCATTCTCGCTTACTCACTGCGTGATTCCCTTTTAAATGCAAAAATTCCTCTTTCGAGTGCCCTTCGATGACGCATTTGCTGCGAGGTCGTTCCATATCCCAAAAATACTCGTACTTTCTGGATGTCTTCCAACACAGCCCAACTGAAAATGCAAGTACAAGTGGAGAGTATGCAAATAGATCGCGCGACCAGCAGTACATTTGCCAGTACCCGTATACGCATCTGTTTTTAGCCTTCTTTGTCGTCAGACTCTCCTGATTTATACGCAATTTAGTCATTTGCGGTTTGAACTTTTTGAATAAATGAAACACTTGAAATGCAAGTTTAATCAGAGCTGAGTCATTCACAAAATGAGACTATCTGTAGCGGCCTTTGTTAAATAGCATTCATTGACTTATCGGTCAATGTAGCGAGTAGGTAGCCATTATGGTTGCTGAACAATCACTACCTCGAACTGATAGCACGTCGATTTTGTGTCGGTCATCATGTTTTCTGAAATATTCATAGCCACGCATTATGTATATATTAAAAGTTTTGTAATCAGCACGTGTAATGGAGGTCGTACGAATGAATTATTAAATGGTTGCCTATAGTGGAATGTGTTTTTCTTTTTGCTGGTGATAAGAATTTTTAAATTTCTTCACGAACCAGAACTTTTTTTTTGTTTTGTTAGATAGGTATCTACTCTGTCTTGGATATTGTACATTTTGTATAGCAACACTTAACATTTACCCAGTCTTATCTTATTATGTTTATTAGTTAACGGATATCTATCTCTGTTTAGAGGTTTAGAGGATGAATATTATAAACTGATGTTTGGAATAGTTGGCCCACTTGTAAATTGCACTTTGTAATCAGTTTTGACGGGATCCCGAATTCACACATCGTCATATACATGCGGCTATAACGTCGATAAAAAGGTGGTGAGTCTTGCACTTTTTTTTCGGGTTCAAGTCGGTACTAAGATTACGAAGTGGGGTTTGTTCCTGTGCCAATTGCATCTGGAAGGCTTAGAGATTTTATCAAAATCCTACACAAAGTGGGCGAAAAAAATAACAAATTATCAATACGGCGTCAAAATAGATAAAAAGTTAGTCGCCTTTCAGCGGCCTTCCACAAAACGTCTTTAGAAAAGAACCATTTTTTATCAGTTCTCACGCTGGTTGATGTATAGATGTGCAATAGAGGGAATTGAGTGCCAAACTTATCAAAATCGGCTCTCAACTGACCGATTAGAGCCGACTTGTAACGACTTATGGCAAGGGGCTTTCTAATTTTGTCGAAATGGAAATAATCTCCACAATTTGCAAGTGTCGTTTCGGTGTAAAGGAAGAGCCATAAGCGGATTATATAGGCTTAAGTAAGTGTCAAACAGAAGAGCGCTTAAAGTTCTTTGAAATGTGCAACTACATGGTCCTATTTTGCTTGCAGCACACAACTTCGATTTCATCGCCCAGTATCCCATTGTTCAAAGTTTTTGTAAGTTTAAGTTAATGCTGAGAGAATAGAAATTTTAAGAGGACTGATAGACAAACAAATATTAGCATCGATGATTTCCAACCTCCGGAACGGAAGAAGAAGAAGATAAGTGGATGCTAAATTTGTTTCAAATAAACCGAATTTCATCTGCGTGATATAACGGCTTCAGTGAGCAAGGTTAAGATGAACTGAAACATAAGGGACTTTCCAAATTTACCTCTCATCAATAAAAAATGACTGCGGCACAGTTGGTTTGAAAAGCAATTCTTCTCCATAAATTCAATCAATCAACAGAACATTATCCCACCAGCTGCTTGTTTAGTCTATACCTATACCCATTTATATCAACGTTGCTGTCAATTTGGTTTTGTGACACTTGTTAGACTCCATTCCGTGGCTGTACAGCTTCAGCGTATGACCTTTGAAATATCGCCAACAAAATTTTCCGTATCGCAGCACCACTCTCATCAACTTTTTCTCATACGATGCGAAAACAAAAGTTGCCAAGGTCGCATAATATATTCGACATTTTGCTGAACAATTTTGATAGCTTGCGCTCCACACAGTTAATCACTACTGGCGTTCGGCTCCGTTAGCTTTAATTTTTTTACGGATAATTTGACTCGTTTTTATTTTCCTATGTTCGTTAATTATTTCGATTTCAGTTCAGTTAAACATAGTAATTGGGTCTTCCTCTCTTTTTTTTCAAGTCAATGGTTATAATCTAATTGTTAGGAAGTGGAAAAAAAAGAACATGTCATATCGGAACGTCGTGACAGTACAGTCACGTTTTTGAAAGTTATCTTCGTATTTTTATATGGTAAAAACTAGCTCTTTTGTGTGATAGTTGCATTGTTGCTGTTCTATTCATCGAAGCCAATTTCATATCCGAATTTGTAAGTGTGTTTATGGTAGACTCTCACTTTTCATCGACATTGCTATTGATTCGGAATTGGTTTCCCAAAATGGAAATCTTTCCAACTATTATAGACATAGCAGCCGACATGACATTTGCCGGTGTGGTGTGCTGTTGCATAAGGGGAAAAAAGTGAAAAACAAAAATCGCTTACAGCTCGTACATAAATCAAATCCTATATAGAGAGTGTATGTTACCTCAATGAATGGATTGAGCTTCAATTTGCGGTTGAGTCATGCACACTAAAAAGTTAACGAATATATTATAGTTTTGGATTTTCTTTTCCAACTTAAACGGGCGTCTTAATAAATTATTACGCTGATGTCAGAGTCTGCAATGGGTTGTGTAAATATGCAAAATTTTGTAAAGAGATGAGCACACAGTGATGTAACACATACGAGTACTCACACTCGGAGGCTAGGCATGCAACGCAGTTAGAACCGGTTGGATACTTAGATTACTGGCTTGCAGTTGAGTATTTTTATGATCTGTGATGGTACAAGTGGTAGACTCATGGTCAAAACTTAAGTATCATTGACGACCAGACGAACCAGGCAGGTCTCACGATTCGATTGGGAGTGTAGGTCATGAAGTAATAGATTTATGTGCAAAGTTGTATGAGAAACTCTTCGGCGTAGATGGGAGATTTGAGGACTTTTCACGTGTATTGTAAATATGAAAGTTAAACATGTGGGGGATCATGCAAAGTTAAGATGACGCATGGAGTCTTATTATTGAAAGTGGCACATTAGGTTAGTTGAGAAGTGTGGTCGCTCTCCAATTCTTTGCTTTGTAGGAAATTGGTTGCCACAGGATAATAACTAATTATTTATCATACGCTTCCCTATTTTTAAAATTCAACCAAAATCCTGCAGTTAAAGAAGATGTGACAAATGCTATTCGAATCCCAAAATCAATAAGCGGTAACCTATAGTATTCCTTTTGCTAAGCAAAGCAGCATGCTTTGCGGTCGAAATTCGACGCACCCGATTGTGTTTTTTTAAAGAGCAAGATAGAGCCTCCTTATTCAGAAGATCTGATGGGTGTCAAATGCACTAGCCCCTTTCTTAGTATTTTGTGGTCACTGAATGGGTTCTTAGCCCGATGAATGTTGCCCATAGTTAGGGTCACTTATCATTGTCCGATAACGTTGGCCAATATATGTAACTAAAATGTAAAATTGTAAAAAGTAGAACTGCTTATGTCATACCAAACAATTGACTACGGTGAGTGCAATTGAATTTAAAAGCCGATAACTAGGGTCAGAAAAAAACCCCTTCTTAAAATGAGTTTGAATGGTAGGTACGTAGGTGTTCTTCTGGTGAAGCTCTATTTACGAATAACAATGCTAAAACATAAACGTAAAAGAAGTGACAGCACAGTTTTAAAGACATTTAAAAAATGTTGAAAGATCCACCAGTCTCAAAAAGCACCACATCCTCCACGTTATGATGTCGTTCAGTTGAGCCTTATGTATAGCATCATATATCTATCTTTTTGGAAGGGTAGCTTAATTTTAACCTTTAGTTCCATTGCCAAGGGCCACTCTCAATAGTTTTGGCAAAGACCGTTTTGTAAAGCTTCTCTTGTGGTACACTTGTGGTACAAGAGCAATCATACTCCTGATTTTGTGGTATATGGTACTTTATTCAATATGTTACAAGGTTGCACCCCTCTTTTTCTATAACATTTTCCCGTCACAAGGAATTATGCTAATTAATGGGGGAACTAAATGTGCTAACAAAACAACAACTGGTTAGTGGTATTTATATGTAAGAGTTAACAACAAAAGTCATCGTCACCCTTTTATTCATCTATCCCACCCCTTGTAACTAACAAAAACTTTCCCTCTGTACATTAGCTGTATAAGTAAACGCAAGCTGCACTAAATTTCCACTAACCAACAAAACTAAAGTAATCTCACTAAAAAAAAAACAAAAAACAACAATCTCCTCGTTAGTCGACCGCCAAACTACAACAAAAATTTTTTTATTTCTTTTTCTTTCTCTTTTTATGCAGGATGAGAAAAGTTTGGACATAATGGGTCAATACAAGCCAGAAATTTTCTGCTAAGATCAAGCTTAAGAAAATTTACGCAAAAAAACAAGCAAAACAAAAAATAAATCTCATTTTAAAAAACACAAAAAAAAAATTTAAATCAAAGAACAAAAATTAATTAAAAACACGAATAATTCTCAAAAGAACAAAGAAAAATAATCACAATTACTTAGAGAACAAGGATAACCGAACAAAAAAATACATCACCTTTATTTTTTTTAAGTTCTTACTCTTAATTTGCATATTTTTTTGTGAAAATATTCTCTACGCATTCATCACTTATTATACAAAAAAAAAGTCTGCTTACATCATAAAGTCGATCGTAAAAACTCCGCTGTACTTATGTTTTTCTTAAAAAATTTTAAGAAAAACAAAATTCCACGGAGTGAAGCACGATAGGAGCTTTCTTATTGTTTATTGCCAGGTAAGAAACAATCATCAAATAGAAACATTTATATGCTTTAAACCTTTATATAAGTTTTTCTTTTGTGTATTTTTATCGCTTTATGCTTTAAGTATATTTATTGCTTATTCGTTGTGTGACTCATATTCATTATTATTCTTACATACACGTCTAATATTTTTGTTTAAAAGTTAAAAAAAAAAAAAACGTATGTTGCCTGCTATCTGACATAATTAACTTCGTAATTGAGGTAGCTTGAAGTGTACCCTAGTTCAGGTAAATTAATGTTCTGTAATTATTTACACTTAGCTAGGTTAGGGCAACACAACAAATCGTCGAGTTATCTCTGATAGCGATAGTTTTTGTCAATAGGTATTGAATAACAACAACTTCCGTTGATCCACTTTAACTGACGTGTTCGTTTTCACATACCTTGCCCGAGTGGGTATATCGTTCTCTGAATCTAGATGCTATCTAACTAGGCAATGCCGCTCGGTGAACTTGAAGTACCACTACTTGTTGAGAGCGCTTTACAGAAGTAGTTTGGAAAAGCAGCTCTGCGTCTAAAAAAAAATAAAGCTTGCAAGAAGAACCATTATCTTGTTTGCCAACATAGCAAAAAGTGGATTTAACCGGGACAGCTAAGAGCCTGATGAAGCTCAACTAATTTCCAGACCATAGACAGTTGTCTATGCTGAAGTATACCAACAAAAAATGTATAGCCATTACTCATACTCATACAGTATGTGAACGGATATTAAAAAAAAAACTATTAGGAAATGCAACCCCTAAAGTAGATTCGTAACACTGCAGCAGCCAGTTATTGACATTTACATTCCGCTTGATAGATTATACAAAACATTATTAGCAAATCCAATCGGCTTGATAATTCGGCTACTAAAACCAATAATTTCCGAAGATCTGTGATCGGAAAGGTTACCACAAAAAACTCGAACAGCAAAAATCCCATGGTTTCCTCAAAAGGTTCTTAGCTAACAAAGACTAGCTTACGATTGATCGTTACCAGCACCCAACGTCGAAAAGTTAAACCATGATGAAGATAATTCCGAGACCGATATCGAGGTAAAATAGGTATTGTTAAGGCGTTCAACCCTTTAAACAGAAAATCCCTAACTTATCCGAGGAGTCAGTACTAACATCAAACATATATATATATATACCAACTTAGCTTAGCTAATAAGTCAAATATCCTCGCGGCTTAGTAGGTACGCGTATCTTAGCACCCAAAAATTCGAACCCCAGCTTCAGATCAATTTCTAACAAAGTTCTTGTATTTTTCTCTCTCTTTGCAGATGGCTCATGTTGTTGGCGTGCCGAAGCGTGATCCATGCCAGAAATGTAGTCTTCCAGTGTTTCTAGCCGAACGCTTGACCATCGGCAAAAGAGTCTATCATCGTACGTGCCTAAAGTGTGCTCGCTGTAGCTCCCAACTTACACCGGGCAGTTTCTATGAAACCGAAGTCGATGGCGAGTACTGTTGCGAGACATGTCCCGACGAGGAGACGACCCTGGAGGTCGACACGGAAGTTGTGCTAAGAAATCCACCACCAGAGTCAAATGATGCGGAGATCGCTGCTCGGCCTAAAACAACTGTCCGCAGTTCGATCGCAGATCGTTTGGCATTCTTCGAGAAGAGTAAGAAGAATGATTCCTCTGCCAGTAGTAGCAGTAAACTTCTTCAGAAGAGTCTCAGCGATGAGGAAAAGACTAAGAGCTTGAAGAAGATTAGCGGTGGCGAAACTTCGGCGCCGTATAAAATGAATTCTGCTCTCAGTAGTTTTATGAATGCCACTCTGGATGAAGCCGACGGTGGTTCTGATGAAGACAAAAAGGACGTGAGTTTGAATTCAGCACCAATGGACACTTCTGAAAGTCTCGCAACCAGCAGTGATTCTGAAGATGACGAGGAGGAAGATGATGAAGAGAAACCACCTGAACTCCCTACCACCCTTCCACCTCGGCCAATGGAATCAAATACGTCGACCTTGGAACGAGTAAAAGTGCCTGAAACCACTGATCTACTGAAGCCATTTACATCGACAGCACAGATCACGTTGAAGACAGTTGAGGAGACACAGCCTGCCAGCACCAAGCATGACGATGATAGCAAAATTGAGAAGGCCAATGATGATGCACAAGTAGAAGAACCCCCATCCACCACATCAATGACCATTGCCACAACAGCAGATGATCTTAATCTAAGTAAATCTAAATCTAATTTTGTTACCAAAGATAATACCGAACATGATGAGCAGATGAGAACAACAAATGCGACAATAGTTGTGGAATCAACCGAATTGCCGCCACCAACGTCGTTGCCCGAAGAAACTGAAACTACTGCTGCGGGTCCAGCAGAAGATATAGTCCAAGAGCACCACATGGAACAACAAGAGGTGGCCGAACAAAAGCCACAGACACCAGCATTAAGGGAGAAGCCACCTCTACGTCAACGACCAATAACACTTGACATTAAGACCAATTGCAACAGTGACATGACAACGACGATGATGGCCGGACATGAGGATGAGGAGACAACAAATCGCTTAAGTGTGGTGCGTGCTCGTCTACATCAATTCGAAGTAATTGCAAATAATAAGAATACTAACGATAATCTAATGCATAAAACCCCAGAGAACTCCTCTAGCGTTAACAATAGTAGTATTAAGTCAGAAGATAGCGATATCTCCAAACCAACTGCAGCAGCACTACACGAGGATGATGAAGCAGAGATGTCAGTGGAAACAGTGTCATCTGCATCCTCGCATGTAGTTGAAACTAAAGCAGAACAGGAGATGAAATCAGAAGAAGTGCCTAAAAATTATGAACATAAAGTAGAAATCGAAAAAGAAACAGAAACTGTGTCAATAGAGGAAACTAAACCTGAGCAACGGGAGAACGACACTAAGCCTGAACCAGCAGAAATTCTACAAACGAGTGTCAAGAAGATAGTTGCAGTGGACATCCAAGAAGTTGACGTTGAAGCAAAGCAGCCGAAAAAAGTCGAAGAGCAACCAACACAAACTACAATGGAAGTCGAACACCAAGACGAAGCAAGGCCCCAGATCGAAAAGACAGAGGAAGTGGTGCCGTTTACATCACCGGCAAAAGTCAACCTCGAATTGTATCCCGAAGAATTAAATCCCTTCAAGAGTGATGACGAGGATGATGATATTGCTCCCTTGCCTGTAGTTACACCAGCAAAGCCAGTAACACCCGCACCAAGGAGATCATTAAATGCTGGCACACCATCGTCGGCGAATTCTAGTAAGAAGGAAGACAAGGATCGCAGCCTAAACCCGTTCGATAGTTCTGACGACGAAGTTGAAATGGAGAAGAAAGTGAAGCCACCACGCCCACCACCACCAAAGATTTCAAAGAATCCCTTTGGCAGCGAATCCGAAGACGGCGGCGACGAGAACTGCAACAGTACCAATGTGGCTAAGAAGGTACCAGTACCAGCGCCCAGGAAAAATGTGTAAGTGGATTGAAGTTGTTTTCGTGCTATCTTGTTGTAAATGAGTTGATGATCAGATTGAGTTTTGCCGTTGAATGCGAAGCTGGCCGTTTCAGTATAAAGAAACAGCTGTAGTCAGTTGTTCTTATTTTGGAAGAGGTTTACATGGCCTAGGCGCAGGTACAGCAGACGTTGCAGCCATAGCCCTATCGTTCTACCTTTAGCCTGTATCTAAACCATGCGTGCAATAATTGCTAAAGACAACAACTGAAAAATAAGTCTCACCTTAGGCGAAAGTTAAAAGTGCTGCATTCACATAAAACCCCTTGAGATCGCGCAGGAATATACAAAATAACACGCACCACTTGGTAGGTAAGTTAGGTCCGGACCGGACCATTTCAGGGTGCAATAAAATATCTTATTGCAAACACCTGCACAGCTTACTCCAGTCTCACCTCTAATGGGTAATTTGCACCTATTGCACGAAATCGAAATCTCTTGGAGTCGACACTTTAGTATTCTCTACTAAATTTTTTTTTAAATAAAATCCACTAATTTTACAAGAAAAAAAAAAATTTACTTGCACTGAAATATTTCTATATTGTTCTCAATTCTCTATGTCTCTCTAAAGTTATTAGATATTTTGTTCTTTTTTCGTTCATTTCTGGCCAAAGGGCTCGTGCAGTTTTGCAGTCTATTTTTGTGGACCAGGTGTTGTTGGTCTCTTTTTTGATTGTGTCGTTTATAATGCCGTATAGCGTATAGTATGTCAATCGGTGGCTGTATTGTTCATCGCTGACCCCAATCTTGCGAGCTCATCCACCTTTTCCCCTTCGACTGTCTGCGAAAATTGTTATGTTCGAGGATGGAATGTTGCTATTACGTCTCTGTCCAGCTGCCTTGTCTATTGCTAGTTTCTCTGCTTGAAAACGACGACTCGGTACGTATCAGCAATAACTCTCTGGAGAGCTTATTTGTTTGTACGAGTAAATTCCTTCTTTCTACAGGGATTTAGTCAAAAGTTCTCGTTCTTTTCTCCCATTTTCAGTACACCAACCCGCACGGTACGTTTACGTATAAACTGCTGAAAATTCGACTTATTCTTTCATTTATATAACAGGCACCGACAAAACAGGTTTCATTTATGTAACGTTGTTCCCATTACACCCATTCAGAATTCGGATGAGGAAATGGCTCTCCTCTACCACTCGTCGGTGCCTTATATAGTAAGACACGCGCCTCTTGACAAGTTGTTTTCCAATATACCCCTTGATATTAAGTATATTAATTGGGCACTTTAGACCGCACTACGGAATATTATCCAATCTGTACAGATCCTCGCAAGTGCGTGGGCGGTGTTCAGTGTATATATTAATAAATCAGTTTAATTGTATGGCGGCTCTTTCATTTTTATCATTTTCAGCCATATTAATGTGTTCAATTTCAATAAGCTAATGTGGGAGATCTGTTTACGCCATTATCACCACCTACGATCCCGTGGCTGGATTTCAGTTCTACACTAACGAGTTGATGTGCCAACGCGAGTTCTCAGCGTAAACCTTGATCGGTTATTCGCTTTGTTTGTACCAATTACTCTGGTTATAACATAATCTGCACATATATGTTGTATGAATTTCCATATTTAAAATTTGACTTCCTGCGGATATACAACACACGTTTGTGTGAATCATTCGACTTTTGCATCTCGCCACCTACTTGGTGTAGCGCCCACACACGCTCAGTGGATACCACACTCAATTAACTTGACTCTCCAGTAGTCCGTCAACCCGTAGTCTTTTCCCATTCAACTGTAATTTATCGCAAATAAACAGTAAATAAGAGGAGTCACATCAGACGCTCCTTGGGCGCAGTAAATTCAACACAGCAGCATCAATTTTAATCTCATTCCCTGTGAGCTGTCCATTGCTATTTCATCTGCTTTTATTTCTCGTTTAAGACGTAGATGATTTTACAATAGCAGAGGACAGTGCTGGTGATCGTGGGCTTAGAGATCCCATGAGTACATTGTGCACAGAATAATAGAATTAGAGGTGTGGACGATCCTTGTTAAGTTACGGATCAACTTTATCTATGTGGGCTGATAAAGATCGATCTTTACTTTCCCTGGTATTTCCTAATTGATCTAAATTTGAGTAGAGTTTGAGCAACTAGAACACCCTTTCCCGCGCACTTACGGTCCATTAAATGAATCACAGAAGTTGTGCAATGGACAAACGCTTGAGGTGGTTATTTGTTGCTTTTGTCACCTTGTACTCATTTTTTTTTGTTTCTTTGGGTCACCTAGATCACCACTAACTTAAACAATTAGTGCCTGTGAAATTTTCACTTTACTCGTTACTCACTATATTGTTGTGGCATCGTAAGGTTTTATAACCTATTTACAAGGTCTGCCGGCCAACAAATGGGAAGATTCACTATTGTCTTCGTTGAGTGTAAGTGTAAGTACATGTATAGGTGGTCAAGAGTTAAGTAGCATTTTCAGGCAGCTGGTAGAGATTGTTATCCAGGCAATTGAATCCCCGTTGTTCTGGAGTGCATTACCTGGGCCCTATCCGAAACTTAGACCATACCACGCTCTGTCATTGCCACATATTTCGCAATATTTACAAAATAATGTGTGTCAACATCTCAAACCAAGACCCAAATCCCCCTAGTCGTTTCACACTTCTCTGTACGGCTATTTTAGCCCCACGACGGAACCACCTCTAACAAGAATAATAATTTACGAATAGGCCTGAATATTTATTTTTACAATGCAATATCCATGCTACATCGTTCCAAATGATTCCCACTCCAATTGCACGCATCATTAGTTAAAGCTCTACAAACCACTGTTGCATAAATATCCAGATAATCGAGATTCAATAATATAATCGATTGCGTTCCAGTTCAGTGTCTGTCACTTGCACTCATTTGCATTTTTTTCCACATAATTTTATGCCAGATTAGAGTTGAATCTATTTTATGTCTTTGTTGAGAGGAGGTGTTGCTGGTAGTTGAAATATGATGCTTTTGCATATGGTCAAATATGCGCCTTAAGTGGCATAACAATGTGTCAACACTGTACCAAAATTTCCGTTAGCATTATGCAATCTAAGGCAGACGACACCTTTTACCTTAAGGGTAATAAAATGCCATTCACCACACGAATTAGCTCCACTCCACTTTCTTGGGTCAACAAAGTAGGTTTCGACAACGAAAACAGCTATCAGTGACCTCTATCTGGTGGAAAACTTCACTCAAGATGCAAAAGTGCATCTTACGCGTCCAATTAGTCAGTGCAGAACCAAGCAGTATAGACCTCTGAGACCTTTTGCAACGACAAAACACAAGTTTTTCACTCAATACACACACATAAATGGAGAGGCAGCTTGCACTATGGGAAGTGGTTCGGTGCGGCAGTGGCTATTAAAAATGCAAAACAGTTAGGCAAACCCATTCATCTAGCCCAGACCACATCTAACTACTGTAGTAGTACAACCTTATCGTGTTGAAGAAGCCCTCGTCTTGATCGTTGTGTTATTGTCTCTCTAGCAGCGTTTCGTGTTTCGGTTCATTGTTGTTCAACTGGTAATGGCGTTTGTTGGTGTCATTTAGGTGGATCTGGCTGCGCCTATTCTTCCTCCACACCACAGTACTAAAACGGCTACCGAGGCGTGCTGAGGTCTATTTTTCTCTTGAATTCTTCCGCCTATCATCGTCGTCATAATTGCTCGACAGTGCGCGGTTGTGTCTCTCTCGAAGAACCAAATTGGTTGCTGGATTATAATTGTTTGTTGCGGTGTTCTTGTTTGAATTGTCTTCGCTGTGTGACCACATTCGCTCAATAGGCTTCAGTGAGTCAGTGAAGTTGGCGGTGCTCTGTGCACAGGCAAAGAAGGGAAACAAAACGTGATTTTCATTTAAATTTCCTGGAATAGTTCATTGTTTCCGCTTGATTAGTGTCCAGCTATACTTCCCATTCCGGTATCAAAATAATAAACGGTTGCACGGTCGTCGCTCTGGTCATCAACCTATATTATTGTGTGTCTGTGCAAAAATGAATATCTTCTGGTTGTGTCGAAAATGCTAAAATACAAATACATTCCACCCCATAAACTCAGATCGCTCTCGCAAAATCCAACGCCAGAGCCAACACCTCGTCTCGGCCAGAAGCTACCGAATCACTATATATCGCCGCTCAACAACTCTGGTGATTTCTATGGAAGCAATTCGTCGCTTGGCAGTACCCCCTATAGTTTGCAGAGGAACGCCGATGTGCGTGGATCCAACAACTCGCTAACCTCGTCAACAGGGACAATTCGTTCGAGGAAATCTCGCAAAGCACCAGCTCCACCACCACCCGTTAAGGAGCTATTCCCCTCTACAGAGACCATTGACAGCAAGAAGTCATCGCCCTGTTCCAGCAATTCAGCCACCCCACATCAAGGCCGTAAAAAACGTCCAGCACCTGCACCGCCTAAGCCAGCACGACTTCTCGACCCAGCAATAGTTTTGGCAGCGAAAATCGATAACAACAACGATACCGGTCCAAAAAACTCGCTTAGTTACCCTCTGCAGAGTGATCTCGACAAGTTATCTGACGAAGAGAAAGCTTTGTTGGAGGGTAATCGCTTGGCGCGAACAAGCGAACAACATCACGAACCCGATGAGTATCTGGACAGTGTCAATTCGGTGCGAAAGTTAGTTCCACTGGACTTGAGTTTGGTCTCGGACTCGGAGGATCTGATAAAACAAAACGAAGACGACAATGTCGTCTACAGACGGACAATTGTTCCGCTAACCATTGCGTCACCAACACATGATGAGCCGGTGTTTCACGATCGCCAATTGGAAAAAATGAAAGACAACAAGGAGGCACAGAACCGCAACCGCCAGAGTCAGGTGTCTTCGGGCGCTGAAGATTCCGATCCACTCTACAATAAGTCATCGCATGGCAAATGGAAGCGTCGCAAAGGACCAGCGCCGGCGCTGCCAATACCACCGAGAAAAGTCCTTCAAATGTTGCCACTCCAGGAGATACGCCATGAGTTGGACATCATTGAAGTCCAGCAACAGGGTCTTGAAAAACAGGGTGTGATATTGGAAAAGATGATTCGCGATCGATGCGAAGGCAAGAATGGTGAATTGGATGCGGTCGATGGAAACGCGGGGACGGGTGGGCATCCACAAAATTCGAAGGAAGTTGAGGATTTGATATTGCAACTGTTTGAATTGGTCAACGAGAAAAACGAATTGTTCCGTAGGCAAGCGGAACTGATGTATCTGTAAGTTGAACAGGGAAAGAGGCCCACAGTGTTGGTTATTAAATTAAATTTCTTTATGGATTTTTAGACGTCGTCAACATCGTTTGGAACAAGAACAAGCCGACTTGGAATATGAGATTCGTGTTCTAATGGCGCAGCCGGAGAGAAATAAGACCGACACGGACAAAGCGCGCGAAGAGGCACTTATCGCTCGAATGGTGGAAGTCGTTCAGCTGCGCAATGAAGTTATCGAATGTCTTGAGATGGACAGACTGAGGGAAGCCGAGGAGGACTTGGTAAGTTAAAATCATTTAGTTAATACTTAAAAGAGGCGATAGTTTACTCTTCTATCTGCGAAACGCAGAGTGTAAGATTCCGTGCACCAAATCTAGATTTTCATCTGGCTCGAACTGCGTAAGGTTTATCCCACCCAATAGTCCCTTGAGGTGTGCTAAAAAATTAACTCTAAATTGTTTAAAAACCTTTAATATGGTTTAATATATGCTTCCTCCATATACCTTATGATTGGGTTCTGTGTGTATTCTACAGTATTAAGGCCTATAGCTTTACTACTCCGGAGAATTTCTTCCATCCATCGTCATGTTTAAGACTGCATTTGTTTGTTATCTATCTATCTTTGCTGCCATTGTTTCGTATCTAACATTTCTACACGTTTCCTCCCTTTCAGAGTATCAAACAAAGGCTCGAACTTCATTCGGCTAACCGAGAACAGGAGATGAACCGACACACCTTGAGCAAACTCTCCAAAAAGGAAAAGAAAAAGCAAAAGGAAACCAAGAAACTTGGCAAAAGCAAGAAACTTGACGCAGATAAGGTAAGTTCATCCCAACTCTGGTGTCCTTGATTCCATTTAAACTTTCAACTCCTCCGCAGGACGCTGACGAATCCGAACTAAGTGTGGAAAAGGAGAAATCCAAGAAGAAAAAGAAGAAGTTCCTCTTCTAGAGCCTTTGCAATGGAATTTGTTTTGAAACTTTTGGACTGAAGTTGGCTGCTTTGTTTCTACAAATTGTTATTAACTGATCTTAGCAATACGAGTATGCTCCGCAAAAAGCACATACAGGCACTTAGTAGCCAACCCAACAATATCAACATAATCCTTTAGGCCTACTACGTACACCCTACTTGTGATAGCTTGCATTGCATATTATGTATATTTATCTAAACATTTTTTTATAATTCGTCAAAAGCACTAAACTTAAATTATTAACATACAACTCGATTTGTCGCCAATAACGGCCTGATCTTCATTTTCAAAACACAAAACTGTACAAGTTCGATTCTCTTCTTTTGTTTGTCATCATTTTTTCAATTTGTTTTTATTTTAAACTATATTAACGTGTACAAGTATAAATCTCGTCGTCCCACATATAGTCGCTTCAAATTGATATGTATATGTATATTTAGCATTTAATTATAAAACAAACAAGGAAAACTCATTTTATTTGAGCCAGCAAAGAGTGCATTGTTTAACATTAAACGTTTTCGTTTTTTAAGTTTGCCTCTTCTACTATTTGCTATTTTCTATTATTATTTTTTTTTCCTTAAAATATGGAAGTAAATATTATAAAACAAAACAAAATCTTTACAGTCTTAACACTTATTATTAAAACAAACTATATCATAAATTTAGTTGTTTATTTACGTATTAAAAAAAAGGTAAAAAATTGAATTTGTTTTTTTTTTGTCTTCTTTACTATTATTATATTCTCTTTTCTTGTATAAAGTGAACAATAAAACAAACAAAATATATATTTTTATGTTGAATAAAAATTTAACTGCCGGTTTTTATTTTAAGCCTTCGAATCGGGAACGCATTTGGTGGAACATTTCACTGTGAAAAGGCATGATTTTCCAATGGGTCGTACAACTTCAATTTATAAACAACGATGGAACCCCTACGATTCACCCAGAATGTCTCGATAAGTGATTTTGTGGAGGTTATATGGCGAATTCAACAAGCATCGATATTAACTTGGCCAGCAAAGTGACTCTCAGTCGTCTAATTTGGCTGAAAACTGTTGGTGAATAGAAAGTTTAGCTCCCGCCCGAAGCCGATCCCAAACGGGAAGGACACGTGGTATAGGAGAAAAGACTTATTCGTTGATGCTGTAGTGCTGAATATTTTATAAAAATCAGAAGAAAAATAACTCTGAGCTAAAAACGTCTATACTTTAAATTAGTTAGTAGTTATTCGAAACGAAATTTCCCTAATTCTTCTGAAACAACAATTTTGATTTGTGAAACCTAAATTCAATGGATCTACCATTCCGCCACCCAACTGACAGAAGTTATCAAATTCATCGTACATCGTATTTCAGACAGTTGCATCGCAAGGACTCTGATCAATTAAATCGTCTAAAACAGGCCTTCGAAAACGTTCATAATTTTAACGAAAAGCCCATACAGGCTCAGATTAAAAATCTTCGCCTCGGCAAACTCTTACGCCGCATACGACAATCGTTGACCAGTTCAAAATTAATTCGCCCAGATAATGAACATCAGTCGCCACAAAGTACAGCTGAACAAATCCGCGCAGGACAACTGGCCAAAGCCCGTCAGTTAGGAATCGATTATTGTCGACAGAACCTTGATATACCCACGCCGTTATTAAGCTTTCTAGATAACCAAAAGCATAGACGTACACAACAACAGTTACGGGAGAAGTCGCGTCTTGACCGCCGATTAGAGTATGGAAACAGCGAATCGCAGAAGAATCGTAGGTCGCACCCTCATCAAGATAAGATTCAACGTTCTCAGGAAGAATATGTCGGAAAAAGTACTACATCGGTGCATAAATACTCCGAGCTAGACTCTTCTTCAATGACCGAACAAGGACTACGCAATCTTCAGAGGAACCAATCCAAAGAAGATTTTATAAAGTTTCTCGCCCATTGTCTGTCCACTGACAACCCAAATCCAAGTATTTTGAAGGCGTTTGAGGAGATTCTTCGATCTAGAAACGACTTGTACTCGGATTTACAATCGGCTATTAACCAACGGCTGCAATTCATAGAACGCTACAAAAGTTTCATTGAGAAGCTATCAAATCTTGCTACCAGCACAGTGCCAAAAGCAACACTCCAGGTAGTGATCGATGGTTCTTTTGAAAGTTTCAATTCCAAGACCAATATAATGCCTCGCTCTAACTCCCCTGAGGTCTACATAAGAACCTATCGGTATTCGGAAGAAGACGATTTCCTCCCCCCACCATCAGAGTCACTACTAAGAATACCGGATTATATCGATGTCGAGGAACTTTCCGAAAATGTTCCAGCACCTCCACCTCTACTCAAGCCTAGATCGAGCCATTTATCGAACAAGTTCAAGATTAATCTTTCAACAGACCCCGCAATAAAGATGAACTTAACGCAGAAGTTTGGTAACATCATAAGGGATACCGTTCGCCAAGAGTCGGTGGTGATATTGGCCGATCTTGCAAAAGCCATAAAACATTAGGACCGTCAAAAATCTATTCGGCTTGGACTCTACGCTCTACTCTAATTTAAAAATTTGAACCAATTTTTATTATGTGTGATTTTTAAATCTGAAATAAATTTGATAAGTGCTTCTTGAGTGGATTCTAACGTTTAATCGAAAAGCTAAAGTCTCTCCTCAGAATCACCAGAAGAGTATGTGCCAATGGAACGGTTTTAGAAGGGATTTTTTTTTCGACTCCGGACTCTTCCGAATGTTTCGTTTGATCAATGGAAAACAACATAGGACTATTGACACCGTCAATTTGACATCATTTAACAATCATGTAACTGTGTAAAAAGAATAATCATTAAAAAAGCAACAAGTTTTATAAAATTTGTATATTTTCTTAGAACGCGTTTGTTTTCTAACTTTTTACAACATTTATGGCAGTAACCTCTTAGCACAGCTTAATCCTTCCAATTTCATTCTATAATTAGCAAGTTTTTGTCGACAATTTTATTCTAATAGCAACGACATCTGTCCGTTGGGCAATTCGAGCGAAAATTGAGACAATTGTCTAAACAATAAACATCAGCACCTTCACGTCCTTCCAATTCTCCGATAGCTTCGCAGGTTTGCCTAAAACGAATATAAAAACCATTAAACACGACGTTAAGAAAGAACCACTTAAAATAATACTTACGGACAATGACAGGCACTCTCGGGACAATTAGGTGGATACCTCAGGCAATTTGCCTCACACCAGCCACTCATGCCAGGTAGCGAACGGAACGCACGTGATGGCAAACACACTTGATCCCTGAAATAAGATTTGTAAAAAAAAAAATCATCAAGGCACTTTCCAAATTCTATTCGATAAAACTGTAGTCTTCTTTGGAATTCTGAAATTTGTGGAAATACTAATTTTTAAAAATTTTCCAAAATAAAAAAAAATGCCAGCGGTTCAGCCGAAAATCAAGCTGGAAGCTAAAAATCCTACTGATGAGAAGAACGCCAAAGCGATGGCTCATGTGCAAACAAAGACCAAAGGTATGTAGTTGGGAGAATTGATTTTTTTCAGTCTTCAAGTCCATTTCAATTTAGATCGAAACACGTCACATAAGACCGAGGCTAATTGGGAACGGCTTAGCCAACCAAAGCGGAAACCTGATATCGTTCCTGAGTTGGACTTCAATCCGTTATTTCATAAGTCTCAACATAAAAAGTCGAAGGAGGATGGCGCTCCAAGAGCAAAGAAAGACTTATCGACAAGAACAACCGCAGCCACCAAAAAGCGTCAATGGGATGTTGGAAACGCCTTTTCGAAATTTAACTCGGAGCACCAACAAGCCAAGCTCTCAACTAATCACGGTGTCCAAAAGACACATCGTAGGAACAACTACCCGTCGCCAAAGGCGGAGACGACCAACAAAACATTTGTCAACGCGGAGAACATAAACCCAAACGAACTGTCGGATAATTTCTTGGAATGTTACGATGAGGACACATGTTTCCGAACTCAATACTCGGATTTCGAGAGCTTCTCGGAGTATGACTTCCAAACACCTAAGCTCTTCGAGGACTTCGAATTGCCGTCTGTGACATCGTTGGAGTCTGCTGCTATTGAGAAAAGTCCAGGAGTTCTTCGGCACTTTAAAGAACTTCTACTGCAAGAGGAGAGCTCAAAGACAAACCTTTTGGGACAGACAGAGGTAAATTTGCTCAAGGACATTGTAAAGGCCGACGAGCGGCATCAGCAACTCCGAAGAGACGATTACAAGCTGCTGAAGGAGATTCTAATGGGTCAGCTAAAGGAAATCTCGCAGCAAGAACGTGTGATCAAAATCGCCTTGAAAAAGATTCGAGGTCAACGTAACGTAAAAGTTGAAGTGACCAATTTAAAGGTTGATACCGCAGAACATCCAATGGAAGACACCATACTGACTCCGAAGTCAGTGAAGGGCAATTCAGCTAGGACTTACTGCGATTCTGTTGTCAAACCCAGACAACAAGTAGATGTTATATTCAAGAATGTCCCATCTCTTGAAAATGAGATCCAAATTCTGCGCTCCTTAGGCTTGAAGCTAGAGGAAACCCTAAAGAAGTCCGAAAGGAAGGTCTCTGAACGAGAAAATCAAAACCGAAACATCGTTCTGCACACCAGGCAAGTGATTTTCTTCAGACACTGCATAGGTATTCCTATTTTCCATGTTACATCCAAGGCTATCCAAGCAGTCATCGAAATAGCCCAAGAGTTTCAGATTCGCCTTCAAACCATCAACGAACTAAGACACGAGAAGGAGTTCTTCATCCCCGACCTGGACGAATTCACACTGCATCGTACGAATTTCGACAAGCTAAGTCGAAGGCCCGAGTTGCTACTTCGAAGACTGAAGCCATTCACTAAGGAATCCAAAGTAAAATTCAACTTGATCGAGCAGGACCCCATGTTCTTGAATCATTTCCTTACGAAGATGTGCAAAATTTATTCAGAGACCGCAGAACGTCGTGAGGTATACATTCCAAAAAAGGTCAACATGTTAAATGTAACTGCTGGTGGTGGAGATCAGCCAGATACAGCAAGAATTCTGACAAAACTAGAACCACCGGAACTTGAAAAGACTCCGTCTAAGGGTTCGATGACACAAAAGAAGAATAGATCCCAAAGGCAGCGAAAAAAGACTTTGCTGCAGGACACGCACGTAACGCCGAAGAACAGATTGTTTAAAACTGTCTTTATTGGAGCTGTACAGCTCTCGTTACTTTTTACGGTTATCAGCGCCATCGTGTATCCGGAAGTTATATGCATTATCTGATGTGTTACGGTCGACTTTCTGACCCATTTTATTTTATGGTAGGTTTGCCACCCTGTAAATTATTGAGTTGCAACTATTAAATAAAAACACAACCGCAGTAAAAATTGTGTTTTTTTTTAATTTCTGTTGCACATTACAATGAGAGAGAGGCACTCTCAAGTCAAAGGCGTATGCGCAAGAAGTCATATGTCTTTATAAAAGTAGTCTAAATCTTTGGTGCTGATCGCGTGGCACACTTTTGTCGCATAGACTTTAATACGAGCTTGTTATTGCGTCCATTTTGAATAGTACCTACCCACAACACAATATGAGCAACACTTGCGTTGAGGGTCAAGAACAGTACAGCAACGACTGTGAGTGTTTTCCCAAAGTGCCAGTATATTATATGCAGTGCAGTGCATACATTATAAAAGGACATTAAAAATTCATCCTATTTCTTTAAGAAGAGGAACCATACTAGAAGTGATATTAATCCATAAAATTAAAAAGAATCTACAATAACCACGCTTACTCCACCGCCGTATATTAAAATGAACGTTCTGCAACTCCATTATCATCCATCACCGGCGCGACCAAAACAACTACTATAACAAGCTCGCTAACAACCATCAAATTCGTGTGTCCAACACCAAGCCATTAAATGAAACACAACTCATTTGTATTGTATAATAAAACAAGTTTATTTGAATCCCAAAATGAAAAGTAAACCAATTAACCGAAACCCATAATAAAAATATAACAACAATAAAATGATTAACAAAAATAATTTCAAATAAAAGATTTTAGCATTAGCTTCAGCAATAGTTATAAATTTTAGGCTGTAAAATAATAAGTTTTGCAAATTTACATGACTAATTGAATTGAATTATTGAAAAGTAGTGTCTTGTTTAATTTTATGAGTCAAAGATGGAAATATTTTCAGATGAACTATAGTGAGGTTATAAGCAGTGTTTTTTTACAGGTAATGCAAAAGCTTCTACAAAAGCTCTAATTTTATCTATCTAATGACGATTGCTAAAAAAAGTATAAATATTTACAAAATGGTTTAAAAAAGTTTTTTCAATTGTTTTTGAAAAATATAATTATTGTCCGCATTTATATGTTACTCACCGTACAATCAAGGGGAAGACATTGTTGTCGAGTGGCGCACGATAGTCTCTGTAGTAGAGTAGGTATGGCGACTTGTTGTTCACGAATGCTGGTGGAAGGCCACCTCCGGTATTGGATACAATTGCAATGTCCGCGCAATTTCGGAAAGTTTCTATGAGGGCAGAGTGGAGTTTGGAACGATTTTGATTAAAGTCAAGTGTTGAAGACTCACCTGCTCGTCCACAGCCAACTGCTTCGGTACCGTTTGAGCAGGTGCCCCACATGTTGCCGGTGTAGTAGGTCCATTGGAGGACGCATTGCGTGCATGTGACGTAGGGCGGTAACCGTACTCGATAGCGGAAGATATCCTTCTTCTTGGCTTCGGTGGGAATGAAGAACCGATGCTCTCGAGTGCTGGAAATGAACAGTGGATACCGATCGAAACACTCTTGGGTGGCCTCGTAACGCGGATTATTGTTGGGACAGAGGAACATTTCAAATCGTCCATAATGGTTGGCTGTTAGTTCAACCTCGACGTCAATTTCCTACCGGAGAAAAATTCAAGCAATTTTATTTGTAGCTGGTCATAACAAACTAACATTAAGCAAAAGAGCATGCATACTTGTAGGCGGAAATTAATTAGTGCACTCTTTGAAAATCGATATTTTAGTGAAATTATAATCACATGAGTTGTGTAGGGACTGGGATTATTAAAATGGGGTCGTACCCAGCTAACGTACCCAGCTAACCCTGCCCATGCACCAATTATACCTAAAAATTTAAGAGGGCATTACATATTACGTATTTCGTCAGCTTTTCAGCACGCCGACGACGCTTCTAGGGCCGAGATTATTAATCGTCGGAAAATCTTTTCAGGCAAATCCAAAAAGAAGAAGTTTTCGCTGAAGCTCGTTATTTAGGAAGTCCTTTAACTAAAGGAAGAACAATTTACAAAGACAATAGCCGAATCCGAATGTGCCTAAGTCAGGTTGCAAGATTGAGGCTGATATTCAAGTCACTGATGTCAATCGTTGTAAGAATGGTTTTGCAATAATCGTGTATGCAAGCCTTAAGTCTAACTATTTGTAGTTAGTGCTGTGCGAAGTAAGACCAGAATGTTGTTAGTATAGAAATTTTAGCCTCAGACTTTTAGTATGGTCAGAAAGGCGACTCAAACCCAGTAATTATTTCATGGAGCACTTCACACCAAAACCTAGTTTATTTTTATTAGTCACAATTTCTTCTTTTATTTTAAGCCTTCTTCACAGCCAACTAAAGGTTAACTCGTGTATCTTTTTACCAATCCCAGTTTCAAAGCTTCCGTTCTCCATTAGCAACTTCCTCGGAACTTTATTCACATTTTAACACTTTATCTTTCACTTTTACAGTCTTTCTTCCTGAATGATACCACTATCCCATTTGACCAATCTTTTATTTTCTATGCCATGACATGAGAAATTAATTGGAAGGTTGACAGTGAGACGAAGGAAGATATTGACTTTCACTAATTGACAGTCTTCCTAATGAATTTGTCAACCTCATTTCCTCGATCAACAAGGTTAAAGTCTGTCTTTATATGGCATGCATGCGGGCTTTTAAAATAATTTTGCAAATGCTTTGCCTTCCCATTTAATAAAGCCTTGATCTTTTTGATTCGACAGCGATTTAAAAGCAAACCGTCTTTTTACAAAGAAGGTCAGGTCATCGACCTAGCAATATACTCCCGTTGGCAAGGGTGTTTCGACATTTCGCTTTTTTACCACCTCGATTCCACAAACGAAAAACCCACTAAAACTTTAGAAACCACCAACTTTCGCACCTGACTTTAGGTCTTTGCAGCTGAGTCACATCGATCATTAAATAACAATTGGTCACCGCCATCGAAGTATAACCTTTACAAACAACTTAAATCTATAAGTTAGAGTTAGTAAATCAATAAACAAATCTACTACTTGACAAGCCTAGTTATATGCTCGGCGTTAGTGTTACCAGTTAGGTACTCTTACGAATCAACTCTTGTCTACACTATTTACCCACTCATAAGTGCTCGCAAAATCCCTGTTCACCGTTGAATTTTTATATAATCTCATTTATATGACAGCAAGTCAAGTAGTTTGCTTATCTCTAAAGCCCTGAAAATAACGCAACCCCAGCAACGCGAAAACACCTTTAAAAGCCTCACTGTTGCGTTGAGTAGTTTCAAATTGTGTCCAATCGTTGTACACAATGAAGTCGTCCGCATTTATACCACTGTTAGGTTTTAGCCTTTTGAGTTTATCCTGCCTGGGCTGTAAATCACCCAGTAGTACACCAACTAATCCTGAAAAAGACTGGTGGCAGACCGCTCAGTTCTATCAAATCTATCCTCGATCGTTCAAGGACTCCAACGGCGATGGTATTGGCGATCTAAACGGTATCATCTCGAAGCTTGACTACCTCAAGGAAATCGGTGTGACTGCAACATGGCTCTCTCCGATCTACAAGTCGCCGATGGCTGATTTTGGATATGATATCGCTGACTTTTTTGACATCCAAAACGAGTACGGAACTTTGAATGATTTCGACAATCTCATCGCAGAGGCTAAAAAGAGAGGACTGAAGGTCATTTTGGACTTTGTGCCGAATCATTCGAGTGATGAGAATGTTTGGTTCATCAAGTCGGTTAATCGCGAGAAGGGCTACGAGGACTTTTATGTCTGGCACAATGGCAAGCCGGATCCTAACAATCCCACTAAGAGACTTCCACCCAATAACTGGGTGAGTATTTTAAGAATCGATGTGGACCTTCGTTTGAGATATGTTCTTTGTAGCTTCAAGCCTTTCGTGGCAGCGCTTGGGAATGGAACGAGAAACGTCAGCAATTCTATCTGCATCAGTTTGCTACCAAGCAACCGGACTTGAATTATCGTAATCCGGATGTTGTGGCCCAGATGAAACGTGTGTTGACCTATTGGCTTGATCGTGGTGTGGCTGGCTTCCGTATTGACGCCGTTCCATGGTGTTTTGAAGTGGCACCCGATGCAGATGGTAATTATCCGGACGAACCTATCAGTGGGCTTACTTCGGACACAGAAGAGTCAGCTTATCTGAGCCACATATACACCCAAGACCAACCAGAGACAGTGGATATGGTCTACCAGTGGCGTACCCTATTGGACGACTATAAGAGGATTCACGGCGGCGACACAAGGGTTCTGCTCATCGAAACCTACTCGCCGTTGGACTACGTCATGAAGATGTATGGCAATCAGACAACAGATGGCGCTCAGATACCGTTTAACTTCCAGTTCATTTTGCAAGGCAATTCGAGCTCCAATGCTCAGAAGTACGAAAGCATCATTCAGCAGTGGTTGGAGAAAATGCCTTCGGGCAAGACTCCAAATTGGGTGGTAAGTTGACGAAACAGGTAAAAGTTAAAGACGGCTTGAGTGAACCTCCTTTTAGATGGGAAACCACGACCAGAGAAGAGTCGGCAGTCGATATGGTAAGGAACGCATCGACACCATGAACATGATCCAAATGATTTTACCCGGAGTCAGTGTGACTTATATGGTGAGTACAAATAAGTTCAACTTGGCACTTCTGATAGAACGTTTGCTCAGGGTGAAGAAATAGGCATGTTGGACGGAAATATCTCATGGGCGGACAGTCGCGATCCGGCGGCTTGCAACTCCAATCCACAAATCTACGAGAAGTTCACCAGGGACCCAGCTAGAACACCATTCCAATGGGATGACTCAACAGCGGCAGGTATACATAGACATTGGTTCGTAAGAAAGATTTATTTGAACTTCTTCTCTTAAAGGTTTCTCGACAAACATTACGACGTGGCTGCCAGTCAATCCAGATTTTACGGAGATAAATGTGCAAAACGAAAGAGCAGCTGCCAAAAGCCATCTGAACGTTTACAAGGCGTTGGTTCAGTTGAGGAACACTGATGTCCTGAAGTATGGAGATCTTCAGCATGGTTTGGTGGGCGATGCAATTTTGGTTATAAAGAGGTAGGTTCCCAAAGCATCTTGTGGGATTTATAATAGTCTGTCGATATGTAGGTCATACAGAGGCAAAACATACGTGCTTGCCGCAAATATTACGGGCAAATCTTTAACAGTCGACTTGACCACAAATGCAAGGTTAGTTATGCCGTCTTCTCTGAGGTACAAGGTGGTCAGCTTAGGCTCAAACAAAAGTGTGGGGTAAGTGTTCTGGACATTGGCTTCTTTTTTAAGGGAAATTAATTCGGTTTTTCTTTCTTTTAGTGGTCCTGTGGCTATAAGCAGCTTGTCTTTTAGCGCCTATGAAGCTGTCATTTTGGAATCAGTGTAATGTGGGTTTGATTGAGTGTTAGAAATAAAGGCGGATGCCAAAGAAGTCAGTATTACTAAAATCATGTCCATATGTTGTTTCGAAAGAGACTTTCTCCCAAGAACCCCCTTGCCAACACAAATGCCTTGTGTTGAAAATCATTTCTTCCGCCACAACTTCGATTAAGTTATCATTATCATACTTAATATGTCAGCAACTCCACACCCAAAGGTGCTCCGACATTGAATGTGTCACATGAACAAACATCTCTTTTCCCTCTTCATGGTGTGCTTAAACTTTTTCCACAACATAAATAAACTGATGAATTAACATATATTCGAAGACGAACTCACCTGTCCAGCGGCATAATACCGCGAAATGATTCCTTTTGCGAATTCGCCACCAGCCTCATGGGGACGCGGTGACTTCACGTGATACGCATCGCCGCACACTCCGCACTGGCCAGCGTTTTGTTCCCATTGTACTGCATAGCCGCCACAAAAGAGCTCATTGTCGTTGTAGTTGACGGGATTCGGATAACCGAATCGCCACATAGCGTTTCGTGCTGGAGGATCCATTAGTCGTCCATGTCCGGCCACCAATGGCAGAATGCTTGAGAAGAGCTTCATTTTTTTTTGTAACAAAAGATACCTTCATTTATCGATTCAGGGTCTTCCTTGTTGTACTATAAGCTTACCTGTAACAGAAGTGGCAACAGCATCAGGTTGCTGGCCACTGTTGCAGAAGCGGTCATCGTGTGTCTTCTCTGTCGTCCAAGTAAATTGCTCATCTGGAGAGAGAGAAAAAATAAGCGAAGCAGAAAGAAAGATATCATTAAAACCCTTGTTTAGGTTGAAGTTTGTTTTGTGGATACAAATTGATGAAAGAAACAGGTTTCGGTTCTGTAAACAATGCACCTGAATGGGGATGGTGGTCGCCAGACAACAGGGTTATGGCGGCTTCGAAGTGCAAGGTCGCTCGAGCCTCGAGGTGATATTATTTCTTGAATGAAGTGGCGATTGATGGTCTCAACGTGTTGTACTCCCAATGCAAAGCAGAGATAGAGTCGGCTAAATGACTCAATCTGCCAGTGTTAGAGTCAATAAACTTATCAAACAGAGATTGACCATCCGAAATACAGTATGGAAGACTTAATTTATGATTCAGATTTATGGAGTAGATAATATGGTGGGATAACAGTGTGTGGGAAAAGTTTGTTATATAGTAGGTACTGGTATTCAAGATAAATATTTTGTTGTTGAAATTAAAAGTGCGCGTAAGATATCCTGTGACATTGTTAATGGTGCTGTAAGAATTTATAATTTTTGCCCTTTAATAGCTTTTCAATTGTTCCTTTTTTATAAATTATATTTAAATCTAATTTTTCTCTCTTTTCCTTGTTAAAAAAAT
Source organism: Cheilosia impressa (assembly GCA_948293265.1). Taxonomy (NCBI): domain Eukaryota; kingdom Metazoa; phylum Arthropoda; class Insecta; order Diptera; family Syrphidae; genus Cheilosia; species Cheilosia impressa. The sequence goes on along the minus strand of OX411882.1, from coordinate 41,607,293 downwards.
AAAAAGGGTTAGTAAGATTATGCGAATTTGCATTTGAAAGTATTGACAGAAAAAAGTTGTTCATGTATTTTTATTCAGGGAAAGTACCTACTTTTCTCTACTTTTGTTACAATATTCTCCTCTCCCCAACTTTTTCGTTAGGGGAAAGGAGTTTGATTAAATTAAGCAGAAAGCTTTAAGATTTATTATGCATGGAGAGGGGCAAAGAACGTGTGTACCTATTCCTCTTTTAAGTTTTTTCTTTTGCAAAGGTGTCTTTCGGCAACCAAAATATTCGTCCTCGCAACATTTTTCCCCCAACATTACCTTTGATTTGCATTTTCTTGACTTTGCTTGACATAATAATTAAGCCTATGTTTATGATGCCGCATAATTACAGACTTGATGAAAATTTTCAGATCGCCCATAAATAAATACATCGCCAACCATTACTCATACAAAATGACCATCAGTATCGCCTAGAGCAGTCTTCTCTACCCATCGAATTTATAGTGCCATATAATTCTAAGGCATTCGCGTGTATGTGTACCATGTTTTATTTATGTTAATTAGATGTATCACACCGCGCCATCAGATATCATCCAGACAATCGGTGCTCCTTTGTCATACTTGTCCTGCGTTCAAACCTAAAAGCCACCATCAAGACACCTGTTTAAACAATTTTAAACGAATGGGTCTACCTTCACATTGGCATTTCATTAAAAATGTTGTTCAGTTGTCTTGGCTCACATTCTTGCCCGACTTGCCAGCGGGAATAAATTAAAATTCAGTTGGCGTATTTTTGGGCTCTCGGTCAAGAAACGTAGAATAAATGGAAATCCGATGAAAAGCGTGCCAAAAGTCTCAGATTTGCACTGACCCATTGACTGAGAAATATTATTGCTTGTGCGTATGGTTGTAGTTTTTATCATGAATTGCAGAAAATAGAAGCAAAACTGATTTAATTCGATTCAGTCATTGGATGGGTATCAGCGGAAAATTTATATATAGTTGTACAGCGACTTGATGACAGAGCACTGCAAGTATACAGTACTGGAGATTTATTGAATTTATTGATAGTTCTGACATGCCCTCCACATTTGTATTGTTCCTTCAACAATTTCTGCACTCAATCAATCATCAACGAGTGCGGTTAATAAAAATATTCATTAATTTATGAATTAACGGCTTCACTTTGTTTTTCAGGCAGACCGCAAACCAAAAGTGTGGTTGTTTTGTAAACTCATTTGCTGAATCATAAACATGAACAATGAGTCAATTGGAAGACGCCAAAGCGGAAGCCTAATACACATAACTACACATCCATCTATGCAATGGCTGCTGATTCTGGAAAATCTGCATGACAAAATATATTTTTCGCATCATGCATCATTAAGCGTTGGTGCGCGGACTAAATTACAGAGAATCTCAGTAGCACGCTACTCCGCAATTACGGAACAAAATCATCCAATTAAGACGGCAATTATCCTGTAAATAATCGATTCGTCGAGTACCTACGGTGAGAACTGAAGGTTGTTTGAGCGTCAAATGTATTACTGGTGTTAAGGCGGTACGATTGCCTTCATTAATTGGGAGCTTTTCAGTGTTCTGAATAATGCATGCTTCGGCAGCGATGCCCTTGTGAAGAATAAGGTTTTGGGAAATCTGCTTATTTTTATAAATAAAACTTTTCCCACTAACGGTCAATAGCACCTATGCCGAGAGAGTTTCGGTTGCAGCATAAAATCTTTATGAATTGACTAGTTTTATAAGTTGGTGTAAGTAATCCTGCAATTACTTATTCAAACCAGAAGTAATGATGTTTTAATTTTCAAAACAATAAAATCTTAGGTGTCACTAAGGGTGCTAAACGGAATTGGTGTGCAAATTGTAGCCTTGTAGGCCTTGTAGGCCTGGTTGTGGCAAGCGTAATTTTCTATGAGTTTTGAGACATTTTGCTTTCAGTATTTGTGCTTCGTTTCCAAAAGTGAAACTCTCTTTGCCTCATAGATTTAATAAAAATGAGTAAAGTTGCATCATTGGAACTGGAGTTTTGCTGATATAACACTTGCCTACTCTTTCGGAAAATCGTACCCCATTTTGGAACTGCGTCAAACAAATGATATTTTATCCGCTCAATATAAGTTTTAAAAAATTCTTAACAGAAAAATCCGATCGGGGTTAAGGCTTCTTTGAAAGTTATCTCGAAAATCAAAAGAGTTGTATTGCAAACGGTGCTTTCAGATAATCGGAATATGTTGATTTTAGGCGAACAAGTTATACGTTCAGTACACTCACTCCTACCGCTGACATGTATCTACACATGAAAAAAACCTACTTCTTCTCTGCACCAACTGCAGAGAAATTATGGCCACCTAAGCATCGTTTTTTCAAAATAAAAGTGTCATCGGTTCAAACCAAGGACGATATAAAATCGAAAGACAACAATTCAAACTGAAAAGTAACACTCTCTAAAAAAGACTTGACCTCGCATAATCCTTCTGTACTTTCAATGCGATCAAACAAAACAATTCCACAGCTCCGTTTCGACAACAATAACTCTTTACGTGCCCTTACGCTTAGCGTTATACTCGTATTCGATTACCATTATCAGCGACCCAATCTACATTCAGATAAACAAATCTTTTTAAATAAGTTGCAACCTCCTCCCACTCATACGCCCGTTTCGCGATACACGCATCTTCCAGCACATCAAACCGGTACGAAGCTGCGAACAGCCATACACAGACAATTTATCGATTTTGACAGCGAGCCGATTTTATTCACTGTCGTCGATAAATCACTGCGCACAAATGCTAATTCCGACGCATTGCAATCTAGATTTTCAGCCGAGTTCTAAAGCAGGTACTGGCGCACTTCCATCGTAAGGAGATTCCACTCGACAGAATTGTTGTTCGCCTTACGCCATCGACAAGCAAACAAGGCTCAAGAGTCAAGAGCTAAGATCATCCCAACGACAACTACCTACCTACTATATAACTTCTCTGACTAGTCAAGGTCTCGCGCTGAAATGAAAAAGGAAAGTAGGCGCGGACAACTGGTTAGGAGTGGGGCAGACCTATAACCTTAGGCCATTCTGCCTTGTGGCAAAATGCGATAACTCATGTACAATGGATTGTCGTTTAATTTAAAAATCCGCTCGATATTGGAATGGCACTTATGTGCAATAAATGGAGCAACCTATACGTGGCAGGTATTGTTTTTACCCCTTTTCCCTTATAAAACAAGGCATAGTAATCATTTATCTCGAGGTATCTTTGTTGAATCCAGTTTTCTCAATCGAAATGCCTTTCTATCAACGATCTCATTTAAATTCCGAATTTCTGATTCGAAACTATTTATTCATTCTATGAGTGGAGGGCGATGAACGACTTAAATTAATCGATTGTGCCCAGAATGTTTGTAAACAAGAAGAGAATAGATAAAAGTTCATTGACCAGGACAGCCATAAAAATTTGCAATTTCGCCGCAATAGAAACGAGTCACTCGCCCAAACACAAAATCGATCGGTTTAATAAATTAAATATTTATATTCTAATCAATAAGTAAATTTACGTCTATCGACAAGACGCAGAAAGTTAGTGGGATGCTAATTGGAAGACAATACAAAGGAAAGGTATTTGGGGCTGACCAGTTTAGTCGAAGAATATTTACAGATTCCACTTAAGTAGACAACATTATATTTGCAGGATTTTACAAACAAAAATTTGCCGATTTATAAATTATTTTGGCTTGGATCACCATTTGAAAGGAGGACTGGCGCGCTGACGAGTCTTTCGCAATTCTGACAGTGCCGCCTGACGTCTTTCAATTGGGTTATATACGATTTGCATATATTTTCATTATGCGGAATGTTTGATCATTTTTAAAAAGAGAACGAACTCAATTAATGACAAACTGTGGTATACATTTATGTATAAAAAGCTGTAGCGCCTATCTCCACCTAAGTAAAGTATAAATATCCTTACCAAAAAATATGAAATATGAAAAAAGAAAATTCTTGGTTGAATCATGAAGACAGTAGAATTGGTGCATAAATATAAATTGTACCTTTTCGTTCAATCTACTCTCTTGAAGATTTCGAATTGAGTGCGACACCAAGTAGCCCGATATTCTTAAATCCGATCTGACTCTTACTTGGAATAAAATGTTGTAATATCTGACAGAAGAAAACATGTCCCTTGGTCTCGAAATAATAAATTTCACAGAAATTTATATGTGTCACCAAGGAACAATCATTGCCAATGAAGGTGGTCTGTTAAGTATTAAAAAAGGCCGGCGTTTCCCGGGATTCTCAGATGAACTCACCGGTGGATGAAAACTTCCTCCAAAAAATAATTAAAAGCGAATGAAATGCGAATTGTCGGGTAGGTAATCTAACGATTGTGGATTGTTAAGGGCAAAAAATTAAACCCTTCAATCTATCCCCACTGCTTTGACAATTTATTTAAAAAATAGAAATTAGCAATTGTGTAAACTTAACTTTTTGAAAATCTTAAAGCTTGTAAAACTCATTTATTAATATAACGTTTTCTTTTTATAAATAAATTATACAAAAAAAAAAAAGATTTAGCACTAGCTAGCTGGGCTTTAGGCTAAAGCCGTATTAATTTTTAGACACTTTTTCCTCTGATAATAGATATTGTGCAATGTCTACCTCCTTTCTTCGTATCGCCTTCGAATATTTTCAACCAGAAAATCACAGCAGTGATGGTGTAAACAACAAAAACATAAAACTAAATTGATTTATAAAATTGTATAGAGTCTCTTTATAGGACTGATAAAAGACAGGTTCCTGCTTACTAACATAACACAAAATATTACCATAATTGTGAGTGCTCAACGTCTGTTCACCGGAGAATCGGGAGCTTTGCAGTGTAAATATCTGCGTTAGACATTTAAGCAAAGTCTTGTTCCGAAAACAAGTACATTGTCCAAGCATTCACATAAAACAAAAACAAATTCCTATGTAAACTGTAGTCTTAATGAAAATCTCTATATAAAAATGGACACATTATTTGCTTTATTAATTAAATATGTAAAAGTTGAACTTTTTGAATTATGAATCTAAAATTGATGACTGAGCTTGACCCTATTCATAAGCTATAAGCACACAAATTTTGAAAGAGACCTAAGTTTCAATTATATTTATAAGCTTGTTCTGCAAGCATTTGGGAGGTGTAACGCTGCAAAGGTATTAAACAGTTTTTATGTTTTTTTTAAATAGATATTAAAAATACAGCTTTTCTTTAAAAACTCTTCAAAGCTACTTTATTTTCCCCAGAATCTGTTACTGTCAGTTTACAGGTTAATATGCAAACTAAAGTTGAACAAGTTCTCTTTATAAACAATGATTTTCAGTACGTTGCTATTTACTTTTAAGGTGTTTTTGGTTCTAAATTCAAGAGCCTGAAATATATTACTTTGGAGATGTTCTACATATAAGATCTATCAATATTTAGGTGTGCTTAAAATTGTGAAGACTGCATGTAGAAGACATATAGTTTGTAATATAAAAGACACTGCTCGATAGAAAGAGCTAACCATATTTCTTGCCCCGACTAGATTTTACGAACTCACAATAGCGAAATTTTCCATATAAAATAACCCATTGTGACCTAAAAAATATCAAGTTAAAAAGTTAAAAAATAAAAAATAGTTGGGCCCACTATCAGTAACAATTTATATGAAATCCCCATACGACATTGTAAGGTCAAATATTCTGCATCCTTATCCTTATTCATCCTTGGATGCTCATAACTCCCTGGCTGTATTATAATCGCGTCTTAATGGCCAACTCATAATCAAAACAGGTTTTTATTTGCCCAAAATCCAATCAAGTAACTGGAGTGACTTTATTTCACTTGAAAAACTGGAAACGGAGTTATACAATAATAAGTCTAACAGTTATTACCGGTTATGTTCGCTGTCAAAGAACAGCCTTATTCTGGGACTGGCCAATTGCGTTGCTGTATTACGTTGATGTGCAATCATTATCTCCAGGATAAGTGCAAAGGCAATAACAATTTCTTTCTGATTAGGTGTCAACTCAAAAAAGAGTAAAAGAACATTTATTTTTTGACCTTGCTAATGACCAAATTATAAGGTCATAACCGGATAGTTACATCATTGCAGTCGACGATATTTTGTAAATTTTGGCATTTGCGAATGACTTAAAGGAAATCCGTGAGGGTAGGTACTGGTAATTCGTTGGGGAGATTAATTTTAAATATTTCGAAAGGAGTGGGGCATGTACTACATTTACATATAATGATAAATATACTTGTGTGTAAGAGTTGTCAATGATTTTCTCATCTTGATTCTTGATCACAAATCAAGGTCACAATGATTTTTAGTCTCAATTTGTTTGTTTAAGACAGTGCACGTCGGAATATCGCATCGAATTGGAAGGATTCGAGGGAATTCTGTTAGTTAATATTTCCTATAGTTATTTATTGTTTTTCAAAATTAAATTAAATTGTTTCGTGAGGGCTTGGTTACTTGGTTTGAATTTTGAACTACGTAGTGTTTAGGTGACAATTTTGCGCAGTTCGTGAATTGTTTGCTTTGATTTCTGTGACTAAACAAGTTTTGATTTTTTTTTGTTAAAGCTTAGTATCCTGCTCGCGCTAAATTTTATCTCCCATATAAAAATGTCTACAAAGATAAAATTTAGCGAGGCAGTTTAGCAAAGCAGTATCCTGCTCGCACGCTAAATTCTTAACTTCATGTAGATGGGTCGATGAAAAGTCTCCACTCATTTAGCTCGCGAAATAAATGTCCGGTACATTAAATCGAAGATAAATTTTGACATGAAAAACGGAGGAAGAAGTTTGTGTTGCGTTTACTATGGATATTTGTTTGAAGGAAGCCGCAGAGAAAAATTTGATAGAGAAAGAAAAGAAAACGCAAAGCCAAAAAAAAAACTTTTACAATGTTAATTTCTTTAAGCTTCAAATCAAGCAAATCAGCCTTTTTGCCTTTTTTGCAAATAGGAATTTATGGGACACGAAGAACAGTGTCTTCTTCTGCTTGCTATTACAGACATTTTTTGAGCTACTGCAGCAATAATAATATCTTCTTCAATTTTTCTCATACCCATTGTTTTGGAATGATTCAAATACTGCGATGTTTTTGAAGTTTGAAATTCGAAAAATGTAAAAATTATGTTTACTGATTACTGTTATGAAGAAAAAGTTTTTGTCCCATCTATATGGTGTGTAATAACAATTTAGCGAGCATTTATCTTTGGTGTGGAGAAACGAAGTGGAGACTAGGGACGCTAAAATTTAACGCGAGCAGGATACTAAGCTTTACAAATTAAATTTTATTTTAATTTTAAAAATGCACTTATATTTACATTTTTTGAGAACAATTTTATGGTGAATCTTGATTGAGTGTTTTTTCGACATTACATTTACAAACCATTTTTTTGTACAAAACAAACTAACATAGAAAAGGTTCTTGAATCAGCCATACGTAGTTGGAATAAAATTGTAGGACTATTTTATTTGTATACAAAAAAAAAAACTCACACAAAACTAGCGACCTAGGATACTTACAACCTCTTGTGTCTTATTTAATATTTTTAAAGAGTAAGCAGGTAGGTAAATGTGGTAGCCAAATTCAGTTCATATACCACAGTTTGTATCTCACTAAAAAGGGTGCTTTCCTTGAGTGAATTAGTTTAGGTGCTAAAGTTTATTCAGTGAACTTTATAATTGGGACTCATTTGAGTGGGATATCAACCTTGACACCTGTGTATTAACTCTTTCAATTCACAATTTACATTCCAAAGAGATTTGTTTTCCTTTGCACTCTTTCAAACGAATAACAATTATTATCCCAAAAATGCAAACCTATATCTCCTTATTTATTTTACAACAGTGTCCAAAAATACAATTGATGACAGGCGACATGAACTCGACCAGTTAATAACGTTTGCTATACTAAGTTCCATCAGATCAAGGTCAGCTCTACCTGTCAGTCCATGAATCAGATTACATCTCTAAAATCTCCCCAATGACCTCAGAGCCAAATTATTTAATTGCTGCCCTGAACTCTTTTCTGATCGACGATAATTTAAAGTTTTTTATTAGAAATGTGTGCAAACAAATTTCACGTAAATATTATTCTTATTTCAATGAATTATCAATCGCACTCATCCAGACATGAAAAATTAAAAATAAATCTAAAGTCACATTAAACTTGATGCAATCAGAAGAAAAAAAGCCACAGTGCCAATGTCCTTTAGCCAAATTCGGATATTTATTGTGTGCACACCGAAATTAGTCGTAGGTAGAGCACTTTAGCAATTAAGTGCGGTGGAATAAGCGCAACGAATGGTGTATACGGTGGCCTTGATTCAAATGACGACTAACTTAGTTAACCATAACAAATGACCTGTCCGTCTCCACAAGCAGCCATGCGCCAAGAGGGTATCTCGCTATCTCTATAGAAATTCACCAAAACAATTGGCCATCGGGGTGGGAAGCAGACCGGGTAGCATTCATTAATTGAATCCATTCGATTGCAATACCAAATAACAACAACTCCAATCGCATATATTTTTACATTAATCATGCTTTTAATCTCCGCGTGTGACTACCACAAATCGTAGAATACGATCTTAGCAGCGGACAAAAGAACAGGTCTAGGCAAATCGAGCCCCTTGAACTCAACAGGATCCTGAACAACCGGTGGCTGGCAAAATAACACGCATTTGAAGAGGGCAATGCCATGTAGAGTAAAATCACACCCAGAGAGTAGTTAAAAAAAAACTAGTAGTAAGCAAAACTTGTCTTCACGGGTGATTAAGTCCATTCAATTGGATCTAATTGAGATAATGCGCGCGATATAATAAACAATAACACCCCGAACGACCAGCGAGTGGCAAACAACTTGTGCTGTTTTCGGAATGTTGTTGTACAAAAGTGCCTTCATTGGCATTTGGAATATTTATAAGAGGGTATAAGTGATTTAGTTGGAAACTAGATTATTATTTTTTGGTTAAATAAATTACTGCCGACTGGACTGGACAAACAAAATACAAGTTCAATTGGTCGGATTGCGGTGGACGGATGAGCGAGTTGCTGGCTGAGCGCTTATGGTTTCGATAAAAACGAAAATATTTTGAATCAATGGTCAGCAATAATGTGGACCCTTTCATTACACCACCTCCACCGACCGCCCAGAGTGACAACCTTTTGTCCTTGGATAATTTTTAATTGACATTGTGGTGATTTTAATTATTTAGTGGTTAGTCTTTTTAATTATTTAGTGGTTAGTCTGGTCGTAGTATCGTTCCTCGTAAAAAACACATTGATTCATATTTCATCAGATGTCTTTTTCCATTGCGCTTTCTATAGCGAACAAATGACAAACATCTGAGAGTATTACTTGTCTTGGAAACGCTTCTCAATTTATCTGCTATGACTTGGCTTAAAATTGTACTACCCTTACGAACGAATTGTTGTGAGAATCTTGGACTGCTTGGCGAACAACTCTTTTTATGGTTGCGCAGCGAAATTTTCTATATAAATTTGAATATTGTGACCTACAAAATATAGCTATAAGGTTAAGGTTAGTAAGGCTCACTGAAAATTTATTTCGATGTCAACGGATTTTTTTTCAAAACCTTTGACTTTCTTTCAGTGAAAATTCACTTTGAATGAATTTGCTTTGTACCTACCTTTTAAACAATGTTGTGACCGCAATGAGAATGGCCAATAGTTATTTCGTAAAAGCTATATAGATTGCAGTGATTTTTTATTCTTATATTGGAAAATTGACCAGAAACTACATGGAATTGTTTGCGACTGTCAGGTTTATTGTTGATATTGGTCAGCTATGAGACTAAAAATAATTACTGCACTCCCTTCAAATCCTTGACGTTGATTGCAATCTACCATCTGCATCAGTCAGTGTCTAGTTCAACCAAATACAATCTGACAAGCACGTTTTCATTTCAGTTGAAAACATACTCACAACTTAAAGCAACGAAGAAACAAAATTGTTTTATTTTTGTAGCCCTCCTCATTATGTCACTTCGACAACGCGAAATTACAAAATCCGCAAAATATCGGCGACAATGATCGTGACATTTTGCTGAGGCAAACAAAAAACAAGATTCGCATCAAGACAAACCGAAGGTGTTCACTGATCGATTTATTTAATCGTGCGCCTCGGTTTATTGAATACAAGTATTGCGTATGCGTAGGGTTTTTGCATGAAAAAAAAAAAAAAAAAAACAGACACGTAAACCAACCAAAGGTGGGGCGAACGATATTCATATAAGGAGACAGTGAACAAGCGTAGCCTTAATCGATTGCCTGATAAAAATTTTAAATTGAATCCCAATACAGGGGGAATTGTGCTAGGTCTTCGTGCGTCAAGTAGGAAATCATGTTCACTTCAAAGAATTTGGGTTATGGATTATTTATTTGGCAAACACATGCTATACTTAATGTATGTGTCATAAGTGCGAGCTTGCGGTATCATTAATCATACTTAGACTGATTTCGCCGATGCGTGGGTGTGCTAAATGATTTACTTGGATTTGAAGGGATTAAGATGAGAGTTCCAGGGCAAATTTTCATGTTCATGGATGATGAATGACAAGGAATACTTTTTCACCTGCAAGATCATGGGTTGATGGTGAAACCTACAAAGTGGGGTGTAGATAACCTTATTATTTTGTTGGCGTAGTTCACAGAACTACGATTTTTGTGCATCAATGATATCAAAACTCGCAACGGACCTTCTTGGTCTCCGAGTGGACGTGATGCGTTTCTCACAACTTAAGTTTCTATTAATCAGTAACCACTTTTCAAGTCTTAATACAATCAAATCCTGCATGTACATACTATACCAAACGCCTTTGCGTTTAGCTAACTCTACACACTTATTTTGCAACTTCCGGAAGTGCCAACAAATTACTGTCAAAATTAATTACGCACTGGAGGTGCTCGATGGTCCAATCTTAACACCAAACCTACACAAGTGTCACTTGGTTAATTACGTCGGCACACAATTTCTGCGAAACACATAACAAACAATTTAACAAAAGGTACGTTTTATAACAATCCATCACACGGAAAACCAATAACATTTCTAAACTAGTTAGTTACCTACTTGTAGAGCCTTGCAACTGATTGGTAAATTCATGAATCTCTTTTGTTGTCAATCTCCGCCCTCGAAACTGGCCCGCTATGACAATTTAACAAGTTCTAATGTTTCCTAGTGCGCTCGTAAAAAGTTCGACAGCTCTTTCGTTATGAATTACGACCATGGTGGCTGATTAGTATTCAGTGGGTGTTGAACCATTTCAATCTGTGCTGCGGTGTTGTTCGATGGTATACTTTACAGCATAGAGGGTCGTTTATCATCCTATGAGCCTCTGAGGAGAATGCAATTTTTCACACAACTTTTTGACATCCAACACTGTAGTTTACATATAGCATGCCAATGATGTATGGTACTCACATAGGGAAGTACATTTTGACACAATGTTGTCAATTATGTTCTATTGTGTATACTGTAAGAAGTGAGGGAGTATGTGTGAAGCTTTTAGATATTGATTATGTTGCCGATACATATTGACATCTGGAAGTAGAGAAAAGGTGATTCACCTCAGGAAGCGTGATGTATTAGCTTGAAACTCGAACCTCAACAAAATGGCAAAGCACTCTAAAAAAGGATCTTAAAATTGATTCTTCTCTGTCCATATATGCAAATTTATCTCATAAGATCTTCTTGTTGAAATATATCCACGTTGACCTTGCGAGGCCACTGCTGCCACAATTTACCGTATTGTGATTAAGTTTTAATGATATTATACTCGTAACCTGTTCTGTTCGGCTTTTGACAGTCTCTGCGGGTACTATGCCCTCCATTGATGCGCTACGAAAATTGAGCCGCGTTTTTTCCCTTCGACTTTTTGCTTTTAAATTAATTGAATTTTACGCATAATTTGTGTTGAACTGCTTCATACAAAAATATTATATAACCCTGTGGCTAAAGTATATGGGCAAGCAGGAGGCGCATTCTGTAAATCAGTCATTAATGACTTGGTCTTGCAGAGGGTTTATGGGAATACACGCAAGGGAATCGGAAAGAAAACGGTTTTGTTGGTATTTATAAAATTTATATGATTGGTGGGGTGACTTAATTGCAGTGTCACCTGTGTGGATTGGCAACTACAACAAAAAAAATTATATTTTGGAGGCATTAATCAGGATAAGGCTTTGGGTCTTCATGTCCTGGGTATGCATATTGAAGGGGGAGAGTGTAGCCGTGACAGTTGTTATGTGGATGGTAAAAGCGATATTTGGTCACCTACTTCGGAGTAAGATTTAATAACATGCCACTATGCTGAAGTTGAAACATTTGAATCTTCCACTTAGCCGACGAGATGTAATGTAATTAGGTTCACCTGACTGTCATACTTAAAAAGTATTATTTTATATGTGGATTTGGTCAAACTCACAGCGAACAAGAAAGTTTTTAGCGATCTAGCCATGTCATTTATTTTAATATTTATTTTATTTTTTTTAAATTTTGAAGATAGTTTTCACACCAGTTCGCGTAGAATGAGTTGCTATACCTACTTCTTTTTTGCAAACATTTGATTTGAATGAGCCTTGAGGCAATCACAAGTGGCTTCTCAAGTAAGATCCCATTCGCAAGTCGATTTCGAAGATTTAAGTTAGAGCATCACACTGTGAAACTATATCTTCTTAAAAAATTTTGAAGTAAAATGAGCTTCGTTAAGAATCCTTTTTCTGTACCTACCTGCTATACTCTGTAATTTTTTTTTAAATAATTGTAGCAGTGAAAAAATACAGTTTTTTTAGTAGTCCACCAAGAGTTATTTATTCCCCAATGGAAACAGAGATCAAAGTAGGCATCAGCATAATTAGATGAGTCCAACGAGCTTATATCACTCACACACTTATTATTAAATAAAAAACTTTTAATCGTCAGAATGTCTTTTAAGATCATGCGTATGTTTAAATAAGTTCAACTAAACCATGCTTTGCCAAGTATAAGACCTCTCTATTTAGGTATAGAATTTTTTAGCTATTCAAATTGTATATATATTCTATATATATATTCTATAATGGTCATAGGCTCTGTTCTTTTTCTTTCATAAATTATTGAAAAGCAATAAAATAAATTATCTCACCATCCCAAACAAGTTGGCAATCATATTTTGCTCATCATATTTTTATTGCTGGGCGTCACTATTTTGAGTGATTTTTGTTTGTTCTTTTACAACTTCTTTTAAATGGTCTTTTTAGACACTGTTCATGATATGGACGAGAAAAATTTAAATATTTACCTATTCTAATGCAAGATAGTTAAATACTTCTTTCGTAAATCAAAGTTTATTGAACCTCATCGATAGGTTTACTTGAGTGCGATCTGTACTTGCCTCCGATCTTCTATGAATGACTGAATCTAAACACAAATAGTTTGTAATTGAATGTTTCAATATTTATATTTGACAAGCGAACTACCGGTTTTGAAGTGGATGGTAGTGAATGTAAAGGGGGAGTTTCGAGCGCGATACATATTCCTACAGAAGCTCAAATCGAGTTGTTTGATAACATTGTCATTGAATCTTATTCAAACAAACCAAGTGGAATTATGAATCAATTATGGTAGTACACCCGTATGCACTACACATACACCTTCAATGTTTTTTTTACATTCAAACAGTTGTGAGAGACACCGGGGCTAATCTTTCATTCTTACAAATTCCCAATCCCACGCATAATAAAACTATAGGCATAGTTTAAATCAGACGACTACCAGTTTATGTGGAAACTACTATATACAAATTTTGACGAAACCTTTTTTGAAATATTTCTAAAGACTGCAAAAGGGTATGCGGTACGTAGTTAATTTGCCACGCCTACACGCCGTTGGAGCGAAAGAGAAGATTGCGAATTAACAGCGATAATGTTTATATAGGGAAATCTGCAGATGACTGATAGTTGGCGCAAGAGCCCAACATGTCCGTTAGGCCTATCTCCTCACAACCATTCGTTTTGTGTTTTTCATTTTTGGGACGAATGAAAGGGATCTATCATTATGATAATTGAAAAGATCTTTCATGACAGTTTTTCTCTCGAATGTTTGTCAGACATTCGCAAGAATCAGTGGAAAAAAACGTTAAGGTGGAATTTGGGTTGTTTCGGGAATCGACCCCTCGCTTAGTAGTCCAACATACTTACCACTGAGCCTACCATTTCAGTGTAAAACCAATTCCGCAATTGCTGGTAACCCTAATTCACACTCCAGCCATTTCGCACACTCAGCGGTATTAACAATTTCTAACGGACATTCGTGTGGAAAAAAAACTCGTAACACTTTAACTATTTAGCACCCGAAAATAAGAAATCAGTGCGCAGCGTACAACTCATTGTCATTCCGATCTTGAGCTCATCGGAAACCAATTTGTGGCTCCATTATAATCTCACGACTTCGATGTCAGTTGAATTTATTTCCATAGTTTTTCGTAAAAGTTCAATCGATGTCGTATGACAGTTGACACACCATCCAATTCGAGATTAATTGCCTTACTTTGTGGCACCCGCTTGAAATTAGACGAATATGTTGGCTAATACAAGTACTAGATGAGGGACACAAATTTTGGTCGATTTATCGTTTCGTGTGGTTGAATGAACTAATTCGATCGTGAGCTGAATTTACAACCATCCATAAACGTTTGAAAACGGAACGTTAAGGTAACGAGAATCCGCCGGGAAGTTCAATTTATAGCGGGACTAACTTCTCAAAATCGATTGAACTCAAAACCAGTGGATCGGCGATCTGTTTTTTATTGTTTTGCATCAAAATGCCATTTCTCTAAACCGACAGGGCGCCTCCACCCACTTTCAAAACGCCTTTTTCCAATCACCTATATATTCGCTGCAAAACAAACATGTCAATAGATGCTTATTCTCGAAATAAATTGTTATCGATAAACTCGTAAATATTCCCACACTGAATCGCACCAATCGGCAAAAATAAAAAATTACGCCACCGCGACTTAAATTGCAATTTAAATCGTTGTATAGAAGCTCATAAAACTGATATATAATTTAACATTAATTTTATCCTAGCGTCACAATTAGCATAATATTCAAAAGTCAAAACGAAACCGAAGAACTAAGATTGAATGCAGATAAATTTGCACCCGAACCGGAAAAAAATCCAACACTAATTTTAATGATTAATAAGTCAAATGCAGTGGAGCTACCTTTTTGGCGGACCTCGCATAATTGATTGGGTGCTATTATACTACTTGGTAATACGGTGTTAAGCAAATGATGGTTGACTGATAGTTGATACTATGTATAGTTGTTTTGTTAATGATTTGAATTTGATTGATTGCTAGAGATACGAGCAGATATTTTGGGAATTGTCTATGCACCTTAGACTGATAATGTGGCCTTGCGATTGTTCTTAGATAATGGGTATAAATTTATGTGACATTATATGCGTCTTGTGTGCAGAACTGTCTTCCGGTTCGGTGGCTGCCAACATCTGGTGAGGGTGACAGTTTGTCAAGATATAAAAACAGTTTGCGGCTCAAGTTTTTTTGTTTCAAGTCTTGTGGTATTTTTCGGTGTAGGTATGGACGTACCTCTAACTCGGCTTTTGAATGTAATTAACACTTGGAACTGAAGTGGTAACTATTGGCTGATGGTCCATTATCGCTAAGGTTGTAGTACCAATTAATTGCTCTGACTGAATGTGGCTCAGCTTTGTTACTTTGTAACTTTGGAGCTGAGGTTTTTTAAAGGATCTTAAAGCTAGTCACTGTTGTTGATGGTGACGGAAGAGCTCTTAGAATAGCTGAAAGGTGGCTTTAAAAGATCGAAGCAGGATGCAACTATGAAACCAGGTTAAAACATCATTGTGGATGAACTTAGAGAAACTCTAGACTACCATAAAGCAGGTATCTTCTTTCAAAGACATCCTACAAACATATTTCATAAGTGAGCTACCTTTGATGCTCAAAAAGGAAAGGCAAAATTATTCAATATTTGAACTATATACTTCACTAAAATTGTGCTAGAAACCAACACCAAGTGGGTCGGAAAGTCGTAATAGACAGCCAAAAGCTTTGCTATCGACTCTAAAAGCGGTATCATTTATAATTAGTCAAGCAAACTTTGTTATATTCTTAACGTCCAATTTGCTGCGCTGCATACCTTCAAATTAGACGCTGGTAAGCTATTTGAAAAGGTAAATAACGATTGACATTTTCGTTATTTAACACCTTCACACAATATGGCTCAAAATTTGCTGCCATTTGTAAGTCAAAAAAAACAAAAGGGCTTACGACGAAGCAGCGCCCATCTGCATTCTTAAAACAAGAACATGCTGATGTTAGACCTAACTATGACTCAATGTTCTAACCTACTATATACCATGACTCACCCAACAAAATGCACTCCAATTCACTTACCGAATCGTAAATCATTTACATATATCAGCTAATTTCCATTTCGACAAATTGCACCCGATTCAACACCCAGCAACAGCCAATAAATATTACGACAAGCTACTTCAAATCGGCATCCTATCTGACAGCCATTTAACATGGTAAGCTTCTTTAAAACAGCCTTTCACAATTATGACTCTTGCCGTTTGTTTCGTCTTTGTTGGCTGCTGATTTATTTCCTTAAAAAAAAACCAGAAAATCCATTAGGCCTATTAGTCTGCCTGTAAAGACGAAACTTCCCCCGTAAAAGATCAGCCAATCATGGGCTTACATTTAACAAAGACCTCATGGGTGGTTTTAATGAATTCATCATTTCATCGATCTTAATTGGTGGACATGTCGGTGCCATTCCAAAAGAAGTGCGTACCAGCGATGATCAGCATTGGTCAGTTTTTGTTTCGGAAAACAAACGCGTCATGCGTGTGATTTATTAACCTTTTGGGAACTCTGCTAATGGGATTTGTTGCTACGCCCCTGGTCGATTTCGGGGAGCCAAAATATAAATGGTTGAATCGTGACTTGATGGACCTTAAGCGTTTTCAATTTGTCATTGATTTTGTTGAGATTGTCGCGTCAAGAAGGAGCAGCTTTCTATTGTTTCGCCTTACAAATGTGTAAACTTGTAAATTTGCATAATGGTTTTGTGCAAAACGTTTTTTTTTCTAACAAAAATGTATAATGTTTTGTAAAAGAGATTGGAATTAGCATGAAACGAGAAGCTTAGTCTGGCTAATGTGTTTTATGAGATATCCAAATGTCGAATGGAAACATTTTTGATAAAAATTATTTCAGAAAGTTTGTGGAAAAAATAAAATTATAAACCTAGGCTGTTATAACGTAAGGATCGATAGGCAGTCTCAGTTTTTACAAGTCCTGCACGCGAGGCTGAATATGCTGCGAGGTACTTTTTTGACCTTACAAAATTTTCCATACAAAATTGCATAAATTGTGACCTATAAATTATACAAGCTGAAGGTTAAAAATGACTATTGTCAAGGTCCACTGACTTTAAGATGTTAACCAAAAGTTCTAGGGGAACCGATATTTCGCACGACAAGTTTTCACATGGATTTTTTTTCTTTAAATGCTAGAGTAGGTTGAGTTACAATACTAGCCATTATGTTTAGCATATTGCATACCAGGTAAGTATGTATTTGTAAATTTCAGGTGTAGCACACATCTCTAAAGAAAAGTTAGTCACTTTCAGATTACACAATATTCATCATTTTTATATTAGAAATAACTGGGCTTAGTTGATTTTTTTTTTAGTTATTGTTACATCCTGAGAAACCATCGAATCCTGATGTACCTAAGAACTCAATTTCTTAGGTGTTCCACTTTATATTGCTATCCTTTTTTCAAAGACCGGTGGTTCAAAACAGGTTTGAAAAACAATGAAACGTTTAAAAGCCTTGTAGGATACAGTCATTATTTGCCAGAAGTTAAGTATTTCTTAACGAGACTCTTTTAATCTGTTCGAGCTCAAAAAAATCGAAAAAAATGTAAATAAAATGTCAGACTTATTCGTCTGTGAGTCAGTGGTTAATATACCTTACACATTTTGGTTGTGTCGTGTCCAAACTTGGAATCCTATACGGATTAACTATGCACGAATCAAAAATTATTCATCCGACCGCAATAATGAAACACCAATGCGATTCGCTGGAAAAGAATACTAATTAGTATTTCAAATTGCACTAGGTACATAATTGCTCTAGTCCCTTATCCTGCCAAACAGATCATATACTTGTGTGGCAGCCGCATCCTTCCTTGGTCGTACTTTCAACGTCCGCATATAAATAATTGACGACCTTGACAGTTGTTTTCGCGCAGCAAACAATTACTCACGAACAAGAAAAAGTTGCGTCTGCAACCAGTTTGAAGACGCATCCCAGAGGACGGCGTGTATCTCTGCTGCCGGCAGCTAATACGAGTTTTTAAACCTTATACACTTAGCTACTTCCACTGTATTCTTATCACATACTTGGCTTCCTTTGATGCGGAATCGGACTTTAATTAGAGCAGCTGAAATTTTTTTTTTTAATTCGCAAACTTCTTAAAAACCCGTCTAGTTTTTGAGTGATTTATTGTCAAATTCACTTTCGCCGATACAGTATAAATGTTTATTTTTTGCATATCGCCAGAACATAAATTACTTCAAATGCAAGTATAAATCTTCCTTCGAGTGCGATGGTATTAGTTTATTCCCACGACAGGGTTAGGAAAATAAAACAGATTCTGGTGCAACCGCAAAATGTGGTGTTAGAAATAACTGTACGAATATGTTTGTGTCGATCATTAATTACGATAATGAGTAAGTGATTGATGCTGACTTGTTTCAGAAAGCTGCAGAGCTGATTATTCTTCTGTCAAAGTGTGAATCGGTTGCCAATGCGCAGAATATCTTTAGCTGAATATTTGCACGAACTCTTCATTTAAGCAAATTATTTTAATTAGCTTTGTAAATAATACTTTCGTCGCATTGTTAATTTCTTCTGGTTATAAAAATACAGCTTTAAAGAAAAATTTTTTTTTTTAATTTTGTATCGATTTGCAAATGACAACACTATTTTTTACTACATTGTGTTTGGGGTAGGGGTGCACGAATTGTGACTATCGAAGAAAAGATTTACGGGATTGCAGCCTTGCATTCTGTGTAAGGTTTTCTTGCGATATGAAAAATAATAATTATTCCAACGGAGTACGCAGCTTCTGTTTCAAGAAAGCTTTGTATTTTTGTTCTTTCGCCAGTGCACTACTGGTAATTTATTTAAAGTATGAATCGAAAAATTCGAATAAATGGAGTCCACAGACATTTCAAAGCCTACGGTATTGCAGAAGCGATACAAGCATGCTTTGAACATGCTGCTGTGGAGAGATATAAACAGAATTTGTCAAAGTTCAGTTGTCTTGGCGATTCCGGATACAGCGTCCAAGTTAAGGTCACCTTTTGATCGCTAGCCACATTTCACCAGATTTATTTGGTGCAGGATTTGAATGATATATTTCAATGTAAGTTATTTGTTGAGACAATTTACGAGTGCTTTCCGAACTTTGACAAAATTCGCCTTAAGAAGATGCCGTGATTAAAGCAAGCATCAAAAATAGTTTCTACACGACGACGGACGGTGAGAATGTCTTAGCTTAGACAGAATTATTGGCTCTTCCTTAACTTTTTCCAAGATTTAAGCAGGACCTTTGGTCACTATTGATTCACTTGAATGTGTAAATATATTGCAGGAGTTTTGCACGCCAGAGCAATGGAAATTTTGTGGGATATTGCTGGCTGTAACAGCATTCAAATAACTTTCACATGTTTTGATGTTCGATTCAATGAGTTCTCATGACTTGAGGGCGAATGTCAAGATAACATTATTTTTTTTTTAAATCGAAAGTCGGAAAGATTAGTGTCCATTACATAAGGCTAGGATCAGTGGTTCAAGCTCTGAACTACTGAGCAAGGACATTCAGGTTCGGCTTTCGGAAAAACACAAATCACATTTCAAGGAACTTTTTAACTGCACCATCTCTTACAAAGGTTTAGGAACTATCAAAAAACAGCTCTGCGAAATCGACATAAATTTGTAGGTTCCTTCCATTTGCCCCAAAGATGTAAACTAACACAAACTTTGTGGATGGATTATAAGGTATATAAGGCCCTCTTGTATCATCTATTTATGTATCGTACATATAAACAAAAGAATTTATTTTTTTTAGTAATTTTTTCTGAAGTGCAAATCGTAATGGCACACCCTGTATAAGTTTGGAATATTTAAAATGGGTATAGAGGAAAATGTGGTATTGATGTTAAAGTCCGCATAATTCTACTACTGCGTGATAATTTTTTTTAATATCAGAAAATAATTGTAAGAATCTTATTTTAAGAAACAATATTTAAGCTGTTTTGTAGGATTCGTAGGACAACTGGGTAGTTCTGTTACTTGGAGAACTAAAGTTGATGTCAAAGTTAGGATAATCGTTTTTTTTTTGTTTCTTAATTTGGCGTTTGTTTCAGTATTTACCATAATTTGAATCGAACCAACTACTTCACTCTACTTTAGGCGGAGTATTAATATTATTTGTGGTGTTTTTTGCAAAATTTTTTGATTATAGTTATCTACAAATCGATAGATATAAACAAACAACAAAGCTTCTTATATAAAAACAACTGATATAAGAAATGAACAAGCACGCATTTATAAGAAACAAAGTTTTTAATTTAAAAATAACGGATATATATAAGAAATATAATTTATTAAACATAAAAAATTCATGTTTCTTATATGCGTAGATTTTGTAAAGGGAAAGGAATGTTTGTACCTAATCGTGTTTCTTATATCCTTTTTGTATGGACATTTATAGAGAAAAGAAGCGTTGTTTCCACATTCGTCTTATAAGCGATTATTTGAGTACGACTGCTTCTCAAAAATATCACACAATTCCCTGAAAGGCGGCAGAGATGTGCAAATAGTAAATAGGTATACTAACTGTAAATCGTTAATCACTGCTGTGGTGATGCAGATACGTCAGACAACTCAAGCTTTATTTTCAACCAATCACTCAAACTAAATGCTTTTACGGCCGTGCCGATAAAATATCCAAGAGTAGGACCATACTTTGTCATAAAAAAAATTAAAAATATTTGGCTCAATAGGTTTCGTGTACGTCAAGCTTCTCACAATCATTCGTTTTTTATGAGTATTTATTTTTAGGGCGAATAAAAGCGACCCACAATTTTTGTGCCAATTTCGAGCTGCTAATTAAGGAGCTCTTGCATGACATTAATACTCTCGGATGTTTGACAGTCGTTCCATGTTCGAGAGAGATGGAGAAGAGGATCGACATCGAATTTGGGACCACTCGCTTAGTAGCCCAGCACACTAACCACTAAACCCATTTTATTTTGTTTTATTTTTCTTTTGTTTGTTTATGTTAACTTCTATGTGAATAAATAAATTTTTATTTAAATAGCAACTTTATCTGTAGGTAAACAGTGAACCTGAACAATATCTGCAACCTCTTAAAACTCAACGGTCCCATACCTACATTATACTAAAAAAAAAACCGCCAAAAACTGTGTCAATGTGCCTACTGTCGCAAACGTCTTCACATTTTGAAGCATGCTACGAGGTCTGGGCTTGTCAAGTTTTCACTTTCAATATTTCGTTAAAAATGCCAGGCATCTCTTGAGTTTATGGAGCAGTATAAGCAAATTTATTCTTCCAATTGAACACATACCCTCAATAACTGACCAAAGCGTTAATTTTATTATAAAAAAAAAATTCAAATCAACAACAATTTCATTGTCAATAATTCATCAACCACATCTCTGAATCCCGCACACAAAACAAAATACGAACACGAAGTGCGGTCTTAAAAAAAAGTTTCGCTTTCGCAACTGAATGCAATAAAATTTAAAATTTTTGGTCACCCTAAATATGGTTCTAAATAAAACCAAAAAAAAGCGAACACCTCGAAATAAATATAATTAAAACAACTAACAGCAACCAAATAACTTTCGTTGACTTTTTTACGTGCCTGCCGGCATATGACATGACACATGAGTTATAGCCACACAAGAAAATTAAAACAAAAGGGAAAATGCATTTCAATTTCCGCCTCGAAAGAGAAATGGAAATTTCATTGAAAAATCGACTGACAATACACACTTACCTCTATAGAGAAGAAGGGTCTTTTTCTGTTGTTTCCTTTTGTCCTGTCACCACAGCAAACTGCAAAATCCAAAATGTATAACAATATCAATTTTTTGCTGGTGAGTTGTGCACACAATAACTTTAACCGCTGCGCGACAATCACAAATAATTACTCAATTCAATTCTTTTTCACTATACAAAGGCTATAGTGTTTCTCACTCGCATGCACACTACGACGACAAAAAAAAAAAGAAAAAAAAATTAAACACAAATTTCATTAATATTCCGGCCGAATAACGTCCAGCGCGAATGCCTTTGAAAATGGAGAAACAAAAAAGCATATAAAAACAGAAAATAAAAGAAAATTTTGTATCTTCTGTGAGTAAATAAATGAAACGTGCATCGCCTTAAGTTCGACAAAAATGTGCAACAAATGCCCCAATTACTCCATAGGCTGATTACAGATAAATGGGTGGCTTCTAGCTAGGCTTAGATGGGCTAATACTCGGGAGAGTTTGATTAATATTCCTGCATACAGACATTGGTTACTCCTAGCCAGGCTTTCGGTACAGATGGTAAGCTTAGAAAGGCCTGATTTGTAGATAATTCTAACCTTGACACAAAGTCCACAACTCTCCCCTATCCACAGCCCATTGCAACCTAAAGGAAGGAAGCTGTGCTAGGATCCTTGCACATTTAAGTCTGCCATAGACACACATTTGAATAGCACAATGGACAAGGATACCCATCGTTTAGCTTTTCATTTAAATCAGCACTTTTCTTTAAATACTTTTCACACATATTTTTTGAACCTAAGTCGGGCTTTGGTCCTTTTTACTTTATGCACTTAAGAAATTGAATGTCCTACGTGCGACTAACCGTACCAACTACAAATAGATACTTTTTGTTTTCAATTAAATTCCGGCTAAGAACCTTACCACTCTGATTCTGTGTTGATAAAAAAAAACTTTCGTTCTAACTCCCTTTTTACTTTCGCTACGGATGTACTGCGGATTTACACTGAACACGGATTTTAGCACCGCAAGCCCTGCTGGCGAATTGTGATTTGGATGTAGTTTAGCTTTGTTTAATTAATTTTATTTTTGGTTAACAGTTCGAGTGTCTTCGATTAACTGAAGTGGCGATCGACTGGGTTACTTGGTTTTTTCCTGGCTTCTTGACTCTGTGTGGCTTTTCTGTCTTTTCGTCTTCTGTTTTGTCTTGGTCTGGCCCGGCTGATGACTTGTGTATTGTTATGCTTGGTGCGAGGTGATACCACTTGGTAAACTCGTCGCGCGAGAGTATTTCGCTTGTGTGCGTGCGATTGAGGTACGTTGTCTCGTGCGACGCGACAACCGCCAGAAGTGAGAGAAGAATTTGTTCACATCACTCGTACGGAGGAGGACAATATATGCACGATACACCTAATGTTCTCAGATAAAGGTGTCTTATTGTTCTTGTGCGTTTTGCGTGCGTGTTTGTCTTCCGCATTTCTGATCTTGTTTTATTGCTTTTGCTATTCTCTCTCATGGATAGGAGAGAATAATATCCCTGCGATAAGCTACATGTTGGATGGGGTCATTAGGGGTGGAACTTAGGTGGTATCTTCTTTCAAGGTCAACGATGATACTAGTTTCATTTGTGGGAAGCTTTGCTGTCGAATGTTTTGATTGGATGATGTCGTATCTGTATATAGATGGATACAGTTGCGATCTTCGGACTCGAAAAGGTGAAGGTGATTTGCATTACGTCGGTCGGTCGTGTTGTATAACTGGTAAGAAGGTGACAAATGGACTAATGGCGACCATTTTCTATTTTCTGGTTTGAGATAAGAACTGAGGTTCTTTGCGGTCTAGATTAAATTAGATTTATGTACTTTAAGTATTTGGAGGTTGTCGTGTGTCACGAATTGGATGAGGCATGTGGCATAAAAATTTCCATTGGAATTGCCAGCTCACGCAATGTTGAAGAAGGTATACTTGCTTTTGTTTAATAGGCATTTAGGTGACGATGCCTTTAATATTTGGGTTCACTCAAAGCTGCTAAGGTCTGTGACCTTTGCGCACCACAAACTGAAGATGGATTTCATTGGCCAATATCGAGTTCACTCCAGATTGCAGACAAGTTTATTTTGTTGTATTAGCTGTGATTTTTGTCAGTAACCTTTTCTCGAATTTAAAGTTTTTTTTTTATCACGTAAGCCCGTTGTAGCTTTGAGGTAACGAAAAATGTCTGCCAACTGCTGCGTGTAGCTTATTTTCCACATGTACATAGTTCTAAAATCTTTCAGATCAACGTGTCCCCTTCAAGTATGTTACTGTGAGCTTATTAGAAACACGAAAGTTCAATTTCCCCCAAAAATTTCAACCTTTGGTCTTTCATACGTCTACGCACCGATGTGTTTTAGGCATAAGTTCTGTCACACTCAATAATTGCAGCTATTTCTCTACTGGCAACTATCTTGTTCCATTGTAAATGGATTTCAATACATTCCAGCATGGGCTTGTTTGCCGGTCGTTTTTATGAATTTTTTCAACATTGATGATCAACATTGAACCTTTACTGTACCTACTCAATTATCTTGTGGCATTTTTGATACGAGTTTATTTATTTTTTTCGGACGTCAAAGGGACAACTTCTAAACCATGAGCTGATCCTCAAATGGTCAACAGGTTAGGCATTTGTCAGCTTACACACTGCTTAACTTGTGACAGGCCTTGCACTTAAAAATGAAATAGCAGCTATGATGAAGATATTAGTGTTAGAGAAATCTGTAATATTTCCTCATTGTCTACGACGATGATATTTTCTTTCGACAGATAGTTTAACTGCTGGTCGGACTCAGTCGATTTTTCCCGTAGGCCGAAACTCGGTCGAAAACGACTGTCAAAAGCCGAATAAGATACGCCGAATAAAAGACCTTATGATTGATGAATTCTCTGAACTGATTCGACAGTCTCCTTTACAGTATCAGATAGCTAAGGCCTTAGACCTTCAATATTTTGTGGCTTCGATTAGAAAGGTTTAATGAGTCGGTAGATCGGAAGTTATGGACAGTCTTGAGGACAGACTTGGGGTATGACTAAGTAAATATCTCCTCTGATTTCCTGCTTACTGCTCGTCGCAAGACACCCCAATAATTCGCTCAATATCAACATCCTTAAATTCATACATTTTCTCTAGCAATATTTTAGTCGATTTTCTATAATGGCGTCCTTAATCGAGATTGCCTATGAACTAAGAGGGTAACCCTAAGCTAAGTACCTGGTACTGCTTTGCTCTGGTATCTATGGTGGAAATAGTTTAAATAGCGTAACTTTTGCGCCCCCAGCAATGCCCCACAAAATACGACAGTTAATTTCTCTTCGTCTAACAGCCATGACGAGTAGGTATGGTGAAGTTTATATCTTCACCAGACCAAATATAATTTCCAACAGTTGGCCAACTTGCAGATTTGACTCACAATCGAGTCATCTGACATAAATGAGTACAACAACCCCCGTCCAAAAAGTACGCTTCTCTCTTTCACACATCAGCTTTCTATTCCATTAACTTTCCAGGCTCCAAGCTTTTTCAGAGAACTTCCAACTCCCCCGTGAGTCATCAAAACAAAAGTCTGGAGCGGTTTTGTGCGCTTTCCCACTGCTTTAGTGTTCCCTTGAACATCCTTGCATAACCAAACCGTAATCCGTATATAAACTCTCATCCCTAAAGACCTTGAAAACGGTTACGCCAAAAACCTCCCTTCAGCGACGACGACATACAAGTGCAACTTAAGCCTTCGCTTAGTCAATAAATAGTTAAACACCGAAACAGGATTGTGCACGAGTCGCATAAAACAAATGGCGAATTGAGAGACGGTGGGATGTGTAATTAAACGTTCGCACTTTAAATACCCACCCACGTACCCCACGTACCTTGCGGTGTACTAACCTTTCGTGCTTTACGCGCGGGATTCATTTGTGTTCCGCATGGATATGCACAGAAACAGCAAACAGACTGTATAGGTTACAGCGTTAATACAAGCATTCAAGTAGAGCCCTCTTCTAGTTCAATTGGCTGTCGGTTAACATTCGCGGTGTTACATGTTACTGTTAGTCCTACTTCTATGGGAAGAATGAAGACCTTTCGTCGTTGGCGATTAATGAGGGAAATTAATCAGCCAACAGGGGGGTTAAGGGCGCGCAAACGGTGCTTATTTTCATTGTTGGAAAATTACCTCAGCTTCGAGCAAGGACATGCCGGAAGATTTCAGTCGATTTACGTTTGCCTACACTTTCAAAATGTTAAGGGTGTGACACAGTAACCCAGGCATTTATGAAGTTCTTCGCGGACATTATTAATGAATAGTTGAAAGTCGATGGAGGTCGGTGGGCTGCAAACAAGGGACAGTAGCACAACTTTTGTGTCCACTGAAATGACAAATGGACTCGAAAATGTAAATGGATTCATGAATGTTGATGTATAATTCAGCGAAGCGCGAAATTTCGAGGTCTTTAGACCTAACTGAAGAGGACAGTCAAATAAAGGACGAATATAATTATTATCTTCTACAGCGGTGCCGGAACAATTGAAAGCAGCTAGCTATTTGATAACAATTTTTGCACAGAAGAAATGCCAAGAGTCACACTCTGATACCAATTCGTTGTCGTAATGTACTGATTATGTAAGATAAGGTTATCTTATGCAACTATTGGGAAGCATTGCGCTCGGCATTGATTAATCTGTTGCGCTAAATTGGGGCTTGGGGTCACGTTTTTTACTCGTTTCCGAAAACGTTTTTGACGCTTATACTTAACTTGGATTTGGATGAGGCCCCATTTTTACACACGTTTCTTGACGCATTTATCAAAGCATTTCTCGACTCTTTGAACACGTTTTTCGATTCGTTCTTCGATGAGTTTTAACATCTTTTTGGTAACTTTTCTGTACGTATTTTTTAACGTGTTTTTGAAGTGATTTTCGGAGGGCATTCGAGATAAGTTTCTTGTCACATTTTTGATTTGTCTTACGATGAGTTTTCGTTTCTCTATGACCACTTTTTTACGCGTTTTGACTACTTTTTTGGAAGGTTTTTAACGCGTTTTTTGATGGGTGTTGAAGCAATTTCTTAAGTGCATTTTTCACTCGTTTTTTAAAGCATTTCTGCAACCTTTTTTGTTTCTTTTTCGATTGGTTTTTCGATTTTTTTTTTATGCTTTCCTCGACTAGTTTGTGACCTCTTTTTGAACACGTTTCTGGACTCGGTATTCGATAAGTTTAATTTACAGATTTTTGGTAACTGACATAAGGCAACGCGTTTTTTGCCACATTTTCGATTCGTGTTTCCACGAGTTTTCGGCTTCTTTAAATTACGTTCTTTACGAGTTTTTTAATGGGTGTTCGACGTATGTATTTTCTTAAACGCGTTTTCACTCGCATTTCTTAAGAGTGTCGGAATGCTTTTTTGTTCCTTTCCGGAGAATTTTGGAAAGGATCTACCTTATCGTCACCACAATGATAAGAGGCGAGAGAAAATGAACGACTTCTGTATCATTGTGGCTCGATGGAATGATAAAGTCTCCCCGAGTTGTACCTTTTCGTATTTACTTCAATATTTAGCATCAAAGGTAGGTACACCCTAACAGAATTGCATTCAAATAAGGTGTGCAAGGAAAATGGTCTCAAGCCGGAATTATAAATTATTCAGAGGACTCCACAGCGAATTTGCGACAAAAGAACAAATTTACCCCAATTGGTAGGCACAGAGCTTCTTACCAATTGGATCCGTGCTATTCCAAAACATGAATTTCAATTTGCCTAATACCCCTTTTCACAACACACTCTTGCCTAAATGAGATGAATAATATATCAGCCGGGACAAACTTCTATCAGGAAATGGCATAACGTTTCGCGGGATTAGATTGCGAAACATATTTTGCAATTCGAAAGCACTTTCATGGATCGAACGGGAGAAATTTGGTCCAATAAGTGCAAAAAGACTTTCTGCCACTTCCACTGGGACTCGATGAGCGAGATATTATTTCTCTCCCCCACCCTGGGGGTGCTAACATATGCATCTCTAGCTTCTACGTATATGCATGGATATATTAAAACTTTTCCCAACGAAACGGTAGTATTGAGCAAGGATACAAGAAACAAGACCACTTACACCTCGCGTAGGTATTTGTTGCAGCTGACTGGAGCGCACAAAAGTTTCTCGCTAATGTAATTGTTTTATTACTCCGGGTGATAGTCTCTGTTCCAAGCGAAGTTTTCCGCTTAGCGAGTATAGTTGCTTGCTTAAGGACAAAAGTTATCGTTTGTGAATGTGCCAGCTGAGAATGAGTGGGAAGGTTGCGGATGATTGTAAACAGACCAAATTAATTGTTAACACATAGTGTGTTTGAGCTAAAGTTGCCATATAAAACGAACATGCCTTTGGCGATACCCAAATCATTTTGTTTGATTGGTAGGCGTGCGAGTTTATTTGAATGGAGCAAATTCCGCACTTAATTGAACGCTGGCATAATTTTAGACTGACTCGGAGGAGGTGAGATGATAACTGTTCTTTACTTGGCTGAGAAAGGATGTGTATTTTATGTCATAGGTACAAAAAAAACAAACATAATTGGCCCTTTTTTAAATTTCATATTTTTGTCGGTTTAGGGGAATCTTAATTTTTTCATAGACCAAAGTGGAAAAAATGGGGCGTCCAATAAAAATGAAATAAAAAAACTCCGGAGCAACGCTATCGAAATGGATACTATTATCATTTGGATACTCTCGCATTGCCCTGGATAAATGTAATTTTACCACATCCCTATTTAACGAATAAATTGCACATCTCTAGGTCTGTCAAATAATTTTGATTTTATAATTATCTGTCTGTTCGGTGTTCGTATAGCATTTTCTTCGCTTTACTCTTTCAACCGTTTGTAACAGTGGAAATGAGATAGCTAGCTATAGTAGCAATGTTAATAGAAATTATGAAAATAACTGTACACAGTACTCTTTCCTTAGAAATGATACGCAAAAATGTAGCCTTGGGATACCAATCAAATTTATAAACGATAGCACTGCTCCGGAGTAAGTTTAAAGAAATTTACCGGAACGTGGTGGATTTCATGATGATACGGGCGCCTTAAAGCAGAAATTTATTTTCACTCCGCATTGTCATTGGTTCTTGTCTTCGATAAAAAAAAGCTTGGAGACCTGCGCGAGCTTTTGGTGATTTCGAAACTCAGTTGCGGTTGTTGCAGAAAATTAATTCGGAGTTGTTCGTATTTGAGACACTGGTGCTGCCGATGATAGGAAGACGAAGACTTTAACTTTTAATGCTAAATATACTTAGCACAGAACAGATCCACTGAAAAAGGGAAATTATATTATTTTAACTTCTGTAAAATAATAATTGTTGTATGTATAACAGTATAAAATTAAACCTGGTGATTTCGTAAGGCCTTAGCATTATGTACAATTATTGTACATGTTGTGATAACAATGGCGATTAGGCAGAAATAACACTTCTTGAGTTTGGGTATTTACTGCAAGTGTCATTGTGCACTAATATAGGTTAATGATTTAAGGTTAAAGAATCGAAGTAGGTATAGAATGTGAGCAAAGGTCTTGTAATTATATAAACACCGAAATTTGAATTAAAGAATTCAATTTTTCACACGAGAGTCAAGTGGTTTTGTCAAGCATTAACAGCTCGAACCATCTCTTACATAACAATCCCACTGTATGAGCACAAGTGCTATAGAGTTTGAGTCTGAGGCGGAATAGCCAGACGAGGGAAGGCTGATGTACAGACGTTACATTACATGGCAATCATCCCAGGAGGTACCGACGATACAAGTAGTTTAGTGGAAGGTCGAAGGATAAAACGCAACCTCATAAAAATTATTTTCGATTCAGCCAACTCTGGCAAACGCCTGAGAGACATCCGGAGTTGCCTACCTTGCCTAAGAAAACTTCTTAAATCAGCCGCTTGGATTCGGCATAAAATTGTTGTCCCCTTTCATTCATCCCAGAAATAAAAACCCACACAAATAGTTGTGAACAAGTTACGCCGGCTGTTTATTTATTTAACCGCCAAAAAGAAATGTGTTCCATTTTAAAACACTCACAAAATAATTAAATTATATAAATACTTACTAAGTTAATCGAGAAAATAAAAGTCGAGGCAAACGTAGAATTACTAAATAGGAGTGTTAATAGCACTGTGTATTTGTGAAGCTGCTGTTGAATTAATTGAATCAATGTGCAAAGTCCATGGTAGTCAACAAGGTGTACACCGAAAACGAAAACTTCATAATCTAAAAGCGAAACGAGAATTTATGTCAAAATGTAAGTAGTTTTCTCAGTTGGTTGATTTTAGAACCACCAGAAGGAACACTTTTACATATTTCAATTCCAAAGCCTTGTCCTATCCGATTGTTCAAAAATCGTCACTACGTTTATGTAACAAGCTCACCGATACGAAGGTATTTAGCGATATAGGGAATAACTTTCCAGCATAAAGACTAATTTCTTGCTGAGCCTGCTGCATATAGAAAATGCACATTCGGCGAAATTCCTGATCCTGATCCACCCAGTTCATGTGAAAAATTGCTGCTGGTAAGCGAAGACCTGTATCCATTAGAACGTTGACATAGTAGCAGACCCAGAATATCTCAATAACCAGGCAGCACGCATGTGCTAGCGATCCGAAAAATGTGTATTTATTGTTGCAAATTGCGATGTTGATAAGCGTGGTACCCATTGCCGCCGATGTGGCCAGGAACTGAATGAAACTGGTGATCGATATGACCGGCTCTAAAGTTTGAATCAGCCTAGAAAACGCATCGCAATAATTATTTCACATGCCACATAAACAACAACTTACACAAGAATATCCTTATGATCGAGAACACACCGAATCAGCTCCTTCTTATTATCCTCAGGTGAACACGACGGATCCATACCGATTCGCAGAACTCTCATAATCAGCATTTTCATATGCCCATTAAATATCACCACATACACAACCGGATAGACATCATTGCACACCTGATGCATGAGCCCTGCGACTATCAAAAAGTTCTCAAACAGACTGTGAGCGTAGAACTTCTGCGGGGATTCGCGCCAGTTCAGAAACGGAATGTACAGCCCATATCCAGGCCGTCCCGTATAGAGCCCCCCCACAGTTGTAACTGTCGAATAGGTGAAGAAAATCGTCAAAAAGAAAGCCACAATGCTATTGCCAAAACGAATAGTATCGCGAGCCTCTTGCAGCTCCTGCGGGTATTTCATGCGGGCGTCTAGCTTATCGAGAATGGCTTTGATTTTGAAAATTGTATGCCGATTAAAAAATATGAAAAAAAACCGACTAACGCCAGCGTATGCATTGATGCAAATCTGCAGCGATGTTAGGAAGTTATTTATCTGCTGTTTTTCCGAACCGACAAAATAGCTCAGGGTGAAGGAGAATGGCAGCAACCCCAATAAGATATTAATTATAACGGAATAGCCGACATAGGCTGCCTTGAATTTGTCGGGTATTATAAGGCCCGAAAGGAAAAAACACTTGAACAGGGTTCTAGTACCGTCGTTGGTTTTTGGCCGCGTAAAGAACTGTTCGGGTGGTGATTTTGACTTTGTAGCCATACTTAGCACGTTTACGAGTCGGATTGTGACAGAAAGAGACTACACACTTGCTTTTATAGGGAAAGAGAGCTGAATTTTTAATGAAATAATTAACTGGAGACGAATTTCGCACCTGTGCTGGAATGTGTGAAAATTATATGGTCCGGGTGCTGAGTGACAGCGCCCTCCATTTATTGACTGGGAAATGGCATTTGGACTATTTGGTTGAGGGTAGAATAATATGTCCTTTTTTAGAGGTCATGCATGGGAACCCCTTGCAAATAGGCCTTTGGCATGCAGTATAAATAAAAAATAAAGTGACAGACAGACATTATTGCGAGACCCACTTTTCTGAGTTCCTCTATCATCGTAATGTCAGAATTGATTATAATCTCGATTTCGAAATTTTGTACGAAAACAATATCTTTCTCTTACTACGTAATCAAGAAAGTTTAAAAAAATGTATTGAGGCTTTGCTGATAGCAAAAATCATAAAAATTGTAAAATCCAATGTGAGGAAGATACTCGTATTTTCTTCAACTTCTTTGACGCCAAAAAATCATTTCAAATGTGCAATGTGTTTGATCCGCGTGAAGATCGTTGTACAACACATTGCTCAACAAGTGTAAGGTATAGTGTGCAAGTTCATGTTGCTTGTTTAAAAATTGTTGGGCATTGCATTGTATACTAATTGTGAAATTATGTACTGCTGCCTAGTACATTTTGTCACGAATTCTAAAAAGGTATAAAAAGATTTCCACAATTTGTTGTATGAAGATTTGTGCAGAGACAAAAACAACGGTTTGCTCTTACTAATAATCATTGCAATTCAATGTCCCAGGTTGGTTTTGAATATCTCTTGTTACGAGAAGGCAAAGAGAACGTAACAAATTTAAACAGAATGTAGGAAGTTTTATAGTTGTTGACACTATCTGTCAACATTTTGTGTTTTGAAAATATGGTCTAGCCGCCGACAATACTTCTGTTCCTAAGCATACAATGCCTACAGATACATTGGCTTAGGTTTAGATTTTGCAACATTTTGCAATGCAACTGTGAAAACCGGAGTCAATAATTATGTGCAGTAGTTTTTAACCCTATTTCGGTCAAACGGTGCAGGGAAATAACTTCACGGGCAATAATTTCATATCGGAAATAACTGCACCTTTATTTAATGTGAAGTTATTTCCCACTAAAAGTGGACAATTACTTCTCCACAAATTTTGTGAAATTATTTCCCACCTACGATTTGAGAATTTTTCGATTCTAACTGGAAAACAAAAGATAAGGATTTATAAGGATTTTAGTATAATTTAACTAATATTATAAATAACAACTTTGCATACACCTACCCTTGCACCTACTCCCACCACCAAATAGTGACCGTAAGCAGGGGGGTTGCAGGGGACAACATGCCCCCCTCCATACATTTTCCACTGTTTCAGAATTGTGGGCTTACATAATAAATGTAGTCGCGTATTAAGAGAAATTATTTCCTACAAAAAAGTGAAGTAATTGCTCACTTTCAGTGGGAAAAAACTTGACAAAAAATTAGTGAAATTATTTCCCACTCGAGGTGAAGTTGTTTCCCATGTGAAGTTATTGACCGTGGAGTTAATATGTAGGTAGGTAATAAAGAACTAAACACCCCTTTTATTATAAGAGGATCGTAAAAATAGCAAAATCTTACTTTAAAACTTTTGTCAACTTTTGTTTATTAAGAGTCATCTTAAGTATCAACCTGTTTCGTAACGCTTCAATTCGTTTTATGTGAAATTATTTTGGCCGGTAGAGTTCCTAAACTTACCACAACTCATAGCAGTGTTTCAATGCCACCGAAATGTTTCTTTTTCCCCTGCCAAATATTTCTCTCTCTTTTTTTTAAATTGCCCATCATTTTCCCACAAAAGATATTTTTGATCAGAAAACCAATGTTACCATTGTAGAAACGATTTTTTTAAAAAAAGTCTTAAAACAGCTTTTCCTTTTTTTTTCTACAGTTTTTAAAAATACAATTATGAATTTTGAACAAATTGAAATATAACCATGATAGGTACCACATTCGTCAAGGCTACATCACTCGAAAGCATATTTGCAGCTCGTTATTGAGAAGATTTAGCGCTCCATCAAAAGTATAGCCAATAAGGCCATGCTCTTTTTATTGTGTTCGAAACAAATTGTCATTAACCACTTACAAAATCAGACAGTTTTTTAAACCATTTGTTTATTTCACACGCTATTGATTTTTACTATCGAAATTTGCACAAAATAGTAAATTTTCCAAGACTTGATAACACTGAGTCGTAGACTTGTAGCCTCATTTTACTTTGCGTCAAAATGTTGTTGACGTTCTCTTGGCTCAGCAGATTTTAGCCAATAACATTAAAAACACTATACTTAACTGCGTCACTTCACCCTTAGTTTTCAAAAAGAATTTAGGTTTTTTGTGGTCATCTTCTATAAATCTGCCCGAAGTTAACTTGTTAACATACGTGCTTCCCCCAAGCCAACATATTCGTCTTGCCTTGAAGTTATAATTTTTTATCCAATTTTAAAGGGAGAATGAGTTTGAGTCCAATATTTCCATTAATTATGTATGGTGGAAAATAACTATTTTCGCATCCGTTTGAAATAAATTATTGAAAATTTCTACAATAAAAATGTCCACTTACCCTATAATGATAGGTACCTATACCTAACTCAGATCCATCATTAAATCTTAATAAGTTAGGTATCGAAAATTGAACCCCTTGAATGGCCTGCGAAGAAAATGTTATGCCAGACAATATCCAGTCGACAGCCAGCGAAGTCGTACTCAATTTTACAATTTTCCTGGACGATTCGTCAAAAGTGTTAAAAATGTCTTTAGCGGCAGATTCGAGTTCAGACTCAAATTCATCCATTAATCGCTGCAAGCCAAAAACTAGCGATGGCACCAAAAATTTATTCATCTGCTTTCGTTTATTGGGCCATATAATGCCAGAGAAATTTCAACAACTCTATGTGACATACGCTTGGTTTTTAAGGGCAATAGTCGCAATAGTGCCTCTCGCCTTTGTCATAGGCTTCTTCAAAGGATCAGAAAAATTGCAAATCAACAATTTGCTCTCATCGATTCAGATTTCAATGAATACGTTTAGTTGCTTGGTCCGGGTTATTATTTTCTACCTGAATCGAAAGTACATTTTTAAAATCGAAGCCATTCTCGATAAGCTAGACAATCGCCTAAGAAATCCCGAGGAGTTAAAGGAAGCTGGGAGAGTCATTAAATTTGGAAATCGCGCGGTGATTTTTTTCGTATTTAACTACTTCGGATACTCGACGGTTACATTGTTGGGAGCAATAGTGAGCAGGCGACCACCATACGGACTGTATATTCCGTATCTGAACTGGCGCGATTCGACATGGAACTTGGGCGCTGTCAGTGCAATAGAGTACATCTTGGTTAATGTTTCAATTTTCCATCAGATGGCCAACGATGTGTTTCCCGTGATATATGTTGGTATATGCAACTCGCATCTGAAGATGCTCATTACGAGAGTGCTAAGAATTGGAACGGACTTAACGGCAACACAAAAGGATAATAAAACGGAATTAGTGCAGTGCGTCCTCGATCATAAACTTATATTACAGTAAGTTTGAAGAGTGAGAAGCTGTGCTCATAATATACAGTGAATTCGTTGTGTTTTTTTAGTTTGATCAGCACTATAGATCCGATATTGTCGGCGGCATTTTTCGTGCAGTTTGTGGTGTCGACTTCGGCCATGTGCATTTCCTTAATCAACATCACCATTTCAGACAACAACGACACCCTCTACGGGACGCTTGCGTATGTCTTTTGCTTGTTAATACAGACCTTTTGGGTTTGTTACTTCGTGACAACGCTGACATATACAGGCAATCGCTTGCCGGAGGCAATTTTTCAAATGAATTGGATCGAGCAAGACAAGGAGTTCCGGCGGTTGATGCTGTTTTTCATGCAGCGGTCACAGCAGGATATCGCTTTGTATGCGGGAAAGTTATTTCCAATTTCTTTGAATACTTTTCTGTCGGTAAGTAGAGAAAGTGATCATTGGGTGACAAGTGACAACGTCAATTTCATATTTTTTTCAGATGAACAAGTTTGCGTTTTCTTTGTATACAATGTTGAACAAAATGGATATTGGAAAACGGTTCAATTGATGCTGCAGCGAGGGCAAGGTTGCGGAATTAAAGCACTTTATATAAGACACATGTATTGGAATATGTAGTACTCACTTTGGCCGTTATTTTGTCAGTCACGAATTTAAAGGAGTAGGTAATTCATTAAGAAGCAAGGTAAAATAAAAGAACAAAACAAATTGCTTATATTCTTTCTATTCTGCGAAGTACCTTTTATCATACTTTACTTTAAGCAGTGTTACTGTTTGGGCAGTTTTCTGGCACAATTGTGCCGGGGGAAATTAGCTCATAGCTTTATAATCAGCCTTTGGAGGAAGCGATGACAGAGAAAGCTGAAGTGTTATGTGGAAAAGACTTCATACCTATTTTAGCACGGTTTATTTATTTATTTAAAAGGTTTTGCTATACATTTTGGTCAGGGGTGTCCCTGATTACGCCTCAGAGAGGTATATTTCCTCATAAGAGTTTTCCTCACATTATCAGTCCTTTTGGAATCATTAAACATGGTTTTGTACTTCTGCTTCCACTTGGCGAAAGAACCCATTCCTATTTTACTCTCTTTAGTCCAGTTTGAATTTAGATGAGAGCTGGCTCCAGTGATAGTATTTCCTCATCAGGTAACTGGTAGTTTCTAGAAGTTTTTCAGTCTTATGTGCGTCAATGCACAAGCATATGATCTGGGATTTCACTGGATTCATCGCAGAATCTGGGGAGACCTTCTTCAGATAATATTTCCCGTTAGGAAGCCCGTAAGGATATACGGAGGATATTTTTTATCCTGCCGATGCAAGCTTGGAATCTTTTCCCGGTTGTATTGCCCCCGAAGATCTTTGGTCTGCTTTAGGCCCTTAGCGTTATGCCAGGTTCTTGCATTGATTTCTTTCTATAGTTTCCTATGTTCTTCTATGAGGTTACGATTCCCTTTTCCGCTGAATGGGAAAATTGGGAATTAAATCTCTTGATGGTTTCGTCTCTATATAGAAAAGACCAATAATATCGTTTTTTTTTTTTTTAGTTGGCATCAAACTGTTTCGATGTGTTCCTCCTTCGTCGTTCTTAGAATCATTTTACTTGCACGTTCCTCCACGACAAGGTACAAAAGATTCAGTTAGATAGATAGCACTGCCCATGCAGGGCAAGTTCTTATTGATTGTCTTCCTCGTATTGGACAGACTACTATTTATGTACATGCAGAAGCTCCATAAATTTGAGTATTGGAATAATACCCTTAAGAGTCTAGCAACAAGCAGCATAATGTGATTTTTGTTTCGGATTTCCCATTACCGTATGTGCACGAAAGGGTCACACGAAACTGTTTTCATTCGGTGCGAGTATGCGGTTGCATCTGAATAAGTGATGCCATCCAAAGAGGGTGCAAATTTAATAGTTGGTCAACATAAATGTGTCAAAACAACTTGTGGTGGGAGGAACTTTTTTTTTAATATATAAAAGGAGTAGCAACTTTTCACAAGCACACAAATAATTCATAACTTAGATGCACCGCTGAATATCGATTGGGTTATTGGGTACACTTGAAAACCACTCTAGAAGAAAAGGCAGTTTGTTGACCATCAGTAGCCAACAGACGCTCGACTGTTTCAGTAAGAGAAACATTTTCTTGTCCTGTAAGAAATATATAATATCCCCGTATTTGGGTGAGTGAAATGAAACTAAGTTAATTATTGTAGTTCTGCTTTCGAAAACCTGGACAGGTATGTGTGTTTTCCTGTCATTGTTTCAATTTAATTTCGATGCAACCATTTTGTGATGCGATGTGCAATATTCATTTTCAATCATAAGATAGTTTTCCAAATGGAAACCGTCCTCGATTAGCTCGAAAGACGCATGAGATACGTATCCAGGAGAGATTTATCAGAAAGCTGAACGAATCATTTGATCAAGTGATCTACGTGTTGTTCTTGACGATTACATCGGCGGGCGCGGTTTTCAACGGACGTCCGCCATACGGGCTGCGTATTCCATTTTTAAACTGGCGCAAATCGCCATGGGGCTTTGTACTTGCCAGTACAATCGAGTATGCAGCGCTTTGCCTCTCAGTGTCTCACCAGGTGACCAATGATGTGTTTCCATTCATCTATATTGGACTACTTAGTTTACATCTGAAGCCTCCATCATCAGATCGACCAGGATTGGATGGGACACGGATACTACATAGGTGGATACTAAAAACGTATTTTTGAGTAAGTTGCCGCTCTCTCTAGCACTCAAATAATGCGCATTTCTCTTCCAGTCTCATAAATATTATAGACCCCGTCTTATCGACCTCAATTCCAGCTCAGTTTGCGAACCTCGTTCGCTAAAAAAATTGCAAAATCAGCAAATGTTGCGGTTTCGACAATTTCTTTGAGTAAAAGAAATTGCTTTTAATTTTAATTTAATTTTAATTTAGTTTTATGATGCTGCTATTGGACTATTTAGATAAGTAAAAATGGAAACGATTTTAAGAATATCAACATTTATTTAACTGCTGCTTCTCCCGACAGTTGACAAAAGAAAGAAAGGACACGTCTGTATCCTTCCGCTGTTGTTGATCGATTCTCTCATTTGTGGTAGGTATATAGAATGACATGAGTACGAATTGAGTGCAAGAGTTTGCAAGGTTTTTGGAAGAAACACTCGGTTTAGTGTCTTTAAAAAATAGCTTCATTATTAACGGTTCTTCCCATATAACGGTTTTAAGCACGTTTGATTTTTTCGAAAACGGCTCCAACGATTTCAACCAAATTGAGCTTATGAAGGTTGAGTTTATACCGCTGAATACCCATTTTTCGCGAATATATCAAATAATGGTAGGTACCTTAGAAAATCAGACTTATCTCAAAAACCGTCCATACGATTGTAACAAGAATTATAAATAAGATCCCATACTTAGTTATTCTTAAAAATTGCAAATTAAACTGAATTAAAAATGTTTCTTTAAAATAAGTACCCAAATCCGGACCTGTGTTCACATACATTATAGTTTTGTTTATTACAGCTCACTTTTAATAGAAATACTACAAGAACTACGCTAAACTTCATTTTAGCAACTATCGTCCGCTTCTGCTCTTCTTCTAAACATAAACAACCACCTATAACTTACACGATTGGAAACACATCATTCGCATTCCGACTGCCTATGAAATTTTGTATGGAAAATTTAGCCATTGCTCGAAAATTTTAGCTTGGACACTAAAAATATCTTTAAGGCAAGTGTGCACTTTATTTAAATATAATCTTATGTTTTTACACGGTTTCTTATCTACTAGATTCTTGAATCGCTTTTGAGGTTTTTACCTATGCACCGAATAAAACAAAAAGCAATCAACCAAACTGTTGATATGAACGAGAAAGTTTCGTGCGACCCAGCACGAAAATTGAATGAATTTTACCGCTACCCTGACTAGTTTTGTGGTGTTCTTGCTTCAGAATCTATTTGAATTCTCCTTTACCATATCAGAGCCACGCACGCACACTCATGCCCTATATTTATTTTTACCGCGGTTCACCTTTCGTTTGCATCCATGTTCACCGACATGAGCTTCCAGGGATATGATATGATGACAGTAACAGTAATAATTATTGTGCGACACATGTCCATGTATTCGTTATACTTTGATTCACTAGATAGCTTGGTAACGGTCAACTCAACACAAAATTGGATGAAAATAATTGATTAGGCGTGAGAAATAATGAAAATGATCACACCCACTCTAATTAGGGCTATGTGTTTATATGTATTTTTTTGTTCTTACAGCAACCCTTTGGAATAAATAAACAATTTAGTAGATATAGGTACCTAACGTGACGGCGATGAAAGTTGCCACAGTCTAAAGACAATGGTAATTTTATTATTCAAGGAGAACCAGGAACTAGATCAACGTTGGCTGCTCCTGAGAATTAAAATCATATATTTAATTATTGAAAGCACCTGTACCAGTTGTTACCTATTCAAAGACGAAGCCTTCCGATTACAAGTCAGAAGCCACTCACATTTTTTCCGCCATTTTGTTTTCCTATCGGTGTTATGTCAATTAGAATCCATGTGGCATGCAAAAGCATACAAAAAATACAAAATTAAATGCTGCCAATCGCAGCTAACTGTGGGGAAATGTGATAGATTTCGGAATTACCACTATTTGTTAGTTTATTATATTTTTTAAGGACGAATAGCTTGATTTGTGTTGTAAATAAAACCATTAAAAGGAGATGTTTTGTATACCAGAAACATATTAGGACACACATGGTTGTGCATTTCCGCTTTTGGATATATCATTAACTTCGATTTCGTGTGTACATTTTTCTTAAAAAATTAAGAAAATTTATAGATTCTTTAATATTAATTACTTGAATAAAAATAATTTCAAAATATTTGCGTAGTGTTATCGATAAAACAACAAAAACCTGTATTTTATACACATAGCGCTGTACAAATAACAAATTTTAATCACGACTTTAAATTTACGGAAGCTCGCAATTGCGAAATTTGTATAGAAAATATAGCCACTGTGAACTACTATAATATGAGTCGAAAGTAAAAATGGTTTTTGGTAAGGCATATAGAGTAACTTCGGGTATTGCGATATGGTCTGGTAATGTGATATACCAGCATATTTTCCGAAATAAACAATTCTCGAAAGGAATTTTCTTGTCCACATAACAATGATGGAATAGGACACGTGCTGCAGGTCTTAGGGCGCTCGCTTGACTGTGTTTGATGTGATTGTTTCAGCGCTACAGTTTACATTTTTTTGTGGGAGTTTCCTTTGATAATTTAGCTATAATTATGTTGTTTTTATGTGAATAGAGCTGACAATATATTGGGTGAGTTTCTAATATGATAAAGTATATTTTAAAAGAATGTCCTGATTGTTTCAAACGCCAAATGCGGCTAATGTGATATGGTTACAATCGGGTAAAATGATATACTACATCACTGTACTAACGATATTACCGTATAAACATATTTTGGATGAGAGTATTAAAAACATTGGAAAACGCAAGAAAAAGCCGGAAAGACACATGATAGTAAAAACAAACGGGCAAAGCAAACAGAAGAAAGTCCCTCGAGTGATTCAGATACCGAGTTCGGATTCGGACGACGATTCTTGGGCCGTAACTCCACCTAACAACGACAGTATCTGTAACTTCCAGATCGATAAGAAGACCAAGACATGGGTTCTTGCAGTGTGATTTGGTTTGGTATATCACTTTATCCAAAGGTAGTGTATCACATTATCCGGCAGTTTTATTAAAGGGAGTTGCAGAGCTTTTCTATATTTTTTAAATAGCTGCAGGTTGAATTTCTCTGCATAAACTTAAAGTCGATGTATAAAGTATAATGCGCATTGCATCAAAAAGCTATAATGAATAGTTCGGCTGTGTCATAAAAATTACGAGTAATTGTTAGAAAACAAATGCCTATATCCCATTACCCGAAGTTACTCTATTGTGTGTAATTTACCAATTATGCTGTTCATTCAACAATGATGTTATATTCACAAGTTTTTAAGTAGTAAATTTAAGTTCTTTGTGATTATATATAAAACAAAGTTGGATCCGTAAGACCGCCCATAACTCGAGAACGAATCGTCCGATTTGAGTTATCCTTTCTTTGCTGTGTTGGTCTCCGCCCAAGGAACTGTATATACGGCGATATCATATTTTCCAAAATTTCTGCCACATTTTTAAGGTCTCGGAGATTTCTTTTATGGAAACCATTTGTGCTAATTTGAAATTCGATTTTTCGGTAATTTGTGAAAATTAATTTTTACTATGAAGATAGGTATATATTCAATGCAATCGTGTTTCGTCTTTCATTGCTGCATCGTTAGATTTTTTTGTCGTCAGCATTGTTTCAGTTAATCCGGTGAGTTTATCGAAGACAAATTTGAGCACAGTGTTGCGAAATTCGAGCAGGACAACTTTATACGACGCATTGCGATATCCACTTTTGTTCTGCCTTGGAGAGGATCGATATCACTTTCAAATCAGTATTATCAATCCATTGACAGGTTAGGAACTGTGTAGTTCAAATGTTTTTCAAGTTTGAGTACGTGCTCTGTTTTCTCTCAATCAGTATATGCATCTGTAATCGATCGCAAGAGTTAGAAGCTCGAAATTATTTAAATCAAAATATCAGTTTTGAGCGGGAAAGTTTGCCGTACCTGGCTATAAATGTATCAACAGAGTTGACCTACGTCCTAAATCAAATGATAGTTCCGACATATTTCCAACATATTCGTTGTGCCTCCGAGGTTATATTTCTTTATTAAATTTTAATGAGAGAATGCGTTTCAGTTTACATTGTTGGGAAAATGCAAAAGTGTGGCGAGCCTGATATTCCCATTAATTGTGTATGGTGGGAAATAGCAAAAGTCGCATCCAATGGAAGTCAATTATTCAAAACCTCTAAACAAAAAAGTCCAATATCCCTATAATGGTAGGTTTACCGTAAACATTATTAAATTTTGATGAGTTATGGATCTGCAACAATGAACCCCTCGAAAGGCCTGCAAATAAAATTTTATGTCAGTCAATATCTAGTCGACATCCAGCAAAGGCGCACTCAATTTTACAAATTTCCTTTA
Organism: Cheilosia impressa; assembly: GCA_948293265.1. Taxonomy (NCBI): domain Eukaryota; kingdom Metazoa; phylum Arthropoda; class Insecta; order Diptera; family Syrphidae; genus Cheilosia; species Cheilosia impressa. Next base: position 41,564,760 of record OX411882.1, on the reverse strand, counting down.
CAATTCGTCAAAAGTGTTAAGAATGCCTTTAGCGGCAGATTCGAGTTCAAATTCACCAGTTAATCGCTGCAAGCCAAAAACTAACGATGGCACTAAAAATTTATTCATCTGCTTTCGTCTATTGGGCTATATAATGCCAGAGAAGTTTCAAAGACTCTATGTAACATACGCTTGGTTTTTAAGGGCAATAATCGCAATAGTGCCTCTCTCCTTTGGCATAAGCTTTTTTAAAGGTTCGGAAAAATGGCAAATCAACAATTTGCTCTCATCGGTTCAGATTGCGATTAATACACTCAGTTGCTTGTTTCGGGTTATTATTTTCTACCTGAATCGAAAGTTAATTTTCAAAGTCGAAGCTATTTTCGATGAGCTAGACAACCGTCTGAAATATCCCGAGGAGGTGAAAAAAGCTGGAAGAGCCATTAAATTTGGAAATCGCATGGTGATTTTTTTTATATTTATGTACTTCGGATACTCGACAGTTACATTGTTGGGAGCAATAGTGAGCAGGCGACCACCATACGGACTGTATATTCCGTTTCTGAACTGGCGCGATTCGACATGGAACTTGGCCGCTGTCAGTGCAATAGAGTACATCCTGGTTAATGTTTCAATTTTCCATCAGATGGCCAACGATGTGTTTCCCGTGATATATGTTGGTATATGTAACTCGCATCTGAAGATGCTCATTATGAGAGTGCTAAGAATTGGAACGGACTTAACGGCAACACAAAAGGATAATAAAACGGAATTGGTGCAGTGCGTCCTCGATCATAAACTTATCTTACAGTAAGTATGAAGAGTGAGAAGCTCTGCTCACAATACACAACCCGCATAATGGCACATTGTTTTGTTACCCGTTTGATGTGACGTTATGCGGCTTCGACTATATACATTGAGTTGGTGTGTGCGTTTTTTTTTGTAGGCTGATCAGCACAATAGATCCAGTCCTCTCAGCGACATTTTTTGTGCAGTTCGCGGCTTCGACTGTTGCCATGTGCATTGCCTTAGTCACCATCACCGTTTCAAACGATAACGCCACCTTGTTAGGGGCGTTTGTATTCGTCGCTGCACTGTTGGCAGAGACCTTTTGGGTCTGTTACTTTGTGACATCGCTAACAGATACAGGCAATCGCTTACCGGAATCAATTTTTCATATGAATTGGGTCGAACAAGACAAGGAGTTCCTGCAGTTGATGTTGTTTTTCATGCAGCGGTCACAAGAGGATATCACTTTGTTTGCGGGAAAGTTATTTCCCATTTCTTTAAATACTTTTGTGTCGGTAAGTAGAGAAAGTGTCCGTTGGGTGACAAAGTCAGTTTAATTTTTTTTTATATGTTTTTAGATGAACAAGCTTGCGTTTTCTTTGTATACATTGTTGGATAATATGGACGCTGAAAAATGGTTCAATTGATGTGGGCAAGGTTGCGCAACTGAAGCACTTTATATAAGTTTGAATTAGTATCCACTGCACCAGCACCAGTGATTTTTTCAGTCAGGAATTTAAAGGAGTGGGCACTTTATTGAGAAGCAAAATAAAAAAATCTCACTAAGAAAAACTAAATAAAATAAAAACAAGTAAAAGTGTTATCATCGGCCTGGCCGATGCTTTGATACCCTCCACTGCGTACAAGTCATGCAAAATACCAGAACTACTTGACCGACATAGCCCATTTTTAATACCAACCTAACGACGATAAAAGAAGTCCTTTCACAAAACTTCATTCACCTAGGTTGATTCCTTTGGACGCTATCGTGTTTTCAACGGAAAGAGGGACACATGGGTCTTATATTGGTTTTGTATGGGAGGTACCAGAACTACTTGACCGACATAGCCAACTTTGAATACCAACCTGACGCCGACAAAAAGAAGTCCTTTCACAAAATTTCGTTCACCTACGTCAATTACTTTGGGCGCCATCGTGCTTTCAACAGACAGAGAGACACATGGGTCCAATATTGGTTTTGCATGGAAGGTACCAGAACTACTTGACCGACATAGCTCATTTTCAATACCAATCTGGCGCCGATAAAACGAAGTCCTTATACCGAATTTCGTTCACCTACGTCAATTACTTTGAGCGCTATCGTGCTTTCAACATACAGAGAGACTCATGGGTCCAATATTGGTTTTGTATGGGAGGTACCAGAACTACTTGACCGACATAGCCCATTTTCAATACCAACCTGACGCCGATAAAAAGAAGTCCTTTCACCAAATTTCGTTCACCTACGTCAATTACTTTGGGCGCTATCGTGCTTTCAACAGACAGACAGACAGACAGACAGACAGACAGACGGACATGGCTAAATCGATTCAGAATGTGATCCTGATTCAGAATATATATACTTTATGAGGTCTCCGGTGACTCCTTCTTGGCGTTACAAATGTATTGGCAAAGTGAATATACCTTCCTCTGAAGGGGATATTAAATGAAACAGTTGAACTGTCTATCCAAGCACCATAAAGTTTTCAATTAAATGAATCGACTTTAATCGATAGGCCCAAGTCATTAAAAATATAAATCCACTACTAAGCCGAGTGCCTTATATAGGCATTCTAATGAGGAAATTCAGCTGCGACATAGTGGACTTTTGAGTGCGCGCTGTAGTACTTTTAATTTCCTTTAACATCGGCACACAGAAACACGGAAAATAGCTTGTAGGCAAACTCTCTTAAGTTGTAAGAGCTGACGGTCTATTTAATACTTAGTTTATGTTGCAGGTGGCAGCCCCTTATAGACTGAACTATGCCTAATATTAATTTAAGTTTCACGCCGCAGTGCAATGTATTCTATTTATTATACGACAACCTTTATCTCTGGAGGTATGTTTAAGCGAAGAGTTACATTTTCAACCGCATGTAGCTCATTACAGACTCAGAGCGAGGTCGCGGATGAAGGCTGCAACCAATAAAATAAATAGGTGTTTTACGCGGCATTTAAATTGCTTCTTTACAAGACACCCCTAATTGGTAAGGCATTCTACACCTTTTGTACAGGCTTTTCCAACTCATCACATATGCACATCGATGGCCACTAAGCAGAGCACTAACGCCCGCTCTTTAATATTCAATTTTGCACATTCACTTAGAATCCTCAGGGAACCTTACTTCGATTAATTGTCTTTCCATTATTCATTCAGCAATTTTCCAATAATGGTCAACAACAAGTGCAGACGCAGGCTTGCCAGGCCGTTAGATATTCTATTCGCATGAGTAGGCAATGTCTAGATATTTGTGAACTACATAGGATTAGGCCTTTCCAGAATTTTATTTTCCGAGGCACTTCTTGGCAGTTCTCACTTTTGGTTTAAGTGAGTGTTCTCACAGTACCTGCTCGCCAAAAGTAAATAGCGTTGTAAATAGCAAGCAGTTTAGTAGCAATATTATAACCACAATATTATATCCGACCTGAATTGTGTCAACCATACCCTTGCCCTACCGCTAAGAACCTGTCTGCTATGTGACTTCTTCTTAGGATCCGACGGTTCAGAGACCCCATAAACCAAAGAAATTACGACCTTCGCAAGGCTCCCTGTTATTATGTAAAATTTGAGTAGCGAACTATAATTGTTACGTATCACCGCAGAGTAACAAATACACTCTTTCGACTTTGTCTCTCGATAGGTATAACCAGAGGAAATGTAAATCGAATGTCATAATCCACAAGTGGAATACTAAGCGGGGGTCCTGTGTTCGACCCCCGAAAAAACACAAATTACATCTAAATATATTTTTTGCTCGTGGTCAAAAGATCAGCACATCTCCCTCAAAACAGTGCGAAATTTTGTTTAGGCAACTTACATTGGATTAAGTAAGAAATTCCTACTTATAAAAAGGAAACAAATTCTTTAAAGTCAAAGTCAACCACACCTGCCGCAGTGCTAACTTCGGAATTTGGCATATGTCACATACACCTTGCTGTTGAAGAATGTCTTCGTAGCTAAGTGCTGTGGGTGCAAAGCCACAAAACACTTTTTCTTGACACGCACCCATTAACAGTTGTTCTAAGGCTTCTCTGCGATTAATAAAATTTCCCATATTAAAAATTTAGCAGATTAATTTTGCAGGCAAGTGCATACGTAGGATTGCCATGAATGCGCGATTTTCCTGGCGATTGAAATTAAATTCAAATTCATTCATTGATGCACGTAGACGGAAAGCTTGTCTTACTTTACTACCCTGACCCACAATCTAAAAGTGATGATGTGGAAGGCCTTACATGAGATGGCGGGAGAAAGGAACACGAAGCCACATATTCCTATTCTGATTTGATTCACAACACTATATTAGTATAGCAAGGCCCATGGTGAATTAAACGTTCTAAAATCAAAAGCTTCCGACATTGTGGACGGTTCCGAAACGGTCCTGAGCAAAGGTAATGCCCAGCCGCATTTAATTACACAAGTACTGCATACGGGTTCTAATCTTTTTCTGCTTCACCGGTCTATAATGATTTTTGTTCACCCCTTCTCCCAAATTACAGTGTCTACTCCTACCGACCGTTTTTGATACAGCTCCACCTCCACTTCTGAGTGGTTACTGTTATCCATTGCTTGAGGGTTAGGACACATTGCGTGAGTCGGTTAGAATATTATTGAGGAGTGCCATTTAATTGTGTATAAATTATAGAATTTACTAGATACAAGCCTGCGTACGAGTAGGTATGTATTTGTATATACCTTCTCATGATTGCGTGACGCAGCCGCCCACAAATGAATTAACAACAGTTAGTGTTAACATATATATGTAGATGAAACGATAGATTTTTCGAAAATTATTTCTGATAGATATCTCAACAACAGGTGCCGAGTCACTTTTCCGCTGCATTGGGAAACCGAATGGCTTACACACAAGTTAAAGGAAGAGAGGAAGCTGCAAGGTTGACGCAGTAAATACTAAATTTACCCACATGTAGGATTACAATAATTCGGAGTAGAATTTTATATAAATTGCTTTTAATTAACAACAGTTTCTTAGACACCCAATCTTTAGATCTTTCATTATACAGTCAGAGTTTTCCTGAAATTTCAGTTCCTGAAATTTAAGCGACATTCAGTTGCGATACCGGCAACTTCTTTTGTTGCTGATTTGAAGGTTGGGCCCGAAAGGAATTGTGGGAATAACCCACAATAATAAAATAAAATGCGCCCAGTAATGAGCCTGGCGTATGCTTTTTTAAAGTAGTCGTTAACCCATGAGGATCATTTAGAATCTGTATAAATAATGCAAAATGTCGTCTTCACATAATATGTCCGTTACAACAAGTTGAAAAAGGTGATTTACTTCATTGAATGCGGTGGCAGGAGCCTAATCGTCCCAGTGCAACATATTTCCTAACTGAGTAATTGATATGTGCGACTAGGTCGCCTTCATCCATCTAGTATCCATGGCACTGAAAAATGTGTACAAGAAAAACTACCTTTAATAAATGTCTAGGTGTATTCTTTAAATCAAAAACTTAGTAATATGGAGCACATTTTACTTGTACGAAACGTTAAATAAAATGTACAAATATTGTTTCTATTTATAACGTTTATTTGATTTGTTCATCAAGTTAAAAAACAAAACTATTCAAAGCAGAAAGTAAAAATAAACCCTTGGTTTTGAGAACTTTGAACTTACAGCTTTTTCGTTTTTCCTGCAGACAGAACGCGACCAAAAGACGCGCTAACTAATTGAATACACGCCACTCGATCTTAATGGAAACTAAGTTTCATTATGTTGATACCAAATGCCCATGCAAAACAAACAAGTGCAAACTTGCAAACAGTTTTTCAACAGAGACACCAATGAGATTGAAAAAGTTTACGTTGTATCGATCCTTCGTTATATCGGCATTCTTTATACAGGCCCACCACTGTACTTGGAATTTTATCTGCGCAATATGGGTGAATCAGATTTTTTTAATATTAGATTAAGAAAGCGAAGCTTGCCACAAAGGGTAATTGGAAATATTTTGATAGGATGGAGGGCGATTTCGATAAGAACTTTCTGGCAAAATAAATGCTCAACCTGCTGCTATCACCAACTACTCTTTATTTACAGGCAAGCAAACGTTCAAAAAATTACTGAAATTCGATTGAAAGGTATTTGTTATAAATAAACGAAAAAAAAAATGTTTTTTTTTGTTAACCTTTATTTAGTTGTTAGTAAAAAGTTAAACATCATCTATTCCGATTAGGAATAAGCCTTTTGATACTTCCTAACCTTAAAATCTTTATTTATTGCATTTTCACCATATCGGAAAATCGGAAAATGGAAATGGTTAAAAATTCATTTGGAAAATTTTATTACAAACGGAGACACGAATCCCGGGACTAGATAAAAGCTTGTAAAAGAGAATCATGCACAGAGAAAGTACGAACGACGTTTCTCTGTCTCTCATAATATTGCCTTCATATTGTACTCGTATACGTACATATGTCCTACATCCATAAAGGATGGTGTCAATTGGAAAAATGAAGTAGTGCATACTTAGAGCGGAATATTCTTTTGCCTTTCCGCACGTTTCAATGCAATTGTGTTTGCTCGATTTCCGTACTCTGGCGGGCGAACCAAGTTTCCATTAATTATGGATGGTGGGAAACAACTATTGTCGCATACATTTGAAGTAGAATTAAAAAAATAGGTGCAACTCTGACCTATAATTATGCTTTGATGAGTTCTGGAACTTATTAAAAGGCCTGCAAATAAAATTGTATGCCAGACAATATCCAGTCGACAGGCAGCGAAGTCGCACTCAATTTTACAAATTTCCTTTACAATTCGTCAAAAGTGTTAAGAATGCCTTCAGCGGCAGATTCGAGTTCAAATTCACCAGTTAATCGCTGCAAGCCAAAAACTAACGATGGCACTAAAAATTTATTCATCTGCTTTCGTCTATTGGGCTATATAATGCCAGAGAAGTTTCAAAGACTCTATGTAACATACGCTTGGTTTTTAAGGGCAATAATCGCAATAGTGCCTCTCTCCTTTGGCATAAGCTTTTTTAAAGGTTCGGAAAAATGGCAAATCAACAATTTGCTCTCATCGGTTCAGATTGCGATTAATACACTCAGTTGCTTGTTTCGGGTTATTATTTTCTACTTGAATCGAAAGTTAATTTTCAAAGTCGAAGCTATTTTCGATGAGCTAGACAACCGCCTGAAATATCCCGAGGAGGTGAAAAAAGCTGGAAGAGCCATTAAATTTGGAAATCGCATGGTGATTTTTTTTATATTTATTTACTTCGGATACTCGACAGTTACATTGTTGGGAGCAATAGTGAGCAGGCGACAACCATACGGACTGTATATTGTATAATAGACCCGGTTTTGTCGGCGACATATTTTGTGCATTTCGCGGCTGCGACTGTCGCCATGTGCATTGTCCTCGTCACCATCACCATTTCAAGCGATAACGCCACCTTATTCGAGGCGGTTCTTTACTTCTTTGGCCTGTTAATACAGACTTTTTGGATCTGTTACTAATCGCTTGCCGGAAGCAATTTTTCAAATGAATTGGGTCGAACAAGATAAGGAGTTCCGGCAGTTGTTGTTGTTGTTTGTCATGCAGAGGTCGCAGCAGGATATCACTTTGTTTGCGGGAAAGTTATTTCCCATTTCTTTAAATACTTTTGTGTCGGTAAGTAGAGAAAGTGATCGTTGGGTGACAAAGTCAGTTTAATTTTTTTTTATATGTTTTTAGATGAACAAGTTTGCGTTTTCTTTGTATACATTGTTGGATAATATGGACGTTGAAAAATGGTTCAATTGATGTGGGAAAGATTGCGCAATTAAAGCACTTTATATAAGTTTGAATTAGTATCCACTGCATCAGCACTCGTGATTTTGGCAGGCAGGAATTCAAAGAAGTAGATGCTAACTTATTAAGAAGCAAAATAAAAAAAGCACATACAAATAAATGATACAGGAGAACTGTATATTTAAGCACTATGAAGTTTTCAATTATTAGTCGAGTCGACTTTAATCGATTGGCCTTGCATTTTATGAACGTTTATACAAGAAGAAAAGTGTATAGCAAACTGCTATGCATCATCTTCAAAAGAATAACTATCAATATTTTCACAGTGACAAGGAAATTTATTTATCACAAGCAAAACTATTGCAAAGCTGAGGTGGATCAAAGAAGGAGAGAAAACTCCTCGTTTCCTGGTTAAAAGTTTTCTTTTTTTCTTTTTTTTTTTTGCTTTTCCTCCAAAAACTGTAAGATTGGATAAATATTCTGCAAATGTATAAAAGTCAAACAAAAAAACACATTTAAGCTTAAAAAAAAAATACAAAACTGTAGTTGAACAAACACAAGGAATGTTTGATAACCTACCCTGAGCAGTCTTAATGCTGGTATATTTTGTAAAAATAAATTCGTTGGACTAAAAAAAGATTCCGTTCAATATATTTTAAAATTTTAACAGCTTCAAATTGACGTGAAGTGCCGCCCGGGTCCTGTGTCCCCCTTGCCCCCCCCCCCCCTCGCTACGCCACTGTGTAGTTGATCCGATGATTTCTGTGTTGTGGCGCTACATGTTGCAATAAAAAAGGTATGTTCTCTTATGAGCAGATGAATCTGAAAATGTGTGTAGGTAGGTATATTTTAAACATGGTGAAAGAGAGTTCGAGTTAGGAAAACAAGATTTTGATTTTAAAATCTAAAGCTCAAAGCATCAAATCGTAGCTTAAAATAGTTTTTTATTAAAAAGAATATATCACTTGGCAGTTGTTTGTTGTGGATTGTGGTTACGGACTTGTTTTCAGCTTTTGTATTTCCACCAATAAAAAAACCTCTTGATCTTTAAGATTTGGCTAGGGCTAAGAAATTAGGTATTAATTTCAAACAAAACAAGTTTAAAAATCCGACAAACGGCGGATTTATCTCTTTAAATTCATTAAATAATTCAAAATATAAATTGCTGATTAGTCGTACGACTAGGTGCAATCTTATTCGGGATGGCTAATGTCAGTCCCCCGGGAGTTTTTTTAGATGAGTTAAAGTCCATCACTATTGCAGAAGCATCCCTCGCGTATAGCTCTGCAATGTCTTTCGATGATTTTTTACTTCCAGCGAATTCCCAACACAAAAAAAAAAAAAATTTCAACCAATATAATTAATCTCCACAAAAGAAAAAAATCAATATTCGCACAATTTCAAAGACGCCTTTGTAGGACGCATCAGTAAAACGAAGGAGCTGAATTTATAATAAGGGAAATTCCTTTATTCGAAGTAAAGGACGAGAACAACTGTTAGTGGGTGTGATAAAAAAAAATTGTGATTTGTGGCATTTTTCAGAAAATAGATTGCTGAGAAAATGCACATTTTAAAAAGCTGACAGTAACAAAAACTGTTTTATATGAAAAAATTCCACAACACTACAAATTTGGAGTATGCCAAATTATAGCTTAAGGTGCTTTCGAAAACTGCTAAAATATTTAGCTTTTTTTAAGTCTTAACCGTATGTCGTTTTTGAAATAAACCACCTTTTTTGCTAAAACTTTTGTTTTTATTTTTTTTTATTATTTGTTTTACCTAAGAAAAAATGTTAACAAAAATATAAAGAAAATACTATTGATCCGCATCGATTGGACTAGAATCTTTTTCACAAGTAGTTGTTGGCCAAGCAAAAATTTTATCATAGAAGTCCTTGAATTTTAATGTCTCCCTCGTCCCTCCGGGTAGATACGATTTTAGTTTTTTTGTGGCATTCATCTTATTAATATTGATTGGCAATTTTCCACAGGGATGAGCAAGGGTTTGCGGCAGAGCTACCAGTTTATTTCTTTGAAGGTTTCCCAGGTTAAATGTTTGACTTGTAAAACCATTAATAAAGTCTCGTTCTCGAATCGGCTTGTTCTTGAACAGTGTAAATTCTATCACTTTTTTTAATTTTACGTTTTAAGATTACGAAGTAGCCTCTATCACATGGTAAAAAAGAATGTCTGACATGTGTAGTTTTTCTCGAAAAGATAAATAACAATATGAGAATGAGAAAATGGAAAAGCTGACTTCTGTTGCTTTTGAAATAAAAAATCATGATACTGGCAATAGTGCAATCAGTTCGTCTCCTACTCTAGCGCCGAAGCTGCTGGGATGTAGTGGTGAAAGTAAGAGCTTTGAAAAAAATAGTATGGCCAAGTGCTGTTTTAAAATGAAGTTGATGAAAAGTATTATATACCCAGTGAGCTTGGTATGGTCACCAATTTGGTCCGACCTTATTGATTACCAGCAGTTCATAATTATTTTAGTCAAGAGAAGTTCTAGACTCTGAATTGAATTATTTTTTTTTAACTGATGTAACGCCGTAAGCTGCAAAAAGAAATTCTTCTTTATCTTGTAGGCTAAAGAGCGAACTTCCTCAATCGATGCGCACACACACCAGCTTTATCCGAAAATGACAGCATGTCTGAAACTATAATGTAAGTTTTCAAGTGAAAACAAACCGACTACCTTTAAATGCGGCAAGGACTCATTTTCTCACCCCTTTCCGATGCATCCAAAGGAGATGCTCGTATGTGTTTCTTTCTTTTATACATTAATTAAGGAGACTTGTGCAATAATTAAACGCAATGTATGTACCTAAGGCAAAGGCACCAACCATCATCACAAAGATGTTAGCCAAGCACTTAGCTTAAATTAGAAAAAAATAGAAAAAAAACTACAACCAGTTTTTCTAAAATATTAAAAACACATAAAATTAATTTTTCACCTCCGGTCGGGAAACAAAAGAAAACCCTCAGCATAATATTAACACCACATCGCTGGAAACCGCTAGACGCAGAGCTAAAATATTTCCCCCGGTGCTATTTCCAACCACATCATTTACTTAAGTGAAGTAGATACACTCCTACCTTAGGCGCCAGCAAGGATATTTTAGAATAATTACATGAATAACGCACAAGAGGGCACTCAACCCTTTCGCTTTATATTTGCAATGGTTTTGCACCGTCCGTCCCTCCCCCCACTCAGTTACTTTCGAAACAAAAACAAAAAAACATCACAAGTACGGCAAACAGACTCAAATTTGATGGTAAATATTTAGGCTACCCCTTAATCAAATTCACTTTAGACCGCAAACAACGGACCGGGTATACGATTCCTATCAAACGAAATTCCATTATCCACCATTAAACATCCATTTTCGTTTCCGAGAAAAAAAAAAAAAAAAACATCAATCGACTCCAAAACAAGCAAATTAATTATTATCTCATCGTGGTGGCAGTTCCGTTCCTTCTCCAGTACCCGTACTGTACTTCTGTATATCTCCCAATTTATTTACATTGACCGGGACCACCATCAGAAATAGATATCCGCAGCACCCAATGTTCTAATAACCGCACAATCATTTAATTTATGTATCCCATCCCGAGGTAGTGGATGAGGACGAGAGATGAATGGCACCGATCCAACTGAATATTCTCTTCCATTTATCTGCCAATCAGAGTTAACATTATTGATTCCATGGGCTATAGCGAACCAAATATCCCATTGAAAGTTTGCTACTGGGTCTCACCAAGATAATCAACAACAAAAGGCTCTTGGGTTTATTTTGCGTTAGAGGGGACAATTCTGGGCAAGCGAGTGCTTGGCAGTTCGTACCAGAAGGGAGAATTCAAATGATTTGCAATGTTGCCACTTTCATGGTGTGGAAATTCTTAAAGCCTCTTTAGCATCGCCATCATCCAGCCGGATATCGTATACGGGCTGGGAAAGATACCAGTCATTATAAATAAATAATTTGACCCTTTTTCTTCGTCGAAACTTTTTGTGTAGAACTAATCAGACCAAAGCCATAGATAGGGGTGGATTTGGTTGTGCAGCAAACAAAATAAAAATATATAAAGGACCACACGAATATGTAAGGATGCCCTCGGTATTGTCTATGAATGGCTGAAAATGCGAAGATTGACCAAGCTTGCGGTTAAAATATGAGTTGTTTTTGTTTCCACCAATACAACGAATTTAATATACCTAGATTTTCTATTCACTGCTTGGGCAATGGCAGAACAGAGCTATGGTAACAGATCATGAATGGAACTGTTTGCTCATGTTTGGATTATTAACAATTAAAAAATATTTTTTGTTTCCATTCGAAGGGGAGTCGTACAGTCGTGCACTTTATTTTATAAAGAAAAGCAGACAGCTGTCAACCACAATACAAATCTATTAAAATTTGATCTGCAACTGCCACTGTCATCTTTACACAAAAAAAGGCGTAGTCATGTTTTGAATTAATTCCTTTTTACATACAGTTTTCTCAGAATCAAACATTTCTTACCCGAACATCTTTTCGCAACTGCCTTTTGCCTGGGTTTATACTCGATGGAGGTCTTCAATTCTCTCCAAATTTCGACCTCCACAAGCAAAGAAATAGAACGTTCTCAATCTTCATATCCAACAGCGTTTCAGTAATTGAATCAAAAAGTCACATTATTTAGCATTCCACATCTGCTATATTCTGAGAATTCCTTTTGCGACACACGTGTCGCTGACATTCCTCCCACGCCAGAATCCCAAACCACTTTCATCGATGGGAGAAAAACGTAATATTCTCCGTCATGGTCTGTGTGACTGGTGAGACTTTCAACTCTTGTGCTCCTTCTCTATTCACAAACTTATTTTCACTTTCGAATTAGTTGCAAATTGAGTCCATCTTTTTCCGTTCAGTGAACAGGCAAAATGTTAACAGGCACCCCAACGATGGCTAGGAAGAGGAACATTCAGACTCAAACGAAAGTCCTTATACGTATAGCTTGCACCGGTAAAAATATTTTCCTTTTTTTTCAATCGCTCGTAAATCCTCGTTTTACAGTTTAATGGATCGCGATAAGTGAATCATTATCCTCATCATCCTTGCCGAATTTAAAGGAAAAAAAAAAAAATGCTGAAGAGCACCGACCGGTGATAGTCCAGGAAAGTCCATGCTGTGAACATTTTTGGTAGAGATGGAGTGCGCGCAATTTTTAGGACACGGCCATGGTAGGAACAATCTACAACAGAGATGAAGAGAAATGAAATAATCAATTTTTATCTTTGGACAACGACATCTCTGAATCTGAACGTCATTGGGATGGAATATCCTTGAAGTGCGACAGAAAAATTCGCTATTTCCAAAGGAGTTTTGATGAAATCACGTTCGACAAATACGGACAGGATAACACAAAAGGTATGACATCATGCTTGGTCTTTGCCATCAATACGGTTTGCCTGGGTGAAGGTTGAAAGATCGGCTTTAAATAAAATTTGTGATTTTATAAAACCAACAGTGCGTTATTAATAATTTGAACATCAAATTGAATTAAATATCTGGTTTGCAATTAACTTGAAGTAGGCGTTGGAGATTTGAAGATGCGTTCATGTTCTGCAAACCGACAACTTGTGGCTGCAGTGTAGCTGAAGAGCAGCCTTGGGTAATTGGTATTGAACTACACACAACATAGATTGAACTGGACAGAGTCACCACCTGTTACTTTTGCAGTGTTGACAGCTGCTGCTGGCTTGCAACTTGAAAATTGGCAGTCGCCTTGTTAGAGTTAATGGAAGCGGCGTCGATGCATGTCCTGTAGCTCTTTTGTGTGCGGGTTGGGTGTGAGACGGTTTGCCGGTGCAATCATACAGTACCAATAATTGCTCCAACCCACATCTTGACACAAACTGAAACGGGACGCGTGTTGGGCAGTCAGGTTTTAGGAGGTTTCTATCTAAAAATGCAGGAAAAAATGAAAGCGATGTGAGGGTCTGTCTTTGTATTTTAAGATCTGAAACCGCAATAGCTCTCAAAACAACATAAAAAAATATTCGGTAGGGTAACGAACAAACATAGACGAAATTTATTTCTCGTCATTTTCCAACATATGAAACATCTGGATGTTGCATTCGAGTCAATAGAATTTTGAACTTTTCGTACAATTGAAGAAGTTTTGTCTACAATCTGGGTAGGTATAAAAATACTCGTTCATATTGTAATGAAAAAAATTTTAATAAATAAATCATCCACAAACCTCCAAAACGAAAGGTAGGTATGCCATCTCGAGGTACCTATACACGAGGGACAGCGGCAATAAGAGGAAACGTCCCTGTTTTTATTTTTTTCGTGGACGAAAGGAAGAGGGTACGAAAATCAACTTTCACAACTTGTATCAAGAGATCCAAATATATAAAAGTAATAGAGTGTTATAAAACAAAATCGATTGTGTTTTAATAAGATAACTATATAATTCGTCCAAAAGCTCTCACACAAATTTTTGAAATTTACAAAAAAAAGACCAAGTTCGACTTAGCAAGTTTTGAAGGCGTAGCTTGTGGGATATAGTGGTTCAGCTTAACTAATCGATCACAGGGTTTAAGGTTCGACTTCCGGCGAGAAACAAATTACATCTCAATGCTTTTTGGCCTGCGCCGCAACCCTTGCAATCGAATGTATTACTGCCCTGCAAAAGACTCTCAATTCAGTTGTTCTCATTAGGCATGAAATTGCAGGTCGATTTCCACTCGTCCCACAAAATAAAAACTCCCACAGAATCTTATGTGCGTCAACCATATGTACTACCTATTTATAGCTTTTAGGATTGAAAGAGAGAGATCTTTTAGAGATTGAAAAATCACCTTAGTCTGAAGGAAAACAAATATGCTTTCAGTGGTCTCAAATCTTCTTCCTCGATGAAATCCCCCACAAAAGTACTTACGGGAATTTAGGAGACACCCTCGAAACCTAGGTATGCCAGGGATTTTGTGTATATAGATATAATTCAAGGTAAGCATAATGTACACATCATTCTCAGAGCCACAAGCAATCACAAATTCACAAATTACCGTCTGCAATATTTTGACTTGTCTTTTTCCCGTTTCGAACCAATTTCGTAAGCACTGTGACACTTTGATAATTTGCCTCTTTACTATGCTAGAGTGAAACATATATTCTTGTCAATATAAGAAAGGTTTTCTTTTTTAATTGTAATTATTTTTCGGTCATAGAGAGCCATTCAGAGATATACCGAAAGGCATCTCTATACCAACCGCACGTGACAAAATTAGTTCGTCCCAAAAAAAAATTTTAGTCTCGACAGTTGTCGAGTATGGAAAATATAGCCACTTGGAACTACCAAAATTTAGAGTCAAAAAAATATTTTTTGGTATGGCCCCTTGTGCCTTGTCTATCAGTGGGCCCGCAGCCGGAAAGCACCCTTCGCATTGAAATGAAGAACACTGCCGGCTTTTTTGGGCAGCAAGCTCTGTTTCCTCGCATCATGATGGCGGACTTTTAGTTTTAGTGTATGGCTACGGTGGTGCGGCAGTTCGCTGTGGTCCTGTAATAAAATCAATCATGCAGAACTGGGTATATGGAACACCATTCAATTATCCCAGTTACTGGAGCGAATGCCAAAGAGAGTTCGTGTATAATAGAATTTCGTAGACCACACGAAACTCTGTATCTATGTTCGTTGGGCGTTGGGCATTAGTGAGTGTGTGTATGCGGTGGTGACCCATATTGCTGTTGTTTTTCGTTCCTCATACAAATCACAAGAAAACGCACAACCCAGTTGCAAGATTTATCTGCAAATAACCACAAACAAGAGCGTCATTCCACCTCGTTGTGGTGAACAATGAAGAAGTCATGCGCATTGGGGGTTTTGTCGTTGCTTTCCCCCAGATGGCGTGTGTGCTGTTGTCTTTGATTTAAAAGGAAACATTGGTCGGGAAAATGCGTTCGGCTGCGGCTAATGTCAGTCTAAGCAACATTTAAGGGACTTCGCATGTGGTGTTGGATTTGGTGGGAAATTCAATAAAAGTCTCATTTGAATGAAGTGCCAGACGAAGGGATGCCTGCGCCCAAATGACTTTTCACCCCTTCACAATCATCGGTGGTGGTATGGCCCGTCGGAACGAAGATGGAAATGAGTTGTTATTTTGGATTTTATTACGGAATATGAAGTGTTAATGGAAAACGCCCAAGACAGGAAGCCCGAGCGCTAAGGGGATGGAGATTATTATTTTCGCTTCTAATTTACAATGTGGTGCAGACTGAGGCCACTCTGCTGTTCGGCTAAGAGGGAGGGCCACCATTTTATTGTTTCGAAATTTTATAAATAATGGAAAAAGAAAAGGTATTCTTCGGCTGTTGTGGGTGTTGTTTTTTTTTGTCGCTGCGTTTTCATAGGACTTTTGTCCAGCTGACAGGCCGATAGATTTTTTTTCGCGAAAATTTCATGGGCTACATAACTTTCCACCCTTTGTAATTGTACTATAGGTAGGTACATATATCTCTTCTAAATGAAGGATTCCCGAAAGGTATTTAATTGGAAGTGGAAAATTGTATCTCAATTAGGTGGATCGTTTGTATTTGGAAAAGTTCCGTGCAAGAGAAAGAGGCCAGCCAAAGAGAAATGTTCGTGTGTATATGGAGTGTAGGTAGGTTCTGTATAGTAAATCTCAGTTTTATTATCATTTAGCAGAGACTTTCTAAGTGAATGCAAATAGAAAGAGAAGGGAAAAGTTTTCGTGTGCTATTTGCATACCTTAAATGCGGAGGATGTTCCGAGAAAATCGCATTTAACAGAATTTTGGGAGTTGAAGTGCGGCTTTTCTTGGGATTTGCATTACCTATTGCACGAACAACTTTGACTATTCAAATTGAAAATGCAAATGGCTGAACAATTTTCCAATTATATAGAAGGCTGTGTAGTTTCGGATTTTGTTGGCGTAGATATATTTACCTGTACGTTCGATGTTCCTGTGAAACGAATAGGAAAAATTCCTTCTTCGGTGGATTTTTAAAAATGATTAAAAAAACTTTGTGTGACTCCAAGTTTTGGTATTTAGTGGGATTATAATTATGTTATCCAACATATTTTGCGAATGGTATTTTAGAAATTTCAAGTCAATTGCAGTCAAAGCATCCATCCACCTGAACAAGACAAAGTGAGGGTAACAATATCTAAGGACAGACGGTTGTGCCGAAGCTTCACATTTTAACTAACTCTTACACATTTAGTTGGAAAAGATGACACCAAATTGGGCATTTTTTTTCGACCGCAAAAGGGCCATAATAGTGGCAAAAGATCACCATTATTGGGGAAGCCCATCACAACTCCGTTCCTCATCGTCATCGGCACTTTATAAGTTCCGAAGCTATTTACATACACTGAGTATGTTATCAAATTGTTCACTTTTTTTGTTTCTGTTCAAATAAAAAACCCGTTCCCTTAGATGAATGTAAAAGCGATTGTCGTTTTAGAGAAGACGAATACAAATCTCTTACCAATATTCTTGATGTGCCTCATACCTCTTAACAATTGCTTAGTACCAGCCACAAACCTTCGAAAAACCTTCCTATGCCTGCATTATTTTCTTCCGCGAATGTTTTTAGCAGTTTTCATCGGAACCTTTCTCTGACATTCGCCGCGAAATACACACGAAATATCTATCGCCTGAGATTCTTAGATGAACCGCCGTTTAATGAAATCTTCTTTCGCGAACCTGAAACGAATGAGAATTTGCTAGCTCGGCATACCTATAAGAAAGGGGGTACGCGCGTATAGCTCAACCAGCCGAAATTAAACATTGACTACGCAGATGCTCGCATTTAATTCTTCTGCGAATGTTTTAAGCAATTCACACTGGGACCTTCCACCGACATTCGTCTCCACGCACAATCGAAATATGTATCGACAGAGATTCCCAGGTGAATTTGCCGCCGAATGAAGTCTAGTTCCACAAACTTAAAGCGAATGAAAAGTGGTTGGCTCTAATTCGCCATTTTAAAAAGGGGGTATGGTTTTGCGATGGTTTAAGTTACGTATCCGAAAAATCAGCACAAATTTTCATTTCCAGCCATAGGCATTCCGTGTAGATTTGTTTCATTAAAATAAAATACCGAATGCAACTGATACTGATACCATACTCTCATTGATGTGTTTCGCCCTTACGAATAGTGTGATTGGTGTGATTCGATACATCAAAATCATTCTTACATCGAGCATGACTATCCCCCTTATTGTATCTTTTAACTCGATGTAAATGAGTAATGGATACCTGTATGCATTGTGACTTCCCAACACTGAATACTTGAGCGCACCAATATCCTTGAGGTGAATTCAGGCGAAAATCACATTCAAGGATTTGCATAAGCTAAAACCACATACGAAAATGTGTGCACTATACTACTCCGATGTTCCGCACTGATTACGTTTAATTGTTATTAAAGTCATTTCTCACTTTAACTTCCGTTCACACATACGTATACGTATTATATAAGCTGCATGCCCTGCAGTAATGAAGATCATTCGCCACAGAATTGTATGCACTCCTATACCAATACGTATACGTCTACATTGAACTAAATCTAATTTGTTCAGAGGTTGCAGTGTCTGAATTTGAATTAAGCCACCAGTAGCGAAAGAAATTGGACATACATGTCACAAACGAAGAAATGACTTTAAGGATTAATTATAATAAATGATATGTACTATGTGAGGATATCAGGAACACATTGCCGATGGTTTAATTAAGGTTAATAGACTCAAAGTCGTGGTTTCCATATAATTTCACTGTTCTCACTCCTCCTGCCTGTGGCTTGCTATCATCAATTAAATAGTCAAAAGATACAGAGAAGAGCTCCATCAGTGACTATCGTCTGCTGACCACTCTGGATAAATTTAATTGAATACAATTTCAAAAGGCACGAAGCTGTCGGGTTTGGGTAGCTCACTTGAACGGACAGTCTCAATTCCATGCTTTAGTCCTAGAGATGTTGGTGTGCATTAATTCTGCACGGTAATTGTAGGTTAACACTTTTGCATCTTCGCATCATGAGAGCAGAATTTACACAGTTTGTTGTCTCGTAGGAAAGGCAGGGATTGAAAGTTGAAAATAGGAACAAAAACAGTTTTACATGGAGCGGTGGCTTTTCGTAGATGAATTCAATACTTTCGAAAGGAGTGGTCTTATAAGTTTTCTTTTGAATATTTTTTTTTGATAATTTTTGAAAGATGTTGAATGCTTTGGAGTTGGTTGCAGTTAGGGTGAGTTTTCTTATAACAAAAAATTTCTCAAATAAAGAGTTAAACCACAACCGTCTAGACGAAAATATTTTTCATTTACGAAGTTTTGTCTCCGAAATAAATCTTGCACGAATGGATGTGAAAAGTTGGTGCATAAGTACCTCCTCGGAAGACACAAATTACGTCTATAGCATATATTAAGCATCTGTTTCTTAATTGCTAATTTAGACGTTAAGACTCAGCTTAAATTTGTAGTGGGAAAAAATAAAAATTCACAAAAACGAATGGTTGTGAAAAGTTGTACCTAGAGTACCTAAGCGAAATGTTCTTCCGCTGAACTGAAAACTACCCAAATGTGATTTGCTGAGATACTGTATATCAGCAAATGAACACAACATTTTGTATTCTGGTTCAAGAATTAATCGATGTGAAACACTTGGGCAAACGTTCATAGTACAACAGGGCTTATGGCCTCTTTTTTATTTCTATGAACATCAAGGAATATAAGGTGGGCTTTCAGCAACAAAGGAAATGTCTCCTTGGAGTACGGCATTTTAAAAGCTTTGCAATGGATAGGTGCAAGTTCTCTGGCACAGTTTCTTACTACCATGTTGCAATCCCGTCCGTGCATTTATCGATCGTCCCAATAACGGACCGTAAACAAATTATTAGATGTTCCCCCAACGGTTCAGATATGCCCCAAGTATCACAAGACCAAGAACCAAGATCAGATTACCTGGTAAAGTTGCAACTTTTTGGCACCTAACTGACAGGATTTTCAGCACTGTGTAAAAGATGAGTTACGTACCTCCTTTATTAAAATGGAATTCGGATTCATAGAAAAAGGTTTTATTGCGTTTTGCCAAAAGGAGGTCCTGTCGTCGCTTCTTGTACTTGTTGTGTGATCTCTGATGCCTTGTTAGATTTTTTATTGTGTGTTCTGAAGTAGCTCGTTCTGCGTATTTATAAAAGCTCCACGGAAGAACTTTTCTTCATTATCTCCGCTTGGGTGTCACATAACTTATTTTATATTTATTGTTACGAAAGGGGAACATTTTCTGACACACTCATCAGCTTATGAATCACATCTAGGTAGCTTGCCTCATTTTCTACAACTTAGGAACAGACTTCTGTAGTGCATACAACATACAAATTGAAAAGCCTTCCATCCATGCAAATCCGCAAACAGCCCCATCAATCACAGTTGCCAAACACCAAGAGCTCATAAAAAAACCCATTAGTATCGCATCTAACCATCCCATTTATATCACTCCAACCGACACTAATGCCGTTAAATAAATTGTCGCTCTTATGTATACAAGTGGCCATAAAAGCCAAACAATTGCTTTAACACCATCCGGGGCCGCGCTCCACCTCCAATTCCAATTGCTCGGGGGTGAAGAAAAACCATTTACACCATCATCATCATCATCATCAGCAACAGCATTAGCATCAGCATTTTGCAACATATTTTGCCACTATTTTCATTAGCACCACAGCATCTCGTCGACGTCATAGAAGCCATCCACCATACCGCCAATAGCGTGAAACAAGAGTTGGTCGTAAAAAAAAAAGAAAAAAACACCCAACCATCAATAAGCTATCAGCAATTTTGCGCGGTGGAAAGTCGACTACACACGCTTCCGTAAACACCTCACCCTCCCCACCTGGTCCTACAAACATGTTATGTTACTGCCAAGGAATATAGAACAATTCTGTCTAATCCCATCCGCGGAAATGAGTCCTGCGAAAGGTGTGTGCGCGCCTGCAGCACCAGCACCGGAGAAGGAAGACTCGACAAAAAAGAGATAAACGTATCCAAAAAGGACGACAAAACAAGAGAAATGATCTGCCTAAATGCGATTTGTCATTTTAATACCCCGGCATTATTAGGAGCAACCTGTCTTAGTCATGCAGAGTAGGATGACATGGCCTCTACTACAACGCGGGGAGAATCTCAAAAACAAAACAAGGAAATGCAACCCGCATCCGCATATACCCACTCGCACTGTGTTGTTGTCATCAGGCGCTGCAGAGAAGCCAATTCGTCCTCTTTGCCTCGTCATTGGGACACCACTCGGTGCTGAAAAGGATTCACTTCAAGGAACAAAGCAGAGTGCAGAGTAAATGAGGGGAAAATTAATGATGGTGCACAGAAAACAATTTATTGCCCCTTGTGGCTGGAGCGGTTGCTTGAGTGCCACTGACACCACATCCTGTTGCCTTGTCACAAGGTGCGGGTGTTTCCGAGTCAGATCCTTTCGAATTTCAGTCGTTGGGAGTTTTTTTTTATTTGGTTTTACCACAGAGAAAAGGACTACAAATTACATTCACCTTCTTAGAGGAACTCCCTTTCTGAGATGGAAAGGCGGTGCATTAGCTCATCAAAGGGGGTGGCGCTCTTTGTTGCAATGGCATAAGCATAACGAAATTATGTGTCGCCACAAGATGCTGCATTGTTTTCTTTTCACCTCCAATTGCGCACTGCCATGGGTTAGCTGTGAGGATGACGATGACGATGACGACATAGGAGTGTGAGCATTCTTAATCTTAACTCAAGCTCCCTCCCGAGACGCCTTCGTCCTTCAGGGCTAATAAATTCGGTTTGCCAAAGGGGGCGCGCTTTTTTCTTCCCCACCCAGTCAATTAGAGTTGAGCGGCGGCGGCATAAAGGTGCGTGATCAACAATCTCAACCAGGTTGCTGGAGTTGGTAATTAATTGGAAGGCTCGACATGTGCTGGCATACGAATTAGCAGAGCAACAATTAATTTTGTCCATATGCGCGGGTAGGTGGCTGTGCACAAGGACGTGTGTGTATACGGCTCCCTTCATATTTCAAAATATGTTGTTTTTACTTTTCTGTTTGGCGATGGAAACGACGTTATATAATATTCTCTTGTTATGGTTGCGTATAGGCGCAATGTGAGTAGGGGATCCTGGAAACCAAACGTGAAAGGAATTAATTTATCGCATGGCGTTTGTGTGGGCGGGAGAGGGCGCACGCTATATTTCCGGGGTTGGGTTTGGGTGGCACTTCAATCAGAATGCTGTTAATGCCAATTAGGTGCTCGTTTATTTGATCATAAGATAGGCGGCAGCAGGCGGATAGTTGGTATTGAATAGACTACGAGCAGCAAGTGACTTGCATGCGAATGTGCTGTCTAGGGGTGGGGAGATGTTTGAATTTTGGCGGGCCTTTGAATCTAAGTGATGCCTGGATTTTTGTGAATGGAAGAGCGGCCAGAGGAGAATGGATGATGATGGTAAATATTCAGATCCTTTCGTGCAGATAAAGAAAAAATTAGTTTACCTACGACACTACTTGATAAGCGTTGGCATTGAACAATCGAATTGGAGCTCTTATTCATATTAAAATAAGACATGTACTCTTACAATTTCAGTTCTCATACTTAAACGGAGCTAAACAAGTGTATCCTATTGGTGATGTTCACTGCATAAACCATATTATGGCAGAATCTGAGTAATCAAAGTTAAGTTTCGAGTTCCTACCTTGAGCGAATGCCTCGCAAAGGATATAATGCCCATTAATATAAAGATTGGCCCAAAATGTTAACTTGGGATTATACTCGAACTCAAAATCTACAATCGCCCTGGCGCACTGACCCATGTCTAGAACGTATATGCTCCTATAGGTACACATTTGCAGGATCTAGTTTTGCATACAAGCGTACGAAAAAATGCGATAGATTTATATTTCGAAAAACAATTCAGTATAGATCAAATGCAATTGCAGCAAAGTGGCAACAATGGCGAGAAGGTAATTATGCCTTAAAATGCAACGTATGGGCGTCCCAAGCAGACAGACAATCAATCCAAATCAAGTGCAGTAGAACCAAAACTCTTTTACTAACGAATTTTCCGATATCACAACCACATGTTCAGCAATAGCACCTATCTGAAATGAGGTCCGGTCCGGCCGCTGTTAACGTTGTGAGTTTGTCTTCGATAAGAAAGGTTTTGTTTAGATACTTCGCCTTACTTAAATTTATTTTTACAGGGATATCGCTTTAGTTGTTTCTGAACTTAATTCTGCCGCCAGATTTTTAAACCGTCAAAGGACATATGATTCTGTACAGCTTCTCTCTATATACGTGCTATCATCAGACCGATGAATTGGAAATATTCTGAAAACTCAACACTAATTACAACCTTCATATGGCCCTATGATTCGCAACGAGCCGCCACATTTTTAAATATATTTTCAACTCGAAGAGGAAACATCCTCCCTCTCCTGAAAATATAAAAATTCACTGACATTGAACTGCCGCATACATATCCATACCCACTCTTGCTAAAACGAGTCCTCCAGTATATCCATCTGTACGGATATACACACACGCTTCGGGTTAAATGGGTAAATCCGATTTCACCTATGTTAACCATGGCAGAGTCCGATGGGTCACATGGGTATAATTGCAATACCCCAGCTTATACCAACGTGTGTGGGTATATCTGCTGCAAATGTTCATCCGAAAATCTCAGTACTATATGCACACACGGTTTCACGGACTATGGCCTATGCTTTGCTAAATATTTATACATTCCTCGGTCCTCACAGCGCGGGCAGATTTTATCCCGACCCGATGTGTAAAATCTGGATTATGTTTCACCATCGGGAATACACCCGCCGTAATGTCAAATACATTAAAAAAAAAAGTCCTGCAAAAGTGACAAAAAAAACCCTCTTCCTCCTGACGCAAATAATTCTTTAAAAAGTCCCATTTAAGTGCTTGGCCAAAGTTTAGTTGGGAATATTAACATAACCAACCCTGGAAGAGTGTCCCTATTCAACAAACAACGGCAAAGACTGGCATACACTCTCGTGGTGTATTAACTTCAAGTGGGCGTATAAGCGGAAGGGACATGATCCTTTTTGGATTTATACTTATCTTTCTTTTCATCCGCACCTTGAAGGATTTTTTTTTAGTTTTTTTTTTTTTGTCACTGGTAGAATTTAATTTTAATAATGGAAAGATGACGGTGTTCTTGTTTGGATATTTGAAAATAATTGTCACTGCTGAACCAGAAGAAGTATAGGGAGCCAACTTTTGTGACAAAGGCTTTGAGGCGATTTGTTAACGTGGTCTTAACTCGGACAATGGAGCGATTTAATTTTGTGGGGCTTTGTTTTAAATTAAGGGATTAGTTTCGGCTATGCGACCGTAAAATGGTTGAGAGCATGTGCTGGCGACTGCCAATTATTTTTGGATTAAACCTTTTGAGATAAAGAAGAAAGGATAATTCATTTAACTGGTATCGGGTTAGATAAATTACTTTGGAGATTCAAACATTTCGAGGGTGTACAGAAAGAAAAAGAAAAACCTACGACCGCAAATGAGGTTTCTCTTTCTCTATTTCGATCTAAATGTCGTTAGCTGTTAAAGGTGGTTATTTCGGCTGGCACATAACTAATTTCTCATAATACGCTTCTTTTAAGTTTGCAGAAAAACAATCTGAGTGAAAAAGCAGGAAAGGCGTAAGCTCTTGAAGACTCACTTACAAAAGCCTACCCCAAATCAATCAATACTTTGACTTTGCTAAGTTCAAAAGACCTTTATAAAATTTAGGCACTTGAATTGAATTTTCCTAATTAGATGCTTGAGTCTCTCGAGAGGAACTCCGACCAAACTTTGTCTGATCTGCCGCCACAAGTGCACCCAAGAGTCGTCCCATCTGTCTATCAGTGCAGCTGTCATTTAACCTCCAAGATTTTCAATGCAGCCGTGTCAATTACCTGCACACTCTGCCTTTGAAATTCCATCTCTTGCCAGCAACGATAAGTCGAAACCTGGAGATACACTGCGTTCCAAATCCGTATCTGAAATCTTTGTACTTTGTTTGATGTAGGCCTGCACTCCTTTGACCAGCGAGTATGCCTGCAGTATCTTTTGAAATTGCTTTTTCATCATCTATCATAAGTATGACGCCGTATTTCTAGCCTGAAGTTTTTCATCATCATAGTGTTCCTACTTGCCGTACTGAAGATTTCATAGAAGAGATCGGTCGTGGAAGTCTCATTTCGAAAACTGCACCAAGGATCCATCGCCAGTCCTCCTGATGCTTTATCAATTTAAGTCTTTATAACCTGTTGCTGATGATGCAGTCTATTTTTAAGACAATGCAGATACCTTATTTGGGTTGCCTTCTTGCCTTTGGTATTAGCAGCAGCCTTTCCTTCATTTATTGCGCTGGGCATACCCCTTTCTTATAGCTCGAACGGAGGTCCCCAGCGAAACTAAACGGAAGTCGAATATATACACATCCAAATTTGCACTATTACTTTTCGTTGACCGATTCCTATTTTCAAATCTACTGATGGATTCTTATAGGTTAGCCATCACCATCCCTCCTTCCTTGCTGCGAAATATTCCCTGAGTTCCCGTTGCTGTCCGAGAACCTATCCAATAATTCACAATAGAACAGCGTGAATTTAAAAAACCAAAACACAAACTCCGCACATAAAATTGCGAAAAATTAAATTAATTTTTTTTACAAGCACTTTTTCAAACAAATCATGCAGCATGCAGCAAAAGTTTGCCGTTTAAGTAATCGACAAAAAAAAAATTCGTTAAACATTTTAATTTACAACTCTTGCTCTGCACGTCGGGCTTAGGGGTACTCCTCCCGGTATCAGAGAGTAAACCAACCCAATTTATTTCTGGTACCACCGAAATCCTCCTGTGAACACTAAACACACACCGACGGGCTGCAATTTTAACCGCCTTTGCCAGCATCAGGATCCAGTACCCAGCACCAAACAGCATGGATCCAAGAGTGTATGACAAAGTTTCCGCAGCTAAGTATCTCGCTTGGAAATATTTAAATTTATATCCGCACTTGCGTTGCGTGCGGCTAGAGGAGTGTCAGATCCACCAGGGTGTACACACACACTCTACAAGAGTGTGTACATGAGCAATTCCATTTACCATATCGAAAGGCATTCATGTTAAAAACGGAGGAATTAAATTAAGGAACAAGTTGTGCGGCACGGAGCAACAACCGCAAAAAAAAAACATGCAAGAAAACCCTTAAGAAGCTCCTTCTTGACTTTTTGGCCAAAGTTTGAGTTCTGTCTGCGTACCGCAAAACAAAGGGGCCTTGCAACCGGGCCAGCAGCTAATGCGCGCACCCGCTAGCAACATCTTCACGGAAGCGGAAGTGACCCTCAA
This sequence comes from Cheilosia impressa, assembly GCA_948293265.1. Taxonomy (NCBI): domain Eukaryota; kingdom Metazoa; phylum Arthropoda; class Insecta; order Diptera; family Syrphidae; genus Cheilosia; species Cheilosia impressa. Next base: position 41,538,575 of record OX411882.1, on the reverse strand, counting down.
GAAGTGTCCGTTCAGTGTTTTTTTTAAACTGACGTAGATGATAGACAAAGTTTTTCATTCTATTTGTGTTTTTGTTATTTTCTTCTAACTACTTTCAACGTCAGCTAAATGGACAAGACTGCCACCAGTTGATATCTAACCGACTGCAATAGTTTCTGGGAAAAGAACTACGTACCTTGGGAGACCGACAAAGAATGAAAGTCAAAAATTGTTTCATTCGCATGTCATTTAAATGAGCAGATAAATCCACAGCATTGCTTCATGTCAATCCCTTTATTTATACTTTAGGTTTAACGTGCTCAAATAGACATATTCAACCAGACTGCCAACAGGCATACCAAACTCATCTAGGAGTCAAAGACCGACTGCAATGATGCAATTGAGACTGTCCGAGACTATGGCTTTCATGTATGGTCCTATAACTTTGGTGTGAGAAAGTGAAGTACATATCACAAGAAATAAGAAAATCATTTTGTTAAATACCTTAAAATATCAGCTTCTCTGGCAAAGGATGTTGCTAGACAGCGATTGACCAAAGTATAGAAAACACTTTTTTCAAGCATTTTAAGAGGTATTAAGTTGAGTGAGCTCTCCCTATTGCGAAGTTTGCAGAAGTTAAGCAATAACTCCTATCCCCGATATGGCAAAGCGAAGAATACCTATAATTGCAAATGGACTCCCAGCTCCAAAGATGTGCTTAACCTTCTCATATTCAAATGTACATTTTAAGGAAATATATAACTGAATATGAAGCAGTAATCCGTGCTCATAATTGTGGTGCTAGCACAGATACGAATTTATATACAATAACACAGAATCCATTTTCTTTCATATTTGTACATTAAAGGGTAGGTAATTAAGTATAAGAAAATAAAAATTTTCATTTTCAAACTGGTGTTTGTGAGTCAGCCATCCCAATCCAAAAGTAAGCAAAACAAACAAATGTGTATGAATTGGCTCAGTGTGTTGGTCGGATATGGAAACGTGTCATGTTCAGAGCATAGTCAACTAACACTAAAAATTGTTTTTCTACTATTATTTTTATATGGTTACATTGAATTTGAAATTGTTCTGGTGGTTGAAAAAAATGCCATTTTGAAAAGAAGTTAAAAGCAGTCAAAAAAAAATTGAATCCAGCTAAAAAACCAGCCGGCTGGATTTCAAAAAATCTTCCAGCTAAATTCATTTCAATCCAGTCAGATCTGACTGGAAAACAGTCAAAATGGCAACGCTGTTTATTGTAGAGATTGATCGATCAGTCGGACTATTTTGGCTACCGCATGGTTGGGAGTTCTTCTAAATACCAGCGGTTTAAGCTATTGACGCAAGAGTTGGTGGGTGAAATATCTACTAATAGAGTTCTCCTGAAGTCCAAATGAGCTATAAGCCCATGAGGCCCATGTTTCTCTTTTTAATACTGAACCAACGCATCAAGAAGGTCTTATAACCGCAATTTTTTTGACCCTCTCATGGCTGGGATATCAAACAAAAAACTTAATCATCGAATTCGCGATTTATCATCTGACGACGACATTTACTGAAAGTGCCATCGGTAGATCATCAAAAAGCATTAACAGAAAATAAGACTACAAGTTGTAGGTAGGTATACAGTATACCTATACCTTTCATCCCTGACAAACTGCGTCTTACATATATTAAGTGGTGAGTTGCTCCTCAATAAACACATTTTTGCTCATAGAACCTCACTGGCGATAAATATCTGTGAGTCTTCAATTTTTGTTTGCATATTTTTTTTTGTGCAAAGATCTCCATGAGGATATCCTAAACTTGAACTTTGTGTAGACTAGCCTGTCACGCCTCTGTTGCCATTAATTTCAACTCAAGTTCCCCTCTATCATTTAATGTTCCCTGGTCGTTGGTTGCGCCCAATAAAATTTATTTTAATTCGACACCCACACATGGGCCTCCTAGCCCTAAAGCACACATCCGCAGTCCGCACTTCCGCAGCCAACCCAAACCCAACCCCTAGGTGTAATTTATTGTTATCTCGGGAACAGGATATTGATGGCAGGTTATGTGCACTTGAATTGGGGACAATTTTTCTTGCCCGAATTGATTGTGAGTGTGCGACGAGTCCAAATGTGTTCGTCCTTATGTCAACTTATGTCATCGTCCTTGGTATACATATTGAGAATTTGCAGTTGTTCAATATAGGATAGCGATTCGATTCCCTGGGGAGCTTTAAACTTCGAGTGCGAGTTCACTTGGGAACGATATATCGAGAAGTTTCGATGTGGCATCTTCTGGCTCTGGAGCAAAAGTCTCAAATTGATTTCTTAAATCTTTCGTTTTCTTTATGTCGCCCCGCCGGAGGATGTCCTTTGAGTCGTTTAGTGGATCTCTATATATAAGAATAGCGCAGATGAAATTGTATCGAGTAGTACCTAGTTGTTTTCCAATGGAAATAAAGCCATAACTGTTGCTTTGTCTCCAGTGACATCGTGAAGTGGGAGAAGTCGATAAAATGGACGACAAGATGTCATACGTAACGGGAGTATTGGGTGTGGGATCAGAAAACGCGCTCAATCACTTTGGGGTATTGACATTAGTGTCCGCAGTTCAGCTGATTGCTGCTAATGTTTGCGAGCGATGCGATTGAATGAGATAATGGCTATATCGCGCAGCATATTCATTAGTGCGTTCGGAAACTTTTATGGAATGATGGGGAGGAAGTTGTCTCAATGAAGTCATGTAAATAAAACTGACTTGAGGCTGTGGTGACTTGAGTTCACACCGAAGTCGGAGCAAGAGATCTGATGAGGATGGAGGAGAAGTGTGAGTCTTTTCTTCTTCAAATTTAAGGTCTTTGAAACCATGCCCAGTGTAAACTGCAATTCGAAATTTTATCGTCTCATCCACAAAGGGACTTCTCTATTTAAATAAGAACTAACAAGGATCGGTAGCATCACCTGAATAAGTAAACGAGGTTGCGAGTCAGTGATGCAAATTATAATCTTTGTCAGATCGCATGGAACCCAAGCGAACATCGGACTTAAAAATCTTTTAAAAGTCTGCGTAATTAGTCGCCTATTTAGAATACCTTGAGGTACGAGCACACTAATCGATAAATAATTAATGAGGAGATGGACACGCTCAATTAAGACGTCTTTCTCTATTCAAACGGTGTTAACTCAATGCTGCAACCGTAGCTAGCCAAATCAGCAGGAGCTTCTTACCAACGCACCTTTCGCAACAAGCTAAAAAATATCCTCTACATTGTACAGACGAATTGCACACTACTCTCAGTGGATTAGAGAAAAAATCGAATACTGCTCATGGTTTCCACATGGTTTTGCTTGGATTTATGAATGATGAATGACATTTTCCTTGCATCAATAAAAAACGAAGAAAACCGCTCGAACGTAGCCAGGGGACTATACAACCTGTCAATTAAAATCTGGCGGTTACTCAGAGAGGTAGCTCTACTAATTCACTAATGGTAGCCTTAAGCGTGACTCTAGAAATGTCCGTGAAAGCTGCTTTTTAATTCTATCGAAACTACACGTTAAAATTGATTTTAGTGTCATAAATATACCTTTATTATTTAACGTATTCTTGCCGAACCGTTTATGCTGTTATTTCTGAACCGATTTGACACAAAAGAAATGTGAACTTCCGTAGATGAATTTCCCGATTTTGACGATTTTTTTTATGGGTTACCTAAACTTCGTGTAGCTATCTCAGCGTATCTGAGATATCAAAAGAAAAACCCTATACACATATAAGTTAATACCTAGTAGATGCTGACATATCTGCATAAAATTGCTACAAATGGCTGTCATATTTTTCAATTTGTATGCGGTATTGGGGACAGCCAATATATAGAGAGCGGTTAATTTTCATAAATTGTATTAATGTTTTTTCAAGCACAGCGCATCATATACATTGCATTTTATTCATGCGTCTAGCACAAGCTTTGAATTATTAGCGCGGCATGCAATAAATATCAAAATATAACACAAACTCACCGAAGTTAGTTTTCGTATCGATTCAAATAAAAAGCATTCTGCATTTTCCATAATTTAAATTTCATAATTCGTCCCATCGCTGGGCCCAGGGCACTGTGTAGGTAGGTATGCGCCTCCGCAACAAAGCGAAATTCCTCATTCAATTAACAAATTAAATGGACGCCGTAGCTACGACAAATAAATACATACACCTACAGCGTACAATTGCAAAATAAATGCACCGCAATTGATATTCGGGCACCATTAATAAGATTATTGCACGAATGGCATCGTGGTCGTTTGTGACAAATTAGAAGCGCATTTTATGGATTCCGAAAATCATTTCGCCATTTACTGCGCGTTACACTAGAATCTGTACAAATTGACATTTCAAAATGAATTCAATTGTGAGGTCACAAGAGCTATCAATTTGAGCATTGGTGTAACGGGGGTATTCAAAATTGATTGGGAAATTTAAATTTGCCTGGCACTCTGCAGCTGTATCGGTTTCGGTCATGAGGTGGGTGAATTTATTGGACAGCATATGCAACACCAAAGCCCAATAGAACAACCACCTCAATTAGAAGTCACATAGCATACGGCAACTGAATGCGAATTAAACAGCAAATATATGGCCAGTGGCCACTCACTGCATCAGATTCGAAGAACCAAAATATACCACATAGTCAAAGTTGGACAGAATAAAACATTCTGCCCCCCACTGTGTTTGCCAAACAAAAACCCATTACATGGTATTTACGTATTCTGGAGGAAGAAACTGCCTTTCCTTTGCCACACATCATGTGCGCCTTTTAGTGAATCAAATCCCCAGCCTGATGTATGCAGACAGCATTTGGACCATCAAGATTCATTTGGATCCATCCTATTGACATTGGCCCACACGAGGTTGCTCTGCATGCTAAACAACAAATCCATTGGAGACTTACCCTCTGGGAGCCAATTTATTGATGCCATTCGTATATCGTCTTCGCAAAAGGTCACTGTATTATTTCGGTGCGAGGGATATATTCCCAGGATCATACATATACCTATAAATGGGAAATAACGAGGCAATCTCTTATTCACTGCAATAGCACTCCTTTCCTTTCATGCACCAATCATAAATGCTTAATCCAGCACATAGAACAGAGAGCAGCCAAATGCAATACCGTATCCTCGTGTTTGCGCATTTAATTAAGAAGCCCCCCAAGGATGCCGCAAAACAATCAGCGGGGAACAAAATAAATAAAAAAAGCAGAGAAAACTTAAGGAACTTGTTTAACAATTATGCTCATCATGAGAATGGGAAATCTACTCGACTGTAAACATTCATTCAATTCACCAAACACAAAACTCATTTAGTTTCTATTTTTCCCCGAAGCTGGTACCTACGTTTTTCTTCCCCTTTCTCTGCAAACAAAGTTAAAGAAGGACTTCTGCTGAAGTCAAACTTAAAACGAAGGAAATAAAATTATGAACGCATTCGGTTGTTGCCAACTGAATTTAAAAGTTAACCAAGGAGTCAGATTCTTGTCTGAGGAAAGAAAGAGATATTTGACGTAGAGAATTCTAATAATACAAAGATCAGGGATACCCAGCTGTTAGTGGGTGTGGTGCATCACATTTAAGATAAGTCGCTACGATTTTCAGAGTAGGTACCTACCTATGTAGGAGTACTATATCCACGCAATGGATAGCCATCGTTCAAATAATGGCGTCCTCCTTATGCTCAAAGGAAAGGGATTAAAGTTTGTTAGGTATGCTGTTGCTGTCGGCAAGGTTAATTGAGCTGATTTTTGCAAGAACAAACAGCGTCGGTTGTAGCATCAAACATGGAAATAAATAGTGGAAAATCTGCATATCATTTCGGATATCGCATAAATGCCATCCAAACGCTCCCATTGCTTGTCGGTTTTGTTCAATTATCAATCGTCAAGTCTGAAGCTTCGCCTGGGATTTTTAGACGAACTCGCCGGCGTACGAAATCTTCTTCTGAAGAACTCCAAGCGAAGGAAATACGAATTGTCTGATTAGCTACGATGTAGCTGGATAATAAAAATGTAAATGACGACAAACAAAGTAAAATCGTTCCGGACATTTGTGAGAGGTGAAATGTGTCATAAATTGTGTAACCTCTCGCTCCTGCACTCTAACCACTGACCAAACCCGACCTCAGTGACTAAAGTGAGGAAATCGCTTTTCAACAGGAGAATGTTAAACTGTGGTTGAGTTTTTGGTTGCAGTGGTAGATATGAAATGCATTAAAAAAATATTTAGCGATTGTGTTATATCGGAGCCACATTGATGATTGATTTCGAGGTGACAACTCACAACAATGTGGTTCGAAATCTTCACATGGGTTGGGTATGCTCTATGGTTTTCGGTGGCTATACTCTTCTTTTGTCGTTGCCATTGCTGCAGCCATATGAGTGGTTGCTACAGCCTATACAGGCTACTGAGATGTGGCTCTCGCTCTCACAGATGAAGATGATATGTGTTGCTGTTCATAAGTTGCAGCAACAGCAGCTGTTTGTTTGTTAAAAAGTCATCTGTTTCTGCACTGTGCAAGCGGACTTGTGATCAATTGAAGGGGGCCACATTCATGTTGGATAAAATGCATGTCCTCTATAATTATGAGTGCCTTCAATGTTTTCCCCGAAATGTTTCGCAAAATAAACAACAGATCCCACATGACTCGCGAACCGATAGTCTATACAACTTTGAGTGTCAGGTCAGGAATGATATGGCCAAATTTGATGGCATCTCTCAATTTAAGCTTAAATGACTCAACCAAAAGTTTGTCAACTATCGCACTGTCTATAGTTGAAGTCATCCTTCAGGATCATTTCATTTTGACCGCAGCGCCACCAGCTAGATATGATGCTGCCAATGGCTCCTGCTTGTCGAATGTCACATTCTGTGGTCATCTATCATACCGAACACAAATATTAATGAAATCCTGTGTCGCTGTCATAGAGGTAACGCGGACACTGGCTATTTCTCATCGTTAACAGCAACGATGGACCGAAACCACTGGTTAGCCACCGCACTATGACGATGACGACGCCGAAAACGTCCACGGATAATAGATACGTCATCGGTCGTAGTATGTGCTGTCGCATCATCATCCTCCGCACATGTCGTTGTCATATTGTCCACGGCTGAGTGTGGGTATTTTTCTGCATTCTCAGCAATCCCGCATATGACGCACGTCCTACTGTTGCAGCAGCAGCACAACTCCTACTCAATGCTGGTATGGATGGTGAATGCCATAGGGCATAGGGTCTTCCAGGTCACACATCAATTATGAACTCTGGTGCTGTTCCCAGCCACCGCAGAGAGGATGGAAGAAACACAAATGCAAATGTACAGTACAAGTACGAATATGCACGGCCGGCACCATGAGTATGGGCGTTTTTGCATTTTCCCCATACTCCATACTCCCAGACGAACATGTGGCAAAAAGAATTGCGTCAGCTTTCACTTTGGTTACACCCGGTGCCTACACCGCAACACGCACCGGATTGCCGGATATGTGGTGGGTATTCCGCGAAAGCTTCGAATTAAAACAGGAAAAGAGGAAGGATGCCGTGGCACTTTAATTTCATCAAAATTGAAGTGTTTGCGTTCGATTTCGAAAAGGCGTGACAGAGCCAACTCCAAGTGGGCCGCAAATATTGGTTTTTCGCTTAGGTCCGGCTTCATGACCAACAAGTTGCGACGCCTGCCTCAGTATGGACGAAATCGCATTATGGCCGATGGCCGTGCTCCTGATGGATAGGATTGCCATCGCGAATATCGATTTATGTTTAGTTTCCTTCGCCAGCGGAGCCTGGGATCGATTCATATTCGATGTTCGATAATCGATACATCACCCTCCTCTGGCCAAAATTTAATTAAAAACAAATTTTGAATTTTCGTAATCAAAGTCACATTCAACTCCGGCACAGAGACACCCACCGCAGCCGATTGGAAGAGATAGGGCAGAACAAGAAATCCAATCGAAACTTTGGGCTGGTAATTTAAATGTCTAAGAGCTATAATTGATGTCGGTACTGGATTGTGCAGCACCACCGCACCGCATAGTAGCGCCGGAGGACGAACACAACCAATCAAATCTGTGTGAACTTTGAATGTGGACAAAATTCTAATTTTAGATCAATTATCTGTTGGCGCTGTAATTTTCAGTTGGCGCGCTGAAAATTATGCAAATAGAATCGGAAATTGGGAAGTGTGACGCGGTTCATATTTTCGAGAGAGATGTTATCTAAACTCTGCACGCGAGGATGGAAAAGTGAATTCAATTATCGGGGTGCGAAGTTTTACACAGTTGGATGCTGGAGAGCTGCGATTGAACTGTATTCGTACGTCGTACCATTGTGGGTATAGTGATGTTTTATGGAAATATTTGCGCACCCATTAGCCGGAGACGTTTTGCAGTGGCCGCTTTGTTGGAGACTGGGACAGAGACCGAAGGAGACCATTATAATTTTAAAAATCGATGTATGTATGTAGGTATAGTGCGCGAATTGGTAAATCGGTTTCATAAATTTAAATATAGAGTCTCGATTTCATTTCTTGGGGCTTTAAGGTAGTGAAAGTCCAAAGGTATTTTAAGAACGATTTGGTAAAATGTCCTTTTTAAGGACCTCGAGGACTTTTTGACAAATTCAAATTTTTAAGGACCCCCTCCTAATATAAAAACGTTTTATTAGACAACAAAACCTTTTCTTTTTGAAGTGCATTTTGGGGTCAATTTGCGGGCTTCAAGGACATCAGGGGGAAATATACGTAATAATAAAAGTTAGAATGATTTTTAAGAACGCTTTGGTGAAATGTGCTTTTAAGGACTTCGAGAACTTTTTGTAAGAAAATGTAATTTCTAGGGACCCCTTCCCAAGACTTTCAGTAAAACAAAACAATATTGGCAAGGCAACCATGAAAAACAAAAATTTTAAGCACATTTTAGAAAGATGTCCTTAAGGATCTTCACACACAGTTTTTGTGTATCCGCATTTCTACCGTGGCTGAAACATATTAGTGGTCCAAGGCTAGCAAAGTCTAAAATACTGGAGGACTTCAGGACAGCAAAAAAAACTTGGTGGTAAATTAAAAGAAAGCCATCGTCCTTCATCAGATTCAACGCGGCCGATGGAGATCTGGGGCCAACTGTTAAGAAAGGCAGAAAATAAGGAGTAGATACCTACAAAGTTTGATTGATTTAAAAGATCAAATTGAAGTCGCTACCCACAAAATTGAAATTGTCTACTTGATGAGCATATCCTTCAGTATACCTGCCTTAGAATGCCTATACCCAGAATTTCAAACCGTCGCCCAATTTTTTTTCAAATATTCCCCAGACAAAACAGCAACAGGACACGAAAACACCTAAAACAACACTGCCCAACAGCGACTCCATTTTTATTGCCCACTTCGTCGCGTCGCTTTATCATATTTGGCAATCAACACCCAAGGGTTCAATGTTCCCTCATAAGCCTATTACCACAGGTTTGGTAAGTCCAAAGGAGGAGAACCCCAACTAAATCCTCTCCGCTACGACCCAGTCGAGATGTAGATAAACAGAAAAGGTCGTACCGACCATTACCGCTAAACACCATCGATTAAAGTAGTCCCCTGCTCATAAAAGTAATAAAAACTCACCCGGAAGCATATTCGACATATTTGGCCAGCATCCTTCCACGGAGAAAGGTCTGCGATGTCTGTCTCTGTATATCTAAACGTGCGCAGTGTAAGAACTTTTTTTTTTATCTAATGGAAATTTTACACAACATTACCTGCCCGCCATACTCAACCACCATCTAAACGTTGTGGCCAGGTGATGTGCATTTACTTGTGTTGCTTGCTCGTCCTACGCTGGCCTGCGGCAACGGTACTGGTATATTGGCACTGCTACTGCCACCATGTAACGATGTAAACAATCGAAGTAAAGCGTTGTCCTTAAATATCTAAAGAGGGTGGACGTGCTCTTTTGCGATCTGAAGTGGGAGGACAGACGTCTACTCAGAGATGTGCATTTCGTCAACAACATTCCCAGACACGTTTTAAGGATATACCAGGGAAGGAGAGAAAAATAAATTGAAAATGAATGAAAAAAAAAAAACGAACGGCAAACAAAACCAACAACATCCTTCGATAACGTTCAGCAGCAGCTTGGGGCGATGCTTCCCTCAGATGAAGCGTACTATCTGTGGTAGTAGACCCCAACTATGTTGAGTTGACACTGGCACTAGTCCGAGCGAGTCCGAAACCCATCGGCTCCATCCATTTGTGTGAGTCATAAAGCCAAATGGATATGATTATTGCGCGCAATTATTGTTATTACTATTTATTCCCTGATTACATACAGAATGTCCTGAGTGGTGTTTCGTTTTTTTTTTTCTTTCTGCAAATGCAGCAGTTTTTCCCGCCACTGCACGTACGTAGGATGGTACTTTTATTGCTTCCTGGGCGACGACAGCAGGCAGGATAATGATTTTCGTGCTTCCTGGTCCGAGTAGGTATAGTGAAAGCGCTTTGCCTCATGGACGCTTAATACAATGAAGAGGACCTCAACAGATCCGCGTTTTGTGTAGTTGTGAGCCTTGCTCTTACAGAGTGCGCAGGAGGATTTCAATAACGGACCGTTATGACTATACAATGAATTGAGATGTGAATCCTTTTAGACAATATCCTGGTCTCTATGGTGAGTGCTTTTAGCGCGCGCTGTATACCTTGTAGGAGAAGGATCCAATTGAACTCTCATCATATAATTGATTGGGCGCGGTTATGTTAAATCCTTTTACCGATAAAATACTATCTCGCGTATAGCAGTCGTTGGTCTGGTTGTATGAATATAATGGCGTTTGGGCTGATTTGGCAGCCAACTGTTCGGAAGTGCTGTATAGAGGGGGATAAATGATATCACCGGGGAAATGCTGGCCCGGATATAGCACTCGCGAAGCCAGAGTCCCTCTATGCATTGTGCACTGATGGCCGCCACCAACGGAAAGGTGTGCTGAGTGGTACAGGTATATCCGGTGGGGGAAGCCATCGCTAACACAATCATGATGATCGAAGTAAAACTCATAACAGCGGAAATTATTCATTGCATGCATGAATTGCTCTTCCAATGCCAAACGGTGTTGATTCAATTTTCTTTGAAGAGTATTTTCCACCTGAAAACGCACGTGTCCAGCCAGAGTTGTGCTCCTTGTCGGTTTCACATTTTCTGCACCAAATATTCGAACAATCTATGCGCCTGGCACAGTAGTGTTTGAAAGGCAATTTTCAGATATTTTTATCTTTCTGGAAAAATGGTTGTTCGGGTGACTGGCTTTAAGGAGTTGATTGAGACTGCGACCTTTATTATGTGGCGAGGACGAAAATTGTTCTTTTTTAAGTTTTCGAGTGGTATATGATGTATAAAATAAAATATATATAACTGCAGCCAAATACAAAAAAAAATGTCGAATATATCGAAATTGTTTGCCAAGCCGCTGTGCAGAATCAATATTCAAAAATGAGTTATTTACTGAATTGAATTCAAAAATTCAATGGACCATGAAGGCTGAGATTTTGCAAAAAAAAAAAACGATATCCACTATCGCATTTAAAAAAAAAAACGAAAGAAATCATGCGAAAACGAATATTTGCTTCATGTTCCAAACTCTTTTCGATTTCTTCTTTCTCTGCACTGTTTGCCTTTGATCGAAACGGATATATATTTCTTTTCAAGAATTCGACATGAAAGAAAACAATCAAAACGCCATTGAAATAGCTTTCGTTTCGTTTTCAAGTTACTTAAGCACAATGTTCGAAAACGATTGTACGTTTTCTTCCAAAATGAAGAAGAAAGTGGTTACTGGATGAAGAACCAAGTTCAACTTTAAAGTTTGAACCACGAAAGGCTGCTTTTTACGAATACGGATATTCCAGGAAAACTTGTAAAATCTAGAGAGAGTCATTTTGGACAACCACTGTGCCGTAAACTGCCATCGGTTCTTTTAGATCAACTCCTCAATGAGTTTTATCGAATAAAGCAATATCACCGGCATAGAAAGTCAAACAGGTGCCTCTGCAATATCCTGACAGGTCAATGAACGGTCAGCGTCAATTTCACAAGCGTTGCTGTTTCACATCGTACTTGTGTGCCAAAGGTGCTGATATCATTTCCCCACACACACACGGTAACTATCTTATTTCATCCTGCTGCTTCCGCCTCTGGCTGAACATGCAGGAACCAATATACGGATCGGTACCAGAACCAGGCGCACATATTCTCCAGTATGTTCCGGTTGAATATAATTTTCGGTCACCGGATTGTGATTGCGCACTCCGTTGCGGCGATGTAGTTAATGGACCGGAGAAAAATTGATATGTTTCCTTATGCACACGAGAGGAAACGCTCCGCAGCAGCAGCAGCATCAGCGGTTGCTATAACAACGTTGCTGCCAGGGGATGTTGCAATGGATATTGCAATTAGTGAATGATTTCATGCATTTATGACTGTCGTCGCTGGGTGGCGAAGTGTAAATTCGATTTTTGTTTAAATTGAATTAAATCTCGTGTTGTTGTGTTTTCTCGCCTTTTTTCCGTCATTTCGATCGTTTTAAATGGATTTTATGTTTGCAAATGGTGGCGACAACACAAACTCAATTAAGTTAAAAAGCAAAGTGTGGAAGCAAGGATTTGTCGCATGGAAGCAACTAAATCGGCAGGGAAGAGAGGAAGAGGGTTCGGGGGTTGGTTAGTATTGATACTGTTCGTTGGTTGGAATAGATACTATTCATAAACCATCAAGCAGATGATTCAATTTGAATTATGTCCCAAAATTTGTTAAAGTACTTAGCAAGAGACTCACCTGGGTTGCGTCTTCCTGTCGGAAGTAGAATTCTACGTATAGATCTGCTTATTTCGGATAAGTCATACATTACTGGTCTCCTATATTCGTCCCTAAAATACACAACTCAGACATGTCCTTTTAAGTTAAGAATGCACGCTTAGAAAAGCAAAGAGAAGCATTCCCCTCATTGTAGTTAAACTCGTTGTTACATCGGAGATATCCTTGTCGTTGTCCGCTTTTAGCTAATCAGGTGAAAACAAGTTCAGTTGTAGTAGTTGTGCCAAATGAAAATGCACGTTCAATCGCAGTAGTAGTGCTAGGTATATGAAAACACTGCTGAGGCTCAGCCGTAGGGCCTTATAAAACCCACTCAGTCACTGGGCCGCTTTCTTACATTGAAATCCACTCTCAGCCTCAATGCTTTAAAAAACCAAGCGACGCGCACTCATAAGATCTCAATGAAATGGAACACTTGTCGTTATGCGCTGTCTTCTACCAAACAGAAACCGCGGTTCGTCGTAGGGTTACATTAAACCAAGCTTGCACTTGCCCCCTGGAGTCACGTTTTTTTCGCAGTTCTATGTTGAAACAATCTAGACGTATAGCATAGCTACCGGTGAGCTATTTTATAAGAATCTATCTAAGTATCTTACAATCTTTTAAGCTACAATAGTCGTCAGAGCGGCTTATTGAATAGGCCTATAGTACCTACCCCATATCCAAATTTAGTGTTTCCTCTATTAAACCTTGTAAACGAAAAGACTTATATATCGTAGGGCTAAAGTAGTTGACGTAGAGTATATACTTGAGACCTAAAACTATCAATTGATTTATAAGTCAACCCCGAACCAATTGCCTCAAAAATAAAATCTAATTACAAAGCCAAGTTATTTTCAAAGACGCCTTCCCTAAATACAACATAAAAAGAACAACCGAACAAAGTCATTCAATCTTCACTTGTGCAAATTGAATCAATAAGCGAGGCAATCGCACTTAATAAAAATTCACCACATTAGTTGGAAGACACCCTTCTTACAGTTGTCCAGAAGAAGACCAATCTGCGAAACTAATATACACAAACTTATTTAAATCAGAGAGACAAAACCTCTCTTCCTGCATCCTTGCTTATTTGACACTGTCTACCTTGGACCTGCATATAAATAGCTGAAGAGCTTACCAAAGTGACACACTTGAATTTTTCCTCCTCGCACAAACCAAACGTGGCAGATTGTACAAGGATAATTTGTGGCAGCCGCACTAGGTACTTTTTTTTATACGATATTTTTCTTATTTAATAATTTACATTCTCGTAAGCTGTGTCACTGTCCACTCGAGCGATGCTTGGTTGCCTTATGCCAACGTCCACTTTTATTTATTTTAGTTCCCTTTTAAGGAGCTGTACACTGTCATGTTCAATTTTGCTCAACATGTTCTTAGGGTGGCAGATGATATAAACACACACAGACACAAACGTACAAAAAATCACTGGAATGCCAAGAACTGTCTCGAAGGAATTGTGTAGCTTGTGTTATAGTGATTTGTGAGCTTCTAATTTAGTAAAATGGTCCGCAGGGATTTGCGGAATGGCTATGAAAAATATAACGTCTTGGAATCTAAATGGGGGGGCTTTGCTTTATGACCTTCTTCACTTTTTTGTTTCGTTTTGTTTGTCTCGTTCCGTTCTCTCTGGCTATTAATTGGGGATTAGAGCTATAATTTCGATTTTTTGTTTCACATCTCTTGTCAAGGACCGCCTACCTTGTATTGTCGAGTCAATAACCATAACCACATCGTTCAAGGTGAATCTGGAATATTTTCACCATGGGTGAATCAGTATAATTTGATATTTTCCGAAATGGGAAAGCAGGGCGGGAATCCATGAAATTAATTTGGAAATCTTCTCGGTTTCCATGCCAACAAAAAGAGATACATTTGTGCACAGGAATACAACTCCACAAGAGCTACCCGAAAATTCCCAGAATAATGTGTCAAAAACAATATTTCAGTTGGAGCTGCACGAGCAACTGGGGATGGGGTCTGGTCGTCCTTGGGGAGGGAAAGGTGTCGAGTCAAATTTCGGAATTGTTAGTAAGTTCTTATTCATTGAAAATTCACATGGCGCCAGTCGTTTGGTAGATGCAGTCGACGCGACGTCACCTTTATCTGCTGTGGGTAGCGGGGTTCAACCGAGACAAATGTCAAGCTGTTCAGGTTAAGTACTACTGCATGTGGGAAGTTGAGTTAAAGTCATGTCGTCATGGAATATGTATGTGATTGAGGGCGGGGGCGAACTTTCTGAAAGATGTTCTTGGAATATTTTAATTTGCAAGAAATATTGTGCTGGCTGGCAAAAGACATCTGCGTAAATTGTAGCTGTATGTAAATATAAAGAAAATCGTTTGAATTGACTTTTTGAAATCATAGAAGCCAGCTCGAATGGAAGGATTGACACTCGGAAAAGTCTACTTTCAATGGTAACGTGTGAGTTGTTTCAAATCGGATCAATTATTTCCGAAGCTAATTGGAGTAGTAAGTGAATACATAGTTCAGTAATGGCATAGTCGGAAGAGTGGTTTATGCCAATCAGGTTCACTGTTGAATGAGTGTGCACTTGGTTTTCGAGAATCAAGTCTCTTGCAATTCTCCTTGTAGTTTGTACCGTCATATGAGAACGCAAATGTTCTAACTATGAACGACTTCTTTCATCGTTTGACGACTTAAGTGGATGCATGGTACCTCGAAAGTTAATTTTAAAACCAACCCGTACGCAAGATCATGAGTGGCAGCAGGCGCAAGAAAACGTTGGCCTTTTCTCTCGTTATAGAGAGGGAAAAGGTGTCAAAAACAACTTCCAAAAAAGGTTCAAACATCAAGTCACGTCGAAAGACGCGTAGAAAACGCATAAGAAAAACAAAGTAAATCCTTCAAAAACACTCGATAACCGCAAAGATAAATGCGTCATGAAGTGCCCAAAACAACGGATCGAAACGCGCATTAAGAACCCGTCAAAAAGACGCGTCACACATGCGTTCAAAATGTGTTTTTTGTATGTCGAAAAAACATCAAAAATGCAATATAACCTCGTCAAAAACACGACTTTAAACTCGTCAGAAATGTGTAGTAAAAAAGAAAAACGCGATAAAAATTGTCCAACAACTCTTAAAATGCGTCTTAAAAGAGCCCACAATCGCGTAAAAAAAAACATGCCAAGAAACCCACTGGAAAACTGTGTCAAAAATGTGTTGAAAACCGCTTCAAAAACACGTCGACAAACATGTAAATAATCACACAAATCGTAAATTAAGCGTCAAAAAAAGAATGAAGAAATATGTATATCTAAGGCCCCACTGGAAGACTTATCAAAAGCATTTCCGAAATGAACGAAAAAGAACGTCAATCGAATCTAAGCCTAATAACAAAAAGGAAAGCCATTCATCGACGTACCGGGACAGAACCTCCCTTAGACAGAGCAAAAGCCCTTGAGCATATCGGGCCTTCTATTCCAACTGAAAACGACATCCCATCAGTAGGTAAGAATAGGTAACTCCTGCCAATCACTGTTCGCTTCAGATGCGTGGCATCGTTCAAATGCTGATAAAGATGTAAGTCCTTGGGCGCTTCAAAACAAAATTTAAAATGGTTCTGAAGTCGACCCAACGATAAATAATATACCTACGAGTAATATACAGCGAAATTGACTTACCTACCTATTAAAAAAAAAATATATATTGAAGACCGTATTGCGTCCAGAACTTTTCCAAACAAATTTGAACCATTCATCCGCGCACTGGTTCATTAATATCAACCAGTTTTGGTTCATGCAATGCTCGTTCGATCTATTCAAAATCACAGACACCTACCACAACTTTGAGATTCTCAGAGGTACCTATACAGTTCAGTATACTTTCGTCGTACTGCCAAATCCAATTCGATTGTGCCAATCAAAATGCCTGTGCATAGAAGCAGACAAATTAGCGGTTAACAAAGTTTCTCCCAATTAGTGGATACAATGTAAGACATTTCGCATAGTTTCCACCCCTCATTCATCGTACAAAGAAGATGACTGTCAGGTTACATCCTGATGCCAACATATGTATTGCAGGATGTCTGTCGGCGGAGATACGAAACGTTTTGACTTATCGACAAGCGTCTTAATTAACTATGTCAACCGTCGAATTACACTTGCATAGCGTGCCATTGGGAAAGGGGTGCTCGTGCTCACCACCCCATGGATTAATTTTCAGCGCCACTAGTGAGGTTGTAGATCCTAAGGATTTCAATATTTGGCAAACAATTTTAGTTGTTTGAATGAGCATATATACCTAGAAAAAGAATAGTAAGTTGTGGAAACAGAGAGCGGAAAGAAAAACAAAAGAAAGGGAAGAAGAAAAAAAGTTTTCCCCAACTTTGGCATTTATACTTTGTTTTAATGACACTTGAGTGCTCCATCAGGCCAGAGCAAGGCAGAACCCAAGGATGTATATAAAAATTCATACACGTAAGGATTATTATGGGATGTGTGGAGAATTATGATAAGCATAAGCATTTTCGTAAAGCGGTGCTCGTTTAATGAAGCCTTGAAGTTGGAGCATATAAATGGGTGTGGTGTGGGACAGCGAGATGGTGTTGGTTTAGAAAGATATGGAGAAGTTATATAAGTTGTAAATAGGATGAAGGAATTATCTTGGAGTAACATTTTGTTTTCGTGAAGATAATGTGCACATATTTGGACAAACTTGAAACGTGATGCGATGAGACGGGTAGGGTTTTTCTTCCTATTGCCATATGAACGGGGGATGTGTAGGTACTTGATTACTTGTTTTTATTCAAAAACATGAAGATCTGAATATTGGTCATAGTTGGTCTGATTAATTTGTTTGAGAGAGAGCATTGATATCGCAGTAGAAACCATAGAATCTAGAAAGGTACTACGTGACAATAAGGACACAGAAATCCACCCCTTTACCTAACTGAAGGAACTGAACTCTGGCGACAGCTCGGGTTTAAAAGAGGAAACATATCTTGGTTCTTAGGCGCAGTGGCTCAGTGGTTAGTGTGTTGGACTACTAAGCGAGGGGTCCCAGGTTCTAGTCTCGAAAAAAACCCAAATTCCAACTTATGGTTTTTTTCCACTGCGCCACCTCTTGCAAAAGTCTGACAAACATCCGAGAATGTAACTGTCATGAAAGAGCTTCTCAATTATCCGTTTGGACCCGGCATCATTTTGTAATAATTGTACATCCTTTCCATTCGTCCCAGAAATGAAAAACTCACACAAAACGAATGGTTGTGAGATCATAGGCCTAGGGTCCCTACGGACCTATTGCGCCATCTAGGTATTTATTTATTTTAAGGCTAAAAGGGAAGTCGTTGTAATCCAAAGTAATTCAGAATAATCTAGCTTAAACCAATGTAACCTAGTTAAAGCTAGATTGTAATACGGGCGAATGTGATCCGGTTATCCACTATAGACGGCGGTGTTGTTATTCTTAAGTCTTTTTGCAGCAAATATCAAGTTTTTTTGTACCTGGTTCATCATATATGGGTGCGGGTTCTCCTCTTGCGGGTTATATCTATGCTGCCCATTGCTTAATGAGTCATTTTTATTTTTTTTGCACTTCGCTGATTATATGTTGGATTGGCTTTCTTATTACAATTATTGGCGCATTTTATCTCTATCTCTACGCAGGCTCTTCTTCTAGTTACTTTATAATTTTTCCCTGTTGCCCTTATATTGTACAGCGGCGCTTTTCTTTTCCAGTGTAATGCAGACTCATCAGAGGCCAGTTATACTGGTTGTTGGGGTTTTTCACTCCAGCACACTGTATATAGTCAGGGTGTATTAGCTTCGGCGGCGAGCTTCGGGATTATTCTTTTGGCTCCTTCTCTTACACCAGTCCAACTGTGAATAGGCTCCAATGCAGCAAAAAAAGTTGAAGAGTTGAAGCTTGCCATTCGGAATGCATCAAAATTGCGCATGTTAAATGGTTTATAAACTGTCGATCTAGTTGCTAATTCAATTTAATGCACAGACCCTTTGCTGCTTGTACACCAGTCTAGTGATTAGTTTATCGCAGCCAAATCGATGCCAAAAGTTAGATGCTGAACTACACAACATTTAACTCTCTGGCCGATCACAAAATAACTTGCCAAACAATAATAATTGCAATCTAATCTTATCTGTACTCACTTTACTTTCACCAAGAGGACGTCCATTCTGACAGAAAAATCGTTCAAATTCCAGTCCACATTAAATGTCCGATGAAAAAAAAACGCCATCAAACTTGAATCAATCAAATTGCTTTGTCCCGTGTAAAAGCATTAACTCCTCTTCCCCCCTATCGATTCAAATCCAGCAATTACAGGATACACTCTTCTTCTGTCTTTTCCGTCTGTGAAATAAAGTCCTTTCGCACAATTTACGCGCACACGCATGTCAGCAAAACAACCGTCAATCAAGTTAAAAGTACTTAAATCTTGCAAAATGGAAAAGTAATCAGTGTCCTTATAACGGTTGAACTACGATTTCGTAAATTTCGCACTTGGCTGAC
The DNA here is from genome assembly GCA_948293265.1 of Cheilosia impressa. Lineage (NCBI taxonomy): Eukaryota > Metazoa > Arthropoda > Insecta > Diptera > Syrphidae > Cheilosia > Cheilosia impressa. The sequence continues at coordinate 41,519,214 of OX411882.1, read as the reverse complement.
CCGGATATTCCATCATTTTTCAATTTACCTGTGAAAAATTATGCCGCCAGCATTATATTTCTTGGCAATTTTTCATCTTGCTTTAGCGCCCTCCTTGATTTTGTGGTGTGTCTTCCCTATTCCGCCGCCATGATGTCCTTTTAGATACTGACGACTGAGTTGTAATATGGGACGGTGATTGTGGAAGCCGAACGGAGAAAAGTTAAATTTGAATTTTCCACATCACCAACAGCACACGCTGCGCTGGTGGATGATATGACGACACATTCAAAATTAAATTTTGAAATAATATTCACGCCTCAAATGCGGCTGACATTTTGAACACTTCCCACTGGGAGTACCTACAGAAGATGGAAGACAAGATCGGATGATTTTATTTTAAGTAAAGGGCACGCCGCGAGATGGATGGATAAATGAAAAGAAAGAAAACGCTAATTCGAAATCGTTCGAGTAGGTAACGAGTCTCTAGGCCATTCAGAAACGAGGTCCGGCTTTTATATTTATATACAGAATGTACCTTGGTAAGAACATTTTTTTACATTTCGTACAGCAATTAGACAATACTAACTCGGCCGCCCTCCGATCCTAATTTAGTATTCGAATTGGCACCACCGTTTTGTGTAATATTTTTTGTAACCTTCCTGTCGATATCAGCGGTTGAGTTTGGCCAGCTGTGACCAAGCGAATGCATTCTTAATTCCAACATTGATCCAAAAAGCCAACCACAAATGCAAATACCTTCACACACTAATTCCCCCACAGGCTTTGTCAATGCAGAGGGGCTCCGCTTTGTTTCCGTTTATCGTTGACCGCATTTAGTTTGACATAAATCCCAGATGACCGAATGAATTTGGTATGTCATCCCTACTCCTTAAAGACTACTTAATTGAACCGCAAATTCAGCTTCTAAATCATTAAATCAATTCTGATGTCGTGCGGTAAAAACCAAGCAGATGTCGCCGTAATACATATTTACTTGTGTGCTCGATTCAAAACACGAAAGGACATTCAAACGGACCGCAATGGTGCAGATGTGCTATGTGCATACTCACAGTTGGCGATACCATTCAAAGGCATGTTGTTAATGTTTATTAATCATAAGCTCCGAAAACCGGGATAATTGTAAATGAAGTGATCCCGTCCCTTTGGTGTAGAGAACTAAAGCCAGAAACGGATTTCCGCGGATTTCTACCATCAGTTGTCTGACAATCTATGTGCTTAGATGGTAGAAACCGGGCCCCAGTTATATTGGGCTGGCTATTAGTAATACGGAATAATTATATCAGTCTTGGAGATATGATGGCCGAAAATAGAAGGGGGTGATAAATGGAACTAGGCGGTGTAAACATGATATATGCCAACGAATCCAACCGAAATGAGTCGCAAAACCGCAGGCAATTTAACAACACAATGTGAGTAATATTTTCTAGGACACATTTGGGACAATTATGTGGGTTGGCGCATGTGAATAAATAACGACGTGATGGAGTACGGAGAATGTGAAGAGTGGGGTGAGCACACTTATTTGGGTCGAATACAATAATGGGAAATTATGTTTTTTTGCCAGTGTTTTAGTTAAACAGAGTTGTAATTCTGGAAATACATCGGGAACGTATTGAACTGACAGCGGACCGGAGAAGTGGGTGAGCACTTCTCCCAATTAATCGCGGCTGCGGACGAATTTTCTTAAATGGAGACGACTTGTTGTACAGTTGCTGCCACAAACACACCCAGGATAAGGTACGCGATATTCTTTTTGGGAGTTTAAAATCAAAATCTGGTTAAATCCTTTAAATCGAGAAGCATAAATCGGTTAGATCAAGATCCAACGCAATCGACATTTCGGAGTTGGTCAATCCTGATACGGCATACTAAGAATGACAAATCTGTCGTTATAAACACGTATTTTAATAGTCCCATTGTAGAGGATGTCTTTTCGACGATCAAATTACTAATTCATATCTGATGATAGAGTAGATAAAGTCAGGGCAGAAATTCTCAATGCTGTAGATAAAGACGGAGTGTAATGGCTTCGCAGCGCTATTGAAGTGGCCTGGGAATGTTACGAAACAACTGACGATTTACAAACTGGGTTGGCAGTCTTCCCAAAGAGGTATTTGCTATAAAGTGAATACAATGAATTGCAGAGCTGTGGTTGAGTATAATGGCTACCAAATGAGAGGTGCGGTTCTTGTCCGTTCGCAAGCAAAACCGATTAGTTATTCACTTGTAGAATGGTATTTGAGAAGACTTGGAAGCATGCTTAAGCTGTGTACACAAGTTTTGTAGATTTCGGGGAGACATTTCATCTAAACATTTATTATATGTTTAGATGAACATGCTGTGGTCGATAGCATTTTAATCTTTTCTCTGCTCTACCACCTTTCGCAAACGATTAAAAAACATGCAAGAGTATAACTACTCCGAGACTCTCAATTCAGGCGTTTGAACTCGGTGTAAAATAGGTGGACCCTTGTATCCGTCCCAAAAGTTAAAAAAAAAAACACATATCGTTTAAGCTAATTCCGTGAAGTACTACCTCAATGCAGATCCATATTTTCAAACAGCTCATAGTGGCAGCTTTGTACATAAAACCAATAAGCATTTTCCGGCATTACATCCTGCAACGTGTATTTTAGCATAGGTACCTTTACCTTCCCATAATCATAATTCCAAAACCGATGTCCTCTTAAAAGATTAACTATGACCCAGCACAGATACTGATTCACTTATTTCCAGGAATAGTTTTCACTATATATCGTAGTGTAACCCTAATCCACTGTGTCCTCGCATCCCCTTGCCCTATACAATTCCTTATAATCCGCAAAGCATAAAATATGTTTACATGCGAGGTTTTGACAAAAAAAAAACGTGCTTGGTAAATCCAGCATTCACGTGCAAAATCCTTTTTCAAAATATTTTCACTTAAACCAAAAGAAAAGCGAGGGAATTATTTCCCAACAACGACAGCCACCGCACGCTAGCAGCAAACTTGACAACGAACGTAATTCCTGGAATTTCATTATTCATCTGACAATTAGCCACTACACTGGATAGTAGGTAGTACCTTCGGAAGGTTCCTCCGCATCCCCTTGGATGCCGTTCCGAAAACGATTCAACGAAATGAATCAGTACGAAGGAGAAGCAAGGATGAAAATATTATCACAAAGGTATATTCCGTATTCGAATGGCAACCCTTTTTCAATATCTGTGCACATCCCAGCAAAGCCTCGTTAAAAACGAAAATAATCCTTTTTTAAAAAGAGGATTATGCGACAGAATTTTGAACAATACTTGACTGGAACTTTTGATCTGCTTGTGTGTGGGAGGCGGGATTCCGTTTGTGCTTGGGCTGTGTCCGTTTATACAGCATGGGTCCCCCGAAATTCAAATTCATTGAGAGGAAAGTAACTGCTCTTACAGGTCCTTTTGCATAGATATATGGACCAGTGGTTCTCCATACAAATGTGCACATATATACTTAATTTGTAGTGGGTAAGCTGAAATTAATTTTGGGGACTTATGATGGCGGGGTTTTGCTTTGTTTTCATTCACTTCTTTCAGTGCACATATTCCTTTTTAGATTTAACTGACAAAAGGACTGGTGCAGTGGAAACAATTGTCACTTGGACATTATTCCTATTCGGACCCACATTTCGGGTGCGCAAAAGTATGATTGTGCATGTGCATGTTCTCCATCTCTGATGAGCGCTAATGGCGAAATGAGTATTCTGCTCTGAGTGCTGTGGGCCAAAGCACTTCATATACGTGATGAGGAGAATGTGCAATCTCCCTCCTCTGCCAGCAGTTTGTATCATTTCAATTTGCAGATTGTAAAAGTTATACAAGACCAACGTAAAAAGCGGATGAAGAAAGGAAACATTTGCTAAAGTAATGGACCCATTAAGTGTAGCTCGGTCGTCGGAGCGGAAGATGTGCACTTGCATGTTTGGTGGCGCTAAATACTGTATGCAAGCAGGGATTAAGGAAATTGTTGCTTCTCCGAAGTGATGACGATGTTAAATCATAAATGAAAATGTCAAGGATGACTGTTATGAAATAGATAGACAGAGTTATGTTAAATATTGGGTAGTAGTATGAGGAAGCGGTCTTGCTCCTAATAGTGGAAATGAAGAAGATGAAGCTGTTATCTAGTGTGCGTGTCGAGTACTGGGCAATAGGAAGGAAGGGTCAGTTGAGATAAAAATGCAATTATTATGACGCTATGTGCAGTACCAAGATGTGGATGTAGTCTCCAAAAAAACGACCGTTAATGCATTGGTTTGGCCACATCATCATGAGCGAATGAAGAAAAATTATACAGTCAAGGAGATCTTCTAAAACTGGCTCTCCCAGATCAAGAAGTCGAAGTTTTCAATTTAAACATATAACCCTTGGTGTAAAAAAACAATAAGCAAAGTACCCCGAGAATGAGTACCTATTTCTCTAAAAAAAAGAGATTCATTTAAACACACTCGTGTGTCTTGGTGAAGAAGCACTAACGTCAGTGCTGTCAGTTTAATCTGATGGTCCACTTTAAGTACAAATTTTTTTGCAAATTCAGCTTGACGCGGTTTGAAGGATAAAATACAATAGAGAATCCTAAGGTAAGAATGCGAATGCATAGTCAGGCTCCCATGAACGTCAGCCTAACTTAGATAACAGGTTGAAATACCTCATATTTATACAACCAAATAACGAGATTCCACATTTAAGTCAGTCGCTGTTGTTGATGAAGTACCAAAAGTCCATCGTATGATGAGGCAGTGCTCCCAGACTTTGAAGGTTGTTTTCCCCTTTTTTATACATTAGTTTTCTCCTAAATTCGAAAAAAAAATTTCCTTGGGTGAAATTTGCTTTATTTTCATAATGAAGACATAACATGAAAATGAGTCAATGCATTCGGATACACAACCATTCTTACGTAGACGTTCGATGGGCTTTTTTCTTTTATATTTAGTGTGAACATTTCGTTCTGAGTAAACTTACACATTTGTTTGTAATGAAAATGAGTTTTATTTGCAATTTTAAGCAGCTTAAGTTTTACAGAGATTTTCGATTTTTTCCCCTTTTTAACCTTGTCTCTCGTTTTTCCTTATTTGATTGCAAAATTACCAAAATTGGCGCTTTTCCCGTCGATCTGGGTTATTGACAGGGGTGAAGGGTATAGACTGTAGAATTTTGTATTGACCAAACATTTTCCGACATGAAAGCCAATAAGTGTTTCCATTGAAGAGAGAACCAATGTCAATGTCAAGCCTATGGGACGGGGACTAATGGTCTGTTATGTTTGTCATGTGGTTTGGGGATAAATACTGCGTGGAACTTCCTTCAAGCCGTTGATACTGAACCAAAGTAGGGAAATCGATGTGGAAGTCTACTCATTTTCGGGCCAGGGCTGGGTAAATCTTTTCACCCTACCGAGTTTCAAACTAACGCGTCTGCAATTAAATTGAAGTCACAGCTTTCATTAGATTTTGTCACTTTCAATTGACAAAGGGACATAGTGTGCCTTACCCCATAGTTTCCTTTTCAATCATGGATCGGCCACTTCCTGGACCCCCCTATGAAACTCAAAAGTTTTCAATTTAATTTTCCTCATATCGCAAATCGAAGCATATACAAATAATACATAATGAATGCCAATTTAAACTGACTTATCCCACCCGTAAATTTATTGCATTCGCTTGATTTGATATCAAAATGCTCAACCACCTGCCTGTGGGCGAAAGCCCAACACAAAATATCTCTCACACTGGAGCTTGTTTGTATTTACCTGGTTTGGATTTAAGTAGCTGTTTCGGTAACGAAATGATATTTGCTAGGAAATCGTCAACATACAGCAAACGCGATTGTCATGGTCACCAACTGGTTATTTTGTATGGCAATGCGCACCGCAATTCCATGTGATGCAGCGCACGACTAATTCTACGGTCTGGAAGGATACCCAGCGTATTTATCATTACACATGGCCATAGGTTGGAGATTGAATTCGCAATGGATTACTGCAAATGAACAAAGCCAAATGAATAGCTAGATATGCACTCATGAAGCTTGAACACCGACGAACCTGCCACACCAAAACAGAGAGGAAATTGTGTGTCGGTCAGCTACCTCGTTGGGGTTGTGTGAAACTGCTACCCGATATAAATGGTGGGTAATGTAAAAGGGAAACGTATTTATAAGCTTCTTAGAGGCTTGATGATGTGTTGACAGTTGACACAATCACTCAATGGGATGTCAATATAAAAACGTGGCTTTGCATATATGTATGTACCAAACTTGGTATATAGTTGGACTAAATCCAGCAGCGTATGCGGTCTCCATGGTGGCATGGCTAAATCGTATCACTCGAAGATTAGTCAAAGTTTCGAGTTGCTCATGTGATCCCATATAATCCCTGTTTCGAAGAAAAATTCGTTTACCCAACAATATCATAAATCAAATGAACTCATGAAAAGGCAAGGAAGAGAAAATATTTTTTTTCATTTATGTAATCGGATTAATCCACTCGAAGAAGCAGCACTGCTTCGCATCGCACCAGCACTACCCTTCAACCACAGCTAAAAATTGCTTCCTCGCAAATATCTGGAAGCCTTGTTCGAGACGGATTGACAGCATTGTTTTTTTTTTGCCACAGGGAAAAAGGGGTTGTTCTCAGAGCATATCCCCGTGATATCTTAATTTTGGCAAAATTATCTTCGAATAGGCACGAAGCAGTCACTCGTGCGTGGTTTGACAGGCGGCAAGACGATGAGCCGACTTCCAATGAAGACATTTTTTCGGCGGCCCAACATTTTGCGGCCTACACATCCAAACACACGGTGAGAAAGAAGACTGTCGACAATTTCGGGTTATATCAATCGGAAGTAATTTCTATAAAGGGGAGTCTGGGACCGCCCTAATCGCTTTAAAGCTTTTCGGTTGAGAAACCCTTTTATGTGAAATTGCAGGTCTCCTGGCAAAGTGCTTAATTCTTTTTGTACTTGAAACAAAATTGACTCCTTCACCTGGCTTTGGCTTGAATATATCAACCCTTGCCTTGTGGGAGTTTACAGTTCACCAGGGATTTCGTTTCGATTTTTGTTGCCACCTGTCTGATGGCAGTTAAATCCCGCGCTTATGTATAGGTGTGGCGTATTGTGCACAGCATGGGATGGTGGGGCGAGTGACAGGAATGATAGGAAGGATTTAAAGTGGTGTATTCTGTTGGTGACAGAATGGTGACGGGACGAAGAGCTGTGAAGCATTCAAATATATGGATATTTTGTGGTGGCGAAGCATCATCTGTGATTGCGGTCGGGAGACGAAAGACTTAATGTGTATATGGCAACTTCATGCATTGGAATCATATGTACGAGTTGGTATACATGCCAATTCAGACGGAAGGATGTTTCTGTTGTTGTTGTTGTTGTTTGGGCCTTCTTTTGGTATCAGTTTTTGCTCTACGTTCTTTTGCAAGGAATCACTTTCAATGGAGTGCTTGTGATTGACGGACGGATTATGTGGATATGCAGATGTTGATATATATAGCAAACAATGACATTGAGACAGTGAAAAGGTTAAGTCGCTGCGACAGCTGACAATTGAAGTTTTAATTTCGAGTTGATTTATATCGTTGGTTCGTTTAAGAGTTGGTGGAATTGCAGTGAGTCTTAAAAAGCTTCTCAAAGGGTGAATAATCACCGTTTTTATAGTGCCTGTAGTATACAAAATAAAGAGCATGACGGGGTTGCACGAAACTTTCTCGTCTATCAAAAGTTTGGTTGGTTATTTTCTTATTCTTTTAGGTGGGCGGGTAAAAATCTAAGAAAGGAAGCTAAAGTGTAAAATAAGATTCACTTTTGGTTACTCATCTGATGTAGCAATATCCAATATAATTATATCAAATAACAATGCAAGTTTTGTTTAAGTTCAAGCTCTAAGTTACATCTATATATATAAAAATTGAGCCTAAAATTGTGTTGGTTTGTCGCCGATTCACGCCTTAACGCATCTACCGATTTTAAGCAAACTTTCACACATCTCTGGTATTGGTCTATATATCATTTTTGTGAAGTTTGGTTGAAATTGGAAAACGTATGCGTGTGTTGTGCGTGCTTGGAAAAACAGATGAATTTCAGTACATTTTGGTTTTTGAATGATTTTTTTAGTGATTTGACATCTCAAGATGTCGTTCGAGAAGCTGAAGACTACTAATTGGAAGATTATGACAATTTTTTTTACCAAAACCGGAGCAAAAAACTGTGTTTGTACTGTAAAATAAGTTTTTTGTTTTTATGAGAAATCAATTTTTATTTTGTCAAAATACTTTTTCGAGTTTTCAATCAGGTTTTTCATGTCTTCCCAACATTTCGAAAAAGTTTAGTCCTGCGGTTCCTACGCTGGTAACTTTAACTTATTGAAGATTGATTTCTTATAATTTAATTTTTTCTTTTAGTTTGTATCAAAAATGCCACCTCAGCGGAGAAGTGATATTGGTAGTCGGTCATGTAGAACGCAAAATAGATCAAATGAAAGTTAAGATCAATCACAAGAAGAGCGAGAAAATCAAAATCGAATTCAAAGAGAACGTATGGCCAGATCACGTTCAGGTCATATTCAATTCATTCTTAAGTTCAGGTCATTCATCTGAACAACGTGAACATCAAGGAATGTGAATGAAAATGCTGAACGAATCAATGTTAATGTTGTTTTAAATGGTGATGGATTTCGATATAATAGTGCCATTGATTATAGTTTGCACAAATTTGTGGTTATTGGCGCAATGAAAAAATTATGTCAATTTTGTAATGCATTCAAATTTGGAAATAAAACTTCTGGAATGTGTTGTGCTTCTGGGAAAGTTCGATTACCAGAACTACAATATCCACCTGAACCATTACGATCATTACTTTCTGGCACAACACCAGAATCAAAACATTTTTTGGATATCATTCAAATGTACAATTCATGCTTCCAAATAACATTCGGCATCAGGCATTTCAAATGAAACATTGAATTGACCGAATTACATGAAGCAGTATGTCGGCGCAGGGGCTTAGTGGTAAGCGTGTTGGACTACTAAACGAAGGGTCCCAGTTTCGAATTCCGAAAAAGAAAAATTCCAAATTACAATTTTTTTTTCTACTGCTCCACATCACGCAAATGTCTGACAAACATCCGAGAGTATAATTGTCGTGAAAGAGCTTCTTAATTGGCCGTTTGGACTCGGCATAAAATTGTCCTTCCCTTCCATCCGTCCCAAAAATAAAAAAAAACTCACAAAACTAATATGTAGTTGTGAGAAACTAGGCCTTCAAAAGTTCATTTTTCATTCCAATGTTGAGTATATTTTCACTTTCTAATCGTTCGCAACAAATGTCATTTTTTTATTCGTCTATATTTTCCTAACGCTAAACAGAGATAATTGTTGTTTTCCATATTTTCTGGAGGGATTTTTTTTTTCGGAAATGGATTTGAGGCATCCTCCTGTATGAATTGTTTTCTTCTTTCATCCATAAACAAAACAATCGCCATGTCTGCTGGTATTTGTCACCTATTGTTTACAGAAAAACTGTATCAAAAAAAAATTTGTTTTGTTTATACAATAACCATATTTAAGGGGTAGTGTGACCAGAATTGAGTTTAATAAATAACTTAAAAACTTGAGGTTCAATATAACATAATACCTTCTTTTTGCATTCTTTACTTCAACTATATGGGTTCGCAATTTTATAACAAAATTTAAAACCTATTTTAGATAAGCTCATATTTAAACTTCAGACTTTAGCATGTGAAAATATTACTAATAACACATTTTAATATTCTTAAGCCTGGTCCCATTTCAGAAAAGACTTCTACTTCACATTTTTGTAGATCGTAGCATGTATTTCTCAATAAGTAGTTAATATTTTAAATATTTATATAGTTTTATTAAAACAATGAAAAAAGAGCCTCTATAAAAAAACAAAAGTATGTTCACTCCATCTATATATATAAAAATTGAGCCTAAAATTGTGTTGGTTTGTCGCCGATTCACGCCTTAACGCATCTACCGATTTTAAGCAAACTTTCACACATCTCTGGTATTGGTCTATATATCATTTTTGTGAAGTTTGGTTGAAATTGGAAAACGTATGCGTGTGTTGTGCGTGCTTGGAAAAACAGATGAATTTCAGTACATTTTGGTTTTTGAATGATTTTTTTAGTGATTTGACATCTCAAGATGTCGTTCGAGAAGCTGAAGACTACTAATTGGAAGATTATGACAATTTTTTTTACCAAAACCGGAGCAAAAAAATGTGTTTGTACTGTAAAATATGTTTTTTGTTTTTATGAGAAATCAATTTTTATTTTGTCAAAATACTTTTTCGAGTTTTCAATCAGGTTCTTCATGTTTTCCCAACATTTTGAAAAAGTTTAGTCCTGCGGTTCCTACGCTGGTACCTTTAACTTATTGAAGATTGATTTTTTATAATTTCATTTTTTTTTAGTTTGTATCAAAAATGTCACGTCAGCGGAGAAGTGATATTGGTAGTCGGTCACGTAGAACGCAAAATAGATCAAATGAAAGGCAAAATCAATCACAAGAAGAGCGAGAAAATCAAAATCGAATTTAAAGAGAACATATATGGCCAGATCACGTTCAGGTCATTTTTAACTTTAACTTTTAAATTCATTTTTACTCAATTCATTCATTAAGTTCAGGTCATGCCATTGATTATAGTTTGCACAAATTTGTGGTTTTTGGCGCAATAAACAAATTATGTCAATTTTGTAATGCACTCAAATTTTGAAATGAAACTTCTGGAATGTGTTGTTCTTCTGGGAAAGTTCGATTACCAGAATTACAATATCCACCTGAACCATTACGATCATTACTTTCCGGCACAACACCAGAATCAAAACATTTTTTGGATAACATTCAAATGTACAATTCATGCTTCCAAATGACATCTTTTGGAGCAACGAATATAATACGAGATAATTTTATGCCGACATTTAAGTTCATTTCGGTTTTAGGCATTTCAAATGAAACATTTGAAAGAAACAGCCAAATTTGTGAGGTTTTTACAAGTTCAAGCTTATGTTTTGAATACTTTCCTTCTACATTACAGATACAAGGACAAGTTTATCATAAAATTGGTTCATTGTTGCCAATCACAGATGCTAACCATCAATTTTTGCAAATTTATTTCCTTGGCAATAATCGAAATGAAGTGGATACGCGTTGCGCATTCTTCAGAAGTGCAAGAAGAATGATAATTCAAGAATTGCAAGCACTTTTTCATGAACATAATGAATTGGTTAATACGTTTAAGACAGCACTTGATCAAATGCAATCCGATGATCATAAAATTGTTATTAGAGCTGATAGGAGACCGATCGGTGAACACGAACGAAGATTACTAATGAAGTTGCTGTTGTAATTGTTGGTGAAGAGTTCCAATCGCGTGACATTGTATTGCGGCACAGAAATAATCAATTACAACGTTTGTGTGAAACGCATCGTTGTTATGACGCGTTACAGTATCCAATTTTATTTTGTCGTGGTGAAAATAGATACTCTATCAATATAAAAATGATAGATCCACAAAATCCACGTGAGTTTCTGTCCTATGCACCATATTAGATTTATGATGATTTATCGTGCTCTAACATTCCAATTGCTTTGCTTTTTTCAGAACACGAAGTAAATAAAAACGTAAGTGCCATGAACTATTACGCATATCCACTCTATATTATTTCTATAGCTTCTATAGTAGTATATTTACCTCTCGCGGTTCACAGGCTCAACCAATCTTAACAAATTAAGTGTCAGATAAAAGATATTTTCTAGGTGCTTATTTTTGCATTTTTACTATTTTTAAATATTAAAAATTGAAAAAGTTGAATTTTACTACATTCAATTTCAACTACGCAGTTGCGTACACATTTTTTTTTCATTCATCATCATCATGCCCACAAACGACGCCACGAAAGAGAGTCAACGGCTGAAAAGAGTAACAGTCATATGAAATCTAAAAGAGAATTTTCAAAATTTTGCGGGGGAATCGGCAATCGGGTAGGGCGTAGGAGTGCTGTCTGCTCTTATGTTATATCAAAATATAGTTTTGTTGTCAGTTGTCATTTTCAAGATAGCCTTGATATAATCCAAATATGTATTATAAATGCGAAAATAAGATTATTACTTTTTAACGACCGTAAAACCAATTTTTATGAATTTTGAGAATGACATAGGCTACTTCACAAAACGTGAAGGGCATGAAGCAGAGGATTCAAGTTTAAATGACGAACCAATTTCAAGTTAGGGATTATAAAATTCATCACAGGTATCTATATTTGGTAAGAAATAAATACATTTGTTGTGTACTTTATCAATGAACTTAAATGTGTAGGACTAATTGGTTGGCTTGGAAGATATGATAGTTTTCGTCCCGATAGAGGCGCTGCTGTTGATATAGGTAAATATTTTAATTGAGTTACTCGAAGTACCAATTGTACGCAGACGAAGTCGCGGGTACCGCAAATAAAAATGTGCAACCGCCGATTTCGAAAGTTGAATTCATTAAAATTAATTTTATGACATTCTCGATAGTGAATATTATTCGTTCGAATCTCAAAATACACAAAGTTCATTCGAACGAATAGAGACATAGATTATTCGTTCGAATCTGAAAATAAGCAAGATTACATTAATTTCATTAACGAATTTGGGCGGAACGAAGTTCGCCGGGTCAGCTAGTTCAATATAAGCTTAAGCTCTTACATTCTACAAGAATTTTGAGGACAAAGAGAAGCGTTGCAGGAGTTTCTGTTTTTTTTTTGTTAGCTCATGTTTTGTTTTTGACTGGAATAGATTTGAGACGCGCGCCAGGTTAAGGTGCCTATGGTTGGAAGAAGGGATTTTTCGATTTTTTTTTTGGAGAAATTTATTAAAAGTATTTTTTTTTTGCATTAAAGTCACAAACAAAATATTCTAATTTCTGTACAGTGAAGTGATTTTCTGGTCCCGGGGTAATCGCTAGGAAAGTTATTTTATCATTTTCAAGAAATTTAAAATTTTCGCACGAAAATACTTGAAGTTCAAAGTTTTAATCAATAACATTTCAACTACATATATGTTAAACTGTTTTTAATATATTGTAATAAGGGAGTTCTAGAAGGCTCATTCCACTTCCTAAGTCACTGTCCAGGTTTCCAACACTCACCGAATATATTCCCTGGAAAATTCTTATTCCATAGCCTAAGCACAAGGTGGGCCAAGAGAAGTCATCCGATGTTGTTTGGCTCTCATTTTTTTTCTAAATGAAAAACTTTGATTCTATTTTTTGATTATTTTTATTTGAACCTTTACAATTTTATTAGTCAAGTCGAGAAGATGATATTGGCCAAATGGGCGCCGTCACAATTGATTGCCAACGGACTTGTTTATCACAAGGGCCAAAGGGAGTCATCCGATGTTGTTTGGCTCTCATTTTTTTTCTAAATGAAAAACTTCGATTCTATTTTTTGATTATGTTTATTTGAACCTTTAGAATTATTGGTCAAGCCGAGAGGATGATATCGGCCAAATGGGCGCACACAAACAGACAAAATCATTCACTTCATCAAATCATCAGAATGGCTTATATGCAACAGCACAGTAAGTAACTAAATTGTTACAAGACTTATAGAATAGGTTATTTGTCACCTAACCTAACATATTGCAGAGCGTTCTTAGTACTGAAATGTTTGACAGCTTCAAAGTCCTTGATTTGTGTGAGTTTTAATTCTGGGAGCAAATGTAAGTAAACAATATTATTGGTTTGGTTAAGCAACTTAATATGATTTCACTTTCATCATTTGTTTACCGCTAAGAGTTTATTTTTTCTCATTTTCCAGTAAAGTTAACATTTGGCTACTTGATTCACATAAAAGCTTTGTTTAAAAAAACTCTTATAGCATTTTTGAATCTTTTTTTAAACATTTTCTTCACTTCATAAAAAAAAGTAATAAGTTTAAGTAAAAAGATTATCCACAATTCCAGATTGAAAATCAACTGAGAAAGGGAGAATTCCCGAGAACTGTTATCACTGGTACTGTATTTAGTGCATTAGTTATTTTAGTACTCATTTTGGGCCAGTGATATTGTATTAAAGTACTGGCGTGAATTGAGCAAACAAAAAATAAAATATGGCCTTGGCGGGGAGATTAATAAAAACATCGACAGATGTCCCAGCCGGGCTTGCCGAAAAACTCATTAAACCACGTATTCGGATGAACCCGATAAGCCTAAACAAAAAACTGTTTATATTACCATAATGACCCCTAATCCAATGAGGACATCACACAAGGAATGGCAAGGCATTGAAAAAACTTTGTAATATTTTGGTGGTCCTTCCTCGCTTTGGAACCCAACGAAGGGCTTAAAAGTTTAATTAATGCAAAACTTTGTTTTCGTCAGAAACTCCTCTTCCCGAATCGGGTGATTCATAAGTATTTTTTTTTTTCTGTTTTCGTTTTTACTTAAAAACCATTAAAAGTGAACACAAAATTTGCATTCAACAGAACAAAAAGAAAAATTACCGCCGACCGTCAGCGAAAATGAAGTGGAAGTCATCGAAAAAACTTTTTGAAACACTGTCACCTTGTTGCTTTCCCAGTCAGAGAATAACTTCCAATCACCTATCGTTCAGGATAACTTTTACACTTCCGTGTAACTACATCATTTCGATCACTGCGCGGCTGGGATAAATCAAGGGAAACACCTTTCCACAGATGGATTGTTTTGTAAGACGACACAGAGCAGTCTAGTCGAAAAGTCAAACAAGTACCTATACTACGACCTCCAAGCCCATTCCAATGGAATGAAGAGCTTCGGGAATATTCTTGTACCCGTACTTAGATTTATTCAAATCCGAAATCCGCAGGATAACAACAGCGGAAACACATTTTGCATTGCGGGAGGATTTCGAATTAATGTTCAAAGGGAATGGGTATGGAGCATATAATAATAAATACAAAGCGCAAGGATTTAAAAAAAAAAAAAAAAAAACAAAATTCCACAACAAGGGCGTAAAATGAAAAACTTTCTCAAACAAGAGCAGAAAGTCTGACACTTTATGTGACGTGCACACATTTGAATGGGATTTTTCAAATGTCGCGAATGCGAATTTGTTTTCTAAACTTTTTTTTTTTTGTTTAAATGGCTAAAAATGGATTTAGCCTCTGAAATCTGATGTTCTAGTCAGTGCTCAGTGGGTCGGAGGCTCAGAGCTGCTGGTGGAGGTGAATGATGTGTTGATATTTTGAATTTAAAATGAGTTTTCGTGTTGTGCAATTGGGAGATTTAGTGTGCAGTGTTGTCAGGGGTCGAATTATGTGCGGCGGCAAAAGTTCAACGCGCCTCGCCATGACATATGGATATGACACATGTCAAGGGGTAAATACAAATCTAAAACGATTCGGAGTGAGAAATGGAAATATTGTTTTGCCAAACAGTGTCTTCTTGAATTTTCTTTATATCTGTATTTCATGGTTTCGTCTTTGTAGGGATCCGGAATATAAACAATTCAGATTTATTGAGAATGTTTCTGTTGCCCTTTGGTGACGGTAACTGGGAACCAGAGCTCATTCTGAAAGCCAAAAATGACGTTCAAAGGCACAGCTTAAGCAGCACTATAACAAACAGAGGGAAATTATTCTCAAAGTACGACGCACATTATATTACCTGAGTGCTTTGTTGCATAGACTGATCAAATAATTTAAGTATTGGTCGGAAAAATAGTCCAATAGTTGCTTGTGTGAGTAAATTCACCAAGAAATTTCTTGAAACTCTGATGCTGGACCAGCATCCAGTACATATAGCTTCAAGACTTTCTGCTAGAGTGTCCAAACACAAATCGGACAAGAAGAAAGGTAAATCACCTACAACTGAACTAACAGGAACAGTCCTTGAGGTAAGGTGAACTCTCTATCGTCTCTCCACGTTTGCATTGTGTCGGTTCGAGAGGCGACTATGGAACAAACCTTGTTATGTACTTAATTCCACTGGGCAAAGTATTTAAAGACTGCTCACTGAGCTCCATGTACCGTTCGATATAAGCTTGCAACCCGTAGAGCTAGCAATGACAATGGAAGTAGTAATGGAAATGACAATGACAATTATTGTTACGTCGGTGATGACGATGCTCATAAACCCTTATAAGTAAAGAATGATGGTAACCCTACATCCTGTTTAACGTGCTTTGCTTTAACTTTTACGCGTAATTGCCAATAAATTACATTTATATACGACTGACAAAGAAATCATATCCGCAACACTAATTATCAGTTCAATTGTTTGCATACTCACAACGTTAACACAAATTGTAAATTAATAACATTTTTTAAGAGAATTCTCTCCAAAAGCCTTCACTGCCGACAGACATAATATGTACAACTATAGGGATAAAAGTAATTTGTGTCGGTCGCCCGGCCAAGCATAAATGCAGGATATAAGTAAAATATGCTTGAATCCATTCCATGAATAGGAAAAGAAGGCTCAATTCATTTCCGATTCATGAACAGACCTAATTGTTTGGCGTGTAATAGAATTAAATTTTCCATTGGCACATGCTACGTGTAGTTGAGAGGATATTAGCATTTTTTTTTCGCGCAATTGCCGGACTTCAACGTAGAATAATTCGGTAAAGATTTTTTTAATTTTATTTCGGTTTTATTACACGCACAAAGTTGCGGACGCAAATTATTTTATTTTGTACATGCTGACTTGGAATACGGAACAGATATGCCATCGGAATTTTTAAATAACGTAACAGCTTTAAATTGGCGACTGAGTATAGCAGGAGGACTTATTTTTGGAACAAAATTTAGTTCAAGGGAGCTGTGAGCCAAGATTAGGTACATCAGTTCGACTTTGAACGAGTATTCCTTTATCCGAGCGTTATAGTACGAGTCACTCCAAAGTGCAGATCAATCAATTTTGAAAAGTACCTTTCTATAGACATGAAAAAAAGGCATTTGGAAACTAAATACCTATGTCCTACTAAGTTAGATTTTTTTTTTGCATTGATGAAAGCTATCTGAACCGGTTTTAGGTTAAGCGCACTATAAGGAGCTCCTACATTGTAGCTTCAAATTGTGTACTTTCAAACAACTTTACACAAATATAGTGGATGCCTGCAACTATTGGACAAATTCAACAAAAAAAAGAGCAAAAAAATTCCATATTTTTCCCTCTCATGATAACCACAAAAAGACTCTTTCAAAATCGTCTTACGGCTTACTCATCTTATAATATTCACAATCAACCCTTTGATCCTTTCAGCATCTTATCCTCCATCTGGCATACCGGCTCTATTTTTATTCACACGAAAGGAATATAGAGGGAGACTTTTTTTATGCATGTGTATGCATGTTTAGCTCTTCATTGCAAAAGAACTTTTGACTTTGCGCTGCTATTGATATTGATAGAGATGTGCACCGGATGGACGGTGTTTTTTCGGCAGCAAATCATTCAACCCTCAGCAACTGATGTGGGAATAATGGTCTTCGGTATAAAGTCATTGATCCGATTGGAATTTTCCATGAAGTCATTGAGCGCTCTTGTATAGAGTGAAAAGTGTTACGTTGGATGCATCAGCTCGGGTTGTTCTTTGCGACTTCTGATGGGGTACTTCCTTGCTGCACACACTTTATCTTATTAAATACTGTCCCCGGACTCAAAGAAGAGTTAACCGACCGGGTGGAGGAAGCTTCCACAGTTTGGGAAAATGAGAGAATGGGGGATTCTAGCTTGTGGAGGAACCTTTGACAAATAAACACTGGTAATACATTACCCCATACGATGTAATATGCAAATAATTAATAACCAACGCCATTGTGTGCAACAACTGAGGCAGCAGCATTCGTCATCATCTCTTCGGTTAATTACTGCGCATGGCTGTGCCACCATGCTTAATGCGAATGTTCTGATTTATGGTAGAAACCATAGCTAGATACTTACGGAGGCATATTGCCATCCAGAGGTGCCCATCGTTAACTCCGCAACTATATAGAGGGTAGGAATAAACAATCACTTAAATCGTACCAATGTCCTGGGTCAGGGAGTCACTGACTACAGTGCATGACTTATATGCTAAAGTGAAAATATATGACATGATACAAAATGGCTCTGACTAAAGGACGAGTTTTGTGCAGGCGCACATAGGAGTAGCTAGGGCACACGTGTGTCGTGTCCTTTTAATCCGATGAATGAATAAAAAGTACACTTTTTCACAAAGTGACGTGGAATAAATTTTAATTGGATTTAGCTTCGTTAGAGGGAAAAAACTTTCGCCTTGTTTACCGTTGAGTTTGCTTACACTCAGCACTCGCTTTCTGTTGTACAGTATTTTATGTACTCATGTTGGTGCAAATCGGAAAAGTCCGCTGTCATGCAGATAGAATATAAATTCCAATCAAAAGTAAATAAAAATAGAATAAGCAAGGGTGTTCATTAATCGTATATACGTATTTGGGGTAAATGAACTGTGAATATTGATAAATATAGTTCGTCAAATACTAGTGGCGTTGTGCTGCAAAAATCCAGATATTACAGTGCAGGTAAAAATTGATTGAACTCGATGAAGTCGACCTGGCATTTCAAACGCGCTGATTTCCAGCAAAGCAGAACACAAAATATTTGTCCAAGTGTAGGTACTATTTGTTAAAGGAATTAGCTCATACTTTTAAGACGGTTGCCAATGACACAGTCATTTAAAATTGGTTTTATTGGTACAGGTTCCCAACTGCATCTCATTAAAAAGCTAAGCAGATCTGTATACTATACTAGTCACCACCGTCTTTGTCATCACCCTAACCATTTTCTATTTCGCTATTCCATGAGTTGATTTTAGTTTGTCGCGCCTCAGAGCACACAGCAAAAATTCACAAATTGCCCTAACATTCGACCAGCTTTTGTCTTGTGTGCCCTCGTGACTCGATTATTATAGTTTGACGGGATCAGTCATCCGTATGGATGCTGCCTCCCAGCTCCCACTTAGATATATGGAAAGGGACATTGACTTGTACATATAGGCAGCCACAATGCGCCCCTAGGATATTGTATGACATATTTAATTTAACAGTCAGTGAACAATATACGGGAGCTAAATCTGTTTCGGTGGCATTGTGTCTCATTTTGAATTTTTTTTTTCTCGTGTTGATAGAGATTTAAGCGAATGTTATATTTGAGGATTATTCCCATTTTGGGGATTATTCCCATTTTGGGAAGAGTATGATAACAGAAAACGCTGTTGAGAGAAAGTAAGCCTATTTGTTTCCCTGTTCAATTTCGCAGTAGTGAAATACGATTTAACTTGCAGATTAGTTAGAACAAAAGATATTTTGAAAATGCAATTCCTTACAAAAGATGATGGCTTTCGAAAGGGCTGGGGGTGTTCCGTCCAATTAAAAATGAGGGCAAGGCAGAGTATATGCTGTCAACTAAAGGAACGTCACTATAGACAGATATGACTTTGGGATTGTTCTATGAATTCAGAAAATGACACCAGCGCTGAGATTAAACGAGGAATAACTCTTACCAATCGCTGTTTCTTTGGGCTAAGAAAGCAACTGAGTACCAAAGCCCGAACGACGAACTGTATGGGCTGTTCAGCTACATCGACCTAGTCAGAAGAGTAAAGGTCCAACGACTGAGTGGGTGGGTCATGTAAAACGAATGGACGCGAATACTCCGGCCTGAAAAATCTTCGAATCCACACCAGAAGAAAGGCGCAGTAGAGGAAGACCGCGACTTATAAGTGGCGCACGCAAGTGGAAGGGGACCTTAACCAACTTAGGGTGCTGGCTAGAGACGCTTCTTGGTTGAGGTTAATGAATGATAACCAGACATTCAGACGTGTTGTATTTAATATAGCAGATGAAGATTGAAGATGAATTGATTGTATTTTTATTATGATTTCATCTGACCCAAGGGTATGCAATATTTGTAGTAAATTAAAAATGAATATACGTAGCATGTATTCGCACTATAAAGTATTCACTTTTGGAAAGCTTTCCTACACATTATAATTAAAAGACAATTTGAATACAACTATGCTCAATAAAATTTGAGATGAGAAAACAATTCAAATTGTCTCTTCTTATTATCCTCGCATGCACAGAAATTCATTAGACATCCTTGAAACATTTTCCATTGTACCCAAGACACAAAACTCGTTTATCTTTGAAAATGCAAGGGAAGCATTTGTATCATTTTGAGCAAAGTTTTTTCACTCTCGGACAAAAAAGCGAAAATCTCATCTCTCATTGAATCGAATAACAACACGCCTCAAGGACTGCTTCACAAAAATAAGAAGCAAAGATATGTATGGTTGTTCACATTTGAAAAGAAGAAAAAACAACAAATTTCAGTATATGTTTTTAAAAAAAACAACAATTTAAGGAAACGAATGGTGGGATAGGATCTTCAAATCGAAATCTGTTTCAAGAGATGGCATGCCTTTACTTATTTTTTCCTGCAACTAACTCGGCAACGAAATAAAAATTCAATGCAAAGTTGATCGCAATTTGACTGTCATTTTGCTTATATGAACATAGATGACAACTGCCATCATGCAAAGATAATGCAGTTGTTTACATTAATAAACGCAAAATTCCAGTGCTGCAGCATTTTAACTTTTATGAACTACCTGCTGAAGACCACTGATTATCAAACCAACAAAATCCTGCCAAGTTACCATTCAAGTTGCTTATAGCTATGTATGATGCTATGCTGGTTAAGGGTTAGGCACTTGATGAGTCTGTAGATTATTTATACATGCCGAACCTAAACTGTGAACTTGTATTTGATTTTGTATATTTTAAGGTAGAAGTACCCATGAGTTCCATGTTACTCGTTGATCGGAAAACGGTGTTGTAGGTCATTCATCCTATTTTGCATGTTGGCCCCACTACTAAGCCTCATACCCAAAATTTCTTACAGCCTCCTGTCTTAGCTATTTTATATGCGAGAAAGAGCTTACTCATTGAAACACTCGAGTTCTCACCTCAATCGTCTGTTGTTATTATGGGGAGTGTTTTGCTTCATTTTGTGCAACCGCTCTGACACTCCACTTCTATCTGTGTAGCTTGACAATGATATTGTGTGATGTGCTGTAGTAGCGACACTATGTCATTTGGAAGATGCTTGTGGTCCCAACACACAGTACTCACAAAACACACAAACTCAATTACCCACAGAAGGTGCTAGTGCTGGAGGGGAAGCCAGTTTATCCTAGAATAACAACTGCATCAGCTTTTGAGAAGCTTTGCCTTTGTTCACCTTTTCTTTATAATGCTGGTAGTCGCAGTTGGGGTCGTGTGGTAAATGAAATAATATGCAAAGTGCGGGAGCTGCGACCAGGTGGGGTTTATTCTTATTCCACGACATTGATGTAGTCTACTGTTGAGTCTTTGTGGTACTTAAATAAATATATGTGGACTCTATTTTTGGATTATGTGTCAAGGTAGTACTTAAATAGAATCCCCAAGGTGTGAGGCAATCTGCAAGAAATAATTATTATTATGAGTGAAGGAGGTAGATATAGCTATTTAATTTTCAAAAGACGATTTTTTGACTCCACGTCTGTTGTATGAAATATTTTACGTGTCTTAATTTTAGACGCTGATATGTTAATAGCTGTTCTGTATCAGCTGTGTTTTTTTTTTTAGAAAAGATGTACTCACGGTAAAAAAAAATCACCCCTATTGAGATATCCTTTCGGAACGGATTCAGGAATTCAAATCCATAGTGCACGAATGTAAATATGTTTGACGCTTAAAGGCATGGACGCATGTGCTTTCATACAATGAACTTACCAGACGCATCCCCTCGAAGTGTTCAAGGTATGCATCGCAACTATTATTAATTATCACATTGACACCCAATCGGCTATCGGTTATTAAGCAAAAACATTGAAAACTATACAACAACTAGAGAGTTTTCATCGCATTACCACCAACACAGCACATAAATAAAATATTCACTTTCATTCAAAGGCATAACTTTTAACACTTAAAGCTTTCAAACTTGACTGTGCACTTTATATATACCGCAATCCTGCTTATGATGTACCTATTTTTGTAAAATCAAAATAATTTATGATGGGTAAGAATTTGTAGGTATATAAATATAAACCGCTCGAAATTTGGCGGTAAAGTGTGATTGATGACTCTTTAAAACCGCAAAACCTTTTGTTCCTTTTAATTTTTATAAAATCTTGTGTCCCTTGGCTGTGCAAGTTTTAAAGCAGACTCTCAACACATTCTGGTACTTACTTGTTTGTCGTTCTAATTGCTATTATTTCATCCTTTCCGGCACATCAGCAACAATAATAAAAAACTTGTTTTTTTTTTAAATCATTTTTCTTTTATTGAACATAATAATATTTCATTATTCACCATATCAATATTTATAATAATTACTTTCTTTTGTGTGTTTAAATTTAAGTTATCTCCATATAATTTTAGTTTTATCATGATTTTCCTTTTTTCCATATTTAACATTATTGACAAAATATAATAATTATTATAGTTGCATCAATAAGAATACATTGTATTTATTTTTTTAATTTAGCCAGGCGTATTTAGTTAAATTGTGTTTAATGTTTGGTTTTAAT
Source organism: Cheilosia impressa (assembly GCA_948293265.1). NCBI lineage: Eukaryota > Metazoa > Arthropoda > Insecta > Diptera > Syrphidae > Cheilosia > Cheilosia impressa. The sequence goes on along the minus strand of OX411882.1, from coordinate 41,496,586 downwards.
TTTTTTTTCCTGGATTTAATATTCTCCGTATTAGTGTATGTGTGTGTGTTTATCATTCTTTCTTTTCTTAAGTTTTTTTTTTCGTGCAAATGCAATAAATTTAGGATTTAGTTCTAAAAAAATGTTCATTTTGTTTCAGGACATCATGATCATATTTGAATTAATTTCCATTTTCTATATAAATATTAATAATGCATACAAAAATTTTGTTTTTTTTAGTTTCCTAATATTTTTTCCATTTTTTGTCTTATTATTTTACGACTGCAAAAGAAAGTAGTGTCTGCTTGTTAGCTATTTGCTAAATTTGTTTATGATAATAGATTATGACTATACTTTCGAAAATATTTTCTGTTTTTTTTTCAATTCTTTTTCTTATTTGGCTTTTGTATTTAAAATTGCTTTAATCTATATTTACATTATAAAATGCAAAACAGAAAGAACGAATGAATGACAAAGAAAATTATACAAGTATAATTATTTTAACCCATCACCATCAAACATTTATTTTACTTAAAAAGTAAATTTAATGTAAACAAACGAAAAAAAAATCAAGAAAATAACATAACGAAGTCACACATTATCGTCTTTTGATTAGTTATTTACAATTCTTTTTAGGTTGTATATATAAATTTGTATGTTTACTTTAAAATTTCAAACACTACAAAGTTGCCTTTTGTTTTTGTTTGTTTTTTTTTATAATGGATTGGACAGAATAGCGAGAACGTATTTTTAAAATACGTTTATTTTTTTAATAAACATATGCGCCATTGTTTTTGTTTTTATTTTATGTAATAATGTTAAATTTATTTCGTGTTTTAAACTTATATTTTATATATTTTATTATTAGCTAAGCGTTAGTTAAATAATTTATTTTCGTTTTATATTAAATTTAATAATATTGGATGGCGGAATGTTAACATTTTCACAAAAATAGTGTTTTTTTTTTACTTTCACTTTTTATTTTTGAATATATATATGTATATATATATATTTGCTTTTTCTTTCAAGTAGGGTTTTCTGTTTGTCTTTTTGATTTTCATGATTGTTGTAGAGCCTAACAGAAAAAAATTGCAAAATGACAAAAAGAGAAAGTAATCGAATGGATGGAATAGCAAATGCAGCAGCAAGTAGTCTGAGACCGCGCAGCGAAAAGACGTTAAGTAGCTGAAGGATGGAATAAATTATATATATAGTGGGACGTAAGATTGATGTTGGACGAAGATGAGGGAGGGAAATTGATTTCACAGTAAGTACGAGTACCTACTGTAATATTTGGAATGGTCACTTGGGATGGGGTAAGTACATAGTTGCCCATATGAATATTGTTGAACTGATCTTGTTAGTAATATTAAGGTCTGTGGAAATGCCGCTTTCCATTTTTGTTTAAATACATCATTTCACTAGCAAGCCTTTCTCAAAAAACATAACAACCGATGGTTGTTTTATTTGTATAGTTTCAAGAGAAAGCATTTTAAGAGAATAAAGTAAACACAAAGAGTTGAATATTTGTTTAAAGGAATGCAGCAAACAAAAGCCTCGTGCATAATTCTTTACACTGGAATTTTAATGTAAAAGCTTAATATTTATAATGAAAGTCGTATATAATTGTGTGTTTCGAAATTTCACTAACAGATGGCGCTGTTTAACTTCCGCACTACTATGCAAAATAGTTTCTTTACCAACGACACTAAAACCCAAAATTTGGTAAGACCTTTTTGAAGATTTGGATTAAGAATGTACAGCTGAATGGCTAATTCAAATATGCGACCAACTGTTTTCAACAAGTTTTTATTTCGTGAGTTATATAGTTCAGCCATTCAGCTTTTGGGACACTCACTGTTAGAACTTTTTAAGGCCCGAGACCTGGAAAACAAATATTTACTATTCATTGATATGAAAATTTCCAGTTAACTCATCTTGTAGGTTTTGTAGCAGTCTTCATATGTCAAAACCGCATTTTAAATATTATATTGGATAAATTTATTAATCAGTTCAACTTATAATCCCACATCTCCAAAATTCCCAGTTACACCATTCCACATCTCAGATAGTAACACAAGTAACATAATTTACAAAACAAAAATATCCTTCATATTTTGTTTAACACTCGTTTATTCCGCAACAAATTAATTTTATTAAGAAGAAACAAAAAATTTTTCTTTTTAGCACAATATTTACATCATAAGTACACGGTTTTTGGTTTATCCTCCAAAGACATGTTTTTCACTTTTCTTTTATTTACTCGCATTTATATTAAAAAATTCCTTTTTATATGAAAAATATTTTCTAAGTGAATTTTTGTTGTTTGCTTTATGTTTCCTTAATGAAATCTATCAACGCACTGCAGCAATATTTATATACTCTTAAGCGAGAGCACTAAGTTATTCACTTTTCTTTTTATTATTTTTAATTAATCGTCATCATGAACCAAGCGTCTATTTATTTATTTAAAAAAAGAAAATCTCTTTCCTATCAAACGAACGAACTTATGTTAATTTTCTTTATTTTGTTTTTTCTTTTCTACTAAATTTGTTAGTTTCTGTTATTTTTCATTTATTAATTGTAAGTCAATATTTTTAATTTAATTACGTCTACGTAAAATACTTTTTTGTTTTCTATTTTAGTTTTTCTCCTTTTTTTTGGTTTTTGCTAATTAAGTATTTTGGCCGCTGTTTGTTTTTTTCATTTGAAAAAACAACAAAGGAAAATGTAAAAAAAGACAATTGTTGCATCCCCTTGCAGCAATTGCTAAAAAATTACAAGTAGTACATAAGTAAAACGAAAAAAATAGTCCATATCTACGTTCTACAATTTCTAAGGTATGTTAGTTATTCTAGAGTTTTGCATTAAGTACTTCGGTGATAAGAATAATAATTTTGGCTTCACTATGGAGATGTATTGTGTTGTAGATGTTTGATAGTTTTGTTTGGTTTTCTTATTCTTTTATTTTTTTTTTCTATATATTATATTTTCGTAGGTAGTTTCAATTTTCCGTTTTCTTTTTTTTATGTCAAGTATTGGTATTGTATTGAATTGGTAAGTACATTTTATTTAGTTTAGTGTTACCTTGAACATCGGTGAAATATTCCATACATACATTAGTAACGCTGTTGATATTCATGGTGCCACCGATTGAAATCGATATGGAATACGATTATTGATCCCGTAGAAAGACCCGCAAGTAGATATCTGCAAGGAGATTAAGGGTTTTTCATTTAGTGGGTATGAAAAACTCAAACGCAACAAGGGTAAAAAAAAGAAGACAAAATAACTATTATTGGGGTGTTAGCAATCAATTTTGGTCTTTCTTCTACAAAACCACACCCAAATCTTAAATTCTTAATTCCAAATAGAAACTAACTTCTTCTTTAAAGAAAAATGACATTACAAACATGCGTTTATCAAAATAACTATTTTTAGCGTCGAATGGAATGGAGATCAATAAGTACTTACTTTTGATCGTGCGTCAGTGCCAACGATCGGATGCCAGCATTACACGCTGGGAATGCGTACAGTGGGGCCAAGTTGAAAGTTCTCCAGACCTCAACGATACCACGATCACCGGCAGTCATCAGATATTCACCATCACGCGACAAAAGCATGCACTGTGAATGAAAAAAGCAAAACACAACATGTGAGTAAAGTTTTAAATACATTTGTAAAAAGATTAACCAAAGATCGACTGAGACAGAAACGTTTAGAAGTTACCTGCAAATTGTCATTGTGCGACTCGTGCCGCAGCATCTTGCCATTGATCGTGAACGCAGCCACATTGCCCTTATCGTAGTTGATCACAATGAAGCCTTCACGTGACATCGCAATCAACTCAGGCGAATAGAAGTCCGAGGGGGGATCCAACGATCGCAGAAGGTCACCAAATGTAGTGTGAATCAGAACGGGACCATCTGAAAGCAGACACCACTAAGCATGGGCACAGACGAAAAAGATTTCCAACTCACTTATCGATCCAGAAACTACTAATCCCAATTCAGCACTGATCACAACCGATGTGACAGCCTGTTCGTGGCCTGTCAGCGTAGCTCTTGGAGTCGGAACGTCACCCTCTCCCACGATACTTTGGGTTCTTGCGTTCCAGTGCCACAACAACACAGTACAATCTGCCGATCCAGATGCGATATAGCAATCCGAGGTGATGTTGCACTCCGATCGTGAAAGGCAGGTAACGACGCCAAAGTGACCAAAGACGATTTGAACGATTTTAGCTAGAGCAAGGACAAATATGTAACCGAAAAGGAACAGAGGTTACTCGAGGAGGAACTCACCAGCTTCGGTAGAGAAAACCCTAAAACTGTTGTCCCAGAAGCCGCAGGCGATCAGAAAACGACTGTCCACAGTGGTGACAAAGCAGTTCGATCGAATCTTCAACATCTGACTGAAGTTGTCGCCCAAATGGCGCCGGTTCATTGGATTGTTGTGTCCCGTGTTTTGTGTAGCTGCTGGAGATGGAGACACAAATCGTATCAACTGATTGGGAAAATCGTCGCATTTGAAACTTACATAAAACCGGATCCATGGTGAGGGGTAGATTGGAGCCCGGCGATTGCGTGGATTCCGCATAGCTCGGACTCTGGACGGATGCGGTGTAGTTGCAGTTCCATCGGTTCACAGCAAACTGGTGGCCCGCAGTCACCGTCACCACGGACGGCAACGACAACTGAGGATACGTATTCGCCGAGATGTGTATGATCGGCGAGTTCAGATGGAATTTCATTGACATGCATACATCGTCGGGCATAGCACTGAACATCATCGGTGACAGGTGCATGGCGGAGCTCCGTGGAGGATGTGGTTCCATTAGTAGTTGACTCGGCGTTTGGCCAAAGTTCCGAATCTGATTCTCGACTGCCTCGCGCATGACTGGGTCCGCGATCGCCTCCAGCTCTACGCTGCCTTCATATGTGAGGTAGTAGAAGACATTTGTAGCCCGAACCGCTTCGGGACCACGCTGCTTATAGCCGAATATCAAATCGATCCACTGATGCAGTTGACACGAAACGAACTCCGATTCTAGCGCCATCCTATTGATGCGAACAAATTCCTCGGGGGTCTTCGCCCATGGTGGCAGCTCTACATCGGAGACCAGCGAGCCATCTTCCCGGTGGCCGAGCCTATAGCTTGAAGAGTTATAGAACATTTCGGGCAGGAAATACCACTCCGGGATCAACTCCTTCACATCAGAGGTATCGCGTTGGGCGTTCTTCCATGATAGCGAAACCGAGGAGAACAGCCGGTCGGGGTAGTCAAATTTACCGCCCTGCAAGGCTAAGAACATCGTGGTGAAAGGCTCCACACGCACCATCCAATTCAGAGTGAAGCTAGACGTGGAATAGTGAGTGCCATAGTGGAATGGTGGAATTGTGTCGTTTTCCCAACTCTCGTAGCGCTCCTCGAAGTACGCGCGGCGACTGGGGTTCAGTGCACCAATTGGCTTCGACAGATCTCTGTAGTTCGAAGGCTGGCTGAGGTCGAGGTCCTTCGAATCGTAGTTGGTGAGCACCCATGGGAATATCGGATACTGATTGAGGTCGTTATAAGTTCGGCCAGCTATTGTGTTCAGGAACATCAGGTATTCAAAGTTGGAGATCTCACGACGCTGCCACTTCTGTGTCATGTTGGAGTTGCGCATCAGTTGTCGCGGCGACATCATCGACGCGCGCCTAGTTTGTGGAATTCCATACTTGATGCCCACTCCAACTCGAGGCAAAGCCTTGATGACTTTCTTCACCGTGTGCTGGTCGGGGAAAGCGAACAAGATCGACGTCCGACTGGCTAGGAAGATTTCCAGTGCGACATTCTGCAGGAGATACCTGCGCGAGAAAATCGCCCGCACTTCGGAGAAGTACCACTTGCCGTGCAAGTGATCGCAATACTTGAGAACTTCCGGTTCGATTTTCTGGAAATCGGGGTGATCCTCGTCGACCTCGAAGAACATCTCGGTGCTGGTGATTGATACCGTTCCTGGTGCTACCAGTCCCGGGGCGATCAGTTTCGCCTTGGTACTAATATTGACCGGTCCAGTCAGATCCAAATCTAGTTCGCGATCCTCGATCAGCAGCTCGGCGTCATCTAGCAAATCCGTGGAGTGTTGTGATGACTGGTGAGATCGTGTAACAGCAATCTGGGTATGGAATTCGTCGCGAGTTTGCATAATCGCATCCTCGGGGCCGCCGTTTTCTATGGCGGCCTTCAGTGTCGCCTGCGGGTGACTAGATCCTCGGGGGTTCTGCACCATGCGCTTTCGCCGGCGAGCGTCATCCTCCCATGCGTCGAGTTTCCAGAATGTCTGCTTGATGACACTGCCACTCGACTCGCCCCACGCTCCGTGTCGGTTGCACATAATGTTGCGGACTTTCTCCAGCAGTCTGCTGGCGATTACATTGTCCCTTCGTCGTGCGGCAGTGATTAAATGGTCACACATGCGTTCCTCTTCCCTGCGCTCCAGCAGCGTCTGGGCACACTGCGACTCGAAATCGGCGTGCTTGAGCACGTCGTCGGCGCGCATGCGATTCAGTATGAACTCGGCTTCGTTGGCGACCCGCACAATGTGATCTTTCATGGCGTGCGACAGCAGCCGACCCTCGTTGATGAGCTCAATAAAGGCCAGACCTGCGTGCTTCTGCAGGCTGTTCTGCCACTCCTGTGAACACAACAGCATCACGAGTTCCACAACCGAGTGACTGTTCTTGAAGGTGGTAAGGCCTTTGCCTTCCATCAGCAGCTCCTGACCGTGCGAGCCAACCAGTGTCTTCGAGAGGAATGGGGCAAAGTCGACCATGATTTCTCGCAGCAGCGGACACACGGGTCCAAGAGCCACCTCCAGCTTTTGGGTAAGGCTAGCTTCGCGAGATGGCGTCGTCATTGGTAGCTGGCCCACGAGTGGCGGCTTAATAGCCAGCTCCTCCGGCCGCGATCGCTGTCCAGCCGACGACGATCCACCGCCAAAGTTGTCCTGTGGCACGCGTACAACTGAAATCTCCGAGTCAGGCTTATCGCCACGCTCCCCACTGGGCACCAAGTGATGAATGTTGCCCTCCAAGTCGCGCATCTTATCGTTGGCGTCCTCATTCAAATTGACATCTGTCCAACTCTCGTCGTTCGAGTTGCTGGGCTTGTTGTCGTCGACCATGATCTCGCTGGACGACTCCACCTCCTGCACCTCGTTCTCCGTCGAGTTCATATTCAGAGAGGCCGCATCCGAGTCGACGCTCTAAAAAATCAAACAAATAAAAATGCAACTGGTCAGATATGCAATATCAACAGTGCTGGCTAAATATCCTCAGGTGTAACTGTAAAAGTGTGTGGACAATCAAACAAAACACGAGCAGCACGCAGTGATGAATGCGATTCAGAGAGATTCACACGGAAAAATCTTTTTCTTTTTCACTGAAGTCCATATGGCCCTCTGAAATTGTGTGTGTTGGTGCGAGTTACTTGACTAGTATGGCAATTACCTTCTTATAGTGGTGAGTGAGTATAGGTTTTTTTTTTGTTTCTAACTATCACCGACACAAAGGATGCGGTGAAGCTATTCAGTGCATGAGCGTTTTGGCCGTCAAGTCAAACAAAAAGCAAAACTAAAATCAAAATCAAACGAAAACATTTCACACAAATAACGCACACATACAATGACGCATCAAAGAAATATATGTAGGTACCGAGTCATAAGATGGAGAAAGGATACTACGATCAAAAGGATTTTCCTCGTAATGAACCGAAAACACGAAAGAATCCCACCCTCGAATCGAATTTAAAATCTTGGCGGTGCGAGGTTCATTCACAGCGATAACACCGGATATTATTTTGTTGGGTTGGTGTCGTAAATTAGTACACCCCAACACTGCAAGGCGAAATTATTCTCTCGAGACGTACTTATTCTGCGATTTATATGCGGCTTGGACTTGGGTTCGTTCGGCCCGAATCCTTGTCCCCTTGCATATGGCGATAATTAAAAAGGATGAAGCAGGCGATTTTCGGGTTTGATTTTATGCGATTTAATTGGACCCCCGACAGGCATTTCCTTTATTTGGACGATGATTTTCAATTTGGGGTTAGCTCAAGAGGGACGCGTTGTTGGCGTTGGAGTTCGCAGCGGATCGGTTAGAAACTAAAAATCGAACAAACACACTTCCTTTTATTCGGATTTCCCTATTTGACTATTAGTTGTTAAATGGAAACCAAAATACACAATGTATATGTTTTATTCAACGGCGAAGCCACTATGACAAATAGTGAGAGTTTTTTTTTCAAGTAAAAAATCGTTAAACACTCGAACCGGCAAAATCAACATTTGCTGTATCCTCTGGGTCTGGGATGGGATGAGGATGTCAGTGCAGTTTGTTATTTTTTATAGAATTTTTCATCAATGGAATGTCATTCGGAGCCGGATGGCTGTGGTAGGTGTTTTCCATTTTCATTAGGAGAAATAAAAATGATGGCAAAAAGTCAATGGATGGAGTTCTGAACATCGGTTCGCATTTAAATGAATGCATATGGGGATGTGGGATTATAATTTCAACAATTTGCTGACAAATTCAGATATAGGTGGCTTTAAGGACTGAAGGATTCCAATGCAAACGCGTTTTGAGGACCAAACAAATATGAGAAGCTTAGTAATTGAGGTTTGCCGGCGAAATTTGTATGCCCGCCGCGTATGAATAATATTTATAAAAGCGTGGCCCATGTAACGGACTGCAGTTCTATACCCTTTCACTAAGATCTGGCCGTTTTTCAGACAGATTTTGCCGTATCGTATCAGGTTATTGCCAAGAAATTTTAAGGACTCATACAGTATAAGCGAGCATAATTTCAGCAGATTACATTTTCTTACAAAGCTATCTCTAGCTGCTATGAATGCTACCGCTGGTCACCCATTTTTAGTAGTTTATATATTGGTATCCTCATTTCGTTAGCCGAAATGTTGACTATCATCGCATTGGAGCCGAATAGTCTCATGCCTCACGGAATTTATTTTTGCTTCGTATATAAAATTATCCAGTACATATATTAATAGGCAACAGGTTTTTTGTCGTACCATCGTACGGCGTCATTTCAAAACTACTTTTTAAGAAATGTAGAAAAATTAGTTTCCGTAAGTAAAATAAATTATCTACTATAGTGGTTGAATGGAAACCTTTGTAGTTTTAGAAAGGCATTTCTCTTTCTCAGCTTAATCGATACCGATATCAAATTTTAATGTCTTCCAAATGTCCAGTTAATTACTGACAGTGATAGGTATAGGGGTTGGAATATTTCCGTCTCTAGTAGGTACTTGACTACAAGACCATAAAGAACAGAAATCTTATATGACTTAGCTAAGTGACTTCGTGGATATGATGCTTTAGGCTAACCTACACCGAAGTTTGAAATTGTATTCTTCAATCCCAAAATAAACGATACGGACTTGAGTGTCTGCAAATTTTCTCCTCCTCCAATCGTCAGATAAACCTCCAAAAATAGATATACAAAGAAAAAGGTTTTTTTTTCGTCAAAAGCATCGAAACAAAATTGTCATGCCCGCAAGGTATTTCTATTCAAAACTGATTCGACATTTATTTTACGCCTGTCATTCGCATGTATGCTCGCAACCCAAATGCAAATTTCCAAACGAATATATCGAATATAGTGAGTGACGGGGTGATGTTATGAACAGAAATTTCTACTGTTTTTTTGTTAATTTAAAACAGCGATAAATTGGATGCCAATGCCAACAAAACTCGACACAAAATAGATATGCCATGCACAGGTCCCCTATACTACACAAACGAAGGTGAAGGCGCTCACCTATCAATTATACTCCGTTTCCATGGCATCACTAATATGAAAGGGTGTTGGCTGGGCAGCATTAGTTAAGCAAAATCAAAGAAAACTTGTTGAAACAACTATTTCTCGTTATTTGCAGAAATCTATTACCTCAAAGTTGCAAAGCTCCTTTCACTCATATTGTTCCATATCTCCTGACGGGGGTGGATTGATGAGCCATATACGAGTATACATCCTTTTGATAGGAACTTATTGCATGAATCGTAGAAGTTGCAATCAAAATAGTTATATAGTTTAGATGTGTTTAATATTTTCTTGCAAATAGGTAGATATTAAATTTTCTCGGAAAATTTGAAAATCTTGACAACGCAATTGAAACACGTATTTTTAAAGCAAAATAAAATTTAATTAACGTTATTTATGTCAAGAGATCTCAAGCCGTCTAGGCGAAACGAAATGGATCGTAGACAAACTGGAAGGTTTTCAAAACATTTTTTAGCTACACTTGATAGGCTAACCAAAGTCCATATCAAGAATATTGAACTCCAATGGTGTATTGGGTTTCCATGTTTGCCTCTGACACCAGTAGTGGCAAAAGTTCGAACCCCAGCTGAAAATATCCGTCATATAGGAAGGAGATCTTAGTTTTTTTCAGCCACTAAACTGCTTTGAAAAAGTACAGGAAATAAGGTTAGAGATCTCAGACTTCAAAGTCTAATTTTTACGAAGGCCCACATGGGATACATAATTAATTTTAACTTAATATTAAAATTTGGAGAGTTTGAAATACCTACAGCCCCTTAGTTATATAAATTTTCAATTCACAATCACAATTTGAACTTTCAACAGTCGCCAACTTTCGAAAAATGTTAAAGCTGTTGTACCACATTGTCAAATTTTTAAACAATACCGTGAATGAGTTTTCCGAAAATCGATAATCGATATTTTTTAAACTATACCTTTTTCAAATTGTCAGCTAGACATTTTTACGAAAAAGGAATAACTGTAAAGATTTATGAGGTTCAAAAATGCATATAATCCATTACGTGGGATTGTCAAACATACACACGTTTGTCCAGACATGTTGCAGAAGCCACAAAAGCTTGAACAGATCTGCCTGTATTTTAGATATTTTTTGTAGACATTCGCACTGTTAATTGTAGCAGTGAGGTGTTTCAATTTTAAATTGTGACCCGATATATGAAAAATGTCAACAAGACGAGTGTGCCCAAAATTTTAAAACCCCGCCAAGGAGAGAAAATTTCATAATCAAGTACTATAATAATATTTTCCGAACGAAACTATATTACAGCGTTGACTGTCGCAATACTAAAACTATACTGCATGTATGCGTTAATGGTGGACTAAAAAAAATTCAGAATAACAGAAATTTCAACTAACTAAAAGCGACGATCACATTTTTTAGAAGTGTCTGGTTTTTATCTAAAACTAATATAGTGAGAAAGAAAACACAAAACTGAGACAGGAAAAATAAGTATAATGTGAAGACTAGTCTTCACAAAATAATAAATAAAAAACAGAAAAATTTATAATATTTAAGTAATCTGTAAAATTCTGATTTCGTTTACCTTTGGTAGTTTTTGTGGCAACATTGGTTTCGGTGGCGACAATGGCTGCAGTTGAAGGAGCTTACCACCCGTCGTTGTTATACCCATATTACTCTAACATGCAATTTATTAGTTTTTTGTTTTCATAATATTCAGTTAAATAAATTAGTTCGTTTAGTAAATAGAAAAAGAAAGAACAAAACAATTAATTTATCCTGAGCTCTTGTTTTATGTCATGCAAAATATTTCAATTATTTTCCCAGATTTAATTAATTCCCATTTTGGTTAACTCTTGTACTTGTATTTTGTATTTTAAAATTTCCCAAACAATTGTAGAGATAACAAAACCAAACAAATATAACAACAAGTTCACTCACCTTAATTGAAGGAGGCCCACTTGAATGGGAATCGTTATCTGCCAACACTGAAGGATTATTCTCGTCCACAACAATGATTTCATAGTCACCATCCTGAATTGTTCGTGAACCTAAAAGGGGAGGAGCGAATTGAGATATAAACAAAAAAGGATGTAAATACATTTTATAAATATTCATCGAAATATATCAAGCAAATCGAAACAAAAGGATTTGTTTTTTTTTATCCTTTCGAAACACTAATTGGAGTATCAAATGCTTGCAATTAAACAGAAAATAAAATCAAATGATATTCGCTGGAAGTATTTGCTTTTCCTTTCGTAATTTAAAGTGTGTAACAGTGTATACAATATGTATATATATATTTATAATATAGTAAAACAACAAATGAAGAAGCTTTTAACCATTTTTTTTAATATAAACTAAAATTTAACAAAAAAAAATTTAAGTTGTATTTATGTGGGGTAAGCCGACATTTGTTTTAGTTCAATTTTCATGTGTATTAGGTATATAATTTATTTTTCTCTTCTATTTGAATTCTATTTTGAAACACATCACCAGTGTTTGTGTTTTGAGAATCTAATTTGATTGAGTATATATTAGGAAAAAAAAAAACATTAAAACCAAAACAACTAACAATGACAGCGGGAACGAAAATTGAAGGAAACGAAAAATAATTGTGTGTGCAACAAAGCAAGGCAACATAAAGAAAGCTGAGTGTAAAAAGTAATTTTTCCTTTCACATATTTATTAAACTATTCTTTCAAACTACGAAGTGAGTTAATTTTTTTTATAGTCTTATAAGGAAAACGAAAAAAAATAATAATTAATTAAAACATAGAAATAGGAAACTAAAACATCTATTTAAAAAAATATTTCATTACGTACAAAGAATCAGAGTAGGTAAATTTGAAGAAAATCATATAAAGATAGGATGGATGCAAAGAAATAAAGAGAAAATGTCCATTTGGTATTAATATAACCCTATTATCACTGTCAAAGAGTATATATTGAGACAGGATTGTAAGGCATACATTTCAATTTGAAAAATTTCGTGAATGTCAGTTTATGTAAAGAAATTTCATAAAATTGGAAAGTCTTCTTTTAAACGGAAATATCCCTTTAAATACTTGTAGCAGATGACACAGTATCGACAAATAAATGCAAAAGAGAATTATCTACTGAAAGCCTAGGTACTAATCACGCAACTTTTCAGACGATTATCGTTGAAACGATAGAGCTACGACAAAAATTACAAGAGTGAGAGCTCAATCTATTTCATTCTTTACAAATGTAGTGAAAGCTGATGATAACCAAAAAACAAAAAAAATCTAACTAACTAACTAATCAAAATTTTAATAACGACATCTTTCAGACGATCGTGATCTACCCTCCTGCTTTTTGGGATCTGGTGAAATTACAGAAATTGCATTTTGGTATAGAGAAAACGCCCCTTAAAAGTGGGCGTGGTCGGAATCGCTGTGTAAACAAATTTCGTTAAATTGAGTTTTTCTAAAGTTTTCCTAGAAAAAATGATTTTCGTTGTCTGAAAAAATTGTTTTCTGTTTAAGTAAGTAAGTGGTCATAAAAGTGGGGGTGATTCAATCAATTTTAAATTCAGATGTGGCTGTATTTTCTGATATTGAGTATGAAGTTTTTCCCCCCCTTTTACAAAAGTATTCGGGGGAAACGAACTTGAAACCCCTTAGTAGTCGAAACACTTCGCTCACTGACGGCCACACGAGTTTGTCAAAATATTACACTGAAACTAACAAATAAAAGAATTCATAAATTCGAGTTCGATTTTCACATCGAACATCGTAAAATTTTTTATAGTGACCTTGAACGAACTTTCGATTTGAATTCAATGCAAAATCGATGCAAACACTATTTTTCATACAGCTAACAGTTTAAAAGTTCGGCTTGTGGAATGGGGACTTGTGGTGTACAGAAAAAAAACAAATGTCTGACTTTAATTAACCTATGGATTTTTGATTTATTTGCATCAGGAAAAAGCATAAGAAAACAACTCTTTTCATACATTTTTCATGCGAAAACATTTAAAAAAAATCCACCGGAAAATGTTGTATGCTTTAGAGCAACATTTTATTTGCACTGCACACACATTCATTCTGACTTAAAATTTTCACCCTCAATCTCTTTGCACGAATCAATGGAAAACGAGTTTCGCAAATGTCACTTCTCGCAACACTGCTTAATCAACAGAATAAATAACTATAATTAAATATTCAGGAAACTGTGCTACGTCGAAGAGACTCAATTTATAGGTCAATTCGTAAAAAATTCAGATGTGAATGCGAATGCTAGTATTTACTCTAGAGTTGAGTTCATTTCGTCCTTTTTATTAATCCGTGTAGCACACAACTTAATTAACCATTTTGTGGTATTGAGCCTTGACAGAGCGGCAGTGTCGGTGACAGCATACATTTATTTCACAAGATGAATGGAGTCTTTTTGAAGGCGTGCTTCGGTTGGTTATCTATATATAATTTTTACTTTAACCGAATCATTCATTAGGGCATTAGGCCAAATGGAAAAGACTTTTCGACAAATTGATGTGATGTTTGGAAATATTGGAAGGGAGCAACACCCATCTGTTATCTGCATTGAAGAGAAGGTTACACGAAATGTTGTAATTTTTATTTTTTACCTTGAAGGGAATTGACATTAAACTCGTAAAGTAAATTTAATAAGTCTCAGCAAGATATAAACTGTACTGTTGTTACTTTTCCATGTCATTTTGACGATTTGTTAAAAAAAACACTAGATGGAAGTGCGGCCCACTTCGTTCATTTCTATTACCCGATTAGACTTAAAATATTTGATGCTTTTCGAATTTTTTGAGGTGGAAAATTTAGTTAAAAATTCCGGAATTCAAAATGATAAAATTTTGTTTTTATCTAACTGACGGGTGAGGTTTTATGAGGACAAATGACTGAAAACGGAGAATTAGAATTTAAGAAATTCCGAATCGTTGCGTGGATCATAGACGTATAGACCTCACAAAATTTGGGACTAAATTTAACATGCAAAATAAAGGGAGAACTCGTACTTAATTTTGGTTCCCAAAACAGTTATAGGTTCTAAAAATCGTCAGATGTCGAGAACCATAGGTTTTCGACTCTTTTCAGGATTTTTAAATTTTGACCAAAGTTTTGTTTTTCGAGGTTTCGAAAGCTCCTCAATTTTAAAATTCAACTCGACGAATAGCCGATTGTTCTTATAGCAACTTTTAAACTTTATTTAAATTTCGACAAAATGTGAAGCCGAAAATCTACTCATGTATCATGTATTGATTTTTACTTTTACACTAAAAAGCATATCTCAATCAGTCATTTTAGGTAGGTATACCCTAACAAACCTTGCAATACTTTGAAATCGATTATTTTGGAAGTGCTGCACACTAGCAAGTATCCCAATAAGTAAATTAAAATATATACGCCTGAGTATTGCCTATTACGCAACTGAATATTTCATTCAATAGGCCAAGCAATAGCTCTTCCCAAATATTTTTCCAGCAATTAATACCTGCCCCAATATGGTCTATCCAACACAGTAAACAAGGTCTCCAAAACAAGGGTGTTCCCTAATCACTAAAACCCTCCAGGCATGATGTGTGCGTTTTATACATAGACGCATACACTAATTAATCCTCCGAATCCACAGTGTCAAATACTATATCACGTATACATTTCCAGCACGAAAATTTGCATGCATAAATAATTATAATTATCCTGGATGAATATTGACACTAATTCTGTACACATCCACCCTCGGAATAGGATGTTGAAACTCGAAAGGGAATTTTCCGGAATTACAATTATGTTTAATAATTTAATAGAAAAAATGAAATTAAATTCGAAGGAAAAAAATCAACTTGTGGTGTATATGTTTTGTGGTTTGTGTGTGGTGCTTCAATAATGACATCTGACCTTGTTTCCAGCCACAGCGTGCATCGTGATAAAGCAGAAAATAAAAATAAAACGAATAAATTCTACAAAACACTCGCAACACATCATAGATACATAATTCGCTCAAACAAAACTGAAAATCGCTCCAAAAAAAGTTGATGTCTGCATCTATCCTCTCTACCTGTATTATTGCGATAGCGATAATTATTATTTATTCCATTGGTTGTCTTATAGTTCATCTGTCCGCCGCCACCCATTCCGTTGCGATTTCTCATCGAGTTCATAACACCCGACGAAGGTGGACCACCTACACCATTGTGCAGATGATGGCCGTCGCCCCCAACACCGTTAACCATCCCTCCGCGGAGGTAGTAGTTATTCGTATTCGAAATGTCATTTGAATAGTTATTCGAACTGTGATTGTTGTGCATGTGATGGCCGCTACTGTTGTTCATCATGGCCATTTTCGTTGACGAACCATTCATCATGAAATGTTGCGATGACTGTTGTTGCTGTTGTTGTTGTTGTAGTTGTTGTGGTTTCATGTTATGATGGTGGGCATGATGTTGGTGTTGCGGTTGCGATGCAACACTCGACAGGGATGACGATGAGGCTGGCTGTGACGATGAGGACAAGGACGATGAACCACCACCTCCGCCGGCGGGTGGTGATGAGCTATCAACAATCCCACCACCATACGCCGATGGATGGTAATGCGGGTGATTGTGATGGCCTGCGATAGGTGGTGGCGGGGCTACCCCACATCCACCTGCGATTTGTTGCTGCTGATAGTAATGTTGGTGATTGTTGTGCTGTTGTTGCATTTGGGGTGCATTACTAGGAGGCTGCTGTTGTTGTTGTTGTTGCTGCTGCTGCTGCGAGCCGGGCAAAAACTGCGGATACACATGGTGTGACCATTGCGGAAACAATGGCCGAGCTGTTGGTTCTAGCGATGATGAAACACGCGCGTACACATGAATACGGGAGCAAACGATGCAAAGAATGAAAAATCGAGGTGCATTTAAAGGTGGTGGTCAGAAATGATTTCAAAAATATAATACAAAAAAATGGTGGTGTAAAATTTTGTGCGTTTTGTGAGAGAGAACAAAATCAAAAACACAACAAAACGTGACATACATCGCGCGCACAAATATTTACATGTTTTTTTATCATATATATATTTACAAAATATACAAAAAATGGTTGACAGTTGGATTGTTGTTATGGTTTTAATGTTTTTTTTTAATTAGAAACAAAAAATGTTTTGTTAATTTTTAATACGATTTAGTAATTTTTTTTATTTCAATTTATAGATCCGAACAAAGCAGCGTGAAAATAAATAAAAGAAAAAAATGGGAAAAATACTCTCATTAGCGATACGGGAGGTTTATTCGGTAGAAAAAAAATACTAAAGTAAAATAAGAAACTAAAATGTATTCAATAAATAAACTAAACCTCACTTAACAACACATCACGGTAAGAAAAGAAATAACTAAAAAGGGTTTTTATTTTTCTTATATAGTTTCGTGTCTAGTTTGGATCTATGTTTTTTTTTTTATTTAATAGTGTGTTTTTTTCAGTTTGTTACAAATAAAATAAATATTTAAAAATTCATGTAAGAGAAAAAGAAAAAAAATGGTCGTAAACTTACCGGCAGCAGCTCCTCGTTGCATTACTGGTGATTGACGCGTTATTTGGGGTTCTGCAGGAGGTTCGAGGATATCTCTATACTTGGAGACCATAAGTACCGAAATGAAGTAAACGATGGCGAGTGACAGGAATTGCGCTTGCTTTGTTTCCTCCTGTAAAAGAGTTGATTTACTTAGACAAGTGCAAGGTGGGAGGAGGCAAGTAGATATAAGCAGTGGGGAACTATTTCTCTATCAGATAATTTTCAAGTGCATTTTTATAATGTAACTTATATTGGATTCTTAATTTACGAAGCTAGGTAAGCACGGGTAAGGTAGTCCTTTCGATAAAATTTTAACTTTCTTCAGGCTGCTAGGTGTTGTTTTAAAGCAACTGCACGAAATTGAGTTCTGATTGCACAGGTGCACAGCATCTCATAGCAGATTATAGATGGGATATATTCTGTCCTTATGTGTTGTGGAGAAGTTAGGTAAACAACCTACCCATGCTCACGCTAATACGGGCAAATCTTTCCCATTTTAAGAACTCACAAAATGTGCCCTTGTTTTATAGCTTTTTTAATTAACGAAACAAAGTAATGCCACTTACCACATCGCGGTAAATCACTGCTCTTAGGCGATTAACGTCCATATCTTGCAAGAGCTTCTCTGGATCCTTGACCGGAGATAATTGACCTGTTATCGACTCAACGATATTCTGCAAAGAAGCACACACGGTATTCTCGTTAGCAAGCCTCGTCTTCAAAAACCATGCCAAGTTAAAGTGACTCCCAATCATGCCAACCGAAATACATCATTAGATACTACTCACCTTAGGTGATGCTTGTGCTCCTCGAATAAGTGCTTGTAAGTGTGCTGCACCTGGCACATCTCTTGCTATTCCACCGGCATTGTATCTCGTTCGTTCCTTGCATTCGAGGCAATTGCGTACAGCACATGTACACACCAGGCGCAGGCACTGCCTCAGAATACCTCCACTTGACATGTTCTTCTCCGCCTCCAGCTCACCGAAATTCAATGAAGTGGCGAATATTAACACATCAGCCATGCTGACCAAACGCTGCAGAAAGGACACAGCCACCTCGAGGGGCATACCTTGTGTCGGCTCCAGAACATCCAATTCGGACTGCATGACAGAAAGCACAGCAACAGAAGGATGAGAACAAGATTAAATCAAATATACCTACCCCTGAATAGGCAATATGTAGGTATACTCACATTTGGTGACGTTGCACTGGCCAACAATGGTAAAAGGCCACCACAGGCAATTATAAGATTATCGGCTAATTGAGAGATGAGATGGACAGTGTTAACAACGAAAATCGCATTTTCACTGGAATTAACAAAGTCCAGGACACTCTTGGTTGAATGGCTGCGCCACACCTGAATGTCTGTCTCCAGTGAGAAGAGGACATCGGACAGCAGACGCTGATGGATGTACGACCATTTGAATTCAGGTATCCGGAATGGCGGACGTGTTGGTCCCGGACTAAACATAGGACGTGTTGAACCAGATTTCGTCCTTTTGTTATTGTCTGTTACAAAGAAGCAAGAATATTAATGAGAAATTAAAACCTAGTAAATGTGGGTTGCTTTTGATTGTGTCTTGTGTGTGTCCCTAGGATTTATGGCCTTTTGATTGTTTCTGCCGGCAAGATGAGTCTGGGCGTGTTCTTTATCATTCGAGAATAAAGTCTCAACAGTCGTAAATAAAATCTTGGGATGGCTTTGTTTTCGCTGAAGATTTTACAGGCCCAGTGTTCGGAACAGAATGCTAGCGTCGTTTCCGTGCGCATTTATGTCGTTTTAATGTTCGGCTATAAAAGTTGAGTCACTGCTCGCTCGATTTAATTACACCCTCTGATGTTAATGTTATAGTGCAGTGATTTTAAGCTGATCGAATGGAGCCATTTTGGGGGGTGGCAAATGCAGTCTGCTTTGTTTTTAAAACTCATTTAATGGGGAAACGGAAGTACGAAGTATGTGGATATGTGTAGGAATGGAAGATACCTTTGTCAAAACTGCGATACGTTTGAATAATATGTATAGCTATCGTCAAGGCTGTTTTTTTTTGTAAGTTTTCATTGTCTTTAATTAAGCAAAAGTTTGGGTTAGTCTATAACGCAAGATCCGTACCCCCACGATGGGTATATGCATATCCTACTCAAAAAAGAAGACTCGACAACATCTGCATTACTAAGCTTCTTAATTAAATATCAGAATTATATTTTTCATGTTGCTGTTTAGAAAAATATTTCATAAATGTCACTGCCAACAATACTGTTAAAAATATGTCAACCTCTGGTCTCGCAGATGTTCCTTCCTCATATAAATTCTAAAACGCACATCCAATATTAGTCGGCAACGATGTCGCACATAAGTGCGCTATGCACTATGCACCAAAAATGGTATCCCTCTTCTAAGCAATGTACAATTATTTATTGAAAACAAATACTTGTTTGAGCCATAGATAAGTGAATTACGCACTTTTCTATGGCTCAAACAAGTATACAAGGAATTTTGCTTGCCAAGTATTAGAACGTACATATGCGCTTTAGTAATGTCCGGTATGAGAAATAAATATATTGAAGTTCGACACTAGACGTTATCACTCTTATCACATCACCAGTCACCTGAGCGTTTTATTTTTGGGACGAATAGGGAATAACATTGCATAACACAGACACAGAAGCATCATAATGAGCGCGAAACCTAAAAAGTCTTACATACTGATCAGGAATACAACACGATCCCTTTCTGAATCGGTTGGACTCATAGTGTCTCCGACAAAGAAAATATTTACATTAAGAGGGCATACATTTTTGAGCTTTTTGTGCTCATGCTCAACCATCAAGGGCGACACCTATCCCCGCAAATAGAACGGCACACGATCCTGAACGCCAAGATCTAAGCGCGCATGAGTAAAATGTATTAAGTACGAAATGTGCGCTAAAAGAAGTCACGGCTATCAGATGCTGCTCTCTGACTATGTAACGGCTCAAATTTTTGCGAGCAATATATTCATAATATTTTCGGCAAATAAAAGATATCTCAAATTTGAGTATTAAGGTTTTAGGACACTTTTAGAAATGTGGTTGGGTAGCTAATCTCCATTGTAGAGAAAAAATGCATTTTCAATGCATGTGCGCAAACAAACAATCCATATCTACTGCAAGCGGACATCACTTGTGCCATTTTGCAATACAACAAAATGCGCACGAGTGCATTTAGGTAGATGTGCGATGACGGATGATGATGGCAGGAAGATGGCGTCATGTTTTTTGTTTTTACTTCCTTGCAAAAAACCCTTCACAATTCACGAATCAACCTCACAATCTCTGTAACTTATTTTATCGCTTAGGAAACAACAGCTACTGCTAAATTAAAGCGAAAAGGATAAACAATAAAAACAAACACCACAACTCACCGAAATGATTGTTCTCCACTTGCGTACTCGTACTGTGCTGTGACCGCCTGTGTGGCTGTCCCTGCGGTTGTTCACGTTCTTCTTGTTGCTGATGCAGTCGTTGTTGCTGCTGTTCATCACTGATGCCAACAACACTACTGCGACTATCTTGCGCTGTCGGTGATGTTTGCGTTTGAGAGTCCACCTCTGAAACTGAACTAATAACCACATTGTTTGGTTTCGTACTATCCATAGCCTCCGTGATTTCCTCTGGGACTTCGTCGACTATACTTGCCGCTTCCTCTTCCAATTCCAACTCTTCTTGTTCCTCGTTGGCTGTGAGTTCGCCCACTTGTTTGATGGGCGACGATTGGGTAGAGGCAGTTACTGTGGCCTTCGTCCCTGTCACCGTCACCTTTATATCCTCGTCCAATAGTTCCACTTCAAGGACCTTTGTTGGTGTTGTTGGTAGTGCTGGTTCTGTTTCGGCTTCTGTTGGCAGTTCGGCTTCAATTTTCGTTGCCGATGGGCTACCCTCCACCGATGGAGTCTTTGCACCGTTCACCTTTGGCGATGCAGGTGGTGTTGACTGTGCCACTACCTCATCAGTGATTACCGCCACGATATCCTTTATTTCTGTTTCGCTCTCACTTTCGACAGTTGAATTGGCTCTCTCCACGGCGGAGTGCAGAACTTCATCTACGACTTCCTGTGCCTGGTCTTGCACTTCTGTTGTTGTCTTCTCATCTTTGACTTCGTTATTGTTCTTCTCGCCAGTGGTAGTGGTGCTGGCAGTGACGTCCTCCTTCAGACAGTTGTCTATGGCTTCATTGACAATTTCCACGACTAGTTGCTCAACTTGAACGTCCACTGGCTTTGCAGGACTCGCACTCAAATCGGTCGCCGTCACTGTGCTGGGCGCTGTTGCTGGAATACTACTGGTGCTCTCTTCGCTGCTATAACTACTGCTAGTGCTGTCACTGGTACTAGTGATGGTGGTATTGGTGTCTGTGGTGGTGCTACTACTTTGGGTAACATCAGCTTCATTGTTGTTGTTAACATTTGTGATAAGTATTGCACTTGATAACGATAAATCAGTCTTTTGATTATCAATGGCATCCTCTAGGGTTATCGGTGTGTCTGTTGTTGTGGTGCTGGCAAATGCGATGATAGTGGTGGTGTCGTCTGCCACCGTGGACTCGGATTCATTATTGTTATTGCTAAGGTTTTTCGAATTCAGAAGGCTTACTTTGTCGGCCTCTTCATCGGTGGTTGGGATAGTTGTGGAGATTTGTTGTTTTTTCTCAATGTTGAGCACACCCTGTACAACCTCATTGACTGCTAGCTCGATTTCTTCGTCCTTTATTACCGATGAGGCAGCTTCTTCTGCGTTTTGTAGAAGAATTTCATCGGACACTTCCTTGCAGTGATTAAGTAGTTTCTCCGAATTGCCCAGAACCTCTGTGACGATCTTCTCCTCGTCCAGCTTTTGTTCGCCGGATGCTAGATTTACCTCGTCCAAGTCATCTGTATCCAGGTCAAGTACCTGCTTCAGGGCTTCCTGTCCGCCAGTGGTTGCTGGTAGCGCGTCTTTGGTCTTCTCGCTGCTCTCCTCATCGTTGATGTTTCCATTAAAAATTATTTCGCCCTTCAGCTGGGCGTTGTACACATCGGTGATGTTAGAAATTGTCGAGGACTGCACTGGTTTCTCTCTCTCCTCATTGGCATTCTGATCTATCACTGGGCTTGTGACCTCCGCTGACTTTTCTTCCTCTTCCTCTTCGCAGGCACACTTCAGATTCTCCAGATGGATCTCCTCCTCGGTCACCTGTTCGCTTTCATTGACCATAGGTTCGATTGCGATAGCAACCGGTGTCGATGGCTTCTCGATTTCCTCCACATCGGTGGGCGTGGCAATGATCTCTGCGTGATGTTGCTGCTGCTGCTGTTGGTGCTCCTCACGATCCCATCCACTGATTGTGCTGATGGGTCGCGCCTGCCTTAGAGCAGGATCGGTAATATTGTCAGTCCTCTGTCGTTCATAGTGCTCATACATCTGGGCGAATTGCAGTTTGAATTCCTCGTAGGACACCTTGGAGTGTACAATGGCGAGTGTGTCTACCCACACCCGCCAACCACCATATTCATGTTTGATTGCATGATGCAATAGCATCCGGAAGAGCGAGTAAACCATGTCGGAGATCTTCTGCTCTTCACTGTTCTTCGGATGGATGTACGCCATTGCGATGAGCCACTCTTGCCACACTGACATTTGAAGGACTGTGCGACGGTTCTCACGATTGCTGTTGCACAACAGCGTCATATCGGACAGGAAGAGCTTCTTCACTTCGATGAGGGACTCTGTTTGCTTCGATTGACGTATCAGCGTAGCGACGACTTTCAGAATCACTGTGTAGATAACAAGATAAGACAAATTATGTGTGAGTGTCTGAAACGGAATTTGTGTTTTATTTTTTTTATTTTAATAAACTACTGGAAGGACATTTTCCGACATCAAATTTAATTTGTTCATTATTTGGTTACATGATCTCTTTGGCGCTCAAATTATAACGGTCGCAAAATGATACCGAAAGGGTGTAAAACTCAGTGCTGCCGACCAGCATGAGGATACGGCGCAAAACTGGTGCACCAATTCTGTGAAAACATAACCACATCAAGCCAAATACACATTTCGTCAATGGCACTATTAATCAATAACACACCAAGAATGCCATTTAATTTTTTTGCCTTAGGGAAGGTTCTAACTCAACCTAATGTTTTTTAAGTGCTTTCCGCCACAGGTCACCTAAATTTTAAATTGCAAAATCGATAACAGAGAAAGAAGAAGAAAATCCGTTTTAGCTGCGATAGCAATTTTTCTTAATTCACTCTCTCCACCCACCGGTTGGTAACTACTCATATTTACCGCAAACCACAACAAAGAAGAAAAGACAAGAATAAGTCATAATAATACAAAACAAAAAAACGTCCTTCCATGGGTTTCAGTTCAGTTCTCTAACAAACAACTGCAAAAGTGCTAAAGGAGGAAAATAGAAAAGAAAACAAAAAATCGTTTTAAACTTACTTGGATTCTCCAGTCGATAATGGCTCTCCGGCTCTGGATGCCTTGTATAGAGGATTTGCTGTGATATATGTTCGGTCATAATTTCATAAAGGACATTATATGTTGGTAGGGACAATGATTCCTCATAAAGTAATAAGCGTTCGGCTAATAGCGTATATAAATTGTGCGGTGACATAACATCGTACTTTCGTCTGTAAAATGCAACGTAGAAGAGGAACGAAAGGGAAAAACGTACATAAATATATATTATACATGAGGGAAATGGAAAATATTTTGTTTCATAACGTACGACAAGTTTGTGATCGTACATGACCGAGAAAGTTCGTGGGGCTTTTCATTCAGGATAAAGTAGAAATTAATTTCAGTATCACAAAGAGCTCATTATTATACCTTTCAAATTGTAAAATGAGTAACTTGTTTCTTTGCGATGTATGGGTGTGTGTGTCTTTATTTTATTTGGTTTAGTTTACATAATATTGTTTTGAAATAATGAGTAACTTTGTGAAATTGAAATTTTAAATGAGTTTAAAATTAGAACGTTGAATTAAAAACTATGAAAGTGTCTTTGCCAAAATCGTCTAAAACGAGCGACACCACCGGAATTTTCATTAAATTGGCGCCAAACACCCACTCCTATATTTATTTGTTATTTTAAAAGTAATTCCAGGCAAATGGCATGTTCCTAAATAGACAACCACCTGCCATCACGTCCTGAAGTATTGCGTAGCAAATACAAATATATTAAAAAATATCGACTCAAAATAAGACTCATTTTATCCAATTAGAGTCGAAGCTGAATAAAAGCACAGGTAGCTAGCTTTCGTATAATACTTAAATATAAACCAAATACAATTCTTAAAATATTTCAATTTTTTTTTTGTAGTTCTGAAAGAGCGGCGTAAGTTTTTTTAAAATTAGTGAATATCGAGTGGTATGTGAATGTGACCCAATACAGCATTGACAATGAGACTTACCACATGACTGAAGTTTGAACTAGAACGGCGCCCAACGATGGGTAAGTACTCACAAATGGAAGTAGGTAATTCAGTTTGGTTCGACGGCATCACATTAAATGCTCATAATAGTATTTAAGGAAGTCCTTTACTGAATAAATTAAAAAAAAAGTATATTCTTTAGCTGGCATTTATAACTACTAAATGCAAAGTGGCGCCCAATGTGAGAATTTCTTGGTGTTGATATTAGGCAACGTCGTGAACAAAAAATTGCTCTTTTTCACCAACTGGCTTAGTTAACGATATAATGAAAAAAAAACTATAGGAAGCCCCATATGGGGACGATACAAGCTACAAAAAAAATTGCCCCCATTTTGGTAAGAAACAGACGTTTTAATTACTTAAGTTATTAGATATAACTTTTTATCCCATTTTATTGGCAAATCGTTGCACAAGTCCTTGCGGTCTACGCCTTACAGCTAAACACACCCTACCATAAACAAAAAGTTTTACCAAACAAAAGGGCAGAAGATCACTCTGCCCCCTTGTTCCTTTATCCTTAAAATATTTTAAAAATTTCATCAACAAAAACCACCACAAACTTGCTTGATCATCCGATAACGTATAAACATACATAATCGATACATACTTGTGTGTGCTACGCGATAAAAAGAATCCTAATAATTTTAACGCTTGTAGTCTAATCAATTGACTTTCGGCAGCCAATAATTTAAATATAGATCTAACACCATGTTTAACATCAAAAGCAGGTACCATTGAGCTTGGATGCTCGGACATTAAAGATATTAACATTTGTAGGACATCGTGGAGATTTTCATCCTTTATTATACAGATTATATGAGAATTTCAGTTAGTTACGTCCATTTTATTCATGCGCGTTTTGCTTTCGGTTTGTGAGCTGAAACTTACCTCATGCATGGTCGTCAAGTAGTTCAATATACTTTGTAATTCATCTTCCTTAACACCATTGCCGATCATAATCAACTGTTTTAAAAACAAAAGAATATACGCACGTATCGCTAGAATATCCTTTTGTGCTGGTCGTGGTCCATCTATATATGTACATTTATGAGTTTTACATCAGGTGACACAATTCCAGTCGTTGTTGCACTTACCCAAACCTTTTGGAATAATACCACTCTTAGCGCGAGGATTCACAACCCAGTAATAATATTTCAATGTGTGCACTGTTTGTAAGACAGTACTCACTCGACGTACGTTGCTATAGATTTGTGTATCGCTCAGAAATTCTGTAGCTAAATACGAGTAGAGACGTGCTTGTACATTCGCTGGTGTGTAGATCCAGAGCGATGGATTGAAGAGCACATGATCGAGCAGCTGCCACGTAAGAAATGAGAAACAGAAGAGCTATCCATTAGTTTTGTAACACCTCTGTCCTGCCACAAGCCGATTTTTTATTTTGTTTTTCATAAGAATGAAAAATATATATTTTTTTTTTGTTTGGCATGCAGCAAGCGGACATAACAATTGATTTTTTAAGAACAATACAACAACAAAATCGAATGCATTAACAAAATTTCACACAAAACATTTTATGTAATAAAAATGCAATATGTTTTTGATTTACATGTAAATTTCTAAAATAATAATATTATGTAAGTATTTATAATTTTAAAATGCATGACACTTATTGATGATCTTAGAGTATCTAAATTAAAACGGCAAGAGAAATAGATAAAAGGCAGACCGAGGTTTGCCTTGAACCGATTTGGTTTTCATTTGTGGTAGGTTTTGTAAACATAATAAGTGAAAACATAACAAATAGCTTTAATTCGAATTTGAAGCGTGGTACTATGCAAACAAAAACTGAGTTTAGTTCCAAATGTCTTAGTGGTGTCTGGAACACGCTTGAGAAATTAAATTGTGGCCCAAGCTTGTTTATGTCGATTCGAATTCCGAAAGTCTATCCCAATTGGGAGAAATGTCGGAAAAATATCATAGAAATATATATGTCATGCAAAACGGTGTTTCTATCATGTTTTATCAACATTGTACAAGCTTCGTTTAAAAAAAAATGTTTTTTGATAGCTTGCAAAAAATAAGATGAAGAAAGTTCTGAGACGTTTCTTAAAGGTCGTGAAAAATAGATAAACTATTCTATAAATTGGATTCCATTCCAATTTTAGTCGGCTGCCAGCAAAGAATATCTTGTCTCCAAATACTCGTAAAACGTCAACCGACCCTTCATTTGCTATACGCTTCCCAAGTCGATACCGTATAGTATTTTTATGGAATTGATGAAAATCGCAAGTGCTCTTTGAGCTATGACTATAACACATTTTCGCTAAACAAACACTTTTCTACATCGACCCACCCTTCAACTTAAAAAGCGAACTCATTTGCAAGAAAGATTCGAACTTCATATAAATTTGATGGTATAGCACGCCCGGGGGTCCTTCTTCTTTCTGACTAATAAAATGAGAGACGCAAATTTCAATACCGAATCTCCTGGGGTAAATATTTTAATTGTGAATCATCACAGGGAACACTTTGTGCGTCATTGCTCCCCGGTGCTGGAAAAGACCAATCATTTATCATTATCCATAAGGATTAATGATTGACGATTGTATGAGATATAACGAATTGTGCTCAGTAAACTGAAAGTGTCAGCTCTGGATTTCAATTCTTCAGCTCTAATTTAAGTAATTAGTTGCAATGTTACACATAATTGCGGACATAATAATCACCAGCATCATCTCGTTACAACAACAGTAATAATTATCACAGAGCCCATCAGCGCCATCATCATCACGAGAGTGGCATCAGTACGTCAGTCTTCAAAGCGGTAATGTTGCCACTGATGACGATGATTGTGATGATGATGCTGAGGGGAGTAGCAATTAAACGAAAGAAAAATGAAATTAAACGATCGGACCGTAAAAATGATACAATTCCGTCAATGAACGCACTGGGACGTTGTAATGCTTATACTCATTATATACGCTTTGAGGATTACTGTAATGCGATTCCAATCAACATTCGCATATGGACGCGAATGGTCGTCATTTAAATAAAAAAGATAAAACTTCATATGAAACGAAACCCAAAATGAATAGCAAATGAAAATCCAATAAATTAATGAACATTTTCTCTGGGCATGTGTGTACACAAGGGATGATCGATTTTATTCAAATTGAGAAAACCGAAAGTTTTGATGATGGCGGTTAATGGTTTTAAGCTGTTTAAAGCACACACACGCACACCACGCACTAACATTTAGGGCTGACCTCATACTGCTAATGGAAGGGATTATTGCAAGTGGTTACGATAACTGGAGGGTGTGCTCTTAAAGTTAATTGACTTTTAAAACAGATTCCACGATGCCTTAAAAAGAGGCTTTGGACTCGTGTTTATTACGTAAATTTGAGATGTGTTTGTTTAAGACATTAGGACGAAGGATATGTTCCAAAGCAAGTAAGGTTTAAAAAAAGTTGAAGGGAATTAAATGTAGATAGAATCTAAATAAAAAGAAAGAATACTCAGCAGGGAGTACATTCTACTTGGTATCTATCCCAAGCAGTGGGGGCTGGTAGCAATACTTAATCCGTACAACGAGTAAAAGTAAAGGCTACTGCGAAGTTTGTTCAAATGGCAATGGTATTACAATCTTCTCAAGTGCACACCAAATGTAGACACCCACCATAATGTAGCAGTTTTTACACCTCCTTTAATTGAGCATTTGCCTACTTAAACCTTGGATCTCTGGTGGGAACGTTTTTTTTTTGTTTTAGATAGATGTCCAATAAAGCAAACGCTGTTATTACCATATAAATGTATATAAGTTTTAAGGTCGTCTTGCCAAGATGACAATTCAATCTTATGAGTTTCACAAGAACGTACCTATTACATATTTGCAACTACTATATTCAGAGCATAGGTAGGTTAGGCAAAAAATATACCTCCCTAGTTGTAGGACTTAAGCTTTTTTTTAACTACAGATGTTCAGTGAAAAATCAACATGAGTTCTTAATCTCGGAGCAGTTTGAAAAATTATTATCAACATTTCAATAGGAATTCGTCTAAAACAGCATTTTGGTTTTTGCAAATATGAGACCAGCCCGTAAAATATTTAACAATTAAACACAAAAAAAAAAACAGAGAAAAATGTAAGCACACATTTTGTAACGCACACGGTCTAGATTGATTTGTTTTTTTTTCTTTTTCAAAACGGAAAAAATGACATTGACACAGCCAAAACGGGTTCAATTTATTCACCTGGTAGAACTTTTTTAATTGACGAAATTTTTATTTTATTTTAAAGATAATATAAGGAGAAGAAGAAAAATAAATAAATTATTATATTTGTTACATAAAGAATTTAAATGAAATCCTATATATCTATTGAGGAAGAAATTAGAAATAAAACACACAGAAGAAAAAAACACAAATGCAACAACATTACTTCTAAATTTGTATAAAAAAAAAACACAAACAAAACCATTCCACGGCAAATTTAAGAAAATTTCGTCAAATAAAATACACTTTTCTTTTATACATATTCATTTAACATTCTGAAAGGATTCTACAATTATTGACAACTTGCACTATTTTTTGTTCATAGGTCATTTAGCTTGTTTTTTCAATACGTTTAAGTGATCAGATAATTTATTATGAATGTAAATAACACTTTGGATACGAAGGGCTCAGAGACCATAAAGATACATATAATCTCTCTATGAATTTGTGAATCTCTTTGGTGGATATGTTTTTCAGTTCTTCTTGAAGCTGAGTTTCTCTAAAGCAGTTGCCTACTGCAGTTTCGTCGTCTTTCACAAAGAAAAGACATTTTGTCCGTAAAAAGAACACAATTTCGTGTAAGTGATATCCAATCTTTGATATCCTCCCTTATCATGTTTTAGGGCTTTTTAGCGAAAGACATATTTTCATTCAGTAACTTTTGATTGTTGTTTTCACTGCACTAAAAGGCATCGCAATGCGTTAACATAGACCTTTGAAGTGGAGGCTATTTAAAATTATACGACCCGCAAACCTAAGGCCATGGAAGCTCTGATGTATATACAACCGGCTTTACTCAAGGACTTATAATATGATTTTCATGACAATAGGTTTCGAATTACTGCATCTATGAGCTATGACGGAGTATTAAGAGACGGGATTGTCGTTGCAAATATTGCTCGTGGCCAATATTCAATCGACACAAGGCCCAACATCAAAGAAAAATCCAATATTTTGCAGCTGTGTAATGTCAGCCTTGTTTTAATAATGTATTTTTTTGTTATTCAGTGCACAGTTTTTTGTTCCTTTGTGCTAAAATGCTAGCGCGCAGCACAAGTGGAAGGTTAAGTAGGAGCAATACAGTAGAGGTACGAGTGGAAATAGGTTTAAAACTTTATTTGGGCGTAATGAGAAGGGCAAACTGCGCGAGGCAACGCAGGGCTCTATAAAAGAATTCAA
This sequence comes from Cheilosia impressa, assembly GCA_948293265.1. Lineage (NCBI taxonomy): Eukaryota > Metazoa > Arthropoda > Insecta > Diptera > Syrphidae > Cheilosia > Cheilosia impressa. The sequence continues at coordinate 41,466,382 of OX411882.1, read as the reverse complement.
GTATTGCTATTGTTAAATATATCCTTCATGGTGATGAATAACGAGTGTCTCAAGACGATTTTGAGTGGGGACCACTTTAAAACTTAAAAAATGTACATAAAAAATTAATCTTTGTTCAAATTTGTACATTGTAATGTTATCACTGCGAGCGTGTAACTTCTAAACGAGTTGACCGAAACATATTTACAAAATATATTGCATGGTCGAGGCGACAGTTGTGAGCTATGTGAGGATCCGATATATAGCGCTGTGGTCAACTTATTAAATAAATTCTATATTTATTCACCAAAATTATATATATTCACAACACTTTTATTGGCTTAGTACCAAGTATTAAAAGCTGGACTGGATTTGGTTGAGATGTTATTTGACTTTGCATTCGAAGTATTATTCAAAACGGATGATATTTCATTTAATCTTCACACAGACAATCGATGTTTTACCAAAAAGAGAGTATGAAAAAATAATTTACTGCAATTCTATTTCCCATCTGCAAATCTGCACGCAACTATAACAATTACTGCGGGACAACAGCTAGTATCCTTTAATATCAACATATAAAAATATTTCCTATAGAACGTCAAAACGAAAAACCAACATTATTCTTATCACACTCACACTAAATAAAATAACCAATTTACAAAAGTGTAAACCTTCAAAAACAAAGTAAATACAATAAATTGATCATTACTCGTTTATAATTTAAGCGAAAGCCCAAGTTTAACTGCGAATATAGAACAAAATAAAAAAAAATAAATTAAATATTTGTATATAGGTAACATTCTCTTCACTTAAATGCTTATACAAATATCCATATCAATACAGAAAATATAATTAAATAAAAATATAGCGTAGGAATAAAATATGTTTACAACAATTTTAAGGAACTTAAATACACATCCGATAACGTATAACTGTCATGCATTTTAATTACTAAAACATTTCTTTTTTTAGTTTGATTAAATATTACATTATGTACATTAAACCATAACGAATATTTTATTTAAACATGCTTATGTTGGTTTATTGTAGAACTATTCTTCCTTAATATGTGAAATTTTATTTTGAAGGTACTATTAAATTTGATTATTGGTAAATAAGAAAAGTTGGGTATTTTATTTAAATAATTTGTCATACGGAGAACCAAACAAAAATAATTTGGTTTGAGTTATTGGAATTTGGAACACCGCTGCTATTTTAAAATATGGATTTTGATAGTCAAACCTTCGATTAGCACGTACGCCTCTTGGACAGAAATTTTTGATTTTCCGCTGTCATGAATTAAAACACACATTATACAAAATTGGAGGTTAAGTTTACACTAGGAAAAACTGACGCCCAACGTAGGAATTTTAATAAAATGTTAGTATTAAATTAAACGAGATGGACACCCGTGGTAGTATGCAGCTAAAAGAACTCATTTTGAGACTTAATAACTAAAATATGAAATTCCTCTTTTGGCGCAATGTGTAGGTGCTCGAAAATGTCAGTTGTATGAAAGCTTTTAAGGAACAAGATCTTAGAAACTTAGTTAAATTTTTTTTCATTAACATTGACACAAAGCAGGCAGTAATTTGATGTGTAAGAATAACTGACATTCAGACCTGAAAAATCTTAAAAAAAAAAAAATGGTATGGTGGCTAGGACCGCCACCTGCGGCACCCCATTTCCCATTGACCAACAATCAAAAATAATGCATATAATCTCCGAAATGCCGACCTATTCATTTAACTCACCTGCTTAAGGAGCAAATCGCTGTTTGCCGACAAACACGTCACCAGATACTTTGTCAAATTTAAAAACGAACCCAACACCTCCAGTGTCAGATGCTCCCTCGAGGATCGCTGTAGCATAAATGAAATCACCAGGAACCCCCGATTTTGTATCATGTGCTGTTGAACGGTCTGCGATGTTTCCACCAGTTCGCATATAAAGCCAAGCAGTTTCGAACTGCAATATTGGAAAAAATAGAAAGAAACATTTTATGTAGACCATCCTTGAAAAGTCTATTATTTTCAATGCACTCACCATAACGTTGGATCACGCTTCACGTCGCTGATTCCCTCATGTGCCATATCCAGTTGTGAGAATAATGGAAACAGTACTTGAATGCCCCCAATGGAATTCAACGTACAGTGTATCGAGTGCGTTACAACAGCCTTAACATCCTGCTCCAAGTGTGGGGTGGATATAAGTGCACGCGATCAAGCATAAAGCACATAAGGAACGATGTAGAGAAAAATACATTAGAACCGAAGCTAACAGTCTCATAAATTTTATCAAGTTCATGTAACACTGCAGTTAGGAGCGTTCATGTATCAATAAATATCCTGCAGAATAATACTGTTTCGACTCCCGCTCAATGCTCAAAACACAGCACTTGCAGTGAAATGAAGTATTTTTTTGCACTCATATCTAATATCTTACCTGCAACATAAGAGCATGCGGTGTATGTACAAAATATGAAACATTTCCCTTTGGGGATGATTGCAAACACAGTTGACCATCGGTGGCGACTGGGTTGTACATGAAGACGATGGCAGTTGATAGTTTACCATCATAGAGGACCTGTAAGGATATAAATGAATTATTTGCATTGATTTAGTCTGTTTGCTTGGGGAGATTGCTATATAATTTATTTTTCTTGCTTATCATTTGCACTAGAAGGAACAAAACGTGGTTGTGGTGGTGAAGAATATTCCGCTTTTCGGAGCCCTACCGCAAACGAGCGATAGACACAAGATAGCAATGTGTGTGCTAGTTATTTGTTTGCTATTTTTATTTGCACTTACAAACTACTAGTCATGTATCGTTGAATGTGAAAAGCGTATACCAAATGAAAGCTAACACATGGTTTATGTTACGTAAACGTTGTTGAATGTGATGGCAAGGTGTTGCTTTTTTTTCTCTTGTAACAAAGTTCAAGCTATAGCAGAATGAATGTATGTAGATGCAACAAGAAAACACACAGGGGTGGGTTGTTTGTTTTTGGATTAAAAACGGCTAAAGAAAAACAGCAAACAGACGCGCACATATGTACATAGAACAGGGTGGGAATTGCATTTCTTTTTCTTTTTTTGTGGGAGATGAATGAAGCTCCCTGGAATTTTGTTGTCTATAGCTCTGAATGCAATTAAATTAAAATTTAGTAAAAAAACAGAAATATAGGTAATGGCATAAAATTTTTTAACTAAATGTCAAGCGTAGGAAATGAACAAAACAAGAACGCAAACAAGTATAAAAATTACAATAATAAAATAAAACCGGAATAGAGTGGGCTATGGAATGCGAATGAGATGTTTAAGGATTGTTTTTGTATTTCTGATATAATGGTGGTCGGTCTATATTGGTGGCAGTGGCTCAAAATTGATTACACAAACACTTGGTGGTTACTTTGTTGATCTAATTTTGTGCTGCACTCTGGCTGTGGGACATTGTTATTTTTTTCGTTGCCCCATTTATGGTGGTTTTTGAAAACAAAATTTTATAAAATAAAGACCAAGTGAAAGGTGGATTTTAGTAGGTGAATTTCCAGGAATTTCACAAAAAAAAAAACACAGATTTGTTCATTTAAAAATCCAAATAATAGAAGGAAACAAACAAATGGTTTCTCTTTCGCCCTTTGTTAATTAACGGAATCCGACGTTGAACGCACATCGACGTCCTAACGCACGAACACATCAGCGCAATAGTTATACTTCTTCACTTCACTTCACATGGCCTGCCAATCCTGGAACAAACTCCAACGTATGTGAATACCCACATTATTGTCATTGGATCCTACGTTCCTATTCCTCTGTGTACTTCTATTCCTACCCAAACTTCGTACTAAATTTCAAAGCACTTATGTTCACCATAAGCCAATTCGTGTGAATGCCCTTAACCCTGTTGAATAGAATTCAAAATATGACTTTTCCATTCAGTCACTTGAGAAGAACCTTCAGCCAATATGATGGCGCCTTTCATCACTCAATTTGTGTGCCTTCTAGTACGGTGGCGTTGATGATGGTGGTAATGATGAAGGTGCTGTTGATGGTATATATTCGATGTAGTATGAAAGTTCGAAAAATTGATGATTGCACTTGCTGGAGCGTGAAATTTTTCAATCCATTGCCTTTTTAAGTGCTAATTGATCATTTACAGTTCGATGGGCTTTGAAGTTTCGTCTTCTCATTTTCTCAAAGTTTTTTTTCCCATCCGCAGTCTGATTGAGGCAATTAATTCGAGAAAATATGATTCATCGGATGGGAAAGTGTGCTATTTGCTTAAGATACAGCAAAATCGCACCAGGCAATTGTGTATCAAAAAAAGGATTTTAATTGTATGTATATGCTGTGATGGACTGCAATTTAGAGGACTCCACTTAAGTGATATGATAAACAAAGGGACAAACACAGGAACAAACAAAGGGACAAACAAAAACAAACACAAATCACTACTCAAACTAAAGGTTTGCAGTTGAAAATAAAAAAAAAATCACTCAAATTTAAACTAAAAAAATATGAAAATAAAAATCTAAAAGAAACACATGCTTACAGTTTTCAATTGATTAATCTCCTCGGTCTCACCGAGTGTTGTCGTTGCTCCACCAGCCAACATTCCAGATCCATCTGTCACCGACAGTTTGCGTAGTTTTGCCATAGCTTTTGTGAGTTTTTCAAAATTTTATTCATAAATAACAAAAATTAAACAAAACAAAAATTAAAATACAAATTAATATTTAAAAGCGATAACAGAAAAAAAAATTGCATTCATTTGATCGCAAAAAAAAATATCTACCCGTAGAAGTAGAAGAACTAGAGCTTCCCAAGGACGTGGATGTTGCTAAGGGATCAGTTTCAATTTTTGTATTGCCAGCATTTGGTGCTAATGCTGATGGTGTTGCCGATTGCGATGTTGTCGAAGAATTGGTTAGCATATTTGCAGCTGCTGTTGCACGAGCTGCAGCTTGCATACGAGCACCCACCATTGCGTAGGCTTCAGCAACAGCCGCCGTCAAATCTACTTCAGCTGAGTTATCATCATTTGAACCATCATCCGTAGATGTGGCTAGTACACTCACCCGTTTATGATTGTCCGGCAGATTGAGATAGCATTCGTTGTCGAAACGAAATTGTGACTGTGTGTGTGTTTTTTTTTGTACAGAGTAAACACAAGGTGATGATATGTTAAAAAAAATAAGTAAAATATATAAACAAATTGAATAATATGAAAATAATTTGACATGATTTTTAAAATTTGTATTTGCCAGTTGAGTGTGTATTTGCGACAAAGACACAGATGATTTATGGTGCAGCGTGGAAAGAGAGATAAAGAAAATAAACAATAAAAATTAATTTCATATGAGACTAATGTTTTGTTTAAATTTACAATAGTTTTAAAAAAAAATTGTATATATTTAGGAATTGCTCTTAAAAACTGAAGCGAAAAAGGGTGCAATAATAAATCATTTCCTCCGCATTGAAGGAGTTTGGAGTTCAGTTTTAAACAGGTGTTTTGTGGAGGGTTTGCTAACGATTTGGAACTGCATAATATGTAAGGATTCAAAAGAAATAATGTACAGTATAGCTGATCTCTGTTTAAAAAAAAGCGCTACCAACGATTTTCAACTCAAGATCAATGTTTCCAATTTACGTAAGTGCTTGCATTAATTTATGCAAAAGTTCTTCAGGTTAAATTTTCAGATCGTCATATTTTTTACTGTAAGAAATTCCGGTGTTTGTCCGGAATAGATTTAAAAAATTAAAATAAAGGATATGTTTAATCGCCATCCGCTGTCCGAAACAGAAAATTATCTATAAGCTTAGCGGGGAGTATTGCACGAATGGGTATGCTAGCTTCAAGCTTTTGTCGATTGGAATAAAGCTTTTCCCTGTTTATACCATTCGAAACAAGTAATGTGTAACTTAAATTGAATCGAAGTCGTTAAAATCTTACCAACGACTGGATCTTGACGTCTTAGGGAGTTTTGAATTGTAGAAGTGGCAAGGTCAGCTTGTTATAAAATATCTACCAGTAAAATCCTAAGCATGGGTTCGAATTGTTGACAGTTAGAGAGTGTCAGTGACTGAGGAAATACGATTTTTTTTTTGAACCATCACAAGTGTATTTATTAAATCCTTTAATGAACCAATCTTTATAAACCTCTTTTAGGGAATTAAAATAAAACATTGACTTTAGTTAAAAAAACAGAGGACAATAAATTATCGCTTTCGTAATAGATTACTACGAAATGGGATTTTTTGTTGTTTTTTATGTTAAACCCGCATGATTCAGTTACGTATTGCTCGCTCACAGATGCGGTTATTGTACTCAAGCATCTTAAGACCCGCGGCCAAACTCTTTTGAGGATTAAAAGAAAAATTACTAGGTATAGATAATACTAATATGCAAACCTCGAAAATAGTATCGATAACAAGGATCTCCGCATGTACAAATTTTAAATTCACAAAAAAACCTATTTCACTTCAGAACTACATATTAAAAGGACCAACTCAAAAATAGGAATTGAAAACAATTCAAAAGTAGAGAAAATTTGTTAAAAAAAATATCATCTATGAGAAAGATAACCAAACAAAACGATAAATAAAACAAATCCTACAGAATGAGAATAGAACGAATGTAAAAAATCGAATACAAATAAGTTTACCTTGTATCCAGGACCTAAACGATGCATCGCACAAATCTGTTGCGTTGTTAACGCTTCACTGAATAGATAAATGGCCGACATTTGTCCGCAAAAAACTCGTTCCTCATCGAGTTCTGGCGTCGCCCCAATGTAGCATTTATCGAACGGCTATAAAGAGAAGGGTATTTTTTTCAGTTCTCATAATTCGGTTCTTAAACATTTTACAAAAAAAAAACAAAAAACTACTCACGTCATTTGTTGAAACGAACCACGCCATTTCCGTACTAGACGCTAATTGTCCATTAACTAGGCACTTTATTTCGCTTTTAGTCCAACGATTGTATATATACACAATGGCAATCATATACCACTAAAAAAGGAATGACACAAAAGAATGAAACAAGGCTTTTTAATGATTCTTCTGAACAATTTAATTGTTAACGGACGTTAGAATAAATAGCACAACAACTGTACGTACTTTTCTTGGTTGGAATTCATATTTGACACAATGCTGGAAGCCTTTTCCTTTGACTTTCATTGATGTCAGGACTAGGCAATTACCAACAAAATGCGCTGTATATCCAACCCCTTTCGATGTTTTAAAACTGCAGGTAAGAGAAAAAAAATTATAATGATATAGTTATTAGTTGTGAGTTTTAGAAAGAGGGCATCACTTACCAATAGAGGTAGGGTTTCTCACGTTCTATATTCACAGAATTGATCGGATCTAAACGGAACCACGTCGTAAATGTGAAACCATTTTCGTATGGCCATTTGGCTAGGGGTGGCAGGACCATTGCCTAAAAAATAAACAGAAACGGAAAGGTGTAAGTTTTGGGATGAGGGCAAAATTTTAAAAATTGTATCAAGGCAGAGTTTGTTTTACCTGATATTTATTTGGCTATTGCTTTTCAAAGACAGTAGTTGTAAACATTTATAACTTCAAACTAAATAGTTTTTATGTCACAATGGGTAATTTTATATTGAAAATTGTGAGTTTGTAAAAACTGGGCGGACACTAAATGTGATTAATATTATCGCCCTTGTTATGTAGGCCGGACGGATTACTGCTCGTCCTATTCCCTTGACAATCGACTTGTTTCTTGAATTAATTAGACTCAATTTTGTGTTTCCATGTAATATGTGTGCGGTCAGGCAACACATGACTGGTGATTATAAGAAGAATATAAATCAATTGTTGGAGCCAAGGGGGACCGGTCTGATTTATTAGTGAATTCATCATCCAAACGGAAAGCAGAGATTTTTGTGTTCCTTTTGCCAGTCGCTTTCAGCAGCCCGGAATATATTTTATTTTAATTTACAACTTAATGAACACATTGTTCATACGAAAACAAATTATTTTGGCTAGTACAGTGAGAAAAGCTGTGCGGATGATGCCCGTACTAGGTCATGCCATGTGAGTTGTGGCAGCCAATAAAGCACAACTCGAATTAAGAACAATTCTGGGTCGGAATCCATAACACCATGACGATGACTGTCGACTTTCTGCCGAAAATGAACAAGTAATTTGATGTGGAAAAAAAAAATCCGCACATGAAGGACTTCATTACAAAACTCTTGACAAGCAGACGCAATATTATTTGTTGTTAGATCTAATTGGCTATATGAAAGCGGCTTCCTGCGGATTGTGCTATTGTTGTGCTATACAGAGGAATAACACACATATGCTTAGGTATATAAGAATTATTGAGAATGTCGATTGATGTGACTCTTATTGCTGCGCGAAGGACAAAAATTGGGCTAGTATGATTATATCCACGAGTATATGTTACCTTAACGTTATTTTCTGAATGAAATCAAACCACTTCAGGACGATGCGTGAGTTTTAAAGACTCCTCGTATCAATGATGGTACACTTTTTTTTTATCGTACACATTGCGACATTATTTCAAAATAGAATTTTAGATGAATCAGTACACGTTCCAACACTTCCTCTAACCTTTGACTGTAGCATTCACATGTCGTAATCAGGGTCGCATTCTGTATGAATGACAACGTTTCAACGTTTTCGCCTTACAGAACCTGACCCCAGGTCTAAGGAGAAACTGATGACCGAAATTTCGAAGGTTTCGTTCATCAGTTCTTAGTGGCTCCTAAATTTCAAGCTTTTTAGTTTCCATTCGCTTCTCAAAAAAGAAAACTCAAACAATTAAAGACGCTAAGTCTAGGGTCCTACATTTTTTGTCTAAGCCAACCGCTTCTTTTCAACTTGTTATTATCAACAAATATTCTTTAAATATGTAAATTTTAAAGTTCCATTTGGGGCCCTTTTGACCCAATTGTACCAGATCACATTACTGAAAGGTTTATCCCCAGCGATGCTCTAATGCTTTTGTCAACTAATCGTCATATACTCCTACTCTGATGGCACATCATTTATAATTTTTCGTCATACATGCGATGGCACGAGAATGCGACCCGAAAACATTCCAACCACCCTAATTCGCACACCATCAACATAAAATATTTTCATCCACAACACCATTAATATTTGAAAGTTGTGTCTTTGACACATTTTTTCACTTAGCAGGTATCCCCGCATATAGTGCTGTCCCTACAGTAAATACAAATTTGACACACTGGCACTAACTTAATTCACATGGTCCTATACACAAACGACAGCAAGCAACCCCCCGGCGAAAAATTAAGTGATACAGAGAGACAGCATTACAAATGTGAAATTGTTTTTTCTTGTGTTCCCCTCCCCCAAACCCGAATGTCACTGTCACAAAGTATCCCATGAAATTAATCGGAGATACAAGAAGGAAAGTTTTTGTCACACTCCCCCCCCCCGCCCTATACAATCAAACACAGCTAAAAGCAAATGTACTTAATTGTACCAAACAAAGTGCAGGACATGCGACAAGCGACGTCTTAGAAAGAGAAAAATAAAATGATACCCCAACAAAGAAGACGTGTCCTATCGCAGCGAATAAAGAATGTCTTCCACAATTCCATTCGCTACCATCTTTCATTAAACACTTCCTCTTCCATTTAACCTGATTTGGTTCGGAGGGGGTCATAAATTAAACCTTTTGCAAGGATGTTGATTAATTATTCGCCATTTAATTTCGTTTTGTTATACAATGCAGTAACAGAAATCTTGCCCCCCCGTCCTGCAACACACGCACAAGGGCACAAAGTGAAACAGACATCAGAGTGCTGTACAGCAGCAGCAGTAAATAATTAGCTTTATTTCTTTAAGTGCGGGAAAGAGTAGAGGTCAGGTTTAAAGGGGTGGTCCTGTATACTATACATATACATATATATAAATTTTGACCCAAATTAATTTTTTTTATTCAATATAACAAGGATTCTACTGCGGGTGGGGGAGTGCAATGAAAAAAAATTCAACATCCGTGTGATTTACCGAAACGACAGAGTAGGTGGCAGAGAAATAATTGATAGGGTGGTCGAGAACTTAGACCGAAAAGTTAATTAGAGTTCAACAAATCGATTCTGCAAACTACCCCAGCAGACAGGGGTAGGTGCAATAACCGCCTTGTAGATTTTTCCCAGGTAATTAAAACGAGACGCGATTGTATTTGAAGTGTTCTCTCGCGAGGAGTGAAGGATACACGAAATGGGGTTTGGGACCTGAAACTTGAAGCTTGATTGGAATTTTTAAGTGGCAGCAGCTCACTTTCAATGGCAGCACAGATCTAATTGATATTTATGAAAGTGCGAACTTTTAATTGGATTCGTAGACGCACAACAGGAGAACCTGGTTGTTGTTGGTCTGTGCACAAAATTTGCACCGCAACATTATAGTTCAATGAATTTTTAATGCTACAGGAAATTGGATTACGAATAATTTAGTAATGGGTATTAGAGGGATAATTAGTAGATGGGTAGGTTCATGGAATGAAGTTTGGGATAATAGTTCTTCATTTCGTTTTAGAGAGATTTTGACCTCGCTTATAGAAGGAGCGAAATGTTGTCCCCTTAGGTGGCCGATATAACTGGACGATTTCTAGAAGTAGTACAAAATCATATCCCACTTGGTTGAGAGTTTGTCAGACAGAGCACAGAGGTTCACAACTTTAAAGGGTCCAAAAAATACCCAAAAGTTGGTATAATTACTAGGGCACCTGTTTTATAAACTTATATGAAAAAAAATCCCGTTGGGAACGGCCTAGAGGGTTGTAAAGACAGAGGCTATAAGTTCAAAATAATAATTACAGAGAACTTAGTACCTACAGTGCTATCACATTCCATACATGATATGAGGGTGGATATTCTGCTTCAAAGTTCCTGATGGAATACCACCAACTAGGAAGCCTATAGCAACGGACCGCATACCTTAATGAAAGTAATAAAAATTAAGTTTTAAGGTTAAACTAACTCTTAGAAATTCAGTCAACTAACCGCTGGTCTTCTTTCCATCCCATTTCACTCTCTATTTTCATGAGCGCGGAAACGGAAAGTGCTAATGTATGTCCACGAACTACACACTTTGTCTTAAAGTCGCTTTCTGCCGCATTGGAATCTTCTCATTTGGCAACTTTTTCCCATCAAGGATGAGTTAGGTCGTAGGTCCTGAGTAAAAACGGAACTATAGACCTTCAGTTGGCCCGCTTTTATATACCAAGCATAAGCATAAGCATAAGCATTTAAGTCCGAACTTTATAAGAATCGGTTTTAAAAAAGCCCCGTAATCGGTAGCACAAAAAAAAGGTGTAGTGTTTTTTGTAATGGGGCTGGGCTGCTCAATCATTACTTTCGTTCTTTTTTCATAACCCTATGAGTACCGTCCCACTTAACGACTCTTAAAACCCAAACAGTATTCAAACAGAAAAAGAACAGAATTGATATTTTCATACTTGAATTCTAGTTTACCCCGAGTCCACCCACTTTCGTATCGATCCGCCATTCCACACGGTCCTCAACGAACACCCCATGATACATTTTAAAGCCCGCGCAATTTGCACATAAATCACCGACTTCCATTTTGCAAAGATAGTTTTAGATTACCCATTTCGACATAAACACGGCCCTTAGCAATGCAATAACGCAGCGCGAATTCGCATTAAACTATATCCCATACCACCAATAGACCCCAAGCTGACATCCAATATCAACATAACAATTTCCCAGGAATTTTTTTTTTGTTTGTCCTTTTTTTAGAGCTGCTGCCCAGCATGTTTCTGCGGCAATAAAGTTTCGAATATATTTGCATTTTTATATCACGTTTCAGTTAAAAAGTCTCGAGTCGCGTTGTTGTTGTGCCATTTTATCGGGCAACAGCGATAGCTACAATAGCCCTACCCCAAACGGATTAAAACATGTTTACCAATCGAGATATGCTCTTCGTACGTCGAATGGATAGCTGCGATTGCATTCCACTAGCGAAAGGGAGAAATGGAGGACCTTCGATGTACAGTTTTATGAATCGAAGGAGAGGGTGTTGTGGCAAAAAAAAATGCAATAAAAACTTTATGCAAAAGCTTGCATGAATGTTCTGAATGCGAAGGAACGAAACGCGTGTGTGTTTTATTTTTAGGGGTAATTTATTTTTTTTTGTTTGTCGACTTTACGGGATTTATGGTAAGCACATAAAAAATGGATCCTGTTTACGTTCCATTGAAATGGCCAAATTAAGAAAAAATATTGGCCAGTTAAATCAACTTTTCTTTTATTTTGTTTTTATTTTTGTTCGAACAAGGGCAATGAAGAAGGCATACGAATAGCCTGCGAGTTTTATCTGTAAACATAGTTTTTTTTTTTTTGTAAGGTTTATGTAGTTGCGGTCTACTTACAGATCCTTTTCGGCCGGGAAAACTAAAGAATACATCTGGACCGTTGCGATGTGGCATTTGACGAAGGACATTTAACAGTTTTGCTGAATGTCGCGGCTGTAAATGGAGAAAGCAAAAATATTTGATAGAGAAATGCAAAGGTGAAAGGAAATTCAGTGGTGGTACATACCCATTTGCCGTTTACAGCTTTCATTGTTCCGAAGAGTAGTTTCAACTCTTTTACTGTGATACTGTAGCTCGCCAGAACGCCAAGCATTTCGATAAGCAGGTCTGAAAGGTATACCTAAGTTAGTCCATAATTCATCTTGATTTGTTAAAAAAAAATTTTCAAAGTCATGCAAAAATGTTGGAGCAGTATTTTTTAAAAGCTTCTGCCATAATATTCGAGGTTGATTTGATTTGCCTCTAAGACCATCTGGTAATAGCTCCATTAAGGTCGTGAAGAGTTTTGCCTACCGTTTGCCAAGTTTTGAGTTAAGGAGAGATTTTTCCTGCGATTAGTATCGTAGATTACAAAAAGATAGCCGAGAGGTCTCGGTTAACACAATTTATGCTTAAGTTTTTTGGGCTGAAACCTGTTGAGGCTTTTATGATTTTTATATAGCTCATCAAGCTGCAGGCAAGGGTCTGCCAAGTCCGGCCTTCCGATTTTATTTGCAGGAATCTTAGTTGCGACCTACAGCTGTGTCACTGCGTAGTCAAAAAACTACTGGTTAATTTGTGGCAATTACTTTTAGGAGTACCTTTTGAAAATATGACTTTTGTTATACCAGTCAACAATTTCTAAAGCTACGATATTTATAAACTTGACCAGGAAAGCATTCAAGGCCTTAAAAACAAGGTTGTTATTAAAACTAGTCAGATAATTGGAAGTTCCGCTGGAGTACATTGTAATAAAACGTACTTCTTCGTCATACTTTTATGAGGCAATAATGGATTAAAAGTTACCAAATTGGAGTGCACCACTGTAAGAAGTTGCCTAAGGTCGCTGAGGCCCTGGTTTAGCTCGAATTGTAGATCTGCCTAAGGAGGACAACTGTACTATAGACATCAGGCACAGACATCACATCGGCTGTCAGCTGGTCGTTGGCCTTCTTCCCATTTCATTCATGAAAGTCTAGATGCTTTATATTAAAGAACTCAGTAACCATACCCCTTTTCGAAGGCCTAATGGAATCACGCCTGGGCCTCTTAGTGAAGCTCTTATTGCCATTATTACGGTCTTCAAAGTTAGTAGCTACCAAAAATCTATACCTACTTTGATTTAACATCGTACCTGTGGTCGTTATAAGTCACTGTTCGGCCGTAGGTTCAAACTGACGAGTTAAGTAATTAATTTAATAAACCAATAAGATTTACCGACAGACATTTCAAGAAAGGTTGACACCTATTAAGTTCCACTCGAGAGGAAGTTCATGCGTTCTGCCCCAATATCAACATCATCCTTCTGCTGTTTTGCACACGTCCTGCTCATACTTGTCTATATAATCCCATTCCATATTCATGTTAGTATAAAAAAAAACAAGTTCTTTAAATATTCAGTTAACAGGAGATTACATTCATCGTATGGGGCTGTGATGGTCTTATTCTCCACTCGCATATAGAGGATGCCAACCCGTACCCTCTCTGCATATATATTCGAATGCGTTCGTGATAGGAAAGGATAAAGTTTTGTTCTCATATGTTTGCGAAACGTAGGTATGTTTTTTTTTGTTTTTGTAGACCTCAACTACAGTATAGACGTGACTTGGAATCTAATACGTTGGGTGTTTTGCTAAACCAACTCTGACAGTCAGAATGGAAACTCCAGTAATGAAAATACATTTGAAACGGGGCGAAGGAAGATACATATTCATCGTCAGGGTTTGAGATATTTTGTCTGCCAGCCCTAAAGTCCTTCGCCTTTCGTTTCGCAGTGAAAATTATATAAAAGTTTTAACTTCTATGAGTGAGCGAGAGAGAGTATGGTGTGAGTGGATTTAGTTGCATCAACAAAAAGTTGAGTAAGAGAACTTTTACTCCATTTTCCCCTCGTATTATTATCAGGTAGACCTTGGATAAAGAGCGCACGTAGCAAAACGTAAAAAAAATCCAATGAACCTTTAAAATAGTTTTTAGTTGTCAGAGAGATTTATGGAAGGATGTGTCTAAAAGTTTTTTTTTCAGCAACGGGTTGACATTTTCGCTGGCAAAGAAAGAAGTGAACGGGATTACATTTAATTGTCACAAGACTTAACTCGTGTGTGGGGGGTAGTCGCTATATGATTGGAATGGATTGCAAGAAAATTGATTTAGAGGGTTGTAGTTTTTTTTTAATCGATTGGGTTAGCTTCTATTTTACGCTTTACCTCGGTCACTGGCTGAAGTGAATTGACAGCTATTTTGTAATACAAGATGAATCTGTTACATACTTTAAGTTGTTGTTATTGGCTCTTAAGTGTTAGACAGACATGCAGACCGAGCGATGAAAATGCACATTAAGGCAGCGAAAATATGTTGATAAGTCGGTTCGAGAAGAGCATACAAGCAGAGCGTGAAGAACGATTTTAAGACCAACGAACGTAAATAATAGAGAAGGTCTGGTGCACTGCGACCTTGTGGTCTATTGTGGCCCCTGCTTCAACGAAAGTTACGATGTATACAAGAAGCGACTCGAACATCTGACGAAGTCACGACAAAAACAGTATAAGGAGTTCTAGGTTAAAATAGTTTTTATAACTATAGCGTGTAGGGACACAAATTTGTCAGTCCGATATTAAAGATGCTAACAAGCCTTAAAAGGTAGAGCATTGGTAAAGGTTGCACTATATGACTTTGACTTAATTGGCGCGCCAGAACTACCGCTGTGATGCTGTCATTCTAAGAATTAAGAAAGGTTCGTACTTTGCACTCTAATAAGTAGTAACCTACTAGCGGACCACGCAATGGAAATGCGTTCCAAAGACGACGAACTTTTGCAGATGGTCCAGGAAGACTCATTTTTGTGTCACTTTCCAAGTCTCTGTCTCTACTACATTTAAGATTTAAAGTTCCCTAAAAATCACTGTCGGATCTTTAGAGGTTTTTGAGTACATGAGGATGGCTGGTCGGGGTATACAGCCATAAACAGGATTTGTAAAAAGCCCTATCGTAAAATGTGTCCGATCACTACAATAATTTGCTTTGAAAATAGAAAGCCTAAGTGTGGATACCTTAAGTAGGCAGGCATGCTATAGGTCCAGCAATATCAATATAAAATTGCCCTTTTTTAGGATTTGAAGGGCTACAGTTTGCGGCGGACCTGGCCAATTTGAAGATGGCTTTCACTTCGGGATTTGATTAGTGCTGGGCGTGACTGCTGGCGGAGTCTATCGGTAGCTCAATTTGACAAAGTCGCTTGGATTTCGTGGCTGGCCGGCTTCGCAAAAAGGGCAGGGAAAAAAGTGGGGGAAGCTTAACATACCTTGCAGTCCGTTGAATGAAAATATTCATGGGGATACGAATATCTATCTTTCTATAAGATTGCGCAGTTTAAAAAAGATCGCCAAGCCTGATAGCATTGGCCTTCATAAAGTCATTATTATTATCGCATCATCGATGGGGTTCCCACTTAAAATATGTTTGACTTATAGCATTCAATGGACTAATAAACTTATGATTTCAAATATCCCCTAATTACAAGTCAGAAACCATGCAAAAGCATTGTCTGTTGTTATCCTTGCGATTTCATTAAATCCTGAGGAGAGATGTTACCCAGGAAAGGGTATAACTTTTCGCAGTTAATTATACAACGCAGCAGATAAAGAGTGGCGACAAAAACACTCCTTTATCTATGGTTGACAAATTTTGGTAATTTCCTATAACTCATACTCAACTCAGCAAGGATAAGCACAGCACAAACCATATACCAAACGAGCAGCACACCAGAGCGCGGCGGCATCACGTCCTTTTACGATATTTCATTCATTGAGACATCGTCGACGTCGGAGATTAAAAACAGTCGTCGCTACAAAACAGCGTGTGTGGGTATGAATGTGCGTACCTATAGCGCTACCGCCCTCACGAATTTCACTGCCAGAATAAATCAATTTTATATTGCATGTGCTGCTGTGCACGCGGATATAGAGGATGTTGAAAATCGGAAGCGAATACAACATTTGTTCAATTTATATCCTGTGCCAGGATACAGAAATAAAAAAAAAAAAAAAAACCGAAAACGAAAATGGCATACCTGCGACAACTGTTTCGGAACGCTGGAGCCTTACGAGAACGTGCTCGATTAAGCCAACATCCGTGCATGCTTGAAGATTTCGTACGCTCTTCCGCAGGATCGCAATGAACACACTCCAGATTTCGGCCTGCAATGAGAGAATTACACCAAGAAAAATTATTAAAATTATGAAAATGATTGATTTGTTGTGTTTTTGTTTATTTTATCTTTACCTACAGAGAAGTAGGAATGGGCGGGTATGCATGGATCACGTTCGTAAGTATGCGCTCAGACGTTTTAATGATGTAAATATTGTTTTGAGAGGCGGAAAATGTAAAAAAAAAATTGTGTTGTATTTCGTTTGGATTTATTTGAGCAGATTTGCTTATCCTACTTTGAATGGATAATGGACTTATCGCATCGATTTTGATGAAAAACACGTTAATCGCCGCGGCATATAGTGCGTGCGGAGAATTTCTTAAGGAGGATTTAACAAGACGGGGGTTTAGAGAGAGAAAATTCGTCTCTGGATCCTATGCGAAGTAAGTGACGATAAAAAATGTATTTCCCTTAGGGTATCTACGTCATCTTCTGATGTTGGCAGGACAAGGGATTATATTGTCTTATAATTATTACTCGAATTGGATGCCGTGTCAATGTGGAGACTCTCTCTCTAGAAATTACTTCGGATGGTGTTTGCTTCGCAGAGGTATACACCACTGGAAAAGGGTGGACGGATAACGTGATGACTACTCTTAGAATGTCAGAAATGCTGATGCTACAATAATATCAGTGAACTCGCTGAGAAACAATTTCCTAAGTAAGCCCTCTTGAAATTGCTAGGGGCAGGGCACCACGAATTCCGTAAGTTTTCAGACGGATATCGACGAAACGATAGACCTTCAAAACTATCAACTAAGCAGTGGTCCCAGATTGAGGGGATTGGCGCTTTTAAGTGGAAAAGGGGAAAACGAAGGAACAAAAAAAATTAATTTAAAAAAACAAAAAACCAGACTGACTGTAAAAAAAAGAATTAAAAAGATGTGAACAAGACACATTCAAGTTCGTATACCTAACTTATTGACAAGCCTACCAAATATATGAGTATATATATGAGTATATGTGAGTACCCTTCGACTGCCAAATAGTTAGGTGTGCGAACTTGAATGTGTCTTCTTCACAGCTTTTTAATTCATTTTTTTATAGTCAGTCGGGTTTTTTGTTTCTTAAATTAATTTTTTTTTCATACGACTTTTCAGAATGCTGAAAGGTCACACAGTCTGCGTCGGAGTCGTTTGTACGGGCATGATGAATGAAAGAAAAGTATAGTTTTTACACAACTGCGTAGTTGAAATTTAATGTAGTAAATGTTAAAATTGTTTCAATTGTTAATATCTTTTTAGCCTATGACACTCCGGGGAGGAATACGAATATAATGACACCTCACTCTTCAAAATCGGTCAAGCCGTTTAGGCTACAGGGCGTCCCGTAGGAACGTACATAGGATACACGCGAAACACATAACCCTCTCTGTGTACAACCAAATGATGCCCATGATCATGTTAAGCTTTATGCTACCGAAAAATATCCATTTGAATTGGATTACTAGTTTTAACGTGATGAGAGTACAAAATGTACTGAAAAAAAATTAAAGGGACAGACAAAAATGTGTGGAAAACGATTGTATAATGTCCCGTCTATACAACTTGCCTCGGCCTCGACATTATTTTCTTGCGATGTAGAGCAGCGGTGTATAGGTTAGCTATGATTTGACTCACTTTCAGAGCCCTTAGGTGGAAGCTTCTGTCTTGGGCCGGCGGTATTATAATGCTGTTGCGAGGAATTAATGTTCCAACGACTGAGGTGTACATTTAATGCAAAAATACTTATTGGGCTGGTCTCATCTTTAATAGACCAAAAGTCCTATTAAAAGAGTTAAAAAAACAGCACTCTTGCTAGTGTATTTGGGCGAATATTTTCTCTCTTTTTATAAAACCTCAGTCTCACCTAATTGGCTCTGTCAACGAACTTAGGTGGAGTTTCTTTTCGTTTATGAGGTCTGTCGCAAGACAACTTGATACTTCTGGTGAATAGAACCAGCTCCATTTTCATCCAGTTCAAAGGACTAGTTGGCGGAAAGCTTTGCTACCTAGGCAGGCTTAGAAATTTTTTCAGGCATACGTATAAAGCCCCTTGAAATGCCATCAATGCCTGCCTTACGTACTTCACTTTGTCTTCCAACACATCAGGCAAAACATGTCAAAAGTCAAATGAACGCCCTTCTCATTCAACATCCTTCTAATTATGTCTTAATAACTCTCTGTAGCATCAACCCTATTACTGTTCCATTCGCACGCTCCACAAAGTACTTGGCTTACATCCATTCCACATATCCAACGAGATATAGCCCTTTTCAAATCCTGCCCTGCAATTAAACTGGCAACCTACAAACAGAGTCAAAGTTAAAAAGGATACGGAATCAACTCCTCAATGGAGCGCAAATGCTACTTCTTTTCCAACGCATGATGGAACCACACTGGCACTCTATTTGCACATTTATTACAGTTTAACACAAATTGCATGCGTCGAGTAAGTGCTGTGCTCTGTACTCAACTCTCCTTGGCTCCACTTAGAGCGTATGTCCTTCATGTGCAATTCACGTGAAAATATTTTGCACTCACAAGTCACAACGAAGAAGTTAGTCTCACAGAATAGACCTACTCTGCGGCACAAACTACTAGATTACTAGGTCAGTAAGCAACTGTTTTGCATCTTCTTTTTGGTTTTCGTTTTCCTTTTCTGTACATTTTGCCTTTTTGAATTTAGAAAAATCTCCCACACTGACGCACCATATCAGAGAAACAGCATCACTTTCCCTTATACCTCTGCACAGTGTTCAGCTGTACACGGCTTTTACAAGTACAAGTGTTGTAAAGTTGGGCTGTAGCCTGGAGGTTGAGTACTTGACTTGCCAGAGTCCTTTTTTCTAAATAGAATTTAAATTAATTTTTTTTTTCTCTCTATTGCCTGCCCACTCCCCGTTTTGGGCGATGTTTGTGTCTCGGTCAACTTTTTTGTATGTTTATCGTTTTGAACTTCCACTCTGCAGAGAGCATGGCCCGACACCTGAATCTTTTGACAGCGAGTCGTTGAAAAGGGGGGCTCCCTTTAGTGGATGGATGAAAGGACTGCTAATTTAGGGTAAAAGGTGAAGAGGACATTTTTTTTATACCTCTGATGGTGTACGTTTTCCACTTGCTGTTTACGGTTGGTGCGACATGAATTCAAAATTTGTTGGACTGAGGGGGTCTTATGTTTGATTTTACATTTCAGTTAAGGGTGGTCTTTTCACAGTGTTGAGTGGCGAGAGCACTGTAGCACACTTGGAGGAGTTTAAATTAATTTAGGGCTCAGTAATTACGCCCAGTTTGTCGAATTGTGTCAGCGTAAGTGGAAGTAAATGCTACACGAGTGCAGGGATCGGTGAAAGGATTCTTATTTGTAGGGGCATTTAAAATTTGCTTGCTAGAGAGAAGTGTTGCAGATACGAGTATTTCGATGATAGGTCTTTGAGTCTATAATATAGGTAAATTTAGTCTGATGAATTTTATGGCGACTATGGCGATTACCATTGAAATGGGTCCTCATCCACGGTTAAAAGAGTCCAGTCAGTTCCACAAATATCCGTCGTCGTCGCACAAACATTTTACAAAGTGCCTGAGAATCGAATTGCCAACTGTACCCATACTGGTATACTAATAATTATCTACAGCCTGTCCTTCGGCCTTTATCTATTCTATTTACTTTTCTGTGTTACATCCCTTTTTGTAATAAAAAAAATGTGGTCCCCTTCTTCTCCCAGTAGATAATGCATTTCCAATGCTATTCTGTTGTGCGCCCAACCGAGAGAATGGAATATCTGACTTAACCGCATTTCTTAGAGAAGGATATTTGCGATGCCAATCCGGTGCCAAGGAAACTACAAAAGAGATAAAGTTGTAAAATAATGGAATCACTCGGTATATCCATGTTATTATCGATATTTCCGCATTACTTCTCTTCATCCGTTCGCTTACTTATCACATTTGCATCTCAGAAGCGGATGGCGTGCTCTGGCTTAAGTGCATTTCCAGGATGGTCGCATCTTGAATAAATCATAAACCTGCCGTACCGGAACCGATACGAAATATTGCAGTTCTCCTTTCAGGGATTATTTATGCGATTTTTAATCAAAAGGAAATTTCCTTGGTTTTGTTGTGCAGAGTGTTGGCAAATATCGATATACACTGAAAGGGATATTAAAATTCTTGAAAAGTAAAAGGCACAAGTATGGTTCCGTTCCTGATGGAGCAAACCCATGAAAAAGGCAAATGAAATACGACGGAGAATGTTATACCAATACTCTGCCAGATTTTGAGTGCAGGAAACTGTAGTGGAATTTTCGTAATTTATTATTATTATAGATTGTTGATAAGAAAAATAACTTTACAATCTCTGTCTCTCTCTGTCTGCCTTTATTGGGGCTGGCTTTTGATATAAATAATGGGGAAATCGAGTTAAGTTTTACGGCGGTTCAACACCGACTTTTGGTGGGGGACAGGAAAGTTAGAAAGTTTTCCCTCAATATATGGGTATAGGTTTGTTTTTCGGTTAAGTTGAATATAGTTGGTATCTACTGCAAAAAAGAAACCGTACAACAAAGTCGATTGTCGAGCTGTGGACAGAATAGTACCAAGTTGAAATAATCTATACAATTATATTACAACTGTAGCGGGTTTGTCGGCAGTTCGCTTGAAGGCAACTGAAGGTACTTCAATGAAAGTTTTTTTGCAATGTTTCCGAAGACCTCGAGAAGGCTATAGGTTATGAAATTCATTGCCACGTCTACTTTTTTAGAGGTGATTTTGAACCTCTAAAAATGTGTTTTTTCCGACTCGATAGGCTTTACCTCGTCATTAGTCAAAATATTCTTTACCAAAAGAAAAACAAAGTGACACTCGAGGGAGCCAACACTTTCTTAGTAACGAGTAAAACCAAGAGTTACTCTAATCGGGCTTATTCCCAAAGGAAGATCTATGAACTGCTTACCCACCCACGCATGTCAACTCCTAAACGAAAAATAATTTAATATTTTCTCGAATTTGCCACACGAACTCGGTTTCAAATTCCTTCTACCGCTGGTATACCAAGAAAAAGAGTACCCCAATCAAACAAATTTGAAAAACTCTTCCAGCTTCCGAAAAAAAAGAGAAATCCAATTTGATTCTATTCCCGATGGCAATTTTCCAACCAACCAGTCGTACCTTCATGCAAGGATAACAAATGAGCGGGAGCGCTCCACCTGCCATCCGCTTTTGCCTTATGCAATATTCAAATTGCGCTCCGTTAAAAATCGTGTATAGCATCCTTGCAAAGGCGTCACGACAACGTCGAAATGACAACAGCATGCCAGGTAGTTGGCAAAAAATAAATAATAAAAACCATGTCAAGACATTTTTCGTGAACCGAATTTGCGCTGCTCTCGTTGAAACAGCAGCGCAGGCAGTCAGTAGCATAGGTAATATGGAAAAGGAAAACACTATACACGAGATGCTTTTCTTTTCGGGGCGACGCGACGACGGATTGAGGTTTAGATATTCAAATTGCTAGTACCATACGTTTCCGTGACAGTGCCAGCGGATGCAGCACCGAGTTTCCACACTTTTCCTTCATTTTCCTGTTGGCATTGTACACCTACTCATAGGTGAAATGTATGCAAATTATTATGACACAGAGGTGTTGTACACCATCTGGCATAACTAATGTCAGATTGTCAACTAGGGGGAGTTCTCGGCATACATTCTTTTTTCTCTCTCTATCTGCGTCCTTTGTTGCAGGTTTCGCTTGACGACAGGGCGTCTGCGTGTCACAACTCACACACTTGTTCCGATTTTATGGTATGTTTTGCGCCTTGGTGAATGAAAATTTCTCTGCGAAAAATTCAAAATTCAATGCATAGGTGACGAGTGACGTGTTGTTTGTTAGAGAGTTTTATGGGAGACCTGTACCCATGAATGCATACCTATAGATGGGAAAAGTTGGCTGAAGGTGGAAATTTGTTCGGTGCATGAAAGTGACAGATATTGGAATGGAGATGTATAGTAATTTTAGAGAGTGCCAGCGAAAGTAATCGAAAAGTTGTAAAGTTGATGGATAAATAGGACAACGGGGGTTACTCTGCGGGTTCCAAATTTGACAGGTTGTTTAGATATTCTTATATCTATAGAACTTGTTCTCCGTCAATCCAATTCAAGTTGACGATTATTCTACTCCCAGTTCAAAACAGCTGAAGTCGGGTTAAAACACAGAAAACTGACCCAATTTCTTGCCTCCCGTACTTTGTAAATCGAGTTCAACTACAGCTTTCCATTATGTGTCGAAATCACAGGGCTACATATTTATTTAGAAGCAAATCCTAGCAAACCGATTTTTGCCCTAAAATCAATTTCTCTTCCAACGTACCCTCACTAAATCACAGTAATCTCTGCAGCAAGTAAACACATTCCGGCCCCTCATGGCCGTTATATGTATGTGCTGCATACATAGGTCAACCCCGTTGTCCCTTGATTTAATCCCGTAACTATGGACCGACGCCACATAACTCCTGCCCATAGAGACGCACAGAAAATATTCCAAACAAAGAAAAATTTGACAAAATCCCAAATATTCCTTACACCACAAGGCTAACGCATGCCATAGGGTGAGTGGCCTTTGTTATTTGCTCTGTCAATTTGTCATTTATCCTCAATCTTGGGTACACAACCACAGCGATGATGATGTTATTGTTGCCATGACAAATATGGGCTAACAACTGCAAATGAATGTAAAAAGTAGACCCTTTGTTTGTCCAGTCCTTTACGCAAAAAAAAACACACACAAAATAACCCCTGACAGGTTATTACAAAGCTGTTATCGGCCTGCGCGCAGATATCAGCAGATTAAAGAGGAGCATCGGAATAATAATTGAAAAAATTGGATATGGCACTGTGTCATTGTCAGGAGCCTCTACATCAGAGGACTCATTTGTTGCTATAATCGCCTCACGGCATTATCAATGCTTTATGGGAAACTAATTACTTTTGTCGAATTAAGAGAGGGAATGGAAAAAGCGATGTGCGAAGGACTGACAGAAGCGAAGCTTTAACTATGGTAAACGGTATGTATGCATTTTGGTTTACCAAAGCTTGTTCTTTAATAAATAAGTTAAATGTGTCCCTCGCAAAGACGAAACAAGTTGTTTCAGCGGTTTTTGATTTTTAATTTTCTCAAAATTGACTAGGTACTCTCACATCAAATTCTATTTCCCTGTCAACTCAATTTAAAAGAAGATACGGTTGTAAGCCAAGTTACAGAGTTGTAAGTCATCTGAGAGTGCCTACAAGAACTATCCGACATGGTAGGACTGCAAATTTTGATTTCGATGTTAGTATGTTTCTCTTTTAATGTGGGAGTACAAATTAAGGATTATTAAAAGCCAAAAAAAAATAATGGTAAGTATTTTAGCTTTGAGTAGTGTAAAATGTTCAGAACTTTAACCTTTCGAATACGTTTGGTTTAAACTTAATTTTAAGACTCTGTTTTTTACAATCCCATTTCGATTAACAACAACATGCAAAAATGGACTAAAATTTTAAAAACGATAAACAAAATACACATATACTAACCACATCATTATTTTTATATTTTTAGTGACAAAGTACCTACAGTAAATTGATTTATGATCTATTTTAATTTTTTGTACGAAAAGGTCACAAACCGCTATATATTTGCTTTTTAGGAATGTGCAATGTTAATCGATTTTTATTTATCATTTTTCAGTTTGATTTTCGCAAAAATTATTTAGCAGAAAAGCCGGATACATTCAGAGACGTGCCACGGAGCGTTTTTAAAAATGGGATACATTAAGTGAATTTGTTAATGTAGACAATTTTAGAAAGAGGTTTGTACTGTCATTTCTCAGCGACTTCGTGTTCAATGTTCGGATAATAAATTCAAAGTTTAGTTAATGAAACAACTTCTTTATTGAGTGGTAGGTTTTCCTTATTTAATTTCATTTTAAAAGTCTGTACAAATCTTCTTAGATAACAACTCGAAAACGATTTTCAAAAGTAAAATTCTTTGCAGCCCTGGTCGTGTAAATTTTGTCCTTTCTCATTACCAATTCTTGGAGAATTTAAAGTTTTGCTTTAATTTAAATAAATTACTCGCCAATAAAATGAGACCAACTCCTGTGTCTGTACTACAAATTTATGTAGTGCGGTGTAGTTAGCACGTTTCAAGTTGAACGAACTTCTAAGTGAATCTGTTTGACACCTCATAAAATACAGATGCTATCAACCAACTGAAGGGTATACCTATCTATAATAAAGCATCCTTATTGATGAAATACAGTTTATTATCTAATACACAAGCACTCGGCTCATCTGCCCGTGATGGTGCTCTTATATACGAGGGGCTGGCTGCTAGGTAAAGCATTTAATTAAAACATGATAAATTTTAATGGACTAGGTAGGACCTAACGTCTATGTTGTTATGGCAGCTATGATGAAATATGTATGTAGAATACTTTTAGAGTGCATTATGGCTTAGTATCAGTTTGAGGATTTTATGAAATTAATTACCAGGGATAATAAATCTCAAATAGAGATTACTATGTGATGGTTTGAGTGAATTGTTTTGTTTGTTCATGGTTTGGCATTTAAATGACTCTTTTGTGCTGAAGTGACTGTTCAAGCTTTCTGACCCGGCATTAATCATATTAAAGCCTACTCAGGTGAGCCCAAGGACAGACTGTAAAGTCAGTCACGCTCCGATTTTCATTTGACTAGTGGGATTACTGTGCATTCTACCATGTGACATCTCATCCTTTGCAGTCAACCATAACCAGAGTGCGTACACAGTCCTACACCCTCGTCTGATAGTGAAACAAGAAATGAAGTGTCATCCATCTCCATTGCCGTAATAACACACAGATCGACTTCTTTATCAAATTTGGTACAGAGACCCTTGACTTAGCCCGGCTTAGGACATTATTTTTCGGTCGAAAAGTTATCTCGCCCTCTTCTGCACATACACCCATGATATA
This sequence comes from Cheilosia impressa, assembly GCA_948293265.1. Taxonomy (NCBI): domain Eukaryota; kingdom Metazoa; phylum Arthropoda; class Insecta; order Diptera; family Syrphidae; genus Cheilosia; species Cheilosia impressa. The sequence continues at coordinate 41,440,661 of OX411882.1, read as the reverse complement.
CGAGTATATGAGCCCTATATGGGTGTCTGAATATAGAGAAGAGAGAAGTTCTTCGTGCAGCATGATATTTTTTTCTTGTCTCGTTTCGCAATAAATTCGATTTGGTCTCCGGTGCCTGTAAGATGATATTTTTACAATGTAGACTCGAGAAAGTCCTTCTCGTCGATTCTGAGCGGGAAGAAGTTTGCCGCTTGTTTTTCTGTTTTTCTATATACATCCTTTGCCATCGCCCCATGGGAGAAACGTGATATTCTATGAGGTTCTTTTTTGTTGCTGCTTCTGAACAGCCACTGTACATTCCCTGGCAATGACTCATGACTCCTTTGACACCACTCACTTAAATTGGATAATTATTTTATCATTTTATTGGAGGAGATATACGCAGTAACAGGGCTAATGGGAAATTCAATCAGTGTCAGTGCTAAAAGGATGGGTGGATGACAATCCGGATTAATTTGCTCGATAATGTGAGGAAACTAATGAGGAAAGATTGTTTGCCAGAGGATGTGGTTTCGTGGAATAAAATTCCGCACTAACTCGATAAACGGTGACAAGCTTTGCGTACTTATCCAGTTACGTAGCTTCGAAGTTTTACCGAAATTCTTGGATTTGATTATAGGTACTCAAGTCTTGCAGGTTGTTATATGAATTACCGCGGCAGTTTGCGAGAGGGAAGTGGTGTTTGAAGAAGGTTACCCACGTGTTGTTGTTGTTGTTTCTATCCATTTAAAATGATCAACAAGTTGGTGGTTCGAATGTATAGTGTCTTAGTAGATCATACTTGTGTAATACGTTTTCATTCGAATATTTATGACGGCTACAGCTGTGTTGCATGTTCGTAAAATTTCGTAGACCAGAGGAGCTGAGAATTACTTACTACCCGCTTCTGATTAGTTACCTATGACTCAGCTTTATGTTCGATTTCGAAATGTAGATTAGAAGAGATGAAAGGTTTTCTTGGGATGGCAATGACAATGCTATGGTGTCTCGACCCTTGTGATACTTTTAAAACCCTAAACAATCTAACCTTACCTAGGATTGAGTAGAAATTCCCGTAAGTCTTGCGTGCACTTCTAAATCCGCACTATTAAGCTGTGATGAATAGATGATGCGTGCATACCGGTCTGCAATTTAATGTCAGTACGAGGAGACAAATTGACCTCCCATATGCTTTTAAAGAGTTTCAACTATACCCCTGTTGTGGACTAGTTTGTGAACTAATTGTAAAACGATGTCTTCCTCTGTCTCTGAGGTAGAACCAAAACCTTGCCAAGCATATGCCCATACGTTTCTCGTACGCTTGGCAGTTTTTTTTTAAGATTTTCGATAAGCTGAACAACACTGTTAACCTATAAGCTTCGGCATCGCTCCACACTTTAAACTGAACCTAACGTAACAAAAAGAATCTTGCCCGTAAAACGTCCAAAGAGGTTTTCATCCGCTTTCGATACGTCCATGATTCTTCACGATACAGCCAAACCAGAAATTTGGAGTCCTGTATAATATTTCCTTGGATGTAAGACATACGGTTTAAAAACAAATTAAAACATCAAGGACGATAATGCAATGCCGGTCATGTGTGGTAAAAAATGAGCAAAGCACACAGAATCATTGGCAATTCCACCACAAATCTTGTCCTTTAACTTCAAGGTTTCATGCTGTACAACATTTATTCAACGACCTTCATAGGAATAAATCAAGAGCGCTCAAAGCATGGGACAAGTCGACAAGTCGATGTGCTTTGTAGCTCATAATGACTTATTTTGCCAATGTGATCGTCTATTTTGAGATGTAAAACTTATCTTTAGCTACTCTATAATAAATTGTTCTCAACCCCTCTCTACGAATGCCAAATGCCAACTGAAAATTGTCATCCAATCCGAGATAGAGGCCAAACAAAGTAAACGACGAACATAAAAAAAACTCCTTATATTTGAAGGCATGTTGCAGTGCATCCACCTTTAGATTTAACATGACGATCGTTTTACTTGTATGCAACACCAACTTAAATGACGACCCATTTAAGGCGCACACACAATTTGATCATCTTCTTCCATGAGTTCAATGTTAGTCAACCTGCAGCTCCTACCTTAACACACTCAACCCAAAGCATACAAAATTTTAATGGCTTGTAAAAACTAGCAGCAAACAAACAAAAGCCTTGATTAGAGCTTGATCCATTAGCCTGACACGGCAGTATATATGTACATATACAATGCGTTTCCATGTGATGCAGAATGCATAATGATACAATTGCAGAATGCACCGAATCAACAACATCAAATGAGATGGGATTCTCACTGCCAGTGAGACCCAGAGCTTGTCATTTTCGTTGCCACTTTATGGCTATACACATCCACTCGGGAGCATATCCATTCACATGCACAACGGGACAAACAAGGCACGCTGTATGTACCTACATCAAAACTGTGAATAATAAAAATAAGGAAATTCGACGAGGAAAATTGGTATTTCCACTTAAAATGATAATTCAAAGGAGGCAATGACGAGGACGAGGAGCCCCAAACAACAGAAGTATGGATGCGATGATGATGATCTCTGAATTGCTATTCAGTGACAACTATACTGGCATGACACTGATGCTACAAGACAGTGACAACTGTTTCGCATGTGTATATTCATCACGAATAAAATTGAGTGGTTTCCTGTGGAGCTCCATACACCTTGGCAATTTGAATTGAAATTAGAAAGCAATTTATGCAAATGGTTTCCGTTCTCCGTTTTTCGTCCTTTCATTATTTTCCACTGAAAAATGTGCCTGGCGAAAAGTAGTGCTAGGGTTAATCGAATTCCCAAGTGCATCTGTGTGATGAATTAGAGTGCCGGTTTTGTGGCTTGTGAGTCTGTGAATCCATTTTAACTGCAATCAAAAAGAAATCATCACACACTGTCACTGCTCTGCTCTGGTGTCAACACTAATTCATGAGTTCATTCATCGCGTATCCCTTTCATCGTGGGTACTCGTATGATGTTGGCGCGCTGCGATGACAAATGGAAATTTCCGCGGTTTGATTAGTTTAGCTTCGAGAGTGCGGACTACTCTGCAATTCCATTATGATCAGGACATGATGCGGATACGAAGTGAAATTTTCTGATTGAAAAGTACATTTTCGAATTGTTTGCAGTTGGGTTTTTTTTTCTGTATATACAAATTCCATCTGTCACTGAACCTTTTAATGCGCAATAAATACTGCATGTTCGTTAGGCTTTAAAGCAAATGCAAACATGCTCTACCAAAGAACTTTCTCCAATTGAGGAAAGAACCGATTGACTATTGGGTACTTTACTTGAACCGTCTTATCTGAAACAATAAATTGCTATGAGTCTTAAAAATAAATACACGCAGTCCTTTAATATTAATATGCTTTGCCGAAGCCACACGTGCCGGAACAAAATTGCTCGTCTGCGTAAATTCAAACGTAATACTCTAAGCAAAGGCGTTAAACAACCCGCCACAATGTGCCTACTTCTTTCCTGTACTTCATCATACGACTTGTCTCTCGGATGATCGATTTTGTTAGAAAATAACTCCATCGTCATAAGTAATCCTTTCACCCAAAAGCAAAATCCAATAAGAGTTGAAAAACGCCCCCAACAATGCAAGTACAAAATGGTAGCAGGTACGGAGAACAAGGTGGAGTGATACCATGGCGGCGTCACATCCTTCTTAACTCATCGCAGTACTTAAACAAATGTATTCCATTATCCTTCGAACTGGATATGACTGCATACCACCCCGTACCCATCATGTGCCGGTGTGCTGTTGGCTGCTTTCAGAGTGTCCCCCATAATCGTGATCGGCAAGGATATGTGGCGGGGAATACTTAATCACAAACAATTCATTAGTTAACTTACTACATCAACCCGTTTACGGTTTGGTACTAACTTTTGCATCCCTTTTTCTTCCTTTTTTTTGTATACCAAAGGATGTCAGGATTTATTGCGGTACAAGTAATTTGTAGTGCGTATCCTTTGATTTTTATTTTATTGCCAACCACCCCAAGTGCAAACAGAAAAGGAGTAAATTCCACTTCGACATTCGACTCTGCTACATATTATGCCCGTTGACAAGGGATAATGGACAAGACGAGTCCTTGTATTTATATACTGAAGGGTTGTGTGTTCTTCTTCATAAATTTTATGTAAATATGCGGTGATATTTAAATATTTATGCGCGATATGGGCGAAGGCTTTCAGCTCGGACGCAGTTTATAGAGCACTGCGTTGTGGTGAATGTTGTGAATCCGTATGGCCATCAAACAAAGTAAGTGATCCTTGTAGCCATTTAAAAAAGAAAGCGAATAAAATTCGGATGCTTCACATTCTTCAGGCCGTCATCGACCGCGCGCAGCGGGTGGTGTACCGTATACCACCTATTTCTATAGACGGAGTTGCTGAAATCGCTTTTGATATCCTGATCGGAATCGTTAATGAAGTGTGGTGTGTTGTTTGGGAGCGGCTGCCATAGTTGGGAAGTCGTAAAGCATTTAATATCCTTTCGTGATGTAACACCAAAGGTGGAAAGATGTTTCTGTTGGAAAGGCGTTTTCAAAAGAGGGAAAAACGGATTTATGGTATATCAACTGGATGAGAATTTGTGCTGATTTAGGTTTAGGTGCATTACCAAGTGAATTTAGCGTGAAGACTTCCTCGTCACGGATGATACTTAGGTACTTTGTGGCGCAAAGACAATGAAGTGGAAGACGCTAGGTAAAGGCAGTTAAACGACTTCAAGTGTCTGAAATAAAACAACTTGAAGATCGATGATGTTCGATGTGGATACGTTTAAAAACGGTTGTTTTGGGATTTTGTATGGGAGCGGTTCGAAATGTTACTCTTAAAATTCAGCTTTATAAACTTAAAGCAAACAAATTCTGCTTATTCTGCTATCAAATATACACAAAAAAAAATTTTAAGTTAGCGAAAGAAAAATAAAATCTAAATAAAAAATTAATTAAATATTAAAAAATAAACTTTACCTGCGTTTATTTAAAAAAATGCGAAATTTAATTAAAAAAATAACAAACATTTCAATAACGAAATAAATTTTGTGCTCATCACGTTTACAGCCATTTTTGGTTCCTTCGAAGACAGTCATTTTGACACAATATTATTGTTCACTTGCTTGCATAACAATTTCACAAATGTGTGTATTCAATGTGTCCCCAAAGATTTATAGATAGTTACTATGTCCGTTTATTGATGGATTTTTTTGTCTGGTCATTATACCTTTCCTTCCTACACACCGCATACGCCGCTCCAGGCTTCTAGGCTTCGATAAAGTTTGTTCAAAGTTGTACCTCTTACTAATTATTGACATGCCACAAGAGCATATATGTATAAAAAAAAAAAAAAACATGACACACAAGCACAAGTTTGTTGAACGAAAATGAATCCACAAATATTCGCCGAACGTGCAACTGCATGAAATCCTTCAAAAGAGTACTTTCTTAGGAAACTTTCTGTTGAAAGCGAATTTTTCCAGATGAAAACTGTTTCCCCACAGAAGTACCACTTGAAGTTAAAGAGGGTTTCTTTCCATTTTGTAAGACAGAAAGTCCTCTGTAGGAGAGATTGTTACCAGAAGTTGGTTTAAATTTTTGTGTGTGAATAGATTTGTTTAATTGCTGTTTCTAAGTTTCACCTGAAGTTTAATATTTCGGTCCTGTGCTTTAAAATTGACTTCATTTTATCGCGATCATCACCACGTCATCAAATATTTTTATTCACCGCGTAAGGGGCATCGGCTGTAATAAGTCACTTTCAGTTTTCATATTATGGTGGCAAATTTTTGCCATGTTTGGGTCGCTTTTTTAATACCGTTGATCATCGACTTGTTCTTGGCCTTCTAATGCACCATTCCATCTGACGTTGCTTTTTGGTTTTCTAAGTGCGTAAGCAGTCCAGCGCTATTTCCAAGGGCTTTTCCCGACATCAAACCAATATCGACTCGTTTAGTGCCACGATCCCTGGATTGGTTGGACAAAATTTGTGGCTTACAATCTGTACGACAGCTATTGATAAAAGCCTGCATTATTCTCGCGATGTTTCTAGGTTTCACAATACCATTGGCATACCCAAGCATGGAGTTTACTTTGACTTTTAATAGTCGCAGATATTGTGTTAGGATTTCAAAGAGCTTAGTTCTGATCAGTTGGATTTTCCATTTCCACTGCTCGGTGCGTGGGGGAAATTGTATTCTGTTTTTTCCACACGCTTTCCATTAGAAACTCCTTCTGTATGCATCCCAAAAAAATAAAACACCCATACACACCCGGTCCCGACCAATTTCGAGTGATGATTTACCCTCACAACAATATGAAGACATTTTCAAACTATACCACCCGACACAACCGAAACTTTTCTCAACCGCTCAACTTAATTTTCACGGAGGACGACGCCATGACACGCACATCCCTCAGGAAACAAATCTACATCTATGTTCGAATAAACCATTCTCACATCATTCTGTACACTGTATCATTGTTCCGTATATATATGTTTTGCCAAGCCACCGAAAGCACAAGTTCTTGTCAAATAAGACACGAAATATATACAAATCTCTCTTGTAAAGTTAATAATGACACAGACGATGATGGGCTTACCTAACTTTGAGTGGAGTTTCAGATGGCTTTAGGCGAAAACTTTAATCCAAATAAAATTCCCAAAATGTTGTCGGAGAAAGTTTCGCATTCACATGTTTCGTTTTTTTTACGGTTGCATCATGTAAATGATGGTAAAATGATGAAATGTATTTTTTGTTTGCTTTTTAAATTGCTGAGGATTTTCTTGGTTGTTTAATGAATCGCTTCACAGATCGATAGTGTAGATGCTGTTCGTAACAATTGAAGTGGCCGATGAAGAGGAAGGTTTCCCTAATTGGAGTGCATACACCCCCACACAGACACATTCGTGATTTCTTACGGTCAATTTGAATTTCAAATGAAATGTGAGGTGGACAATGTAAATATTCCACCACCGTTTTGAGGGAAAATTCAATATATGTATGCACCATGACTTGCTACATGTTCCATGTTCATCAATATTTAATTGGGAAGGGCGTTGATGTGCGTGACTTACCTGAAGATTGGGCGGACAATGGTCCAATAGTTCTAACATGTGTTTGATATTTTGTGCATCTTGTATCACAAAATTAAGTTCCATATCAAATTCACCGCCCACCAGCTGTAAAGAGAACAAAAAATATGACGTTAGAAGAATTATTATAAATGGTTGCTTATAAGGAATCTATATATTATTCGAGGGACTATTTACAAAAAAATAGTCGCAACAGTGCTACATAAATATTTTGCCATTTCATACTGTGGTTAAAGTTTAGTTGATACACAAAGCACATTAATATGATTTTTTTCATAACAACGCAAAACATTTGCAGGCTTTAAATGGGATCCACCGAATCAATTGAAACAAAGGCACAATCTACAAATACCCTATGGAGTATTGGCTCTGGTTTCTTGTTTTAAGACCAAAACCCTTCTGCTTTTGGAATATCTATTAGTATCTTTGAAGCCAATATCGCAGTTGGTTATCGATTAATTCTAAATTAAACATGGCTTCCATGAGAAGCCAGCAGGGCAAGGTATACCTACATATTCGATGAGATTTAGAGTGGGCAGATCATTGACCTAAATGACTTCTCACAAAGTAGGCTGTCGGCTTATGTGCTTGTCCACACCAAAGGTAATTGTATCATGTCTCTGGCCTTTGTTCAATAGCATTCTCTCTGTCTTATGTTCTGTGAGGTCTAGCAACTTCCCGCCAGCACTTCCGCCACAATTGGCACTTGGATTTCTGAACTAAAGCTTTTCTTTCTGGTTTCTTATTGTTTCAAGTCAGCCTATGATTTTGTCGTGTTTGCAATATTTGAAAAATCGGTAGTTACTGTCGCCATATTGAATGCAGCGAGTATCGCAGTCTTGGGTGTTGCATATGTATATTTGTAATTTATCTAGCGTAGGTTTAGAAGGAATTGAAGCCGGGTAAAGCTTCAATTACTGATCGTTTCATTAGACAAAAATGTAATTTTGCTGGTATGTTCCACATTCGGCGGTAAATTCCTATTAATAACACACGATCGCAATTTCTCGCCAGTCGATGCGCAAACAATTCCCAATGAGAGGCAACTGTGAGCTTACATTTAAACTATATGTTTGTTTGGGAAAATTGCATGTTCTGTGGACGATCGACAATGGAGCAACATTTTGTTTTGGCATTTTTAGCAATCGGAACTCATCAAAAGACTTGCAAATTTCCAATTTTTCCAAACGGGCAAATGTTTCTTTTTAAAAAATGTAAACTTTCCAAATGCCTTTTTAAAAAAAAATTAAAATCTGCAATGAAAACTCAATGTTGCTTCATGCAGGACCCTTTCCTTTTTTTCCATAACCTTACGGACTGTGACTGTGTGAGTTTTAAAATTGACATCAAAAGGATGTTCGAATCTTTATACAGAATTATATTTTACGAGTAGGTATGTAGGTACATATACAAATTGTAAATATGACTTCAATTGCACAGCCAACTTAACCTGGTCAACAATTTAATCTCGGCTCCCAGTGCTAGGATTACACTTTCAAGCAGGAAGGGATATTGTTTATGATTATCACGTCGGAAATCCAAGCGCCAAGTTTGAGAAAACAGACAACAAACCGGGTAACCTCCTTTCTTTCTTTTAAAGCAAATTCTAAAACAGGATGCATTAACCCAAATATGGATATAACAAAAAAACATTAACAGTGCGTTCTGCTTCCCGAATGATATCACTGCGCCGGTAGCATGTACCTATCCTCCTGTTACAACATCCGATTAGTGCCAAGGTCCGCTGCAATTCACCTATCCTTCCTCGTGTTCATTCGAAATCCTTATTTTTATGCTCTGCTTAACACTGCGTTGTCCTTATAGAAGTCATTAACTGCACATCCAAATGCACTGAGCATTAGAAACACTTTTTCCTATTGTTTTTTATTGCTGCAAATGGTATCACCAACTGTAGGTTTGCTTTTCGTTAAAGGACTTTATACTTAGTTTTGTTCACTTATGGTATAAAACAAGTTCCACCCAATAGATATACAAAATATTCAATGAATGACGCTTGGCTAGTCAAGGCAGACTTACCATGTGACGAGTGCCCTTGTCATTTCATTTGTGCTTCTTTTCGCCGCTCATTCATTAAAGTCATAAAGAAATTGCGCTACATTATCTCGCCGGGGAGGTCGGGCATAATCCATTCTCACCCCTACATTTGTGCAGACAATCTTCACAAACATTCATCTTAGTCGACCCTGAAGCGAACGATATACAGTGTATGTTGGTCGGTCGCCTGGGCCCCCCTTGCCCCTAATATGAAAAAATTGAAAAGCGATGTGGTAGCGAAAAATAAATTATCCGACGCCAGTCATCCTGGCGGTGTCTGGGTTTTTAGAAACAACACCCAAGACCACCTATCATAAAACCAGCCACCACCCATATTCGCATGCCGAAGAAGCGCCGAAGTATAAGAGACCTTCATAAGAAGACATCACCCCAAGCAGCAAAATACAACAAATAATAAACGCAGACGACGACATAGTGTGTACGAAGGGCGAACTGTGATTGTCTGTAAACCTTAAGGATATTTTATATCGTATAGCCAACGTTGTCTTTCATCATCGCTGTGCGCTCCGAAGGAGAAAGGATAAACATTCAAAGATATATACACACAAATGTATAGATATATGGCATCTTGTCTTGTCTTGTCTGCACTGTGGTTTTTCTTATACAGTCATCTGCCTCTTGCCTACTCCCTGTGTGGAGGTCCTAGACCGTCACAACTGATGTTATCCTTCTTAAAAGTGTAATGCCATTCGTTTTGTCTTTTTTTTTTTTTGTTATATAGCACACACATATATATTTTGTGGCATGGAATTTTAAAAGTCCTCACAGGCTGACGATCTGATGGATAGGATAAAAAAAACCTACGATAATAAAGCAGGCAAAATGCCATCTAGGAAAGCTACGTGCACTCTCAGGAAATACGGACAGGCCTGTGTTTAAGTTAAAGGTAAAAAATCCTCAAGTCACAAAATGAAGTTAAAAACCCAAATTACTTTCTATAATAGGATTATACCGGAGGTATGGTCAAGGACGAAATAATCTCCTAGGCTAGGGTGGATGTCAAGTATCAGCTTCCTTTTTCTAGTAAAACATGCTTTGATGAAGGAATGGCATTTTAGTTTACATTTACTTCAAAGTCGAGGTGTGTTTCCATTAAAAAGGCGGACGAGTTCTTTGTATGTATTATATTTATAAAAGATGTCCTACCGTTTCTACGCAAACACGAATTGATTGAAATTAGGTTACGAAATTGAGGGTATTTACTTTCTTCTAAGCCGCTTATCTGTTGGGTTTAAACTTTACCTGAGCGGTTTGAATTCCTTGTACGTAGTTAATAATAAAAAGGATGACAAATGAAATGTGCTATAGTTACCTACTTATTTTTATTGATTTCCATTATATCGTACAAAAGCGTATGTGAATTTTAATTTCAAGTCAAACTCAACGTCTATGACAAAACACGTTCTCATACAAATTTTTTGGGAGTGTAAAGCCAATCGCCCACGAATCTCGCCAAAGTCACCAAAAATGATGGGGGATATCATATATTTATGTGCCTGCTAATATGACTGTCGGGTAGTCAAAAATTGCAAATTGAAAATTCTTGGTAGCTGTACAGGAGATCCCGAGGCAGTCAATTCCCTGCCGAGCACAAAAAGTCGGTCTTTCGCAAAATTGCGTGTGGACTTGGGCCTACATCCGTACAAGCTCCAACTGATCCAGGAGCTCTAAGATAATTACCATGAGTTGGCTTCGGAGCGTTCGTAACAGGAGTCCAATTTTGACCGAAAAATCATCTGTAGGCGCTTTTCGGATAATTGGCAGTCAAAATTGTCATATATGGGTCGACGCAGATTGCCGATTTAAGGCCGGCTACTTTATTTGTCCGTACTATTTTAAATATTACATTAGTAAGGCCATCCCCATCAACGGCGAGCAACAAAAAACGATGCTAGCCGATTTCATGTGACCCAAATTCCAGCAGGACGTGGCTCTGTACCATACATCATCAGACGCCGCGATGCACATTCTGCATAAGCGATTTGAGGGTGTGGATGACTTGAATTAACTACCAAGATCGTGAGATTTGACCCCGCTAGACTTTTTCCCACCACCCTTCTTGTTCGGCAACAAAATCCCTCAAAATCTCTTTCAACATCAACATTTCTTTAAGCCCGGTGGTGGCCATTCTTTGTATAAAAAAAAATCACAGATTCAATCTATTATCCCTACTTAAATAATCCAGTTTCAGTTGCCTCTCAAGCGACAACAACATTTCACTGACAGAGTAGATTAATCTTACTCCATAGCTCTTTTTTTAAGTTTTTTTTGCAAACTCCTTCCAACATTTTTTTTCGAAAATACATTGAAGGACTTGTTTTTGATCACATTATGATCTAAAAAAAGAGAAAGAAATCCCTCCTCATACTCGTATACAATCGCAGAGATTCTCTTTCAACTTAATAGATGCCAACGGATGCATCAGCTACTGATAAAACAACAAATTTTATTTCATTCTTCAAAAAGAGGGTTTTTTTTCTGCCCTAGTTAAAGTTTAAAAGAAAGTTTTTCTCCTTTGTTGTTGGCGGACGAACGAGTGGTCATTTTTGTTCCGGTTTTTTGATTGGACAATCACAAAAAATGAACGCAAGACAAATTGCACAATGTCTGTTATTTTTTGAACCAGAGTTGAGTCCTTGGCTATTACAATAAGTTTGTTTCCATTTCTTTGGCTTTTGTTTGTGAACTTTCTTTTTTAAATCACATCAACTACCCGACTCGTGTCCTAAGAGACTTTTATTTTTGTCTAGTCCTGGTGGATTACTTTATTTGATTTGAAAGTATTTCTGCACTTAAGTTGAAGGATTTTCATTCTTCGTAGAAAAGTTAAAACGTTTTTTCTGCTTGAGTCTTAAGATTGTGATAAACTAATTAATTTGGTACGAAGAGCTAAAATAAACTTTAACCCCTAAAGTTAAATGGTCAAATACAGTGGCAGATACCATTTGGGTCCCGATCGGTGCATGGATGTCTTTTAATGGTATTGATGATTCTATTTGATTTTATTTGGATAGCAAGTTGAGGAAGATTTTCAAAAGAACATCTATTGTTTTTTTATGTTTGTATTTGAAATGGTAGCTTTATTAAGCCGATATCCTTTTGGGGAATATGGTTTCTAGATGAATAAACGTATTTACGTTTCATTTGTCTGGCTGTCTAGACAGGGACTAACTTTAGTTTTTTTTGGAGATTGCTACGAGCCAAATGTGTGGATCTTTTTCTTTTTTGCTACAACATATGTATTCTTTAAGTACTAATTTATTTTTTTTGTTCAGTTGGCTTAAGAGAGATCTGAGTCGAGGGATTTTTGAATAGGGTGTACATTTTTTTAAGTCTTTTCAAAATCAATTCTGGCCAGGTTTTACATATGTTGAGGCTTTTTTGATACAAGCTTTATTTATATATATTTATTTACTTATTTCGTCTTACAAGTTTATCTTATTTTAGACTACTTCTAATATCAATACAGAAGTTCATATTTTATACATACATATTTAATCATTAGATTACAGTGAATTCATTATAGCAGTTTTACAAAGTATTCTACTCATATTGAAGTCAATTGAATTATTATATAAATTATAATTGACACAAGCTTTAGTTATGGGATCATTTTGACCATAATTAGTTCTGTGCCGAGAAACATAAAAAAAATACAATTCTCTAGGCCGAAGAATGCGAAAAGGAGTGTATATACTAAACAATGATAATAAAAGCGAACAATCAATATGAGCGGTAATTACATCATGTGCAAAAAGTACTGAGTAATAGGTTCTTCTTTTTGCCAGAGGTTTCAAACTCATAAGCGCACATCTTGCTTCATAAGGAGGAATATCATTATTCCAGTTTATTTTTCTGAGAGCATATTTTGTGAATCGCTTCTGAATTTTTTCAATCCGAGCTTCAGCATTGTGGTAGTAGGGATTCCAAACAACGCAACCATATTCTAATATAGAACGAATTAATGAATTAAAAAGTGATTTAAGAGTGTAGGGATCGTTAAAGTCTTTAGAATTTCGACACAGAAAACCCAGCATACAATTAGCCTTGCTTATTATGTAATCTATGTGTAACGCAAAGTGTAATTCAGGATCAAATATAACACCTAGATCTTTTTGATCAGTAACTCTTTTAAGTAAATTTCCTTGTATACTATAATCAAATATGAACGGAGATTTGATTCTATTGAAAGTCATAACAGAGCATTTTGTTATGTTAAAATATAACCCATTCATAGTACACCAGGCATTAACTTGGTTAAGATCTGTTTGCAATTGAATCGCATCAGAAAGCGAGTTAACAGATTTAAATATTTTTAAATCATCAGCATATAAAAGGGAATTGGATTCAGATATAAAAGATGGTAAGTCGTTTATGAAAAGAAGGAAGAGGAGCGGACCAATATGGCTTCCCTGGGGGACACCTGAGAAATTTAAAATTTCATTAGACAAAGCGGATCCTATCTTAACATATTGTTTCCGATTTTGCAGATAACTTCCGATCCAATTTAAAATACTAGAATGGAATCCAAACATCTCAAGTTTCTTTAACAGAACATTGTGTTGGACCCTGTCAAAAGCCTTCGAAAAATCTGTATAAATACAATCAACCTGGTGACGATTTTCAATTTTATGAAGACAGTAATTAGTGAAAATCACTAAGTTGGTAGTAGTTGATCTACCAGACACAAAACCGTGCTGATTTTGCGAGATTTGATTACACACAGAGGCATATATCCGTTTCTTCACAACAGCTTCAAATATTTTCGGAACTAGTTGCAATTTAGCTATGGGTCTGTAATTGTCAATAATTCTTTTAGACCCAGATTTATGAATTGGAGTTATAAAAGAATGCTTCCAGCAATCAAGAAAAATACCTGCCTTTAGAGACTTGTTAAATATAATCTGAAGCGGTTGAACTAAACTACATTTGCATGCCTTAAAAAACAAGGGGGGGAAGTTGTCAGGCGCAATACTCGTACTCGAATCAAGCGATGATAATTCAAGAAGAATATCATCCTCAGTAAGAGAAATAGAGCCTATGTTAGTGATACGATCACAATTGGGTAATGAACTACAATCAATTACCTCATTCACGAAATTTGATTGGAAAAATGATGCAAACATGTTACATATTTCACTAAGATTATCACTATTGACTCCGTTATACGACATAATTGATGGTATACCAATTGATTTTCGCTTTGTGTTTATAAATGACCAAAAGGCTTTAGCATCACGTTTAATGCTAGTTTCCATTGATGAAACGTATTGCTTATAAACAAATTTCTTTAAAAATTCATACTCCTTTCGCAGCCGCAAAAAATCATTGCGCGCATTTAAATTTAATTTACTCAGCTTATAGGCTTTATTCATAGCATTCTTCAGTCTCGATAAACTGTTGTTATACCAAAGAGGTTTATTAGAACAGATTATTCGTTTAGTCGGCACTAATGTAGAAATCGTATTATCAATTATTTTTCTAAATTCTGTAAAAGCAGTGTTTAAATTAGCAGAGCCAAGACTGCTTTGCCAGTTAATAGAGCATAAAAAACTGTTTATAGCATTATAATCTGCTTTAGCGAAATCCAACTTATCACTTTTAATACCAACAAACAATGATTTTAAAACCGACAAGTCAAATGAAACTTCCAACGCATCATGGAAAATACTATTATTCAGTAATGGAAAATCAACTCGGCTTACAGAAGCTTCGATCTCTTCGTTTATAAAAATTAAATGTAACACATTACCAATAGCGTTGGGAAATCCATTCAATTGACGGAAATTCGTGGCAAGCATTGTGTCAATTACTTGAATTTCCTTCTCTTTTGAGACATTAAATGGAAGAACATATTTGTTATTATCAGAAAAAACCCAATCAACATCAGTTAAATTAAAATCACCTAATACAATTGCATATGATGATCTATCTAAGCAGTTAACAATATTAGTTATATTTTTAATATGAGCTATGTAAATTCTATTATCTGCATTCGGAGGTATATAAGAAACGAAAAAATATACATGAATTAGATCAGCATATCCAGACAAATAGAAATCTACGCGCACACAAATTTGTTCAATCAGACCAGAAGAATCAGATAATGGAATTTCAATACTCTTGTAACACTTTCGAACAGCAAATAATACACCACCGCCTCTTTCAAAGCCAGTTTGAATAGAACATCTATCGTTCCGGTACACCTCAAAGTTGTTTGAATTCTGCTGAAGGATCAAAATGTCCCCGAACTAATTAATTGACAAACTTGGGGAAATTCTTTATCCTCACAGCAAGCACTGAGTGGAGTACCTACCTAGCGACCATAATAATGCAAAAGGTATGAATCCGCTCCTATAAACCACAAGTCTTGATAACATTTTAGTGCAATTTGCTTAATGAATTTATAATTAGAATAGAAGAAAAAAACGAAACAGTATAATTCACAAAGTTTGTGTTAACAACTTTGTGTACACTTCACTGCGGGCAATGTTTCCGTTAGAAACTAAATTAAACTAACACCGCAACAGGGAGACAGAGTATAAAAATAATTCAAGAATCAGATCACCAGCTAAAGAGGCACGAACCCACATTCACCCCACAGTTCACACTAACTGCGAGCGAAAAATAACATTCTGCAAGCATCCCCGCTTACTTGAGTATGACTGAAGTTCCACTGAGCAATGTGGAAAGAAGGAAAAGAAAAACAACACAAACCATGTATCTAGGCCATCATCATCATCCCCATCATCACCGTCAACGTCGTCATGGTTTCCATTTTTATCCTTCGCTTTTACTGAGAGCTGCAGCCTCAAGTGGACACAAAGTTCCACTGGCAGATCTGTGGCACGCACATGTTAGACAAAGTACTCCCACAAGAAAGTGCCGCACAAAGTTTTAATGAAACCTTTAAGGAGGCAACACAGGAACAGGATCCTTTTTCTTCCCCCAACTAATTATCATGCGAACTTTGGACGTGACCACGGGTTTTATTTTATAATTTTTTACTTCGTTCTGACAGAGAGCGAAATGTTTAGTTTGTGCTACCCAGTGTTATGCGTACAAAGTGAATTTTTTTCTTGCATAATGTCCAAGGATATCCCCAGGAGAGTAAACTAAACGTGACGGACAAAGTATTTTACATAGGGATTTCACTCGTCATCTGTGGGGTACGTGTGTAGTGTAATTAACATAAAGTAATTATGAAAGTACATCAAAATTTAGGTGACTCTTTTGAAATTAGTTAACGGATAAAGCGGAGACGCGCTGTGTAGATCTACTATGCTGTGCGGGAAAAATACAAATAACTGGGACAGGAAAGATTATGGTTTGCAACAGAATATCATCTTCCCCAGTGATGTGTGCGGGGTGCTGGACAAAGCCCACAATAGATGGACCGTTGGGAGGACGTTATGTAATTAGAATTACGTTGAGAGGGAAAAATGGTGAATGAATTTTTAATATAGGTCAAATTCACACAAAGCGGTAATGGGATTGGGGTTAATAGGGACGACAGAGATTCAGCCATTGTGGAGAAATGTAAGTGGTTTGGATAATATTTCTAAATCAGATTTGATGTAAATTCGACTGCGTGATGGCGACAGCACATACAAGTTTTATGATTATGTAGGTAGGTACTAAGAGTTAATGCAAAATGGTCTAGTGCACAGTGGTTAGTTAGCAAAGGCTGTAAGATTTTTGTTTTCAGAACAATTAAGATATAATTTAAAGGAAAGGAGATAATAAAACGATATTATCAAACAATGAAAGTAAAGTTGAAGTACCTCGCTGGTAACGATAATAAATTATATAAAAGAAAAATATTATATATTTGGCGCAACAGGTCCATATGGACCCAACTCCTAGCTTCTCTCAATAGTTCATTTTTAGGGCGAATAGAAGGTATTTCATATTTTATGTCGAGTCCAATCGGCTAATTGAAACGCTCTTTCATGACAGTTATACTCTCGGATGTTTGCAGACGTTCGCGAGAGGTGGCGCAGTGGAAAAAACATAAAGATGATTTTTGTGTTTACCTGGGGATCGATCCAGGGACCCATGGCTTTGTAGTCCAAAAAGTATTTTCTCCTCGTATAAATGGTTAAAAGGTTAGTATGGGGTATTTAATGAGACGCAGGGACATAAGTCCACCAGACATTCCATTATCAAAATTTTGTTACGGATGTATGTCCTACAGACATAAGTCCATAAAATCCATTTATGGAGTTATGTCCCTTTTAACATGATTCGATTTTAAAGAAATTCTGTGAAAGTTGGAATTATGTCCCATCTTTAAAAAAATAATTATGGACTTATATCGCACTTTGATGGGACATAAGTGCACAATCAAATTTGGATCTTATTTCCTACCGAAGTGGGAAAAGAACTCATTATGAACTTATGACCCGTGGACTTATGTCCCTGCGCCATATGCTGATGTTTGGCCAATCCAATTGAACGTGTTCGTCACGCAATTGATCATGCAATCATGCTAAAATTGCATGAATGCATGCTTAACAAAATCGGGCCGTGAGTCACAATTATATATTTTGGTCACTTATTTCCAATCAAAACCTTATTTCAAATACTTAGTCGGTTTTAGCGGGCTTCGAGACTGATGTAAGCTTATTGATATGCATCAAACGGTACAAAGACTGTATTGTATTGAAACAAAATCGTTTCCTGCTCTGCGAATGACCTTACCAAACAAGGATGGAGCGTGGCTGTCCAATCCTTAATTTTGCTCTCTAAACGCATATACAGCGCACTCTGCCAAGTAGCCAAATTTAGTTATATTCGATGCCGCATCTCAATTTCGACAGACATAGTCGGTTGTCCAGCTGATTGCATACTGTTTATTACATCGAACACATTCGATGACTTACCCGAAGAAATTCGATCTCCCTCTCCGGTCACATGTCACTGACAGACATATTCTTGATCAATGTTCAATTAGAACTTGGTGTGAAATGTTAAATTCATGCAGTGCTGCACACATGCGACCTTTTCTATAGGCCATCAAAAGAAGTTTCACCCCATTAAAACGAACCGGATAGGCCTAACCGACTATATATCTACCCACTTCACACTGACAAGTCGGCCTCTTCATTTTTTTTTTTTCAATTTCAATAGGGACCAGTAGAGAGTATGACATAATACACCCAAACTCCATGGAATACGAAAACACTTCAACTAGGCTTCGGCCATTCCGATTGTGTATATATCTAAAATTCATTTCAATATACGGCCTCTGAAGAGGACATGAAATGAATTTTCAAATTAGGATGTGAAGAGGAGGCCAGCACACAGGAGAAAAAAAGTAACAAAATAAAAAACCATAACCTGACATACAAATACGTTCAATATGCACACATACAAGCGAGGGATCACAACATCTTCTTGGAAAAAAATTGCTAGAGATTTTATAGCTGTGTGTGTGGAACATGTGCCCCCTGTATATACGTGCGAGGGATATCCTATCCTATGAATGTTTATGTATAATTCTCATCAAATTTGATGGTTACTTCAGTTTTATGATGACAACCCTCGACCAAGTCCGATGGTTGTCCATCGAAATGTTCGTTCAGTCGTCGGCCGTTTCAACAAACTTGGCTATTACCCAATACTTATGGCCTGGGACACAATCATTCGGGCGTAAATCCTTCACATAATCAAAGGGAAGCGAACACAAAAAAAAACTACACAATTTAGGAAGTGAGGAAAGACCATAACCCGAACGAAGTCTTTGGGCATACCTATACAGCAAATCGTTTCAAGATGCAATATTGGCTTGAGAGTGGAGGAAGTGGTAGCTTGTGCCTAATCTGGGAAACGACGAAATCATCGAATCAATGCGGACAGCATTAGATATTGGAATTTGTGCTAAGGATTACAACGTTTGACCTGAAATCTCTTTTGCAGTTATGCTTGCAATGTGTACAGATATTTATGGGTATGTTGACGCCGGTATATTTTTTTTATTGATGTTCAAATTTATGGGATGCTCGTGTTGCTTGCTGGGGTGTCGACGATTTTGCAGGACTGGGTATCTGAAGTCGGTTCTTAGGGTGGAGGGTGCAAATAATAAATGACACGGGTAAGGTAATAAAGCTACACTGATACAATTTTAGGGTTTAAGGACTTGGAAGCAATGCTACATGGATGATGAGAGTGTTCCTACAAAATGCTAGATGTGCTAAAATGTTTTTGCGCAGTAACAAAGCGTGCAACGTTGATATCAATTGAATTTTATATCTTTCTTTAATCCTCTACAAGTGTTCAACTTCATTGATGTCGCACCATAAGGGTAGGTATGGTGTTTTGAGGCATACATTCTCAGATTCTGTCCACAATATATTTTGTTAACCTGTCCGACTCTCGTTGGGAACTTATTTTACCTCTCATTTTGTATTTAGACAGATTCTTTCATATGTGTAGCTTTAGCCGTATTTATATTAACCCACCATTCATGGATAACAAAATGCAGCCCCCAGAGGACAACACGAGCACAGCGAGTCTCAGATATTGCCAAGCCAATCAAATTAGGACACCGTTTGAAGCTGGGCATGAGGGCGAAATTTTGTGAGCTTCTTGTGGTGGGCTTTTCCGGCTCGAATTCATAATTCAAAAATTATACTTGAAGCAACCTTTGAAAAGGTGAGAGGCTGGAGCAGGGTCATGCGTCATCCGTCATGTAATGAAAGCGGAGTGCAACTATGCGAGTTCTGTAGGTGAAGCCATTACGTTTGCAAAGACTGCACGTACAGTTCATGTAGTGTATGTTCTTTCTGGTGCTGCCAAGTTCGATTGAAAACAGATATGGAAACCAAATTTTAAGGGAAAAAGTTCTTCCCTTTTACAAAATTTGTGACTCCGCTATCGCAGATTAAGCAGTTTCATTTACCCAATTCAACACCAAATTCGTGTCCTTTGCATCCCTTCATGGAGCCCCAATTATGTCAAAAATAATTCATGTTTGTGCTATTAATGAAATCAACAAACGACAAATGGGGGTCACCCCAAAACCTACTCACCATCGTTAACTCTCACATGTCCCTTGCAATTACATAGAACTCCCTTGGGGAATTTTTCCACACCACTAATGTAATTAATTAAAACTGGTCCTGATCCTAGTTCTGCATTTCCCATATAGAGTTACCATTCCATTCACGTAACACTGATGAATATTCAAATGAGCACTCTTTGAGCGGAAATAAAGAAACCAGCAAATATTATGTGTCCCCTTTTAGTTGACACCACACACAAATGACATGTGAAACGAAACTACTGCTTTATCCCTTTCATCTGTTTTAATTTCGTCATCGTCATCCATCCATACATTCACCCACTAGATGAAGAAGAGTATGCGTTATCGTTTTGCCAATGGCACAGTGTAGTCAGTGTCGTCCCTATGCCAATCCTCTTACAGCATAAAGTAAATATGAAGCGAAGGCGAATGTTGTCGCCATTGCTCTAGCCGGTAAACCAAAAACAAATGTCATCCTTAAACAGATGCAGGGACACAAATATTGTATGCCGCACAAAAAAGGGACCGATTTTTCAATAAAAAAAATAGGAAATTAAAGCAAAACCACATGTGTCATGCATGCGGCACCAAAAGGGAAATCCTAGATTAATTAAATCCAGTCGAGAGCTCCTACTTCGTATGAAGCGTTAAAAGGGAGGAAGGAAAATAAATAGTGGAGCAGCAGGGATTTTTTTTTACCAATACTTATACTGGGATTTTGTGCGGTCAATGAGAATATGCCTCAGTGAGTTTAGTGAGTGAATATTGCGAAGAACATCCGGAATTAATTAGAATTTATGTGACGATTTGAAAACCATACCATATATTTACTAAGTAAGGGACATATTCGATTGAATGGAATATTAAAAGAGAGCCACGTTCGTCTTGGATTCAAATCGATGCATAGCTTTAACCCGATAGAGATAGATTGGTCTACGTTTTTATTGTGGCTTGTGAGTGTGTGCAAAACGATTTAGAATACGTTTGGCGTTTTTTTAATAGCTAATTATTATTTTTTTAAATTGTCTACGACTGGGTCGCATGTAACTTGCTCCTTAATGCTATAAGCCTTATAAGGGAAGAGTCTTGACTCTACGATTAGCTGCTTGGGCTGTGTCTCAGTCAGTAAGAACTATTTTATAGGTACGAGTATTAATTCATCGAATAGATAAGTGTGCGTGTGTGCACGGAATGCGGCGAATCTTTCGATGGAATATTTCTTAATTTGTTGTTCAATGAGATATGACGGAATTGGGACCACGCTCTAAGAACCACATTTAGACATATGTATATATGTTTCGTAGGAGTATTTTAAGCTCAACGTTGTCTAGATTTTCTGCTTCATTAAAGAACCATTTCCAAGAATCTTCTATCTGCTACAGATCGCTGTCGAAAAGATTCTGCATTTTCACAGTCCCTATGCAGGTCTTTTAAAGTATTGCATGCTATAATATAATCAGCCACTCTGCATTTCAACCCTTTTTCAGCTCACCTTTGGCCGGATTTCTCTCGTTCGCCTGTTTCGCAATTGGTCTGACCAATATTTAGATCATCCAGCAAAACCCTATATCCCAAACATAACCGCACTCTAGAGAAAATTTGAATAGAATTTTTTTCTATTGTGAAGATTAGCAAGGCAGCAACTCTTTCCCGAATTAATAAAAATATATACGCACAAGTAAGTGAGCAACTATTCTAATTCATTTGGCATAGGTATAACAAAAATGTGGTCGAAACGAACTTACAAAGGGACAGAGCTATTAAATAAGTTCTCTAAATTAAATAAATAAGAAATATGTTCAACGTTCCATCAGGCATCATTTTAATGAGTGAAAAAGAACTTGAGACCAACTCAAACAAAATATAACTCCTCGACCTTAATCCCAAAAATAGTCATCTTTGGCACACTACAAACACCTGATATTCTCGTTCGTAAGGGCGTCCGAAATGTAAATATTATTTCCACCAACATATTATTATATAGCAACTACAAGTCTAAATACATCCTTAAAGTGGGGTAAACACTTGGTTCATCGTCCTTGGAGAAAATTAAAAGCTACGTACAGAATCTTTGGATTTTTTTTGTACTACCTGCTTAGACGAAAGAAGAAAAAGTCTTCAGCACACAACACTAATACTACTTAAGTGTGAGATCCTATCCATCACCCATATCCGTCGCCATAAGAGGCTTCCTTGATATCCATTTCTATTTGTTTTTCTCTTCGCTTCCTCTTTTTTGTTGACTATATATCTGCACAGCGTTATGCAAACTCCTTCGAGTGGTATTTGAGCATCGTTTTAGGAGTAGTTCTGCACTCATCTTGCGGGAGGTATCCGTCTTTCTTTCTTTTTATTTGCCGAAGGAATGCTCTTCATTTCGTGTGATCAAAGGGAAGACCACTTAAATGTTATTGCTTCTAAGATAGTTTGCGTTGGCTGTGATATAACCAAGCAACTCGTCTCTTTATCCTATCCGGCATTAATTTAATTTTGAGTGTACCGAAAACTTTGCCTTATTTATTTGCAAAGGAGTCGCATTGTAAAAAGAGAATTTCTTCGATTTCGCAAACTGAAAAGAGGGCTTCGGTTACTTCGGAGTCTTTGGCATGGCGGAGTTTCCATCTGTAATCCTTTTGGTATAGAAACAATGCACACTTTTATGCTGGCGTGCGGAGCAACTTTCAACAAAATCAGCATTAGAACCATTCCGCGGTTGATTGGAGGGTGAAATCTGCATGAAAGACCAAGTTCTGTCAAAGGAAAGTCCTTGCGGGGATGGTAAATCATTCGAATTAGAGATAGAGAGAACGAGTAATTCTTCGTGCATACTCTTGGGAGGTGTGCGAGGGGTGTGTTAGTCCATGAATGGGGAGCTCTAATTATAAAAAGACGACGCAGCTGCTGGGTCTCGGTTGGAGTTCAAAGGATATGGGGCGTTAGGTACAATCAATTATTTGCAGTTACTTGGAAAGAAGAATGAACTGGGTGTTGGTGGTGGGTATACCTATTTGAATGGCATCCTTCAACTGTTGAAGGGGGAGGGTGGGGTTTCGCTAATATAGAATTATGCTGTCCGATTGTATTTAGAAGATGAAGCAGTTTGTTCTCAAACATAATTAGGAATTTTGTGTTTAAAAGAAATGCGCGAAAGTTCCATGGATTAATTTTCTTAAAAGCGAAGTACTTTGGAGGAGTATATTAAAGAGATGCCTACTTTTTTTATATTTAATATACAGTGTGGACAGGTCCCTTGGCCGATAAGATTCCTAAGACCATTTTTTTTTCAAACCAAGCCTTAGTGTTTCAGATTTCATACATATGGGCTGATTTTTCTCCTGATTCTTGAGGTTTATTTTGACGTACACGGATCGGAAATCACTTGAGTATACTTTCCTGAACCATTGAGTCCATTATGTGTTAAGTTGGAACAATAGATCTTTGTGGGTAGACATTCCTTTTCATCGCCTTGGCGAGTCGCAAGGAAATGTTTTACCGAGTGCTGTAGAATGTATGGATTTCACTTAAGTTGTGAAAGTCAGCTAAGCTACAAACGATCAGATGCATTCTCCATAACTGAGCTTGTTAACATTGTGCTCATCGATAAGCTCCTGCACTCTATAGGTCCTC
This sequence comes from Cheilosia impressa, assembly GCA_948293265.1. Classification (NCBI taxonomy): domain Eukaryota; kingdom Metazoa; phylum Arthropoda; class Insecta; order Diptera; family Syrphidae; genus Cheilosia; species Cheilosia impressa. The sequence continues at coordinate 41,416,813 of OX411882.1, read as the reverse complement.
AGATCTATTTTTACGGTGAATTCGTTCCGCATGCCTCTTAAGTTTTAACTCGGTTGTTGACTTTCTCAAGAGGCGTTGGCAATATTTCGGCCCCTTTTGTCAAAGTATCGTTTTCCTTAGTACTTTCTTACTGCAACTGATTCAATTTTTGGCAAAATCCATGCCATCATCCGACAGAAACTTCCTGCCAACTACACTTACTAAAGTAACTTCGCAGGAGTACACAAAAAAAAAATCACAGAAAATACTTTGGGCATCCATGGGCTCTTGTTAAGATCATAAAAAATAGCTGATAAACTTTCGGTACGTTTCAGGACAAAAAATCTGATGTCTTTTCATCATTTTACTGATACCATCTTTCAGAATGTTTCAAAGTGTGCATAAATTGTAACAGCAAGAATATGTCAGTTGCTTCATTGCTCGCAATAAAGATACGCTTCGGCACAGAAATTTCCTCGACCAAGAAAAATTTGTTGTCTTGAAATGTCCGCAATTAAGACGGCGCCATTTCATGTACTGCCTTGATTTGAAATGACTCTTTACAGTCGTAATGACTCCATCAACCGCTGTACCGCCTTCTTATGACAATTTTATTGTTTCAACAAATTTTTTATACCTCGAGGATGGTAATTTCGAATGACTTACGAGTGTCCCTTTATCGCTTCCCGTCCGTTTCTATTGGCCGCTCACAAAAGCAAAATAAATAATAAATTTCAATCATTCGACTGATTACGAAAACAACTTCAAAAGTTAAAACAGCACTCCGGCACTGGAAGTAAATTTAAATTATTTCCCCTTAACATTAATGCGTTTATGTGCTGTACGAGTACTGCCGCCATCGTCCTACCGTATACCAACGACCACCCTTCATTATTATCACCGCCACCTTCCGCACGCCGGTAGGTTTCTTAATGAAGAGAAACCAAAAACAAAGAACGTAATGAAAAATAAAGAAACAACGGGATGTGGTGGAAAAAATCGTAAAAAACTTTCTCATCACTTTGGAATTACTTTCAAGTAAAAACGAAAAGAGAAAAAAAAATTAAATAAAAGGACGAACAAAATAAAAACTCACTTAAATGTGGACTACTCTTCCTGAAAGTATCTGTGTGCACGCCTACGTTTTGTTCATCTCCGGTTCCGGAATAGTAGGGTGTTCCTTAATCAGTTTCCTTAACTTTTGTTTTTTATTTCTTATTTATCTTCTGAGAACCGACTATACCAAGTTATGTTCTCCTTACCGGCTGTAATTTTTCTATTAAAACATATTTTTCCCGAGTGGGAGCAATTTGGTAAGAGATGCTTTTCGCACAAGTACATACATATATAGCAGATCGTAATAAGGACTCTTAGTTTATGATCTATAAAATTGTTAAAGTGGAATTAAGAGATTCCAAATGAGTTCGGCTGGAGTGCGGTGGTTTGTTGAAGTGGACGGCGGAGCAATCAAGGGGTAGCGTATCTAATTTGTTGGCAAAGCTGAATGGAGTTTTAGAGATCTGTTTTATGGGAGAGAACAAAGTGCCAAAGTCAAAGGAAACATAAACTCTATTTTTATGTGGTGCGAAGGCTTGACATGGATGACCAATTACTGCACCAGGCTGTTTATTTAAGCGAATTAGCACAGACTGCAACCTGACGTGTTTACTACAAATGAGAACTGCATCAGTACGAGTTATAACTAATTTTCGTCTTCAGCGATTTACATCTTAAAAATGATAGTAATTGGTACCGATTGGCATTAAAGACCGATTACTCTCAAGCTCCAAAAGATACCAAATACAATTCCACTATGTAGCGAACAGGATTCCTGAAAATAAACTCAAATTCCAGTTTTATATACTTTTTTCCACTGTGCCAAACTCAAATTCCAGTTTTATATATTTTTTTCCACTATGCCACCTCTCCTGTACTTCTGACAAACATCCGATAGTAAATATAACTGTCATGAAAGAGCCCTTCATTTAGCCGTTTGGACTCGGCATAAAATTGTAGATCCCTTTCATTCGTCCAGCAAATGAAAAAAACTAATGGTTCTGCGAATTAGGAGTAGGGTCCATGCGAACCTGCTGTGTCAATTATTATTATTTTTAATTTGAACAGTGGACTACTAGCAAGTCGGGTATACCGAAACCAGTATCAGTGTCACTAGCCTGCACAGCCTATGATAAAAGCGGGCAAAAGCTGTGGAAAAATTGCAAGCGGTTCTAGAAATCGCAATTTATTTTGTCTGATTATTTGAATTGAAGCATAAGATTGGTTAGGTCTAACAAACAATACTATATATATTTGTCGACCTAAAAAAATGTTAAGGTACCTTTATAAATGACTTTCTTCAGGGCTATGTCTACTTTTACCATCTTTCCAAAAACTCACATGTATCACTAATGTGGCAGAACACAGCGGGTTATCAAAGAGCTCTGACAGAAGAGTGCGAAAAAGTAGGTTTATTTTAGTAAACGAGGTAGAACCAAGTTCAAGCTGTCAAAATGAACCCAACATTGATGAATCCGGTCGCAATACACAGCTAGAACTTTGAGTTAGTAGGCGACTTTGTCTACCTCGACTCTTGTTAAGAAAACCATTGCATTTCAAACGATGAAAAAAATGTTTGTCAACATGACAAATTCATGATAAGATTGAGTAATACATAAGTTCCCGTTGCGAGCAAATGAATTAGACCAATATCAGACCTTCGCAGTCCTATTTTCATAGCAGCGAAGTATCGCCTCTATAAAAACACCGAAAGTTTGGCTGCTTTCGAAGTGGAAATTTAGCTCTGTGCTTGAGCCAGAAATGTTCAAATTCACAGCCCATTATATTTCTAGTCATGCGGCACTAACATTAAAGGCGATGATACATCCATATTGCATTTTTATTCCCAGAACTGCAGCGCCATCTAGGAGCGATATAAAGCAGTGACCGTATTAAAGTCGTTATATAAAAAGTATCATCAGTTAGCCATACCCAGAGCACGGTGGTGGAAGATCCGCAGTCACGAGAGTCCCCATGATTGAGTCACTGAAAATGATGGTCATAAAACGATGGCTCTATTGGAGCCAATTATTAAGGGAGGAGTACCTAAACGAAGCTGCCAAATATTGTATAAAGTTAAATCGAGTTTTAAACGGATCTACGAGTGCGCTACATTTTTCAATGCGTTAATTCTTGCTTTGTTCTAAGAAAGATTAATCAAAATCGGTGGAAATCTACTACATTAGCGCCCAAAACAGTCACCGATGAACAGCACCTTTCAGTACTAACTTCTGAACTGCACCATAGCTACCTAACCTTTTTTGACAACGAATAGGTATTGACACAACCTCGCACTCCCCTTTCCAAACATTTTGATACATTTGTCCGCCGGCCGCCGACATCACACCTCCCACAGCAATAAGACATAAAAAGACGAATAAACACAATTCTACTTCGGTAATTTTCCTGTTTTGTTCTGAATTACTGTTCAGCAACGGATATTACACAGCCCCACACCTATGCGCCGTGTACATTGTGTTTCTCTCATTCAACCGGAAAACATCAACGGATAGCACCGTAACGATCTTCATAACATTTCAACCCCATTACCCAGCAAATAAAAACGAAATATAAAAAAAAAAAAAAAAACACCCCCTCTTGTTAAGCTTAAATCCATCCATCCTTACAGCGCAATAACGTCGCTTGCGCAAAACAGATACAACACACAAGAAGAATATACCGACTCCTTCGCAACCCCACACGGAATGCGTAAATTGATTTCGAAAGCGGCATTAAATTTCCATCGCAACACGAGTCAAAGAAAAGCATCGCCAAACAAAAAGAAGCAAAAGCTGAAAAAATATCCTGGGAGTGATTTCTCATTTTGTTCATTTCGGCAGCTAAATAATGGGATATTCTTGCTCACGAGAAAAAAATGAGCAATTTCATTGTGTCTCACAATAAGGAGAGCCGAAGAACGACTGCGGGATAGAATCCTCGAATGGTGTCGGGCGAACGATGCTTGCCGTGTCATTACATCCATTTGCACTTTGAATGGCGTGAAATGCACTTAGCGAGCAATTCACTGATTGTTTCAAAGAGGGAGATGAAAACTATCCTTGTAAAGCTGCTGAGATTCTTACGGATGTTGGTAGTTACCGCCATGTATAACATCGGTTCAAATTCGGAAGTGTACTCTGCTCGCATTCAGGAGCACAAGGAAGGTAACTCACGTTGCTGAAGTACCTCTCCATTTGCGGGTCGGGTGGGAAGGGACCAATTAATTTCACCAACATAATACACAAAATACAGACACAGACACGAGACACCGGCCGTGTTTTTATGCACGTAGCACTGCACAGATGCATCATTCACTCAATGATGCTGAAGCGATATCTTTGTTGGGAATATGTGTTTCAAATTAGTCGCAATGCAACGCATTATGTTCATATGCATCATATGCTGTACCCAGGTACACGATGTATTTAATTGAATTTTCTTATTTTCAGGATAATGCCACCGGCAACCGCTACGTATACCATATAGTTTTATGAATCTATACATCTGCAAACGGTATGCCGAAAAAAGGATCTCTTCGGTGGTGGTTTCATGAATCCCTTTAGCGGCACGGTTTTCAGGACAAGTCAGCTCTGTCAATATGTGGTAAGTATATTGTTGTTGCCATTGATAAGATATCCTTGTAAGAATGTTGTTCATTAGGAGATATTTGTTCATTAAAATTTTAATTACAGAGGCAGAAGTGTGGTTTCGTTTTAGCTGCTCTTGTCACACGCGAGAATAGACTGTGCGAGGACATGCAACATGTAAAGTTATGAGAATATGCATTTCGTTATAAATATGGGCAGTTGAAACGAGAATAGAAAAACGAGATAATTTTCACCAGGTAAAGGAGGGTCCACTGAAAACGTAAGTAGGTTTTTTTCTTGTTGCAGGAGTTGTAGGTACGCTGCCATGTTTGTTTAACTTTGCTTTAGCTAAATTAATTAGGTAATTATATACAACAGGTTATTTTGCACCACCCTGTAAGATCTAACATGTTTTCTAGCAGAGCGATACATTGTGGATAAGACTTCCACATTCACCCAGTTTTAAAAAAAAAACACGGGAACGCCCTGTGGTTTTTATTTAGAACCTTTTCTGTGCGTATGTAACCGGAAAAAAAAACATCTAAAATAAAATAAATAAATAGTTGGCGCAATAGGTCGGTAGGGACCCTGGGCCTAGCTTCTCACAACCATTCGTTTTGTGTGTGTTTTTAATTATTGGGACGAATGGAAGGGATCTACAATTTTATGCCGAATCCAAACGGCTAATTGAGAAGCTTCTTCATGACAGTTATACTCTCGGATGTTTGTCAGACGTTCTCAAGAGGTGGCGCAGTGGAAAAAAAACCTTGAGTTTTTTTATTTTTTTAACATCGGAGACTAGGGAAAGTCTCACAATAGGCAGATATAGCTATGAAGAGGTTAAAGACCTAATCTACGCAGTCCAAGAGAAAAATCTTTCTTTTCTGGGTCTACCTTACGCATCCCGATTTTAAAGCATGGTCCTTTTTAAAAGAGGAAAAGACCTTCATGGAAAGCTTTTAGCCAAATACGTGATATTCAGGTAAGTTTGTATCAAAGGAGATTCAAGGACGAAATTCACGGACTTTAAGCCAAATATTATATTATAAAGGAAGATCAAACCAAAACTGCCAATTAAGGGAATAGGTACACATAATGATCCGGTTGTTGCGGAAAAGTCAAAATGATTGTTGAGAGTTGTAGAAAGTCGAATATGGATAAGTCTTTCCCAAGACTAAGAATGGACAACGAAATAAGTGGCAACATAGCAATTATACTCGGCGCGTAAAAGAATGAATGGCCCCTAGTCCCAACAAGACTGAGGTAGATTTTAATCGACACCTGGCTCCCAAATGCTAAATTTGTGTATGCTTTAGAAAATGGACAAGGAACCAATCACTATTCGACGACGAGAGTGAGAGGTTTCAAAGAGAATTCAGTTCCGTAGCTAAAAAAAAATATAAATTGGGTAAAGTCGACTCGTAAGTCATACGGTTATGCATCATTCTGGATTGTAGAAGAGGAATAGGTATTTACTCTCAACTTATGGATTCTTTGACATAGCTTGCCAAAAATTATAGCAATAAGGAATGCCTTAGAATGGACAACCGTTTACCATCGGTATGAAAGGAATACTAAGCAACCCCAGAGATAACCATTATAGGGAAATATAGTCAAAAAAGTTCCCCTAAAATACACACCACTCTTCGAAATACACCATCTAAGGTAGACAGCTTTTCCAAATCTCTGTGATAAAACAGTAATTGGTACACTTTTGAACAGAGGTCTCTAACTGATCCTGTTGCTATATATAAAAATTTAAAAAGGAAGAAAATTCGACACCGAATATGCAAATTAAATTAGGCTCGTTGCCCGTGCAACCAAAACCAATCTAAGCACTTCTAACGGGGGTAAAATTGCTTTCCAGAATGAACTTCATCCTGACATGCTGTGCACGTATTAAACTGGAAAAAAGAAAGGCTTCATTTAAAATTAAAAACCATAAACCTCAGAGCTGGCATTAAAGCTAACTCTGTGTGCTAGGTAGCACAGAGCGACAAATCCAACGAGTCCGTATATTGATGTCTGCATATCTTCCACTGACAAAAAATATTGAATTAAATGCGAATCTGCAATACGAATGCTGTGCAAGAAATCTAATGAAGAGGAACATGAAGGACAACAAAACCGCAAACCAAAACATACGTTTCATTTCTTCTAAAGAATACGTATAGGTACACCTATATCGAAGAGTTCTAACAAAAGAACAGGAAAACCCCAGCATCTGAAGGAGAAAAATGAACAAGTAAGAAAAAAGATTTTATCCTCGTTCTACAAAAAGAAAAAAAACAGCAACATGGCTACAGGAAGAAGAATAGCACGTCGAAGAAAACTGTTAGTACCACATTAGCAATAAAAATGGTTCCTTCTCGTTGCGGGTACACAAATGTGTGAGTGTATTGCGTGCACGTTCCAGCTATTAGTACGGATACCATAGCGGAGCTTCAGCGAGTAAACAAAGAAGGCATCATCAGAGGCGCCCTTCCGCACTATACGTTTGTGTACACTGTACAAGTGTACGCCGCAACACGCAGTACTGTAGGTATGTATATGTGCATGGCCGTCCGTTTTGTTTTGTTAAAATTTTATAGGAGTACAAGAAGGACTCCATTCTGCAATCTACTATATAATTTAAGGATTAAATAAGCAAAATTGCTACTACATACATTTTATTCTCATATTTTCCTTAAGGATAGGTACTCCAGATGCGACCGTCTTTGACTAAAGCCTACATCACGGCGAATTCAAGTTATTCAAGAGACAGAAATCATGAGTCCCTGGTGGCTCATAATGTATGCTACTCGTTGAATTTGTCGATTTTTCATTTTGCCCTGTTCCTCGTTGAGTTGCTCCACCTTTCAGAATGGGATATTTACCTACAGCTCACGTCTTGTGGGCTCCGGTTTTGCGATGAAATTACCCTCGTGAGGATGTTCGCACTGCGTATGCTATCCAAAGACGACATTTGACGTGACAATAAACGAGGCAAATTTCCTTCATTCTAGGTAGGTATAGGTAGTAAAACTGCAACAGCAGGCAAGGAGCGCGAAACTCCACAAGCTGTAGTGTTGAGTTTGCAATAAAAGATGGCCTACTAAATTTCCCTGTGGAACATGATGCTGTTGCTGTCCTTCCCATTCAATTTTAGGCCCAGAAAATTTCTCAGTGTTATTTCACAGCTGCTATATATTTATGTAGGACATTTAACTACTGTTTTGCTCCTCGGTTACAATTTTGCGATGATTTTTTGATGGAAAACATTTTTTTTCGTTTAAACCACCGCACGTGTTTTTTATCGTTTCTAGTGCCAACGATTATGGCACAACTACCTATGTATACAGATACAGAAAACCGCTTTCATCTTGCCTCAAAACATTCATGTGCGTTTCGGTGGAAAGCAATGCAGAGCTGTGTACCTAAAGCTACCTATATTTCAAAGGATACAAGATGTTTAGTCGTCGTGGGCGATAACCTTAGATGGGAAATGATTGTTCATCTAGATCAGTGTGCTTGTGTGCGTTATCTGTCCTTGCTTGAGCGCAGTCAGCAAATTAACCATCAAAGGGAAGAAATATTCTTCCTCAGCCGCACACTTTTTTGTTTTCGAGTCCTTGCGCTTCAATGTTGCTATTCCACCACGTTCCTTCTTCCGCCCACTGTCGATGAACAATGGCAAGTCTGTGAATTGAAATAGGGATAACTGAAGATGATGTGCATGTAGCTAGTTGGATGAGTGTATTGTTTCTTTGCAGAAAGGATAACGCACTACTTGTGTTTTGTAGCAGAAAACGGGGATTCCTATTTTCTTGCGGTTGGAAATTATTTAATTGCCCGAGTGAAGAATGAGGGATGAGAATTGATGGCATAATAAAATGAGCGGAAGCAATAACACAGAAGAAGAACACGAGAATATGGGAGAAATGGGATGCACGGAATGTGTTTGTCAGTATTTCCTGGGAGATAGGATATAGGTCACCCGGCCATAGCCTGGGAGTAAACATGGACTATGCGCAAACTCTAGTCATCACTTTGGAAGGTAGATACACAGTGGCATTAAGCATTGTTGTGCCTAACGATAACGAGTGATTGGTTAATAAAGACGTGCGCTAAGAGTGCAGTCGCAGTGTGTACATCGTATAGTCTTTGTAACACGGTATGCTGAGAGGCACAAGAATGCTGTATGCACGATACTTTTTGTGGCATCAAGCACGCTCAATGATGTCGCAATCAGTTAGATTTGACTGTCAAAGATGCCATGTCTTCTTGGATCTCCATGAGTTTTGTGAGAAAGGCAGAGAGTTGTAACTTGCATCGCACTGCGTCTAACGTGCCAATGACCGCTAAATGATTAGTGTGCTGCATTGAGCATTGCTCTGTAACATTTCCTTGTTCCGGATACGAACAAAGTGATTTGCATCTATGTAAAAATGAGGTGCAATATGCTTACAATGTTTCTTATAAAATTAAAAAAAGCACATAGAGTAACTTCGGGTAATGTGATGTAGGCATTTGTTTTCTAACAATTATTCGAAATTTTTATGTCATAGCTTTTGCCGCACTATTCATTATAAATAGCTCTTTGCTACATTGCGCATTATATTTTGTCTTCAGAACTCTGCAGCGTAAGCCAATCTGCAGCTATTTACAAAATAATAAAAAAAACTCTGTAAGTCCCCTTAATAAAAGTGGCGGGTAATGTGATACATTACCTTCGGATAATGTGGTATACCAAACTGTAAGCATGGAACCCATGTCTTGAGCTTCTTATCCATCTGAAAGCATTTGTTACAGATACTGTAGTTGTTAGGTGGAGTTTCGGCCCAAGGATCGTCGTCAAACTTGGTTATTGCAAGCTTTCATCTGAATCGCTCGAGGAACTTTCTTTTGTTTCCTTTGCCCGTTTGTTTTTTTACTAGCATGAGTATTTTCGGCTTTTTCTTGCGTTTTTCAATGGTTTTAATACTCTCTTCCAAAAAATTTTTGTACGGTGATATCGTTAGTACGGTTATGTAGTATATCACTTTACCCAATTTTAACTATATCACATTAGCCGCATTTGGCTTTTGCAACAATCGAGAGATTTTTTTAAAAATATGCTTCATCGAATTAAAAATTCACCCAATATACTGTCAGCTCTCTTCACACACAAACAAAATTTATTGCTTCAGTTTCTAATTCTGCTCGAATTTTTGCTGAAATATCACAAAAAGCTCTCAGACAAAAAAATGTTGTCTGTACACCTGAGACAATATCGATGCACTGACATACAACACAATGAGCGCGAGCTCACCAAAAGCTGCAGCACGTGTTCTTCTCCATTGCCGTCATGCTGACAAGAAAATTTTTGTCGAGAATTGTTTATTTCGGAAAATAAGCTAGTATATCACATTTCCCGACCATATCACAATACCCGAAGTTACTCTAAATTTAAATCTAATGTGCGGTTAAAAAAATAGACAAAGGTGAAATACAAGACATAATGTGTGCGCTATTTATACTTTAAGCTAAATTCAAAACTCTTCTCAACATAAATTCAATGTGCGCAACGAAATTTTTTATATTTATTTCATCATTTATTTTTGCATCATGCTTAAGCCCTCTGGTTTTTTGTCTCATTGCACTGACTATATTGTGTGCGCATAGGACGAACATAGGTACTAATTGTTCAAATGAGGTTGTAAGTAGGAATTAGGCTTTCTGACAACAAATTGCTTAGCTAGTTGGTGTGCGTTATAAATTAAATGTTCGAAATGCATTTGCTCATACCAACTGTAGATTGATCCACTTATATACATTGAGCTTGTACATCGTAGCCAATGCCATCCTATTTTTTTCACAATGTAATGCCTATACTGTGAGCGCACGCGGTATTTGCGCCGGTTGTTGGTAAGGACTCACCCACAACATCAGCTTGGTGACTAAAATATTGGTTATATGTTCGACAGGATCAATTAGATTACTTTGATGATTATAAAGTCGTTCTCCGAATAGAAACAGCTTTAAAAATTTACAATTGCTGCCTTATTCTGCCGGAAATAAAAAAATACGCACATTACAGCCGGGATTAGAAAGGCAAGCGCACACCAAAAAACGCATCAAAAAATCAAGCTCCTAAATTTTAGAGTATGTCCGCTAATAATCGTTCAACGTTCATGACAGTTTCGCAAACGTATAAGATAATAAAAATGCCAGAAAGCCAATCTCTTTATTATCATTTAGTTAAACCTGCAATGGACTCGCAACAGTTCGTTTGACTTTTAACGAAAATATAAAACCTATTTGAAACTTTCATTACATGTCCGTCACAACTTCAGCTACAGAGCAAATGGCTCAACTACTTTATTTTTCTAATTTGAACTAACCAACCCGTGAAACGAATTTCCTTTAAACCTCACCATGTTGCATTTGCAGGACGATTTTTTTTATCCATTTTAACATGCTACGAGTATCCTTCCTTGCGATGTAGTGAGTATGGCTAAGGGTCATTTCAAACCCAACATTGTGTACATAAAAGAGCTGTAAAAAAAATACCAATACTCAATTATTTCTCCTGTCAAACACTACCACAGTGCATAATAGATGAGACATGATGGCACAAAAAAAAAGAAAACCTCCATGTCAATTTTCAATTCCACGAAAGCACATTCAGCAGGATCAACGCAAAACAAAACTAAAAGCCCCGAGTCGATAAATCACAATACTTCGTTGGCTTGAACTGGAAGTTGGAAAAAAGCGTCTCCTATTCAACTAAAAAATTGAAACAGGACAAAGCCATGCCAGACAACCTCCCTAGGTGCAACATATGTTTGAGTTTGTTGCATTATTCAGCATATATCGCATGCCCATAAACATGCCGCACAAATAACATGTATATGCTCCACCAGGATCAGCGATTTGATAACGACATCATAATACCTCCTCCAGAGACCCATACTCGTACATATTTTGACTGAACTATTATTATAGAGTCTGCGCTGCAGGAGCATTGAATTGAATTGAAAATTGAAATCCTTCAGGCGACGTGGGAGTCGGTGGGATAGAAAACAACAAAAAAAAAACAGGAACCATTTCGTATCGCGGTAGAAATAATAACGATGAGCCGTACCACATACCACACAAATCACCGACAGGAAAGCGGCAGCCCCATAGACAGGAGGATGTCGAAATGAAAAGGAAATAAAAATAAACGAGCATATTTACGGGATATTCATCATCATAAGTCAAGTGGGAGAGCTTATAAAAATGTCGACCTTATGAAATGTGACCAATTTTCTTTTCATTTCAGCTAGTTGTTGTTGTGGTTTATTTTTTTTAATGGCCGTGACGCCATATCTTGTTCATATATCTACGAGATGATATAGGCGAGCTTAAAATGCTAATATTAAAGAATGAATATCTCATGAGAGTGCGTAAATTTGAGATAACAGTCTGGTCCAACATTTTATCTGAAAGGAACTGCAGGAGCTTGCGAATAATAACTGAACGGATTTTTTCGAGTGAAGACGACGCCCATGCGTCATCTGCAAAAGGATGAATTTCTCAGAAGAGGTTATCACGAACTGATTTTGAATCAGCAGCTGCAAAATAGGGTGGGATAATGGGAGCACCAATGGTTCCTCACACTTTTTTTCAATAAAATCAGGAAACACGTCTCTAAATAAACCACTTATTTAAAGATATTTTAGGTTACAATTGACAACTTGGATACACATGTTAGCCATACTTGTCTCTGCGGAGGAAGCTTTACCTAGAACTGATCAACTTCGTTTACCTATCCCTCGTCGAATAGGTTGAGAATACGAGTAATAGGGATCGATCGTTTTATTCCTCGGGCATCGACGTCTTGTGTTCAGTGTATACTTATGAGGTCATAACAATTTAAAGCAAACCAAAAACGCAGCCATTCTATCCTGCTAGTTACTAGCTGAATAGTGTGCTCTCTTCCATATCTATCAAAGGTGTTCTTTTAGTTAGGGACCGCTTTCTTCTTCTTTCACCGCGTTCGTATGAAGAGTTTAGGACATGAGATCCATTGAAACTAGGTTTCCATACTTAGCCAAAATGGTAACGAATAGCACACTCTTAACTCACAACCTTAGTCTCCACAGCTATGGAAGACTCCACGGGGAGAATGGCATGAGAGCATACTCCTGGTAGAAATTGTATAAGTCCTATAACAAGCTAAGGGTTTAGCTCGAAGCTCTTCTAATTTGTGTTCTAGTTGTTTAGGGCAGCAGGAAACCAAGGCATGCTAAATCTGTTTACTACTTACGCAATAAAATAGATATTGCAGTCACTATTTTGAAACAAAATGGTTGCCAAGTTTCCACTCTATTTGATTAAAAAAACGTCCACTGTTGCAACGCACTAGAAGTTGCACTTTCTTACCACACAAAATACGACTTTATAAATTGTGACGTCGGCTGACTGCATTTGCAATAAACATGTCGTCAGGAATAAAGGATCCAAGACATTACCTGTTGTGTAGAATTAAAAACCATTCTTGTATAACCGTACACAGTGCCGCATGACTTACCTGAAAAGAAAAAAAATACAAGAATTAAATATTATTAAACGTTTTGGAATATATTCTCTTAATTTGTTACAGATAACATTTAGCTTCATATTAACAGTTTATTGCTAATAATGATAGTCATTGTTAGCCAGCTTTGTATTTAATTACAGCGTGTTTTCCTTTTTAAGAATTCAAAAAGCGGATGTTTCTCCCGATATGCGTATTTACTTCTACCACCTCTGGTGATCTATTTTCAAAAATGCATGCACACGTTTTTCAGGTCGTATTCTAAGGAATTAATTAAGTGTACGTCCAACATCCCTATGCAAAAATTCAATTAAAACTACCTTCTGTTTGCTTTAATTCAAGATAAGACCATCGCTTTACTTGCGCAAACATACCCTCACAACCGCTGATGATGAATTGCATTTTTCGCTCACCGAAAAGAACCTTTCGCCAAACAAGAACATTACTTAGTTGCACTGCCTCCATGAAGGATTCATTTAGCAAATAGGTTCGGCTCTCACATAAACAGGGGAAAAAAAACTTCACTTTCCACGGTAAGTCCTTTCATTAATCACATCTGCTCCTCTGTGTTGGTGCGGTGTTTCAAATGGCAGCCACAAAATTTAACGACTATCTTTCATCCTTTTTTATCTTCGCGAGCGAATTCCGTAAATTTCTTATTAACATTACCACCACTTGAATTTTGCCAGTCCGCATAATGAGTTTATGCATTCAAGCCCTGGCCTCTATCACATGCGCTAAACAAAACAAACAAAGCGCATGAAAACGCCAAACTTAAACCCATAACACAAGAGGAGGGAGAGCCTTCCTTTTCATTAAAAAAAGTTAACGGCAACATTTGTGCGGCACATTATGTCTGCTTAACTACCACATTGCAAAAAAATAAAAGTAGGATGCCTCCATAGTGTTGGTCGATAAACATTTTTCTTCTAAATATCCTTGTAGTACATTTTCGGATACATGTAGCAGTTACCAAAAGTACTTCTAGTCCCCCTTCCTGCTCGTCGTTCAAGCTCAATTACGTCTCCCGCATATATGCATCCTTGGAGTCTATGGGCGGCTAGGCTGCCATTAGTGCGCTACTGCCTGCCACAAAACAGCCAAGAGTGTCTGCTGCTTCATAATGCTATACCCTGATCCAAACGAACCATGAAAATGTTCTCGCAATACGCTCACTTTGCAATTTGTGGCTTTTCGGGGTGGCAGCAGGATGTGGAACCATACAAAAAGTCAGCCTCTATGCTAAATTTTCCCGAGCTAAGAACTTCAATTTGATACAGTGTGTGTGCATCTATGTGTTTCTTTGGCCTGTATGCAATACAATTACGTTAAAATATAAACAGGACATGCATAGAACTATCTAATGGCGGCGATGAATTCACGCTCTATCACATACAGTGCACTTCTATGGCGCCCATGTGTACTCGTATACTCGTATAGACCGAGTGTGTGCACTTATGGGGGAAAGTAAATTTTTAAAGGATTTTCGTGTGCTTTTCGGTAAACAAGAGAGACATCTAATCCACCTTGGCGGCGCGTCGTTTGTTTGTGTATTTATGAGACATATGCGATTATTTTAAACGACGAGTGCAGATTGTTCAAATGTCCTTGTTGGATGGAAAATCCATGCGACAACATGGTGAAAGTTGCACGCATGGATTTTATGCTGAAATGACATTCTATTAAAACACCACGGTCTAGGGGATGGGCAGATACTTTCGCCCGGCTTAAAGGAGTCTGTTGAGATGCTAGGATTAGTTGCGTTTTATGTGGAATTATTGTTAATGAGCTTGGCGGAGCAGCTGTGATTTCAACAGATTTTAAGGAGATGAGTTTTTTTTAAAGAACTGAAAAACAGGACAAGGACAAACTTTTGAAAATCCAATTTTATATCATATTTCCCTTTTTTGAATTTGAATTATTTCCTTTGTATATCTGACGACATATATATACATGTGTTCGGTTGGTTAACAGGTATGCAACATCTATATAAGAATGGCAGGACAATTAAAGATGATGTGTGAGTTTTTCTCATTTACAAAGCTATTCGCGAAAGATGATTTTTCGCTAATGAACTTATTTTTGACTGCCCAAAGTGCAAGTCAGCCAACGTCCGACAACGGATGAAGGCTGATATATTTTCAAAAAAAAATTCGAAAGCAGCGAAAAGATCAACTCACACAAGTCCGAAAACTCCATCCACGACTTTGTACTACATATTTTCAAATATTGAACCATCCACATTGTTTTCATCGCACACCGGAAAGCTCCATGAGAGCTTGAGCGATTCTAATTTCTAACATTTTTAAACTTAAACTTTGGAAAAAAATATTTTTTTTTATAAATGAAGTCGAAACGAAACCATTTGGGTTGCTGCAGGCAACTAATACTAATAGAGTTGATTACTTGAAGCTAAAATACTGGGTGGCTTTTCAATATTTAAAATAGAAATAAGCGTTTTAAAAAGGTGGTTGTATTTTTGTATAGATACCAATGATAAGCTATGCAGGATTTTTTTTTGAGTTTTGAAGAGCTGAGAAATAGTTTTAGAGTTCCTTCTGTATGTTCTGTCCATTTTCCTCATAAATTATAAATCTCAGTTTCGAAAACATTTTATTCATTATCCATTTTCGAATAAAGGAAATTTAGTTCTAGGGTTCTTGTGTTAAGGAAAACATTTTTCTTATTTTTAAGACACTTAATTTTCGAAACAAAATTTTGTTCCAAAAATGTATACATTTTTCGATTTTCTTATTTCGAAGTAGAAAATATTTTAGAACTTTGAAAATAATTAAAAAATTAGGTATTTTTTCGAGCTTCTGTCAGTCTCGATTACAGTTTAAAAAGTACTAAATGAGCTCTGCAAAACAGTTATGATGAAAAATTACATAATACAAACCGAAATCGAAAAAAAATAATTCGGTGAGTTTTTAAGAACTCCAAAGGGGTCAACGCTGAAAAGTGCTAGAAACTCCACAGCAAGTTCATGAAAATATTTTCGGTTGTGCTCATTATGTGGTTTATTGTAATGTTTTTATTCATACTGAGGACTATTCTTAGATTTTCGACCATTTTTTTTAGAAATTCAATTAAAAACTGATGTAAGCTTTCTAAATATGGAATTTTTTAAAAAAAAATATTTTTTGTATTAAAATGTCCACTGATACACTTTCAAAACTGGTATGGGGACCTTATAAATTGCCTACATTTAATTTTGTTCTTAGTTGACTTGTTTAGAAGAAGTTTCTGTTGGATCTGTTTTGGGTTACGCTTCTCATTATTTGTTTTCTCTTTTGCAGGGAACGGAACGGTGTGAACTTTGAACACAATTCTAAAGTTTGGTATGACTATTTAACTTATCCATCTAATTTGTCTGCATAAAAATCATCCGTAGAGTTTTTGAGTACTTAATGGAACTTTAGTGACTCCGTTCTTAGTACAAAGTATTTATTGTGTTTCCTATTCGCATATACAATTTTGTCTAGTTTAAATTACGAGTTAACTCGATCTTATAGGTTTCGAGAAATAGAGACATCTGTTAAAGAAAGTGAATATTATAAATCTCTCTTGTTTTAACTGATCTGCGAATTTAAACAGATTAATAAAAACGCTTGATTTATCTTAACAAATTTATTGGAAAATTCCATTTTATCTTCTTTTAGAATATGTGCAGACCATGTTCTTTTCCCTAAAAAATTATAAGTGAATATTTGAAATTTTACAGTTTTCTTAGAACTTTGCTAAAATGGTACAAGCTGAATTTAGCTGCAGAACTGTTGTAGATAGAGCAACAACTGAGATGGAGAATATTTTTCTGCGGTTATAGCAAAAATTATCTATGCATTGTTTAACGCGAGACTATGTAATTTGAAACCTACATCGTCCTACATCCTTACCTTTGGGATACTCTCCAGCGTTGATAAAATTTCAAACGTTCATAAATATTTTAACCTCCCTCCTTAGCGGATATTTTTGCAGCGCAAATACATCTCAGCATATTTGTTTCTGTGAATGGGTAATAGATTTTTCTAAGCGACACCATATTTAGCAAAGGATAAACTTACACAAGCAAATATAAAAAATGTAACAAACGACATGAGTACAGAGTACTTTGTCACTAATGTTATCATAACAGTAGAATCTCGGCCATTTCCCTAATGCAGGATCAAAGTACAATGCATTGTGGTTTGTTAATGTGAGGATGAAATAATAATTTTATCCTTTTCACAGGATAGGTAATTAATCTGTCCTCGATTTTTTTTTCTAAAAACGGGGAAAAAACTTATTTGTTTGACGCATCGTAACACACTGTGAGCGTACTTTTGTTCCCCCATGGGGATACTCACTCTCTCTCTCTCTCTCTCTCTCTCTACATAAAGGAGTAGAAATTTATTCAGTTCGTTAATGGCAAAACTTGTTATCCTTTATGCTCGCATCTCGCATAATTAGTGCTCCGGGGAATCATTACCATCATCAGTGGCAGACGTACTTACTCTCAGTATGCCAGAGTCCTCAAACTACTACCGCCCATCATCCATACAACATACCTCACCATTTGCGTTTATTGTTATGTGTGCTGACTGGAATGTTGGCTATATTTGGTAATAGCCTTGCAGATGTAAGGTATACTCATGTTTACCTGGTGCGTGATATACGAGTATATAGATGTGTGTTTCTTTTTTGTATCCTTACCTCTGTACGTACACGATTATGGAACTCTAATGATTACAGTCATTCGTTTTGTTTAAACATTAACCTAGTAAACACGAAAATACTAACAAAATGCGGATCTGTGTGTGTGGGTTTTTTTCTGTAGTCTACTAATTGATGAGAAAGTAATTCAAGCTATTTGTGGAATTAAATCGCTCTCAGGGGAGAAGCGCATCGCTGGGTGGACTGTTAAGCTGAAAAGGGTTCGGTTGCATTGGGAATAACATTTTTCGAGCAAATAAATAATGCAAATCACGGTTTCCGGTGGAAATTGAATTCCAGAGTATGCAGTTATTAATTGGTTGTTTGTGGTTTTTCCTGCCAGTGACCATAAACAGTCGCTGCGGTTAAGGCATTCACGTGGAAGTCAAAGGTTTATGTGGGCGAATGATTGGGAATTATGGTATGTATGTGGTATAGCGCCAAGCATTGCGGTGATCTGGTTACGGTGATAGTCTGCATATTATGGTGGTGGATTCTTGTGAATACTATCGAATTGGTCTCTTCGCAGGCATTTGATGATGGGTGCACAGGACTTTAGTGGGATAGGATTCGGGGTGTTTACTGGCGTTCAATGTAAAATTTCCTCAAGTTATTTCTATGTTGTTGTTGTCAATCTCAACAGGATCGTGCAACTGTGCTCTTTAATCAACATCTATCTGACAAAAAAAAGACTCAAAGTACTCAGTTAAACTATTAAGGGACTTGTTTTGAATTAACCTGAAAGTATGCAATTACTTCTGAAAAAGTGTTACAAAACTGTAAAATTTTGTTTAAATGTCCATGTCCGAGAGAGAACTATAAGCTTCTATTATATGAGGCTTCTCAAAAATATCTGCCTACTAGTGGATGCTTGCCTTACTCTGTTTTATACCGGTCTTTCAAAGTTGTAACCATTGGCAGGCAATCAGCCGTCATTAACCCGCCCAAAGAATTTTTTACTGCCGTTTGCAAGATGGACTAATTGCCGTCACTTTTTAAAACATTTTCCCCAAGTTGTTGCAGTAGTTTTCAATTATTTTCAAGCAATCTTACTCAAACTTGAGCCCAATGGGTGATCAATCACGCTCCGCAATCTTTCATTCTGTGGACAGCCAATCGAACTGCCAATCTCCCATCTGTTGTCAATCACAGGGAAAGCTGCACAGAAATTCCTTTAAAATTCAAACGCTAACGGCAACAAAATCCAATCTGCATCTTATTCCTTAAACGTTGCAGTGGTTTCCAATTTTGTCTTTGTCCTGCCAAAGGAGGAAATTACATTCTCCTCCGCGCGACACTGTGCGAACGGCAGTCACAAAGAAAACTAGTAGCCCAGGATTTTTTTCTCTTCATTCCCTGTCAAATGCAGGCATGCAACTTTTCTATATGACTTTTCTTGTTTTTTTTTTACTGTTTTGCATACACAACAAGACGATGAGAACGAAAAAGGCAAAGCAATCGATTTAACAAGCAGCCATGTGATGATAACTCGTCCAACCGCACACAGCAGCTGCTGTGACATCCTTCTCTGTTGACATAGTCATATTTTAATCTTTATCCAAGCGAATATCCTTATTTTCTACCTATCATGGTGCAAAAGGCTTCTAGTGTTTCTTACTTTTGAGCTGGCGTTTTTTTACAATCTGTGCTTCAACATTGTACAAATGATGCGGGCTTATGAATGCCTGGCTGTGCAGCACAGAATGCCCTTTCAATTGGAATAATAACCGGCGGCAATATTCACACTTCAACACCGGTGGCAGATATGCGGGTAATCTAGTTGTGGCATCTACATTTGGGAATTTTCTAAAAGCTGCTGTTGACACCTTGTAAAAGAACGAATTTGTATGTGAGAGCGAAGTTTTACCACACTTTTGACTTTTGGTGATGCTCGTCATCAAGTCGAGGTGCAAAAGTTGGTCTTTTATTGTGCGGAAGTTGCAAGGCGAGATAGCTTAAAAAAAGTTTCTCTGTCTCGTTTGGAGTTCCTAAAGAAAGGTGAATTATTAATGCACATGATAGAATGGGGATCCATCAGTTTGACAAGGAAATGTGGGACTTTTTCCCAGTTTATAAAGAGTAGGTACTATCAAGTTTTGGCCATTGAATGAGGAACTGAGAACTTGGGATATCTGTTTGTCTGTATGAGAGATGTTTTTGCATTGAAAAAAAAGTCGGAAAGGAATTCATGATTCATGAACAGGAATAGGCAACTAATCTATGGGACAACTGAACTTTAAGGAAACTCATTTGACGAACTTCTTGTAAAGTATTGTTTACACCATAATGGCGTCGGCATGTCAAAATTTGGCATGATAAGTGGCATGCGTAATCGTAGCTTTATAAATTTGGGCGACAGTCCAAAATGTCCTAAAGACGTTAAAGAAAGTTAAGTTATAACTTGAAATAAAATTAAATGGAGACGCTCAAACAAAGCCTTGTAAAGTCGAAGTGGTTTTCCTCCCGGCAGTGACAACTGAAGGCATTCGACTTACATCTCCACAAAGAAGAAATATTTTTGTTAACGATTCCACTTTCAATATCATTAATCACTGTGAATGGTCTTCAATATGTCCATCATTGGCCTTTATTGCCATGTCACCAAAATTCCTCTATATATGTATATGTATACACAGACGACCGACATCAATCTTATGACCTTTCGATTTCAATCCTAAAAAAATCGATTTCCCACTTTTCAGGAAATTTAATATCCTCCAACCCAAAAGAAAAGAAAAAAATCGACCCACAAGGTGTCAGATAACAAGCAAAATATTTATCACAAAAAGTAAGTTCACATCAAATAGAAATTCTACATTTTTTCTACGTCCTTCTCAACTGAGTTCTTTGCATAAAAAGGACAAATTTCTTTCTTTACCGTGGTGTCGCCTTTTAGTTCGTTCGCGTATATATAGTCCAATTTAATAATGCGATCTCTTCAACCGGTCTTTATGAAATATGATGCGTGTATATTTCTCAAGGTACTCAAACTTAATGAAAGGACATTTGATTCGCCCCTTTGTTTGTGTACACACAAAGTGAGGTCCGCACTTGTCAGTGAAACCTTATAACGTCAGAGCGGAACGAGATTCGTCTTGATGTGCGCTATCTTTCATTTCACTGTTTGATTTCATTTCAGTATATAAAAATAAATTAGAGACTTCATTAGCGTGACTTCCAATCAAATACCCACGGGACACTAGCTAGTGATGGATGTGATTGATTAGCAAAAATTACAAAGACATCGCATTCACCGTCTGTGTAAATGTAAATCTATACCATTAATTTCGTATTTGTCTGATTTACTTCTGGTCGACGTTGTTCGCTTGAAAACGACTCGATACCGAATCACAACAGGACTTACTCGTATTTGTGGAATAACAAACAGACGAGCAAAACTATGCTCGTTTTTATGCGTTGTATATACGTATACGAAATCTTTGGTCGTGTTATACAGGCGCAAGGATGGGATAAATTGCCATTAGGAATCGACGCGACGGGAGGATTGATTAGGTGTGTAATGTGCTGTGTTCCGGACGAACGAAAAAAGTTAATCCAAATAAATTGATGAACGTTTTTCTTTTGATGGGGAAATTATTTGCTTTTCTCTCGCCTGGCTGAGCTAATCAATCAGTTTTGTGCGAGAGGTTTTCGTTTAAATGTACCATGGGACGGGTAATGATGAGAAATCGGTGGGACATTCGGCTTAAATGCCAGTAAATGGAAGAGATTTTCAAAGGTACTCGGCATCGACGTGTCATTGCGAGGTTCAAATTTGTATGGAGCGTATTCTTCGCTTTGTTTTTGCCTCGAAAAAGTTATGTGAATGATACAGTTTTTTAAATCATAGCAATAGAAGACTGTCGGAAAATATTTCTTGATAGAGATTGTTTTACAAAAAATGAGATAGAAAGTTTCGGCATGGGGGCGTGGCGCTTCCCATACATCAAAACACGCTAAATTATTTCGGAAATGCAAAATTTCAGGAACCATTGCCAGCTATGTTGGTGAAATTCGAAACATGAACGTAAAAAATCTGTTTCAAACTGTTTGTAATTCACTCGCATTCGCATCGCTTTTTTCTCCTTCGTTGCGCTTCAAGAGAAAACGACATACAATGCTTTCGATGTGCGCCCGAATTATAAAGCAGAACTACGCTGATTCATTTCTTAAAAATTGCAGGAAGTTCTGGGTTTCCAAATTATACTGTTTACAGATTCTCCACTTTGTTCATTTTACAAAAATACATCTTTCGTACTGGGAAAAAAACACTAACAATTCTAGGTGTCAGGTTTTAGGCAAGTACCTTTGCAAAAGTCGGTTCGTTTGACGGACTGTAAAACTATTTTTCCCGAAGTGCAACAACCAGGAGGTATTGGACAAGAGTCTCACAAAAGAAGTCAGAAAAAATAACACAAATTACTCAAAATACTCAACTGTACCTTTTCACGGCGTTGAGAAAGCCACTTGTATATTAAGCTTTACAAAAATAGATTCGTCTGCGATGTTTACAACAAGATCTGATTTTTCTCATTTCCTTCAACGACATTGCAAGGAAATTGAAAAAAGTACATCTAGCTATTTACGTCGTTCATTTCACTTGAGTGAGTAAAAGTGCTCGTGGTTGAATGCCTACGTATGATGTTGAGTATAACAGAATTTACCGACAGTTAATAATCCCAAAAAAAAAAAAAAAAAACACAACCAAGGTACCATAAATGTGTGCCAAATTGCTTCTGAACCCATGATGAGGTTGAGTAATATATAATCTGTTAAGCTGGCTGTATGGTGAAAAAATCTACAATAAAAGGGAGAGTATAAAAATAAAAACATTACTTAGGTAAAGGCAGCAATATCTCGGAACTCCTTCAGGATTTCGTATTTCTTTGCATGCAAGTTGCAAACCATTCAAACGCAGACAAGGAGAAAATTATGACCTTTGTCTTGTGATTTTGACAACTGCTTTGAGGCCATAGAAGTGGAAAATTCATTTCATTTAAGTGCTTCGTGCATATTGGACTGGGAGGGCAATGCGTTTTTCATGTTTTGGTTGAGCGAATTTTGAAGGAGACGCTTCTGCCTGTAGATTGAACCATTTTTCTTGGGTGACTTTGCAGTCAGGCAAAGAATAAACAAAAAGAGGCATGAATGCCATGACGTAATACTGAACGGCCCACCAATAAAGTGGTAGATGAGTGTTTCAGAAGCTCATGACACTACCTAGCCATACATAGAAATATTCGGACCCAGCTGTTTGACCGACTTCTCCCCATAAGCACTTTCTGCACTTATATAAGTCCTGTGCTATAAGGCTAATATTTTAGTGCACAAGTTGCCACTGCAAAGTCCCGAACTGCTGTCAAAATTGCATGTTTCATTAATTGGACAGCAAAATCCATCTCGGGTTGTTACTTTAAAACGTTTCACATCAAGCTTTCATCATGTGTTACTATAGCCCTCCTTTGTGTAGTATCCTCTCTGCAGCACACTTTGTTGGTTTGTTTCCCTACATTCTGCCTAGCACATTCATCACCTGACTACAGGTTTCGAATTTATCTCACGAGTTCAGAAATGTATATCATCCTTTTGGTCCGCACAATCTAGCCGAACCTAAATCTTCCTTAATCCGTGACAGTTTCCACTATATTTCAGTTATTGCAGCTCTTCTCTTTTAACTTAAATATTATTTGTACTATCTGCACACACATACAGTGTTCATCGTGTTCCACCTTAATCACCTATTCAGCAGTTGTGTTGGGGAAAGATGGACGGCTTCTACGACCAGAATGCTGATCATTAATCACATTTGTCCGGGTGGTGCCAGGCATTTTCGCCAAACATCGTCATCACCATGGTCATTATCACACCATGATGAGTTAGTCGGTGGTGGTGATTCTGAAAGTGCAATTTAATGAACACCAACAGCATGAAGCATCCTTCGTATGTAATTCAAATCCACGCACGTCAGACGACAATAAGACTCTTCTGCCCCCGGCGATGATGTTGATGATGATGGCAGTGATGGCGGCTCCCATCACGAGTGTGGTGATAGTTCTAATTTCTTTTTATTATGGCGATGTGTGAGTGTTTGCATCCTTTTGAGCTACGCATCTCAGTTTTCCACATAAACTGTAATTATCCGCACTCTTCAAACAAAACCAAAGGCAAACACAAACATTCACACAGTGGTACACACACTCATACAAACTTTTGTGTCCGTTAGAATGCATTAGGAAACATTTTTGCAAGGCTTACAGTACAAACAGCCTATATGGCACACAGCATTGCTCACCTTTTTGTGTATGCTTTTGCAGTTGTTGTCTAACCACCATCCAAACAGGAGGCTTAGGTATGTACTTGTTTAAAGAGAATGGGGATGAACACTGCGAGGAAAGACACATCGTCGGGGTAGCGTATAGATTTCAATTGAGCACACTTGATCCGAAGAATAATGATGCAGGCGTTGCTAACTAAATATTGCCCCAGATAATGTGGATGCTGTTCTATACGCTTTATATTACAGTTGTGGAGGGAACTGCATATTAGCAATGGGGTTTCATATTTTGATGGGGGAGGATTTGTTTTTTTACGTTATGTTCGAGTGGTTCGTTTGATTTGTAACATCTTGATGATGTGGTGTCATATACGCAACATTTCTCATTAAGTCCCTGTGAGTGCTAATTTCTGTTCACATGAAATCTGTCAATGCACAGCTTCTCTGACAAGTTTGGAGATGATGTGGTGACTTAAGTGGTTTTCTCTTCAATGGACACAGAAAAGTGTCTTTCACAATTTTTTCGAAATATGTTCCAAAATGTATTTTAGTGGTGTGTCTAAATTGTCTGTCACACTTGATAGAAAAGTGAAAATGATTAGACACGTGTTTCGCCATTTTTTTAAGTGATGGTTCTTCCACTTTACTGATGCGTAAAATATTTAAAAACAAATTTGTACTTGTCTTGAGAGCTATTACTTTCTAATCGCCTTCCACGACGACGATGTGCAATTTATACATGGTTCATGGGAATAGAAAAAAATTAGACGCCTTTTTCAGGAGATTAACATTTTGATCTGGTACCTGTGTATGTGGGCCATTACTTTTTCGGTCGGACTTGCTTGAAACGTAGTGACATCGATCTATAAATCTTAACATTAGCATTTCCAAAATCAGACACACGAGAGAGGTGCAAGAACTCCCTTACCCTTTTAGGGGGTATTTTTGTACTTAAGGGCTATGAGTAGTTTAAATTCGATACGTTAGGGTGGATGGAAATATAAATAGAAAACGACCTTCGTCTGAAAAAGGCATGAATAAAGATGTCACAAGGACTTATTTTTGAAATATACATATATATATATATGAGCTTCGAGAATTATCTCAATTTTTGGATAGGAATTGTTCTAACACCCCTCGGTCAGTAGTTCAGCACACTAACCACTATGCGACTGTTAAGACCCCACCTTCTAACAAAACAGGCTTCGAGTTTATCTTTGAAAAAAATTATAGTGAGCTTCAGTTAGTATGACCTTTGGCTTACTGGTTCCAGTCGCCCACACCAATTTGGTTAAAACCTTTGAGAAAATTTAGCCTCGTCGCTAATAGGAGGGAAGCAAAATCATTTTGCGGTTTTTTATGACCCGTTATAAGATGACTTTCACTATAATTCGATTTTTTTCACCTTCATTATGACTGGTTGTGAATTCCTCTTATTTTTAAACGCACGTTTAAATTGCCATTACCCAGTAGGGTGAAATATATTTTCCAAGATTCGTTGTCATCGGTTTTATTGCTGCCCAATTTAGTTATATTGATGTAATATTTATACCAAGTATCATGCCGATTCCGCTGGTAAAAAAATATGCTCCATACGCGTTACTGGGCGGGTCCGGCGAAAAAAAAAAAAAAAAGCTCCCAACAAGACACGTTTTGCAATTGCTATTCTGTAGAATATTTTTATTTAGCTCTTGCGAATGCTTATTGTTCTGTTTTTACTGCTACGTATTTGCAAATGAGCCATGGCGTTGTTATGTCACTTTGTTTTCCTTAAAAAAACATGTGTTAAGATATAGGATCCTAAATGGAATCCTCAAAACATTAATAATGTATGAGGCACCTCCCTGGCTACATTCTGTGTGTGTTGTTTACACTTCTTCAGCTTCTACTTTGGACTTGTTTCTCTATTTGCTGTTCATATATCCTTTACTCAGGCTTGGGGTTAATCTTGTTTCTTTTTTCAAATTCGTGTCGAATTCTTGAATGTTGTTTGTTAAATTGTTGTGTTTTTTTTATACATCTCAACGACACAAGGACATGAAATGAAAATTGAATTTTCGCTCCTTTTGCTGTTCGTCTTTATCTTTTATCTATTTCGATTTAGAGTGTAGAGTGTATCTATATTTCAATTTCAACTGCTTTACGGCATTCCATTGCGTCGATAACGATTTTGGGCTATGGGTGTGTAATATCAGTGGGATGTTGTGGTGCTGTCTATCAGCAAACGATTTCAAATTCCACGAATCAGATAACAACTGAGTGCGACAGATGTGTGACACATCTTAGACACCATTGGGGCCGATGTTCTATACATTTTATGTTCTTCCATTCAGAGTTGTGAGACTAACGACCTGGTTGAATTGAAAAAAAAAAATTGTTGTTCTCATCGAGTGTCATCAATCGGAATGATTTGTAGAACGCGACATTCTCTGCTCCGCGGATGTGAGTACGAGTACTTTATATTCTGCAGAGTGTAGTGTGCTTTTATTTAATGTTTGACTGTAGCAGCAAAATAGAAATAAATGAATAGATAATGGGCTCAGATGCGCTGCGCTCATCTATTATGAATGAGTCAATTTCGGAATGGTGTAGTCGAATCGCCTCATATAATGCTGCTGAAGCAAGTAAAAGAAAGGCGGACATGCGAAAGAGAGAAATGGTTTTGAATATTTATTGCGAAATTAGCATGCGAAGAATATTTGCAAGCGAATACAGATGAACAGGTGTTCATTGACCTGTGGGTGGGAATTATTGACTGAGATTGAAAATGAAAAACAATTGACTATTCGTCGAGTGAAAACAATTGGAAAGAAAGTTGAGATATGACAAACATAAATCTCTGTTTTAAATAAGATTTTTTGTTGGCTTTCATCAAATTTGTAACTTCGGCACGAAGTTGGTATTTTGGAGGTCTAATTTTGAACAGTCATGATGAAGTTACTTTGGCCATCATATTGTTTCGTCATATTGACATTTTTAGAGAAATTTAAAGAGTAACCGATCGCCCCAATTTTAAATCAACCAGTTCTCCCGTACCCGCAACTGGGCTCACGCTTTGCTAGTATTTCTCCGTAATTTCTGAACTGTCAGGAAGCGCGGAAAATCACAGAAATCTACTTTTAAAAAAAGTTAGCACTTTTATGAAAAGGCCCCATTTATCCCTTTTAAACGAACCTACATGCACATTGTCTATGAAAAACAATAATACTCAATTAAGCAGCCTTTACGGACAAGCAAATCTTTTGTTGCTAATCAACAAACAAAATTGCAGTCCATTCGAAAGAATATTTCTGGCGAAAACTAATTTAAATGCTGCCAGAGGACTCCCGTTGATTTCCATAGGTATGTATATGAATTCCCAAAATTACATCTGTCCATATGAGTGAATTGACCAAATTTACCCCATCGAAAAGACCGCAAAATAACTGACAACATCAATTAAAAGTCGTATTTGGAAAATATTTATTTATAAACCAACCGCAAAATGAGTTTTCGATTCCAACAAATTCAATTAAAATTAGTTGCGGATTTATTTGGACTCTAGGTACCATACGTAGGTATATCGCTTTTTTACATCCGCAGATGTATATCCGCATTGCAGATTAATTGATTATTATAAATGAAACCTATATAGGAGATTATGAAATGATGTTGACGTACAGTGGATCAAAGTTTTTATTTCAAAGTAAAATTGTCAGAAATTGTAATTAAAAAAAATTGTTGAAACCCCCAATTGAAATATTAAAAAAAACTGTTTATACATTGAGATTTGGATTATTTCGAGTTTTTATTTTTGCCAATTTAAAAGAAAGCACAACCACTGTTGGTAGTAAACAAATTTCAGTAGTTTAAATTTTGTTTAAAAACTAATTGGCGAAAATCGATAATCCTAATTTCAAGGATTTTATGATCTTGATGAATTCGTGTAGTTTTTAGTCAATAAATTAAGTTTATAAATTAGCTACGTGTGATAAATTTTGATTGAAAATATGATGTATGTTATGGGAGGTTCTTTATGGAATGTTTTGTTTTTGACACAGAATATTAGAAGTTGGTTTGTCAAAACATGTTTGTACTCCTAAAGATTTATTGTACTTACGGAGTGAATAATTTTTTTTTGTTCACACTTACCTGGAAAGAGAAGAAAAATAAAGAATATATTAGAAGTTGTTAATTGAGGGTAAAAATATTTGAAAATTAAGAAGCAAATAAGAAAAATTACAATTTTAAATATATAATGAAGGCACGGCAGTATCAAGGCTGCATTTATACAGGGCAAGGGCAGGCGTAATGATTCCTGGGACTTGAAAAAATATAATAAAGAACGAAACAACTTGAAACGTATATTCTGAGAAGGGAGCACCTTCATTCATTCACCTTTTCAAGAACTTTTCAGCGAGATGTTTAAAGTACGGAAAGGATAAGGGAAGGGGTAATTTTTTTTATATCAAACTGTGCAGTGCCACTTGTAGGTAGGTTTCATGACCTTAAAATACTACTGGGATCTCGTGCTGTTTAAATATTGTTCCTGGACTGTGTCCATTGGACTGTAGAAAATATTTTGAATTAAATGTCATATGATTTTGATTCCATTGTTAAGACGGTTGGCTTTCGTTCCTTTGGATTCACCGAAAACATAAGTCTGCATCGATAGATAAGCCGTTATTAAAATAAGACTGAGAAGTGTGGGGCTCAAGAGAAATGATCATAATTTTCAATTCGTAGCAGGCAAATGTTGACTAAAACTATTAGCGATGCAATTATAAAATAATTGTATAGTCTTAATATGACTTTAGCGCAAAATTTTTAAAAAAGTCGGTAGATAATTAAAGAAAAATATTTACCCCATACGCAAAATTTCAACAGCAATCATATTTTTAAGTTTCTCTTTATTAATAACGTTTGTTGCTTTACCACATCTCTTAACGTATTCAGTTAGAGGTATACCCAACTCAATATTTCCAAATCGTTGCCCGCTGTCAATCTCTCCCATCATGGCAAAATTCTCCCTCAAAGAATATTTCAAATATTTATAACTACTTCTAAAAGACACAAATAAATTCTTCAAGTATTTGTACAACCCTCCATGACCAGCATTTACACGAACCCTACACAAAACAAAAAATTCCAACTTACTTACATTTTTCGCCCCACTCTCCAAGTAGTGCAAGTATTTCTTGTTGTCATGCCGACTTTCAACTGGTTAAAAAAAAGATACAAATACTCTCATCTAGTATTTCGTATTTCATTACATTAAACCCCCTACGCAAGCATTCCTTCAAATACCTAAACAAACCCTTTTTTTCTGTACCTTCAACCAGAAGGAAGGAGCAAAAAATAGGAAATGCCCTTTTAGAGCCACCAAAATACAGAAATCAAAATTCATCTTTCAAATTCCAGGACTGTCTACACGGACATCCAGCATGACCCACCTCACTCCAGCCCCACATACCCAAACGCACAAACCCCGAACTATGACAGCAAAAAGGGATGAAGCAATTTGCTACGGTTCACTGAATTTTAACTCAACTTAACCCATTTCCATGACTCCTTCGTGTCGGCCCCCAGCTCCGTTTGATGATTTTACACGATTTTTAGGTCAACATGTCAAGCTCTGAAAAGTATGGTGAATATTTTTAAATAAATCTTTCCTTCTCCAAATCCTGCAGTTCAATGACTTGGAATTTTCTCCTTTTTCACATAAAAAAAGGATCGCTATCTACTGTGTGATCCATGTGCCTTTGATTTATGTCGAGTTGAAATAGACTAAGGGCGAATAATTTAATTTAAAACGAAAAAAAAATATCTCATCCTTCTAAAACCGAGGCGAATAAAAATAACAAAAAGAATAAATAGAGTGAACTTACCGAAAAAGCCTTAAGGAACACCAAACACTGTATAATCCCTTCCATTGTGTCGCCGGTCAGACAAAAGGTCCCCGTCAAATGACGTCCTTTTCGTCCGACAGTAGCTGCCGCCAATGACGCGTGCACGAGGGCACGTTGTTGTCCTTTTGTACCGGGCAAAGCACGGGGTAAAGGTGCGGCACGCATTAGCCTCTCAAGAGAATCCATAGTTAGCTGAGTTTTTTTCATGAATGCGATTTTCTTCTTTTTTTTTATTACTATTTTCTTGTAGGATTTTTTTTTTAAGTGAACTGTGGTATGTTTAAAAAAAATATTATCGCATCCGATTTAATCACCCCGCGGGGTGAAGTTCCTCTGAAGGACATCACGATTAATAGATATTATAAAGTAAGGATAAAAAATTTGGATAATTTTTCTGTTCACTTTTATCTCGACTTTTGTGATTTTCGTTCCTTTTCAATGCGATTATCTTAGGGTTGCACTTTTTTTTTACTGAATACACTTTTAATTCACTTTAATGGACTTTAATTAATATTTCTACTTTGATTTAGATTTGCTATGAGTTTGTGTGAGTTGATGGTATCCTTCGAAAATGAGAATTTTATTTTTCTACAGGGAAGCACTGTCTGAGTTTGGAATCTTTGGAAATATTTTAGCTGCAAAAAAAATTAAGGGTGTCTTTGTTTTTTTTTTTGCTGTGTGGATGTGCTTAAGATAGTATAGCTAATGGTTTCACTTTGCTGGGGAAACAAAATGGCGTGCGAAAGGGGTTTTTCTTGGGAGTTGAAAAAAAGAAAAAATAAGTGCGTTCAACATTCTTAACTGGAACCGTATCTACTCGTAGGTGCCTGCATAAAGCGAGTGAATGTTTATTTATAAGCCGAAATAATATGTAAAATTTTGTGTCGGGATTAGTATATGAAATATTTCAAAATAAAACAGAAAATGAAACACATTACTAGGTATAGTATCCCCATATATATGTTTTAGAGTTTCTTAGTCTACATAGTGTATTGCTCTCTGAACACATTTCTGCCGGATAGATTTTTTTTTATCCTGCAAACATGGAGTCTAACCAGTCGTTAGTTGCAGTAATGGTACAAATACGCAACAACAGTCGTATACTGTGTGAAGGTTTTACACCGAATAGCTGCAATCGTATAAAGACTGTCAAAGTCATTGCCAGTCGCTAATGGGATTCTTAGTACGATATGAAAGACGAATTTCTTTGCACATGGAAAACACAACACTTGTTGTCCTTTCTTTAAAAATGTTGTTAACGAAAATTGTGTTTAACTAATTAAAAATTGCTTTTAATGAGCCAAAAAATTGTGTGGGTTATTTTTTATTAAAAAACGGTCAAGGGAAAAAAGGGGAAATTTATTCTCAAGAGTGGGGATTTTATATTTAAAGTCAGGCACCACTGGAAAAACATCGGCCACCCCTATGGTAAGAATATTGACTTGCTACTGTAGACAAAATTTTGGGAAATTTTCCAAAAAATTTACGAAACTTTGACGGACATTTTAATTACTACAATGAAACCGTAACTTTTTTCAAGGTTTTACAAGGTTTGGCTGAAATAGATATAAGAACCACTGCACGAAACTGAACCTGGTTTTCACACTCGCATTGCCAAGTGTTGCGAATAAATGCTAGAAGAAGATATAAGTTTTGTAGCTCTTAGCTTTGGATTGCCTAGACCTACCTGCGGGAATATTTAAGACTAGAGGTGGCTTATCAGGGAGCAAACTTCAAACTTCGAAAATTTGGTTGGAGGGATGTAAATGTTTGATTTAAATTCAACTGATCTAAAAATAAACACATTGGTCTTATTGACATTGCGAACAAGATTTTGAATCCTTTGAAAAAATTATTGTCTGTAAACTCAGAGTTTAAAAGTCCTCAAGCCATCAGCAGAGGTACAATATTTTATGTGAATACTTGTTATCATTATACGATCCCCTCCTTTGAGTGACGGCTTACGAACTTGTGGTTTAAGCTTCCAAAAGATAAGCCATCTAATTGCAATCGAAACATAACAAAATAACCAAATCGAGTTTGTTGAGTTAACCTTAACACAAGAAACATATTTAAGCAAAATGAGGAGCTGTCAAGTGACGAAATATGGCGCTTCAATATCCACGGTACCGACCTAACCCCAAAATTACTCACAACTCTACCAAATCGCAGCTTTTATGCTACAGCTTTATACCATCCCGCATGTTTCCACTGGCAAGAAACGTAGGTTTCGACGAACTTGAAAAATCCCTTTCCGCCTCTTTCCAGCTACATAATAAATCAAAATTGGGGGCTCACATATCTCCTGAGGCCTTCAAACTGTAAAGAAACAGAACTAACCAATATCGGCCATAGAACCGCCCCCAAAAATTTATATCGTTAATTCTATTTAATTTCATATTAGATAACTCATAGACTGACATTGAAAGCTATGAGCCATCAATCATTCCTTCTAACTATATACAACAATTCACCTGCGAAAACCTTGCCCTGCCTATCCGTAAAAACTAAAACCGCTCAAATATCAACGAAAGAGACAGTAGCGATTAATCCCAACTAAACTTGATGTCAACCTAGAGAAAGTGTGTTATAAAATATGTCAACAGCCCGGTCCCGTATATCTCTCTCTACCATTACATAACAAAAGTAGCATCTCCCTTAAACGAGATAAATTGCTATTTCGTTGTCCTTGTTGTAGCCAATTGTCTTCTTTGTGCAGGCAATTTATCAGCTAATATTTTCCAGTTTAATCTCTTTCGTTTAGTAAGTATTTACTGTTGTCCTGACGGTGTCATTGTGTGTGATTTTAATTATTCACTGGGAAGGCAACTCAATTCTCACCGCGCATCTGACAATGTGAAATTGTAACAAATATAAACCGGAAATATCCTGCAGCGATTATGGAGCAAACAAAAAGTTGCTGCTGCTTCTTCAAAAAAAGGAAACTTTCGAGATAAAGTTTTCGTTGCCGGAATATTTCCTTTTTCCTGGTATGGGCGGTAAATGCCCACTTTCTGTCGGACTTATCGCCCAGCTAAAATAGAATAAGTGGGCTGGGCATACGTATTTTTTCGACAGTTTATTTTTTGACAGCCCGAGGCTTTCCGAGGCGGAACACCCTTGTACAGATATATTTTGAACAAGTTTGTTATTTATTACCAAGAAAAGGAAATGCAGAAGTTATTCTTTTCCAAAAGATATGAGACGCTTTAAGCGATACATTTTATTTTCCTGTTGGGCGTTATTTTGGAGATGGATTTTTTTATTTTTTTTTTCAAA
Source organism: Cheilosia impressa (assembly GCA_948293265.1). NCBI lineage: Eukaryota > Metazoa > Arthropoda > Insecta > Diptera > Syrphidae > Cheilosia > Cheilosia impressa. Next base: position 41,383,516 of record OX411882.1, on the reverse strand, counting down.
CTTATTGAGTGTGTACGTATGCGGGCGAGAGTGTGACACAAATTGAATGTATTTTTAGGCACCCTGAATGATTTATCAGTGTTCCAGGGAAAAAGTCTCTTATTGGCATATTGTTGTTCGAATATTGTTGGCTATATACACGTCTTTATCGGGGGTGGATTCTTATTGATATTCAATATAAACGAACGATTTACATTAACTGGAGTGGATTGAGCTCAGCGGCAAACATAAATCAAATCAATATTTTCGACATCACCTTTGGCGAGGTTTTCGCGCCATTACGTGAAAAAGTAAACGTAGGGCTCCAGTTAATGAAATTTTCAATTCACTATATTGTTGTTATTTTTGACTAAAGCAATTGGTTCATCGGGTTTTGCCATCCTTACTGATTCGAAGGGTTTTGGGGTTTACCTTTTATTTAGTTAAGTTTCACAAAAAAAGTAATGTGGTAGTTTTGTCATCATAAAAAAAAATATTGGCACAACATTTTGAGTGAGTATGAGACCCCTCGCTCAGTAGCTCAGCACACTAACCACTAAGCCGCTTTGCCTGACTCTTGAGGGATGAATTTCAGATTCAACGCCTTAAAAAATGATAATAACACCCAAATCGCGTTTTATCAGCATCGCCTCCCAAAAACACCCGAAAGTATGAGTTCTTCGCATGGAAAAAATTCTCGATTGATTCAGGTAGGCTTATAATTAAAGGCCCCATTTTTGACTGAAGTCAAAACAAACCCACACGATTCGTAGCAAGACCTAAGGCCCTCAATAAAGTTTTATTTCAGACGCACAATCAATGGCCTCACGTATTGATGGCATTATTTTAAGATGCAGAACTCAGACATCTGGGTACACAAAAGTAAGCTCCACATTGGGCGCCACTTTCTTCCTTAACAAAAAAAAATATATTTGCAGGTGAGCGTAGCTAGATTTTATTTAAATGGGTTTTTCATAGCCCGAGGAGGACATCAAATCTTTTTGAGGCTACTTCGTAAGGAAAACACTGACCATACCAACGGTCAGTGGTTTCCTTATTGACGACACAAGTGCTTAATGCCACAGACAGTCATACACTTGTACAGTATGCGTGGCTATAAACAGAGTCGATATTCAAATTTCTTAAAGAGCTACTTTTCATAAGTACATCGTCGTCTTCAGCGTAAAATTCTGCTCTGTGACATTTTTGTCGCTGATGGCTCTAAGATCGAAGATTCAACATCGATCTAGATGAATTTTACATCGACATCTAACTAGGAAACAAAGAATGAATTTAATGCCGAACTTTAATAAGGGAGTCATCTGTCAGACACTCAGAAACTGGGACAACTCGCTTAGGTTACGATCGACTAACTACAAATGATTGTTGGCGGAGGCCGTCAGGATTTTTTAAGGTGGCATATAAGGTGATGTCCATATCGTCCGTACTATATTTAGGGGAGTGAAGAGTAAGTAATATTAAAAGCGACAGATATCTCTGTTCAATTGAAACTCTACATATTTTCCTCATTTGTTTAAACTTTTCCTTTCAAGATGAGTTCGGGCAGCAGAAAAGCTCGCGTTCGGATAATATCGTGTAGTTTAATGCCACTAGATTACTCCTTGTAAACACAAATTCTATAGGTAAGTTAATGGAACAACGATTGATGCTCCTTATGAAATACCCAAAGTAAAGAACTGCTCGGTAAAAGCAAGTCTGACTTTCGTCTTGGAGTTCTTGATCTCCAAGACTGATTAGTTCACCAGGATCCAAACACAAAACTCACCCTCATGCTTAAAACTCTTCACAGACCCAAAATAGTCGATCTTTTTCCATTATGTATCTAGTGGAAAATGCAAGAATATATGTCCTCCATGCGCTCCTTGTATGCAGTCCCAGACTTAAAAGCCATTAAGGTACAAGTAGTCATCTCCTTATTTATGTTCATTCCCCAGCCAGACCAATTTAAATGTCGACAAAATTTATTACCCTTATCACACTTCCCACTTGGCTGCAAGCATACTCTGCCAAGAACCTTCTTGAATTTTCTGCAAGCACAACCATATCCACCTTTCAGTTGAAACACACAGTCTCATGACCCGTGCCATTCAATTTAGGAATCGATCAGTTTCGGAAGTATGTATTCAATTTACCTACAACGAATTGTGGCCCTTCCTTGTCGTGAAACCAATACAAGTACATACCATCGTTCATAATCCAATAAATCACCTCACTCCAATGTGAATGCATTTGTAGCACTTAATAATTCAGTGTTCATGTGGCAAGGAGTGCTCCGTAGGTACTTTTAGTGAATTTGGGAAAATTTAATTAAAAGTCCTCAAAATACAAGACAGAACTGTATCAAATTTAATAATAATTTTCCTGTAAATTATTTGTACGAACAAAAGAATCAAACAAAAAAAATGTACTCTCTCTGTGTACGCCCCAACACTTTGAAATAAAAACTTTTTCCCAAGAAGCGGAAACAAACAAAAAAAAACTCAAAGTTACGAAAACAGTCAACAAAATCGCTTTTTCGTTACTTCTACGAGTGTACAACGTCAAAGTACTAGAGGTGCACTTTTATGCTCTTTGAGTCACCGTTCATTGCTGTGTATATAAGTGTTCGTGTGTTAATGCGGTTTTTCTTTTGCTTTTTTCTATAAGAAGTCCCTTAAGTAGACTCTGTGAATTAAAATGTTCCTCGTTGCGAAGAAAAGAAGAAAGAAAACAAAACTTGTTTTCAAGAAAAAAAAAACTTTACCAGTGCTGTCAACTTCAGAAACGAGAGCGAGACCAGCACCAGGCTAAGAAATGTCCTGTATGCCCTTAGTTATCGGCACTCCTTAGTCATATACTTTTCCCTTCAAACGATGGGTATTCATGAATCACAGCGTGACCAAGAAAGTGACCCCAAAGAGCATAGGGGTGTGTTTAAAATGGTCAGCCTTAAAAACAACTGCGAAATTAACGGTAACGGTGAATAATTATTAGGTTAGGAGGAAGATGAAAAGAATATAGGAATAGCAACAGAGCCTCAATGTAAAAAGGATATTTAATTACATTTATTGAGAGCACAGGGTGGGTGTTGCTGATGATAATAGTGCGCTGTGCTGTAATTTGAATTTTTCCACGGGACTGTGTCGGGGTCCTTGTTTATTTCTTCTTCAGTGAGTTTTCTGTTCGGCAAATGGCATTACTAATGTAAATTTTTGATGAATCGAAATATAAATGACTTTTGAAAAGTTGCCGGAATTTTGGCGTGTTTTTGTAGGAAAATCTTTTTGTGGTCATGGTAGGGGAGTACATTTTAATGTGCTTGTCATTTACATAGATATATATATCTAGAGGGACCTAAGTGAAAGCCATTTCAGCCTACAGTTAATTCATGTAGGATGGCTCATGATATACTCGTCGACAATGAGCCATGTTTTGTTCCTTAGGAGTTGAGTTATGGTTTGTTAGGATTTTTTTCAAGTAAGGATGGCAATGAGTTGTAAATATAAGTGTCTGTTGAATGTCCCGAGAAGTAATTAAAAGGCCAACTGTATGCCGTACAGGTTCAAGGTCTTGGTCGCTAGTCCAAATACCTCAATTTTGTCAAAAACTCGCGTGTGCTAGAACCAGCTTTTTCCCATCAACGTTTTAGATTTGGCAAGCCGTGTGTTTAATATTCCTTTGAATATGGATAATTCGTGTGCGTCTTGCTAAGTGAAACGAAACAGATGTCAAAGCGAGATATTGACTGCGCACACACACTTTCTTAAACACTGAACCGTTGAATATCAACAGATATGATTTAAGGTCAGAATAAGGAATATATGTGGATATGCCTGTCTCATCTTTACATCTATTGGCGAGGCTGAGAAAGAAGCCTTACATGATGACTTAAAAAAATTCAAATTTGTGACAGATAGTAAGCCTGATACATTCTTATTACAATCTGGACCTTGATACAGACAAAAAAAATGTAAAAATGTAAAATGTCCAATTTTACACGCTCTTAAGTCTAGCTTTTTAGTAGAACAAAATTGGGTTTAAATATTTAATTCCTAAGCAATTTTCTGATGCCCACAAAAAAGAGGTACACAAAGTTATTCAGAAGAGGCGACAGAAGATCTGGGCAACTTTTCCAATGTTTTTACAAAAAAGTTTACCTCATAGTAGTTATTCGAGTACGTGTCAACTGGGCTGCAGTTGGACGAAAAATGTCGAGATTAACTTTTCAATTATTAACATTAAAAGTCCAAGCAAGCCAAAGTTGCTGAAACAGTTTATATAATATCACCATTGAGCAGCAGTTGCTTAGCAATAGTTGCCAAATTGGTGCCAAATCTAATAGTTGTGATATTTTCGAAAGCTTCAGGGGTTGCGTTTATATTTTTTATAGTACAGCAGAATTATCTTTGAAAAAAAGACATTTTCACACATTGCGGTTTTTTTTAAATATTAATCGTTTTGTCGTGTATAGCTGACATGATACAAAATAAACGACAGCACACTCAGTCATAAACAATGGGCAAGACTATTCAACTTTACTAGAATTAAATGGCGCCCGACGTGAGGTACTTTAAAATATGAGTCAGGAAAATTAAGACCAAAGGCTGACGATATTGTTTTTAACAAACGATGACATCCCCACTAACACTGTTAGTTTATTATCAACCGTTGTTTATATAAATTTTTCGAAAACCTCCCAAACGCTTTAATGCTACTAACGAAGAATTAGTCAAAATGGCTTAAACTTTTTTGTTTAATGGTTCTCATGGAAGAGCATATCCAAACTTAATTTGAAACGCTATGACACCGAATCAGGAATTTAATTGTTTCCTTTTTAAAATTTTCTTCTAGAGTTTCTTATTTATGAAAGTGTTTGTTTTTTTTTCCTCTTCCATCGAGTCCTTAAAAAAATACAAACAATACACCAAACATCCAAATAACGAAAAAGTAAAAAATAAAATATAAGTGGCGCTTAACAAGAAAGTTTCCTTTACAAACTTCCATCTCCCTACAACTTATCAAATATATAATACATTATACATTAGTCGGAGGATAATGCATCGTCAAACCTATTAGAAGATCTCTGTCTACGATGCTTTGTACATCCGAACCTTAACAAACCCTATCCTTGCAAAGCTAAATTTGGCTTCCTATCAAAATTTAATATTTACTCAAACTATACCATGAAGTATGCAACTTTTGACTTGGCAGATAAATATCTGTTACGTGATTTATACATCTTCCGGGTAGTAGAAGAAGCTTTAAAAGAACTTTGCAAAACTTTGTTCCCAAGTCATAAAATGGATGCAACCTGCAACGCGCACTGCAGAGAATAATGCTGTCATAACACTATAAACATTTTTCCCCATTTCTCTAAAAAAAACTTTCTCGTTCTAAACTGCAGAAGGTTAAAACGTGCCCTGAGTAATCTTCAACGAGCGCACACAATATTCGACCATATTTAAACAGAGCCCCAGCAAAATCAATATGCATTCAACGCAACAGCGAGAGAGGGTGAAAGAGTGAGAAAACAAACAGCCCCCCAGAGTCGAGGAAAAACTAAATTAAATTGAGATGCTGACTGTGCCAAAAATTATATTGCAAAAGTTTTCAATTTTCCTCACCAGGCATACCTACTCCCAAAAAAGGATCAATTCCAAGGAACACACAAAATGTTGTAAAACAAAAAAACCTAAAATGGCCGTTCATTGTTCATATGCAGTTGTTAGTTTAGGTTTTACAAGTCACATTTTATCATCGCATTTTATGTTACGCCAACCAAAAGTATCCTGACAGCTTTTATGCCACAAGGGATCTACAATATCTTGACTATCAAAGAGGCAGAAAAGTGTGCGCCAAAACTAAATAAGTACTCAACGTCAGACGGACTCCTTCAAAGGCATTCCAATGCAATTCCCCCTCCATCCAAGGCACAGGAAAGTAGGAAAATGCTGAAAAACTATGGTAAATGGTCCACTTTAACACTTTTCCTTATAAACTCCACAATTCCACTTTGCGTTTACACTGGGAACCGTTTATTTGCAATTTTAAGCACAGAAGTACCGCATCAATCGATTGAAGGCGCACACAACGAAGAAAAGGAAGTATAACCCAACGATAAATATTTTATACTCCTCACCGATACGGGTGGCTGGCGCAATTGCGGGTGATTGGAATACAAAGCAAATGCAAGGATAGCCTGTTTTTTCCTATTTTTTCTCTTTGGAGAAAATCTACACATGCACATTGCACATACACATCCCGTCTGTAGGCAGAAGAATGACTTTGTGTTTGAAAGCAGATACAAGATATCGAAGTGAAATGTTTGCCAAAGACTTGGCAAGGAAACCCTTGTGCTCATGTGACGATCTAAAGTGAAAAAGGGTGTTGCACATGCAGTATCCTGTGAGTGAATTTCCTACAATTGAAATGGAAAAGTTCGTGTGAATACGATGCAATTTGTGAGTTGAAATAAAAGAATTGCAATTTACAAATAATACCTTTCAATTGGACAAAACAGCTGATGGATGTGATATTTCTAGTGAGTAAAAACTTGAGTGCTAGGCAATGTTCTAAGAAGAACACGATCAATTTGAGTCTCCGTTCAGCTCTTTCTGACTTATATTTGAGGAGGTTAGATAAATGTTAAGTGCATACAGTTAACTGGCGCCCTATGAAAGCAAACGAAATTGAGCAGCAAATTGAAAAAGCATGTGGTACGCACGAAGGCTTAGTGGTTAGTACGATTCGACCCCCGGAAATCCACAAATGACATCTTTACGTTTTTTCCACTCTCAAGTCGTCTGACAAACATCAGAGAGTATAACTATCATGAAAGAGCTTCTCATTAAGTAGTTTGGACTCGGCATAGAATTGTGGATTCCTTCCATTCGTCCTAGAAATGAAAAACCCACACAAAGCGATCGGCTGTTAGAAGCCAGGCCAACTGCGCCAATGATGAGCTAGCAAAATGTCACAAAAGCACTAAAACCATTCACAGTGGCGCCCTACAAATATGCAAAATTTTGTAAGAACAAGTGAAACATTTCGCAACTAGAGATGCTATGTAAAACAAGAACTGTCAGCCTTGGAAGCTGTCTTTGGCGAAGTTTCAAAATATTTCCCATCTTCTGCTACTATTAAACAAAACATGAATTTGGGACGTGCCAATTGTTGGTATAGCTATACAATTATACATACATCTTTATAGGTCAGGTCAGAAACGCGACCTCGGCTAACACTGGTCATAGCATCAGTCCAAACCGAATCTTAGCTTGAGGAAGAACGGTCCCATGTCGCCCAGTTTCAAGTTTCAGTTTCGGCAGTGTTTTGCTGTTCTCAGAAGTTTGTTGCACTCTTAAGGCATAAATTTACATGTGATATTGTGTCGAGTTAATTGCCGTATCATACCGCCTTCGCCTTGTTTTTCGAAGGGCTATGACTTTCTGTTTAAGAATATTTTAAAAGGAAATAGCATTTCCGCAACGGCAAAGATAGATGCAAAGAGTCGTAGCCCAATTTCCAAAACAAACTCAAACTATATTCAGTTTGAGAATTTATTTAAATCCAAAATGTGATTTTCTTAAAAGGTCCTTAGAGAAGTGATAGCTATGCCTTCTATTATTCTGTATAGTGACTTTAACTACGGCATTGTTATCATGGGCAAAATACTACAAGATTTTTTATACGATATAAGTTAAAAAAAAAAAAAAACGCTTTGTTCAGAATATATAGCAATTTAAATTCGAACTACTACACGACTGATTCAACAGAAGACAGCTTTCAGTGATTATTTCCAGAGTAAAATTTTAATAGTCAGTCCTATGAATTTTTTTTAAAGACGATCTTTTTTAAGAGTATAAGTCAAAGAAAAGGCTGAGTTGATAGCGATCTGCACACCCACGACTATAAATAACTAAGAAAATAATTTCTTTCACCAGCGATTTTACTCGCTTGGAAAGAAAAAACCCTGTTCCCCGCAACAATGACACAGTACCGTGCGAGTCATAAATTGAAGGATAATATTTCCTTTCCAATGACGCCGTTGCAATTTTTCCCTCACTTTGAATTATGTACTCTGTACCTAGCGTCCTTTTTTCGGATAGAAAATATGAACCGTATGTGAACAGGAACGACGACAAAAGTTACTTTGGCAAACGACAAAAAAAGAGGGCACTCTCCTATCGAGACTAATGAAATTGAAATTGTACTCGTATTTATAAGAATGAAATGATGGGATTTTGTATACTCGTCTTCTTCGCCCTTCGTCACGCTTTTCTTTTTTTTTTCCCGATTTATCTACTTTATTGAAAGGATATTGGAAAATATCTTCGGAAAGGGAAAAGAAATTGATTTCGTCATACATATAAAGTAAGACTTAAAGAAGCATGAGTGAAATTCCACTTGAAATCGATTCGAGGATCTCGAAACGAAGAGGCGTGTGTTGTGTATTACATGTATCTATCAATTGAAATTGCAATTGATTTTATTGAATTAATTAACAAAGGGGAATCAAATTGTTAAAGTCCCCTTTCCATTTAGACAAAGTGAAGTGATTAGTCAGTGTGATTAAGTCACGAAACGGATTCATTGAACTGACACTTTGGAGGAGGGAAAAAGGAGATACCATTCCTGTCAAGATTGTATAAAATCGCTAAAGCCTTTGTACATTAAATAAGGTTTTTTTTTTATTTTAATTAAAGGTGAATATTTTAAAGATACTGAATGGAGTTGAAGCAGTTTTTTGCCAAAGGGTTCAGATGTTTTGGCGCCACTCATCTCACTTTTTATTTATTTTTACAGAAGAAATAATTTTTCTTCACATCGTTTTAAACTGACAAACGGTTTGGGATGTCATTTTTTTTAGATCTTCTGTGAAAAAAGTTATAACATAAAATCTTTCCGAGCATGCTTTCAAAAAAAAAAAACATAGCATTTTGGTGTGCCCATGTACTAGGTATTTCGGAAGCTTTTGTTATACGTCGCTGCCCTTTCCGAATTTATGAACTGAGCGGCTTTAGGAACACTTTTGTAGTTTGTAGAACATCCGTAGATACTCTATAAAAACGTATTGCGTCATAGTAGGTAGGTATGTAGTATCTTTGGTTACATAAGTCCGCATCAGTAGGTGTCCTTAAACACCCAAAACAATTTTATTTGTTCCTTTTTACACTTCTCACATTCTTTTAGCTCTTTAAACTAACAGTCTTATTTATAAACCCACCGTAGAGTCTGCTTAACTATACGCACCCTCTAAAATGCCCTTACGCAGGGAAATGCGATTTATAAAGATTTTTCGAACTTAAGCAACATTACTTTAAGGCTGCATAGTTTAAACGCGAAAATTTGCGTTTAGATCCTGCGTAGAGCTTACGTAAATATGTTTTTGCAGCTAATGTCATTTTTGGTAGTGGTCGAATTGGAAACAATTTCAAAAAGTGAAACTAATTTTTGTTTGTGCATTCATTTCGAATGTGGTGTAAATTTGCACCAAACGAATTTTGTCTGCAAATGCAATTATAACATAGAATTTCAGATTTGGTGGTTGATAGATTATTGTAGTTTTCCATTGGTTTCACTCATTCTGAAATCCAATGGAACAAAAAAACTGCTTCTGAAAAAATCATCATTTTGGTGAAACGCCAAAAATAATCTTCTTTTTAAATATATTTTTTGAAAAAAAAAAAAAATTGGGGTTTTTTTCTTGAAAATAGCTAAATCTGGGGGTTTTTCAGATTTGTCTGGGGGGAAATATATTAACCGTCTGGCAACGCTGATTCTGACTTCAAATCGAGAAGCGAAATTCTCTTCTCAAATCACCAGAAGAGTATTTTTTGTGGAACGGTTTCAGAAGTGATTTGTTCGATTCCGGACTCTCCCGGACGCTTCTTTTTGCCCAATGGAAAACGACATATGATTGCAGGTAGATATTTCAGCAGTCCCTCCAAAGAAATTTCGGAATTGTCCCAGATAATTTGGCTTTTTGTTTGTATTATGTATGGTTTTCTTACGAAGCTAATCAGTCAACTACAGCTAAGATCAGTTTCAGTTGCAAAAAGTAATAGATTTCAGTGTTTTCTGCAGTAGTTTATCGAAATTCTTACCTATTTAGATACAAACCTCTTTAGTAAAGTTACCGCGGACAAATGTTTATAAATCACAATTTCAGGAAAGCCATGTAGAGGCTGCGTAAATTCTTACGCGATGTTTAACTAAACAGCATCGTAGAGGCGTCGTAAGAGAATCTAATAAATAGGACCCACAAATGTTCTACGGTTCATAGAATAGATCTAATAAAGATTCTGGAAGCAAACGGACAGTCGTGTTGAATTTACTTTTATACTACAGTGGGAAATAAAGGGTTTTTCAATAGGGACGCTACAAAAGTAGAGCGACAGGGACAGCAAACGACGCCGAATTTCTTGCCGCTCTTTTGACACTTCTCTTCAGTAAGGTTTGCCATTTCATGATGGAAAGATATACGAGCCAACAACGAGTCGAAATTATTAAAATTTACTACCGAAATTCGGAGTCAGTGGCCTCAACGTTAAGACCGCTACGTCCAATTTATCATCTTCAGCGATGAGGCTCATTTCTGGCTGAATGGCTTCGTCAATAAACAAAATATGCGGTATTGGTCAGGCAGCAATCCACACGTACTCCATGAGTCATCATTGCATCCCGAAAAAAATTACGGTTTGGTGTGGTTTATGGGCCGGAGGCGTCGTTGGGCCGTACTTCTTCCGTGATGATCAAGACCGGCACGTTACTGTGAATGGGAATCGCTACCGTTCAATGATAACCGAATATTTTTGGCCCCAATTGGATGATATGGACTTGGAGGACATGTGGTTCTAACAGGACGGCGCCACAAGCCACACAGCGAATGTCACAATCAATTTATTGGAAACCAAGTTTGGAGAACGTGTTATCTCACGAAATGGTCCAGTCGCTTGGCCGCCTCGGTCATGCGATTTGACGCCGTTAGACTATTTCCTGTGGGGCTACGTCAAGCCTATGGTCTATGCCAACAAGCCAGCGGCGATTGATGAACTTCGTACGAATATCGAACGTGAAATTGCAGCAGTATCGGCCGATTTATGCTTGAAAACCTTCGAAAATTGGGTTCAGCGTCTGGACTTCTGCAAGCGTGCCCGTGTTGGCCATGCAAAAGAAATCGAGTTCCATACATAATGGCATCGAACGTACTTTCACAGGAATAAAGAATTTCATTGATATTCAAAACCGTTTTTGTTTTATTTAAAAAAAACGTTTGTAGCGCTCTTACTTTACTTGGGCAAATTACAGCAACAACAGCAGCGAATATTGGCCCTTATTTATGGCGTTTCGGACATTTGAGAAGCTACAGCAGCTGTCATCACTATGTTGATTACTATATACAAATGGTTTCAGCGGACTTTTAAACGATGTTCGAAGGAATGTTATAAGTTGTTGCATATCCCAAGTTGTAATAAATGGCGGTGCTTATTAAAATGGTATGGTTTCATTGAAAATAGCTACAAAACTATTTAAAATACAGCTACCATTGCAGTCCTACCACGCAACCACAGTATGCACTTAAAAATGCCTGTGGGTGCTAGTTAACGAAAAGTTGAAACGCCACCAAAGGCGACATCCCTTTGGAGCAAAAGTTAAAAAGTTAAAAAAAAAAAAAACTCTTAGAACTCGTAAATTTCCCCAGCAAGAATGAAAATTTGCACAATATTTAAATTCCACGCTTGGTTACCTTAAAATGTATCCTCACTTTACACTGTTAAATTTTCCATTTATCACTTAATGAACTTTTCGAGATTAAAACTTTTCTGATATACTATAAATTCGTTTCACTGGTTCGTCGTTTTCACTGCTGCAACTGTAGTCATCTTCATCGGCATCGTCATCATCACCGTCGTCGCTATGCGACAGGTATTCCTCGTTACTGTCGAATCGGCCGATCCGTCGCTCCCTCAGCGACGATGATTTCTTTCCACTGAATATCGCTCGTTTTAAATCCAATACCAGTGGAGCTGCTGCCGCCGTTGGCGGTACTATATCGAACGTTGCGGCTGGTGTATTGCCCGCTGGTACAGGTGCCTCGGGAAAAATTCGATTATCCGATTGGGATGACGAGAATTTCGACAGAAATTTCGAGGTATTCTTATGCTTCTGCTGTTGCAGATAATAATAGTCGCGCGGAAGCGATGAGAAATTCGTTGTATTGTTCGCTGGAAGGAATGCAGCTGCAACAACTGCAGCGGCCGCTGCCTGTGAATTCAGTGTATGCTGATGGGGCAGAGACGCAGATGACGACGACACCGAATGTTGTTGATACTGAAGATTGTAACTACTGATGCAATAGTTTTGATCTGTTGTCGATTCGGGAAAGCCCGGGTATTTTGTTGATTTCGGTGATGGAGGTGAGGTGGTCTCTATACCACTGCCGGCAATATCACCACCGCCAATTATCGGTGATGCAGATGCACTAGACGCGGGCGTTGTCTGCTGTAGTGAACGTATTTTTTCTTCAGTAATTTGACGACGATAGGATTCGATTCGATCGGATGTAGCTGGTTGGGTACTATGCATGCATCCTTGAAAAAAATCCAATGCTTCATATAGAATAAAACATAGTCCCAGGACAATGAATGTCTCCATCATAAGAATTACCGCATTATTTTAAAATAGTTTTGATGATAAGCGCAGGAATTGCAGGCGGATAGTTAGGGAAAAAATTGTTTGCTGTATGGATATCCTGAAACGGAAATAGAAAATTTACAATGAGTTCCCTTTTGAGCGTGCTTTTGCACTGGAAATCTGCCTTCGCTATGTAAACACACGCTGTAAAGTTTTGAAGAGGGTTGGGTGGGATTGCTGATGAGGAACTGTATTACGAATTATGTCGCGCAAATATGCTGAGGTAAGATGCGATACTTGTCACATTAAACTGCGATTATCATTTAAATTTCAATGAGTTGCATTAATGCGACCTGTTTTGAAAGATGCTTCAGCTACCTTTTGATGTAATTGATGAGAAAATAAACAGAATAGAACGGGCGCAAGTATGGAATCAACGGAGTCGTAGAAAATAATTTTGAGGAACTCTTAGGTCGAAGATTGGATAGGCTTCTACTAGGGCTCGATGTTCAGACTAAGAAGAGACACGAAGAAATGGACAAAGTTTACAGGTTTTAGTTAGGCGGAACATGGTTTAGTAGGAGGAAAACTGTCCCCGTAAATGCAATGGAAGAATAGCGTCGATATTTGCAACCGACCTGTAGTAATGCTGTTGCCGGTCGGCAGCCGATGTATGTGATCAGCTCCAACGTTGTCCTGATGAACAAAGAAAAATGGATCATATTTGTCTCAAAACTTAAACACCATTTCCTTAAAAAGCAATTTTTAAAAATAAAAAAAATAATCAGGTACTGGGAATTTACTCGACTGAAGGCCAGCAATAGCTGGTTAAAACGATTCACCAAATGAATGCACCCAGCGCGTATTTGTTGCAATAAACTACGGTTCGGTGTGGATATATAAATTTTACATTTATTTTTTTAAACAACATACTTCCCCATCTCGTTTTCATTTAACTAATGTGGCTCAAACTTTTGTGAGATGGCTCGGAGAATGGCTCAACTCTGAAATTTTCAACAACAACGCTGATTCAGCTCCACTACAAATAATTAACTGACTGCATAGTTGACGTTGTTATAATATATAGGAGGTAATAGATATTTCCCTTTGGCTCCATGATTGTTGTTATCAATCAAAGTTATCAATTAAAGCCTTACGTTTTGTCTCTAATACCGAGTACACTTAGCAAAATCTTAGCTTATCGAGAAAAAAGCACCAGTTAGTAGTCTGCTGAATGCCGCTGAAGAAATGCTGTGTTCGGAAGCAACCCAATCGTAAATGGAGGCCCTCGACTAAAGAAGCAGCAGGACCCATTTTAGGCCACGAGAAAACCCCTCAAAGCGTTTCTAAGCCAACTCATTTCCCGCAAAACATAAATCCCAGTGTAACCTCGTATCTTCGATTCTGACAAGAATCAAAGAGCGAATTTGAAGAGTTCTTGCAAATCCTAGTTATTTTGGAATGACTTTCAAGGTGAAGCAAGGCCTTAAGCGCTGCCAAACTCTTCTAAAAAGCAGATACTCCGACTTTAAAATTTTCTCCAAATTGCTATTTTTAATAAATAAAAGAAATAAACTGAACCACTCCCGGATATCAAATGAACACCAACTCTGACTGCCTAAAATAACAAATTAAATCAAACAACAACCACAATGTGAAGTTACATTGTAGGGATGCCGCCTGCAGCTGTCCCAACATAATTTCGCATCCAATTTCATTTCATTATTCTTTCACTACTACCACATACAATAGAGTTAATCTCAATTCTTCTGCAGCAATATTTTTTCTGCAATGCAATTTACGACCAACACACAGCACAAAAAAAAGCCCGTTTGGGAAATCAATTAAGTTTTAATCGACAAAGTTAAAATCTCACCCTTGTCTGTGTGTGTAGTTGCCGCAGGACAATACCCACTGCCTCTGGGAAGATACGCGCTCGTATATTTCATCGAGTCGATAATAAATTTCGTAAAGTTAAAATTACCATTCAGCACAGATATGAGTTATATTCGAATTAACTTCCCTTACCCCCCGTTCGCATCCCCAATGGGCGAAGCCCCGACGAGGCCATAAGGAAACACGATATAAATTCAAATTGATTTGCGTCACTCGATGGGATGGAGGAGCACAACTGAATTCCAGTTACCGTAAGTACGTAGTTATTACACAACGCAATGTTGATGTTTTTTTTAATAACTTATAAGTAGTGCTACATGTTTTTAAAAACAAATTTATTTCACTCGTATGTTGGTGTTATCTTTTTTTTTTAATTATTTTGTTGACCCACATTTGGAAACAATTCATGGCCAAAAACAAACATATGAGATTAACGAGATTTAATGTTTAAATTATTTTAAAACATTAAACAAACACAACGGGGATTGGTTAAATTTTTTTTTAATGAAAATTCCATTAGCGGGAGGGTAGCATTGTTTGTGGTTTTGTGTCGGTCAGTACATGATTTGCAGTGTTGTGTGGATGGAAACTATTTGTGTTGAGTTGCTAAAAAGTCATGTTGGCAGGGGAAACAAATCATAAGGTATTAGAGCTTAGAGTTGAGAGGAGGTAAAGAGGTCGGGATGATGTATACGATATACAAAAAGGCTTAGACTGTTCGTCCTTTGTTAGTTTGATAATGGGCAATACTAGTTGTTAGGCTTAATTTTTTTTTTTAAACGATAACAAGTTAAATTTGATGCTAAAAAGTAGTAGTCTTGAGGTTTCCTAAAAAATAAATTATCAACTTTTGCATTAAGTAGCTGCGAAGTTAAGGGTTCTTCAACAGAGCGCGTTTGGAACTGATCTGTGAGATTAGTTTACGGGTGTAAGATTATTTAGAAGTGACGTGACGAAATGTTGGAGTATGGCGTGTTAAGTTGGTAAGTTGACAATTTTTATGAGCCTTGTCTAGCCAATTTTTTAGAACCCCGAAGGGACCCAGAGTCCAGTAAAAGGCGATGCTAAGCTGTTATCTGTTTCTCGTTAATAGGTATCCGGTGGTCTTTCACTGCCTTAGGTTACACACAAATTACGTTGTTAAGTTTTTTACATTGCTAGGCAAGGGTTCTTTATACGGACCTGTTGCGCCAAATATTTATCTATTTATATGTGCAAATGACTTGTTAGCTTGAAAAGCTGTCATCTCGTCATAATTGTTCTAAAGTGCCAGTGTCTTGCTATGTCCATTGTCTCTCAGTGTCCAGTTTAAAGCAATTATATTGCTACTTAAGGGACTTAGATTGGATCTTCGAATTTTTGTATTTTCTTAGAAATGGCTGTATGTTCATTTAAAAATTTTCTACAGAAAATTGTAGGACGCTCACAAGAGTCTGGTGGAATTAAGCTACACCCCGTGTGTTATATTTTCAGGTTAGATGTAAGATGACTCTACCCTGAGTTGTTCCTCTTTTCTCAGTTGAATTCAGTTTATATTAAAAAGCTCTAAAGATATTTGGGTATTAAAGATCTCAAACTTATCGGTCTGGGTAATAATACAAAACACCATTATGACTGAAAACCACCACAGTACTGCATCTTATCTATTAACAGTATCCCGCCCTCGCCATCGCTTCAAATCACTTAGCCCACCCACTGTATAACCTAAAACACCTTTCAACAGCAACCATTTAATTGTTCAGCCCTTATCAACTAATTACACAGACAGAAAGACCAACAAAAATCACAAAAACAAATTTCCAACTATTTATAGCAACCCCGAACAAGAAAACGCGAAACTAACAACAAACCGCACCTACCCAATCATTGTGTTTCTATCCCCACTAGCCGCTGCTAACCATGTTGGTCATCCAAATAAAACACGGTAAAATAACACTCCTGAGAGCGGTACGGTACTTCGCACCCACGGGCTGTATTTATTTACATTAATTAGATACCATTCGCTATCTGAGGTGAACACTTGGACGTGGTCATAAAGTCGCGCTGCCAGCAAGCGTCCTCTTTTGAATACTCCAACAGCCACATAAAACAACGAAAACAAAACTGGAGCATGGTAAATTAAGCATGATGACCAGAGTTTTCTGCTGCTGGGCCAACCGAAAAAATCGGTTTTCGGGGTCTGTGAAGTGGTAACAAAAACAAGTGAAAACAAAAAATAAAAACACCCTTTCCGCCGAAAAGAGCACACTGAAAACAACTTCTGAACACCACACGCCTACACACAGAGAGACACATATGCCATGGGTAGCCTCAAAAGAGGGGGTTTTTATAAATTAGTTTGGAAAATAAATTGAATTTTAAGTTATGAGTTCAGGGATGAGAAATGGAAGTCGGATTTAAAAGGATATTCGTGGCAAATTTTTTTTTCGTCCTGGTACAGAGTAGTCTCAACTAATCGAATTTTTAATACCAAGCGATCAATCACTTTTAAGGGAGTTGTTGTTCAACTCAGGTTTGGTTCGGTTAAGTTGTGTAGGTGAATAGGTTTGTGAGAAGGCAAATAACGATCGATAAATCAGTTCACCCTTAGACTCAATCCCCCTCCAAAGCCTATATATGGCCTCACTTTTGTTCAAAAAACTAACCTCCTCTAAATTGCTTTAGAAGTTTCTTAATTCTGTCTC
This sequence comes from Cheilosia impressa, assembly GCA_948293265.1. Classification (NCBI taxonomy): domain Eukaryota; kingdom Metazoa; phylum Arthropoda; class Insecta; order Diptera; family Syrphidae; genus Cheilosia; species Cheilosia impressa. Next base: position 41,366,324 of record OX411882.1, on the reverse strand, counting down.
GAGCAATTGCTTGACTTTCACAGATAAGATGAGCAATGTCCTCTGAGACATTTACGCCATCAACTGTGTGCGTTTCGAAATTCGTTACGATCTCAATGTCCGGCAAGCATTAGTGAAACCGAGCAATTAGTGTTTCATTTGTCGTTATGCACAGAGGAAAAATATCATCAAATCTGACAACGGTCACATCTTTAAAGCAGAGGTATCCACCCATAAGTTCACGGATAACTGGTATTAGAAGCTTGATAAGATAAATCTTCATCCGTGACGAATTTTCAATTATAAATAAACTGACTGTTCTGTTGATAACCTGAGTCCTGAGGAACTTAGACTCATTGCGCCTTAGCTACCTTTTTTTAGATTATACACAAAAAGAATCCCAATGACTTGTGCAAATTATATATTATTAAAAGCAATAAGTGGCCGACAGATTCCCCATTCAAGCAGCTTCTGCACTTCGTTTCATTTATTTTACCGTCAACGTCCTTTGACGCTGCTAACGACCTCGACAAAGGGAATAATTCGCCAGTCATTTCATTAACACGTCATTACGGCGTTAAACATCATCTCATTTAGAGATATTTAAATTAAATCTCCAATGAAGTGTTGCTCCACCAAAGAGTTCTTTAAAAATGTAGAACCTGCTTCAAAGAAGGACGTTTCCAAACAGCATCACCTTCACACACCCACAACGAATACGAAATCAGAGAAACTTTAATGAAAACCTTCAACTCCATTACAATGGAAAATTATTATCCTTCGCATCCTTACCTGAAAATTCACCAACTACAACTCCGAGTCTGTACCTCAGGCAGAATGGTAAAAAAGTAACAACGGGATATGAAATTAATTATGAATACATGGCGAAAGATCGCTCATCGCCCCATGGGTTTGGGGAACTGATTTGTCATAGTGGACTTTATAACAAGTATCCTCGCGTGGGTATATTTTTGTACACTGCTCGAAAAGGCAAGGCCCAACACAATTACAAGCTCATTTTGCCATGGGACAGGACCCCTCATATTTACCTTCTCTCACTGGTACTTGTTTATATGCACCATCATGATGGATGTTCAAAATTTTGCAATTTCCCACAAAGAAACCGACAGTCCAGTGGTTTAAGGCGAAAATTCATTAAAATTTTCCTCTACACGCAGCCAGACAGACTACCTCTCCCCCAACTGATTCGGCAGCGAATCCACAAATTTCCCAGTAACATCGAAATACAATCCGAAAAACTATGGGTAAGGGTCGTCAATTTGGGGTTTGCGTTAGGCTTCTAGCATCGCCTGGCAACTGTGGAAATTCGAGATTCCAATTATGTCGCCTTCGGGAGAATAATGAAATTACTTTCAGAGAGAGGAAACCCAAAGACACATCCTTTGCACGTACAACTGGATTTTCCTTGCGGCAATATCTACTCTTACAATTCGATTTTCGTGACCGACAATCCCCAAGTAATTATCTGTCAGTCAAATTTTGCACCAAGTGAATTCGCATCCTTTTCCCTTTGCTAATGGAATCAAATAACTTATCCCGATTGTCATTGACATCAGCAGCAGATAGAGAGCAATTTTGCGTTAGAAATTCGAATCTTATTGATCAAATATGAAGGCCGGTAGACAAATGGGTATCAAGTAAGCCCCATTTCCATTCGAGGTGGCAATAACTCCTGCGAATAAAATTATTTAAATTCTCGAAGAGGTCGTGTATGGAATGTTGTAGTGGAAAGGACGGGAGCTTGAATGGATTTGCACCGACTGTAGGTGGTAAGTCCTTTAATGTCGTCGTCGTGGCAATTTGTAAGCAATTAGTTTGACTTAGTTGCTCGTGGGTGAATATCATTCGATATATGTGCGTGTATGTGCTTGAGCATATAGTTCATGAGTTGTTGGCGTGGCGCGGTTACAACTTGTTGCCCTTGGCTATTTCTAGGAATATGTGGGTGATTGAGGGGTATCATGTTGCCTTAATGGAATTAAATGCGATTACCAAAGAGTGCCCTTTAATTTGGTAGATTCAAGGAAACAAATATTTGCCATCAGATAAATTGAAGTTGATTTCACTTGTGCGTTATGAAAGACAGGAGCAAGATAAGTGGTATTTTGTATGGACAGCTAACTGTCACTCAATCCAACCTTGGTGACTTGTTTTAATCGAGCTAATGGCCTATCTGTTGTCGGCAAGAAATCAGAAATAGAACACCCAACCCTATACAAAAGTTGCCTTAGTTCGAATAAAAATATTCTGTAATTTAATAGCCCCAATGTGTGGCAAAGTTTGTGGGTGATGAGAAAGCTATCTCAGTTGGTAGGTTCTGATGGCCAATCCCTAGACCAACAAATATATTATTAAATTACTTGATTATTTTCTGCAGCTGTAGGCCGATGACAAGGAAATAGTAATTGGAAGCTTTGAAAATATTGACTTTGAAATATTGCAGTGGAATGATAAACATATACATGAGGATACCCCTACTAAAGTTTGGATATAAGTCATAGGGCAGCCAATTCACCATTTGAAGTTACATACAAAGGAATGATAAGAGAACGGCTAGGGAGGTACTCTACCTTAAATCAAGTGTTCCCTAAAGCACTATGGTAATTGATGCTATGGGCTGGACAAGTATGTGCGGGCTGTTTCCTTCACCAAACTTTAAATCTGTCTTTTGGATCAATATTCCGAGACAAATAAGTGAGTTTGTGATTGTATAGCATGGTGACAAACCTTCTTCTTGGAAGTTATATATATAGGTAGAGTTAAGATTACCGATGTAGATGTTAACATTTTTTATTTTTTTGAAGTCAAGCCATATACTCGTATATGCAAGTATATAGCGGGAGCACACATGGCACATCTTCTGTCAGGAGTTGGTGCCTGTGGTGGTGACCATAAAAATATTGACTGGTGTCGATTGAAAGAAGAACTACGTCCACTGAACATAGTTTAGGTATTTAACAAATGACCTCAAATGTTTGTCTATAGAAAATTTTGTGATTAGTTATTAACATTGGTGGTCAAAGAACTGGCTTCTTTTCGTTTACATTCGGGGAGAATTCGAGGCAAATGAGCTTTAAAAAACTTGTCGCCTAAACTCATTTCTAAGTAAATGCTAAAGTTATTGCTGAACCTACCGAAAGGTAGCCTACATATTGTAACGAGTCCTATCGTACGTCTTAATGATGAATTCGGAAAATTGCCAAAGCTGAAATAAGGAAACAAGAGACCCTCTCGAGCTGAAAAATCCACCGTCTTATGAATCTTATTTCTTTTCAAATGTCAACTAAGGAGTGCGCATCAAACAACCGCAGTTCAAGTTTGATTATTTAGTTTTAAATTTGCAAAGGATACATCCATTTGCCATTATAACTCATTTATTGAACGATTTTGACTGCACAAGTATCCGTGGATGATTTGTCTTTATCTCAAAATTTTGTATTCTATGCCGCACTGGGGGACTGGTTTGTACTGATATATGCAAAAATTAAGACATTTCAAATCAATGCACTTTAAGCTTTCTCCGAAAGGAGAATGTCCAGTCTGGTTACACTAGCCTGTGCATGAAATCAATGATCTGTATAGATTACGTTGAGAACTGCGTTTTCTTGGTTTATCTTCAAAGCCACTACTTCTATACTGAGCTCACTTTTTGTTGCCACTAAAAAATATCAAACTCAGTTAAGTGTCGCAAAAATATAAGCCATCAGACAAAATAAAAGCTCAACTCAATCGAGAACAATTTGGGAAGAAATGCCTTCTTCATAAAATGTATACTCTCTCTGTTGTACACATAACTGCAATGCAATTAAGCTGCAATGTCGCACATCACGACCTCTATCTGCAAATTAAAAGCAATTTCAACATCCTAACACTACTGATAAACTTTATGGCAGTTTGACCAAAAAAAAAAACCCAGCGCCCCATAACCCTCAAGTAGTAAATGCAACTGGAATGGCAACATCATAACAATAAATTCGGAGGACAATAATTGTGGGGTTACTTTTATTTTTATTTTTTATTAAACTGGAGGTCACTGCGTCAAAACAATCAACGTTTAACCATCGTAATGCTTTGTGTCTTCTTATTTTATTTTTTTTATTGTTTTTATTCGTTTGCTCCGTTTACCCAGTTTCGTCATTTTATTGTTATATATGTGAACCGCACTGTCATTTTATGATCGTCCTTGTTTTCATGCTCTCGCTCTCTGGGTTTTATTTTAAAAGATAAATTTTGATAGCCCAAGAATAACCTTCACCTTGCTCCTTAGCTGTAGGCAGTCAGGATTAAAGCGAACGTGAGTGTGTGAGAGTATACAAAACTAGGACACACGTAATGAAATGACATATAGGTACGAGTACATGACATTCTGTGCATGGTTATGTGATACAGCACTCAGAATACGAACAGTCTATACCGCAATGACGGCGAAAAAAACTCAACAGAGATGTCAGTGCTTAATTTAAAATCAATAACAAAACGAACTAAATGGGATTCCTGTAAGCCGAATGAAAAGTTTTGCGCTACAAAACTTTTCGGTATTGACAAAATAACTGATGAAAAGGAAGGAAACGTATCTAAATTATTGTCGTTGTTCCATAATCGGATTAAAATTCCAGAAATTACTTCCGCTTCTCCGGGAACGCCGAAACAAGGTAAGTAAATACAAAAAGGACCTGCAATCACTCATCCATGCTCAAGTGGATCAGAATTAGACATCCATTCAAGTGAAAGTGAACGACAGATATACGAGTGCTCGAACGTCGAACACACATCAATGAGAGGAGGAAGGCATTTTTTCCCCCAAGAAGTCGACAAGTAAAATTTGTTATCCTGATTTGTCGTTATTTCTGTTTCTTTCTTTGCACCCGCCAGCAATGTAGTCGTTAGATTTCATTATTTATGACAGAAAAGGCGTCGAAAAAAAATACCCAAAGCACAAACGAAAATCAATTGAAAGACCGGCCGCCCTGTTTTGGGGGAAAAACTGCGAAGTTTTCTTTCTTCACGGGAGCCAGGGGGAAACAGATCAATTATAATACCTAATTGTTCCCGTGGAGGCAGTCAGATTTTCTTCACAGATGCATAATGCTCCTATAGCCCGAAACATATATACTCATATTCTTTGTGAAGTAAAAGTTTTTCGGTGAAATTAAAAACGAATTGGGACGGGCTTCAGAAAGTTTACACAAAAGAAAATGAGGAGAACAAAAATTTAAATACCTTTAGAATATCCTGGAGCGAAATTTCGCCTGAATTAAGAAGTTGTTGGCGCGGTAGCGGATCCTATTGGCGGAATATTTTTGGTTGTTTGAAAGAGATCTAATTGCAAGTGAATTCCTTCTAATTTGAGTAAGGGAATTCATTTTTTTTGTGTGTAATTTGTACGTAAAATTAGTCCTGTGAGTAAGTGATGTCCTGAGGACACAAGAGTATTATATGTAAGTACGGAGGGTATAATTATTGGTCTACTCATGTAGCCGGATGTTAAAACTGTGAAAAATATTTCATTATTCAATATTTTAAGATTTTTCAGGGAATGCGATGGTTTTAATTTTCTCTTTGGCTGTAACGCCTTATTTAGGGAAGATAAATGTCTTATTAATTGTGTTTTAGAAAGGTCAACAGGGTGAGGCTTTGTGAAGGGATTAATCAAGCAACTATGCTTGATGTATGTTATTACGTAGTATTATAAGTTCAGTTTTCATTTTTATTTGTTGTGGGTATGCAACAAAGTAGACCTATTTTTGCAGAGCTACTTCATGTGTTAAATCGTTGGTGGACCAGCAATATCATGGTAATCCAGTAAGAAAGAAGTAAGCAATTGTGAAAAATGTGAAAACCAAGGTCTTATATTTGATACTGTAAAGTAGGTTGGTTGGTTAAACAAATTGTTAAATTTCTTAACAATTTCGAAGATATGAGAATGCGAAGCCTCTTAATTTAAATTGTATATAGTTACATTTCCTTATGGGTAAATGAGGAGTTAAATCGAAAACGGGTTCCAATCTAAGATGATTTATGGTATGATGCTATAGCAATTTGGCGCCGGCCGTCGAATTAAATGTCACCAAAATGCCTTCAATTAACTGAATTCATAACTTCATTTTAACAGCCTTAATGGCACATTTGTGCACATCTACGGAATAGTACCTTTTGAATTGTGTATTTCATAAATAATAATAAAAAAATCGTACGCAAACTTTGGACATTCTGGTATTAATTTATAATGATGATATAAATAAAATATTACGTATACGCTCCGAAATGCAAGCAAATCGGCAAAATTTCCTATTAAATAATAAAATGCGTAAGACGTAAAGTATGCACATAAGGCTACTGTTGATTGGGTAAGCTAGAGAATAAGTATCTTATTTCCTCTGTAATGTAAAGCAAAATCAGGGGTCGAATCGCGTCTTCCGTGAACGAGCTATACGTTCCCGGAATTATGTCGATTTTACATGTGAAACAAAAACAAATTCCGTCACGTAATGCTCGTTAACGGATGACGCGATTCGACCCCAGATAGTGGTCACCTGTGCGAGAATCGTAAATATATAAGAAGTTAAAATCCCGAACTCTAGAGCTTAATGAATATGTGAATACAATTCACATCAAAAAATAACTCAGCAACATCTAGTTACTGATCAAACCCAATGGAACTTTGAAAGCCCACTTCTGTCTGTTTCAAAGAGAGTAATTAATGACCAAATGATTTCGAAAATATTTGAACACGTGCGTGTGTGTAACTCAAAACATTCATGAATTAACTACTTCCTATGTAAAAAGGTTGCGTATACGCCCCCAGCTTTAATAAAATGTTCGCGTCGTAGGGAGTTGCGCATTTGCGTCCGTGTTTGCTTTTTGGATAGCAATTATTAGAATCATTGGACTGGTCTCAGTAATGTATCGGCAGCACAAAATCAACGACCGTTGCTTAAAACGATCACCACAATTGCTAAGTCGAACTAGTTAATTTCCTTACAAGAGTTGTATAATATAATTACATGTATGTAGTTGACACATTACCCCCAATCCACATCCCACATGTGCTGTTTTGTAACGGCATATTTATGACACTTGACTCTCTGTGCTACTTTCCCTCCTCGATCGCAATAGTACATTGGTGTGACTACAGTATTGGGAAATAAATTGGTGCAATGGGGTTTATGTGGTTTGGTAGTTTCCAAAAATATTGCCACACTTTTAGTTTTTATGCTAAAGGTCGTTCAAACATTTCACTTGCTTTGCCACCTACCTTTGAGAGTTCTTTTGTAATAGTAGCGCAGAATTTAAATCGCTGTTCGACACTCAGTTTCGATCTTCTATTCTACACAATTTCAAAGCTACGTTCACTGAAGTGTGTCGATTTCAACCCCTTCTAAAGTACTTAATAAATTTATTCACAAAAATAAATTTCGATTTGAAGTTGGATACGCAATTACATTCCCAAATTTGCAATCTAATATCCAATATACCCGTATGCTACCTACGTTTTGCCAACATATATCCCAAAGCAACCTAATAACATATTTTCAGCACAAAAAAAAAAACTCTCGCATTACAATTTTTGTTCACATCTCGTTGGGAAATTTTCAAAACGAAACACATATGCACCTCGTGGAACACATATTTTCCAGATTTTTTATTTTCCCACTCTCGCCGGGCGCCATCCTTAAATTGGTTCTTATTTTCGCTATCCTGTCACTCACATCCAAATCCAAACACAAATTCAATTCACTCATCGAAACGTCCTTGGAGAATAAATTTGAAAAAAAAAAACACCGCCACAAAAAATGGAATTTTGTATCAGCCTTTACGCCGGGATATGCTCAGCGCAGGAGGCTGGTTGGCACATGAAAGCTGGATTCACGTCTATTGCGCATTGTTTATGTTGCCATTGAATAAGGGATAAAGAAGTACCATATATGGACGTGGGCCTTCTTAGCCTTCCATCAGACAATGGATAGAAAATCTACCATGCAAAAATGGACACCTTCTTCATACGGATGACAAATGGGATGTTTTTGTTTCTTTTGCGGTAGGGCTCCCTATACGAACATCTTCGTCTTTTCTCAATTCCAAAACTGTAGACGCTTCTGTGAATGACACTTCTGACACAAATGGAAACTGAAAACAATCATCACATCGCAAATACAGTGTGAAGGAGGCAGTTTTTCTTCCTATTTTTTGCAACATTCCTGCGATTGTTTGCTAAGAAAAATAACAATCCGTAATGTAGGAGAATTTTCAAGTTTCATCCTTGAGAAAGCAGTGATGACAAAAGATTGAAACGTTCATGTTGACACATATCCACAAAGAGAAATTGATTTCTTTTCGCCGAGAGGAGACAAGTGAATAAGACTACGATTTTACGCTGAAGATGTAAGCAAATATTCGACGAGATTTAGGTATTGTGGGTGTGTGCGTTTTTTTTTTTGCAATCGAAGGAGGCAGTAATGGATCTGGGGACTTGATGGGATGAGAGGGTAAAATCTGGGTCGGAGTGGGGGATGTATATCCTTTTATGCAAAATATTTAAAGTAACTGAGTAGCTGTGTCGTTTTGATTAAGCTATAGACCTGAATATGATTAAGCCTTTAAAGATAAACCATACATACTTTTTTGTAGCATTTAGTGCTGGTGGCAGAAAAGATTCATCTTTTTAGTCGAAAAGGGAGGGATTTTTATATACTAATGTCACAACAACGTCTTCAAGCAGTTGATCCGATTGACTACCATGAATCAATTTGTAGCAGAAGCTTTAAAAAGTACTTAAAAGATTCATAAACTAAATTTGCACATAATAAACTGACTAATGCATTTAACGTTTCAGTTATTAGTTTGGCCTTCTCGGAGCCGGAGCAGTGCAAGCCAATATAGAAGTTTTTGCACAAACGAGCAAATTACATATCATGCGACCAAACACTAGTGGCTGAGCAGTGTTTGTTACGGAGAAACGAAATTTATTCAATTAAGAGACAATTAAAGTTTAAAAAATAATGCATATATTCAATTCGGATGATTTACCACCCACAGCCTATCGACGAATGAGAAGGTCTCTTGCGACCCAGCAGTGCAATAATCAAAATTTATTGATCATTAAAAGCAATAAAAAAAACAAGACACTTATTTTTGCCAATAAATTTAGCTACTTTAACCGACAATCATTGTCTAAATCGAATTAATGGTTCCTCTGCAGAATGTGAAAGCGAACATCGCGCAATTGATCGGCGACTTGCACAAAGCAATAATTTTCGCATTATTCGCAGCACCTCTTCCGATAATCAAAATCAAGTATCCACTGCCAAAATTTGTAACCACCAATGCAAAGTGAACCACACCCTTAGGTTGCAGTTCTCAAAGCTAACATCCCTTGGATAACTTCCAATAAAAACAATTCCATTTGGCATAGCAATCGTTCTCGTTACTACAGCGTTTCAAATTCTGCCACCCTCCGATGGCAAAATCCTATCAAAATAAAATCACACAATTTATTTTATCTTCAAAAGAATAAACAAAAAACACAACAGAACCCAAATCAGAAACTATTTTCGTAAAACGAAAAAATATCTTTCACATCATCATCTTGAATCGTCGTCAGTGTTTGCTCGCATAGGCGGCGCGCGGGGATACCCCTCAAATATTATTATTTATTCCGCACCAATACACACAAGTAAAAAAGCAGAAGAAAAACCAAAGAGGAAACGGATAAAACCAATTCCAGACATAAGAGAAAGAGCCATCTGTAGATGAAAAAAAAACGAACCCAGCCACATGTCCTTATCAGTCAGTAAAAATCACAAACACGTTCGTTTATCGCCACTGTCTGTCATATTGCTGCTCTGCTGCTGTCACATCACACAACTAAACCAAGGATATAGATTATTGCCTGCTCGCAAAACTAACATTTGTATTTTATTCCATCTTGGTTTTCAACTGGATGGGCATACAAACCTTAAGTTGAACTTGGCACAAGGAAATTTTTGTGTATTTTGTTTAACTTAAGAAATTTGAAAAAAAAAAAGGAGAACAAAATTCCATCCATGAAGGAGGAAACTGCTAATATAATTTTGTTGGCGCCTTTTTCTTCTCAATTTGATTGTTTATTTGTTTCGTGTTCCTCGCAAGAGGGTGGCGACATGTTTGTTAAAGAAACACCCTCTGCTCGGGTGAATGTCCTTCTTCTTTGAATACACATATTTTGGAAAAGAAAATTCGAATTGAATTTCATTATTGACATACGTTAAACGCTTTCAAAACGGCGCAGCGCCACGACTGGAGTGGAATTTAGATGGAAACTGTAGAAAGGAGTGGAAGGAGGTTTACACAAGTAATTGCCACGGTTTCGAATACTTAATTCAATTCATATGCTAATGGGTGTAATTTATGTGATTGACAAAAAAAAAACAAAAATGCGCATAATCGAATAGCAAATAAGGAGGCAGGGAAAAAATATTTCGGATTCTATGGCGGATCCAATCCCAATAGAATTCCTGAAATTATGAGAGGCGGGAGTCATATACTAGATGCGGGGGAATATATTTTCGCAAATCGATTTAGTACACTTAGTCCCAAAAGTAAAGGAATGTGTGTGAGATGATAGGTCTGGGGTCTTCTATGTGCTTGTTGCGCTAACTATTTATTTATTGGATACTTAACTGGAAGCTTATTTGTGATATTGATCAACAATGTGCAAGTGTTCGAAAAGCTGTTTCCCTATCAGTAATAGTTCTATCTGTATACCACTTAATGGAGTAGTTGCCTAGTCAAAAAATTACTCCAAGCTTTCGCATTGCTGAGCTTAGTAAGAAAACAACCCTTAAAGTTGAAAAATAAACTGCCTGGAGCAGTCAGATGTGACTTCGAACAAATGCTCGAATATGCACAATTTCACGTAAGAACAAGGTCAACAACAGTCATAAAACGGAGGTAGGATAATGCTGCAAAGCTTATACAAACAAAGTTAAAACAATTTGAGTAGCTACGGCAATTGGAAAAAATAGGGGCTGATTAGGTAAAAAATTGCACCAAGACTGACACCAAAATTTGCTAAGACCTACAACTTTCTTTGAGCGACTGTGGTAGAGAAATGCAAAATAAAGACCTACTTTCCCCAGATTGGCAGCCATTCGAAGGTGATCACTTATCTGAATGGACTCGCATTCACATTTTAAAAACACATATTGAATGGTCTGCTGTTCTTAATCACTCTTAAGAGTCCTTATTGTTTTCACCTCGCTTAGGGTTACCATTGTTTCAATTGCAAGAAACCCGAAATAACAAAACCACACCGTCATTTGGGCATTTAAATAATTGTTACAAAATGTAAATAACCAGTACAATGAGAGTGCATCTCCATGCTCTACTAACATCAGTGATAAAGCATCTCCCTCACAAAAATTACCCCCTAATGAATAAAAACAAGCAATCTGCACAATAATAGAACTCCATCCTTTTTGCGTTTCAGCTACCCACAATAAGAGATTTTCACCTCCCCTGGCTGAATGAAAAACAAACAAGCAGACACCAAGTACATTCTATACAAAAAAATATACAAAAATAGCACACAATACCTCTTGCTAACAGATACGATATCTTTTAGATTAAATGCTACCTACTCTGACAAAGAAATGGATAATACCGCATGGCTTATTACGACTACGAAGGTTCCCTATCAAATCTCGACCCTTAAAGCCATTCATCATTATCATCTACGTATGTAGACAATTTTGTATCCCATCTTTCAATAGGAGATAAATCTAAAGATGGTCTGTATCCACAGTGATGAGTCGATGTGGGCCCCATGCAATCGATTTGGGGAAAGAAAAAATAAGCACAGCCCTAAAAAAAAAAATTAAAACCCAATTGGGAATCACCGCACAAGATTCTGTACATCGATTTATGAGAGAGGTATGGAAACCTAATAGCACTCATAGGTAGCCTATGCCAAAGGTAATAATGCAAGAAAATTGAATTGAAGCGAATGAAGGGGATGTAAATTGGAAGCAACGGATTTTTAATGATTTTTTTTCCTCCTACATGGTAACTATTTGGTGCGATGCGGTTTTTTCTCTTTCACTTTGTTTTCGTTTTTAAATATTTATATATTTTTTGCAAATTTTTGCAGATGATCGTTTGAATCGAATTGAAATGGAATTCAATAATAAGGGTTGATACCCCTGGGGATGGCTGTTGGCAGTTTTCCTATCTTCCATTTTATTTATAAACATTAATACATATGATGTAATGTATGTATATGTGCGTGCATATATATTTTTTTTTGCCTTAATTGAAATTGATATGAGTGGGAATTTTTGTTGAAAAAGAAATATTTTTTTGCTTTCTCTAGGGAGTGCGGATGAGGAGAGGTGTGCTACAATATTTTTCTAAGAACACATTTGCTTGCATAATTTTTGACTGTTTTTTTTTATTTATATGTTTCTCTTACAAATATGCCAGTAATTTAAATTATTCGTTTGACTGGGAGCGTTTCAGCGAGATGTATACCTAAGGTGTACCCACTCTGATTGACTTTACTTAAAATTATATAAGAATATGTTTAAATTTGAATTCTATCCACAAACGATATTGCCTAGATTCTACGAACTCACAATGGCGAAATTTTGCATGTAAATTTACCTATTGCGACTTAGAAAACATTTAGTGTGAAGGTTAAAAGTGGTTATAAGTAAGGCCCAGTGTGTGTGAAATTTAGTTAGAAATGGCTGATTTTACCGCCTGACATGGGTAACTTTACTTCTTCGAAAATACGGCTGTTCAGGCAGTAACAATGATGTGACCAACATGTGGTTTCAGCAAGACGGTGCCATAGAATTGGCCATCCAGATCTTGCGACTTAACACAATTTGACTTTTTTCTTTGCCACAAAATTCAGCCACATTTATGCGAAACGGTGTTGGAAAATTTTAATAAAATAGTACGTTCTTGCCAGCAAAGCCATGGTGGCCATTTATTAGATGCGTTATTCCATTACCCCAATCTATATACTATATGAATCAATAAAAAATTTAAGATTTCTTATTATAAATCTGTATTTTCTATCAAAATTATATTTTGCGTGAATTATGGGACACCCTTTAGTAATAACAATTAATGTTCCCTCTGTGCGTCAACATCAAAAGTCTATGGTTTGTGTATACCATTACATCATTAATTAAACTCTAATTAAAGGAGTCGCTTAGTTCTTATTGTTGATATACATAATTCATGCGGTGTGTTTTATCTTTCCAGATTTTACGCAAACTTGACTACATAATTTTGTTAAATATTTAAAGTACAAAATTGTTACCAACGTTTTCATTCTCATAATTTGACAAACATAATTAATCCATTACCCCGAATACCAGCTAAGACTACACCGGTTGTCACTTCGTATGAGCACACAATAGGTTCGGCACAACCCACCAATATTATGCAGTTAACATTTAAATAGTTTCATAGCTACCGCATTTGTCTAAATAGTCCACCTCCAAATCAATAGGGCTTATCTGGTGCACGTGCAATATAACCAACAGAAACATGTGTGTGAGTTTATAAATATTTATGTGCTGCATTGAGTTTGCATATCGTCATTCCCAAGAGAAATTTGATACCGAATACACCTACCAGTAATGCAATATAGAGTGAATTAAAGTATTAGGTTATTTTCTAAACTAGTGTTTGTGTGCGTATACGATATATCTAGAAAATAACTTGGATTAAACTACATAAGTAACAGAAAACAAATGGATATAGGACAATGGAAGGTACTACAGCTGGAGTGAGGTTTATTACAAAAATAATTTATTTATTATGTCGACGAAAATTGAGAACAGGTAGCAAGCTAAAGTACTGAGCTCTCTAGTGCTATCATACATTTTTAAATTTTCACTACAGAGATTGATATGAGGATACATTTTATGGATAGCCAAGTAAATTGTATTTATATTTCATGTTTTTCATGTCTTTTTAATTTTTTATTTTTTTTTGCCTAAACTACAAGAGTCCGAAGGAAAGGATAAATGATGCCCATTCTATTCTTTCCATGAAGGAAAATCAGCTGGGAATAGGTACATATTTAGCAGTGGATATATAGCTCCATAATGTGAGGCAGTTATACTGCAGCAAAGGACAATAGTTTTTGTCCAAAATTTTTGACTTGAAAGATAAAGTTCGCCTGCATCTGTAAGAATGGGAAAATCACTTATGTCTTCAAATGTCACTGCAAGTAATTGTCTTTTTTCTTTTAATTAAGAATCACACACACAAGTCGACCTTCCTGACCTATAACCCTATTATAGACCTCATACATTTTACCTGATGCTAACTTAAGGCCAAACCCGGAGTTGGTTTAAAATGTTAAGTTTTTTGCACTCGAGTCAGTATGCGCACAGAAAAGTTGGGCCATCTATGCGTCAAAAGCAAAAGGCTGTGGTTTGGATATAAACCTAATACCATTATTGTACTGCAATAAACGAAACCTAAACGCTTTAATATAAATATTTATGATATTGCTGGTTTTATCTTGTGAGATCACCTCAAAAGTTGTCAAGAGCAATTTATCTACTAATTAACATAAAAAAAAATTTCAAAATTAAGAAACTTTGACTTAAGCGACATCTGTTGAGGTAAGACTTAAACGTAGATTTCGCAAACTTGAAATTCTTGAACAGACAACGGCCACTGTCCCCCAGAAACTACGGAGAATTACCTATCTCGGTATTACAACTACTACCTATGCAGCTGTCCAACAGAAGCGCTAGGGGCTGTTTTTGCGCTGTCTCCGCTTGAACACTTCATAAGGTAGAGGGCTAAATGTACCACAAAATTTGACTATTAGCACTTTTGATAGTAACGAATCGACCTGCAATACTACGTAAATGTAACACCTCCAAACTGGAGAAATTTAAATGAAATTCTCCTCAATTTTTAAAACAATAGGTGATCGTGATCGAAGTGGCGAATGGGTTATAGTTAAGTGTGGTTCAAAATAGTCCCAGACACCTGCAACAATTTTGTAGCCCCATCAATCCACCATGGCAGATACATATAGTAGGCCTCGAATTTGACAAATATGAGCAGTAAATATAAAATAAAACTTAGCATCGTATGAACTAGACTTCCTTACTAACCAATCAAGACCTTCCATGCATGCTGGCCAAATCATAGTTGAATTCCCAAACAAAATAATATTTCTGTTGGGCGCCAGTTAATATTAATCGCATTGTAAAAGCTACCCACAACAGGTTCTGCTCAAAATTAAAGACACCCTAAACACCACCACGTGACATACTTAAACAACAATCAACAATCAAAATGCACCACATCCAAACCATCCACACATTGCTTATAACAATTATTGAAAATAAAAAAAATTATAACAACCCCCTCCAAGATACAAAAACAAAAAAAAGTATGTACCCAGTGAAGGAACAAAACAAACCCAACGAAATAAAAATAAATGGTGAACTTGTGAGAACGTATATTTATGTGAGTATGCAACGATGCAATCAGCCCGGGCGCCAATTTTTCATTTTCTTTTAAATTTCTTTTTTACAGTGATCTACGAGTGAAATTGAGAAAAGACGTGTTGGAAAAATTCCAAATGCATAAGAAAAAAAGAAAAGAAAAAAACAACACAAACACAAGGATAAAGGATATCTTGTTGTTCAATTCAAAAGCATCACTATCAGCGTTAGCAGAATCTTGAAGGCAGATTTCACAGTGTAAGATTATAGATATACAAATAAAGTACAGTATCTAAAAAACACACCTTAATTTCAAAGAATTATGTTTGCTTTGCTTGCTAATTTACGAGTCTGACGCATTCTTCTGGATGGAAAAGCATAAAACTTGTCACTGTTATCCTTTTTTCTTCTATATGCACAAACACTAAGTATTTATTTTATTTTTACAATTCACGCAAACAGATGCTGGAAGGGAATATTTCCAAATTTTGACATCAACAAAATCTTGATTGAAAATCACTCTCACAGAAGATATCCTATTTTCGCGACGACAGATATCATCATTCGAACGACGCAGTAATCGAAATTGGTATTCACTTTCCAAGAAGCGACAAAACTTAATCTCACACTAATCCGCCATTTCGAGTATGGTAGCGAAACAAAAACAATAAAAGAAAAGAAAACGGAAAACGAATCCTCTTTCTTATGCTGTTTGGTTGGATTTGTTTCCTTTATTTCTGTTCTTTTTTTCTTCTCTATTCCCCCAAAGCTTAGATACGCGCTGAAAATACCATGACCGTATGACGCCCGTTTACAAGTAAGACTGAAGAAAATCACTCTGCAGAAGCAAACCACACCGAGCATCCAGATTTTTGGGGGGACACTCTCCACGCAGGGACTGGGATGACATAGAGAAAATGTGAGAGAAATGTGTGCCGTTCTCTCCCGATGGATAGATGTTGTGGTGAAATCCAGTATCCTTCGGCTAAGAGAAATCTGATTCTATTTTTGTTTTCATACAATAGGAAGCGGAGATTCTCTTTGGGCTGAACAACAAAATATCCTTCCACCCACCGCTGAAAAGAGCATCCTCACAATGTGGCATTCTCTGGGATGAAACGCCCCCATCGTCAGTCCACACAGAGAGAGAAAAAGAGTGATGCTACGCAAAATCTGCTAAACTCACCTCGCCACACCACGTCACAGCATCAACAGCAGGCATCACGTTAGGCGACGTCTAGCGGGAACTTGACAATACCTCCTTATCAGTAGATAGATAGGTGATGGAAAAAAGAACTGGAATGGACAGCATAAAAATGCGATGGAATTGTTCTTCCAGGACATGCGCGATTTATAATTTATTTTTCCCAGCCACAACTAGGTTCAACTATAGAATGGGTTTTCATTGGATGTGGGATAGGAAAAGGACATTCGATTGCTTACTTCTTTAATCCTTAGAAGAGCCTCTTTTCCGCCATCGAAGGGATCAGTGGCTTTGAGATTTTTTATTCATTCGCTTTTGTTTGTTATTTAACCAGGAGCAGCAATAGCGAGGGGGGATTTCCCAGTGGGATTAGCTATGATCTAAGTTGTTTATGGCACTTGAATGCAAATCATCACGCACAGACGACAGACATATGTTATTAATTCCTTTATCAGGACGGGTATAACAAATGGTATCCCTTTTGCACACACCATACCGAGTATCGGAACGCACCACCATTAGACATGCCAAGCTACCCCCATCATAAAATATGTATGTGTGTTAGCAGTGGTAACGGAGTTACAAATTGTTAAAGCGATACATAGGCATTAGAAGGCTTAATGGGCTAAGGTAGACGGGCCTACAAGCACTACCCAATTATGTATCTCCTCCAGCAGAGTCGCTAATGAACTACAGACTCTCAACAGCGTTAGTGGTTGGGAATGTGAGGGTTTTTTCATGCGATTTATAGGAAGACACGACATGAGTATGTCATGGCAGTAGCTTGTTTGACTGATGGGCGGCGGAGGGGTGGAAGACAAATTTGCTGGGTCTGTTTATTTTAACAGGTTCTGCTTCCGTGTTCCGTATGTGAGTGTTTTCATTTCGTGTATAGAGTTGGCTGCTATGTTTACACGACAAATAACAGGAGAGACGTTAAAAAAAGGGGACCACCTACTGGGTGGTGTGGCTTACTGTTATTTGGCTCTTCAAAGTAAATTACATGAGATTCCGTGCTGATTAGTGCATTTTGTGCGGCTTTGGCAAGTGCTCGGTTGCATAATGTGGTCGGGTAAGTGTTTCGTTATATGCGTGATGGGCAGATGAAATATTTTGCAGCTGGGAAGGAGAAAATGAATTTCAATTGACAGGAGGGAAAAGGTGTCAAATCAGCTTTCAGGGCAATAGATTCAGGCCAGAAAAACTGACCAAGTGTTGTCAATATTTCCATGAGACTCTTGCTCTTTTCGTATGTGGCAGGGTTTATTTTTTGCTTTAATGGTTACATCAGAGCGGTCAAATTGGTTATAGCTGGGACCTGGGAGAGGTGTAGCTAAATCAAAAAATAAACCTCTAAAAAAAGAGTATACCCTTTATAAGGTATTATAGGTCAAATTAAAAAAAAAAAAAACGATGGGAGCTCTTGGATAAAAATGTGGCCCTCGAAAGCAAGGTTAGGTTTATTAGGACTATGGGTTGGATCGAGAGCTGCTATATCCCACCTAGGTCCATCCATTCATTGCATTGTGAAAGCAAGCACGAAATATTGCGTGATTTGGTATCAGAACGGCAAGAAGTTTGCCCGAAATGCTATAAAATTATACTTACCAAGAGCATAAAATATAGCAATGTATTAAATTCCAATGTTGAATGCCACCAGGGTTTGCAAAGTCCTACACAATCCATTGTTACAGGACGATGTGACTAATTACGATAATTATTTCACCCCTTTCAAAGTTATACCCACCATACTAACACACCTACAAATTAGTTTTAGTTTACACATTTAATTCATAAATAGGTAATCAGTCATTCACGGTAGAACGAACATATCCGTCCATGGGTGGGTGGGAAAACCAAATAAATTTTAATTAAATTTAATCGCTCATAAACCAAATCATTGTGTCCATAGTACTGCATGTTAATTCAGGAACATCATACAAAATATTGCACACATGAAAAGAGGAGAAAAAAACGCATTTTCTGTTTAATTAATGATTTATTTTTGTCACTTGCCTATTAGGTTCGTCACACTCATTAAGCTACATCCCTTTTTTTTTGTTTTTCAAAAAGTCCATTGATGGCAATTCCAATCACATGCTAATTAAGTTCGCGTCCACAGACACACTTTCGGTCACACGCAGGGTCGTCATTTAAAGAGCAGGTCCTTTCGCAATAATTATCGCGTACATCAATTTATTTTTAAGCCGATAATGCGACAATTTTGTTAAAATATTCTGTTAAAGAGCCGCAAACATACACACTTCCCGGTCAAGGGTGACGTAAATGCTACTGCGATATCCTTGAAGTACCACCTGCTAATATGTTGAGTTAATTATCCCCGACAACAAGGTCGGTCTTAATTAACCCATTAAAACAATAAGAATTAACGATGCGCAACGGTACTTTATTGTTTGCAGGGGTTGCTATTTCACAGAGAGACAGAGAGAGTGAATACCGAATACACTATAGTTAGAAGGATTTGTTGGCTTCTGACTCTGTTAATGGAGTTGAAAACGGTCAACTTGTTATACCATTTGCTGAAAAGTTAGAATGTACAACCGTACTTACCGGGAGTCTGATAAAGAGACTGATAGATTTAATGGACTTACCTGAAAGAGAAGAAAAAAAAAACAAGTTAGATGGGAATACTTTTGAATTTACATGCAACTTTAGAGTATCAGCTGCGATTGAATAGTTCATTTACATTCGCATTCCGCATGTGTGCCTCCGGCAAACTTTTTTAATTAGTCCAACGTATACCCCTTCAGAACTAACTTTTCCATTGACTTTGCCTCTAAAGAGTTTTCAATTAAAAAAGTACCTGCCATCGGCACATATAATTCTCTAACGATATAGCGACCCGACCTATAAGGCTAACTTTCCATTTACTTCCCCCCTCCTCTACTTGAGTGATATCTGCAAAGTTCAAAACTAGAATAGGTATTTTATGTTTTAGCTGTGTTAGTGAAAATTTCTAATTGAAGTCCTGTCAAGTGGGGGGTTGTTTTCTTCTTTGGTTTTTTCTGTCCTCGCGTGGTACAACATTGTCCCATGATGACGGCTCATTTGAATTCGATATGTTTCTATTGCAATATACAACTTTATGAATGCCTAAAAGTCGAGCAGAGATTAATCTTTAGTGAGAGTCTGGAATAGAAGTATATTTATTGGCGGAAAGATTTTGGACAAGAAACGCGTCAATTTTAGTAAAATTGAAGCAATTACCGAGAAAAGCATTAAAAAAAAGACTTGTAGCACCCAATCATATTAAAGGACTTGCTAGTCGTGCCCGCAACTGTATTTGCGGCGTGAATTTAATTTACTCATGAGTTATTTCAGGTTAGAACTAATACCTAACCTATAGTTGAAGGCAAAGTCCGTTAATGCCCTAACTGCGAAAACATCATTTTGCTGTAGAACTTGGACTTATCTACATAAAGGTAAGTCACTCACTGAATTTTTTTCTTGTAAGTATGTACAATTGTGGAAATGGCGTGGAAAAATTGTAATTCCAAGTAGATTGCCTTGAGGGCAGTGTTTTTTCTAAGGGGACGCATTCACGCATTCGAGTGTTTCTTTCAAAAACTTAAAAATATTGAGCCCATCCCTATCAGCCATTCTACACTTTGCCTCAAAGAAACATTGTCGCTCCTGATTATATTCAAATGCACACGGCATTCACGAAATACAGCGATTTCAATGTGCGCCTATTACCCAAAATCAGAACCACGATCAAGAACAATCGTTGATGATATTTTTTGATGTTTGATCTCCGTCTGAAGCTCAGCTTGATTGCTAGCTTAAAATATTCAAGAAAGTGTTGGCTGGCTCGCTTAGCATTCTTTGGGTTATGTGTTGATTAATAATTATTTGAGTAATGGTAAGTTAACGGCACTAAAAAGTAATGGAAAAGATAAATTTTGGTCAAAACTGCTCCCAAAAAGGAGGCGTGGCAATAAATTACATAGCCTTTAAACTTCTCGGAGTCTTCGAGGCATTTGTGCAATCTAAATTTATATCAAAGGCAGCTCAGGGATAGGACTAGACTGCTCGGCCTGCGTAGAACTACAGGCTGACCTTGATTTCATTACTTAAAAAAAATAGTTGGAGGTCCGTAGGGACCCTAGGCCTAAGCTTCTCACAACCATTTGTTTTGTGTGAGTTTTTCATTTTTGGGACGAATGAAAAGGATCTACCTCAAATTTTATGCCGAGTCCAAACAGCGAATTGAGAAGATATTTTATAGCAGTTGCACTGTCGAATGTTTGTCAGACGTTTGTGAGAGGTGGCGCAGTGAACAATTAGTTGGAATTTGGGTTTTTTCGGGACTAACACACTAACCATTAAGCCACTGCGCATTTTATTACTTGCACCCTTAAAAATTGGCAGATTTAAAATAAACTAAATCGAATAGTTGGTTGAGGCCGTGAGGCACCCCGGACTGTAAGTAAAGTAAATATGTAATCTCAAAAATAGCTCCACATATGTTTGGGTCAAAAATGATAAAAAATACTTTCAGAGCCGTACACCCAGAAAGAGGTGGGAAGGCATCCTGTGGGCCGGCAGTTGGATCAAGTATGTCATCTGTCCTCTACCGTTGTATGAGTTGCCACTGATGGGTGGCTGATGATAGGTGGCTAGATAGAGCTATGTAGGTTCAACTCCAGCGTCTTCCATCCACGACTTTTCCAATATATGTAAGGTGTGGCGACAAAATTCAAAATATTTAACTTTTCA
This sequence comes from Cheilosia impressa, assembly GCA_948293265.1. NCBI lineage: Eukaryota > Metazoa > Arthropoda > Insecta > Diptera > Syrphidae > Cheilosia > Cheilosia impressa. The sequence goes on along the minus strand of OX411882.1, from coordinate 41,344,913 downwards.
GCGAAAATACAAATAACACAATTTTTGCAAACGGTTGATACAAATGCAATCATTTTCCAAAAGAACGCACTAAGCACAAGCCATGGAAAAATAGAAGTATCTAATTTCGAATTAACCTCACTTTAACCAGCTCAGTCAGTTTGAAATTGCTTGATACGAGACACAAATAAAAAACAGTTTCTTTCATGTAATCGAGATTCATAAAAAAACAGATCGACTATACAAATGATATTAGCAGCAAAAATAAATACAGCTCCTTGAACACCACATCCATTTTCCCTCGCTAAGTGCTCTTTTATTCAATTGGACTTTAAAAATAACTTTCGAATTAATCACTCCTCTGTGGCACTCTATGGTTACCTCCTGTCTATACATCCTTTTCCGTCTGCCCTCTTCAATTGGTAAACTCTGTCCGCATCTACCCCCTCAACCACAAAGAAAATTATAAGCAAAATTAAATTATTTTCCAATTCGCATAATTCCCAAAGGACATTTATAATATAACTCCTCCGATGAATCCTTGAATCGAATAAACAAGTTCTCACTTTGACACACTAAAAAAAGACCCCCTAATCAATTTTTAATCACAGGGAAAATAGCTACAAACCGAAACAACCCCTTCGATCAGTTTGGAACCACTTTTTCAGGATTTACTGCCCACCCGCTGCTACAACAGTAGGTTGTGAACAAAAGTTGACAATAACAATACCGTCAAATAAGTTTTAGAAAAGTTGAGAATCCTCGACTATTCCGATTTTATCCTTCAGCTTTAGCTTCTACTGTATTCCGTTTGGTCCTTCGATTCGCATCAATAAAACCTTTGGCGAAGAACTCAATCCACACCCATTCACCCATACATATATACATACATTTGTTAGAGGGAGTAGCTAGGGGATACAAATTCTGCTCGCCCCCGTCTCTAGTTACGTGAAGAATAAGCACCCAGAGCGAAGCTTAAAGGGTTCGTCCAGCGTAAAGTTTATTGTGCATCCTTGGGCTGGCTTAATTGTAAAGCCATTAGACGATGAGTTCCCTTTGCAGAGATAAGAAGTTACAGACACACTGCTGCATATAAATATATATACAAAACATTCACAATGTGATTTATAAAGCCAATGGAAATCGAGTGTTGTGCGAATGGGGAGGGCAGAGCGTGGAAGTAAACTGTCATTCTATATACCTGACTATTGTGTCCTTTTACAATTCTAATTAAATCGAGATTAAAGCAAATGGGAGCATCGACATAAAATTTAATTTCAAGATTCAATGAGATGAACGCTACTGGAAGAGTGCATGGAGTGATAAATACGTATGGGTGTGTTTAGCAGGAGTCGGCGTGTTGGTGACAGTTATTTATAATGTTACTTGCTGCAGTCGTATAGGTAGCGAGCACTTAAACGCGGACATTTGATCAGCAAAAAGAATGGGACAGAATGGATTTACATATATACACGTTGTACACAAAGGAAACCCAAGTGTCTTGCTCTCGGAAACAGCCAAACAAACTTATGGCGTAGAAGTCATCCGGGATCCGGAGATTTTGTCCAAAGGGCATTTTCAGAATACGATTATTACGAGCGATTATTGTCATGCAAATTCAAATTTCGTCAAATTCAAATGATTGAGAGTAATGGCAGAAGCAGATGAACGTCACAAGGATGAAGTCCTTTTGGAAAGTAATCAAGGGGATTTTAGCTGAATCCGAGTTTTACTACTGAATGCGCTTATTTGAGTTGATTTTGCTTTGGTATTACTGCAACTTCAAAGAATCTGGAAATATGTCTCTATTCATGCAACGTGCCAAAGGAATATCGTCATAGATAAATTATTGATGCGTGGTTTCATGGAGTCGTCTGCACTATCTGTAAAGGACTGTGGCTGCAAGATGAAGATGGTTCCAGAAATACAAGCATTTAGATACTGAAAGACTTTTTATCTGAACATGTTTTAAAGAAGCAGAGTTGTGCTGAGCTTTAGAGTTAGGTTTACTCACTTGGCGGACACTCTTAGAGCACCAAAAAGGACATTCGCGATAACTGGGTACAAACTAAATTTATAAAGTCCAAATGAAGACCTTAATCCCTTTTCTAAAAAGAATTCATTTGTAGCCTTTTCTTTTAGAATGCAGAATATGAATCTCCAAGGATTTTTACAGTTTTGCCATACGATTTCCACATGTGCTCATAAAAGACAAATTTAAGTTATCGGTGTTTAGGATGACAGGGTTTTTCAATTTCTGCCAATAATTGCGTGGGTAGTATTTGAAAGAATTAAAGGAAAAACTGAAAAAGTCCTTTCAGTAGTCTCAACTGCTGAAGTCTCGCTTTCAAAAACGAGTGCAAATTGATCCTTTACATAAACAATCTGAAAGGAACTTTTCTCTGACTATAAACCTGCGGTATAGGTTTGAAAGGTTTCTGGCGGTAGATTTAATTTATGATGGACTATCATACACAAGGAAAATCGCTCAACCAGCAGCTAGAAGTTGGTTTTCTTAAGAGTTTGTCACTTAGTTGAATAAACAGGCCGCTGACGGCATTACAGATCAGTGGCGATAGAATGCTGACTATCTGACCTGCTCTTTTGTCAAAAATATTTAAGACAAGGCGAATCGCCTTGAGGAACTAAAGCAAAAGGTAGCTATTGGCATAGAGTCAGTGAAAATGGGAAATATAATGCTGCTGAGCAAAACGCCGCAATGGTAAGGTATACCTGTGCAATTTCCTCGAAAAATGGTGTGGCCTCTTAATTCAAATAAAGAATCACAGCCGTTGTTTCTTTAGGCGAGGAAGGTACGAGTATGTAGCACCAACAAAATTATCACCTTAGTCCTGCTATATGGTGCAAAAGCACGGACTTTGCCGAAAAGGAATGTCGCCCTTTTGGAACGTTTTTAAACGAAACCCCTTTGAGCAATACCTGTATCTGTGTCGATGGAATCAGTTAGACCAATTTTTGCAAAAAAAAAAAAACAAAAAAAGCAGCGATTGCGATTATTAGAACTTGCGACTAGGGTATAGAATAGAACAATGAGTTTATCCGTCCATCCTTGAGTGACACCCCAGTAGAGAAGGACCACTTACTCTTCGATGTCGCGCACAACCAGATCGATCTCAACCCACTTTGGGAAAATTTACTGGATGCAGCTGGATAATGCGCAACCATGCTCTATAGTTTGTTGAGGCCACACAGAACTGTATAAGTATCATCTAAAGTACGGCATTAAAACCGAGCCGTCTTCCGATAAACATCTTATTTTCTCTATTTATTTCCAAACGTGTCCTATATCTTGTGTACTTTGCTGTTCTCAAGCATGAAAACTAGTACTAGCTTTACAGGGAGTCGTAATTTCCCTCCCATCGTCACAGTACGTCCCTGCTGAAGGTAAACCTAGGAAACAGTAAGCCCGACATATTTCGCCTAATGAAGCAAATCCTGTGCCACACCATTAAATAGTATTTCCCGGAAAACTAAATTTTTTTGGTTTAAATAATCGGCTTGCCCAGCAGTTGATCTCGGATTTACTAAGATTTTTTTTTGCATCCGAAATTTTTATGTTTTTTTTTTAATTATTTTTTCCCAATTGCCCCCTAGCAATAATTTCTATTCGAGAAAACCTCCATCACAAGGTCAGCCGTTTTAAATAAATTCAATAGCAATCAAGGATATCCCGTTTAAATTGCAAAACCGTTCAAACCGAAACAAATAATGAATCTTTCAATGAAAGCCCATCATACTGCGGATTTAATCCATAAGCTATAAATGCGCATTTATGGATGCATCTAATTTCCCGAAAAATGCTAATTGGAAACGGATCTGTTAGAAAGGGTGGGGGAGGGGAACGGCAAAAAAAATCCCATTTCCATAATTTATTATTTAGGTCAACCAGCGAATCAGTGACATGGTAGGTATAGGAAAATTTATGTTCCACAGATTGTCATACTCATTGAATATTCATTGGAATTTTTCACCCCAGATGCGAGTGACCCGAAAAATAATATTCAAATGAAAAGCGACGAAAAACCCACTAGAATTGATTATCGTCCTCCACGCCAACGTTGCAAATAAAGGATTATTTGCATCCCTTCCCCATTGTGTGTACCACCTTTATATATAAAATCCATCGCACGATTGCAAGGTAAAAAACGCAGTAAAATCCGCAAAGGATCAACCCGCACGCGGTATAAATTATATTGAAAGTATAGAACACTTAAAAATTGAAATTCCATCACACATCATCGTCTTCTTCTTCGTTTTGTTGTGGCAAGGGATTTGTTTTGCAGATTACCCCTAAATGTCTCACACAAATGGAAGGATAAAAAAAAAGAAAAACCCACCGTCACTTTGGATGACAGTGATTGATCGACAGATTGTAAATATATGTATGTGTGTCGGTGACACCTTGATTTAAGTCTGCATTCGCTCACATACACCTCCATCTGGTGATGGCATCACTTCTTGCTAAAAGTGTCAAAATGGATATGGGGATACCATTCAAGCACATGATATGGGTATAGGTACGTACGCAAACCGTGTGTGTTACACAATAGATAGTGTTTGAGAATGTGGTGTCCTTGAAAGGATCAAAAGGATGACAGAATATAATCGATTCGCATGATTATGTGGTTGGGGCTGAGAGAGATAGTTAAAGCAAAACTTTAGTCATAACCCTTTAACCCCGACTCACCGTATAGTGGCGACTTGTGCAAAGGGGTTAGTAGGTAGTTCGAAACATCATTATCATGTGGCAACATTCTCTATACCCGAGCAAGACCGACCCTCTCCTTGGTCTGTATGTGGTCCTTTTCGCAAAAGCTGTAGCACGAACCCAAATGGGTCAATTGTAATTACTAAAGTTCTGTTGTGTTTTGTGGAAAGGACACTACAGTAAGCAAAATTCGCAACATTGGACAATAAGTGGGGCAAGAAAGTATATACGCTGTCAAAGTGAGATTAATTTGACAAGTATTGCTGGAGTGATCATTATGAAAACTGAAATTCGTGGAGTATTCAATGTGAAAACTGTACTATTTTGTGACCGGCTTTACGCCTTCAAAATTTGGCATCTTATAGTCCTTGTGCTTCGATTTGTTAAGGCTCCCAAATTTGTATTAAGAGACCTCTGTCAGGGCTTTGCGGTACCTCTACAAAGTCTGCATTGGGGGCATGTTATGATAGTCTGTTTTTTAATTTGTTTTTAATTTATATTCTGCCCGAATTTGTTTAAATTTCATCAGATTTCATTACAATTGAGGAAAATTAACTGGATTCAGCTGTCTAACTCGTTGCTGGTTTTGGAGGTCTATCGTTTCCACGAAATTTCCTGAAGAGTTAAGAAATAAGTGCCCAAAGCTTCACTAAATTTTACTTTTCACACCACCGCCCTCATGATAGTTTCTTGTCATCTACACTGTACACACGAACCTCTTTAATCATATGTATTTGTATATATGTATTGCAATCTGCTTCACATACCGACTCGCAACAAATAAACTTTACTCTGATTTGTAGATTTCTGTGGTTACCTACTTTGGTTGGGTTGGCTGGAGGTAAACAAAGCTTCAGTTGTGACCATAGTCCTTCACCCAGTTTTAAACTGGTAAACTCCATTAGAAACTCGATTTTTTTTAATTACATCTACATCAATGATGACATACGCTTTGTATTTTGTGTGCTTGTACAAATTTGCTTGACAGTATAGTAAATATTTTCGACTGGGGAACTTGAATTTATACCTTTTACCGATAGAGTCCTATTTTTGATACCCAAATGTCTATTATATTGAGGAGAATAGTGACTCACTCTATACTCATATACAGCCAGAATTTTATAAGGAAAAAGGGTTCTTCGAGGGAGGATAATAAAGTTACCCTTTCGCCATTACCAAGCCATGTGTATGCGGTGAAAAATATTAAGTCATTCTGGTGGCATACCAAATTGGATTTTCTTTTTTTTTTGCTTTCCTTTCTTCCTTCTTGGGTGAGGAATAAAACTGTTTGTTGAGTATAGGGATCGGGATCGACCGGCGTCCGTTGATAATATGAATAGTTGTCGATGCCGTGCGTATCAAATGGGGTGGGGAGGGGGATTACATCCTCGTGCTGTTACACATTGTGAATACCTGATGTTTGCCCTCGCTGGTGGTCGTCATAATCTCATCGTTATGATGGGGGCAAGGTATTACTTGAGGAACGTAATTATCTATTAACTCATTTAGTGCCCATGAGAATTGGGATGTTTTAATGAAGGTAGAAGTGGTGCTGTGGGCTTACTATATAATTGAGTGCGCAGTGAAACTTTTCAAACTATTTAGGCACTTTCGTAGTGCTTAATTGATAAGCCTTTAATTATTTATAGAATGTTGTGTACGTGTTAGTATAATAAAACGCAGATTTAGGATTACGGTTGCCATTGGGCTACTGAAAATTTTAAGAGCAATTTTCTGGAACACTGGCAGCACAAACTATAGTTAAGCAGGATTTGCACCATCATTATCGTAAGTTGATTGCTAAAATTGTTGTCATAGCGAGAGCTGCATTCATAGCATGTAAGAGCCCGTCTATATGCTGTTCTGTTATAGGCAAACACACTCCTCATTACGTGATTATTAAACAGATGCAAGTGTGTTTGAATGATGCACAACATCTGCAGCTGCTTGCATTCCGAAGTCACTTTAATGAGAAGAATAGTGCAAAAGTTGGACTACGGGATACTGTTCACCATGTGTGTGAGTATTGTAAGCATGTTTAATTTCACATAGTTGCAGCGACTAAGCTGGATTACTGCCATGCTATACTTACTTAGAAGCCTCTAAAGTTCGACAGTTAGACCGGTTGTTAAAAAGGAAAATTTGACAAGAAATACCCCTCGGGAGGTAGAAGTCTGGAATGTGCTATATAGGTGGCATCCGTTTCGCTGTTACATATGGAATTAGTTCGCGTGGCATGGAATCGCCATTCAGCCTTGAATGAATTTATTTCACAACTGATTATGGCTCGTAACATAAGATACGTTCATATTACCAAGCTTCCAGGAACACTACTGCCTTCCAGTGTATAGAATCCGACACAGACCATCTGTGGGTCGATTGGAACTTGGATGACACCTTGGGTCGATAATATAATCATGACTACCACTAGAGTAAGGGAAAAGTATGCCCTGCTAACTGCACTTTGCTACTACCAATAAGTCTAACAATGGTAGTGATGATGTTGTTACCAAGGTCACAGAAAGTTTGTTGAGAAAGCAATTTTCTAGATCAGCCTTCAAAAAAAGATTGATAAATGTGGATCAGATGCAAAGAAAGTGCCTTCTGTGGAGATATCTATGAAATGCTTTATTTGCTTAGTTTTCGGGTGAATTAAACGAGGAACGCAATTAAGCGAGCGTCACTTATCCGGGGATCACTTTACTCCGGTCTGAACCGTCGACCAATGAACACTATATGCAGAAGAAAACAGCAGAAGCAGCATACAAAATTGTAACAATCGATCTCCAAAAGAAATATGGAAATAGAACCCAGAAGCCAAAGGCAGGCCTCATATTTCAATCTCGAGCCGATAAGTAACCGAAGCAGTGAGTGCGTTATCGAAGCACGCTATTATCGGATTCGATTCCATACCTCAAGCAAAAGGTACTCCATGTCAGTCGCAGTATTTTTTCCCATATGCGAGTGGGGGCGGGCATATCGCTTTCATTTAATTATCAGGTTTCGACTGGCATTCACACTGCCACTATACACTCGTCGCCAACTTCTGTTTTCTATTTGAATAATTTTTGCTACCAACTCAGATGACGGCTCACAAATAAATAAGTTCATCTTTATGTACCTTAATTGCTTTCAAATCTCAACAAACCCTTAAGTGGGAAAAAAAATCACAATTTTGAACTCAAAGCACCATTCACTTTACACCATATGCATAGTGTATCCTTTTGACAATGTGTCGCACACACTTCACCTTCCTTCGCTTGTTGACACCTCGTTAAGTGCCTCGCTTGCTCAAAGGCTGGTAATATTAAAAACATGACCTAGTCAAGCCCCTGTATCTCCAATTGAATTTCCGCATCATATTTATTTCCACTTGACATCCATATTTATGTGTCCTTTATGCCACTTATCCTTGTACCTACTTCCATAGATACCACGACTAAAATAAAATTGTTAATCAATTTTCCTATACATATATATACCCCTCCTGTGCAAATAAAGGTGTCAGGTGGTCCTGTTCGATGTGTTCATTCACCTCGCACTCTAGAGTGCAGACTTCAAAGTCTATTGTTATATATATCATGCTGCGAGTGTGTGTACTCTCCGTAGACAGCCCTTACCTAATCGAAAGCAAATAATAAATTTTGCCTTTTTATTTGACTTATCACCTTTCGTTGGGCGCCGCCGCCGCCCCCATCAAGGCGCAATACAGCTAGGTAGGTGGTTCGTTTAAAATTCAAAGCGTGGGGAGGGATCGCCTTGCGAATTGACATATCGATTGATTCGTATCCCGCATAGGGAAGTATATTTGCAAAATATGCATATTCCTCCCCAAGGGTTATTTAAAAGGACATGTTCAAAATGCAAAGGATAATACTCGTACGCTACCAATCCGCTTTGCGCAACTAAACACTGTCAGAGGCACTTTTCGCAAATACGGTTTATTTCATCCAGTAAAAGGAGCACAAACAAAAATATGTCATCGGTATCTGCAGGCTGCTTAGTCATCCCTACACCTACGAGCTGTATACCTCCCACATGTCACACAGAATGCCCATATTGAGGGTAATCGAGAGAATATTCCTCCCTCGACACAGGTGAAAAAGTGAGTACCTCGCTGTCAAGGAAAGACTAATGTATGCCTGCATCAGGAAAGAACTATAAAAAGAAAACGTATCAAGGACTGCAAATAAATTCACTTATGCATAGAAGGGCAATGAACGGAAATCTGCTGGCAGCCGATATTGTTCTCGGGATGCAATTCCACATGAGGAATGTGAACTTCAGTCCGACTCATCTATCCTAGGGTGGGTGGGGTGACAAAACACTTTCTCAAGCCCACGTGGAGAAGTGGGATGCCTGTGTTTGGAATATCATTTGAAGGAATGTGTACGTAATATATGTGCTCAGGCTTATGTGTTCTATGAACTTACTTCCTTCTTGAAATACAAACAACCGAACCAGTTGATTTAATTTTGAAATTCACCCGAAGGCAAACCGGATGGATGAGCTCTCCTTATAACACCAAGTTCAGAGGATTTAGTGTTGAACTTCATATTCTGGCAAATTTGCAGTTACTCCAATGTGGTTTCGAAATATTTCGAATTATAAATTTACTGTTAATTAACCTGAGGAATGAACTTGTGAGAGTGCATTTAATCCGAGAATGCCGACGTCCTTGCTGAGGATATTAAAGGATCTATCAAGCGGAGTTTTAGGAGATGGAATGGACAGATGTATTTAAAGCTGTTAAAGACTTTGTCGACCTAGGCCCTACAATTACCTTACGAATTTGGCGCATAGATCAAGTTGAAGTAGCTGTTGCTGCAGGCCATGAAGGCGTCTACTCAGTGAAGAACCCTCAATTAGAACAAAGACCCCAATCACCCTAGTTTTGATGTGCGGTACAGAAGCATCAACTTTCTCAAATTCCGACAAAAATTCTATTAGACCTTTTGAGGAAAAGAATGGTCTGATAACATTCAGCTCCGTTTTTATCAAATGAATGCTTAAAGAGAAGATAAAAAAACAAATCAAAAATCTAAACCTAAACGATGAACACGTAAAGCGTATTTCCAGAAACTGGCCACCCCGACGAATCTCTAAGTCTACACCCGAAAAATGCAAGGTCATGATGTAATCCAAAAATCGCAACAGTTTACAATATGTAGTTTTGTTTTTGCTGTAGTAAAATATAGTACAGCGTCCCTCTTTTCGTGCTTGTCTTTTCTGCTCAGCTCCATTATATTGTGACATTATGTAGAATATATTAGTCGCATTGGATTGGATACATACTGCTACGCGAGAATCAAACTCGTTTTATGCGGACATACTTCTAGGACTTAAAGTACCACCTATCTGCAAGCATCTAAAGCGCTTTTGGAGTGATATAGGTTTGCCTTTCATAAGAGAGGTATTTACAAAAAAAGGGCGGTCCTCTAACTTGAAACACCATGTGCAGGTCTGAAACAAATTTGAAAAAGACTTATTAAAACGTACCTAGTGCAGTTCCACTAAAAATATTTTTGATTATTTTTTTTTAGCAATACGGTATTTTAAATATAAATTACTATACTATATTATACCCTCAATTAAAGGTTGAGGTAAAACTTTTTACTAAGGATAGATCGGCAGTAGCAAAAATTGCCGTTCTGCAGCGGAACCCAGGAATAGAAGAGTCCAAACTTCAAATGCAAACCCTATAACCTCCCATTAGTATCGAAGCCGCATGTGAGAGCATCAGAGGGCGTATTGGATCATTGGTTAGAGTGTTAGGCGACTTCTCGCCAACGTCTGACAAACATCTGGAAAAGCTTCTCAACTCGGCTGTTCGGACGCGGCCAAAGTTGCAGTCTCAAGAATAAAAAGTGCGAATAGTTGTTGGGAGCTGGGCCTAGGATCTTATAGAGACCTGTATTTTTTTCGTAGTGCAGCTATCATTGTAACAAAGGTAGAATAGAACAAGCTTGGAGGATAACAAAAATACACAACCGCGGATTCAATAAAATTTAACACTTCATGGATGTAGTCCGAAAAGCCAAAAGTCGTAGACGTCATTCGCTGTTTACATAGACTGAATGGATAATTAGACAACCTACGCCACTTGTCTTCTCAGATATTCTAAAGAATAATCCTTCGCAAATTATTAATTTTTCCTTTAATAATTCTAATCAAAAATACTTTGCCCATGTCAAATCGTTTACCCTCAGCTGATTCACAATGTCAACTTACCTAAAAAGAGAGAGAGAGAGAAAAAAAATGATTAGCCACCCGAAATAGGATTAAAAAATTGAATAAAAAAAAAACTTCAATCCATCCGTTAAGTACTCAAAAATTGTCAAACCGTGACCCGCACAACTCTGTTCCTGCAGATTATTCAATTCATTCAAGCATCTTTCCAGTGTATCCACCCCGCTTTACCCAACCCAGCCGAGGGTAGCAACCCTTTGTTAAATAAGGCATAACAAAAAGGTCGAATTGAAATAGAAATGGTGCGAAAAGTCATTTGTCGTACAAAGGACTTGGGTTTGCTCTATTTCGATTTTTTTCTCTCTCTTCCATGTATTTAAAATTAAATCTATTTATATTGTACACGCATACATACTTTAGTGGCAGAGGAAAAAATGTACACAAAAATATTCACAGTATACAATGAAATGAAAGTGTAAAGCGGTCTGATCCTAATGTGTCCTTTGGGGAATTTCAATTCCACAACATTGCAGTTAAATGTTTATTTTATTCAAATCGTTTCCGTTTTTTTTTTCTCTCTCTACTCTGCAAAGAGATGGAGTAGTGCTGAGTCCACCTTTTTGTAATTCAATTTTGCAGTCCCTTTTCTTTGGAGCAGAGGTGTCCTCGCTTAAGAATTGTTCACAGAAAATGTGTAGCTTTACTTAAGAGGAAAACACTGTAAGGTGCAACTTTCAATTAACTACGCTCAGTAATTAGTTAGTAGGTACGGAGAAAATACATCGTAAAGGATTTCAAAGGAAATTTAATTTTTTTTTAAGTAGGTATACGCAGCAACTACTCTGTTTACGTAGCAACAACTCTGTTTATAAATAACGCAGTACCAACGCCCGCACAGATGGTATCTTTGGTATTATTTTCCATTCGACTGCAATTATCCTAATTGCATAATTCTTGGAATGTTCTTCGGGGGAATGTTTGAAAATAAAAACGTTAGCGGTCGGCATCGTATCCGGTTGAAATGGGAAAAGGAAAAAGTCACTTTTGGAAATTGAAAAGGATTAAAGACGGAAACCAACAAAAAATACCTCTACCTAAATGAGTTGCTGCAATATGAAATGCCACAAATATTTAAATAATAATCCTGCTGCACCTGAGCTAAAGTGGGTTCGCTGTGACCACCAGGAGGAATTAGGAGAACAGACTTGCATTGCTAAATGGATGTTTTTGGGGGATTGTCAGGTGGTCGCTAAATTTAAGCGATCGTAAAAAATATGAACATGAAGTCAAGCAACTAAGTGAAAGGGCATTGAGTAGATGAAAAAAACTAGGAGGAAAAGGATGAATAAAGCACTTGCGAACAAAAAAAATAAACCAGAGCTTACCAGGTGAAGTGAAAATAATATTGAAGGAAGATAAGCGCACCGATCTTTTCATTTACTGCGTAACGGGTAGGTCACTTTAAAGCGTTTAATTTTTCGTTACGTTCATATATGCCATCTTACCAAATCCCAAAGAAAAAAGTTTTATTACTTCAATAAGTTCAATAAGTTCAAATTCAAGATGATATCGAAAGGCACCAAAGGAACTGTGCAGAGTTTCATTGTATCTCAGTTTTCGCTACGCTTCTAGTTTGATTTTCCTTTACTCATTTTACCTATGGGGGTATTTTTCTCAAGGCCACAAAGCAGAGGTTTCGTCTAGTGTTAGTGTTTAAAACCGGTAAGAGGTTTGTAATTAAAAAGCAGGGTTTCTCTCTTGCGCTTGCTCTGGATGTTTGGATGTTCACATAAGGTTTCGTGTTGTATCCATAGTCCTCAACAAATTTAGACACAATTACGGAGGTTAAAAGTTTCTGCAACCAGTACCCTTTAAGTACTCATATAGAAAGATAAGAAAAAAGTCTATAGGTACAAGGGTCTTAAATTACAAAACTTTTGGCTCGACATGATTTAATTCAACTTATATCGACTGGTGTTCCACAAGTTGGTAGCTCTGTTGGGAAAAGTGAGACACATCTGCTCTAACCAAGTGTTTTTTTATTTCCTTTGGTGAAAGTCACCCACGCCATCTGAAGAAAATATCGAAAAATGGTCCACACACATTTGCTCTTGCTGTGATAAGAAATTTCTTTCTTGAACCATTTTAGGGAATGCCTCCATATTTCGCGTCTCTAGCCACAATCGGATACGTTAAAAAAGCTTAAATCGCATTACAAGGTACCTACCCCAGTTATTAAATGGACTCGAAACGTCATCTTGTTTTTATCTCATCCACCTCTATTTAAGTCCCGGATGGACTTATTCTTTAATAAAAAAATACCAGATCAGATCCTACCCAAGATACCGTCAACAAAAAGTGGATAGCCTTTTCTCTTTATAACAGGATGTTAGCCCCCATAAATGTATTCGTCGTCCTTGATCTCGTTTCAACTTATACACATGGACACAAGTTATTCTTAACATATTGCATTGGCATGGTTGAAAAAATCCAACAGGGACCCATTCTAAGCGCAGTTCCTTCTTTAACTTCCTCTTATTAAGTCACATGCCCAGCAAAGGACTAAATGAGAACCGAAAACAAAGTCAAATGCAAACAACTGGAATTCGGTTTTCTTCTGTTAAATTACATAACTCTGTTTGCCTGCATCTACACCCGCACCAGCTGAGCAGAAAACGAGCGGGAAATTCTATTGTTTCAGTATCCATAAGGATGCGATGACAAACACAATAGAGAACGAGGATAACGACGATGACAACTCCAGCTGACTTATGATGCACGATGTAGATGTCGTTCCATAAACGTCACAAGCAACAACTCTATATATGTTATCCAAGAAAGAAAAACAAAGAACAACTGCAAAGGAAGTTGAACGGGAAGATATAGTATCCCCAGCAGGACATAAAAGAAAGCTGCACCATACTTTGCTTGCTCCCACCCTGGCGATTATTTGCAAAACGGAAAAAAACTAACAATGGGTATGGGTGTGTGGCAGGCATCTACGAGATGCTCGTACTTGCATAGAACAATTGTGGCTTAAACTGGACTAGACGCGCACATTCAACTGCTGGGAATTTGCCTGGCTATATCAAGCCGAGAACGAAAATGGTTCATGCTGGTTATTGTTATCCTGTACAGATGGAAAATAACAATTTGTATCGTTGCAGCTTTTTTTTCTTTTTCTTTTTTTGTTATACGAATCGCCATTGTTTGTTTGGGGTGACTTTGTGTGAGTATGTGTGCAAGATGGGTGAAATGAAATTTCTTTTTAGATTCCTTCGCCACAACGGATCATCAGAGTATCAACATTTTATGAGGGCTTGAGACGGAGGCATCAACTGGGATTGTAAGCAAATTTATTGTTAGTTTACTACAATTCGAAGGGATACGGAACGGAAACGTCTTTAAGGATAATTGCTCGCCGATTGTTTGCTGAGCAATTAGTGCGAGCAACTACGCGCACATAAGAAGGACAAATTAACGGCTTGGAAAAACTCGTTTGTGCTTGTTATGCGAATAATTATTTACTGCTGTCGGGGTTGGGCTTTAGTAAACGCTCCATCGTAATGGCTGTCATTAGTTAAATCCAATAGACCTTGTACTGAATAATTTGTAGCTTAAAATGAAGATTAAAAATGTCATTGCCATTCATAAGTTACATTTGTATTTATGTGGACGTAGTTCTTCTTGCAATTATTGGTAGCGGGACAATTGTTCGACTGCTTTGTGAGTTATTTAGAAGATTGTTGAACAAGTTATTAGGCGGGATCACAAAAATGTTGATGTAGATTTTGGTTCGCAGAATGTTTGTGCAAAACCTCAAGCAGCCCTGAACTTAGTCAATAGCCATATACCTGGTCTATCAGAGACTATCCGCCACGGCAATTTTTTGTGGACGTTTTCTTTAGGAAAGGCATTTCGATAGTTAAACATATTTAAATAAAAAGTGTACCAAATGCAGAAAGCTTCACCTATTAGGGACGATAGACACAGCGTGCCAGATGATCCGTTCTCGATAGGATGTAAGTAGCAAAACTTCACATTTGGTTTTCTTGTTCGGAAGGTATGAAAAGTGAAACTACGCAACAGGTGTCAATATACGCGACCTAACTGTATAAGATTCTCGGTACAAGATTTGTAGGGTATGTTCATAACTACCGCAAGAATGTAAAAGTGAAAAGTGGATCGTCTTTTTCTAAGTTGAGCGCGAGCACAAATATCCGCAACGGTAGACGATGGTATTGTTGACCAGATGGAGATATTTTAATGTCCCATCTGCAATTGAAAGATGTCTCCAATTGGTGCTTCTTTGCAGGAGCAATGAAAAATGTTTTGAGGCTCATTACAAATTTCATTGTCAACGACAATACCTGCTCGCTCACCCCACCATCATGTTCAAACAGCGATTATGAAAATCTATCAAATACGATGCACGATGGTCGTGCGCACTCTTCTCTGCATAACTAATTATGAACCTTTGTTACAGTCAAACCCCGAAACAGCTCTACCTTCCATAGCAACCTACATTTTCGCTTCCATTGTCAGTTGGCGCTGACTGCCACCATCGAGAGTACTCAAAAATACCAATATTTCCGAAAACGTTTCATTGACAATTACCTCACGCTACAATTACAAGCCTTATGCAACACTTTTAATTTTTATAAATTTTTTTTATCCGTCACTGAGTAGTCGTCTTTGTCAGTCATATACAGCCATAAGTAGGTATGCATATGCATTACGTAACGTACCTTATGGATACACAAGTGTCAGTGTGTATAGATCGGCGGGCTATTACCCCCCAGGCCAACCGCGCACAGGCCATCGCCAAAAGAAGAAAATCTTCTTGCAGATACGAGTACAATTGAAAGTTCATCCAAACTACCTATACGCTGATGTCATACACAATGAGGCGAACGTCGTTATCATCGTAGCGTGCGGTGAGCGCGCGTACATCCGACATCACCCCTTCCCCAGGTGGCAATTTGAGACGTTCCAACTGCAAAATATACATACACCCAAACCAAGCGAAAGCAAAAGATACACCAAGCGTCTCGGGAGAGCTCGGTACAGTGCGCCGAAGAAAGTCAATTAATTATGACGATCCCTACTCGAGGCCAGCATTTGGATTTCGGAATGATCGGGGAAATGATCGCACTACAGCTTTCTATACACGAAAGTTGTAGTGGGAGACATTTATAAGCTAATTCCCAACCGGTAACTGCACAGTTGAACATTTCAAGCCAAACTGGTGAACCGATACGACGTGCGTACGCTCTGGCTCTGTGTTACTTGTGCTCTTTGTTTGTTGTGTGATTATTCAGAGGTAACTCGATTGATTTCGATGGTGATTTTCCCTGTGCATCCGTAGTATAACTTTTTCAATTTAGTTCCGAAATTCGAGATGAAATCCGTGATTTGTTTGTTAGCTGTACTTGCCGTAGTCGCGTGCTATCCGCAGCGCGAAGGTGCGGCGTATACCAATGAAGCGATCCGTCAGGCGCAGCAGACCTTCCTAATACCCAAGGATGCCCAGATCCAGCAGGTGCAGGAGGGCATTGAGCTGGGCGCTTATGAACAGATTCCCGGAAATCAGAAAATAAATCTCTATGAGATTCTCGGCGATCAAGTGCCATCGGAAGTGATCAATAATTTGCAAGCGCAAGTCGATCAAATCGGAAGGAACTAACAGTCGTAGGACGTTCTAAGCTTACTGTATATTATTATTAATGTTGTTTTTTGTATAACATTTTAAGTAAAAGATTTTTATTTTCTGAAAAAAAAAATAAACCGACTTTCGTTTGTTATGGTGCGATATAGAAGACCCACGCAAAAACAACTTCATTGCGAATGGTCGTCACGTATCTGCTAGCTATAGATGGCCAACTCTTCGCTATGAATGCAGATGCGTTTTGATTTTTTGGTATGACCATTCACTTACCAAATTTGGACTGAAAGTGAATGTACAAACAGTGCGTTCTCTTTTGGCGAATGGCGTAGTGACTGACAGTTTGAAGTTAATGGAGGATCACCAAAACTGTGTTCACATGTACTAGAAGTGCTTCGTAAAACAAACGTGAAATAAAATAAAAACAGTCACACTATGGATGACACTTTGCGTGAGTAACATCTTGATTGACTGAGGTGCTTCTGTGGTATGGGTATAGCTTCTTTTTTTAGAGAAGTGGATGACTGCAGGTGCCACTATTGACTGCAATATGATGTCGAGGAGGACGACTTTTACAGTCGTTTTGGTAATGGGCTCACTAAGGTTCCTAGAGTTCTCAAACCTTGTGAGTCAATGCGATATTTCGATGCTGGTGGGGGCTATCGACGGTAGGGAGCGATAAAAAAATTGCTCAAATGCAAGGCAACCGCAGTAACTATACAGTGAAAGGTTTCTGAACTCACTCAATGTCTATCGCCTTGTCAAAGGTACCACCATCAAAGATCACAAGACCTTTAATAAAATGTAATACTTTACCGCCAAGTTTGAGAAACAACTTAGAGCTTACTAAATGCGTAACACAGACTTGGAGTCAACTTTAGAATGGCACACTCAGAGAATAAAAAATATTGAATCTAAGAACTTTAAGATTGTTAAAAAATTGTTAGCAAAAAATAACTGTCCGCTACTAGAGGCAGACATTGATAAGCTGGGAAAGCTGTTTTCAAAACTCATACTGATCTATTGTCCGGTCGATTGCAGGGTAGGCGTAAAACGTGGCTTTCTAATGATACCCGCCAATGGTTGAACCACAAAAAACAATGAAAGCCCGCACTGCATCTACTAAGGAAGTAAGGGGAACCGAGGAAGATTCCATGCATAATCTCTATATAATTCCGCAAATCGATAACGTTAACGATGACTCAATAACCGCTTGGCCGACTTCTCTTTTTTTGTGTTTCTGTACTTCAGGTTTAGGCAAAACGAAGTTATGACGGGTCCAGCTAGTGCTTTATAAATATGAAGGACATACGACTGTAATGTTCTATGAGATAAACGCAACTGCATAAAAACTGTAGCTGACGCAGAAGACGCAGTTAGAAGGTGTTACAGCACAAGAGTAGGTAAACAAATTGGGTTCCTCGCCTCTCCTGGACTACTCATCGATAGGATGGTCATTTCTGTGATAGCACACGACGATGTCTACAAGCAAAATGACCCTTTCATGCAAAAATGATGGTAGTGGATGAAATATCCAACATATTAGCTACCATAGGATATGTTATGAGTATGAGATGGTCATGGATGAGTTGTACAAAGCTGGGGGGATATCCTACCACACAGTGTGATATGCGTTGTAAAATATTCTTCACAAAACAGTTGACATCGGTTGCATTGAATGTAGTTCGTCAAATACAATGCAAAGAGCAGTCATCTTTAGCTGTCCAAAGACTGGCTGATGGAAATTTCGACTTTATAAATGAAACCATTAATCTGATATGACCTGCTAACAGCTTAAAGAACAGAAATCGAAGCTTAAAACAAACTCCCAATTATAGCAATTTCTTAGAATAGTGGTAAATTATCGGACTACTCACTTGATGAACTAGGTATGCTGGCAGCCTGTTGACTGCCGGCTTTATCTTACAAATACTGCTTCCCTTCATCCAGAACTAGTAAGTTCCTATGATAAATTTTTAAGCGGCCAGTCTGCGACTTGCACAAAAGTTCGACAACCAACTCGTTAAATGGAAACACGTCTTTAACCAGAACGTTGCTAGTTTGTCCTTCAAAGTTTTTAACTATTAAAGGATATCCGGCACCATGTACTTCTCTATTCCGACATACTTCAGAGTGTATCCGCGTTACCATTCTTCGATGAAGAACTTATTGCCAGGTTGTAGTTTATTTTTCTCATTCACAAAACTTCTTCTTCACGTCGTCTTGCAACTTTATCGCTCTGACGGAACTTAATCAAACTTTGTTTGTGAACTAAACGTCCACACACGTCCACTATGATGAAACACGAGTCATAAACTCAATTACAGTCAAGTGAAGATTCTATCTCCAATTCCAGATGACGCCGTCTTGAGCTACGTGAAATGGCTCACATCCATATTTCTCCACTAATCCTTTTTAAATGTTTAATGAAAGTAACAAGAAATATACACGAGATCACGTAGAAACAACCTCGTTCAAGAAAATCAACATGCAAATGGTCCTGAACAACTCTACGGTGAATCGGACGAAATAATGTGCCCCCAAAATTAGACAACACGCCAACGCAATCAGTTACAACTGGCAGATTTGCCCATCAGAGTGTACAAAGCCAAAAACATGTGCGCGCAAAGTTACACATGCACCTGCGGTAATCCTGGCTGCACAAATCACAGTGACGTATAGACCAATGAATTTCCCCGAATCGCCCCAGCACATCTTGCTGGAAAAGTTCTTCAATTAATTTTAACAAGGATATTGCTGCATATAAACCAAAAAGTTATCCTTGTTCTTCTGTTTCGGTATATGACTCGCACCCTTCCTCCACATGCGAGTCTTCTGACACCGAATAGATACGACTGCACCAGGAACATATATAACAATGCCATTCAAGCGAAGGATACGTGTTCATCTCTGTGGAGAAGAAAAACTACCAGGATCTTGACACTTTTCCAATCACATTCCATATACATAGGGTGGATGGCATTTTTTCTCCGTGATACATAGTCTGGATCTTGGGTTATCCTTCGAGGATATCAAATAGAAAACAAAGAACTTTTCACGATGAACAACAAAAAGAGACAGTACAAATAAACACTACTCAGTGGAAATGGCAAAAGGGTTGCTCGATTATAGCAAACACAAACAAAATTCGTCTTCAAAGGATGTATGGGGGAGGTGACACTGAAGTGCCATGCGGACAGGGGGTAGTCCTGACCGAAAAAAAACAACTAGGAAACAAGATCGCCTTCTGGGCAGAACTTGATAAACTGCAAGCTGTGTTGACATGACATAAATTTCGATTAATCCTGTCGGAAGCAAGACTTAATAAACAAAGTCAGAAATAGTGACAACGGCTGCAGGGTGTGGTTGGTATGCCCAGTCCTAGACCAAGAGTCAACCACATCATTGAAGGATATTTACCAGAGGCTGGCTCAAAATGAAGTTAAGATGGGGTGAGACAAAATAAAAAATATTCGCCGGCCAAACGAAAGAAATCGCCTTGTTTACAATGAAAATACATTCTCCTCGGAAGAAGGGAAGTTATACGTACAGTGCATCCATATTGTTTTGTATATATATATAACTGTCGTTGCAGTTCATTCCACTGCAGATGGCAGGAAAAAAATATTAAAAGGATGACAGCCAACAAAAATCTGTGACAAACTCGAGATTTGCCTCTGGGGTTGACCTGATGATGATGATGATGATGATGATGTTGCTGATGATAGTGACGGCTGCAGTTGTTCACATACCGATCCACACTGGATAACAATTGTATTTGGAGCACACATAGCAACATTCTATTTGTTACTTGTTACAGAGATGGTACCTACCTACAACATTTTTCAATTGAAACATTATATAGAAGCAGATAAGTCCGGATATCCAAGGACACAGCTCTTAACACAAATAACCTAAACGAATCGCTTGACTCATGTGTGTCCTGAAATTGGACCGTTTTCAAGTGCGAAGATATATATTTTATTGTGGCATGACAAATACGGATTGGATTGGCAGAGATTCGTTTGTAGATCCACTCGTAGATACTTAAGATCCACTCTGGTGAAGACTGAAGGCATTTGCGGTTGTTTCCTTTCAGTTGCTTGGATGAGGGTTTGATTGAATTGAAGGGAGTTTTTTAAGTGATTGTATGATTGCACTGGAGACAATGGCAGCACTCAAATCTGCGATATGATTGTGCTTATACATATCTTCCAAGTGTGGACAACTTTTGTCAGTCCAAAAGGACCTAAAGCAAATATTTTTTCTTTTGAATAGCGTAAAAACATCGTAATTGCACATCAAGTTCCAAAATGGTGGACTAAGTACCGACAGTTGAGGAACGCCGACTGTGAATCCAAAGATTATCGGGAATAATTGATTTTACTAGCATCTGTGGTAAATGGGGACAATTGTTAAGACTAGGTCATGTAGAAAAATAAGGGGTCCGTGGGAGCCACCCACTTTGGGAGTTAGGTTTTATTTTTCCAAAGTTAAACGAAGGAATTGAAAATTTGTAGACGAAACCACACTTCCACTAACCATCGTTTGAAACTTAGAGCGTAACACATGTTCGAACAATGTAAATTCACTCGTTTAGACGCATTTCACTTTATGTTACGGTCGCAGTCAGTGATGCCAGATTACAAGATATATCTTTTTTTTCAAGATTTTTGAGCTCCAAAATTGGTGCAAGACTTTTTACCTCAAATTCATCAAATTTCAAGATATTTGATATCAAGTATTTTAAAATTTTTTACATTGAAACAACCTTTTCTATTGGAGAAAACCGTTTTCTATAAACTCCATAATTATGAGTAATATGAGTCGAACAGAGCCCATGTACAATTTCTGTTTTACTAACGTTTCCATCAACTCTAAAGAAACATAAATTTCAACGAATTTGATAAAATAACCGATGTAATATGTTTTTGGAAAAAAATGATAGTAGAAACAGCCAATGGAAACTTCGCATATCCAATTTTTAAAGATTTTATTTTCAATATATTGTCGCTTCCACATTCCTTCGCTCTGCAGAATATTTTTTCTGCTGTAAATTTAAATAAAAGCAAAATTCGTAATCGGTTGAGTAGGTACTGAAACAGTTGAAAGTTCAATCTTTACAAAGTTCTAATATAAGCAATGAAGTTCTGAGTCATTTTAATTCAAATATTTTCCAAAATTAAAAAAAAAAAAAATTACATCTTACTGCAATTTTGTCGAAAAAGATATGTGTTTGTTTTAAATTTCAAAATTGTATTTTATATTTCGTTGTTTTTCTATTTTGAAAATATCTTGAAAAAAAGATTTTTTATTTCGGAAAATAAGATTTTTAGATTTTTCATCTGGCAACACTGGTCGCAGTTTCAAGCAAAGTTTAGTGTAGTGATGCTTTAATGATAAATGCCTACATGAAACTCATGTAACATCTATATAAACTGACCCTTAACTGGCTTCACTTAGTTGATCAGTGAGAAATGGAACCTTTGATTGGGTTTCATTTTTCGTTACACTCTCATATCCGACAAATTACCCTACCTGCGAAATTATGTTCATGGCTTAGCGATTATAAAAACATTCCAAACTCAATCCTGCGATGACTTTTATCCGTTCGATAACGCTTCGATTTTCGTTACGATTCTTAATTTTTACATGCCAGCTTAGCCTATATACAGGATGTTTAGCAGCGCAATAAACAGTCAAGCATGCTAAGCTCATTCCATGGGTGTGGAATTAGGTGTGGAATTAGGCTTTTAACAGCGTTTCACTTTTCGTTACGCTAACATACCAACCTACAGTCAATTTACCGAAGCGCGATATTTGAAATTATATATAGAGTCATAAATGGAGAATCATCCCAAACCTATTCTTGTTCAATGGACCCCTCAATAGCATTTCACTTTTCGTTACGCTATTATAACTAACAAATAGGTAATATAACCAGTCCCGACATAGTGTAACAAGTCATTAAATATGACAACCTCACTCGACTTTTGCCCAAAAAGGAGTCGGGCGTTCAATTGCGTTTCACTTTTGGTTTTGTTTCTATTTCACAAGAACTCATCATAAAAATGAATGCTCTTCCGCGGCTTGTCCTAGTTGTTGCAAAACTACTAATTCGAGTGAAAAAAGGAAGGTTCGATACTGGCAAAAGCCTCGGTTTTTGAGTGAAGAAATACCCGTCGATGTATTGGTCATTCCTGCGGTTGGTGTAAAAGAGTTGAGATGGGCACCGCATGTCCACTAGATTCTAGATGCCAACAGTACAAATAGACAGCGGTCGAAGGATAGTCCTTAATCACAAGGTAAGAACCTTGGTGCTTTCCCAAAGGCCCCTTACAACCTGCAATTATCCTCGATAATTAAATCGAACTTTTCAAAGGGATTTTCTAAAGCGAATCAGGAAAACCTGCCCAAAAAAAATCCCTCCTCCAAAACCAGAAAGAGTACCCTTCATCCATCAACATTTCAAAGCCAAAGGAAACCACTCTAACAATGGACCAAAACAAGGTCCTGTCTGAGAGCACAATAAAGAAAAAAATAAGTCCAACAAAGAAATGAAAAGAATAC
Organism: Cheilosia impressa; assembly: GCA_948293265.1. NCBI lineage: Eukaryota > Metazoa > Arthropoda > Insecta > Diptera > Syrphidae > Cheilosia > Cheilosia impressa. Next base: position 41,321,781 of record OX411882.1, on the reverse strand, counting down.
AAATGAATCTGATTCTGACCGCACAGAAAAACACACATCACTCACATGTGCGACTTTCACTTCCTCCACGGACTATTCCATTGCCACCTCACCAAAAAGGACACATCACACCAGCCAACAAATAACAGCAACAAAAAAAATACCTTTCAATGACAAAGGATAAATCGAATCTGAAAAACACCATCGAGACCTCTATCAGTGTGTATACACAAAACGAACAAGGGAAAAGAAACTCAAATGAAAGACGGGGAAAAAAGCTCGTAATCAAGTTTCAGGATATGGCCAGGGACAGGGTACACGCAGGGTACCTTAGCTATTAGCACAACAAATACCAATCAGATTGGATATCCCAACGGATCTAGTTCCTTGCTTTTTCTGGATGCCTCCTGTAATCCTTCTGCTATAGGAGGAGGCCAAACAAATAACAAAACTTTATCGAAATATAGAAAAGGCCAGCCGAGAGCAATGACAGTGACTATTCACCTAGTGGAAGAGGTGCAGGCAATCCTTGTTTACCTGTAGCCTGTTTGCGTGGAAATTTCCCCCACCCCAATGTGTCAAACAAACAGCTCCTCTTTTCCGGTGATCTATTCTCGCTGGACGTGATGGCTGTTCTTTTGTGCCAGCCATAGAAACAAGTACCGTCGGTATTGAGCTATCGATGGCTTCCAACATTGAATCGGTGAAATCAATTTTTTTCCTTCTCTTTCCTCTCACTCAAAATCGCGTTAGCTTCCTTTGAAGCACAAAAGTCAAATGCTAACGATTCTCGAGTATCTCAACTGCCAGTGGATGCTATTTTGGTCTTAAAAGCGCGGCAAAAGTCGGATTTTTGTCGGGATATTTTCGAGGAAACAGGCAAACAGCAAGAAAAAAAAAACTCAAAATCAAAAGAAATAATATGAAAGGAAAGTGTGCACCATGAAGCGGAGTAAAGTTCAATGAAAAGAATGTGAGCCACCCTTCTGTATATGCCGGAGCCACGTTAAATGAATTGGAGCAAATGATGATGCCCAATGGCGCGAAACAAGATGAAAACATGCGAACCATTAAAGCGATAGTACATACGCAAACCAATGAAGTCAATATTTTCGGGTTTGGCAATTGCGAAATCCATAGAAGGGAGTTGTGTGTCGAGTTTGGATGTAAAAAAAACCTATACCCTAAGGGAATCGAATGGAATTCGGATTTTAATTGGCATGTGAGTGGGGGGGGGGGGGGCGAATAAACGCTTGTTTGTTTTTGTTTATATAAAAGAAATTCTTATTTTCTCACAACACTTGGTATTTGTTTTTGTTATTTTTTACCTAACGAGTTTCGGGGTATATTTTGTTTTTGCTTTGATGTTGCGATATGTTTCTGTGGCTTCTGTGGAAGTGACATTTCAGTGCCAGTTCCTTTACAGAATTTCGAGGCTTTTATTCGCTTTGTGGGGGCCAGCAATGCCCCCCTCAACTATGCCTCAACTATGTGATGTATAGTTTTTTTTTTTACAAAAGGGTGGAGAATTTTGGGTATCTCGGAGTCATATGCAAAGTATGGAGGAAGCATTGATGTGCGATTTGAAGCTGGGTCAATATAGGTCAATCGGATATCAAAAGAGCCAAACATAGTGTCAAAGTTACGATTTAATTTGCTGTTTCTTTCAACTTTTATATAGGTAGGTTCCAACGATTTTGTAACTGACCGTGAGAATTGCCAGAACATGGAAAGTACTCCTGTTTTATTGAACACCTATCTCAGCAGAGTAAGGTAAGGAAGGTGAATGCGCAATAAAACACAGTTGTTAAAAAGTGGTATAAAATGGTTAACTTTGTTGTGTGTCTCGAATTTTTAGAACTAACCATGCATTTTGTGTGATTTGTTCATTTTTAGGTCGAGTTTAGAAAGAACTCAACTGTGTAATACCACAGACCCCGACAACGAGTACTGCCAATATAGACACATGATCAAAAAACCTGTCCTAGGATGGCATATGCGTGCACCCGAAGTTAAAGCATTATTTTCGATGAATTAATAAGAGAAATGGGTAATTTTTCTACGGCCTTTGACAGGGTATTTGACACTAAAATACACATGAGCCAAACCGAGCTGCTCAGGGTCTCAAATTTCCCAAAAAGCAATGCATGTTTTGCACTTTTAAAATCCGCGTGTTTACATCACTTTTCCAAAACTTCTTCGTTTCAAATTTGAAATGTTCACCTATCTGTGTTTAATAGTTACCTGGAAATAAAAATAACTCAAAGGATTGCTTCCCTGCACAACCTTCTGAATACAACAAAAATCAAGCGTATACGTTCCGCGATACTAATAATCATTTCTAGTGTCCAAGCTAAATTCGAGCTCACAGCGGCGAAAGTTATTAGTGAGTCCTGTTTTGTCTAAGGCAGTTGAACTGGTTCTTAGCTATTTGCCTTCGCCTATCTGTATGTAGGACATTTCATTATTTGCAGCTCGGTCTGACAGTAGATGCTCGGCTCTTAGTTGATGCTCTAGCCTCCGTAATGACTTTTTGATTTGAAAGCGGGCTGCTTCTCTTTGGATCCAATATCAAATACAACCGTGAAGTTGAGTGTGTGAAACAGTTGAAAGTTACCTGTCATATTTAGAAAAAGCTGCTTTGACGGGTAAACTTTATGAACGACATCACGATTCATTGACATTGTAGGCAGTACATCTGCACAATTACAAATCTAGCAGCACAATGCAGTGTAACCCTTTTACCTATTATGGAAGAAAACATTTCGACTGTATACTTTTGTGGAAAGCTAAAGAGTAATCAGTCAAGAGAAGTTGAGCACGACGAAAGAAACCCTAACTCAAGCAAGTTCCTGCGCAAGATTGAGTAAGATAAAAAATGCAACAATAAAAACGCATAACTGTTGTCAACCTATCTGATGTATTAGGCGTTTTTCTTTTTTAGTTCAGAGCTGAGCTCTGAACTGAGCTCTAGCATTATGAGCGCGCTCTGAAGCGAGCGTGCTTTTTTAATAGTTTAAAAAGCCGACAAACGGCGACAACTACTATCAGTAGTACAGTTCCACAAATAGAGTCTTATAACAGTGGAGCAGTTTTATAGTAATGTACAGTGTTAAAGAAATTTATATTCGCAATTTAACATTAGTTTCTTGCAGAACCTATATTGTCAGTTTCAATTTTACTCACTCAGCGCTGCCATCAATAAAGGTGACCGGTTGTGTTCTCTACTGTTACGCGTATCTCCTCCATTTACCTTTCCTTATCCAAGCTGAAAACCCCTACAGCTTGCCATCCACATTCAGAAAAACTTTTTCGAAAACAATACTCTACACACAGAGTCTCCTAAAGCTTGCACAGCTTTCTCCTGAATTCCACACCAGCTTTTTGGAAATTTGAAATTTTTGTACAAAATGACTTTTTCCGTTTTATACGACCAAGTGTGGGATTTATGGACCCATGCGGGTTACCATAACCGGGAAACTCACCTCAATCTTTCTAATTTCACGGAGAAAGCCACCACGAACGCCGAACACAATTTCGCAGTTTTCCAGCCGAACTGGATTTATTTGCGCGTGCAAAAATGCTTTTTTTCTTTATAATTATTATTGATATTGTTTTTAAGTTGGGCAGTAATAAAAATTTCCGTATAAACTCAAAAGGGCATTAACCGTCGCAGTTAATCAAAGAAAATTCGTTCACAGTATCTTTTGACCTTTTAGCACCTCGTGACGTTTACGGCCTTCTAGGAAGTTCTTGTAAGGCTGAATCACAAAGATGTAGACAAAAAAAATTGCTAAGTTTAATCTTTAAAAGCAACAAAGGAAATTCACCAGACCTGTTTAAAGGACGCGTGAACAATGATTACGACATTACGCTACCATTAAAACAGTCAAGTCATGAAAATAAATTAAGCAATTTCGGCTGAATTTCCAGTTTCACCTTCTGTGCAGAAGTAATAAGCCAATCGATCCGGTCACGTGCGTCGTAGCTAATAAACCTGTTGTCTCTACAACAAGTCTCTCCCTTGACAAAATATTGAATGCGACAGCGTCATTAAGGATCCCCATGGGTCAGTTAATACTTGATACACCCCAAGTAACTCGAACTTTAAGGGATATTAAAAGGAAAACTACTCGAACACAAACAAACATCGACAAAACTTTCCTCTGGGGTTGGTAAACACACAAAGAAACCGTTCAAACAACATTCTTCCCCACAAATGACAAATTAATCAATATATATACGCTTTGAGATGTCAACTAACGAAATTAGGTTTTGGCCAAGATCTTCGCTTTAAGCGGGGGTCGTCGCTCGTCGACAAGCTTTTACATATATACACTCTGACGTATACTTATTGTTGTTGTTGTGTTTTTCCCCCTTGATTTAAGCTAAATTAATGTCGAAGTGGACACAGGAGGAAATTTGTCTTCTTTGTAGTGGGTGATATTATTGATTTTTCGGTACAACAAGGAAGAAGTACCTACACACAGTATGAACATAAACAGGATTACTCTTATTGTTATGAAGAGGCAATGATTGTGTTGGTTTTTCTCTTGTCAGGTGGACGGTGTCGGTACTGCTTCCGCTGACAAATCGCCACGTGAACTGAAGAGCAACGGAGCGTAGCTAAGGATAAAGATAAATGCACGTCAGAGGATGTGATCTAATTATTCAGTTTAAATGAATGGACGATGGAGCAATCCAACGATCCATCATCTGGGGCTTCAATTGCTCTGTGTCTAACTACTCCTTGGCGAATGGTAAACATCTCAGATTACTCGGTTTGGTTGATGCTTGCTTGCGATGCAATTAGCATCGTGTTGTCTTGCCCACAAACAACAGAGCACAGCGAAGAGGGTGCTCAAAATGAATGAGTTTTGCAGAAAGGATGTTGTTGTTGCTTTGAGCCAAAAGATGGACCGTAAGCGTACAGTTCCACCTATCATAGAGCAGGTAGTTTTATTGTAAATGGATTGCAATTGTAGTAAGCTGAATTTATTTGTGAATTTATCTTACTTGCAAATAGAAGGAATATATGCACCAGGAGATTGTTGGATGCCATATATATAAGGGAGCGCACATTAAAAATCCTAGCTACCCAGTTGGGTGTGCGAGTTAATTGTTTGGCAGGCATGAAGGGAATCTCAATTTATATGACAGATCTCGAGGACTCTCCTCAAGAATATTCACCACAGCTGTCGGAAGTTTGTCAGGCACTCGGAAAGCACATAGCGACTTCCTTGTCACTCAATAGTCCAAATCTTGTAGTTAGTAATCCTTTTTTTAATTTAAATAATTTACGAATTTGAGTTCACCCTGTAAAAATTAAATTGTCGCGTCTTTGGGATAAGGAGCTGAAGTATTTAATAAATAATTTATAATTTATTTAGTGGCCACAAGGCATAACCGCCTAAGTTTTTTTTTCATACTTTTCGGGAGAGCAAATCAAAGCTTCAAATCATAACTACAAATCAGAAAAATTTGTTTGTAAGCATTTTTTTTTTGTTGGAATAGAATATGTTCTGTTTTAAATATGGTCATAAAAAATTAAGTGGAAATGGAATTGGATTTAAACAATATTATGCCTATAACTTAATTTTGTCCTAACTCGAGTTAAGCGGTTAGCCACTGATTACATCTGCATCCAGCTTGTAGCTATCTTTCACGGTTTTTGATACATCCAAGATTTGCTTTGTCACTATCAGCAGAATTTGGGGTTGGTTGATGTTGTTAGGGACGCATGTAACAGCCATAAATGGAAGAGCTGTGCTTTAAAATATGACCTCTAGCACATACAAATTCCAATAATGCGGTCGATCTTTTTAAGGATCTCGATGCGAGAATGTATGCCATAAGTATTTCTCAGACCATCTTCTCTGCAGTTTATATTAAAGTCACTGCTAAACAAGTTCCATCTTAGCACGTATCTGCCCAAATTACAGGGCAAGGTCAACTCATTAGGGTCGACGATAACACCGCAGCTATCCGTCCAAGAGCAATGCTTGCAAAGAGGAAATTGAGGAACATCGGAAAGGGTTCGCCGGTCCTTTTTCAAAGCGAGAAAAAGGCTACCTAGTCCTCGTAAGCTAAGATTCTAGCTCCAGAATGCTGTAGGGAGTGCAAAAATACATGCGGAGAACTACATCAAAAAGCAATGATGATACTTTTTTTTTTGGAATTTCCCAATGTGCGAACTTGTTGAGAGAATTTTTCGAGAGGTAGCCTTCATTATATACTAAGCCTTTAACCCTAGAAGGCTAATGTTGCTGACTACACCTAATAAGCTAAAGATTCGTCGATTCGACGATCTGTACTAAAATATGTTTTTTAAGCTTTGTTTAATACATATGGTTCTATTTTTTTTTCTGAAACATTAAGACTGTATTCCCAAATAAAAAACTTGATTTTAATAAGAATATTCTTATTTTTTTTATTATTAAGCAGTCTTTTAAAAAAACACAGCATTTGAAAAGAGAGAGCAAAATTAAGAATGCGAAGTCGTCGAATCGACGAACATTAGCCTTCTAGGGTTAAGGAGGAGGCTTATGAAAATAATGAAAGACTTGCTTGGTATAGGGATCATCGTAGTGTGGTGGAGGTCAACGAGACCATGACAAACTTATTGACTAGTTTAAAGTCCTTAGGAATATCTGTGACCTCTTTTCAGACTGGTTGATGTTGTTATTCTTCTTTTACGGAAGTTGCTTTTGACACCACCACTTTAAACCCCTCCTGGCATATAAGTCGACGCGACAACCAGTTCCTTCCACCTCTCTCTGATTGCAGCTCTACACAGCGGTGTCCAATAAAAATTGAGCAAATGGCAGCTGCTTTGGACGCATTCCTCTTTTTGGGGTTTTTTAAAGTCCAAACTTTTTACCAACAAGCCCCGACTAAAGACGCCTTAAAGGAGCAAATTGAGCGCTGTATTAACGAAGCCACATTTTTACAAAGCGTTAAAGTGTTTACATGCTAGAAAAGCCTTTTCCCCGATATGCAATGTACTCTACAAAACCCTATATTGTGTACTATATAAACGAATTAAAAATTTACAAAATTCCTTCCTGCGGGAAATTAGGGAGTGAGCACAGAGAGCTGCTATAAGGCCATCTCTATTGATTATTATTCGTCAAGTAGGGACCCCATTTGTGTTCGGCCTGAAAACCGCACCCGGGGCAGCACCTAAATCAACACTGGAACTGGAACTTTTTCCCAATCTAATTCATCTTAAAAGAAGCAGAACAAAGAAACGTTTGAGCACAAAAAAATAAAATAAAAAATTGCGGTCTCGTTTCAATTGCACATTCGCTCGTGTTCCTCCATCACTCGGTGATTAAGTGTCAACCTTCCCCAAGCCATTTTTATAAATATATATTTACACAAAACGAGATTAATTTTCCAGATAAGCCAGCCAACCCGCATGTTGGAAATAAATAATAAAATAAAATGATTTCGTTAATTAAACTGGCAATCATCAAAGATAATACCTTTGCAGATGTTAAGGTATAATAAAAGTCCATGACTTGAAATGTGTCAAGTGTACTGGATCCCCTGATGATGGGTATTCGAAGCAGTTGGGGAATTGAGTGTTAGCGAGCTCCCTGTTCATTATGCTCTTTGGTGGTGGTTGTGAATTTATGAAATTCCAAAATGAGCACGCCATAAAATGTGCTTTTATCTGTCAGATTATGGAATGAAAAATGGTCACGATGATGGTTTTATTTTTTGTTTACGCTCGAGGCGATGTCAAATGACAAATCTAATAATCGTTTCTTTCATCGCGCTTTAAGAAATATGCATGGAATAACTCGACTGGCGAGGAGGCACTGGGAAGCGTCGCAAATTGGAGAAAGAGAAATGGGATAATTTTTTGTCACGTCAATTGCAGATAGCTATTGAGTTTTACGATATCAACTGGTGTATTGAGTTTTATACTTTTTTAGCTGACCAATTTAGGTAACAGTTGCACAGAGGGATGAAGAGAAATTTGCCAAATGAAGTGATGATTTATAAATTGAGAGAAATTATGAAGTTGGCCTGATTTTATTGGGATTCGCCGCAATATTCACTCGATTTGTGTAGTGAAGACTGTGCCGAAGAATGGATGTTGAAAAACGACATATGCGATGGACAAGTGAGAAAGTTGCATGGCTCGATTCTTTTGCGAAACACATACAGCGTTGCCAGCCGGTTCAAAAACAAGTAAGTAAATTGGTGAGAGAAGTGCTAATCATTCAATTCAAAATGGCGGGTGGTTTAAAAATTGTTGGCCTCTTTCTCTTCCCTCTCTTCTTCAAACGGCATCACAGCGAATGTTCTATTGTCCCGCTGTAAGAGCCATTTAACATTTGTTCCGGTGTCTTAATCCAAAGTAAGGATAGCCAATTTTAATCTTGAGCGACACGCTCCTGAGGTTAAAATTGATATCCTTTTGCGTATCAAATTAAAGACACACTTGGAAAGCAGGACAACCTCCCTAACTTCTATTTTTATTTGCACTATCGAATTCCCTTGAGAATTCCTCTCAATTTGCTCCCCACCACAATATAAATTGATAAGCCGCAAACGTGATGTTATGTGGCACATGACAAGGTCCTGGCCCGACCACAAGAAACTCAAACAAAAACAATTTATCAAAAACCGAGGGAACATTCGTCCATTTCATCCGGGCAAAGGATTGCCTATTCCTCTGTCAGATTTCATTTAAAACGAATGGACTTTCTTACAAAGCAAACTATTCGCACAATGAGCCGACTTATATGTACACAGAAAGAGGTCTCAAGAAAAAAAAATGTTTTGCTCACGTCAGAAATGCTTTGGGGAACAAATAAATTCATTTCACTGAAGATTTCGGCCATCTTCCACACTCCGCTGTCACACTGTGGTATTCTATCGATAATGCTTTAGAGCTTCCCTGGCGATTTTCAACTCGACAAACGATAGCAAATGAGGACCAGCAATAAGTCTAAAAAGTTTCCAATAAGAAAACAAAACTCAAAAAAACGAGAGCAAAAGTGTAGAAGTCTCAAGAACGTCTACCCTGTGAGCTGCATCCTCATTCACTCACGCACGCACGCAGCAGCGCGCGGTGTTCCATTTATTTCTATGGCAACACACCCACCTTCGCGCTCACCTCCAACAACGAATCCTTCGGGAATCGTTTATTGCCTTCTAAGATCTCATTTCAGCGTTGTCGTAGATTTTCCTTTCTCCCTTTTCTTTTGTCTGTCTTTCGAGGTCATGTGCGGTGTGGTGTACATACTCGTATACACCTGGTGTGTAGCGTCGTCTGCCAACCCAACCCCACTCCCTGCCAGCATGCAAAGGAATCTCTGTAGAATTCCAATGTCGTAACGTGGTCGTTGTCTTCTGGAAATCATTTGGCCCGACATTTTTGATGAGGGTTTGTTGTCTGTTATATGAAAGTGGGAGGGTGAGGTGAATTCTGATGGCACTTTGTATGGTTACCGTTGGGAATTCCAAAACTTTTGTCCCCCCCCCCGTGCGTGGATAGGTGAAAAGGGTAAGGCTGGCTGAGATTTCGTCTTCTTTTTTTTTAATTTGTTGGGAGCGGGTTTTTCAAGCCCGCAGATTTATGGTTCCGCACACCAACTTTGAACTTTTTTGTGGTTACCGTACTAAATTACCAATCAAAAGAATGTGGACCCTGCGGGATGTCTGTGGAACCTAATTTTCAACTTAAAACGAACCGCTCCGGCACAGTTCACATTCAAAAGATAAACAGACTGGGCAGGGCATATATAATAATAAGTTATGTAAGGACTCAATTGCCAGTGTATCCTGTCCACTTGCACGTATGTACTGTACAGTACATGCTTATAATAATAAAATTTACTCTAAGGATATAATCCCTCAGACGAAATTGCCTTCATCAGGTTGGGAGTACGTAATTTACCTCTTTGTTGGAAGGTGTATTTATATCCCACATTCCTTTCAAGGAAAGCTGTCTCTATGCGAAAGGGTCAGCGTTGATTAGGCTCCTCCTTGACTTATATTTGATGATAGTTGAAAGAGTGGGATAGCTCCTTGCCATTCCGAGACAGCAACGTGATGATGGACAGATTGAGTGACAGAGAAGTATGTCCATTGACGATATTTAGTACCAAGGCCAAATAGGCTCAGATACAATGACTTTTTGAAGTAGAAACGTCTCAAGAGGTTTGCAAGACAATTTTAAGGATTTGCTCAATTAAATCATTTAGGTGGTAGTAGACATTTTGTTGATGAATTTCCATTCGAAGGGTCCCAACGAATTTTTAATTGGGCGAGTATTGATTCATCGTCCCTAATGTAGGCATCAAGAGAGAGCATTGCTTGCTGTGGGTTACTGAGAAATTTCGAAACACTTGTAGTCGACGGGCTGAGTTGAGTGTGGTAGGTGGACACCTGAAAGTCATTAGAACGGGGTTTCTGTGTTGGGAAATGAAATGGAATTGAAATTTCAGAGTCCTCTTCTTATTCAAACAATTTCAAGGTGTACCACAAGGCAGTCACTTAGCTCATTTTCTCTTCATCATAACCATAAACGATTTAGAAAGGGTTATTAAACACTCATATATCTCTCTAATAGATAGACATTCTGCCCCCACCAAAATTAAATTTAAACTAGCGAAACTTGTTGCCATCTTCATATAGCAGGTCGTAGTATAGTTGCATCCGAGGACGAAAATACCTCTCGCTTCCTTCCGTATGCTTCACCAGAAAAAGAAGCTTATTCAGGATGCATTTTCAATAGGTTCGTACAATTCACGCCCGTTCCGTGAGTAACAAAATTTAATTACATTTTATTCAACTGCAGTAAGGCAATAAAACTTATCTACCGTATTCAAATGGCGTTAACATTTTCTTCTGGTACTTTGCTTTCTAATTGGAAGAATCAACTCAGCATATCGTTGACCTGCCTTCCATTTCACTCTTTTCAAAGCTCCGCCCGTCAATTGAGCAATATCTGTACCGATATACTGCACAGCAGAAGTTAAGGTTTATGGTGACGTTTTGTAGACTGGTCACTACTTCTGGTGGAAGATAGTTTAATCGGTCGACTGATACTTATATCGAAGAATGGCTAGAAGGCGATTGAGTTCAAGGCGGAGTATGATCGAAATCGAGTCGAGATTTGTGGGTTAGAGGTTAGAGTCTCCGGCCTTACTCAATGCCATTCAAGTCTAGAGGTAAGGACAATATCGATATCTGCACGACAGACCTCGAACAACGAATCAAAAAATTTTATTGTCTGTTCTGGACTCATGGAAAGAGGACCAGGCTTAAGAGGTGCAGTCAAGGGAGGTACCATCACCATTTTTTTTTGTCAAACTGCTTAAGAATCTATTAGCTTTATGGATAAAATTGTCAATGTGAATGATTCATTCGTCGCTGTGAGAGAATGTATCCATGTGAATGTGTGCGAGAAAGAGATCCAACGTTATATATAAATTTACCTTTATTGGCTCTCTTGCATAGTAATAATAAATAATTATCTGGAACCAGGTCTAAGATCTTTCTAAATCATATCGAAGAAGGCAGGAAAAAGGTCTTCAAGAGTTGATGCCGATATTAACGGCGGACGGCGGCGAATTATTCGTGGACCCTCCTTAGATCATTCGAAGTTTGTGCAAGATAGAAGAACCTTACGGCTGCCTTATGGCGCACCATGTAATTGGCCAATAAACCATGGATTGCAAAACTGATTCGACAGACATAAGGAAAAAAGTCATAAATTAGACTGTAAAACTGAAGTGTCCGGATGGTTTCTGTGACGTTTCTAAGTCAAGCTCCATTGATCACAGAGAGCAGGTGCACAAATACGTTTATAGCGACCCGATTTACAAAGGCAAATAGAGCGTTACACAATTCAATAACCAAACACTTCAACTTTTACGGATATAAGGACCAATCTGAGACAACACTTGCTGTGCTCTCCATGCCACAACATCTCATATTGAAATAAATGTTATTTTTTTATAATTCTTGTTTCAAAGCGAAAAGTGATTCCCGTCTGTGCTATGAAAACATTTACCCCTTAAAAAACAAGAAAAAAAACTACATCACTTGAAGCTGTAAAGAAAACCGTATCCACTTCGTCCACCCTCCTTGCAGTTAAATTCAGCAGAAACCAAAAACTTTTCAACCAGACCAGAAACTGCAGCACGAACAAAGAAAAAACAAAAACTCGACGAAAACTTTTCCAAACTTCACTCATTTTCAAACATGAGGTACCAGACCAACCAATTCCTATCAAAGACTACGTATTCATATCCTATAGTAAAGGAAAGAATTGAAATATAAATGAACCTCCTCATCAGACAAAGCCCGAGGCAATACTACGGCACAGAGAAAAAGGACAACACAAAGAAAACACATCTATAGCCGAAATGCACATCGTTTGCCTTGTTAATGTACAGAGCAATGATTACGATAGAGATTCCATCAGAGTCCTTCAAGCTTGCAAGATGCAAAAAAGAAACAGGAACAGTAGAAAAAAAACTGGACGAATCAGGAAATGCCTGCGTCCCAACGAGAAATAGATTTGCATAACATAAGGCTAGATCTTATCCTTTTTGTTTTGTTGTCTTTGCCGCCTTTTCCAATACCTTAAGCGGAGGTCCTTTATATTCACTCTCAAAGCGAACCAACGCAAAATGGTTTTATACCTATAAGTTCTCCGAACAATGGCAAAAGGGAAACTTCAGGCAGGACGAACGGATGCGCAAAACATCGCTACATCCTATCTCGAGAATACCCTTATACAGTAGCAAGGCGATGTTGATAAGCAAAACTTTGCAAACAATAAATATATCTTGCATATGTGGAGGTTGGTTAAGTGTTTTTGTGCGTTCAGCGGGAAATTGGTTGAAGCCCCAACAAAAAGGGATAATTTAGTTTCAAGAGTTTTCAGTTGATTATGGTTAGGCATATGGTAGGCATAAATAGTCTAAAAGACAGGCAAATTAGTTTATTTGGTATTTTGGGGGGCATCCCATTTTTACGGTGCTTCGATTTCACTGTAGGACGACTCCATCTCCGGGCATCGTTCTAAGGTCATCCACTGTGCGTACTCTGAGACATGGCAGATGGCAGAGCACGGATGCTCGTAGGACCATAAAACCAAAGTACTAATAGACAAGAAGCGGAATTTTGATGAAGACATTCGCAAAAAATTTACCCAAGTGGGTGTGTCTATCAGATGTCGCTTTTTTCGCCCTCGCAAGGCTAATTTCGAGAACTTTATGGCAAGGATTAAGCGCTTAAAAGACGGAAAGGAAAGTTTCGTTGGCTCTACTTTTACATCATCTGCATAGTTTTTCGGCTAACCTGGTAATTGTAGAACTTTCCACACGGAACGTGTGAGTGCATACAGAATGAACCTCGTCATCGTGATGACGAAGATGGGGATGTTAAGACCTGTGACGTAATAGATAAGTAAATGACCAAAAAAAGACGTTTAATACCTGAGCGAATTCTTAGAGGACAAAGGAATTTTGATTTCCTCCCACTGCGAATCACAATGAAAAGGGATTACGCGGGAGGAAAGTTCGACAAAAGTTTTCCAAGTTGATCCTGAGAATGGATGCGAATGGAAATATGATATGGGATTTTATTATGGAGAAACTTGTAGTTTGTAGATGATGAAAAATCGTCTTTTGGTTTTGTGGGTGATGCGAGCAGAGGGATTTCGAAACATGACTAAGTTGAATAAATCTGATGCTGGTTACATTAAATATTCGGTTAGGTCGATTGTTAGACGGAAATTAAATATTCCTTAGCCGGGGATAGTGTGAGGCTTACGATGGAAGCCTGATGGGATAGGAACGCCGGAACTTTTTTGCTTTACACCATCAATAGATGGTTCTTTCAAAAAATTTTCCTAAACATCTGAGACTTGCTGCAAATTGCATACAACACATTATTTATAAGACGGGTATAGACGAGGCAATGTGATCCTCGACATTGTGAGGAAAATTCGACTTTGAGGGCTGTGGTTGGCCTTCAAAATGGAGCAGGCTTTCCAAGTCCGAATTGAGGAAGAAGCCAAATAAAGCAGTCAGATGAAACAGATATTCTGCAAAGAAAAGCTATAATTACGCACACTTCCTGAAAATGATACTTAACAGTCACTTCTGAAATAGTTTCGAAAACAGGGTTCGAACGCATTATCGAAAAAAGAAACCCTCGATCGGTACACATTTCTTAAACAACCGATGATAACATTAACGTCTCTGAATGGTACCTGTGGAATACAACTCTACACAGATTTCGGAAAGACTTTTCAGTGTTCATATTTGCCTCAAACCGGATGTTCCTGTACTCGTAACAGAAGAGGGCAAGCTGTCATATAGAAATTTGATTGCAGTGTCCCACAGGGCTGGATACATTGACCATTTCTTTTTTTTCAGTGAAAATTCACTTTCTTTGACGATGGAATGCTAAAATCTTATCTTGACAGCATTGCATCTCTGCGCAATCTTGACAACAATGAGAGCTCGTTTACACATGGCACAAGACAGACATTTCTCAGAATAGTGCAGGTTTGATGTAGCAAACCAAACTTCATATTAACATAAGGGTAGGTATCCATTAAAAAAAACTTTTATCGTCTTAGTCCTACCTCATGACGCCAAAGCTTGGACTCTATATAAAGCAGTTTCATTTTAAATATATCGTATGTACCAGTCTTCAAAGCTGGCTAGGACATGAAGAGCGTGTGGATACAAATTTTCGGGTCTTTGATTCTAAGCCAGGGGGACTACGCAATAGAGAAAGACACAAACGATTTGTCGAATAAGAATTGAAAGCGGCGTGGTCCCAAATAAATACGGTACATCACTACCTTCGGATCTCTGGAGAAAGTAGTGAGTTTTTGGACATTAATTTTATTCAAGCGGGGATATGGAAGACGAGCTCAGTAATATAGGTCGTAGTGAATTGGTTTCGCAGTCCGAAAGAACGAGTGTGTCCCGCAAAAGGGAGGCGTCAGGAGCCATAGCAGGTGCAAGCTTGCAAATATGAGGCCGGAATCTGACTGATATGGGGTATATGACATATGGCTTAAGGAAAGGTTCCCGTTCTGCAGGTATATTATATTATGGGGAGCAGACCTCCTTCGATCCGATTGTCTCCCTCTGTGACGAGAAATACTCGTTGGGATAGCAGAACCAAACGTAACGTTGCCTCAGGCACCAGTATCTACTTTATCTCCCAGTTCTACATACAGGGTCATGCGGGCAGATGCACAAATCACCTTCTAGTATCTCCAATCGCTTGTCATTCCAGTGTCCTCTACACCAGCTCCGCTCCCTCTGGTAGGTATAACAATTAATATTAAGAAAATTTCATAGCAATCTTGCAAGACCAACCAGCCTTTCGTGTCGTTGAAATTGGGCTACACAAATAAATAATTATTATACTTCTAAGGATGACAGTCGATTTCCTACACCACTCATAGATACATAGGTATAATCCGCATAACGAAAATTGCCTCTTAACATAAGACTGGGCGGATTGAAACCCTTTAAGTCTTACCACCCACACAGCACCGGGAAAACAACCCACTTCATTATATTGCCACTCCATATTCACCATCGCCATCTTCAAACTTCAACTACGGGCGTCGGCACACCCTTTCGCTCTCCAATTTCCTGCCACTCAACTTCATTGTCACATTTCGTTATCCTTGAAACAAAAGTGGCTGCCTATTGCTGGTCTGGTCGTGGTTGACTTCACTGACTTGGCTGGTTGGATGCTTGAATGGCTTAACACACTCGCTGCTATTGTTGCCTGCGAATCTTTTTCTCTTCTTTTTTTTTTGTCCCCGAGAATTATCCACCATGCTCCTTATTTAAAATGTATAAATGTGTGTACGTACACATCCGGTGTACGATGTGGAAAAGGAGGAAGTCAGAAAGCCAGCCTAACCATCACCATGTCGCATCGTATGCAAATAGTCAAGTGCCGGGATAATCCCATCAGGAAGAAGGTGGATCGGGATGGGTGATGGGAATTAATTCGTTTTTTATTGCGTGGGTGGACGACAATAAGGCGAGGCATTGTCGCTATTTTCGGAGGAGCTCATAGTTTTGTATTTCGATGGCAACCGACACGACAGCAAATTGATGGATCCGCAGGGTATTTGCTTGCTTATTCTTTGGTGTCCTTTTCGGCTGATGGCTTTATATATACTTTAACCCTTTCACATTGGGTTTTAATTGTGTTTTAAGGATGTGTCCCTTTGCAGGAAATGGGATACATTTTGGGCCACTCTCGCTTGCTCCCTTCCTCTCCATCGGTTTCTGCTTTAATTAAGGACCTCGTTTCCTGGAGAATTTCGGGGTTAAATGACTGTTTTCAGGTCGGACGTACGCTTTATTACATCGAATTAGGAAACTTGTTTATAAGGGTAGCTGCTTTCAGAGCTAGACTTGCTTTTGATGGAGTTTTAATTGTGTACTCAATGTGATCAGAATTGACAACATCGGACAAGTCGCAAATAAATAAGGACTATTGTTGTGTCCATTTAAATAGGACTATGCAATTCCTCGGCCGATGTCGCTGTGAACATTTTGGATTAAGATTTAGGATTCAGAGAACAGTGTCGTCGCAGTGGTGGGTTTTGCTTACGACGTGCCAAGTATCATAACTGACAACATGCCATCGTATATATAGTTCGGACATGTTTATTACCACTGATTAAATGAAAAGGAGGATGGTGCAACCACTCTCAGCTGTCCTGCCATTCTTCAAACAAAGATTGAACAACCACAAGCCCAAAGCATTAATTATTGATACCTCCGACTAGTTAATGGCACGATCAAACTTTTGCAATAGATCCATGGGGTACCACAAAGCGCCAACCTATGGCCTACGAGTGTCTGCGAATCTTAGACAGAAAATCTACCTACCTATCTTTGGATATAAAAGATCTTCTTACGGGACATTGAAATGGCGGGTATCACCTGCAGAAGGTGGGTCTACTTGTAGAGGACCACTTTCAGACTACGTCTGCCAGACATGTATCTTGCACATTTAATGGAGCTTTTTAAGAGAAGAGTACGCTAATTGGTGCGAGAATGTTCCATCTAACGATATGACTTCTAGTCGCTCATAAATTTCCTTGCCAAAAACCGTCAACTGGTCCGAAAAATACCCAAAGAATTTTTCGTTCAAAACTTAAATAGATATCTGCATCTGCATCCACCTTTGCTAAGATCCTAGCTTCTGCGTCGCCCATTGGATGAACTAGGAGTTGCCTAGAGTCACCATGACTTAAACCCTACAAAAACTAAGTAGGTATTTCTCTGTATTTTCTTCCATTATACTTACCACTTCCTTGTGCCAGATGCATTGTGTACTTCTAATTGTTTCATTCAGTCAGAAACAGTTTTCTGCTTTCTTTTCTTGCTCCCCCCAATTATTCTTTTCGATCCTTTGTTGCCATAACATTCTTGAATGTTTTACCTGCCACAGTTACAGCAATTTGTAGTAATTTATTTTTGGCTTCCGTTTGCTAGAGTAGGTATAGCTCGGGATAAGATTTACCCTCCGAATAGTCTCCATCTCTCTCCCCATCTGAAGCTAGTTCTTAGTATAGTAATTATTATTCAGCGCCAGTGTACTCAATGGTAAAGGTAACGTTTTGATTTAGAAACTGCACCGAAAACATTGCCACCGCCACACCAAGGACCGCCGCCGGTAGTTAAAAATAGCAAGCAAAACAAATTTCTTGAGAAAATGAAAGGATAGAACAATTTTAAGGAGCTCTTTGTTTGAGCTTTTGTGTTTTGCGGTTGAAAGGCTAAGAATCTCGTTTTTGGAGGGAAATTTATTTCCCTGTTGTTTTTCTATTTTTTGCATACTTTCTCGGTATCCTTTGGAGAAAAACCAACTGAAGGAATTGCGTTTAGGAAGTGGTTTGCTGTTTAATTAAAAATTCTTTAACACAAATTTTTTTCTTTTATGCCACTTTGCAGGACTTTTTTTGTGGTCTTTTCGTCGATCTTTCATCCAGCGGGGTTTGGTTTAGGGACGGGGATAGACAGGTTTTCTTCTGAAGCTGATTTTGATTTTTAGCGGATGGAGTTTTGTAAGTTTTAAGTGGTTGCTGCCAGTGACTTTTGAAGAGTTGAATGCACTCGGGAATGGAAAATGATTTTTTTTCCCGTGCATACCTAGACTCTTTTCTGCCGTGGATTGGAGTGGGTCTCGGTAATGGGTAATTGAGCCTTAATTAGGGTACTTTGTGGCATAATTAATGGAAAATCTTTTTAGAAATTTGTCCGTGGAAAGGCAAGTTACAGGGGAAATAAAATGACGGTCGTTTTTTCATAGTATAGACGGCCATTAATTTGGCTGCGACTTTTCCGGAGGGAATTGGAACTTCGCAAACTAAAAGATGGGAGGATGTAAAAAAAATGTATGCGACCACTGCATTTTTTGTGAAGACGTTAATTGTGAACTTTGGAATGGAATCCCTCTTGAATTTTGTTGTGTTGACAAATGGAAATAAATGGACTTTGGAAAAGTTTGAGGAATTCTTACCGAGCGTAAAATAGAAATCCATTTATGTAAACTTGCTGAATTGGATTTTCGTGGACAAATCTCATAATTTGATAAAACTCCTCCATTATAAGGACACAGCAAGAAGTTTGCAGTCGACTTTTATACTTTTTTTAATAGATACAAAAAATGTGGCTGTCTAAAGAATTCTGGAAACCTGCGAATTAATCGAGGGCGACGGGTTTGTCCCCTTATCGACTGAAAATATCAAAGGGCACTAGGTCTTTGAAAGCTCAAACGTTGTTGGTTCCCTTCGCTTTCAACCAGATGGCGCTGCAGGCTCCCGTACAGCCAGTCATATGATGACATATGTTTCCAAACCAGACATTTTTCTATAGCGTTTAATAAAAAGAAGGGTTTACAAAATTATTCCTCAGTCTCTTCCAAACCTCAAAAGTAATATCAAATCCCAGATATAGACTTTGAAAAACTTTAAAAAATGTTGTGAGAAATTAAACCAAATGACAGAAGTGTTGCGACACCAAAATGGTGGTCACCCAGAAGCAAAATATTCTTCTGATTTTGTCAAAATTGAAATACAATAAAAAGTTACAAAAGTTTTAATTTACATAAAATGTTTTTTCCACTCGAAGACGATAGATTTATAAACAGATTTTCGATCATCTGGGGCCGGGGACGGTGAATCGCATGGTGAATTGTCACAGCTGCTCTATTTACAGTAAAATGGCAAATCGAGAAGAGCACAAATACAAAAATTCATATGGAACAAGTGCCAGTTCGAAAAATTAACCTAAAAAATGGTTTCATATGGTTTTTGATTTTCGACAAGTCTTACGGACGCAGCCGTTTATCCTAAGTTTGTTAATGGATGAAATTACAAACCAAAGAGAGTAGAAATCAGTCGTCAGTTGTAATATTGGTTGTAGCTGGAAATAGTGGTGGCAATTCGAAAAAAAAAATAAATAATTTTATTAGCTGAAAGGTTCCTTATTTAAAGGACTGTGCAAAAGTACAGCACAAAGGCCCAGATAGACAGCAACCATAAAATATTACAGTGGAGTCGTGATTTGTGGATAAAAGAGCAAATTAAATGCGAACCACCCAGCTCTACATGCAACAAAATCTGAATTACTCGTGTAACTATACAACCGATAAATACGCAGCCATATTTTTATGCGCGTAATCGTGAGTATTTACTGATGTTACCCTAAACTGTAAGGATCTCATTATTAATCACCATATCCCCGGCAATCATTTCTGACACCCAATTTAACTGATCAATTTAAATCACATACTCGACTGCCCCCTATCATCACAATTAAGTTCCAGTTCCAGTTCCAGCTGTTTACGTGTCACAACCCATTTGAAGCACCCATCTAAAGCCAACCAACCGAATCAACCCGATTTACCCCGCACGCATTAGCAAACACACATTCCCTGTCACCTTAGTGATCATTACCCTGGGCACATGTACTCGTAGCAGCCGCCGTCATCATTACACTGCAGAGTGCCGTAAGTGGAAAATAATATGTGTATGTCTCCCCCCCCCCCCCCCCTCCCCCACTAATAATCCTCAAGTAATAAGCTTAAGCCATGGTCCTTGATCCTTTTATTGTCTTTTGGTAGCCACATTCCGAGTCACTTTCGCTCTTTGTCATTTGGGTTCAGTTCCGTATATTTTCGGAAACAAACAAAAAATCCCAAAAAAAGGTCACACAAGTAGGACGAAACGAGTGTGACAGCGAAGCATAGCATGCCAACTACTGACCTATCGCCCACCGCACACGGAGCGGATCCTTTTTCATTTCATTATTGGATTTCAGTTTCGGGATTACGGATTACGGCTTCTAGCATGGATCAATTATTGCAATTATTTGCGGTGTTCAATGTCTTCATGCTATCACATTACACCGACGTGTGTCACTACAAAGGAGAGTATATAGAATTACCCACAGGGACGGAAAATTCCTATGCGAGCTGACGTACATGTCACAATCTCAATCACCAAGCGCACGCTACCTTCAGTCTAGAGAGCTTGGCAAGCAGTTTCCATTTGAGGTTCCTCAAGATAAGCATCGCACACTCAATACCACGTGAATACAACTTGACTAAAAGTCGGACAGAAATCGATTATCCCGGCAGTGCTTACCTGCGAGTAGGTATATTACGAGCTGAAACGTCACATGCAACACTTACCTGGAAAGAGAAGAAGAAAAAAAAATTATTAGAAGTGTGGTGCACAAAGGCGAAAAGCTTACAATAAAATGAATCTCCCACCCCACACTACATACTTAAGTCTACGCTGCTTTGCTAGGAAAACAAGGTCACTGTGATGGGGTGAAAATGTGGCCGTCATTTTGAATTACAAAAACACCACCATCACGATTTATTATGCACAACAATAATAAATCATACATTAGAGCCCATCTCCCAAAGCCCCTCATCGGAAGAAGGGCTTACCACCGATAAAGCCGATCGCTTAATTTTGACCTATTTTCCGTACCCATACACATGCAGAGAGGTTTGTTTCCCCTGTGCTTTGCGAAAGTGAATTATCCCCACTCAGAGGCCCCAAAGGATTCTTTGGACAACCATACAATCCCATTTAATCTATTTTAAAGACATGCACTAGACCAGCATTTTCAAGGGAGGAATTAAATTCGAGTTTTTCTAGGGCTGGATAACGACTAACACCATTTGGGGCTGATGATAAATCGCGCTGGATTATAAAACTGTAATTATCATTACAAAAGACGGGTGGGTTTTAAATTACAAACGAAATGTTGTTTATGCGTAACCCTTGTTCTGGTTAATAGATGTTGAGCTGTTGCAAAAGGCTGAAGGATTTATGGCGATGGGTTATACATCAGACAGATAAAAAGTACGAAGGGTTAGCCAACCAGCAAGATTTTGATGGCTGTAACGATGAGATGTTTTTTTTTTCTAGTGAGATACTTTGGCAATATCCTCAAGTTCAAGTTGACAACTAGATTCGGATTTATCTTTTGTATTATAGAATGGAGGCAGTCTTTATATAAAGTAAATCTCTTCTGTTTCATGGAGTCCTGAAGACGCTTCCTAATTTTTGGAACTCCTTTTTGAAGTGGCCAGAATTTTGCAACAAGGACCCATTTATAAAGCCACCAAATTTACTGAATACCCATAATAAAAGAGAATTTTAAAAGATATCAATCAATTTTGGTTTTATTCACACTTGGATGATCAAATAAGATAAGAAAAAGTGGAGATACAATCGGAAGGATGTTCGCATTCATTTAAGTAAGATTTTGTCTAGCTCTGCTCTGAGAGCGAGCAAAAAGATGATACTTATCTAAAATGAGTCACAGAAGAATATACTTCAAACTATTCGCTTTGATTTGTGTTGGACTTTTGAGCGAGAGATCCCAGGTTCGGACACCGAAAAAAAGGTTAAGGTTTTTTTTAACTGCGCTACCTCTTACGAACGTCTGACAAACATCCGAGAGTGTAGTTGTCTTGAAAGAGCTTCTCAATTGGCCACTTGTAGATTGTAGATCAATTCCATTCGTCCTAGAAATGAAAAACTCACACAAGACGAATGATTGTGAGAGCTTGCCCTAGGGTTCCTAAGGGCCTGTTGCGACAACTATTTATTTTATTTTTACAAGCCCGTGTTCACTTGTGACAGTGTTATGACATTTTAGTCACGAAATAATAACGTATGATTGTTGAAGCTAGTCCTAGGGCATCTTTAGGGCCCAACAAATTCCTTAACTCCTGTACCTATAGTTCCTTAATCGGCCGAAATAAGCCATAAATTCGACTTCCTCCTAAGCCCCTTGCTATTATCCGTTGAAATTGAAAATTCTTGCTCCGGTGACAACTACGGTCAACGTCAAATTTAAAGCGTTTTATTTTCCGTCTTATAATGATTAAGTGAAGTATCCTTTAATTCATAAATAGCGAGAGGAACCGCCACATTTGCTGGCATGTCATGTCTGGTATATGCCTGTGGCTGGCAATATTATTATTTATTTAGCGATTCAACTCATACCTCTGCGAATTACATCAAAAGATGTAGCCTGAAGGACCTGACCTGGCTACATTCAATAATTTTGTTCGCCAATGTTCATTTCGAACAAAAAATTCCACTCAGACATTATTCAAAAGCTGAACTTTTTCATCGCCCCCAAAAGGTATGAATCACGGACGTGGAGGTGAGCTTTTCTAGAGCTATGCTGCCTTGTAATTATATCGAATACATCAGGTCCCTCTCAAGTCGAGACGAAAATCACAAAAAAAAACCCAAGAGCTGATGCCTTTTGGTTTTATTTTGCTTTCTATTTTGTTTGCATAAATCCCTCTACTTTTCTGATTTTGTACATAGGTAAGTATATCCCAGGATAAAAATGTTGAACAGAGTCAGACTGAGTGGATGTATTTTTTTTTTTGTTTTCCTATTCAATGCAATAAACGTGATTATGATGATGTGGTGGTCATTTGAGCGCACAATCAACTTTTCTCGTCCTCAAAGTATGTACGTGTGGGCTGAAAGAGTTGAGCACTTTCGTTAACGATGTTCTTTTGAGTCTGGCTGCACCTAGCTTACAAAAATCTAGGAATTTTTGCAAATGGACGATGAAGAAGCGGTCAGTCGTGTTTATTATGAACGAATGCAAAGAATTAGTTTGCGGATTGCAAAGGATTTGCCGAATATAATGCCTGCCTGCATATGTGGTTGTGTGTTGAACCTAAAGAAATTTGACTTCGGGTACAAGATTTACATAATAAGTCCTACTGAAGGGTTGAAGAGGAATACCATCATTGTAATGCAATATGTGTTCAATTAACGTCGGTATATGCCTTGTGGGGAATTTGGATAGCAGTGATAATGGCCACTGACTTTGGTTATGTGTGTTAACGGAGTGGACCGTATCATTGTGGGGGGTGGAGGAGATTAGATTTTGTGTTTCGAAATTTGCAGGAGATCACAACACGTTTGCAAGGCATCTGTCTAGCGGCGATGATTACGATGTTGAAATTCAATCACCTTGCTTACTGAGAGAGGCCAATACTACAAAATAGAGCTTGTAGGGTTGCTAAAAAGGTTTTGGAGCTGTACTTTGGCTCGGCCATTGGATCCTTTGACATTTAAATACATATTTCATATGCACATCTAAGGACATTAATAATTGGAAACAAAGCCGCAGGCAAAGCGGATGACGTAAATCGGGACAAGTTTCTCGAAATCAAAATATTCCTAAAATGGCTTTCGAATGCGGAACCATTTAGGGTTCATCACAAGTCATTAAGAGTTAGAAACAAAGACCAATTGCAGTGTCTATCTTACTCTCACAAACTTCTCTATTTTTAGGTTACGATTGTTTATCAATTAAGAGTAATAGTTTTCAACAAAAGAAACGGAACATTAATTGCAGTTCAGTGAAGAAAAATTTTTGAAAAACGTCTGACAAACATCCTTAAAAAAAAACTCTCAATTCATCCATTATGGTAGAGTATACAATTTTAGGTGCCCTCCATTCGTCCCAAATACGAAGTAAACGTAAAAAAGCGGTAGTGAGAGCTAGACCAAGATCAAATTGACGGTTACGAAGAATGAGCTAAATTAATCAGAACCGATGTCATCTGTGGATACAAAGCTATCTTAGTCTATTTATATTTCTACTGATCGTCTCAACCAACCTTTGGCAACATTTTTAGACAAAAAAAAGATCGAAAAACAGGAGTCCTTCATTAGGCGAAAGCTTTAAATACTCCATGCTACTTGCTCCATGTTCTAAGTCTAACTTTTGAGGCTCTTGCTAGGAAAGGTAAATAATTGATCTTTGCTTCAACCCTTCTTGGGAACCATATGTCGTATGGAACAACTAACAATCGATTTTTCCGTCCTAGACAAAAGAAGATTATTACTTTCCAGTGATTTTCCCAAAGGAGTAGATCCCTAAAATACCCTTACCTTCAAATTGTTCTCAAAGGAGGGACTAATGTTCAGCAAATTATGTTTCCTTTGAGCTAATATACGTAGTACCTACTGGCAGCATTGACTTGTTTTTAAATGTGACACTTCGTTTAATCAACCGCAGTGTGGCTGCCTTTAAACTCAATGCCAATCCATATCAGAGCACCACGCTGTTCCCCTTCCTATATCAATCAAATTAATTACATATCGTCAATCTTTGTGTGTTCTTACTAATTAATTTGAGTGTGTAGCATGCAAATGCACGCTATATGGGTTTACGCGTCGTCGTCACGGTGTTGGGGAGCGTTGAAATTTCCATTTCACATTCGTACACGAGATAAGGACCCCGAAGATGGAATTAATTTATTTTAATGACACGTTGTGATAGCAATTTAATAGATGATCTCCAAGGGTGAGTGGTTTTGATTACCGAGTATAAGAGATATGGGCAGAGGAACGTTCAATAACTCTTATCCTACTGGGGCGTTGTTGGGATCAAGGGGTCAGCGACTTTGCAATTCAAAGGAACTCAAAACCACACATCGTTGGAGTACTAACTGTAATATCACTACCATGCATCTCCGATGATGTACGCATATTACTCATGTGGTATGGTCTACCACATCGTAATCAGCCGCACCATTGTGATGAGTACAGTAAAGCCAAGGGTTGAATGAATATTTGTAGAGGACATTCAGCCACTGCCGAGACGGATTAAATAGTTTTCCAGTTCATATGTGTGGTTGGGATAGGTTTGGGATACCCCTCTAAAGTCAAAAGTGAAGTGCGGTGCGGCCATATATGGGATTAAATCGATTGA
Source organism: Cheilosia impressa (assembly GCA_948293265.1). Taxonomy (NCBI): domain Eukaryota; kingdom Metazoa; phylum Arthropoda; class Insecta; order Diptera; family Syrphidae; genus Cheilosia; species Cheilosia impressa. The sequence goes on along the minus strand of OX411882.1, from coordinate 41,296,492 downwards.
AATGACTTTGGTGGTACTTAAAGTTTGATTTATAACTGATATGCGGTCTGCTTTTGTCGTATTATAAGTAGTCAATGTGGTGACACACTTTGGAATAACAGTAAAGGTTTCAAATATATTTAGGAGTCAAGAGAAGGTGATGTAACAAATTTGGAGAACTGCATAAATGATTTAAGGGGATATGGATCACGCAACCAAAGTAAAAAATTAATACGGATCAGTGCTTCGCCGTTCAATAAAGGGGTCTGTTACATCACATTAATAGGACTCGGGGAATGGGAGATACCCACAATTTTATACCACATGACTTAAATAAGCAGCTTTTTAGGACAGAAACGTTCTCAACAGTATGAGTGTGAATAAAAATGATTTCCAGCATAATTTGTGCTTTAAGAGTGTTTAACCTTCGACTTCAAAAACACCTTAAGAAAAACCCTTGCAACCAAGAAGAAGAATGACCTTCTTGGAATTAGACTCATTGGTTTGGTGAATTCGAGTTTATTCCTCAAACATTTTGCTAGAAGGATCTAAAATTTTCTGGTGAAAATGAGCTTCAGTCGCATTTGCCCTTCTTGGTTTATTTATTTTAATTCGACGATCTAAAAGATTTCTTTTCACCTCTCAACTGAGCAAACATTTTGGAAATGTCCGACACCACCAACAGCTCTTGCCCGTGGTGAAATTAAAAAGCATTCTCCTCCCTACAATGCAGGCAGATCATTGATTTTCCGAACCACTTCATCCCCTTTAATAAATGCAATGAACATAGCCTCTTTTACTGCCGGCAGGCATTCAATTTAATTTCCATTGCGCTCACTCATGTGAAGTCAAACGATAGCAAAGGATCCGGGACACACGCAATAAAATCCGCATACGACTCTGTCACAGATTACGGCGGATGGAAAAATTGTTTGTATTTGCAAACATTTACTTTGATTTTTATTGTGACGATCCGCATATGCACTTGTTCTGTTCGACGGTCCCTACCCACTTTCACTTGATTACATTAATTATTTACAAATTTACCAACTAAGCGAACTTGTGCAAGTCGTAAAGTCTAAAGTGAATGCAATGAAATGGATACTGTTGGCTGAATACTGTACATAAGATAAATAGTCTACAGAATGGTGTAGCCCCCAACAGCAGGGTCCTGAAACAGACCAGGATACTGCAAAAATGCACATTAGCTGCTGTCGTCGTCGTCTTCGTGTCGGCGGCGGCGTCACCGATGCTTGCAGTTGCATTCTGTGGTTATGTATAAGCAGAACAGTTGCAAATGAGATTCTCTGTGAAGTGGTAAAAATTATAATTTTTTTCATTCCAGCACCGAGGAGTAGCAAGTAGTAACTTGGTCCTTGCTACCAGAGAAGAGATTATGCGAAAGTCCGTAACTCCAATTAATGAATTATTCATTTGTTTGATTTAAGCTGTAAAGCTTTGGCGGATAGAGTTTTCCTTCTCGTTAGCCAGACCATAATGCAATATTCGTAAATTAAAAGTAGATACAGAGTGGTGGACATGAAACTTACACGTACAAATTTATTCAGCGTGACATGGGAAAATAGTAATTGGGTGATATATTACCGGCCGTTGCAGATGGTCGTTATGGCCGAAGATGAGAAAGCATTTTAACAATTTTTTCGGTATATTTATTTTACATTTTTTTACTATTTTTTACTATCTGAGAAGGGTTTACTGTTAGGAATGGCTCAACTAATACACTCAATAAAAAAATTGCAGATCCAGAGGGTGCAAGAATTAAGACGTGTGCACATTATGAGCTTCGTACCTTCGGTAAGCGTCTTGAAGATACATTTAAACGACTGCTGTCGATTTATCAAGACTTAACAAATGCTGGCATTAATAGCTTGTGCTCCGCTTGAGTGTTTTAAAGAAATTCTTCCTTGGGGCTAGGGTTCATATGAGTAGCTATCATATCTTAAAAATTTAGCGAGCGTTTCAACCAACATATGTAACCAACTTGTCAGTCACACTATATGTAACCATCCCACCCAATTTCGACCATTCCCAGCAATGTTTAAATATGTACAATATTTTGCTTGTTTTTTATGACCAACCAAGAATCTGCGCTGGTTATGAAAGTCTACAAAATTTGTCATCGCAAGGACTGTGTGCCTGTTGTTACAGCTACATTGTCAGAAAATTATTCATTTAATAAAAACAGCTTCCCTAGGCATCGGATATGCTTGCTCCCCTTTTGAACTGCGCCCCACTCGCTTTTCGCAGCCCACTGATATAAATCAAAGTATTGTGTTGTCCCTTTGTTCTGGTATTGTAACTGTAACTGTACCGCTGTGGGTAATGAAATTGTAAACAAAAAGCCAAAGGACATAAATCACTAGAAAAACTCTTCGCATAATATGGTTTTGCGTACGCGCGTGCATTCCAATCCGACATCCGTCGTGTTGTCGCCATTGTCGGTCGTCGGTTTGGTCGTCATGCTGCGACGGAAGAGAAATTTTCTCATCGGTTATACGAAAATGATGTACACACCCCATGGGAAAGGAGCAAGGCAGCATGGACGGACAAAAGACTTAAAAATCATTGAAAATTTTAAATAGAAAGCAGAAAATGTAAATTTGCAACAAATCTTTGTGTGCTGGTGCGGTATTTGTGCGGCGTAGGAGGTAGGAGGTATTTTTTTTTTATATAGCCAAAATATCCTTTTTTTCCTGCCGGTCGTTGCTTTGCCTTTGCATTCCACGGTATACTGTTCGGTTTTGTCTTTGGTGTATACTGATTCCGCCCATTTTCCTGAATGACTGAGTGAAGTGCTCGGGTTTCGCGTGGCGGGCGGCTACCATTTAATATTTATGAATTCGGGAACGTGTTGAAACTATGGCAATAAATAAACGAATAAAAATACATAAAATATGAGAAAGGATACGGTGCATGTAAAAATGAAACAGGAAATTAATTCCTTAACGAGTGGAATAAATAAACATTGTATTTTGATTAACTCTACGATGTGTGCGAAGTTTGTAATAATAAATGAAAGTCACCAGAAAATAAGTTTTCACATTTTTTTGTTTAATAGTTTTGCTTGATGGGATGTGTTGTGAATTTTAAATGCGGCTTTCTGTTACTGCTTAAGTCTAGTAATTATTTTTTATTTATGTAGGTTTGGAACTGCTTAAATTAATTTTTTTTTCTTATTTAATTACCTTTATAAATAGGGCCCAGATTTCTTCGTATCATAATCCAATTCAACACTGATTTCCACCATAATAAAGTCCAAGTTACTAGCTGTCCTCTACTAGATTCCTGTCCCTTTAGTTCTACGTCTGATAACTCTGAAGCCAATTGTTACCTCGACTGTTCTCATTCCTCGACTATTGGTCCCATGAACACCCTTTGTGGTACTAGCTAGCTACGTTCGTTGACCATTTGCAATCTGCCACATAACGAGCCACAGAAACTAACCTCTTCGTATCCACTGCAACACTGAGCACACCCGGTCAGCAGCCCCATCCACAGCCAGTACAAACGATGATTTATTGAAATCCTTTGAACGTTTTCAAAGTGAATAAAAAAAAAATTTCTGTCCAGACCGAATCGAATTGAAAACTGAATTGCAAGCCATGAGTGCATGAACACATTTGTGGTGTCTGGTTGGAGGGTTGGCGTTGGATTTTTTTTCTGCTGTTGTCTTACCAACATTTTTCTCTTTCAACTCGAGCGAAAGCCCACTGCAATGTGCCGAGCAGCATATACACCCACCTCCTCTGTGGTACATATTAGAGAGGACGCTTTCCTTTGGCACAGCATAAGCATCACATTACGACTGACTGAACACCGACAACCGACTGCAAATCATTCAAATCATGGCCGTACGTTTTATACGGCAGCCAATTATTTCTAATTAGCCGAGTTCCACCGCAGTGAACCGTATGAGTGTAATTTGGTACAGAGAATGGGTGGTTTTGCCGAGCGGTACTTGACCCTTGCATTGCGATTTGGCAGTTTTCATAGACGTGTTCTGTTCCCGTGTGTGGAATTTCAGTTGGGAAGTTTTCCGGAGGAGATATTATATATTTATATTTATATTTATATTTATATTTATATTTATATTTATATTTATATTTATATTTATATTTATATTTATATTTATATTTATATTTATATTTATATTTATATTTATATTTATATTTATATTTATATTTATATTTATATTTATATTTATATTTATATTTATATTTATATTTATATTTATATTTATATTTATATTTATATTTATATTTATATTTATATTTATATTTATATTTATATTTATATTTATATTTATATTTATATTTATATTTATATTTATATTTATATTTATATTTATATTTATATTTATATTTATATTTATATTTATATTTATATTTATATTTATATTTATATTTATATTTATATTTATATTTATATTTATATTTATATTTATATTTATATTTATATTTATATTTATATTTATATTTATATTTATATTTATATTTATATTTATATTTATATTTATATTTATATTTATATTTATATTTATATTTATATTTATATTTATATTTATATTTATATTTATATTTATATTTATATTTATATTTATATTTATATTTATATTTATATTTATATTTATATTTATATTTATATTTATATTTATATTTATATTTATATTTATATTTATATTTATATTTATATTTATATTTATATTTATATTTATATTTATATTTATATTTATATTTATATTTATATTTATATTTATATTTATATTTATATTTATATTTATATTTATATTTATATTTATATTTATATTTATATTTATATTTATATTTATATTTATATTTATATTTATATTTATATTTATATTTATATTTATATTTATATTTATATTTATATTTATATTTATATTTATATTTATATTTATATTTATATTTATATTTATATTTATATTTATATTTATATTTATATTTATATTTATATTTATATTTATATTTATATTTATATTTATATTTATATTTATATTTATATTTATATTTATATTTATATTTATATTTATATTTATATTTATATTTATATTTATATTTATATTTATATTTATATTTATATTTATATTTATATTTATATTTATATTTATATTTATATTTATATTTATATTTATATTTATATTTATATTTATATTTATATTTATATTTATATTTATATTTATATTTATATTTATATTTATATTTATATTTATATTTATATTTATATTTATATTTATATTTATATTTATATTTATATTTATATTTATATTTATATTTATATTTATATTTATATTTATATTTATATTTATATTTATATTTATATTTATATTTATATTTATATTTATATTTATATTTATATTTATATTTATATTTATATTTATATTTATATTTATATTTATATTTATATTTATATTTATATCTATATTTATATTTATCCAAATCCACAGATTTAAATTCCAGCAAATTTCCCTAAAGCTCAATTTTAGTTGTCCCCCTCTGGAGCCTCATTCATTGCAAGTTTGTCACACTGTCCAAAAGTACCTACCACTCCTCAAAAATTAGTTCTAACCCTACTAATAGAAATAATACTCTCCGTGCGACATCAGTTCGCCGAAACTGCATCATCCAATACTTTCGAATGAATACCCAAACCACCGCCACACACTGACCAAACGGCTTTATATCTTCATTTTGAATTCGGACCAACATAATTAGCCAACCCGCCGCAATTACCTTATCTGCAATCTGCAACTCGAGGGAATTATTAAAACTGTTCCGCATCATTTGCCACACTCCCACATATATATGTACTCAACTCTACACTCGCGAAGCTAATTTAAACATCAACTGATGCCACCAGCTACAATGTTTTAGGTGTTCCATCCTAATTGGATTTAAGGATTGTACGAGCCTCAACATTGCGGTCGTAGAATGAGGGAAAAGCGAGAAAATGTAGGGTGGACACCGGACAAATAGGCCAAACTGTGCCGGACCTTTGAATACGAACAGCGCGTTGTGGTTTCCAAACCGAGAGAGATAATCAACTCAGCAGCATGGCGCCAAAAATTCCTCAAAGGATGATTGGTATTGGTTGGTGGTGATTGTAGTCCCTCAAGAAGATATTTGATGGATATTTTGTTTCTCTGTTTTTGGTTCAAAGGGGCATTGCAACTGTCGCAAATCTAATCACCGAGATAGGACACAGGACTTCCTGCTTCTTCTCCTCTTTTTTTTTAAGTGACCTTATTATCCATTCCGGACAATCTGTGAATTTACTGCCGTGCGGCAGTTTCGCTTCTTATAAGCGGCTTAAACAGTTTCCTTTTTTTCTTTTTGGACCATTCCTCGTGCTCTATCTAACACATTTCGCATTTTGCGTCTGACAGAGCATAAACGCCTCGCTGAAACTGGGAAAGTATCAAAAAAAAAAAAAAAATACTTTAATGTGACATTTTTCCTCTGCAGCGTGTTGGCACATGGCACAAGTGCTGGCTGCTAGGTAATGGCATCCACAACTATATACACTGTTTGTGTGTAGTTGGTACAGATATACATATAGAGCCTCTTTTTGACAATCCGCTTAAAATAAAACTTTCAGTTCGAGTTGGGTGAATTTTCAAAGCCACTTTACGCGGGCACAACCGAATATTGTGAGTGCGGCACTAGAAGAGAGGACTTTTGGTATAATTTCACAGCAATGCGACGCTCGCTGTAAATTGAGTTTAGTGCCGTGGAGATATGTTATGTTTCTTTTTGGCCTGACAGCGGAAAAGATGCAATCATTTGATTGGGGAGACAGCACGAACTTAATATTGCAAATAAAGTTTTCAGCTCGCATTATTGTACAAAAAAAAGTATAAGGGGGAGGGTGTAGTTTTCGGATGCTCAAGGAAAAGACGCTGCGCAAAAAAATTAAAAGATGTTTCCGACCGATGGCGGATGTAATTTTAAAATGTGTTCATATCCACTGAACTAGTTGGCGGCTCTTTGGCTGGACTTACGAGAGATGCTGTTTTGTCATATATTTTCCTATAAGGACAGAGTTTGTAGCCCCAGTGAACGACCGGCAAATTTTTGTTTTGCCTGTGAAGGCTATTTTATTATCTGCCTGCCGCAAAAAGGACAAGTTTCTGTGTCGGTATAAGTATATCAAAACTACGATGATAAAGAAAGTGAGCATCACTAGTCTCTGAGTACCCTCAAGGACAACGCAGCACCGAAAGAAGCCACCTTGGGAACAATATTGACCGCTATTGATCACAGCTAGTTATTGACCGAGAGGCTTATTGGTCTCAGTCTATTCCTGGAAGCGCAATTATGTACTTATGACTTGTAACCAGTCACCATAATATCTTTTGCTGTCCCAGCTACCTAAAATTAAAATTGCTGGATAACAATTTTGGACCATCCATAATACTCCATCTTTCGCCACTCTCTCAATCATCAGGGATAATCCCCAAACTGGTAAAAGGGCCCTCGGATTACCTGGATTCTATAGCCCTTTCATTCCACCTCTTCTTGGTACCAAATAAATAACGAGCAACGCGAAATCGAAATCTATAAATAGCTAAACGTAGTAGTTGCACAGTTAACAAAGAATTAAAAAAGCTTCTACTCCTACTGGATGATGTTCGAGCAAAAAAATGTTTACAATTTCAACCTCCAGCTGTAAAAAAATATTACCACACATTATTTGCTTCGTGCATGTTTCGAAAAAAAAATATACCCACAGAGCTGTAAGCAGTCATTTACTTGCCGCGAGATCGCTCATTATCTACATGATGTGCACACAGTAATTCACAAAATGATTCGTATTCCGTGTTACCCAGCTTTTACGTTTTTATCCTTTCTGCGAATCACACAGACACTCATTCTCACACTCATTGTGGTACCATTAAAAAATCATTTAAACACTCCGGCTCCGACTGCGAGCATTCGACATGTATGCGCATTTGAATTTAGTAAAGGACAAAAATAAAGTGTTGCATAACATGTATAACACACATCTATATAGCAACCAACCATGGCTCATAGCAAATCTTTGCAAGTGAGTGACTTCGTTTTATTTCCAACCCCTCCACTCCTACCCACATTCTACACAACCCCCACTCACAAATGTAGAATATATTCCCAAAGGATAACAAAAATTCTAATAAAGATAATGCAAATTTTCTGTAACAAAACGCTGCACAAAGGCACGGACTGGAAATGCGCGATTCTTTTTCGAACGACAGATAGAGAAAGCGAGAGAGAAAGAGTGACATAAAAGAACCCCCGCCTAATGCGATGGGGATATGGAAAGGAGTTATTCACGTTTTGTTATCATGGCCAGAGTTAGATTTATTTCCTTTCAGCATCCATTTTTCGATTAGGCTCTGAAATATATAAAAACAAAATATGAAAAAAGAAAAACACCATAAATCCGATGGATATTCTTGTCGGGATTGTATGTGCTACGTGTGGTGGTGCCCTCTAGGATATTTAGGGACATAAAAGAACGAGTTATCGCGTGTCTTTCTATAGATGTTTCTATTACGTAAACATGGGAAACAATAAAATCGTATAGACGGCTATTTGGAAACGAGTAGCTCATTCGTAAACAGAAATCACATCCCAAATGGAAAAGGACGATATATGGAAACTCAAAAACGATCATAAAATTCTAGATTTCGAAATCCAATTTCGAGCAATCACAAATTGATAAAAGAAAAACCGTTGTGCGAGTTTAGTGCTTTTAAAAATCAAATTTGCGTTTTATTTTCATAGGTACAAGGAGCAGGGACATACTCTTTACACCATAAAAAGGTTGTGTGATGATTGCACTTGCTGGTCCATAAAAAAAACATATGTTGCTAAACGATGGATGCAAGTTTTTCTATTAAAGTCGGTAACACCAATATTAAGCTGTCTTCTGACTCAGCCTATTTTTATACGAAGGTCTAAATAAAAACTGTCGTCAATTGTGGTTTTTGCCAGCAGAATTTTAATGGACATTATTATTTATTATGTGAGAGGGGTTGTTATACTGCGACCTAGATTTTAATGAACATCTGAGAACAATAGCCAAGACTATTTACATTGTATTTCCTAAAAAGTGGAATGAGTTCGAGTCGAGTGGATCGAGTGAGTTTGTCGTTGTGATATCCTTGCCTAAGTCGAAACACACTTTCAATTCAAGCTTAAGTGTGATGCGATTATATTTTTTATTTACATTTTTTAATTGGGAAGCTATTAAAGATCGGTTTTAAATTTTTTAGAGTCTTAATATGCATTCCAGTAAGAAATATGTTAACCTCCCACACAAAAATCCAATTCAAGACCACCGGCCCCTAGTTTTGCACTAACTCCCACAAATGAAAAGCGAATTTAATGAGCCATAACCCCTGAGCCACTATGCAACAAAAGCGTCCTCTTCACCAGCAGCATCAGATTAATACAAAAAACAAAAACTTCCGAGCTCCGCAGACTGACCGCAAACAAACACCAGACGGTACGCACAAAAAGACAATTATACTCCTCTTTGTGGAATTTTCCAAGCGCTATCCTGGTGGCCAGCGTAAACACGGACATGGGTGCAAATAAATTGCACAGTCGTTTTTCTTTTTTTTTTTTGATCAATTTTATTAAAAAAATTAAATTGTTTTCACAACAGGCTACGTGAGAATCAAAACAAATTATTTTCCATATATACCTACTCGTACCAACTCACACTTATGGGTCCTCCAGCCGGCCGCCCACGTGAGTTGAATGAATTATAACAAATTAAGGACTTCACATGCGGCTGCCTGCAATTGAACGTCTAGACGAGGAAATACATTTTTAAGTAGGCAAACGATTAACGATGGGATTGGTTGGGAGAAGGTGGGCGGTAGATGATGATAAAAAGGCAAATCCTTCTAAATTAATTACACAAATAAATTGCCAAGGCTCTTCGGGGTATCACTCGCAGCTGTGAAAGCCAAAGCACTCATTTGACTGAGACATTAATTAAGTGGAACTACGCGGACGCAAATTAGGTAAAGCAATACAGAGATATCCAGAGGATTTATTTGCAAATGCATTCTGTGTGTCCGGCTTGCTGTTTGTCCCTTTTTTAGCAAGGATAAATGAAAGGCGAAGCAAGGGTTGAATATTAAATAGATAGATAGAGTGAAACTGATCCAGCGAGTCCAAGTTGGCGTGCAAAATCTGATAGAGTCCTTGTTTCCCGATACTACGATGGTAGTGGTGCATACTTACTTATTGAGTGTTTGTTTATTCTTAATTAAGTTCCTTTATTTTCCCAGAGAAACGTGAATATAAATTAAGAGACGGGGGAGTAATTGAGAACTGAAAAACTAAGAAAAGTAGTCGGGCAAAGTTTTAATGCGGATTTTGTTGATGTGCCCGGAAGGACCATGCGGGTAAAGTTTCATTCGTGCTTCGAGGATTTCTATTAGTAACTAAGTTATATCTACTTGAGTTGGGCATTAGCTTTGAAGTTGTTCATAGAAAACATCGTTCAATGCGTCACATCAGTGTACTGTTTTAAAAATCGGCCTTGAGAACGTATAGAGTGAGTCCATTTATTACACAAGAATATTGAAGCACTTTCTTAGTTCCACTGCAATCAATCCTCCACCTATACTACAATATGTACTTCCGATTAAAACTGGCAATATTCAATGTCGAACTATCCAAACAATTGGTCAACACTTTAAAATTAAATACGACCGAATTCAAAGTGAACAACAAATTTGATCATTTCTGACCCGATTCGAAAGAAGAAATAATACCTGGCATCGATGCCGACTATTGCGAATTTTTGATCAAAAATTTGATATTCGAAATAACGTCTCCAACAAGGCAGCTCTGTTATATCGGCTCCATTTAGAATCAATATTTTCAGATTTCAACTGTCAAGAGCCGAACAGCAGATTTTAAATGATTTTTTTTTTATCTTGAGAACATGAATTTTTGCTCAAAAATCTCATTATTTTGATATTTAAAACAGTGGCAAGAGCTTTTGCTAAAATCAGTCAAAAAATACGCACCGATTGAAGTAACAAGATTTTAAAGGGTGATTTTTTAAGAGGTTTAGAACTTTTTTAAAAAAAAAAACACAAAAAATTCGAAAAAATGAATGAAATATTTATTTGAATCGATAGTTTGAACCTTGCAATTTAATGTTTAAAGATAATTTCATGCAAATGTTGACCGCGGCTGCGCGTCAGGTAGCCCATCCGCTGAGTCCAATTTTGGCATACTCTTTCACACATATCGGCCGGTATCTCACGAATGAATGCATGGATGTTGGCTTCCAGTGCGTCAATCGAAGCGGGCTTGTCCCTATACACATTAGCCTTGGCATACCCCCACAAAAAATAATCTAATGGTGTCAAATCGCACGATCTAGGCGGCCAATTGACCGGCCTAAACGTGAAATTAACTGTTCACCAAACTCGCCTCGCAATTGCGCCATTGTTTCGCGTGCTGTGTGGCATGTGGCACCGTCTTGTTGAAACCACATATCATGCAAGTCAAGAACTTCCATTTCGGGCAAAAAAAAGTTTGTTATCATCGCTCGGTAGCGTTCACCATTGACAGTAACGCGCCGATTCGACATTTCGCGGTCTTCTGTCACACTAGCTGATACGGCCGCAATATTTTCTTCACTACGCACAGTACGTAGACGTGTTGGTGGTTTAATGTCCAACAAAGTAAATTTGGTGCGAAATTTGGTCACAATCTTCCGAATAGACTGCTCAGAAGGTCGAGAATGCCGATCATAAAATGGAAGCAGCGCGCGATGAACATTTCGAACCGAGCACGAATTTTGATAGTAAAATTCAATAATTTGCAAGCGTTGTTCATTTGTAAGACGATCCATTGTTAAATTGCAAACCAAACTGAAGCTGTTTGACAGTGACACAAGGTACTAAACACAGGTCAGCTGTCAAAACCAGTGTTGCCAAAACCAAACCAGCTAAAAAATCACCCTTTATTATCGATCCAAATTTAGGCGCTTATTGGCAATAGCTAAAATGTTTTGGTCTTGATTTCTAAAGCAAAAACAAATTCCTCGAGACAAACTTCGTTACTTCTTTCAGTTTTTAGTCTCAAGGCAATTTTTTTTTTGGGTCAGAATATGTGCATGCAAAATTTGTTCACTATTCAGCGCAATTTTAAAACTGCTGATTAAGCAAATTTTAACAAACAGATGAATTGTCGGTCAAAATTTACAGAAGTTAGTAACGCAGTACCTACTGCGATTGCATCAAACGAGATATGAAGATGTGTTGTTGAAAGATATCAGCAAAGGCAAACATTCCGTTCAAAATGTGGTTGGTAAAATGCTAAGGACTGTAAAAGTCCTTGTATTCTGTCACATCGTTATAAATAGGAATATTCGGAAAAATTACAGCCAATATATAAAATGATGGACGCCTGAACTCCCCCCAATCAAGTGGCAAAACACCCCTTAGATTTACAAACGTTGCACCCCTTCGACTTAAGTTAAATAACGAACCCTACGACACGAATGCCTAAAGGCGTAAAAATATGATTATACCTTGTGGCCAATGAAAGTGTCTAGTAAGGAGAACCAATTTCTTAGTCTTTCGCCTATAACCTGAGCCACTCGTTCTTCCACCCCTCTAATTAAACTTCAGACTTGTATAACAATAATAATTGCAAAAGTTAATTCACTTTCTCTTCCATTATCCATCCCGAAGGCGATGGCACAACTTCTACTCATCTATCCTGGGTATTGCATCGGTTTTTGGCAAACTAGCAAAACAGTGTAACAAGGTTGGTGGGTGGTTGTTCGGTCGTTTGGTTGGTTGCTTTACTACAGGCCTGGTCTGCCAAGGGTGTGAGGATGTAAAAGCGAACTCAGGCAAATTAAGGTGGAAACAGGATTGAAAACTGTCTCATTCGGTTTTCGGTACGACGGTGGTCGGATGGACGTGACAGCAGGTGAGCGGAAGAGTGTCACTCCATCCGGTTGACTAGTTGAAGCACAAAATTGAATTCGCCCCCTAGCGGTGACGATCTGCTTCTAATTAATTTAGTATCTCATGGTTGGTTTTTTGTTTTCTTTTTCTTTTTTTTTCTGTTTATAACTTTTTTTTTGCGGTGTAAAACGTTAATTAGGCTGTCGGCATTGTATTAATGGATAGTTGGTTCTTTTACACTTTTACACATTTACGAGGTGGGGCGGGCTACTTTGTTATAGGGGGCGGACTAATGGCGGTTGTTTGTTGTTTCCTTCTTTCCATGTCGGATATGGCGATGGGATTAAGGAATTAGCAAGATTGATTATTTTAATCAAATGAGAGGGTGTTGATGTGTTACTGTTAGTTAGATGTGGCAAAGAGAGAGGTGTTAATTCCGGCGGGGGTGATAAGCCCGAACAAATGTAGGTAGCTGTGTCGTCGAATACTTAGCCTATGGCAAGTTTATTGTAGGATAACTTCTTGGATACTTTTTTGGTGAGTTGAGGAAGGTTTTTTATTTTTGACTTTCTGGGTGGATTAAGTGATGACTCGAAAATCTGAAATGTAGTTTATTAAACTGAGTTGCGCTTCGCTCAATCCACACATCAACCTTCTTGAAGAAATGAATCAATCAGTGAATATGAGGGAACTCCGTCCACGGCAAATAGCCAGAGTTCTGCGCTCGATTATTCAAATGCAAGGTATATCCCTCAGAGGGGTGTGCTGATTGAAGTGCCTTCTTGGGTTAAGCCTCCGTCCACCCCAGTTTGTGGAGGTATAAATCAAAAGGCGAGGAGTCCCAGGTTCGATTTCCGAAAAAAAAAAAAAAAATCCATCTTAAGGTTTTTTCCACATCCGAGAGTATAACTGTCATGAAAGAGCTTCTCAATTAGCCGCTTGGACTCCTCATAAAATTGCAGATCTCATCCATTCGTCTCAAGAACAAAAAAAATTTCAACATAACGAATGGTTGTGAGAAGGTAGGCATAGGGTCCGTACGGAACTGTTGCGCTAACTATTTATTTTTGCAAGCAGTCCTTTTTTGGCTATTTAGCTTTCCTGGCCCAAAAGACACAAGTACGAATTCCTCTTTCAAAAATATGGGACCCATGGATAAGTCCCATCCAACGGACGATTATAAACACGAACAATACCCGGCACATCCTGATGCAATAACCTTATTGTTTCATTGAAAGTCGCATTTACCAAACATTAAATTTAAATATCATGACTGCATATCGTATGCTCGTACGCATTGTGCGTTGCAGTAGATTAACGCATTGGGATGGTTCGCACCATTTTTTTACTGCAGGCAGAGATACAAATTCATATCGCCCCAAATAATTTGCATATTGTTGCAACTCCCGAATGGGAAAGATTTGCTTTCGAAAAAAAAATATCACGGTTTCTAATGTGATGGGGTGGGGGCCCAACAACGGTCAGAGATAACAGGGCACATACATATACAAGTTAAATGTAGTTGCACACCTATTTTGTTTTGATTTAATTTCAGCCTGGAGATAGTGGTGCTGTGGGCGGCACAAAATACTATCCGATTATTCCAAATGAATTGCGTGCGTTAATTATGAGCGACCATATCGCAAATAGAAACCAAAACTCGAGCAGATATATCAGTTGATTAGAGAAATCAATGTCGTAATGTGGCACCATTTGGATTCACTACACGCTCACGGAACATTTCAATTAGTTGGGGAAAATGCTTGTCTGGTTGGGGGTGCGGACGACTGTCCGTGAATGTAATCATCATTACCCAGCCAAAGGATGGGGTCTCGTCCACTGTGTTTCGGGGCGCGATTCTAGAAAAATAAATGCCAAAGCTTTTCGCGGCAATCAACGTACAAGAGTTGTTACCTTGGGAACATTATTCGTGGGACCAATTAGATTAGGCAAGTCACGTGGGATGCTGCAAGGGTCAATCAACCGCTCTGTGAATTGGATGGTTGTGGAGAGACAACTTTTTTGTTACTAGTGCGGCTCTAAGATGTGAAGCGTCCTTTTAGTATTTTCTTTTTTTTTTTAATGTAGTAACATCCAAAATTGGCCGCTGGGCAGTTATTTAGAACGACAATAAAACGAGAAGTTGAAGTCTGGGCTAAACTTCTAGAGTCGCAGGGGCTTTGCTGGAGTATAGCGAGGTGTCATAAGAACTGAAATAGAATTTGTTTTTGTTTTAGGAAGATCTCATTGATATCGAGGCCCTGAAAAGTCCTTCATAAGACCGCCCTTCTAAGATGGCATTCAAAAAATATTATTCTCTGATGTTTTGTACAGAGTTCATTGAAAAATCGATTTTAACGAAAGGTCCTTTAATCCTTAAAGAGGACATCTCACCAAAATGCTCCAAAAAATAATGTAGATTTTTTTGTTTATGATTTTTCGTCCTGCTGACTTCAAAAGGAAAATATATTGTAATTCTAAGGATACCTTGGTTATCCTTCAAAATCTGTTTTTTTTTTTCTCCTTAATGTTTTCGAAAACCTTAATTAGGACACCTTTTTCGAATTTTCTTAAACATTTTCTATTCTAAGATATTTTACCCAGAGGTAATTTTAAAAGGATATTTTCAGTAAGCATGCAATTTGGAACAGTTCAACTATTCGAATGTAAACATCTGATGAATGAAAAACAGACGTTCATCACATCACGACAGCATCAGCAAAACCCTCCGACCACATCTCGCATTACTAACTGACAAGTCAATAGAAGCGGTCTCTCGGTTCGCATGCCCCATAAACCTGTGATTGCCTGGTGAAAGAAAAGCTTGAACGGGTAGCTTTTCCAATTTCCTGTTTAAATATTTAATGAAATTACCCCTCACAGAGGGAGTTGCATTTAATTTGCTCAAAGGGGCTGGGTCATGGCAAATCCTCAATGTCCTTTGTAGTTGGCGGTATACTCTTCGCCTTAGTTCCTGAGAAGAGTTCGGAAGGTTTTCTCGCCTTTTCAAAGAACTAAAGCTAATCAACGTTGCACAAGCCATAAAACACGAATGCACCTATTCCTAAAGATATAACTATGAACATTTGGCAGGGTATCCACACTGCGATGCATACCAACGAAGATCCTTTTACATGATGTTCTATACACGGACATCATAAATGCTCGAAAAAAGCATAAGGTATCATGGGAGACATAAAGTCTGGCCATCATCGCGTAACAATGTCCATGAAAGCGAGCGATCCTACTCAGATAATCTAAGTCAGTTGTGTAGTTATGTGCGCCTATACATGGTGCGGTGTATATCCATGGAGGCAATATTGAAATATGCACCCAAATGTCTTTAACTTTATTTTCATTGAATAAAAGTCTACGGAACAAAGGAGCCAAGTACATATAAGGACTTGATTTGTATCGGTATTACAAGCTGGCTACAGCTATTCATATATACACACCATCAAGAACTGGTTTATCGATTTTGCCTCTTCACATTGACCGGATGTGCATTAGGTTTGTGTATATGTGCCTGAATATAGTACAGCAAGGATGTCTTTAAATAAAACAGAACCCTCTCTGAAAGGATGCATTCATCTGAAAATGCCGCATGTAGTGGGTGGGGATCAGTTTTATTATTTTAATTTTATTCCCTTTTACGTAGCAGTTGAGATTACTATGGTTACTTTCCGACTTGTCTTGTTATTTCTTTTTATGTATTTTTGTTGTTGGGTTTTATTTTAGAATAATTTTCAGTCGCTATTGACGTGGCTACTATTTTGGTACTGGTACATCTACATGCTATGTGGTCTAGTCGGTGTCGGTGTGTGTTCCTGGGTCGAGTGAGTCGACTTTGACGATGATAGTACAGACGAATTGCACCCATGAATGGAGCTTATTAAGCATAAGAACGTCAGTTGGATATGTCGGCGTTTGGACGTGGCCGATGCTAAAAGAGGTGTATCCTTGAGTGTGTTTGAATAAAATAACTATTTTGAGATATGACCGATGGGGTGGATGAGACGAAACTTTTCCTGTCTCAAATTCGGTGCATAATATGTATATAACTGGCTGAGGGGCGATGCATTTAACCTTGCAAGGGTTAATAGGATCGCTTGAATGAGACAAGTTTACGAAAATAGATTTAATTAGTCTTTTCAGTGGTTTGGGCATTCATTCGACTTACCTTAAGGCTGAGCAACACGATCATCAGAAAGCATATAACTACTACTCATATGACTTTTCAAAAATGAGCAAGGGAAAGAACCGGAATGAGTTCTTTAAAGCTCTACGCGTACACTTGCTGAGCAGCTTGGCGAGAAACGGTGTCTAACATGTTAGAATAATTAGTTGGCGCCACCGGTCTGTTTGTGTACCCTAAGCCTAGCTTTTCCCGACCATTCGTTTTGTCAGAGTTTTTATTTCATGGTCGTATGAAAGGGATACCTACAAATTCTACGCCGAGTCTGAACAGCCGAATGACTTTCGCAAGAGGTGGCGCACTGTAGAAACATTTAGATGTTATTTGTATTCTTCAGGGGATCGAACCGGAGAACATTCGCATAGGAGTCCAGAGCACTAACCACTGAGCCACTAGGCACATGTCTCCAACACATACGTACCAAATTCAAAAATTAAAACTTCGTACATTAGAACTTAATTAGTCGGCGCAGTGGCTTAGTGGTATTGTGTTGAACTTTTAAACGAGGGGTCTTAGGTTTGAATCCCTAAAAAACCCTAATTCCAACTTAGAGATTTTTTTTTTCAACTGCGCCATCTTTCGCGACCGCCTGAAAAACATTCGAGACTACAACGGTCATGAAAGAGCTTCTCAATTACCCGTTTGGACTCGGCATAAAATTGTTAAACCCTTCCATTCGTCCCAAAAAATAAAAAAAACTCACGCAAAACGAATGCCTAGGGTTCCTAAGGACCTGTTGCGCCACCATTTTATTTTCATTTTTTTTAACATTAATTAACATGTTTCCCACCAGCTTTAGCCAATTTCCTAAGGCTCAATGCACACCGCAGTGATCTGACAGCGATTGGGCCTATAAAACTCCTTCCACCGAAATACATCTGTTTTACTATTGTAATGAAAGAACCGACTCAGTGTTTCGTGTGCGATATGGATTCTCTGTTCGGCCTCATCATTCATCAACGAACAGTGTGATTCCCTATTTGTAGAGTCCTACAACTTAGAGAGTGTGTACCTATCTAGAACCGACAAAAAAGAGACTTCAAAATTCCAGCTGTGAATTTCGTCTATATAAAGTTGGTACTATTTTTGAAGTATACATCATTATTTGAAACAATAACCTATGTACTTGAAAACATCTGCATTCCTTATTCTGCAGCCCTTGCAAGAAAAAACTTCTCATTAACCGCGATGTACTTAAATCAATAAGTCCCTCAACGGATAAGCTAATGGCTTGTGTCAGCGTGTCGCCACCTCTTTTCCGAATCAAATCTAATATGTAAGCGCAATTTATCATCATTATCTTGCTCCCGACACTTTAACTGTGTGTGCGTGTACACAAACATTCCCCATGCACACTCGGCGACTTGTAATCAGATTTCATCCCAAAGAGGAACTTTGCTGATTACTCGCGCAGGTCGCAGTGCTGTACCTAAAAATAAAAGTACCCACTCGCATAATGGCATAGTAGAAGGTATAAGGAACATCTCGCGGTGTATGTCCTGGCACCAGGTGCCGGCAGGTGTAGAAGTAATTACTGAAATTATTTACCCCTGTGTGCGGTTTATTCAGCCATCGAACTATGAAAATGCAAAATTATGCGCCGCTGAGTATTACTTCCACGGGGTAGTACATAACCACGGCATACGCCTCTGTGCATAATCGTTATCTTTGTACACGGAGCAGGGTTAAGAAATTCGCCTTCTACGGTGCGCTGTGTCGCATCATTCGGTGAACCCTTTGCATGACAGGTAGGATGATATATTTTTCTACCAGGTTTTGAACCCACCACCGCACCAGTCCCCAAGGATATGATGGTGACGACGATGACAACAACTGATGAAGGTGGTGACGATGTTGCAGATGCCTGTTATGATGAAGAATGCTTAAATCCTGCTTAAACCGTCACAGTCGTCTGCAAAACGATACACAGACCCACGCCCGCATATTGTATGGTGTCTGTGGTTCCGGATCAGATGTACGTGTGTGCCATGAGTCTTAAATGCGAGTGTAAATATTCAAACTGCGCCGGAAGTTTCATTTTGTTTGCACACACCGCAGCAAGGGCAAGGATAAATATTCGACACAGGATTGGGTCAGGTGTGGATTGTTTACGGTGTCGTCCCTCTCTCAGCCGCACCTTCTTTCAAACGAAGTTATGATGGCTGTTCGTAAAGCGTCTTGAGCGGTTTTCATTAAACAAGCACTCTGTGGTCGCCCTGAGGAAAATGACGAATGACGGCTGCTTGGCAAGAAAATAAACTAAAACAACGCGACCCGTTGCTCTGCATGGCAAGGTCGAGATTACATGAGCATTATTGCGCGAAGGTGTGTACACATGCCAATGGGTTTATGCAAAATTCGTTTACACCTGAAAGACAGAGAAGATTGTGTTTTGCAATGGTTTCACAGAGCAGAAAAAGGTTTAAAGTCGTGCTTTTGTCGCCCTGTGTACCATGAAGATGGATATCCAAAGCGGTCTTTGGTGCGACATGCAATTTGAATTTTATACATTATCCTTTGAAGCTAAAACGGATGGTGTGCTTTTAAATCTTTTGTACAAAGGTTGGGATGTTGAGCATAATTTATTCTATTGTCTCGTGATAGTATCGGTAAACCGGGTAAACCTCTTGGGACATTCATTGAGACTGCATTTAATGATGTCCTTGTTCAATGTGCTGGTCGCCTGAAGATGGAACATCGGAAACCTTTTATAGCCATCGACGTAACGTTACTAGCAGCGCTCAATTCTTTTTCAAACTTTTTCTTTACAACTAAGAATATTTAATTTTTAAAGAAAATATACATTTGCGTAAAGGCGGGAGGGACAATTTTTTTTTTAAATTACAGCACCTACACTAAAGCAGTACCTATTCCAGTTTTCAAAACCAGAAACCTGTACTTGATTTTTATTCTTAAATAAAATTTAAGTTTCACCGCGATACTAATAAAAATAATAATTTTTAGAGTCGCCAGGATAAGTTTTTTAAACTCACAATTTTCTATACAAAATTACATATTCAAATTTAAAATCTTCCTAAGTACTTCGAAGCCAGCTTCAAACTCGAATAATTGTAAGCAAATGTTAAGAGAAACTCATAGAATTCTGCTAAAAAGCTTTGCGCTAAACAGGCCAAAAGCTATTAGACTAGGCTGCGCAAATGGCTCTAGATCAACAGTCTTACAAAAAGCAGCAACTAATAGAAAAGCTTTTTCATACCGAGATAGAACTGCTTGGCAAACTTGATGATTAAGGCTATAGTCTATCCTGGACTGCACTAATATACAGTACTTAAGACCGGGATATTTTGACAGTTTTTATTGCCTCAAGTCCAGCTGATGACGATATCAAACTGTAAACAGGAATTAGGTCTAGAGTGTATTTTCTGAAGAGGTCCATTTATAATAAAATATGCGATGCTTAAGAAGAGCCTCCATTAATCTGAATCTTTCACCACCAACCTTCATGGGGGCAATTCCCATACGTGTGGAAGAAAGATGTCGGACTTAGTATAACATAACATTCATCATCGACCTACCTAAAGGCCGACTGATGTATTTCTTAGTTGATGAAAATGTAACTTATTCTATACCTTAGCGTAAACTTCTTAGTTTCACGCTTCTGGAGAAAAAAATCGCAAACCAATATCCTCCGGATATATCGCCGCTCCATCTCTAAGGTCGAAAAAAAAGCATGACGATAATGACTGTTCTGGGCTGTTGAAAATGATCGCCCAATTGCGGCCTACAGGCCGCCCATTAACTTGGTAAAATCATTACTCACTTGATGTCTCGCTTCGTTCGTCCCGAATCAACGCTCTTGAAGAAAAAAACCACCTCCTCCGCCATTCATCCCCAATGAATCGATGCTCAAACTATGCAGATTACTCTACATTTGCAAAAGTGCCCCGTCTGTAGCACCTAATATCAATTAGCAACCTTACAGCTCATTAAAGAAACGCCAATTCCACCAGCTAATTGAATACACTAGGACTGAGCGAAATGTAATTAGAATAAATCACGTCATTTGCATATTAAAACAGGCGCAGATAGCTCTCGCACTCTCGCCAAGGATGCATAAATCATATAATGAACAATGGCGTATTTACAACGATTTGTCATCGCGGCCGGCGGCTCGAGATGCCAACCGAGATTGAATATCATTTCTCATCTATCTCTTGCTTCGATGGTACGAGTAATTAATGGCAATCGCTGGTATCAAGTGCTTTAAGCTCATTTACTAAAGACCCTAACTTGAACCGTATATTGGCAAAGGTTAAAATCGCAAATTCCCTAAATACCATTTACCTGGTGTATCTGTAGGTACTGCCGGTAGGTCTGTCGTTAATCCCTAAACTTGCTTGCCCCCATACGTTCTCTCGTTCAACTTTAATTCTCGTCCTTAAGTGGTCGATTTATAGTCGCAGCAATTAAAAGCTGCAATAATTAGTCGCTTACCCAAAGACAACACAGAACATATATAGACACAGGTAAGACTGCAAGACTGGGTTGCTTGGTTTTATGCATCTGTTTTGTGGCCACTAAGTTCTGTGCCTGGCACAATCCCACTTATACTCTACACACAAGATGGCAGTTTATTTTTTGCGTTCGCCCCATTCACCCCTGTTAATGCTGAGGGAGTTTATTTTGTTCACTTTATGTGTGTGTGTGTATTTTTCAGTCTTTTGTGGAAACTTCCAATGGCTATGTCTGCACAGAGAGGCACCCCTTTTATTTATTAAGACTGAAGCTGAAGAGTTTCTTTAATTTTTCCCGCATTTTCTTAATCTAGGGTGCAACCCCGACAAATGGATTCATTAGCGGTGTGTGTGTGTGTCTGTCGCATGGATACATCTTAATTCCCTAACAAATAGATACAATTTACATTCAAATGGAGTTAAGCAAATTAACTAGATGTACGCATACTAGAGTGAGGCAAGTGTTTGCAGGGATGTTATTGTGATAATGGAACCCTTACCATGGGGCGGAAATGGATTAGTTATTTTAAATGATTGCGTTCGGTCTGTAGAAATCTACAACTTGGGATTGGTTGTCTTTCCACTTTATCAAGATACTTATGTTTAACTTCGAATGTGAGACGGAACTAACGTGAAATAAAAAAGAAAGGAAATATGCATTTTTAGATGATATTTAGTAACACACAGCAATTGCCAGTTAAATTTACTTCTCTGTAGTTTAGGCTGCCAAATATCTGAAAATAGGTTGACAAATTTTTGTTCGCATGGAGGATTGTAGGACCGATGATCTGTTTAATATCGACAGTCGTCTGATTCATTGCTTTTGTTGTAAATTTTGACAACTTGTCGATTTCCCTTTTAACAGTGGCTTTCGGTACGTACAGGGAAGAGAACGTGTTTTCAATTGTCCCATCTTCAACTAAAGTGTGGCAAACTCTCAAGAGAACGAAACTGAGAACTTTTCGCTCGAAAATCATAAAAAGCGTTTTCATCTCCAGAAGAGCAGCAATGTCTGTCCTAAGGCAAAAAATTGGCTCATCGTTATGTCTAACAAACAAATAAAAATCCAGGCAAAATTTGTAACAGAAAAATATGTTCCTGGAAACGTTCACTTCCTTTAAACGATGTCCCATAGAAGAAACAACCTCATCGCCGCAGAATATTACCGTCATTTCATCACCCAAAAGGGTATTGCCAATCTCATCACCGTGAAACCAAACAATCACCCATAGCAGTGGTTCTGCATACGTATAGTATACTCCATCAACAATTTGCCATATTGATTGCTTAAAGTATCTGCACTTAAGTTACGTTACGCTCGCTCTACACCGAGACCGCACACAGAGTGTTCGTTCCTTTATGAATTTTAAATCACTTTTATATCGCACACATGACACCGAACCAATTATTAATCCTCGCAGGATTCTCCTCCGGATAGTCATCATCAACATGTCGGTTCGGTGTCGGGTAAAGCGTCGACGCTCTCAAATTCCGCCTTGACCGCAGAATATTAAACATTAAATGGGAGAATGTGTTTGTGAAACAGAATCCATGCATGTGTGTGCAGTTGCGAGAAATTCGAATTGATTGCATATGCGAGTATGGCCTGTGTTGTTCGCGAATGCAAATGAGAAACGTCAATCCGTCATCAATTTACTGATGGAGCCTATCTTATCCAGGAACCAGATGCGACTGGGTGCCGACTGATTCTCAAGCAGCAGTGTATGTTACGAATAATGTTCACCATATATCCCAGCAGCCACTCTCGTAACAGTGTGTGCTTGCAAGAAATATTTCGTTTAAATGGTTTTAGTCAGGTGACATGCACAAGTATATCAACCAATTCGGAGTGTGGATCTGCTACCTCAGGTCCAGTTTCACTCACTAGCATTATGGCAGGGGACAGATTTAGTAACTAAAAAGAGCAGCCAACTTAAAAAAAAAAACTAAAACTTCACTGAAATGACATCCCCGAACATATTATTTGAAACGTTGCGTATACTTGCGGCACCCATTGTATATGCAACACAAAACTTTATTACAGACACCTAAGACCTAATGAAGTTTCCCAACAATTTCACAAGAGATATTGGTTTGTGTGTGCGTGCTATACTCGTTCGTGGGCTCCCAGTTAGTTTTGGGAAAGACAAACGATAGTGCATGTCGTTTCAAAGGCCTTTTGCATGACACAGGGCCAAGTGTGTGATCCTTTCGGGTCCAAGTACAACTTGAAACATGCACACATTCTTTAAATTCCCTAAGTTCAACCGAAACCGAAGCGACGAAAATTGTTTCATACTGTGCTCTGGTATGCTACAATATGTGACATCTGCGTCGACCATATCTCCTGGCGTATAGTGGCAAGGAAATCTTCGCCACACGACACTAGAGATACGTTATTTTATGCGTGCAGATACAATTTACACGCCGGCAGAGATTTAATAGTGATGAGGCGCCTTGTACCGTGATATACAGGGGCTGGGAGTGGTTCAAATGATTTTTGCTGTTCTGTTTAAATATCCTTTCTGTGATGTATCTCTAAGCCTTGTGTGTGTGCCAGTGAAAATCATGCCCGTATGGGTAGGGGTGTCCCATGATGTGTGTGCGTTGAGTTTGCATTTGCAAATATTTGCACAAATTTCGAATGAAAGCATCTCTCTGATAAACACAGAGAATGAGGCTTTGGCTTTAGTTACCAGTTATGAATAATTCAAGAATTTTGAGATGCATACGAGAATATAATATAAGTGTGTGGGTGTGTGTTTGTGAATAGACGGTTGGGAAAGCACCCGCGTTTTGGTCAGCTCTAGTCCTTATGTGGAGCAGAAATGGGCGTTTGTATAGTGATTTGGTGTGTTTGCTGAGAGATTGAGATCTGCTTTGCAGTGGGCATTATGTGGGAAGATTATGTGTGCAGTGTGACATAATGATGCGTACCGTATAGGGTTTATTGGGAGTTTATTTAAGGAGCGCCTGCACTGGGCTTAAAGTCAAATGGATGGTTTTCTTAAGCATTGCAGCTGTTTGTAGCATGGGAGTTACGATAGAGACGGCTGATAAAGGTTGGGCTTGCTATCAGAGGGTGTTACCACCATCCTCATTCTCTAGTGTAGCGCGGTCTGAAATGCTAAAAGTCGGTTCAGATAGTTAAAGAAGCTAGTATTTGGAGCAGGGAGCTTCACGAATGAAAGAGACCGGTGAACAGCTCGATTGAGAAACGTAGACGTTACATGTTTAAGGGCACAACTATATAGATTCCTTTGAGTCCGTTGCAATAACGTTTTCAACTGACAAATGAATAAAATACACGACAGCTTATAGGAGATTACAACACATTCGTTCTGTGGAGTTATTCTTCAATAACAAATTGTATCCAATGATTAAGCTAAAGATTTAAAGGACTGCTCCTTCCGTTGAGTACCTTAGCTTCGGCGTGTTCTTCGATGCAACGGGGAAACGACGCATACGCATCATGTGGATTAGTCCATAAATTAAGGAAACATAGGATAATAAAAAATTTTAGCAATTCCTTGTTTTTGACAATTTGTCATGTAGTAGTCCTCGTAAAACTTCAGCCCAAATAAAACGCAGTGCTGAGACGATTTAAAAGAAAAAAAACTCTACGGAGCTCCTGGATAAACTACTTCAACTACAAAGTACAGAGGAATATTCAGAACAGATTACTCGGTCCAACTTTTAAACAGAAACGGCTATCACTAAAAATCCAACAGGTCTAGGAACTGGAGCAGTGCTTTTCGCTGAAAGCAGAGACACCCAAAGATGCTTGATGCTTTAAGGCCTATCGGCGACAGAAATGCAGTGTGAGTTATATCTAAGGAACGCAAATCCATAAACTTGCTGACTAGAGGGCGAAATCTGTCTATTGACAGGGGAACATATGACCATGGATGACGTTGGTACCTAAAAAATCATGCGATCGTCATCCATGCGGTTTGTTCTGTGTGCTCGTGAAAGGGACTGCATGGGGGCAAAGTGATGGTACACTGATATGTGACTTTGTCAGTGGGGACCTAAATCGTCAAGTATGGAAAATAAAAATACACAGGAACAGGATACGAAAGTTTGTTGTTGCGGGTATCTTTTAACATCAACGTAAATTCGACAACTTTGGTTACTAAAGTCAATCCATGAATTGGAGATATAAAAAGTGTCTTCGGTGGTTAACTTAACTGACTAGCTACATGAGAAATCATAACAGACATCGATTAAAATACGAAGGGTAGCATCGGGTTTATAGTGCTGCTAAGATTTTTGTTTTCCGAATTGGAAGCACCCGACAGTCATTTCAACAGCTGACAATTGTGTATAATCGGGGAAATGAAACAGGGAAAATATATAAAAACCCGACTATGGTTAAATCTTTATTGTCTGTGCATCTCTACTTTTAATTGGCTCTACGTTACTTCGATTTTGTACGTCTGAACTTCTTTATGGTTCGATTGGAACTGAAGTGCTTGACGGGTTTTCACTCGAAGATTCGAGAACCGCTCATATTTGAGACAAAAAAGCCCACACATGAGTAAAACAATATAATTTATGTGTTCAAAATAAGACTACCAGGTTGGGCGGCGCCTTTATGCCCGAAGCAGCACTCCACCAGTAATGGCATAAAATGGTCTCTCCAACAAAGTCAGTATCATGATTTATTTCATTTAATGGTTCTGTACCTTTAAAAATTCATCCCAAATTCGGTTCATGCGTACCTATCGCATTAATTTCAATTTCCTAAAAAACAAAATATCGTCATCTGCTTGCAATAATCCGGAAAATGTGTGCCAGTCATCCGTCAATTTGTTTGTTTCCACTGAGGCTGGGTTTGAATTTAAATTGACTGATAAACCCTCTATGATGTGTTGACTGAATGACCATCTGTTCATACAACATGTGAAGAGCAATTTGAATATATCATTCAAAAGTCGGTCTACACTCAAACAAAATTACAATTCCAACCGACAAAACCCAAATCATCGGAAGCCCGAAAAGAAGCATACCCCTAAAACGAGAAACAAAAACCCAAAAATAAAAACAAAAGCCCAGGCAACAGGAAATGTATCGGCTCGTGATTAACATCGGTCAACCTTGTGTCCTTTGGTTGTTTGATTTTGAATTACGATCGTTGTTGGAGTTTTTTCTTTTTTGTAACCTTTTTGTCACATTTCCGGATAGGATGCCATATACCTACCCTCCCCCGTTTCCTTAACCAAGTGACATATTTTTCCCTCCATTCATCACGAGTCTGTAAAGGGTTCTTGATAATTGATTAGACTGTATTGATTTAAAGGAAAAAGGAAAAAAATCCCCTAGCTACATCGTCAACTACTTCAGATGCTATCAATGTCATAACTCGAGAAGGTAGTTACGTAAAATCGAGAGAAATGTGTCAAAGTGAGAGGCGCACGTACTACATACAGCAAAGTGGTTTTTCAGTTGCAGAATCAATAGATAGACGAGACCAAGTCAGCCTCGTGTCCTCAAATTCTAGTTCTCAACCATAAAACACAACGAACGATAGAGATACCTACACAAAATGCAAGAAAACTTCGAAACGAAGGGAAGCCTTTGGCAATGAGGTCGATAGGAAAACCAACCTCTACTATAAACAACAGATTTTCGTGTTCGGTCCTGCGTCCTGCTATCTCTGTATTAAAGAGAATTTTCTTCGATGAATTTTGTGCAGGGGAGGATGGGGAGAGCCAGAGGGTAACTAACTCCCCGAAGGTTGAGTGTAAAAATTCATTTTGTTGCATCACGTCTCGAGAGTTCTGTATCGTTCCAGATGTTGCCTCTATTGCGAACAGTGAAGTTCAATAAAAATGATAACATTGTACATCGTACGCGAGTACTCGTGGTGGCCGGATGTTTTTGACAATTTCCTATATGAGTTTGTGACGATAGTTTGGTGTGGAACGTGGGAGCGGAGTTCAAATTGTTTACAACCACTTAGAGTTTTATTTAATTTAGTTTTCTAGTGAACGCTCATTTTATTATCAGACAGTTCGCAGAAGTCCTCTTTGCTGTGCCTGTCAACTGACAGAGGTTACGTAATCCACTGTCGGTTTGTATACATTTGAAAGATGTTGGGTTGTGTCTTGGTAGGCGAAGAGATTATAACAGAATTTTGCTCTCTCATTAAAACAGTGAAGTATGTATGAGTGTTTAAGCAGCATTTCATGTAGCTGCTTGGTGAACAAAGAGTATCTACCAGGGCGAGAAGGGAACTCTTGTCGCAGTCACCATCCATTAATCAACAAAGATGAGGCTAGACTAGCCTTTTGAGGACATTATGATCACCAAGGCCGAAAACTCTGATGGTTTACCAGCTCTCCAAATACGGAGGAAACATTTCGGCGTTGCCAATATATCTTCAAATAAGTGGGTGGAAGCGGATCAAGCAGTTCACACTCAATATAAATATAAAAAACCCACATCGCATACTTCTCTTCGTTTCGATCGAACAGAGAAAACGACAAACAGTGACTTCGACCCCTAAAATAGAGCCGGACCACGAGCAAGAACAATCGTTGCTGACCCGTCGATCAAGCTCGATTCTGGTCTGTAACTCAGCTCTGGAAGAAGCCGAAAGCTGATTTGTAGCTTTAAATATTCATGGGAGGCTCTGTAAAGAATGTAGTCCATTATTTTCTTTTTATTAGCGAGTTAAAGGCAGTAAAGTCAGAAAAATATACATTTTAGTTAAAAACGCCCCCAAAAAGAAGGCGTGGCATTGAACGAAATATTCTTTTTGGAGCCTAAAGAAATATTTCGAAAAAAGTCTTATCGAAATCTGTTCATAAGTCTATAGACGTGTATACACGCCAACTGTGTAGAACCCTTTACAGTATCCATGGACAAAATACCGTCATTCATAACATTGAAGGTTGATGTTAAAGATTTGCAATAAAGATAATTATTCTAGTATGAATTCTATTACTTTGCTGTTTGTTTGTGGCTCGGCATCATTGTTTACATTCGAAGTTAAATGTCAAAATTCATTTAATGTCAAAATGAATTGTCACAAAAAAGCGCGGTTTTTTGGCGGCAAAAATGTAATTTAAGTAAATGTTATTGATTATTATAACGAGAGGGGCCTTTTTCTTTTCTTTAATCAAAAATTGAAACAAAGCGTAAGTAACGTCGGAATTATACAGTGGATAACAAAATGGATTTCGAAAGTGCCTGCGGTTCACTTTTATTTCTCTCCCTATAGCCCACCGATAGAAATCAGTAAATCTCCTATAGACACAATAAAATAAATATTTCGGCTTTCGGGCTGATAAAAATGGAACCTTTTCCCAATTCTCTAGAAGCACAGCGGCGGCTCTATTCAATGGCTTTCATAAAAATTAACTTCCAATACGAATGTAATGTCGTAACGATTAAAGGATTAACTCCAAACACATAGTAGGCATTACATTCCGATATCACACTGGCAGCCATACGTACCCCAAAATGTCACCTGACACTTTGGCATTCTCAGAGGGAAACCCCATCTCAACTGTAGAACAATATGCTTAGCTAGTGTCGCTGATATCATACAAGAATGTATTTTCTGTGTGCGTGTAAAAACCTAATTCGATAATCCCTACTTGACCGTAATAAACATAAATACACTATGGCAATAGAAAAGGGCGGCTATCGCCTCCCTCACGCCCCATATACGGATGGTTGTAGAAAGTGGCAATGAAACTAGGCCATTAGAAGAGGCGTTTTTTTTTCATTCTTCCTTTGTTTGTTTTTATCGTCGCCATCCCCAGTGTATTTGCTTTTTATTGAAAAAGTCCAAAACATCAACGTCAATACGAAACACACATACGCTGTACACAATTGAGGCCAAGAAACCTTTCAAAGGCCACCAACCCACCCTTGCTAGTATAGAGTATTGGCTCTGTGCACGACGACAGGGAGAGGTAGTTGAACTCTTCGCCTCACTAACTTTGCCATCTGACAGACAGACGGGTAAATTCTGCTCGAAATCGATATTCCAAAAACTAAAGTGAAATAAAATTCGAAATGAACAGACCGTGGTAGCAGTTGTACTGTAGAAGCCAACCATAAACAGCGGAAGGAGGTAACTAAATTGAAAGAACCAATGAATCCAATAGATACGACCGGATAAAAGTGTCAAAAAGTAAAGAAAAACAAACCGAATGATAATAAAAGTTAAATGCTGGAAAGAAGTACACAGGAAGTGCGAATATTTGTGGAGTGTGGGGCCAGGTGCATGCATATGCATACCCAACAATGTTCCTTTTATTTTCTGGTTCACTAGTCGCGAGGAGATGCAATGCGGCGTCATTTTGTGACAGCATTTTGTGATATCAATGAGACGCCAATGAAGATGGCTTACCTGTGTCATGGGTCATGATTTTCCATAAATTTGGACCCAAATGTGTCTTTCTGAATTTTCGTTGAGAAAGTATCTAAGAACTCGTATTTAGAATTGACTAGAAAAATATTCAATTGAGGTATCCTCGGATAAAAGACATCGAACTATTGGCTTTGGAAATGCCATTCACTTCTCGATATTGTTTGTGGTTCTCTATATAAGGTTTGGACACCGCATTTTACTTGGAACACGAACTCGGTAGGGTAACAAATATTTAAACCCTTTTTCTGATAGAGGGAGGCGGAGATCCAAGGCAGCCCGGCCTGGGCAGCACTATATACCAGCTATTTATCAGCAGACACCAGCTCCTGAAAGTACCCATAGTAAAATGAATGAGAAACGTCAGCATTGCTCGCTTAAGGACGGAGCGAACCTGACGGTGGCAAAGGCCTCCACAGTTGCTCTTCATGATTACAGTTGCATTTCATCGTTGCCGATGCAAATGAGGTTAAATAGCTCCATGTTGTTATGCAATGATAGTTGTAGTCCCACTTGTTGATCGTGAAGCCTTGCATCGCTTTTGATTGATTGATTCCAATATATGAAAATAAATTTGCCTATTTGTCTTTCATATCTGCATCAACCGATCTTCGTAACGAGGCACCATTCATAAAATATGTCGCATCTCCTTTGCCCACTTTTAAAATGACAGATAGATGGATGACACGCCAATGTTAGAGTTCGTTGACAGTTCACACAAATTGTAAAAAAGCCGTTACTAAAAACATCTAAAATCTGGTCACGGACATTCCATTTGTCGAATTGCTTTCCAAAAACTAAGCAAACAATTTTTTCGCAACGCATTTATTTCGACGTTTGTTTTCTCAAATTCGTGACTGTTGCCTATTTTTCAATGCAAATAAAACATCGTTCGCCACCACGAATGGAGAAATCCGTCCCTGGACGTTGTGCTACTTAAAGTACTAACAATCAGATCAGCAGACTTGTCGTCCTTAATTTAAAGTGCAATAGCTGTTTACTCACATCGCACGCATTTTTAAGTTTGAAGCGAACTCTGCTATTTCTTCATCTGAGGTATATAGTGTATTTGCTTACACTGGTAAAGTGAGTCCAAAATATAAATTACAAGTGAAATTTGGGGGCGAATATATTATAATGAGCAAGGACCTGCTTCTGTGTCGTTTTGTACTACACCTGAATTACACTTCCACTTCAAATAGCTGAACTTACCTAAAATGAAAAAAAAAAAAAAATATGCATTAAAATAATGTCAAAAGTATTCAATATTCATTCATAAAAAAAGAAACACTAAACGGAAACGGATTTTTTAAGCAAAATAAATCGGCTAAACTCTACCAGATCAGGCACGTGTCAGTCGACAATCTCTCCAGTCGGCAGCCAGTATTTTTCCACAATATGTGGAGTTGGACCGCAGTGATGCCAACCCGGATCAAAGTTTTTATGCCTAAGCCAATAAATGTTAGGCGTTTTTAAAAAAAACTTACGACTTTTTGGTAAAAAAGAAAACAATTGCATATTTTACAAAGGAAGGGCAACGAACCTACACGACGATTAAAATTTGTTAACAGAATGTTGGCAATCCAAGGTTTGAGTTTGGTGAGTAAGTATAGAGAATTTGAAAAATAAGCATGACGTACAGTTGTAACTGCAAATTAGTGATGCGACTTTGATCAAAGAATGTACTAGATATATAAATTGATTGCAAAAAACAATTCACAAACAATTCTTATCATTTTTCCAAAAATTATTCCCCCATTGCCTTAACATCGGAATTATGCCTAAAAGCCATAATTATGCCATAGTTGGCATCACTGAGTTGGAGTGTACTGGTGCTGGCTGCTGGTGTCCTCTGTGCGAAATGTTAAACGATCGTAAAAATAGTATTTTTTTCAGTTTTTGGAGACCAAATAGGACGCTCCGAATTTGGATTGATCTGTCCCAATTTCCTAATTTTTGCTGTATTTTTCTTGTACGATATTTACGATTTTAAAAAGACTAAAATAAGATAAAATATCCTACAATTCGGTGCAAAATACAATTCCTAAAAGCTTGACTTACGAATTCCCTTATTATGTCAGTCAAGAGTAAGTAGTAACTATTTGTCAAAGACCGGATTTGACTAACCAAGCATAAGGCAGAACTTTTGCATAATGAGTTTAGAGGGTGTATAGTTTTTTGTGTAATCAGTTGTCGATGTTTTGACCAACTTTAAAATTTATATCGAATATATATATATATACTTTCTGAAACACCTTCTGTAAATAGCTCTCTCCTTGCTTTCCCGAGAAAATAGGGTATTTTTGGGGAATCTTCAAGCCTACTCGACTGAGATTGTAAATCTTTACAGCCAACGTTAGTAGTTAATCGTTCCCAAAGATACTAACGAAGTCCCTTTAAAAATCAAATATTTAAACTCTATTCCTCGAAGTAAATTGTCTGACGTTTTATCCCTCGTTGGACAGAGATTACTGTTAAAAGAAGCAGCACTAGTGCTCCATATTGTTTTTTTTTTGTAACTACAGAACTTTACCCGTTATTTTTTTTGTATTCTGCTATCCTTTAAGAAATAAAAAAATTAAAAAAGAGAGTAAAGACTCCAAAGTCGAGATACTCGTTTGACACCACAAAACACAAAACTCTGAAGAAGAGAAAATAAAACTTCAACCGGAAAAGTCGCTGTTGTAACTCTTTGGCCAAACAAAATCCAAAAGAGCACTATCCTTGCCATTTTACTCTGTACATCGACCATCATTTTGCTACCTACCGCCACCTTTTGTTATTGTTTAAGGAAAAGAAAAACCTAGATGACGAGAAAGAGGAAGTAAGTCAGCGACTTTCTTTGAAAGAAATTAAGCATGGTGCTATATTTAAGCTTGTACGATTTGTTGTCGTAGTTTTTTGTAAGAGATTTATCACAACTGCTGTTTTTAGCTGTGCCATCATGGATTAAGGTAGCAGAGGTCATTGAAATCTGTTACTATTCAGCGGTACAGTGTGGAGAAGGTTGTGCTGTGAATAGGGTTAATGTTTGTGGAGACCTTTATTTGTAAGTTAGACAGTTAATAGGTTCAGGTTTAAGTCATTTTTAAGGCTGTTGGACACATCTGTATATGCTTAAATTAAATACGCTCTACAGTTTGAGTTATCTAGCACTTATTGAGTTCTAAGTCACATAAGTAACTGCCTTAAATAAGTCGGCTTTTCGGACTATAATATGCATAGAAATATATGTTTCGTTGGAGGAATCACTGATTTTTTAAGTTATTGAGTTCTTCTCCACCTCATGATAAAGAGCAAATCAACCACAAAAAAAAAATCAATGAAAGTCACGTGCAAAAAGAAATCACAAATTCTCAACAACAAATGAACCCCGCACCCTTAACTGCTATACCTTTCCTCAGAAATTAAATAAACAAAAAGCCGTGCAAGACGAATGAAAAGATAATAAATCCCTACATCATAGGGTAGGTATACAGTAAACATATAGGGTAGGAAAAAAAATTCTACTAATGAAAAAATTCCATTAAATTTCCACTTGGTTGGCTTAGTGAGAAAATTGCAGGAGGGTATTCTCAGTTCTGTACCTGATGTTGGCTTCCTTTGGAATTTCATCGCACTCGCCCTATACCCACCGCTGACTACTGCTACCCTTCATATGCTACTTCAGAGACTACTGCAGTTGATAGACAGAGACGAGATGATTTTTGAGAAGAAAAATTCCGACCAACCCAACTCCAACCCCAGAAAAGCATCCCCGCCGGGTAAAATATAAAACCAACGAACATCGTATTCTACAACAAGGACAAAAATTCGTACAAAATGTACAAAAATCTGTCAGTGGCAGCAGGTGTACGAGTATACAACGACGATGTGCATCACGAACCGAAAAGAGGAGAACGGACTTGTGATAGGATGTTGGATGGTGTTGAATGGGGATTGTGAAGCGACAACGACTGCATAAAGTAAGGATAGGACAAGGATATTTCGCCTTTAATTGCAGTTGCATACTTCACTTAGTTTTCAAGAGCATATAACCCAAGTACCAACAGTGGAATACGCAAACGGTTGAAGTGCACCTGGAGTGGGTGTGAAGGTAACGATCAAAGGAATGAATTAACCCCATCCTGAAATGGAGGGCAGAGCGAGAGGTCAAACGGACAGACAATGGCTAAGAGACGAAAGTGCTTCTAAGATCCGAGCTGAGCAGTATCATAGAATTTGGTAGTAAATTGCTTGGGTATTATCAGCAGCAAGCTGGGTTTTCGAGTGAAGCCAAGTTCAATGGATTTCGGCAGAGGGTGAGTGTGTTTACACGAGGTGGAATACTGTGACAGATTCTGTACTTTTACTTTTTGTTAATCTGTAGTAAACAGTTAGGAAAGTGAAGAGTACCTACCTACTATTTATATGTATGTAAACATGTTGTCACTCTTTTAGTTTATGAATATAATGTATATATAATTTTGGCTTACATAAGCGAATATAGCGAAAGTGAATGCCAAAGATGAAAACTGGTGATTAGTGCCTCAGTGGTTAGTGCGCTGAGCAAAGGGGCTCGAGTTCTACCCCCGGTTAAACACATCTTAGGGTTTTTTCGTTCACAAATATGTGATCCCGGGCTTTATCTGACCTTATAAAGCTTCTTCAGCCGCTCACAAAAAAAAATACTGCAGGCTCTTTTCAAGCTAAATTGTTATCGGCAATTTAATGAGTGTACGAAGGCAGTAACCACTAAATATTGCCAAGCCCATGAACTGGATATCAGAAAAGTCGACAGCTTTAATTTTAGAGCTTAAATCAAATAAAGACTTGTTTCATGCGAAGCTTTCATTGCCGACTTCATTTCATTGGTTGAAAGATCTGTTTAGTAAGTATTATCAACGTATCACAGGTACATACAACTTATGGGTGTCGGAATTTTGAATTTTAAGCAACATGCTACCAGATGAAAGGTCTGTTATTGTTTGCTATTAATAACAATTCTACACGGAACAGAAAAGAAAAACATATCTACCAAAATTACCAAGAAACTTCTGTTGGTAAGTTGTAGCAGATCTGTCAAATGACCAAAAAAAAATCTCCACTGCAAACTTTACAATATGTGGCAGTCAAATTTACAATAAATTGTATAATTGCTTATTAAACAGCAAATGCGTTCATATTTACAAAAAGTTTTGCAGAGTCTACTTTTATTTTGGCAATAGAATTGCAAAAATTAACGCAATTTGTAATAAAATTTGTTGCAATTTTTTTTGTTGTAGATATTACTGCTCATGGAATATAATTATTGTATTAAAAATGTTATTATAGTTGCTATGTTGTGAATTTATCAAAAATACTTAATTATTCTTATTATATTATTTTAAAAATTAATTATGTTAAAAATAGATGACAAAAGATGGCAATGTATTACAAAACATAAAATTATTAGTGAATTCTTTAGAAGTAATTATAATTTACATAATATAATTATTTACAAAAAAAAAATTTAATATCAGCATATTTTTATTTTGGAGCAATCTTTTGAAGCCTATTCAAAAAAAAAAGTTGTGTATAATGGGATAAAGACCTGTGAAAACGAAAAAAGAGGTATAAGTTTCTACAAATCGAGTTGTAGATTTGGCGACAGAAATTGCATTTGGCCCGCAAAGATTTGTGAATAATACAACCAAAATTTGTAGTTTATACCAATACATAAATATGCAAATTTAACAAATTGTGCTGTTCATTCCACAACGAATTTTTGTGGTCGTAAAATCTACCTGTAGATGCTTTACTTCTCATAATTTCTTTCTGGAAAGTATATTTCAGATGCAGTAAAGCGATTAAAAAATTGCAGTGCCGATCACTTCGAAGTTAAATGAAGAAAATTCTTTGAATGTTGCACTACCACGTGGTATATTTTGATTTCAATATAAACAGCAACTTTGAACTTGCAAACCAGTATCCCTTGATTTCGTTGTCATCAGATTTTGGGTTATCTTCTCAGTACAAGAACGGCTAAATGTAATTTTTTTTCTAAAAATACGAAATCCGGGTAAATCCTTACCGGTGTGTGAGTCCGTAGAAGACAGTCAAACACCCAAAATACTTGCCGCTGTTGGCAATGGCAAATTGATTCGTTGCCATTGCTACATTCCTTAAAGAGCAAAAAATTCCCTATGTACGCACAGTCACCACCTCAAGTCACAGTCTCAGGTCTCACTATACAGTCGCCAAACTCACTGCAATCCGCACTGCTCACTTGTCAGTTCAAATTCATTTCAATTTCACAGGAAAATATCTCCTAATTTGTCAAGAGATGAAAGACAACGCCACCAGAGCATGGCAAAGCCGGCAAAAAGGAGCGCTATCAAGGATCACTTGAACATATCTTGAGAAATCATGAAGAGGAAATTTATCTTTAGCCCCCGTTCCCATGCCACACAAGAAGAACAACCATAAGTACAGGACACAACAGGGATACGTGATTCAGGGGCGTAGCATTTTTTTTCGCACAAGAAAGAAAGATTTATTCTTGAAATTACTTTATATATAAAATTTACATTCGAAAGCTAGAGATATGTATAAGGAAAGCCAGTAAAGGTTGGGCAAACAATTTGTTTTTTTTTTGTATTTTTTTTTTGCCTACAAAACTCGGTTAAGAACACACTCGAGAAAGTGTATTTCTTCATTCGCAGAACAAACACTTGACGGAAAAAAAAAGTTGAAGCGATGTTGTAAACATAAAACAAGCTGAGAAGTAGGGGTGCAACGATGACGACGACACGCTGTTGTGAGGCATGTGGATGATTTTTGTTAATGCTGTTATGTGTACTTAGGGGAATTTGAATAGGTGTCCTTCGAAGGCAGTTTCCAAGTAACTCCATGGGAATGGTTGCGAGTGGAGGAAGAGGTTCCCGCGTGTGGTATGGAGGCAGCAATACCCAGGTGATGAGAAGTCTGTTGGAGGGGACAGATAATTGACGCCTTCATCATCGGGATGGAGATGTCTTGGGTGTCTACTCGTAAAGGTGGTGGATATCCAAGCGGCTAATTGTGATATGAGTGATGAGGTCGGTACTTGCTTAGAGGATACAAGAAGTCGAAGATGTTTAGAACCAGAACTTTTTCATTCTCCATTTGTAGCTGATTTTAATTGTTCTTATTCTTACACATGGGGGTCGGGTTTACAAAAGCCCCTCACTGGCTATACGCACATGCCTGGGAGGTAACAAAGCTAGAGCAAGCTCTCCTTGAAGCATTTTTTTTATCACTGGACATAAGAGCGGCGCACAAAAGTTCAAAACACTCTTTAACGAAGGGGTAATGAGGTATACCAAACACAAAGTTTTTATGAGTAACTTACTTCTGCTCAAACAGTGACCTCTGCATTCACCGCGAGCTTTGGTTTACTGCGAACCAGCGATGTTAAGCGTATCTTTTCGTCTAAGATCTTCTTCTGCTATACTGCGCCTATGGATCGGAATCAAAGATCTGTCAAGTATGAGACAAGTTTGCACTACGTTATACATTTAAGTACTTCTTCCGCGAAGGGGCAACCTTTAATTTCCTTTAATTTCGTCGAAAAGGCATCTCTCCTTAGAATTGTATCTCTCCATCAGTTTGGGTCGCTGCTTGGGTTCTATTTTAAAACGGTCAACGCTTATAAAAGAATGTCGAAAAGTCCCAGATGTTTGATCAAGTTCTCCTGACTCCAGAAGGACTCTGGAGGCATTTTGCATTATTCCTTGAGGCTTAAAGTTGGCAGCTCTTAAACTATAAGCCCGTATTAAAGGACTAAATATAATTGGCCATGCCAGTGAGGATGCTTTAATTCCTAAGAGATTCCTTTTGATGAGTTCGTTAACAACTTCAGTAGATTTTCTAAAAAAAACTGCTTAATTTAACTTGCCTCTTCTGAAGCGATAATGTTATTGAATTTGCTTGGACGGTGTGCCCTCTCCTTAGATGTAAGTCTCGCAACTTTCCATCTGACGAAGCAGTCTCTTCAGCCTTAATTTGGAATCAATATTTATAGTCCTTGAATATTTTGAATTTCTGTCCGTGAAACAGGCGGCGTCGTAACACCTACCGTGTACCATATACGCAGCCCGTGTAAAGATTTTCCAACGAACAATCCTTCGATAGCATCTTGTCTCATCAATAACGCTCCGCGCGACAACAACAACATCAACAACAAGAGAAAAACTATTTTCGGCACACAAGCCCTTGTTGATGTTAATGCTGGTGTTGTGTGCTCTTAAGATAAATCGATTGCCATCCATAAGATTTAGGAAAAGGATTTAACGGCGATGAAGCAAAGTTGGCAAAGTTGTATAAGGCATTTGAAGCCGTCACACTCACAGGCAAAGATCTTAATCCTCACAATAAACTGGGCTCTTTTATGGTTTTATCGGTTTACAGAGATGCAAAGTCGAACATAAGGACTACTGTTGTTGTTTCTCGTGGAATGTGACTCTAAATCACAAAAGGATCATCAAACGAACATCGACATTATCCCTACCGTTCGCGTTTGTGAACACCCACCTGTGCATGGATGTGCACCATGGATATCCTTGACGGGTTTGGAGTATTTCGTTCGTTGCGCGCATCCCATTGTGTGCGAGAAGTGACGATAAAAATGGAATTGAATTGCGAATTCATTGGCCGTTACGGATATTATGTGCAAAGCGACGATTAAAATTGTCAGTGAGAAGAAGAAGAAGACGTAGCAGACTAAGACTAAGTGGCCTCCTTGCATAGTGACGAGTTGGTAATGGTTGTGAGATGAATCCATACCAAGAAGCTAAGGTGACACACTTAGTGAGTATGGGGTGGGGGTAGGAAACCAATTTGCCGTTAAAATGCATGAAAGCTGCTTCGTCCTTGTTTAGAATCGCGAAAGGAATGATTACAGAAATTTCTTTATCATGCCATATAACAGAAGTAGATCGTCAGGATAATGGTTTCGAATTTTGTTCTCGTCGTCTTATGCCGTCTTGGGTAGTGCAATTTGACGGAGATTTAGGGGTGATAACGGTCAAAGTATACTAAAAATAAATGTTTATGCAAACAAATCGGGCGTGATATTGGAGGGGAGTAGATTACACTGCTTTGTCAGGCGAATAGCAAATATGCGTTGAGAGCTTTGTTTTCTGCGAATGGGTCTACTGAATGTATGGAGTCCTTTGATCTAAATATAAACTGCAAAAACAATTTAAAGGAGAAGACTCTACCTGCATCTGCATAAAACTTATTAAATTTTTAAATCGAACTGTTTTACTTAGTTGCTCTTGGTAGCAAACCACAAGAAAACTGTAGGTCGGTTTGTTTTTTACCGATCGTAGCAAATCATTTATATAGAAACGAAATAGAGTTGGAGAAGCCATGGAACCTTGAGGCACTTCTACTTTTAGAAGAAAGCAATCCGATGATCCAGCTGTTGCAATTGGAACCATCCTGGTAGACTAGAGCGTGGTGATCTGTACTTAGTAGGGCTCTCACGCAGAACCGGATAAAAACTTCGAAAAATCTGAGGTTGTGGCGCTGGATTTTGCATTCAATTGCCTGAGTTGATAAGTATGTTACCCAGCAAAATAAAAAACGAAAAGTCTCCTGGGGAGTTCGACATGAAGATGAACGTATAAGTGCACGTTTTCGTCTGCAATTTTTAAGTGGTGTTGCTGCCATTCTGTCGGATCTTCTATGAGATCAAATTACTTTAAACATCCTTCGATTTACACACGAAATCCTCAAGTGAAAAAGACAGTCGTACCTGTCGATGTTACTTTTAAGTGCCAGCATATTCTCAAAGAGTAACAGCATTTGTAATGGTGGGATAGGTTGGCATATAGCGTAACGAAAAGCGAAGCATTGAAAAACGTCTTACGTCTCACGCAGCCAACTAGCAGTGTGATACATTTTTCCCTCGTGAAATTCGCAATGTTTCATTTTTTATTAAAACTTAGTATAAGAGGTATATGAGCAGATTGGTGCTTCTTAACTCTCTTTCCTTCAACAACGTCTGATTACTATAATAATTAATTTGTGCGATCCTATATTTGCATATACGTGCATAAATTGGGCCCTTTCAAACCGCCACATTCTGCTTCTAAATAAAGGTTCCTATGTACCCTGAGGGCAAGTCTTGCAGGTACGAGCCTAAGTTGGAGGCATGCATTAAGGTTCGTTGTCCTGATCATTGGGTTATACCCATTTGGTCTCTGATACTGACTTCGACATGTTTGTGCATCCTATTCCAACACTCTTTGTCTTAAAACTTTAACTTTTTAAGATCTATAGTGTCTGCACAAATTGTTGCTCAATAGTGGAAGACTTGTATATGCGCTGTTGCTACGATAGATATGAGCTCGAAATAGTTAAGGTATTTTCTTTACGAGCTGATGGAGTGGAATGATGACCTACAAAATCACTTAGAGTACCAAAAACTAAATCGAGCTTCTGATAGAAGCACCCGATCCATTTCTAAACCCAAGACACAACTTTTCAAATATTCTATTGAGAGCCCTGCGACAGCAACAAAGTTTCGAGTTCGAGCGAACAGAATCCCACCATACCGGTGCAGAAATTGCTTGTGTGTATGTGCAGCACTTTCCTCTACATCACTGACAGTTTCCCCACAATAATTATTACTCTCGTAGCTTATAATTAGCTTTTTTTGTTTTTCCATACTAACGCCAACGCAAATTAATCCCTATACCCATGACACACATTCCCACAACCACATTTGTATATATAGATAAGCTCAAAGGACACCGCAGCCACTGTCGTGCAATTCGGATGAATAATAACAACAAAGCATTCCATAATTGTAATGGATGATACGTAGAGTTGCCATGTTATGAAATTGGTTAAGGGACTTTCCCATACATCAGACATTTGCATTGTTGTGCCATTTGAAGCTTATTAAAAAAAAAAAAAAATCACGCCCTACAATGAACATCCAATGAAACCGAAAGCGGTTGCGACAATGCGAGTCTGTTGTGTGTGGCGTGTAGGGACATTCAACCTCCCGACCATCCATCAGCCTTCACCCATTTGTAACCTATTTGTGTGCGGGAAGTCTCCATTGTTAGCATGGGGATACTATTTCTTTTTTTCTAAAAATCCCTTTGCGACACCAGATGCAGCTAACAGAATCCGGAACAATGTGTCTATGCCAATAAATTACAAAACGAATTTATATTCGCTAAGGGCGAAAGCGCTTCGTTCTCGATTGTATTTGTTGGTTGGCGTTTTATTTTGTTTTTAAAACTTTTTTTTAGTTCAGTGGCTAATAATGTTTTTCATAAATAAAATCCCCTGACAATAAAATATCGCTTGAGTTTTTTTTGGATTGGTTCGGTTTCAGCCAGAGGAGGTGCAGAGGATCAGGCTTAGAGCAGGCAGCACCAATTCATTATGCTGTTTGACAAGTTATTGGACCTTGTCGGAGATGCAAAGTTTTGCTTTTAATTTGTAAGTACTGTCCAATTGGGACAGTTGGGTAGGCTAAAAAAGAATGTCGAAATTTGCTCAAGAATTGACAGCTCGTTTGATTTGAAATACGTAGACACAAAATTGCTATAAATGAATGAATTGAATCTTACTCTTGCACTTAAGGCGTAAAATAGGAGCAGTTCCGATTGGCAGGTAAAAAAAATTCAAAATATAGTGCAGCAGAAGATGCGACATATTCGCGAAATGCTCCCTGCCTAGCTGTCAGGTGAGATCTCCGCTTTTGAAGATCGAATAACGATAAAATATATCCTATCGAGATAGGAATCAGGGGTCAGATTCTGTCAGTCGAAAATCGGAAGAAAGGTAGAACAAAGGTTGGTGTAGTAGCTATTTTAGGGTGGGCATTCTGTAAGACGAAACGTTCAAACAA
Source organism: Cheilosia impressa (assembly GCA_948293265.1). Classification (NCBI taxonomy): domain Eukaryota; kingdom Metazoa; phylum Arthropoda; class Insecta; order Diptera; family Syrphidae; genus Cheilosia; species Cheilosia impressa. The sequence goes on along the minus strand of OX411882.1, from coordinate 41,254,609 downwards.
AAGAAGCTCCATTACTACAGAGGTGCAAATTTAATCGTAGATATACGGATTCAACAGGTAATCGGCATACGGAAAGCTTTAAAGTCTCTTGAACCTCCGGAATTACATTCGTCATTTTAAAACCAAAAAAAAAGCGGTAGTCTTGCAAAATTCGGAAAATACCGCATTTAATCCTGCCTACCACCAAGGGAGCGGTAGCCTACATACATACGTAGATACAATGCATTTCATAATAAAGCATCCTGCCTCCCAACCGCGCGTTGAGTTATTTATCGCAATACAAAAGAACACAAACTTTGACACTGACGTCAAACTTCAGTTGCACACTTAAGTTGTATGCAAAAGCATTAAGAGAAAACTGAAACCAAAATCTGAGTTTGCCCTCAATCCTTCACCAATGCCACCCCGAGTATGCATTCACATTTCGTGCACAGGATCTACATTATCCTCGCTTACGGTCTGCCGCTGTTACTCTTCTTAACAGAACGAAAAAAAAAACAAATCAAAGCTAACCGCAGAGCAAGTGATTATGGTTGAAGATCCTGCTGACATTAGTTGGAAAAGACAACGACCGGAACATTGGTCATATCCTGTGTGACCTTTCTTTTTTTCCTCGCTTCTGTATATTCATGTCCTTTTCAGATCTACAATGACCACAATACAAAGTGGCTTCGTGATTGCATTGGACATCCGTGTATCGGTGTCCGTCGTAGTTTTCGTGGTCATTTTCAGTGATAGTTCGCAACAATGATGAAAATTGAAAATCTCAAGTGATGGCAAGGATAACATAAAAAAAAATAAAAACAGTCCATCCTCACTGTGAAGATTTATGTCATGCTCAGCATGATGTAGAGTGGTGCTTCGTTTTTTGTTCATTTTGCACTCTCTTCACCCCTTTGAATAAAACTGAGCAGGAGAGAGAAATTTGATTTCACAATCACAGTAGTTTATAGCTCAACATCGGGATTGGCGTCATCCTTAGAGTCATTCTTCTCTGTCATTTTTCCAAATAATAAAAATGAATAGCAGAAAAAGTAAACCAAATAAAAAGATCCTTTGTTAATGGTGTATCCAATATAGAAGGGACTAAATGCCAAAGCGCGCTGTGTACGGCACATAAAACATCTAGCAAAACATACTCTGCCGAAAGGACACAAGAACAAATTCAGGAAACGGACGAGGGAAATAGTATTTTGAAGCTCGGAAAATGTTATTGCATTGATTACCCAAAAGAGAAGGATGCGCTGTTAGGGTATTTTTTCACAGTTTACGTCATGAGGACGATGGGTGAAGATAAAACAAATTGTATATGTTTTTAGGGGGATAAGATATTTTTCCACGTTTGTAAGCAATAAGGGAAAAAGAGAGGAATGGGTGCAAAAAAGAAAAAGATTACGAGAGGGATCTGAATTTTCGACAGTCACTTAAAGGAGGTGTGGCGACATTTGGGTGTCAATGACTTCTCAGCGAGTCCCAACCGTAAGCGAGTATGTAGTAAAACAGTGACATGGTGTTTGGATAGCGCCGTCTAGACGGTTATAAGGTGAATTTTAAGAAATTTCAGCTGCTGTTGCCAGGATAATTATCAGAAGTAAATTGGGCGCAAGTATAGAAAAAGTTTGCACAAACTCAAATGGAAAAACTCAAAAGCTAGTAAGGTACAGATGGAAATGTAAATAAGCTACACTGCTCAGTGGCTTGATTGGCTAAGACTTTAACAACCCGAGGAGGAGACGCGTTTGTCATCCAAATGATGTTTAAAAAAATGGGTTCAACTTCTTCGATCGGGATGAGAATTTAAACTATTTTGCTATATTTGGTATAATGTCATCTGAAAAGATCGTAACTATATTACGTATACACAAAGTGACACATTGTAAGGAGTCAGTCGACAGAAAGTGGTGTTCCACTTGACTCTGAACGGTGCACACTTCTTTTTCTAAATGATCAAAGATTTCGTATAGTTGCGCTTTACTTACAAAAAGAAAGCTTTCAAGTCAGGTCTTGCAAGAAGAAAAGTTATTCGTTCACTAAATTCTTGTCGTATGACAGATTTTGTCAGTAAATTAGGTAAAGCCTCTTAAGTTTTAAAGAAGTATGGGGCCAAAAGACTAAGAGCTAAGTTCAGGCACCGAAAACGCCTATTATTCGCATTTATACAATTACAGCAAACACCTTGTCCAACAAGTTTTTGAACCTCAGAAAAGCCAGAATTGATTTAAAATCCAAAAGGCACTTCAATGGTCAAAAATAACTACTTTGAGGTTTTTACTCAAAATTCAAAGTCACTTTTTGGGAACGAGCTTCTTTAAACAATTCTGAAGGTACATATATAGAGACTAGCAACTTGGGTAAGCCTATATCTTAAGTTTTTTTTTAGGTGGTGGCTAGAGTGAATAAATGCAACTGTTTTGTGACCTATCCGTTATATAAGCCCATCGTGCACGCACTGAGGAGCAGAGAAAACAGTCTTATTTGTTTTTTTCAAAAACTTATGAAAGGTTTTTCACACTATTTTAGGGAAAGCTTTTAGCTAAAGGAAAAGTAAGTACCTACAGAAATTCAACCTTTTCTAAGAAATTTAAGTAAAAAGAGCAAGCAAAACGAGCTCTTAGGGGGTTATATGAACGACGTCTGTTCGATAGCTGTAGCGCATAAACTTGTGTAAGTAGTAATGCTCAAGTTGCGTCAAACAAAGGTCAAGAAGGACACCAGTTCCAGTGCCAACAACCCAAACCGGTCGAACCACGAAATGAAAGAATGAACCTGGACTGATGGAACGCACGCTCATAATTCTATATCCTCAGATGGTCCAAGATGTTCTCTTTAAAAATACTACATTTAGAAGATCTAGATTAGAAGTTTATATTAGAAGATTAGTCGAAGCTAATCACCTTGGAACGAATATTTTATTCAGTGGGTGTTTTGACCATCAAAGCTGCATTCCATTTTTTTAAAACCACTAGAATGTGTAACTAAAAGAAGCTGAGAGCCGCGTAGAAGCATAAATTTAACATTGGACGATTTAGCAGAACCTGAATAGAGCGCTTGAAAGAGAAGCCCTCAACTGTCCACTCCTAGGAACACCAAACAACCAGTAACAGTAACCCCAGTATCGATAATTTATCGATGACAAATAAGAAACCAATTGTATTCATCACAGAAAACTAGCCCGTGCCTTGATGGTCTGTATACCAGAAAAATATGTGGAAATTCGATGCTACTTTGAAGGAAATATTTTTCGACAAATTTTTGATCCTTCTCGCAGGTCAGATGGAGGAATACTCGTAGATACAATCGAAGGATCCCCGACATGAGCCAAAAAACGTCGACTGCTCAGCTATACCGATTAAACTTAGACTCACTAAAAAAGAACTTCGAGTTCAGAGCCTTAGGTTTGAAGATGAAAGGAAAGAGTGCTTTGTTGAAAATCGCTTAGGTGTCTTCCAAAGAAACCGCCTTTCCGCTGTTCATTCAACTTCTCGAAGAAGTCGTCTGTTTCCATTCCCATTTTATTACCATATCACCCGCTGGGTGCACTTCTTACACCATTCTTTCCTATATATTCCAAATGAATAAAATTCCTTCTCGGGCTGATGCATAAAATTTCCTCGCCATATCTCATACAAATGTATACGAGCTCCAAATCCAATAAAACTCATTGCAAAAATATATTCAAACTTTTATTAACCGAACCCCCTGTCAAGTTCTGGCGAAGGAGTGAAAAGTTTCAAGACAAACTTTTCCTTTGCCATGCGCACTTCGACTCTGGAGGGCTATACATATATTGCCACTGTTGCATCAAAGAAATTGCTTCCCAGCGACTTTTTATCAATTTTTGTCTATAAAAGTGTAAAATAGGGGCATAACATTTCAGTGAGGAGTGAAAAGGACGATGAAGTCGTGGTAGGCTGATGATAAAAAAACACTCGCACATCGATGATATAGAATGGAAGTGCCAAAAAGGTAAACAAACTTGCCATAGACAGCAAAGGATATTCATCCCGCTGTTAGTGTTGCGAGCGATTCAAAGACGGAAAAGTTGACATAACGTACTACAATTGTTGTAGTAGATGAATGAAAGAACACGGAACATTATGGCTTTCGACGAAGATGCGTTTGACAGTTCAAAAATGCAGCTCAGGTTGCGGTGTGGTTTTAGGCGGAGGTGGGTGGTTTTACCTGATCCGTTTGTATGCAGTTTAACTTATTGTAGGAGTTCTTAACACAACTGTGAGGTATTCGCTCTTGTACAGAGCAACACGTATTCCAAGTTGAGAGTTCGCTTTTGATACATTTGCTTCTTCCTACTCTGGATGGGCATATCATATTAAAACAAAAATATTCGCTATGAAGAGTGAAACAGTGGACATGGTACAATGATCAGAGCGGTTGTATGTAGGTTCGGTCCCCGACGGAAAACGGCTAGGAAAAAGAATATTATAAGAGTACATCCACCACTGTACCAAAAACGGTATATGAAAAGGTTTCTGCTTGAAGGTAAAATGGACCGGAATTCAAGTCAATGGAAACATAGCACAATCTCGACATGTAAATTGGTACATGAAGCGCACCACAGTGAAAGCTGCGAGGACCTTTCTTAGTTGCTATAGGACAGATGCAATCAAACCCTTGATAAGACAAGTTGGGGCCAGTGTTTATACAAGGATACAAAGGTTTATAAAAGTTGTTCTTGCAACAAGCTCCTCTTTATTTTATCGGTCAAATATGACTGGCATTTTAAAATGTTCCTACGTTAATTTTACGGGTGGCTATTGCATGTGACAGTGCAAGATGACGATTTGATTTATTTGTGTCATCGATAAATATCGTTCACAGTAAATAACGGACAAATTTAGACATTTTTTCACATACAACTTAATCCTTTTTAAAATAAAATTAGCATCCACCAGCGCATAGCGGGCCTGCAGCCCACAGCCCACATCCCAAATTGAGCCATTCAATTCCCATGTGCACTTGCTAATTGAACAGGTTGACTAATTACTAATGACGTCGTATACATATGCCAGGGCCTATCGTACTTTTGGCCAGAGGTTCGACTGAAACAATTGTCGCTACACGCGCGTGCCAATGTCCAGTCCATGTTAAGTGTAAATTGTCCCAACATAAATACACTCCTATCGCCCGCGTCAGTTGTCACCCTCCGTATTATGACATATTTGTGCAAATAATTAACAAATATCTATCCCCAAGCACAATGGCTTTATCGCATATTTACTCAACCGAAAGTGTCCCAAAACTTAGCCTCGCCATTGTGCAAAATGGTGAAATTAAGCGAGCGGATTGATGCGCAAGCATATGTATTTATATATACGCTGTGCACTGCCCGACTTCAAATCAACAGAGTTTGAGTTGCATGTTCGGTTTCATAATTAATTCATATGATATAGCCGGGTGGACATGACACATACCCATACACAAATGTGCTTGGCTTCTGCAATGCTAATGTTAATGTATGTGTGGTTGTTGATTTGTTCGAGTTTAGGTAAATATTTGATGAACCCTTGGAGAGGATAACCAAACAAACCTCTCGAATATATACCGAGTGCATTATCCGTATAGTAGCTGTGATGAGGATGACCTTTCTCTACCTTTATAGAGAGCAATACCTATAACGCTGCGCTCTCAGGCGGTTGCCTATTCAGGACAAGTGACGATAATCATGATGACAATTTGTGCAGATGGTGATTGTTATGTTATGTTATGTTGATTAAAGTCATCTCCTTGATTAAACATAAATATTGATAAATGTCATAAATACGGAGAGTGCAATTAAGGGGATCGTTCTCTGGATTCAGAGGTTGAGAGCAAAGCTGACATGAGGCTTAGTTATTGTGGGAGTGATGTTGACTCTTGAAGGCTTACCTAAAAAGAGAGAAGAGAAAAAATATTACTATGAGTGTGTTGGGTATAAAGATTGGTTGTGTATTAGGTTTGATTAAAATTTCAATAAGTAATGCGAATGAATAGAGAAGGCTGTGTGCGAACGCTGTTCGGATAGAAAGGATGAATTAGTAAATTCAGGGGTCCCCAATCAAAAATAAGATTTTCCTTGCAGATTAAGGTAGGTAAAGGTACCTAGAGATTGTAGCAAGTGTTCATATAGAAAAAATACTGAAAAACATGTTTAACTGGTCTTCCAGGCAGCGTTACCTTCGGGACGCTTTAGAGTCATTTTGACTCCTTTTTGAACGCCTGGATTCCGGACTAATCTTTTTGAAAATATGTGAATTGGGACTTCTTTTAAAATTATAGAACGTTTAAGCTATAAATCAAAATTATTTACCCTATTTCGTCGAATTCGAAAGAATTTCTTTTTACCTGAATTTGAGTTACAATTATATCGGTTATAAAAAACAAGTTCTTTAAACAAGTAAAAGTGTTATCATCGGCCTGGTCGATGCTTTGATACCCTCCACTGCATACAAGTCATGCAAAATTGGATTTTTTGGAATTGGAGGATACCAAAACTACTTGACCGATATAGCCCAATTTTAATATCATCCAGACGACGATAAAAGTAAGTCCTCTCAAAAAATTTCACTTGTCTAGGTCGATTTGTTTCGACGCTATCCTGTTTTTAACAGGCAGAGAGACACATGGGTATAATATTGATTTTGTATGGGAGGTACCAGAACTACTTGACCAACCTGCAGACGATAAAAAGAAGTCCCTTCACCAAATTTCATTCACCTACGTCAATTCCTCAATTCCTTAGGGCGCTATGGTGCTTTCAACAGACAGACAGATGGACATGGCTAAATCGATTCAGAATGTGATCCTGATTCAGAATATATACTTTATGAGGTCTCCGGTGACTCCTTTTTGGCATTACAAATGTAATGACAAAGTAAGTACATATACCTGTAGAGGGTAAAAAAGGAAATATTACTATCAGAATAGGAGTCCTTTTTTCATCCTGGATTCTTTCTGAAAATTTTCATAGGTAACACTGCTTCCAGGTAACTTATTCCTATAGCAATGGTAGGAGGCTATAAAAAAATATTATAACGAGGCATTCTGCATACACAACATTCGTTTCTTAAACACATATTGTGGATCGCAGCAAACTGTCATCTGACCTTTTACCATATGAAAAAGCGTATATGAAACATTTTTGCATTCTTTCTTACAATTCACACTCGCTTCTGATATGTACTAATGGTTATCATCAGAGGAATATGTCACTTCGAAAGGTTTGATCCAAACTAGATAAGGTGAGATATCTCTGAACAGAAATAGACTTTGGCCAGAGTTTTAAATTTTTGGCGGATAAATTGAGGGAGACAGCTCTCAGGTCTCAGCTCATCTTTAGCCTTCATCAACAGCAATTGTCATTCTATTGGTCCCCCTCTGTGGAGTGTGGAACATACTCTACTCTTGTCAAAGACAAAATTTGCTGTATTAATACGACTTCTTAAAAGGGCGTTGGCGTTGGGTCACCAGAGCTGAGAATTTGCTTAGTATTTGTATGCATTTGCTACGTAGCAACTTATTTTTACATATTTTAATTTTACTCTCAAAATTTCTTTTAACATCCTTTGTATTGATTAATTTTTGCAAATCGAAAAAGTCGCTGAATGCACTCATCGCAAAAATCGACTACCCTTTTTTTATTTTGCAAAATCGATTTCGTTTTTTTGGGCAATTTGTTTCGTTTATATCCAGCCAGAGTTAAAATTCCAGCCTAAGGGCTAATCTAAGTTTATCAATGGGATTAGCAACGATGAGCTAAGCTTTTTTCCTTGGAGCGCTCGTCGTTGGACCGGCAATTTGATTTAAACGTATTAAAAGACCTTTTCGAACCACTTTAGTCGTCCGACATCATTCTGAAAACAACATAGTTATCAGCACAGCTGTCTCGAAACTATTAAGCTAGTCTTAAGACTTTTTTAGGAAGCCAGCGTAGTTAGTGTTAGTGTGTTGGACTACTGAGTGGAGGGTCTCAGGTTTGCTCTCAGAAAGAATACAAATTGCATCTATAGGTTTTTTTTCACAACGCCACCACTCACGAACGTCTTTCAAATGTCCGGACTAGCCACTGAGATTAGACATGAAACCGTTGTTCCTTCCATTCAAACCGAAATAAAACCGCACAAAACCGAATGGTTGGTAGAAGCTAGGCCTAGGTCCTAGGTACTGTGTAACGCGAAACGTTCAAACTTTTTCGTTTGCACGAACGACTTACTTCTGTAACTTAAAGCGAATCATTCGTGCTCACGAAGACGTTTAAAAGTGGTCGCTTTACAGAATCTGAACCTAGAGTTCCAAGAACGTGTATACCTTCAGGCTAGCGAAACACCAGAAGGCCACTTGTCGCTTTCAAAATAAAAGCTCTACCTAACCTCACCTTTTTACTGATAATGCAATCGCTGACAATCGCTCTTGGCATGACACAATGCAATAACTCAAGTCCCTTATTCAACTGTATTTAAATACTTTAAGCCTGACTAAAGTTAAGCCCTTCAAGTCAACGGCAAATATAAGCTTATAATATCAATTTTATTGCCTTAATCCTTTTTCAATTATTTTATTGATCCCTTTGGCTTATTTCAATCCAAATATGGCAAAGCAAAAAAAAAAAAACAAAACCCATCCACCTCCTCTTTCCAACAATGCATTTTGTGCAATTGAATTTAATTTCGATTACTTTCGATGATTTATTTACCCACACGAGGTAAGTTTATGTCGACTTTTCTCAAGGAAAACATTTACAAAGATAATTACTTTGTCCAAATCGACAGGATGTTGTTTTTATTACCGTTTACTTTCCGTCTCACCCCACAGCATTGTTCCGTTTATTCTCATACCATTCGCAGGACGACTGCTGTTGATTTTTATAACCTCGACAAACTTTAATGAAATCGTTTAAGTTGGACAGCAGCGCAGTAGCGGTCTTTCTTCCTGTCCAGCAGGAGCACGTTATCTCTTATGTTATCCTGGGTAATCTAATAAAACGCGCTTTTTTCTTGTGTAGTAAATTTAATTGATGAAAATCAATGGAATTTTTTCCATTCGTTCCTCCCACTCTCTTTATTGGTTGGTCGACTTTTGCTACTTTGTTCGGGATATCCTACTCATGGGTCAGAGGGAGAGTGTTGAGTACCAAAGTGTATATGGCTGTTGGAGCTGAGTGTTTTGGTTTGTGTTAATAAATTTCCTGCCGTGTTACTGCCAGTATTCACTTCCCTATGGCATTAAGCAGGGTAACTGAAATGACTGATTGATTGATGGCCTACCTCGTGGTCGAATACGTGATGTGTGTGTGATCGGTGAACGCGAGGGACATAGTTCGATGGATGGATGTTTTTTATTGCTTCGATTGACATTACGAGGTCGGGAATAAATAAAAAACACTCAAGCCCTGGAGGAGAATTGATTTGTGTCCTGAAGAAAATTAAATCAAGGGTTTTGTATATAAATATAGTTGAGCTTTGTTGTGCATTAAGGGAGAAAAGTCTGTAGCAATTTATAGCAGTGATGGGATAAGCGATCTGTTCTTGACACCAACATCTTTCTAATATAATGTAATGACAAAGATTGAATTTAGAGGTTAAGTATACAGATCTGTCTGTGTCAGTATAGTGAACTACAAATGGAAGGACTACCTTAAGGGCTACGAGCGATTATATGTTCTCAACTATCCCACAGAACACCCCAAGACATTCTATTAGTGGCTATAAATAGGGAAAGCCTATTGTGACGTACTATCGTGCAGACCACCAAAAAGTATAAGCCAAGTGGCGAAATGTTCTACACAAGTTAAAGTCAAATATTAATATAATATAATGACCTCCCGAAGTAGCTACACCCAGTTGCGCACTGTTTGAGATCTAGTTCTGTACATGAGCTTGAAGTCCTAGGGTCTTCGCGTTGCAGCACTATTCGCTTGAGCGGCATTTTATTCTTTAAACCAATGAACGGTCCGAGTTAAACGGGTAAATTGAAAATCGTTCCAATCACAGAATATAATCAATGATGAAGAGGGCAGGCTCGATTAACAAAAACTTTAGATGTACTCCCAGTCGGTGTTTTTTCGGAGGTCAAACCCGAGAGTAATCGCGAAGTAGTAAAGCATACTAACCACCGAACCACTCAGCCTCAGGATTTTTATTAGCTAATTTGGCGAATGGAATCAAAGTCTTATATTTAGAAAGGAACGATATAAAAAGTTTTTTTTTGGGAAAAAGTGTCCACAGCGTTTGCATACACATCTCCCTTAGGCCAACAGCGATTAGGCTATCACATTCGCCCGCCTGAAGTTCAAGATGCAAATTTTTAAAACGTCAAAATAAAAATACGAAAGCAATCAGACAATTTTGTTCAAACGATAAGGGTTGGGTTCAACAGATTGCTTGTGGAAGGGTTCTACCTCTTATACACCCGATCAACTTGAAGGCTTTAAGGATATATTTTTGTACGGTCATCAAAAACCCATTTTAAATGTGGAAATAATTTTAAAAGGTTTTTTTCTTTTCGTTTCGCCTTTTCATCCCCTTATCCATATTCTTGAGGTGTTTCCACGCAAAGAAATGGGCTACATCTTTCCTGACTTAACAGAGAAACCCATAATTTAGGATTTTCATCCGGAAATAGTAACCCCATCTACTGTCATGCAAACCCCATGACAACTGCAAATAATCGTTAAAGATATATATGACCATGTTCCCGATAATAGTCGTAAATTATCGCATGGAAGCCATTACCACATGTTATTTCCTGTATACCACTGAGCAGTGAGCCTGAGCACTACCAGCATCAACCCAACGCCAACCGTCCTCCATATATTATATGCATGTGTGTTAAATGATTTTTCTCACAAATTACATTCAATATTATCCCTTTGGAACATTAAGGTTGTCAAAAGCACCAAATGATGCAAAAGATGGCGTCATTAAGGATATTTTCTGCTGCTACAACACATTAGTAGTTAAGTGCGGGTGTAGGTACCCAAATAAAACATTAATTTACCGAGTAAATAATTAATTACAGACGAGCGAGTAACATGTGGGTTGTTTAGCGGAGACGCGTCGGTATTTGAGAGCGACATTTACACCCACGAATTGTTGCTCGATAGTGACTAATTCACAAAAACCAACTAGAGTTTCACAAAAAGTCGAGACACAGCTGCCTGTCATTGATTTCTTTCGATATGTTTACCGACTGTGGTATTGATTAACACACGCACACAAGATCCTTCATCGTCATAACGACATACCGTTTCATGAGCAGCGGGCTTACGTTGTCGTTTGCCCTTTTGTTGCCCAATGTTTCTGAGGAAATATGCCAAACAAACATCGGCAGCATGTGACACAATATCGACTACAAATGAAAGGACTATTAGTTGTACAAATGCCTTGCGAATGTAGCCTGATGTATTGTTATTAGGTGTTTGATGGGAGAAAAGTTTCTTAAGGTACTATCTTGGCAAGCGTCTCATGAAATTGCCATCAGGATTAAGGATGTTAAGTCGTTCTATCTTTTTTTTCGTTTCTAGTAACATCGGGTTATAATATCCTTTTTTTCGTGCGGTCGCTTTTTTGCTATTTTCACCTACACAGATGTTTTCCAACTACACAGAGTGGAGCGTTGGATAAATTATTTACGTCACTACATAGTAAACCGCTTTTAGTGGATTTGTTAACGAAGCGAAAAGGATCTGAAATGATTAATGCCGAAGTACCTACATACTTAAGTAAATCCTACTATATACACCGAGTTATTTATTTTTATTTTTTCCTTTTTTGTTTTTGTGTTTTCTTCATTGAAGTAGGACCACGATGAATGGTATAAGGCATTTTGTGATATCCTTAAGCGGATTCTTGTCTAAGATAAAAATGGAAATTAAGTGGTTTTGTGTAATTCAATGTAAGTTAAGCAGCATGTGTCGCCAATGTGTTTTTCTACGAAAGAAAAATAGAATAGAAGGATTCGACAGTGTTGCATGGGAAAGGCTTTATATATTATATTTATCAGTACAGTGAACAAACTTCCACTTTAAACGCATCGTTACTATAAAAATTGGCTACGAGTTTTTTTTATTTCGTGGTAAAGATTACCAATTGTCCGTTGACAAATGGACAATTGAACGGCGATTTTTCGTTTATGAATTCCCGATAAAAAATCTTAAATACAGAGTCACGTTATAGTGTGATAGGGACAATGTAAGTTGACCAAGTCCAAGCCAAATACCGTCCCTCGAATGAGGGTACAATTTTGATCAGAGTATTCTACAAGAATGTATGAATTGACAATTGACTTGAAATAGCGCAAATTTTTGTTTGAAAACAAACACACAGCCCAAAGTATGTAACTAGTAAAGCCCTGATATATGACGTGATATACCACGCCCAAATTTTTGGTTTTCTTTTTATAACAGTTTAATATCCAATTGTGGACAGCTCCTTGACAGGGCAAAATTTACCTAACCTTTGTGTTTTAGCTTGCTTTACTTTACGCTAGTGTTCTTCGAATTCGGCCTCCAATTCTGGTTAGGGTAAAAGTGGTAACTTGTACCAGTCGCTAGTCTATGTCGCATCAGTAGTGGATAAAAATGTTCCCACAACTTATTAGTGTGCACATAGTATATATTGACTTAATTAATTCAACTCTTAATTTAACACTCCAAAATTACAACCTAAGCCATACAAAGTTCTTTAAAATCTAATCACTTGGGATAACATCGTCTAAACCACATTTTAAACACCATAGCCATCAAAGAAATGTCAAGGACTCATTTCCCATCAAATATATATATAATACAGATTTCCTAATGGCACCACCATCCGCAAACATCGACCCTTAGGATATAGTCGCACTGAAATACTGATTCTGACTCTACCCGTGCGGTTTCATTAGCAAAACTTTTCGCATAACAGTCCAAATTAAATTTGACACAAGTGATTACAAAATGTGTAATTGATACCTCTTTGCATGCGTATACAACACACACTCACACACATGTACATCACAGATATTATACTCATAATGGGAGCAAATAACGAGTCCTTTGAACATCATCATGACACCATCCTCCCGCGCGCCGCTTTTCGATTCAAAATGAGGAAAATTTCGCAATTAAAATTTGTTCGTCTTTACAGGCGAGACTTGCAAGCCGAGTCATGTAATTGATTTAATTCTGTGTACTGTTTACGGCATACGCTGGTGGCACGCCTAAGATGTACACAAAAGCACGGACGTATTTATCACTTTCATTGAAAGTGAAATGAATGGCGGCGCAGTGAAAAGAGCAGCCGATTAAACTTGTCCGTTTTCATTTTTGAATTTCCATCATTTTAATTGGCATCGATTAATTTCGAAAAATCGCTTGAAAACAACATGAAAAGGATACAGAGATGAAGATGGATGAGTATCAGAGAAATGAAATTGGAGTCAATATTTTTTTTTAATTATCCTCATTAGTGAGTGTATCGCCATGGCGAGGGTACTTGATGGCTGAATGTTCTTTGATTGAACCTGATTTGAGAAAAGGAGGAAACATTTTGAGAAAGAAAAATATTTGATCGATTTGCTGCCGATAAGGACAGGAGTGAAAGGAACAGCAAAACAACAATCCTCTTCCCCACTGAGACATACCAAACGATTTGAGACATTTTGCTCCATCTCATCCCTTGTGGGATGTCGAGTGTCGACTCAAAGTCGACGAAGCTTTGAAAAGGGTGGCTAATGTATTAGCGGTCGTGTTTTTTTCTCTATCTCTCTCTGTGTCTCTCTCTCTCAGAGTTTTCTTTTCTCGTTCTTTTGGCATCCCCAAGGACTCGGAGTTAGAACAAACAGCGTGTGGACCTGGGCGGTAATGTGTCATAGTTGATGGTGGAAACAAACTTAATTTTGTCGGTTACTTTTAAAGTTTGGACGTGCTAGCATCAAGTTCGAACTTTGGCAGGTTTACCTACATGAAATACTACTAATTGTCACGAGATGTCAAATTACACAATTAACCTGTTGACATGAACTGAACACGGACGCAGTTAGTTGAGGTTGAATGGTTGTTTTTTTTTTCAACTGAATTCGGTAAACCTAATCAATTATTTAATTGCACAGATAAGCCCTGCGTGAGCTCAATTGTGGTTAGTTGAAAACTAAGGACTGGGGTCGGGTGACACTCATTAGTAATGCGGCTACAAAGCTGTGAGTTACCTAAAAAAATTGTGTTAATTTTAAGGTCTACTTCCAGCGGAAAAAAAAAGTGAGATTAATTTGCATCGCCATGGGAAATTTCGGGAAGTTCGACAAATTATGGAAGGAAAAAAGTAGTTGCCCGTAAAACAATAATAGGACTAAACTGCGGGGCATGGACGTCTATCAACATTATGCGTGATGTCTATTTCCGGTTGAGGATGCTTTAAAAATATGTCCCATACAAAGAGCCAGTGCGAATTGTAATGTAGAATGAAAAATTCCCATACTGGACTGTAGCTGCGATTCGGATTAATCTCATCTGACTAAGGATGCGGGGTACACCGAAATCATTTCACGGCGGCTTGAGTCGTCTGTATGTTGTTGTTATAAGTAAACGGTGGACAACAGCAGTAGTGTGGTAATATGATGTTTATGCCAATGAACACTGGTGGTAATTGGTACGAAAGAGCGGCGTATAGTCCTTTTCCTTTCTCATTTGACATTGATAATGATTGGCGATTTGGAGTACCACTGGTTTTGAAACTTGGGCCAATTCTATTTGTGTTATTTTCAAATAGATCTGGATTTTAAAATTGCGATCGCAGATTTTACTACAGTACCTGTTCGAAACAGACGTAAATATTACCATTGCAACTGGACTGTGCTAGTCAATGTCATTCCAGGTGGAGGCTAAAGCGACAATTTTTGTGCTTTTTAAATTAGAACGGCGAAAACGAGGGTCAAGCTTAAGGAAAGGGAAACAAATGAAAAATCTCTGTAAAACTGGAAATGTTTTAAAAAGAAATTACAATGTATATACTCAGAATGAAATGTTCATACTGAACAAGTAAGTAAAACAGCCCATCGAACGTCAAAAACTTGAATGCATTAAACTCGGTTTAAAGCACTTTGAAAAGTCTGAATTTTTGTTACTGAATTAATGAATATTTATAGATTTTTTCATATGAAAATAAATGAAAATTTTTCTTTTTTTATTAATGGTAAAATTAATGCTTGGGCTGATAACGAAAAATTGAAAACAGTCTTTAAAGTCTGTGAACACTGATGCCATCTAGCCTGCAAATGGCCAAAATTTGCCCAAAACAAAGTTGTTGTACATTTGAGTCAACAACATGATGAAGGAGAATAAAACGACCAGTATCGAAGAAGCAAATTGTCAGAGTACAAGGGAAGCTATTGATTTTGTGGATATTGCGGCCACTTCATATTCGACAGGGTCGACCACGGGCAATTTATATGTATATTAAGAGTGGATACCTAAAATAAAAAATACGATCGATTCGTAAAAAAAATCAATTTGTTCCGTTTTTGGCAAAAGAAATAGTCTTGCGACGGAAAACTCATGTCAGCGCCTTGCCTTAGTCTTAATTGGCAATATCGGGGTAACATTAAACCAAATAAACAATACAACTCTTCCCATGAACATCTGAACAGCATGCACCTTTTCTCGAATCTGTACGCAATAGATGTTAACAAATGCTAAATCAAGAGTTATATGCTGCATAAATTCAGATGCAACTGTTTTAAATCGAGCTATTTCCCTCTGTTAAAAATTGGTTACTTTGAAAAAAAAAATATCGTTTCTCCTGCTCCGCCACGATGTCTCCTTCTCATAGTCAGTCAATCAATGGCGTCAATGATGCCTTCACGAACTCAATTAAACATGTCGAATTGCTTTTAAAAAATTTCAACCATCTAAGAGCTATCAAAGATTCAAAGGTGTTAAGTCGATGCGACAAAAATGTTGGAAATAAGTTTCCGCATTGTTTCTGTCTTAATTTTGCTGTCAAATCTGCCTTAAAAATGCCGAATGCCAACTGATATCAAGTTTCACTTTCGCCCCAAACAAATCTCCACATGAAAACGGCATTACCCAAACCCAGTGGCATTAAATTGTTTCCGCTTTTACACGGCGCCGATACCAGTACAAGAGGCCTTCCTTCCGCGCCACCTGGAGTGCGCACCCCCGCATTCCGAAATGCCAATAAAGCTATCGATTTCCGAAATCCTCGTTCTCAATATGCACATACTCTACACTCTACAGTGCTGTTTGGTTGGGGCACAGGTCGCTCTGGTCGTTGTGTATATTGAGCCTTCCTCATTCTAGTCATCGCATCATAATGAGCGATATGGTTGTTTCATGTTTTCGTGTGTAGACGAGAATAAAAACAACCATCGATGGGCTGTCGTGCGACATGGTTGGTTGGTGGCGCCAGCGAATATTGAACAGAGTGCGGTCTCAAAGTCCTCGGAAAGGGTGCTGCTGGCTGATGCAATTATGTGATGCTTTTAGGTTTTGCTAAAATGCAAACAAACACATTGAAATAAAATTGCGATGGGAGACCGCACACCACACCGCATATATGTACATGTCCTTGGGTACGTTTATGATATTTTCAATAGTGCAGCGGCGTTTAGTTCATCACAGGGTGATCGGTTGGTTTTGGTTATTACATTGAGGTTATACCTAGAATGGAGTGGGTTTTGGGTGTAGCGTATACCATAATAAATAGTTTCACTGAGTGGACGGCGATGAGTTTAGATGGAAAATTCTTGCCCAGATTTTCTTAGCTAAAGTGCATGAGGGAGGTTTTTTTCGTGCTCAACCTGACGTCCTTTAATTAAAGCAGCGCCGTAGCGAACAGATGAACACATCGCATTTAAGTCTCCATTAACCTTTTTGTGTATTACTTCGTATTTGCGGTGAATCCTATTAACACGAGTGTGTGGGGTGTTTTTATCCACTGAAGGATCGGTTTTAATGGGGAGGTTTTTTTATAAATAAAAAAATAAAAATTATATTTCGTCGTTCATTTTGCGGTTTTGATGAATGCGATTGGGTCGTCCGATTTTAATTTCGTTCCATTAATCAAAAGTGTCTGTGAGCTTTATTTCCATTTGTAATGTCAACCGGCTCTGCAAAATGGCTGCGAGTGAATGAGATGTCTGCCGGTGACAGGAAATGTGCCAAATGACCGGTGATATTGATTAAAACAGTTTATTCGCATTATGATAGGTGTATTTCGACCACAGACATATAAATCAGTATTATTTGTAGACGATATCCTTTGAGTAATGAATTGGTGATAGTCCGGTGCAAGACTCGCGGTTGTACTATGTTTTTATGGTTATGAGCACAACGAACTGATAAGCTCCTAGTAGTGCGGTTTTAGGTCCGGGAAGTCGACGACCGACGAAATCAAGATCGGAACTCACCTAACGACTTTAAGATCGACTGAGTGAGCGTTTATAGATGTATGTCATATACTGAGCCTTGTTGGCATCCTTGCTGAACTCGTCGGATTTTAAAGAATAGCGAAACACTCCGACATAAGGAGATCATAAGAAAAGTGAAGAGTCTTCGAAGGCAAGTGGCAGAGAAGAAATCGGTTGTCCCTTTTCCTGGTGTGTAAAATTAAACAATGCACACTTCCATTGTAAAATTCTTAACCATATAAGGTCCCTAAGCTGTCTGCCTCTTTATCTCATTTCATCAGTTGTGATGACGAGTGTTCATGCGTTCAGGACAGACAAAAACATCGGATACCAGCAAACAAAACACAGAAAAAAATTAAAAATAAGCGCTAGCAGAAAACCCAACTAAGACTTTGAATCATATCTCCGGATTCATCCTAGAACCTCAGAATCATCATCATAATTGTTAAGCACGTTATCTCGTTTATAGTCGCAAAAAGAGGGAGAGAACTCACTTCAATTCGCTGTGTCATCATGTGGGGAACAGCAGATCCTTTGGCTGTTGCCGCATTCGGGCGTAAATGCGAGTCTATCTATGCGGAATGTATGTGTTTGCCTTTTTATGTGACGTAGAGAATAAAAATCCGTTTCAGTTCTTTTGTGTTTTGATAACACAGTGAAAAATGCGTACTCAACTCATACTCGGATTTTCTCAGTCGTGTACGTTTTTGCCTCAAACAGTTTAGCTTTCACTTTTGAATAGTTGCGCCTATTGTAAAATCGCACAAGCGATGTATTCTGTCTTTTTTTTACTAATGGATGCTCCTTTAGAAGGGTGACAGACAAACGTTATAAATTAGCAATCTTTCGATTATACTAATAGGAACCAGGAAGACTGAGCCCGATTTTAAGTGCTTCCTTTCCGAAAAATAATAATTTCTTAACAGAGGTTTAAACAAAGAGAGTGATAGTCGGGTGTACAAACAGAGGAACTATTTTTGGCGGCATTTGTCTAATCTGGTGTTTGTTATTCAGTCACTAATGGCAAAATACACGATCAACGAACTTTTCATTCAAAATTAGTGCTCATCGGTGCAACGCGACGTTCCTTCAAAATCAACTTTCTAAAGTTTGGTGGCCAAATTCGAGATAACCAGTTCGGGAAACAACGAATCAACACCCGTACATTACAGCAGCGCCAGATAGGCCTACAAAACTGCCGCGGTCCGCGAAAGTCGACAAGAAAACCCGTGCATTCAACTCCTCGCCGTGCACAGGAATTCGGCCTTTCGCAGAATTCAACTTGGGGAATTTTACTTCGGGATTCGGGCCTACACTCGTATACAAGATCCCACTTACTCTAAAAAATGTTGACCATAGACAACCACGTTTGTCCTCTGACTCTGACCGGGCTTCGTAGCGTTGGGATGAGGACCCCAATTTTGACTGTAAAATCATCCTTAGCGGAGAGGTGCATTTTTGGTGTGTAAATAAGCAATTGTAAATATATGGGATCAAGCCAACTCACATAAGGTTCAACAGATGGCAATGCATTCAATAAATGGTTCCTGTTTGGTGAGGATTTTGGCTATCACCATCATTTCCTTCGGCCTAAGTTTAACGCTATAGAGGTAGACGACCTGTGGTTCCAGCTACTACTACTTGCAATACAGCACATGCCACGATGGACATTCTACATGAGCGACTGAGGGTATGATTATCGTATATAGAGTTCTTGATTAATTTTATTCGTTTATGTGTTATTTGTGGAAATGGTTTTACCGGCGGCTTTATTTGGTCATTGGTGTTTTAAACGAAACTATTTTAGTTATATATGTTTCGGCAGGGGTTGATGCCTTCTTTAGGGTTTCTTTATTGGGAAACAGAGATATTAAAAATAAAACATGGAGATATCGTAGAACTTACAGTATTTTAAAGAGAAATGAAACTGTTTTAACCAAAAAGGGTATGGTTATCTCTCGCAGAGGTGCGCTAGACTGAGCCACTGTCGAGCGAAGCCCTTAATTGCCGTAGTTGGAGCCAATATACTTATGTAGAAGTGTGAAGCACACACATGATAGGAGCATTAAGCGATAGTTTTAGTGGGAAAATGCCGGCCTAGGATAAACTAAACGAATCGACTTACAAATAAACATCAGTAAGTCAGGTATAAATAAAAATGCACGCGCGCATCTACGTATACAATTTCCGCCGAAATTACACACAACTAAACGCGAAACCAACCACTTCACGTGCACACCCACTTAGCTGTCACTTCCTTTATGCCTAACGAACGGAAAATTGAAATCTCACATAATTAAGTTTTGTTGTACGCTGTCAGTAGTACGTATACACACACACATATGAAAAAGCTCATCGTGTATGTAGGACTGTAGGTATATGATATATTCCCTTGCGACAGATGATTGAAATGAATTCAAAGAGACTCTGCCGACAGCCGTTGTGGTGGTGTTTCTGTTCCCCACCATCATTGTGCCGTCCTTTCCTTATATTCCACCTTGTCTCATCATTCGTGCATAATTTGAATCCGTTAACAAACCCGACAGCGATGACGATGACAACTACTAAAAACATTATTTCCCATCCGTTTAGAATAATATGAAGAGGATTAGTTTGTGCATCGCTCATATTAAGGGCTTAAAACGGTGGAAAAACTGTTTTCATTGCATGTGTCTCCTTTGGGAGAATGACATGTTGTGAACTGTTGTTGATGAGTGCTCGTGCCTATTGTGTGTGTCTAGAGGGCACATTTACCCCTAACCAAATACTCGTATGCCATGTACGACCTACCTTCAATAATATTAAGTAAAGTGAAAATCGGTCTGAGCCAATGATAGTTACGTGAACAAATCGAAGAATATATATTTACGTATGAAGTCTACTTGTTAATTTGTAACAAGGAAAAATGTGTGTCTATTGGATTTGTCTAGACAACTTCAGTTTTGGATTTGTGGCAGACATGGGCACCGTATCCGTTGTGTTTAATTGAATCCAGGAAGCCAATCCTTGCATTTGATTTTTTTTTTCTCTACGACAATAGTCATCATATCCGTATGCGTTACGTTCTCGTTATGCCTTTTTGTTGTTCTATGAACTTCTCTACTTGAACTCGATGGTAGGTCCTTAAGGGAACACGTTTTCTTATTCCTATGACCTAAGGGAGCAAGTTGCCTTTGGCGTATACGTTGCTCCTGTTATTTGATATCATATTTTAATGAAATACTTTTTTCCAAAAAGACTGTATATATATACAGGAGATTCATTTAAATGAGTAAATGTATCCAATCTGGCATTTTGGCGCTGCGGACGGACTTGGATATCGGTTTACCGTAGGTTGTTGCTTTGCTTTGTTCTCTGTGGGGTAGAAGAACAGTTCAAGGACTCGTTGTGTAGGATAGTTAGTAGGCTTTTAAGTTGCCGCAGGTGAGAAGATATTTTTGTATCTCAGGGGTCCGAGGCGGCATGTAAACCATAGCTACGCAAGCTCTTGTTGAAAAGTAAGATCAAAAACAAATCTGCCTTCTCAAGTAATCAAAGGTTAAACAATGATTTTTTTTGATTTTTTTACCTGACTAGGTACTCTGAACCCATTTAAGACCAGAAACTTTCAATGCTGCAATTTTATGCTGACATTTTCAGCTGCGGCTATACTGAAAACCATTGTTGCAATAACCGGTTGTGCAGAAAGCAGTTTTTCCCTGTTTGCAATGTGTACGATTAGCCGCTGATACCCAGAGAGTGCATCATCACCAAGACCTCAACAATGGCAAAGCTGGTATAGGAAGGCTGCTGATACATTTCAACATTTTGACTGCTTACTAGTTTCGGACCCATTGGAATCTAACTTACAGCGTTATCATTTAAGTTATTCACCGATAACGAAATTTCAGAGTTAAGGAACTAGGACTGTGTGATAATAATTCAGGTTTAGCAAACTTCTGAGTCTCCATTAAAAGTGTAGTTATTGACAGTAACAGGATTAGTGGTGGATTTCTAGCGTTTGACTGAGTTTTCGGTGATTTCCCAACATTTTTGACATTTGCTTAAGCCAACTTAAGGCCACTATTTTTGGCAATGTATAGATGGAGCTTACTCTACGCCGGTTAAAGATCGAATAATTGCGATCGGTGAAGTGGGAATGAAGAATGTTAATCGAAGCAGGGTGCAATTTAATTGGGAAACATAAATGCAAAGACTGACGAACTTCGACACGTAAATAAATAAATATATTTTTCTACCAATTTCAAATCTTAATCTATCTATACATATAATAAAACTGTAGCTGATTTCATGTGTACGCGGTTGGCGTGAAAACTACTGCACAGATTTCGATGAATTTTTTTTTGAAATGTCCCTTAAGATCTGGAGAAGGACATAGGCTATTCATTTCATTGCTATGCCTATTTTTTTGAGCGTTTTTGACCAAAATGTGTTTTTTTTTCTAACTTTACTGCCTTTTTATCGCTTTTACTCAAGCAATTCTTAACCAATGCAAACAAAACAAAATACCAACAAGAGCCAATACTTCCGTAATTATTTTAAGGCATCAATCAGCTTTCTGTGTTATCTATAAGCTAAGCTACAACCCAAAATCTAACACGAAAAAACTAAATTTATTTTCTCAAATCGAAAATTATCAGCAACCAATGTTCTTGATCGCTGTTCTGCTTTGGGGTGGGTGGGTGGCGCACATCGCACAAGCACATACATGTCAAGAAAAACTGCGTGAAGTTTTATCCGATTAAGTGAAACGAAAGAGAAGTAGGCGAGGTGAGTGTGGATGTAATCAACAGCGACAATGTTTTTCTGAGGAAATGCGCAGATGGCCAATGACGTGCGATGATGGGCGTATGGTGGTGTAAATATGTATATTGAGTTTAAGGTTTTTGTTTTTGGGGGTTGTGATACTACCTACATTGATATCTACAGTAAAGAATTGAAGAATTCAAGAACTGAAGACGATATAGGTGAATAAATTTGTTTGAATTATTGTTGGTGTAAATACAATGCACTCTATATTATTTCTGTAGTTTCTATAGGAGTATATTTACCTCTTGCGATTCACACGCTCAACCAAATTTAACAAATGAAGTGTCAAAAAAAAGAGATTTTCTTGCTTCTTATTTTTGCATTTTTAGTTTTTTTCAAATATTAACAATTGAAAAAGTCGAACATTTAGTACATTAAATTTCAACTACGCAGTTGTGTAAAAACTATAGGTACTTTTCTTTCATTCATCATGCCCGTACAAGCGACTCCGACACAGACTGTATGACCGTTGCAGCATTCTGAAAAGTGGTATGAAAAAGGGCCAATGAGAAAAAAAAGGTGTAATTTCTGAAGCAGAATGGCTTATTTCAAATTCGTGAACGATATTTAACAAGTATTGGTTCGTTTAACACTATAATTGTGTTGTGATAGTCAACTGCGTTATATTTGAAATGTTTTTATTTGGATATAAGAGCTTTTGAAATATTTTTAAAGCGCCTTCTCCAACTAAAAAAGGGCTTAAATAGCAAAAAGTTGTGCCAGGCTCTCGAAAAAAGTTTCAAATTGCAACTTTAGTCGCATAATGGTCACGCTGAATTGCAATTCACAGCAGAGATAGAAAAACTAAGAGAGAATTTTATTTTCAAAATTAGCGGGGGAATTGGATAGGAACGCTAAACCTGACGGGCTTTTAATACTTAGTTTATAAATAAAACATTTGGGATCCACTTAACTGCAAAAGTAAGATTGTTACCGTAGATAGAGTTCTTGACCAATTTGATGTATAGTTTATGGAAATGGTTTTCCCGTCGGCTTTTTTGGTCATAGGCGTTTGAATGAAACTATGTATATTAGTTCATTGCTTTAGGGAAAAGCAATGAACTAATATAGTTTCATTCAAACGCCTATGACCAAAAAAGCCGACGGGAAAACCATTTCCATAAACCATAAGATTGTTACCTTTGAAATGTTACCTTTTTACGACCGCAAAAACAATTTTTATCAATTTTGGTATAGGGATTGATGGGACCTCTGAGAATGACATTCGCTATTTTTTGTCGTGAAAACAAAACGTGAAGGGGATGAAGAATTGGATGCAAGTTTAAATGACGAACCAATTATTTCTCAAGTTAGGGATAATAAAATTCTATACTTTTGGTATAATACCAATGAATTTAAATGTGTACGCTGTAGGGCTGATAGGTTGGCTTAAAAGATAGGATAGTTTTGAACCCGATAAGTGGCGCTGTTGTTGATAAAAATATTTTAATTGAGTTACTCGAAGTACTAATTGTACGCAGACGAAGTCGCGGGCACCAGCTAGTACCTAATAAAACTAAAGGGCGAGCAACCAGCTGGTTGCTTTGTAAGCTTTTAGCTTTTTAACTCGTTTGTATACTGAATGCCTAACTTCAGCATCAGCAATCGCACTCGCATTCCATGCAATTATAGCTATGTACCTATCTGCTAAACCGTTATTTTCAACCCACAGAATGCCCGACTCAATTAAAATCGTGAATTTTATTCACAGCCATGCCCACTGCCATGACGCGCTCGCCATATCCGGTTGCCCAATAAGAACATGAGAACAGCATTACGGTCGTTAAGGCGTATCCTTTGTCATCGTAGCGAATGCATACCTTGCTCTCCCAGTGACCTGAATATACTTTTACCAAAAAGCACCCAAGGACCATACGAAAGCCTTTGTCGAATTTTTATGGGCCACTTGAAAATATTGCCGATCTCCTTTTGCGCGCCATCACCAAATCAACCGCAACGACTCACCTTACCCTACATCAGAAAATTATTTATGAACACCATTAGACAAAGGCACCAACAGTAGGTATAGACATTGCGGCTACACTTGGGATAATTGTTTTCAAACGTGCGTTGTCGCCCTGAAGTCCACTTGTACCTATACTCTCTCTCTTGCACTCGCAGATATACGACGGACAAAAGCAACAAAAGAGGAGAGAAAAAGAAATTATTACTGTTTGAAGAACATAAAGGCGACACAAGAAAAAGGCATTATCTTCAGGCTTTGCAGTTAAGGTAAACAATGGAACGAAAGGAGATAAAAATAAAGGACTCTACGGCCGTTGCTCGTGCTCGTCGCGTCATGGCGTTTA
Source organism: Cheilosia impressa (assembly GCA_948293265.1). NCBI lineage: Eukaryota > Metazoa > Arthropoda > Insecta > Diptera > Syrphidae > Cheilosia > Cheilosia impressa. The sequence goes on along the minus strand of OX411882.1, from coordinate 41,230,091 downwards.
CTTACCTGCTTCATTATAGTGTCGCAGTTCCTTCCTCTTACTGCCATTCTCTGTTCTAAATCGAATTGTGTTGTGAAACAGAGGGAGGGAAGAAAGGAGCAAAAAAAACAGCACTCTCCTTACAGATGTCGTTATAAATTATTTAAGATTGAATAGCTTCAGGCTGTACTACACAGTGATGGGACTTCTACCACTTAAGTGGTATTTCTACCACTTTTTACACTTTCGGAAATTCTACCAACCTGAACTCGAAATCTACCACCTTTTATTCATCGCTATAACTCGCTGATAATATTTCTTTTCCATCATTGAATTAAATTGAAAACTAGTCTTATACCTACTCGCCTTAGTTTTACCCAACACACTCAGCTTTCAGTTATCAGTATTTTTCTCTGAGAATTGCATCAGCAAAAACTTCCAGTCTAGTACACCATTTACTGCGCTAAAATTTCATTATTTGACTGTATTTGTGAGGGGGTGTTTTGCAATGTTTTGACATTTTGTGTTTAATGATGAGTTGAATCTATGACGTTTTTTCTGTAGTTTCAAAAACTTAAAATTTTTAAATAATATCAAGAGCTATTGAAAGTGAAAATTCCTGGTTCCTACAACAAGTAATTGTGCTTTCTCTAATGCTTGCATTATTTTAGTGCAAGTGGAAAATTTTATTTTCTACCACTTTTCTACCACCTTTTTTTAAGGCTATCTACCACCGTTTCGCTTTACTCAAGTCCCATCACTGGTACTACAGCTACTGCTCAGGAGCGGAAAAAACGAGTCCATCTCCGTGGGTGGGTATACGGACTCACCAAGCAACATCTTTCGTTTTCGTCTCTCTATCATAAAATCAGGAGTCAAAGGCACTTCAGTAGGACCAGTAACAAACAGCGCAAGGAAAAGCCCTTTGTCCTGGTACTTTCCTTCTCCACCTCCTTGAGTTACACTTTCCCCCGCATCGAAAGTAATATTTTTTTATCGCTTTTTTGTTTGTATTTACTTCCCATTTCATACGGTTGGCCGCGCGGCATGGGAGAAAATAAAGAATAGAAGGAGGACAGTGCATTTAGAGTGGCAGGATAGGCGTCCTAGTTTGGTATACTGACTGTGCTCGTATACCAGGATCTAGGATACGCGTCGTTGTCATCCGCTATTCATCGCTTTCATACGTTGTTTACGTGCGCGCCATGAATTGCGTTTTAAATATTTTATGAAACTTTTTATTTCCTTTTTCGTATCGTATACTATACGTTTGTTGTGGATGCTAGTTTTTTTTCATTTTTTATTTTTTTGGTTGGTTTTGTATCCTTCCTTCCATCCACGTACTGCGGATCCTTGAATGTTTCATTCAGAACAGAAGCGCTTTCAACGGTGTGTCCTTTTTATAGTCGCAGTCGCACTGTACTGTATATGTTATTGCCTCAGTTGCGGCGGGATTGGGATACACAATCGAACCAAGAATGATGTGTTTCATGTGTATAACTTTAGGAATAATTTTGTGAATGAGGTATCGTTGTCGTGGAATATTCCTATCCCATTCGCATGGAGGAGATTTTCGAGTGATGCGGATGCTGCCGCTGTGGCCAAATAACTCTAGCAATTTGCTGGAAAACCATAGAAACTTTTGCAATATCCCATTGAGGGTATATGCGAGTGTGTGTGTGTGAAATTCAATTTGCCGAGAAATATTTTCTCGGGGCAATTGTTGTTCTTAGTTTTTGGTATTTAAAATTGGGGCTGTGCATCCTATGCGGAAGACGAATCGACTTTGCAATTTAAAGATACGTGCGTGTGTGGTATGGTTTGTGGATTCGGTTTATGACGCTGGAGTTCGAAGCTTCTCAAAAGTACTTACGGCGAATGATGCAATCCACATTTTCGTTAACTCTTAAGCTTAAGCCGTTTTGCATTTCACCCAAAATGCTCGTTTTGTGAAATTCAGTTATTGGAGCTCCATTTAATTAAAAAATTAATCTATTAATAGTTACAAGGGACAATATTTGAAACACAAATTTAGGGTATAAATTTTTACTTTTGTAAAAAGCAAAATGCTTCATTTCGTGGCTCCGTTTTTTGTTGACAACTTAAACTTATTGATCTATCAACCATCAATTGTAACGCCAGAATGATGACGAGACCCTTAACGGAGAGGCAGATCGCACTTGTAGTTCATTTAAAATTCACCGCATATAGTCCATATAGATAAGATATATGTAATGCAAAATTGCAAAAGTTTGCATTTGGATTTGTTGTACACACATCCCTTCGAGTTTTACATATACCGAATCCGTATTAATTTTTTTTTTCGAACATACGTGGGGGGGCACAAGTTGAAGCAACATTATGCTTAAATTTCATCAGAATCGGCCAATCTTTCTCTTCGGTTAGGAAGGACATCTTATACTCAGTTCAAATAAGTTAAGTCCCCGTTCTGTCAGATATACCACCCCAAACCACAGACACGTTCTATATCTTGCGAACAGAAGCTTCCACCCATAGACAAATATTCAGAAAATGTATCTCAAAGAGATAGTCCACGTCGACTTGAAAAAGAGAAACATCCACCCCTGACATGTACATGTACAATGAGATAACTTTTTTAAAGGAATTTGTCTGCTTTGTTTCTCGTAATAGAACATTATTGCGTCCCCGCTCAACGTGCAGCATAAAGGTCAGTTGTCAACAAATGGCTAAAAATACATTCGACATATAACAGAGCACGTATACACAGCTTCCATGTGAAAAGTCTCCTATGGCAATTATATCATCGCTGTTAAAAATATTTTTCATGCACCAGTGCTCCAACATCCCTTGGTATATCAAACAAGGTCTCATTGGGCTCAATCTACTCTAAACTATTATTAGTTTGAAAAACAAAACAAAAATATCAAACTTTTTTGCATTGATTTTCAATATAAAGTTGTCGGGGTGTAGAACTTTAGAGCAGCAGGCACACATAGAATAACCGCTTACATGACATCGCCTCCCCCGGGGTTTCGAATAAATGGTTCTGTGCTTCCGAACTGAGATCCCCAAAACCATCGCTGCTGGAATACAACAAAGGTTTTGTTGACTTGTAATCGATTTTAATTAAATTTTCTGGGGCGTACTAATGGAATGGCATATGCGCTTGGTTGCATTCACAATTGTGTTGGATGTGGAGAAAAAAAAACACACACACACCTCCTACACCGACGACAATCCCATAAATGTGGGGAAGAACCTCAAGTTCCTGCCTTTCATTTTATTCAGTTTAATCGATAGGTGGAGGATAGTATGAATTACTTATTTATATTGAAATCCATTCTTCGAGGAAAATGAGTTTACCGCCGATAACCCAGTGACATACAAAGCAGATACATGTCGACAGATGTTCTTTGTTTTGTTGAAACAATGCGCTAATGCTGCCATCTGTTGTTTGCTGGTACAGTGGGAATTGCAATGAGAACTACAAATATTGAGTACTATCATCGGTTGATAATCGGCAAAAAAAGGCATTTGAGGCTTGGTTTTTATTTTGTTTTGATCACTGAATGCCATTGGTCTAGGTCGAGTCTTTGGCATACGAAAGGTTGTGTAATGGCAGCATAACGCATTTTGAGTGCAGACAAATCTTTTTCAAAAAAGCACACGAAAAAGTTTCCACCTGCAACAAGAACAAGTATTTAGTTGGAAACGCTTTCAGTCAGTTGTAGTGCGTTGCATAGCTTCCACCGACCAATCAAATTTTAATTTAATCGAACAATGCCAACACCGATGTGCCATTTTGAAGTAAAGAAATCGAAAAAGAACAACAACACTCATTTCGACTACCACTTCAAAGCACTGAAATACTTTTGTACCCAAAAATAGCGATACCAAAAATTTACCATAACAACTGAAAGCAATCTTTGTGCCGTTGACCTGTGCAGTGTGCAATCCCAATTCTGTTGTAATATCCTGGCAATGGGGCCTTCTCTCTCAGGCAATCAATTTTTTAATAACAATCGATTTTGAACAGAAATGCGAGAAAATGCCTGTGTGTTATCCTTGGGATTTATTTTCGTTTCAAGGACCTGTTCAAAGTTTAAATTATTATGAAGTTTTGCTGAACGGAAGGCATTGGCCAGCCTACAGCCAGTTTGACGTACATAAGGACTCGTATACGCGGTAGACGAACTCTTTTTCGAAATTTCATATCTGTGAACGTATTGGGGGTTGCCATCCCCAATTTCAGTAGGTTGTTGTGTTTTTGTTTGGAAGTTTATTTGTTTGCTTTATCCGTAGCGTCGTCATCGTTAGCGGAAGTTCCTTTCAATTTTTCTGACGGATATGGTGCATACAAAAGATACAATCTTATACATACGCTTGATGGCCTGACAATGCATGAAATGGAAGATGAATGAAATTATTTTCTTTAATGTTAGTTTTGTGTGCAGAGACGAAGCTCTTAAACCCTTAGGCAAGTCATCGTGTCGTCATTGCCGAGGGAACAGGAACAAATAAAAGTTTATAATGGAAGGAGGGTGAAACTTTTTCCTACAAAAAGTTCAGTTTTTGTTTTAAAAGAACATTTGCTGGGAGGGCGGCTTAGTATATTGTGTGCCCTGCAATTTTTCATGGGACTAGGGTTTTCCTATAGAAATCATAAGTATTTTTTAAGTGGTGATGATGCTGGCAATATGAACATTTGCAATGTAAAGGGTGTTTGAAACTTATTAAGATTTTCAGCAACGGTTGTTCCTGGAGTGGCATCTTTCAATTTGCCAATAGGTTAATAGATCTTGAACAGAAACCTGTATCGCTAAGACTTTTAAAGAAATGACGGACTGTGATATGTTAAAAAGTTATCCAACAAAAAGTTATTAAAAAAAAAACACGAACAAGAACCGTTTTGGGTTTTTTCAGGAACTTCCTGGGGTGGTGTCTTTTAATTTTTCTGAAAAAGAGTGCAGGCCTTTGTAGAGCTAGCCTTCAAAGAAGACTGGGATGTGTAACGAAGTATTTCAGTAAATTACAAAAAAAATACCTGAAAAAGGAAGAAGCTTTATAGAATATTGAAAGTACCACTTAGATCTCACTGCCACGGAAAAAAAAATTCTCAAATCACACTGTATCAAGGTACCAAGTTTTATTGTTAAAATGTAGTTTTAGCTCGAACTCGAAAAAAGTTTGATGCAGATTCAATGGTCTTTCATTCGTTCTTGCTTTAAGCTAGTGATCGTGATCAGGCCTTGTTAGCTTGAAGCAACGCATATTTCTAAAGATATTAGGGAAAAAATTTACTATAATGTCATGAACCTAGTCAAAAATCAAAAATTTGAAAGAGTTATTTATTGAAAGACAATAAAAAAAAGAAAGCACAGAATAAAATAGCCCCGATATTTTTACAATATTTTGTTTAATAAAAGCTAAAAAAAACCTTTCTTGTTATTGTTAGGGAAAATGTCATTTATTTCTCAAAAAAACAACTTTAAACCTATTTTATTGTTGCGATGGCGGTTTTTTTTAATTCGAGTTCGAGGTCTTCTCTTCAAATTTTTATAGGCAGACTAAGTTTTGAATGATTTTAGAAGTAGTCGTTAAGAGGAAATTTGCAGAAGCTTACATTGATTATTGTGGTGTAACAATAATTGTTGTTGTAAAGGGTTGGGTTCAATTTTCTTGTACAGAAATCAGGTTATCTAAATTCAACTTTTCAAAATTTTGCATTATAAAATAAAAAATGGTTTGGAAAATGTTCAAAAGCGCGCGCTTTTTTATTGTTTGCAGAATTTTGTAAAGCAGAGACGTAGTCAACATTTTCTCTCTTTAATTTGTATTTTTTCAAATTCGTTGTTTTATGTTTGTTTTTTTTATTTTTTAACTTATCTTACCTTAATTCTCATTTCTTTTTTAAAAATTCCCCATTTTTCAATAGATATAGTTTTCTTTTTTACTTTTAATATATAAGTTCCCCTTAAAAACATCATATCCTTTGAACTTCCCCCAAAAGCTTGAAGATTCTATAGTCAAAAACATTTCATTTGTGTATGCCTTCTTAAATTATGAATGTGCCAACACTATAGTGCGAGTGCCTGCAAAGCAATCTTTTCCAAGTAGCCCAAAGATTGTATCCTCCTCCTGTGTCGACAAGAATCTGACGGATGTTTGTTTTTCTTAGTGTTCACATGCGACTCCATCAATCACAACGAGATGACGGGAATATCTGTCTTCCCAGCAATTTTTTACCACAATAACTAATGTTGGCAATTGCCACGTAACGTAATATGTGTATTTTTTTGTACAAATAGGACTGATAACATACTATCTGTGCACCACATCTTATTTACTTAGGGTGGGCTTTAAATTTCGGTATCCTTGTTAAAAACAAAAACTTACCCCGACTTCCCTTCTTCGGAAGTATAGTCATGAGTTTATTGTTGACAAAGCAGCAACAAAAAAAAAACAGAGACACCGTTGTCATAGGAAGGACATAAATAGATCAAAGTTAATTAAAGTCGTGGGTGGATTCAAATTCATTATGCAGAAAGTTTGGCTGTGTTTCGCTGGCAGGTGTTCGTCGTAAAATCCATATCAAATTGAATGTTAATTGGATGACCTTTGGTTTGGATAGGGAAATAAAGTTCTGACACTAAAGTAAAAATAGTTTGGGTTTTTCTTTTTGGTAAACTGGCCCGGAGAATAAAATATGGTCAAAGGACATGGTATAGCGATATGCAAATTGAAATTTGTTTAAGACTACTTACACCGACGGAGTGGCAAAATTAATGGAGAGTCGGCAATCATTACTTACCTGGAATGAGAAGAAAAATGTAAATTAATTGAAAAAGGGATACAAATAAAAATAGTTATATAAAAATGGTTAGCAACTAGCGCCATAGAGCACAAAACAACAAACGTAAAGTCGGTTTTCAACCTTTGGGCCAATGACCTTTCAAAAAGCCCCAATCCCAGGGCGTCAGATGATGATTTCTGTGACAGTAAGTTCTCCAATTAACAATTACATTTTTTAATTTCTCTCAAACTCTCAAATGATTAATACTCAAAAGATCAAAATTATTAGTTTATTGACTTGGCAGCTGCTCGCGACAGCATTTCTAACAACCGAACTGTGCTACTTCTATAGTTTCATTGTCAAGTTCATCTGTCGACGGAGTCACATTCACAAATTGTAAATGATAAGAGAGGATAGCTAACTAAACTAGATTTCTACGTTAAGGCCAAATATTTGACAACAAAAGTCTGAATTCTACCTTTTTTTTGTATCTGCTATCTAGCATAATTACAGCGATAACTGGTGCTTGACTTGTTTTAACATTCCTCATGCCGGACCGATCAAATTTTACCACAACTTGCTATCGAAGTGACTTGATGACTTCATTATATCCGCAGCTTACAGTCAACAATAGTTTAACTTGACTTTTGTCAACTGATGAACTGATGAAGTTTTTCATTTTAAAACATTTCTCCTAATGAATTGCAAATATTTTCGTTTAAAATTTGTTCAAAAAAAATTCTACTACTGAACTTCAGCTAAAACCTCCACACATACTTCCTGCCTAGTTAGAATATACAACCCACAGAAATTCTCTCCGCAACTCCATAGCTGCAGCATATACCTATGTACCTAATGCCAGCTCCGCGCAGTTGTTAAGTTATTCCAAGATTCGACTCATTCAGTCGTTTACAATCATAATAAAAGGACGAAAAAAAATCCACAAGGAAGAAAACGAAAAATCACAGTTTCGTAGCAACGGTTTTGGCATTGAACGCTTGAAAGGATTTTTTTATTTAAAATAATTTGTCACAGTTGGGAAAAAAAACTGGAAACAATATTAAATAAAACTTCAATACCTACAGCATGGGCTGGCTGTAGAAAAAAAAAACCAACGAAAAAGGATCCAGGAAAAGTATAAAGAATTTATATTCAAATGTTGTCGATGTCGTTTTGGATTTCTTAAGTATTTTTTGAGTATGTTTGCAAAGGTACTCGGCATCACCCTGTTCTGAAGCAGCGCACACCCAGCCATACATGTGCCTGTCCAAATTGGGCAGTGATGAATGATGATGGATCGGCGAACTTTCTCATTGCGCGCACATTTCTCAAAAGGAAGAAACACAAATCGATTCCGCCCATTTGCCACCCTCCATTGGTCTGGTTTCTTTTGACAATGCATACGTTGGTATGGAGGTACCTTAGAAACTGTAAAAAGGATTGACTTTATCTCGTATCTTCTTTTGTTTGCTTTCTGTGTTAAAAATAAAATTTTGTAGACTTTTATTGCATGGAGAAATTTCATTACGAAACTTTCTTCGCTTCGTCATTTCGTCTGGCCGCTGTTGTTGGAAATGGTTTTCAATGATCGAAATTGTAGTCTTCCTGGAAATGTTTCAAAAGGATGTGCATTGCGGCACCAGCATTGCTCGCGGAGGAATGGCAATTATTTTGCAATTGATTGAGGACTTTTATGTTCATTCTTCCATTTTGTTGGCAACGATAGTTGGGTCTTTGTAAGGGATGTGCGGAAAATCCCGCGCGGAAATGAATTCCTTTGCCAAAAAAAAACCAATGCTGCACAGGGCACGGTTGCCACTTTGGTAATTTTCTACCAAATTTGGTAATTTTTTATTTACTTTTTGAGTTTTGGTAATTTGGTAATTTTTATCTGGTTATGGTAACTTTTTGAGCAGTAACACCGAAAATACGAACTCGATATCAATTCATTTAAATGCTGTCTTACTGTATCTGAGTGAACATTGCATTTGCATTAGGTGCGTCAGCCACCACCACCCATGTAAACCTGTTTTGTTCAAAAAACTACTGAATGCACTCATTTTCTTTTTTTTGACAGATTGTCAACTTCGAAATATTTTCTGTTTCTGTTTATAACTACATTGAGATATGAATAGGTTAATTAATCATAATATTTTTATACAGACATAAAACTCTTTTTATAAGAAAAAAGGATCGAAAATGGTAGAGGATCCCATTCTAGCAGCTGGTAATTTTGTGCACAACTTTGTTGACGTTGTTTAACTACTTAAAGGCTGACTAAGTTACTACAAAACTAATGTACGTACCCAAATAAAGGACTCAAGTTTTTTTTTTATGTTTTAAAAATGTGTGTTAGGTATAATAAATAAAAATAAAGGGCTAAGTATTCTACACTTTTCTTTTAGTTTCTCTGAAGACTTTAGCAAATGGACGTTTTTACAATCGGACTTAGCAATAAACATTTTCAGTCCCGACTTTAAATTGGCAAAAGCTCACAATTGCAAAATTTGTATGCAACTACGAAAATTAAGAGTTGAACTTAAAAATGTTTATTGCTAAGGCCCAATGTCATGCTGATTTTTTTTATATTATGTTCGTAAATCCCAGAAAAGTCCTTGGATACTGATAAGGCATTTTCACAATGGCTCAAGACTATAATATTGTATGCTTTTCTCTTTTTTTGTTTGTTTTATCAACGTCTCCAGATTTTTGGTAAATTTTATCTTGGTTTGGTAAGTTTTTTTTTCAATTTTGGTAGCTAATTTTTTTTGCAAGTGGCAACCGTGGCACAGGGCATTGATGACTTTATAATTCTGTTTCCCATTCTCTCTCTCTCTCGGTTGGTGGGAGAAAATTAGAAAAACTTCTGGCAACGATGATGAGAGATTGATGCGATGCGCTCTAGTGGAACGTGCGCATGGTTTAGGTTTCGTTTGCAGAATAGCCTCTCAGGGTGGATGGTGTTTATTTGATTTCGAACGAGTTTGGTTCGGCTAAGATAGCAGCAGGCCTAATAATGCATGCAGTCTGTTGGAATCAACGTTGCTGAAGATGGTTGGTTCTTGGAATTGGAACACCACACCAAGACTTGTAAGGATCTTCGTGATCAATTGTTTTTTTTTTTTTTAAATCATGAGGTTAGTTTAGAGCGATGTGCACAGCATGATTTGTGTCTTTCTGAAGGGGCTTAGTGTTTTTTTTTTTTGAAAATTAGTTAAATAAATAATTGAAATTAAAATTGAAAATTAAAATTGAAATTGAAAAATCATTGAAAAACGTACAACTATTGACCATTTAAGTGTCCTTTACTCTGAAATGCGTTTTGCTTTGATTTGCTAAATGATATACAAATAGATTAACCTCTAAAAAAAAATAATTCCCATGAAAAAATTCGTATAGTTCGCGCAAGACAACCGCTGAGTTTTTGATGTGTCAAAATATTGGCACTTGCACTGTCAATATCTTCACGAGACTTGTCTGACCATTCCCAGTTCATCTTCTTTTCCTTTCTGTTGTGATGCGTCTTTGTGGTTGGTGACACTGATGAACGTGCCTCTTATATCCTGTGCCCCAGAACATGTTACCTAGGGAAGTTTACTGCACTCGAATTAGCATTCATCGAGAAAGTTACCCGCGACATTTGTTTGTGGACACAAATTTTAAAAATTAAAAATTACAAATAAAATCTCGGTTCAACATAAAACGCACAACCGCTGAAGAGATTTAAGGAAAATGATACCAGGTATCAATACTCTATACCCTTTTCAGCGGCAAGAAACTCAACCCCATCAACTGATTATCTCCTTCTTTTGTTAACCATCGTTCGCTGATGAAGACGATGGCATCCTAGACGCAAAAAATTTCCCTTTTTCACTCATATATACGGTATACGAGTACCTTACGTGCCAGAGATTTTGCGTCTGCAGGTGAACAACAAAAAGCTGAAAGAAAAAAAAAGAGTAATGTTTTCCCAAGTGAAGCAAGAGAAGCGGCTTATCGCACCAAAAGTTGATTGAGTCTTCTTATCATCCGCCATATATACTATATACACACATAGGTAATCATTTCGGGCGTAAAGATTAGGTTGAGTTTGCCTGTGTATTCGGAGGTGTAAGAAAATAGTGGAGGTGCTCTAGGAAAAGAGAAATAAGAACCAGATTCACATAACAATATTAATGTGTGGAAAAAAAAAATCGCTTCTCCGCTCTAAGGCATGTGTTTCAAAGGCAAAGCCCGTAATCCTTTTGAAGGAAGTAAATGGATTTGGAAGTAAACTTTTCTATTTTTATGATTGGTTTGGTGTTACGGGCTTGAGTTGTGAAAAGATTGTAATTTTGGATTTATTCGGTTCAAGGATTACCACATCTTCTTACAAAAATGTTGAACTAAGACTGTAGGTAATAGGTGGAAGTGACTTCGATAAGAAAGAAGAGAAGGAACTGGATTGTAATTTAGAGTATAAGAATACATATTGGCATGAAGATTGGGGAATACAGTAGAAATCGGTTATAACAATACCTGATATAGCGATGAACCGGATATAACAATATATTTTCAAAGTCCCGGCAAAACTCCGTTTAACTCAAGGTAATTTGCTATCGGTTATAACGATGCCGGATATAACGATGAAATCGGTTATAGCGATGAAAATTTATCATATTTAAGTCTAAAAACTGTTTATAGCGATGGTTAAAAACGTTTTCTTACATGCCTACAGCCTGTTATTTTCATTCAATATCACCGAAGAGTTCATTCATTAAGTACATATTAATTTCTCTTTGAAACAAGTTGAGTGTAGAATTTTTAAGATGGTGACAATACAAAATAAGCGGAAATCATTTTCCATTGCCCAAAAATATGAAATGCTTCATGGTCCTTATGGGCCCCTTCGAATGCAAATTCAAACGTTGCAATCCAAACATTGGACAACTGTCTTCGAAAAATATTTTACACAGCTAAATATTCAAAACAAACACAATAGTGATTTCTTTCCTCAACAATTTTCTTGAGCATTTGAAGCAATTTTTTTAATAAAGGTTTAATTTTTTTATTATTTTCATTGTGCCGGATATAACGATGAATCGGTTATAACGATGAAATTCTAAGGTCCCTTCGATATCGTTATAACCGATTTCTACTGTATTTACGAAGGAAGCCGAAAACTTATCGCCGCACCTGATGATGTGAGTGCATCTTAGAGGGTCTCCTCTGCTGTGGATCAGGCAAATGGCGATGAGATTGCATCAGGCAACCTCTTTCTTAAGTTTCTATCATGGATGTAAGTTGCTGTAAGCCCTCCAATAAGTTCCATTCCGATGATTTTAATAGATTAATATCTTTGTTTCCTTTTGGTCGGATCGTACTCGTAATGAAAGTCTTGTTTGAAGTCTTGATTGAAGTTGAATCCACTCACAGGTTTATAAGTAGTCAATCTACTTAATTTTTTAAGCATATAGTGTATATATTTTTGTATAGCGTATGAGCGCTGTTGAGCATATGGACAGCAACGCACCAGCCCGACGAGTCTTTGAGTCTACCTCTGAGTGGCAATCAGAAGCAGAGAAAGACCTCAGATTAGGTGGCGTGCCAAATTTGAGGGCGAGCTCAACCAATTTGGTGTTCGTAACTGAAGGCAGCTGGCTAGGGACCGCACTGGCTGAAGGGGTTGTTGGTTGAGGCCATGGTCCAACCCGAACTGTAAGCGCCACCATCGTGAAACAAAGGCCTGGTTCTATAGGTTAGGGGTTGTGCATGAACTAAGCTGTCTAATCCCTTTTAAAAAGTTTTGCTAGAAAGCAATCAAGGCCTCGAATGAATGACGGATTTACAGTTGAAGAACCTGCCAAACGAAAAAAGGACGACGACATTCAGATCTGCATACTTAACTTCGTACACAAAATCCAGTATGCTCTACTGCGTGAATGCCAGAAACCATTTTCCAGCGATCGCCTACCTGTGCGAACCAATACCTTCTACACAAAAAATAGAGAAGAAGCCCAGATCAATACCCACCTTTTTCTTACGATTTTAAGGCGTGTACAGCATGTACAGAGACGGGTTATACAGGACTATGGGGAACAGTCGCTGGTTATAGAGATCGTAGACAATCTCAGCGAGGTCTTCGATGCTAAAAACGGATCTACACTTGTAGGCACTAGAACATATGCGGACGCCAACACCAGGGGACTATTTGTTCACAGCCACAGGTCTCTACATTTACTTGAAATGCTGGTGACATTGGCAGTACTCATTTGTCACTGGCGTAGTTGTAAATATTTTGACAGAAGCGGCAGAAGTGGGTCAAGTTGCAAATGAGGGCGAAACCGAATATATGCTGTTGACAAGAAGGTACACACATCATCGGCGAATAGAACTTCAAACTTTATTTTCCTTGCGGCTCCGCTTTAACTTTGAAAATGGCATCAAGCATGGCTTACAAATCGCTGATTCATTTTCTTTGAGAAGCAATACATTTTCAAGAAACAATAAGGAGGCTCTATGTACGACCCTCATCATCCCATTGTTTCTCCAAGACTCAGGAATATGAACATAAGAGAAGGTCGATATAGAGAACAGTTTATTGATGCTTTAAGGGATTCGCGGTCCGTTTACGTCGGCGGATTTTTGAGGAGATTTAACAGCAGACTCAACCTTATGTACAACGATTGGACAGAACAGTGTGAATCAGTCCTCAGAATCGATAATAACTATCCGGTCTAAAGAGTGTACAACTCCAACCCAAAGCGATGAGAGTGCTTCAGTGGAGGGGCTAAAGCTAAGGACCGCCCTTAATCGTGAGGTACGTTGATTGAGGGTCAACTCGACCCCGAAGTTAGTTGTTTAAACTAACTAAAACTATACAGCCTGCAAATAAGCAACCCACAAACCTTAACCTCAACCCAAAAGTAAATCACATCGAAATCTCTTCTATCCTTCGTCTACCCACCCCACCATTGACCAGAATTCAAATGTTTCACAGTCCCCACATCAAAGGGAATCGACTGACCGAAATAAACCCCATTTAGCTAATTGGTTTTCCATTAAAACTTTCACGAAAAATGTAAATTTACCTCATGCTAAGTCCTTTAAAAGCTGGCGTCGCGTCCATTGTATAGCCGCCTGCCAACCCCGCGGCCAATTATCTGAATTGTGCGCAACCCTTTTTCCTCATTATCCTTCCTTTTGGTACCAATTTGTTGTATTCTCACTTCGTTTTTATTCGTGAATATCTCGTCCACTTCACTGCAACATAACGTTACGATTTGCATAATTTAATTAAGAATACAAGTAGCCGAGAACGCGGGACATATAACAGAAAAAAAAAACCCTTCCTATGTGAACATACATAAAAAACAAGTCACTTACATATTCATATACGGGAATTATTGTTCGGAAAAATTCATTATCCGCTCTCTTCATTCGGAATTTCAATCTTTGTGTGTAGCAATAGCAATTTTTTATTCATTAACAAAGAGCGGCAGCAACTTCAGTGCCACAAGGACAATTAAAGTCCGCAACCGCAAAATTTCCCTTGGCCAGCCATCAGGATACTGTGTGTAGTAGGAGCTCTGGTAATAATTTGAAATGCACGAATGGATTTGTTCAAACGGAATTGCATATAATTTCACACGCCATGAGATTCCAACAGAAATCCGCACCAACACCAACCAGCCGGCCGGCGCTCACGGGTGGCTCCTCTCCGTGGCATGATGACTCGCCTTGCATTGGAATTGGAATCTCTGCTTAATTTACAGAGCGATGCCAATTTCAGAATGGGTATGGCATAGTTACTACCATCGGCCGGGGATGGTTATCATTTACATAAATGAAACTAAAAGGACGCACAGCGCAGAGGATTAAAAACGGAAAATCTAAGCTTTTTCACAGTTAATGATGTTTGAACAGAGGGTGAGTGGAAAAAGTGCTCAGAGCCAGAATGAACCAACGGGAGGATGAATCTTAAAGTGTTAAAGTGTATGGCTGCGCACTTAAATTTGAATTGCAAGCAATCAAACTGAACTCGAGTTAATGTGAAGCAACCTCGTCTGACGGCTAATTGAAGGTTGAGCGGCAGCCAATTAAAATACTTGCCTTGATCAGGTGTTGCTTGAGTGATTTTTCGTTTTTATTAGTCAAGACTTTTATTTTTATATGGTCTTAAATCAGTTGTTTGAAGATGGGGGCCTTGTTATTGTAACTAGAACAACTAGACCTGGTGGCCCACTTACTTCGGTTGAGGCACATCTGTTACTAGGAACAGTTCCTGTCCAATAATTATCCAATAATTTATCGGGGCTAGGTTTATTGTTAAAATAAAAAAAGCTCCTGACTTTTAAAAATGATTTAATACATCCGCTGAATAGAAGGCTGTTAAGTGTGACCGTTGTGCGATTAAAGTTGCAATTTGACACTTTTTTCGAGTGCCTGCCAAATTTGTTTGCTATTTTGGCCCAGTTTTAAGTTGGAGAAGGTGCTTCGAAATGGTTGCCCTGTTGGAAATAATAACCTTTTAAATGTAATGCAGTTCCCTTTTACTTTTTAGTGAGCTAATGCTGAACGGCTTTTTTTCTGATTGGCCCTTTTTCTCTGCGCCTGTTATATAAGCTCGGATGGTGTTTTTTCTAAGCTGTTTGGGTTACATTTAGCGGCTAGCTCTGGTTGAAAACAAAAACTACAGTCATCGCTGATTTATGATTTACTTAAGCGAGGTTGGCGCATGTTTCCATGTCCATCTTTGAAACAGGTACCTTCTTCTGTTCAATGAGTGTTTTGTTATCTATTCTCTTATGAAGACATCTTGTGACAGCCACCCATATGGATGTATGAATGTCAAATTGTAGGACCGAGTAGATGTCCTGGAAATGTATAAAAAAAATGCGGCCAAGCGGTGGATTCTTTTTCTATGGTACGCCCTTCGAAACAATGAATCGCGCTCCACCTATTATCTGTAAATTGTGATCATCTAGATTAAGTTATAGTAATTCTCTGTATGTGAGCTAAAACTTGCCAAAGTTTCATCGCAATGGGATTATCGGTATAGGAGCCTGAGGAACATACACACAAGCATACATTTTTTGATAACCTTGTAGCGCAGTCAAAGTGAAGCCTAAAAGTAGCTGCAAGCTTAAGCTCAATAAAAAGTGTAACATATCTCGACATTCATTGCTTTGAAGAGAAATTTCTTGGCCGATAAGCTGAGGTCGTTTTTGTACATGAAAGACCAGTGCTCATTTTTCTGCGCGGATATACCTTATAAGAATTTCCTTTTAATCTTGATTGACGAACAGATTCCTTAACTTCCAGCTTTTCAACACAAAGAGGTTTAATTGAAAAAATCTCTTCAGCTACACCGCTACACTTATACCACATTTCGGACCATTAGACAGGAATACTAGTTCCCCCTAATCTGAAAGAATACACTTCGCTTTCGGTAGAAGATGGGCTCCGAATTACCTCGCATTACGAGAACCTATACATAGTTAATTCGAATACGCAGGGTAAAGAAAATTCTCCGTCTAATCTTGACTCTGTGAAATGGAGATTCAAAGCTGCTGCGATCCTACCCTTACTATACGGAATCAAATGACACACACCTTTATACGTAGGTGTATATTACATACCATTCAGTATACCTCCTCTCGTGCCCCGTGGCAAACATCTTAAATTAACAAACGACTTTAAGAACGCGTTCATTCTCATTTAACAGGAATTACCAACAATACGCACACACTACATCCTTATGTGGATTTTAAATATGAAATACCGCCCACTCCTTCACTTCAAAAGTCATATCCTCTTTCGGTCTGCTCAATGTTTGGCTTTCATCTCTCCAACATCGACTTAATTAATAAATGTACTTTGCTATTCAAAAGATGGCTGCAATATTTACGCGGAAGCCTTAGAATATAATTTCACTTAATTATTCGGCAAGTAAACAATCGCACCCCCTTGTGCAAAAGAAAAAAACTAAGAAACTCCCTCTAAACGTTAACAATCTACAGATCCTCAACAAGTCCCCACATCGTATAGGTATACAAGTTCTCCTGCCAAGAACAACGTCTTGTACCTTTTCGTTCTTGGGGTTAATGTAAATTACTTCTAATCTTTCTGCCAGTTTCTGAAAAAAACGCAAATTCTGCAAAATCAGAGCACAAAGCCTGTGACTGCTTCTTGGAGCAGCCACGTACAGTTTCTCTACTGCCTTCTTTCTATATTTCTTCATTTTGTTGCGCGCTTGACTGTGAAAATTATTAAAATGAACATTTATAAAGAAAATCAGAAAATACTCCGCAGGCGATGTATGAGTACATATAGCAGGGTAGCATGCTTCCAGTATGAGATACCGGCATGCGTTGAGCACGACGGTATGGTTCACCTAACCAGTGAGGATACAATTTCCACTAAAAGGCTTTGCACCCATCTCGCTCCGTCTTTACATGGAACGCGCAATTTGTAAACTGCTACTGTGCACAGTGTGGGTATAGACGGAGAAGATTCATATCGCGTATCGCAACGTGCACTATTCTGTGAGGAAAGGATAAAATTCTGCAGTACTGAGCTGCGAAACTAATTGCACGGAGTGAAAGATGTTATCCTAGAATATGGTATACATACCGGTTGTTCATGGGATATCTGAGTGTGCACGCTTCACGTAGATGCTCGAAGCATGTTGTTCATCCGTTATATAGCAGAGGTGTTGCACCGAACATGATTGGGCATAAATTACTAGAATATTGCAGGAAATCGTGTTTTTCGTTATGTTTTCCAACGAGGAATTGAAGAGATAAATTCTTCGAGAATTGTTCGATGACGAAGGGTGTACACTGTGCAGTGCACTGGGTGATTCCAATTGCATGAACATTGAAAAGCTTTAAGGGAAAACAATTTATTAGTAATACGGGTGTGGATCATATTTAAATTCCAAGTACAGCACCAGGAATTGCAGCGGTTTTTTATCCATTTAATGTTCTTGTGTCCTTTAGCATTTTTCGACTATTAACAATTTTTTAGAGCTATAATCATCAGTGGTGCATATCTCGCCCATGAATTGATTTCCGATTCGCATAAGTTTCTTCGAGAAGCATTTTATTCCTTTTTGTTCGAGTTGAAGTGCGTTTCTCAGGTGAACTCGCCGGCAAATCGAAGTCTTCTTCCAAATCGCAAGTGGAATGCGAATCGTTCCTGTAGATTATCACATTAAAATTCGCGTCAAAGCGATGTCAAGTAGTTCATACGATACCTGTATCGCCTGAGATTCTCAAGGAACTCACCGGCGGACGAAATCTTCTTCCTGGCGCTCGAAGCGAACAAAATGGTAAATATGCGGCTGATGATTCTTACATTGATATTACGGTACTCGTAATATTACCCTATTACAAGTATCGCCTGAAATTCTCATAAGAAACCGCGAGCGAGTTCCACTGACAATTCTTACTTGCCATTCGCGTCTACGTGATTCTCAGAAGAATTGAACGGCGAATGAAGTCTTCTCCCGGGAAACCCGAAACAAATAAAGTGTAAATTGTCTGGATCGCTGCTGGGAAGAAGAGACTGGCTTCAATATTCTTATTACGATACGATGGTACAAAAGACCTTTCGAAGAATATTATTTGGTCAGATTTTTTAATAAACTTTAGACCGGCTTAAAAAAATGTGATACACCTGTCAATGTTGGTTAAAATAATTTATTAAGCTCACTATTTGGTTACCCGTCTTAATTTTATGAGGTACCCATTTTATTACACCCAAGTAGCAACAGCCAAAATTTATTTAACCACGTCGGCGTTCTTTTTTGCAGCTGACGGGCCATTAAAAATTCAATTTCATAAAAAACACTTCTGCATTTCTCTCTTTGCCCCCAGACATTTCCAACTGTCTCTAGGAATACTTTATTGTTCAACTGCAGTGTGATCATAATTTTGGAATGCAATCGCTTAAGTGCACATCATACTATCCGCCCAACCGACTGGCGCGCATTTTTGGTAATTTTAAAACAAAAAATTGTTCTGGCATGCCAATTGCTGCACAAACAGTAAACCAGTAAACAGACATGGGCCCTATCCTGTATGAGATCATTACCACGGCTAGCGCGCTGGAAAAATATTTTTCCTCAGCACCAAACTTTTCAGGCACTCATTCATTATTTTGCACGTTACACTGCCGGTGCTTGAGTGGAGAGAAAATTGCAATCTCCAAATCGGTTTTAGGGGTTGGAAAAGTCCCTGACGGCACAAACACACACAGTAACACACACAACCGCTGGAATCGAGCCACATATCTCTGGTTTCATATGTAAACGTGGCGCACACAATTTTCATTTATAATTTTAGAACGAAATGGAAATCCTGCCATATGCAATGTGCCTCGCATAGTCAGCGAGAGCAGAGCATCAATCAGTGTCTGAAAAATGTCACTTAGCATATCGATAGCTATGCTGGCGACCGACCGGTTGTCAACTTGCCGGTTGTTGTATCCCTCGGAAAGAGGTGATATATCTTGTTTGGTGTTTTTGCTTTTTTTTTGGTCTGTAATGTTGTCCCGGGGAGTTTGGGCGCGAAGAGCTGACAAAATGCACTTAGGATACGCTTAAGTCCATATATCGCCTTGATGGGTTTTGGCATTATGTGTCGGGGTGATTGGTGCAGATGTTTGCGGTTTTCTGTGCGGACATGGTGTTTTGTCAAAGGTACCGTGACAGGGAAGCATATCTGACATAAATATATGGCCCGCTTTAAGGGCGTGGGGATACATTTGCAGAGGACAGAAGATCGCAACACATCACTGCCAGAAAAGTGGGGTGAGCTCGCATTTAGAGAGATAACGGATTTTGCCGTTTGCTTCGTTATTCAGTTAGGTGTACTTATCTGTGTAGAGGTTACTTATTTCAGAATAAAAGCTGTATGTGTTCATTTTGTCTTAAACAAGGGTATATTAGTCGTGTTTTTTTGAGCTTCGATCTCAGCAAAGCAAAATAAAGTAGGATTTTCAGCACACTTATTACGACAACTACTGCGAGTCTCGAAGTGTCAAGTAGAGCGTACTTTACTTTACTTTGCTTTGCTGAGATCGAAGCTCAAAAAACAGGGCTATTGAACTATAAGGCAAATCAAAGTCAACCCAATCAACTGCCAATTGTCAAATTGCCTATCGCTGCAAAAAGTGTTACCAATTTGAAATAGGAACTCTACAAAAAAAAAACAGCTTATCCGAAACCAATTCCTCGTAACTATAACAAGTAGTATAAAACTAATAGCCTAACTACATGAAGGTTTTGTCTTAACCAGAAAGGAAAAAAAAGATAACAGAGTCTAACTTTAGGCGAACGTTTCTTTCTCTCATATGTTTAGATTGATTTTTAGCAAATATTAGCAGACAAATCAATGTGTATTGGTACCGATTCTCATTTTTTGGCTTCCAATAAACGAGATAGATCCGTGCAATTCAGTCGTGAATATATTTCTGTTACAGTGGGTATAAAACACTATTTTGCGTATGTTGTTCAAAGCTTCGCTCAGAAAGTGTTTGTATTTAGTTAACAGTTAAATAACAATTGGGAGTATAAATGGGTATTTCTGGTAACTCGTTTGTAAGTTTAATTTCATCGCACTTCTACTCAGTGTTCCGCTAAGATCTTATAAAGTGAAACAGCAATATCTATTAAAATTTTCTTTATCTAAATATAAACAAACAGCCATTCAGCTTGACTGAGCTTATTTTTTTGGAAACTTGCAAGAAATTAACAGACCAACTTTTCCTTCAGGTTTGTGTCAAAGTTTATTTTAAAACTGTTAACGGATCAGGCAAAGTGGGCATTTCGCTTAAAAAAAATAAAAAATAAAATAACAATCAAGGAAAAAAGCTTTAGAAAATATATCCGTGTGATGTAAGCCCTTAGCCCTGGCTTCTCATAAATATTCCATTGTGTGAGTTACTATTATTGAGACCTTCAATTTCACGCTGTAATAAGCGGAAAAAAATATAAAATTCAATCTACGTTTAAATGTCAAAGAATGTAAGTCTAGTACTTTTGTGTACTAGCTCTGTTACTTTTTTAAGAGTTTATTGTTTGGCATCATTCGAAATTAAATGTCAAATTTCATTAAATGTCATTTAAAATTGTCACACAAAAAATATATGACACATACACATACAGATACAATACACAAGTATTAAAACGATTATTAAAACAAGAGGTGCGTTTTTTTTTTCTTCTTTAAAAATTTAAAAAAGTCTAAGTTTCGTGTAAACTATACAAAAAAACAACCGGGAATGTACCTTGCTGCAAAGAAGTTCATTAGTTCAAGAAACAAGTACCATTTAATTTCCTAACATAAATACAATTCATAGAATGAATACCTTTTTCAATTAAAGACACCTACATCGCCGCCATTGCATTTAAATGAAACCGTTCAGTTGTCTTTAGTGTAATCTGCCGAGCTACATCTTCTAGTTCTCTTTGGCACATGTTGGATTCCTTTTCTTGAACAAGAATACAAATACAATGTTAAAAAAAACTTCAATTTGTCCAAATTGCCACCGCATCAAATTAGCTCATTGATTCCGTTCACTGCACATTTGCAGCGAATGGCATCATTCAGCTGAAAACTTACACAAAGTATTTCTATAACCCTATTACTTCATCTGATTGGGTCGGTGTATCCGAGCCGAAGAAAAGAAGATTTCTTCGATGGAGCGCCAACATGTACTCGTATAGAGATAGACATATAAACATTTGTATAGAACATCCTTCGTGTAAGGAACAGATGAAAAGGAGTCATCATTCTGCGCCATTCAACTGTTGTAAATGTACATTTAGAGATATTAGGTGCTTCGATGATGGAACATGCTCAATGTTTTTCATGAGACTTTCTCTTTTATTTTCTTGTCGTTTTTTTGTGTCTTAGAAGGCACACGAAAGATATCGCAAGGCACAGCATTGGAGGACAGTGTGTTGGACAGCAAAAGGAAAAGCCTGATGCAATTGTGGACTTTGTGACTCATAGATACATGTACATACTAAACCATTGCTTGATTTAAAAATTAAAATATATTTCACATTCCATTTGCAACAATAAGCATTTCAAAGTTATTTATCGATTTTAAATATCGTTTTAACAAAATATACAATCCATTCAAAGTTAGAAGGGAAAGAACAAAAAATATTGCGTATACGCCTCAGTCTGACACGGAATTTTATTCGTTGTTTGAGTTTAAAAATCGACCAGCATACTTATTTCGAATAATGTAAAGCACTTATATGACAAACTGCTCTTTTTTTTCTATGTTATTCGAAATTGCGCTATTGGAGAAAGATTTTGATTTGTTTAAACTGTTCATCGGTACATGGCCAGATTTCGTAAATCGTAACAGAGTAAGCACTCTGCAATCGAATAAATTTGTGACTCAAGAGGAGTATTCTTCGCAACTATGAACGTCTCAAGTTTCCTGTTATAGACAGATCTATCAGTGATCCGCCCCAGCTCACAGTCTCAAGTAGGAAAGCGGCCCAAAAATATGTTTCAAGAACTTAATATTTATAATAGCGACAAGAAAAATTAAATTTGACCGCATTCTAGGATAAAATTGAAACAGACCAACGCCCGGAAATCATCTATGGAAACGCATCTTCCATTGGTTGGGCATTTCACTAAAATCCTTTTCGAAATAGAGCCAAAATCGGTATGGCACGAAAACATACCGATACCCCAGTACCTATGTGTCTAAACAAGTCAGCATCATTAGTATTGGCATGCTTCGCTCCAATCTTGTCTATCACACTGTTATTAAATTTCCTTTTCAAAGCATTCCTGTAGAAGGACTAAAAGTGCTCCTGCTGCTTTACACCTGCAAGAAAAACTCATTACGATTTCAATAGACTGTACGTCTAAATGTACGTGAAGGATGCCTACATTATGGACATATTACACGTAGGCAGAGGCTACACCAAGACATCCCCACCTTTCCGAACTACTTATCTCTTCGTAGATATGTGTATCTAGTTCAAAATACCTTCTTGAATCATGCTACAGTTTTCTTTCGCATCACCACACATTGCCTTGCATATTTCCCATATATATACAAACTCGTACGTTGATGCGAAAAAGAGAGAAAGACGAGGATAAAAAAATTTTCAAAAGGGCGGTTGAGGACAACCACCACGATGCGAGGACTACAACGATTGCGAGAAAAATCTCATTTACTATGAATAATGATTTCTGCATTCCGAATGAGATATGTCAGTTGACGAACAACAGTGCTCGTGACTCGTGGGTGACAACCAGCAAAATGACATCTACATACATTAAGGTGGGAGTGTGGATTTGTGTGTAGCTTCATTTTCATATACATTATCAATGCGGACGATTCGAGGATATGTCTGTTACTTTTTTTCCACAGCAAACTAGTATTTCTGTCGGAAATTAAGTTCTTTCTTCTTCGAGTTAAACTCGACATGTTGGTTTTTTTTTATTGAGAAATCCCCCCATAACTCGATAGGGAAACAAAAACGGGACAGCATAAAGAAGGACGTTGCATAAAACTGCCATAAACCATGTTGCTTGTGGTTGATATTTTGAGTTAATCAGAAAAAGCCCTTACTCTATACGAAGTGTGTAGGCAGCACATCCATTTGGATATAAAATTGCATTTTTTTATTAAATGTATGAGTGCTGTATGTGTGATATTAAATAAATGAAAAATCAAGTACGTTTACCAATGTACGTAGGAGTACAGGAAATTAAATGTTTATATTGCGCGACTCCTCTATTGGCTTTTGTTTTACGATTTTGTTCTGATTTTGCGGTGGTGTCCGTTGTACTTTTAACGCTTTGACAGTTATATTGACGTCGATCAAAAACACCAATAAAGAATACAAATAAAAGCGCAGCAGCTGATGTCGTCAAAGATTCAACGAAAATTTTATGAAAACAGTTTTATACACCCTGATTTACTGGTATGAACGATACGGGTTATCCCCAAGTGGATTAAGCAGAAGCTCAACGCGTTGGGAGAAATGGGCATTTAAATCTAATGAAGTGTGTTTGTGTAATAATTCGAGTTTCATGATCTGTTATTCTAATGTCTGTAATTTTACATTTTACAACCGCAATTTGTCATCTTATTGTGACAGTGGATTCTGAAATTTAGTAACAAGTAATGCCGCATGTCTATCCGAATTGGGTTGAATTTCGAAAGCTTGGAACTTTCTTGAAACCATGTTTAAAAAGTGAAAAGGTATTTTTATTTACTTTGAGATTATCATTCCATCATAATCAAGTGCAGCTGCGTGTGTAGAATGCTTTAATGAACTTTTCGCTTGATATTTCGCCACCGAAAATGAATGCGTGACTACGTTGCATGCACGGCTAGGTAATTCTACAAAAACGAGGTATTTAAATTAAATGTATGGGTGTATTAAAATTAAAAGTTTTCAAGTTAAATTTATTTAAATATATCTAGTCCTGGTTTTCTGATATCATTTCAAATTGAATTAAACTGAAGGGCAAACCCTTCGCCAAAACATGTTCTTTCCATAAATTTTCCCCTTATAGAAATTCTAGCACGCCCCCTTTTTGGGGGGCGTCTTTGAAATGCTGGTAAATTGTATAACGACAATAATCGCAGTAAAATAACACATTATACAAAATTTGCTATTTTCCCGAAAGAGGGTTGTTTTACTACAGTGCGACCTCTAAAAGCTTCTCGTAAAGGCAACTATACTAGTTGAGAATCATCATTTTAATTAAAGATCTAGATATGGGGAAAGCTTTTAATTCAGCAAGACGGAGACATATACGACCTGAATTCGCTGCAAAACAGCTGTGAACTTAACGATCACAAACATATTTTTTACTAAAGAAACATAAAGCTTAAAACTTGAACCTCACCTATGGAAAATTTCATCATTGCTTCATTGCACTGAGCAGTCTGACGATCTTTTCTTGCAAGGTATGCCGACGACGCGACGCGACATCGGTTGCAGTGAATTTAAACCAAAATAAACTAAAAAAGTCAAATTCAGTGTCCAGGTGAGCTATAAAAGCTATCGCATCGCTACGCTGACTCATGCCAAATGTTGGCGGTCTAACTCAGAGTTGGGAATTTTAAGCAACTTAAGACTACATGAACTACAAGCGCTTTCGAAGTCGCGGAATGGCCACAAAACTTGTGAGAAGTGGGGAAACATGTAAAAACATCTTAAGGTTTTTTGTTTTCAAAACACCACCTCTTGCGCACGTCTGACAAACATCCGACATTATAATTGTAGCAGTTTGGACACGGCATAAAATTCTACTTCACTTCCCAAAAATGAAAAACAACCAAATATCGAGTGGTTGCGAGAACCACTATGGTCCAACTATTTATTTTAACTATATAAATCAACAGAAAGTGTTAAAAAGAGGAGTACAAAATACACAATTTTTAATTTTTCATATTCTTGTAAAATATTCGCCAATAAGTATTTCATAGTAAATGCAATCCCTTTATGGTTTCTGGGAAAAAAATACTGACGACTAATATAAACGAATGAATTTGGTGAGGTTTGGACCAAATTTTGATTTGATATTTCAACTAAGCTTACCAAACAAAAAAAAAATACCTGTAAGCGGCACAATACTTTTCCCATCGATCAGATTAACCGAATCGAGTCCCTACATCCTTAACTTTTCATATGAAAAACATTTACCGCCGAAAACATAACATCACCACGAATCATGCCGTGAATGCAAGCAAATTCCAAAAGAGTGAAAAATATTCCAGTGAAATCCCAACCCCACAAAATATTCTCCACACGACCCACCGTTTATTTTACAAACACCCACGCAGGATATACATAGCTTCGCATATATCCGAAACTATTTTCCAAATTAATTTGAGGAAAAAAATCTAAAAAAACACGTCCTACCCTTAAAAACCGCATCAAAGAGATACCCATCCGCACCACATTCGATGGTACGTATACCATGGCAACAATTAGGGATGAATATTCGGAAAATGGTTTTTTAAACATCCTTGCGATATGGAAAAATGCGTATACACCCTCATGTGACCCATAGTTACATAGAATTTGCATATTATGCCACCGATGCTGATGGGAGATGATTACACTGATGACGATGATAAGGGATGTATATTCATAACTATAAGATATATACGTCATTTTGGAACCTTTTTGGGAATCTAATTCACGTATACTTTCTAAAATCAACCATCCGCCTCTACCCATCTATGCGTACATCCAATTTCGATAATTTAAACGAATTTCCAGCACGACATTCCTTCACCCTCTTAGCTGGCAGAGACGAGAGACCCCATTCCTTGTCACATTCACTCCCGTTACGATATGAAAATGAAGACAAAAATTGGAAGACCGAAACACATACGAGCGTGGCTTTTGCCAGGGAGGTGATGTAAGATGAAATTTGCTTTCCATACAAATTAGAACGTATTCCAGATGCTTTATGAATTTATATTGCACCCAAACTTATGTAAGGTGCAAGGAACCCTAATCGTCAAGTACATAGTTTATCCCTTATCAAGTGAAGCTCGACAACAACTTGTCACGACCAACACGTGACAGCGAATACACCACATCCAACGATGACGACGAAACATACAACAACAACAAAAGGAAAAACCTTCTCTTGGAATGTAATTCCAAATAATGCGAGTAAGGTTGCTACGTTACAAACGCTCTCTCTATATGCTACTTGGCGGTTTGTCCTATTCATTTGAATAAATTAAATAATTAAATTTCTTCCACTCATGGCAGTGGGTGCTCGTATCTGCGACTCCTTGTCTGTGTAGTGACGGCTGCAAATTTGCCTTATTAAGTAACTTTTAAGGATTCCATAATTGTGCCTTTTTCGAGCTTTGTCTCATTAAATGATTTTTGTATCCTCTGTTGAGGTATTACTTTCTGTTTCTGGGCTTATGCTGTCCTCGTGAACAGCTGAGAGGAACTCAGGAATTCAATGGCTTTTCACCCCGACAAAGACGGAACGGAGCCAGTAAGGACATTCTAATTAATTGAATAAATGAATAAAAGTTAATTGAAAATGGAGAAAATTTTGTTTGGCAACAACTTAAATTAAGAAATACTATACACCAGAGAGGGGCAGTCAGCAATAAGGACAGGAAAATTATTAATTGGAAATTGTGAAAACAATGAACGAGCAGTGGAATCACTTAAGAGGAAAGAATGAATAAGCGAGTGGATACTACATCCCCCCGATGTAGTATCCTACCAAGATGTTGAAGTATAAACATAGGTTTCAAATAAGAAGGAAATGAATTAAGTTTCTTCGGTGAGTAGTGTGAGACAATAGGTTGTTGGCGTTCCTGAAAGTTGGGGGATTTATCTTATCCGAAGTATTAGGGATAATCTGCACAGACGATTATAGTGTTTGAATTGTGAATATGGATTCGATCAGTTATTCAGTTTGAGGAGGTATAGCATGAGTTTAATCTTTGTAACCATCTTCTGAGACTGATTTTGACTTACTTTTGTATTTCAGAATTCCAAAAAATGAAAAATAGAAAAGGAAACAAATATCAACACATTTTTAAATTTTTCAAATAAGCTCTAGTTACATATCTTACAGTTGCAATAAAAATTTTGTCTGTATTGTAATAAATAGTTGTCTGTAATTTGTGGAAATGTTTTTTCCGTCGCCTTATTTGGTCATAAGCGTTTGAATAAAACTAGATTAGTTCATTGCTTTTTCCCGACGTGTCGGCAGGGATTGCTGCCTTCTTCAGGGTTTAATAATTTAAGAAATACAACTGCTTTAACAAACAAAAATAATAGGAAATTGTGCACAACGATTAAGGGCCGTTTGCTGATACGACTCATAGCGAACTAAGTTCCACATAAACTCTTATGTGACAGTTTATGACCTGAAAAAAGTAGCCCATAAGTATTTAAGTAGAACTTAAATCGTTAAGAGTCGTATGAGCAAACGGCCCTAAGACAAAAAGAAAAAGAAAGAAGAAATAAACAAAATGAACGCACTTTAAGTGTAACACTTCGGTTGAAGTTTAGTCTATTTTTTGTCGTAAAAAAAAGAAAAATTTTGCAAAGAATGCGGTTTATAATTTTAACTTAATTTTTTTTTCAAAAGCCACGCCAACTGAAGTGGAGTTTATAAGGAAAAACTAGAACTTCCACAAATAGATTTGCTTTTTACCTTTCTGCTGAAAATTCCCTCAGTTAAATTTATACAATATGGTTCCACAGAGAGTAAGCAACCTGCAACCTGATCAAGGTTAATTCGCAGCTTCGTGAATTTGACAGACAAACTGAGTTCAGTTCTCGTTTTTGTCTCCTTAGTTCAATAGGCGTTGTTTCAATGCGACGGTGCAGTACCATAAATAACTGACTAAACAGTGCACCCAAAGCAACATCATGCTGCAGGCATTGAAGGTGACATACTCGTTAGATTCCCGTACCTAACACTGAAAGATGGAAAGTTAGCAAGGGCGGTACTTTGTGATAGGCGGTAAATAGCATGCCCAACCCAATGCCCAACTATATGCTTACAAAAAGTGTGTGATGTTTTAGGTATGGTTCTCTGAAGTGGCATCACTTTTTCCTGCGACAGCCAATTTGCCAATTGACAAATCATTTGTGTTCAATTTAGGTAACCCTTTCTTAAAATTAATTTAACTTCAACCACCATGTTCTTAAACTAAGGATCGCAACGTCTATATGCCCGAAATCACCATCGACAGAGCCTACTTAAAAGGAATACTGCACAATTACACTTTAAGCTACACCAGCTTTTTCCCTCTTTGAATATGTGAACGACTTATCCTAACCTTGTGACCCTCCCCTGATATATGCCATCTGCCCATATCATCAACAAGCAATTTACGAGCACTATTCTTTTTCAATTAAAAAATGAAAACTTTTATCAACAGTCTTGCACATTTTACTTAATGCTACTTAAAACACACAAAACTTTCTTAATTTTGAAAATTTGAAATATCGTCCGTAATATTTCATCTTCCTGCATCCAGCACGTTCGAAGGTAGGCATTCGGGATATACACAGATTCGACTGCCAGGAAACTTTCTCATTTCCAGCCATTTGTCATTGTAAAGTTTTTGTTTGTTTGCTTTGCATTCAACTAGCTTGTGCACATCACAGAGCATTAGAATGAGAAAAATCCAATAAAAAATTCAAACGTAGCTGCTTTTTGTCTGTGCTCAAATGGGGATATACATACAACATACATATATCTAGAACTCTGGTGGGGCTTTGTAGGTGGTAGGTAGTCTCTATTTTTATGTTCGCATCTGTGTGACAGAACCTACTTTGAGTTCTCGTTACCATTTGTTCGTTGTCGTCGTCATCCTTCTCATCATCATCGTCGTCGTCATCGTCATCCTTAAAAAAAGGCTCGGAGGTTCTTTCTCTTAGGCAAACATTTGCCAATGAATGACAACCATGGTTGTCATCTTGTGCAGCACAAAAGAGAAGAGAGAAACACGTTTTCCCAGGATATAAAAAAGGGATCATAAAATTGACTAATGCTCCATTGATCTTGTTGAATAGAGCTTAAGTCTAACTGAGCCTTATACACCGCTTGCTTTCAGATGAATATAATTTCTCTTTTATTGGGACCAAAAAAAAAGGATGTAGATAAATGTGTGTGAGGAACAAGGAGTGTACAAGTAATTTTATCGCGCTATTTGGCGAGGCACTTTTTTCCGGTCGCATAAGGAAAGTAGACACGCGGAATTAGACAAAAGTCACAGCGACAAGAAAACGAATTTGCTGAAGGATGTGTGGATGTGGCTTGTGTCGGAGTGGGTATGGGTGGTTTTGCCCAGTACTCCGGATATTTTATGCGACCATTTTATGGCGCAGAATTCATTTGACAGTTGAAATAGACTTTACGATTATGGATTCTGTTCAGTGGCTTGTCGCCCTAGAATAAGGTAGCCACGCAAGAAATAATTAGAAAAGAAAAACACGGGATAACAGGACATTAAAGTTATAAGGAAGCGGATCATCAGAATCAACAGTGTGTGCTACGTTTATTTCGTCTAAATTTGTATCTACACAAATTACATCTTAAGGTTTTTTCTACTGGCTAAAGAAGAAGCACATAGTCTTAATAGCAGGACCGTTGGTAGTTTGGTCAAAGGAATAATGATTGATTTTCTTATTTATCAAAAGCGCTGGGTATATTATCTTTTCGTAAAATACGTATAATCGTCCAAAATGGACGCTCGGTGTGGATCGATTGTTCACTTTTTTCAGAAGAATGCCGAAAACCACCTTTACTCAGAATTCCAAATGGAAATTCTGACTTTACCTTAAAGGCGTGTGGTTCCATACAAAATGTAAGGCTGTGTTCATTACATTATTACTGACTCTATGAAAAAATAATTTATTAAGTTAACATGCAAACTT
Source organism: Cheilosia impressa (assembly GCA_948293265.1). Classification (NCBI taxonomy): domain Eukaryota; kingdom Metazoa; phylum Arthropoda; class Insecta; order Diptera; family Syrphidae; genus Cheilosia; species Cheilosia impressa. The sequence continues at coordinate 41,199,915 of OX411882.1, read as the reverse complement.
CCGAAGCTAACTTATTTAACTAAACAAAAACCTCTTCACCTTCACAATGTCCACATTCCCTTTAAAATTCTTTTACCAGCAACAAAAACTATCGGTTAAAAGGTCAATAGTTCATGTAAAGATTTGTAAATATGTTGCTGATCTAACTCGGGTAACAATATTCGCAATTTTTGTATAAACTATATGCGAACAAAAAAAATCGATGCCGTTAATAAATGAAGTGAAATGATATCCTCCACCCTTTCGTTGCCCTCTCTCTCTTGCTTACGAATGGCGGTATATCCAAGTATTTATGCGTGTGCTGTTGTTGCGTTGAATCAATCTCATTTGAATCGTCTGATTAGGTAGTTTTTGCGACCAAAACAGAAAAATAAACTTATTTGACAGATGACAGTTGCTAGCACAATATTCGCACGCACAAATCAGCATCTTACACATACTCGTAAGCGTAACTATGTCGGTAGAGTTAATTATAATTATTGTACGAGCACTTCACACATCGACGGCTTTGTAGGGTGCAAACTGCAAAGCAGATTCGAGTTTCTAATAAATACTTTATATCCCACGTTGCTTTTACTTAGGTACCGCATGTGTAGCGTGCATGTGTAGTACAGATATAACCATAACCACTTGGTTTCGCGTCTACCCCTGCGCCCTGCTTATCTGCTTTCATTCGTCGATTCTGCTTTGGGTTATCGATTTTTTTTGTCCAGTCTGTCGGTGTTGATTTATAATTTTCATTTATTTTTACAGGTGGTACAGGTAATACACACACAAGCACATCGGTGGGACTGTAATTGAGATGTTTAGTTACAAATTGAAGTGTTGCAAGGTATGGATGTGTTTTTGTTTCAATTTTGCTTTTTATTTATATAAAGTGTATTATACCGGGTTTGGAGTACTTTGCTTAGTGACAACTGGAAGAAGAGTAACTGATATTATGCAAAAGAATGGGTGTGTGTAGAGCTTGATTTTTGGTTCAAATGGATTCATCGGAACTTGGAATTGAAATTCCTATAATTTTTTAGAATTGGTATTTTGGCATATGTATTGAAAAAAATAACAAAAGACTTCAAAAAGAGCACCAACCATAGATATTTTTAGGCAATCAGACTTTAAAATACAATTTGAGAAACCAAAGTCAGTTTGACATACATAAGACAGACATAGAAAATTTAACAAACTTTTTGAAAAAAAAAATTTTGATTCAGAGCTGTGCTACTATGTATCCACGGAGTAGTTTTTGTTCCATTTAATTTCCATAATTTTTCCTTTCATATAAAAATTGTTCAAAAATAAATAAGAAAATTTACAAGTTGGAACTGGAGATAGCCATGTTTGGAATTCAGGTATCCTAAAACCTTTTTTCTTACTTTATCACGAATATTCAAAGCTAAAGTTATTAAACTTCGCGTTAAAAAATAATACATGACAGATCTGTTAACTGACCTTTTTTATTTGTCAGCTGATAAACTAGTCACGGTAATCTTCCGCCATTGACACGTCTCAAATCTGAAACTGAATTCCGGTAATGAAATTCTTGGTCTCGTGCAAAAACCGACCAAAAACCGAAAATTTTCAAATCTCATTTCGCATTCGTCTTTCTCTAACAAACGTACGTATTTTTTTTTGCTTGCTTGCGCTCTTTTGCTTTTTACGAAACGAAAATCCCTTTTATCTTTGGAGTTACATGAAGAAAAACGTTCGTGCCAACGAAAACTATAAGCTTAGAGCAGTTTTTCTGATCTTTTTTAAGTCATGGTCATGGTCATGATCAACTGATGGCTTCTCTGAACAAAAATGAAGACATATTTTAAAAGTCTTGTGCTGTTTTTAGAACAAGTAATTCAAATTCAATTTTTGAAAATTGCAGGTTTTTTGATACATCATGAGAATTTAGTTTGCTCGTTGGTATTCATTTGACGATTAATTATACAATTTAATAAAGAAGTGTTGTTCATCCGTATGACAGTACATTTTAACCTCATTTTATAATGTTGAAAAGTCAGCGTTGAATAAAAGAGACTAAAAGTGTATTACGAAAGGGGTAGCAATTGTTTGCAAACCAACCACAAATTTTCAAACGAATTTATTTTCAAATATGAAAAATTTGATTTGAATACATAAATGTTAATAGTCTTCAAAAATGTAATTGTTTTATAATTTAAAAAAGTTTTTATTCCAAGCTTAAAAAAAAAAATCCCGCAACGGATTTATGCTGTAAGTAATATTTCAGACAAAACTATTTCAATTGTTTCAAGAAAGCAAAAATTTCGCAAAAAATTCAAACTGTGCCTTAACATTTATAAAATATCTACCAGTTACGATATATAACATTTTATCATAGATTTGTATAAATAAATTAATTCTCAACTAGGATTCGAATTCAGCTGACGTATTCCAATCTGACTTCGAATAGACACCCCCCGTCTGTAGGTATAGGTAAGATATTGAATACGAAATCAATATTCTCTCTGACAATTCGTATCCCTGTCCCGACGATAAATCAAAGGATCTTCTTCAATTTATTTCCACTGCATTCCGTATAAATTTGCAAACTTATCCATCGAACATAATAAAACACAGTGTACATATCCACTCATACAATAACTTTTGTTACCCAACAAGCGCTTTACTCAGATCTTCGCATTGCCATTGCAATTTCATTTTCAAAAAAAAATGATAATAAAAGGAGAAATGACAACAAAACTGCTGACATTGCATTTCTTTTCGAATATCTGTGAATCAGATAAGTACTGCTGGCTGCTGGGTATAATACTATAAATAACAGCCCAAGCAGATGAGGGTTGCTTCCCAACAGGGGATGCTACACGACCTCACCTCGAATGCCGTCCATTGTTTCCAACTAAAGGCAAATCTCCCAGATACACTTATCGAATTGTAATAAAAATAAATAAATAGATAAAATTATTCCCCTGCAGAATCTGGGTCTATTTTACACACATACTTGCTGTCCCTATGGGTAATAAAATAAGTATATTTCATAGATAATCCTGGTCCTGTGTGACTTTGCACCATGGGTGACTGTTTTAATGATGCTAACAAACAATACTCATACAATGCGGACAAACGAGTACGCATACTTTGTGGTTGGTATACGAATCATATTTATATACAAATTTGTCTGAATATATAAATAGGTATATATTTTTTATGACGGTATATTGACGGTATATGCAAACAGTTCTTTCTTCTTTTTTTGTATCATGTGGGCAAAAATTAATAAATATACCCAAAGTCCCCTGTCAATAAACTGTAATCATCGAGACAGGTTGGTTAATTAGTTGAAATGGAAAACAAATTTGTTCGTCAGTTGACCACAAGGGAAGCGTAAATAGCATTGTTTATTATTAAATATTTTAATAAATTCTATACAAATTAGTCTGAATGTAGTTTGACTTTTATTTGAGAAAGTCGCTGACGTTTGGTATTCCTTTTGGGGTCATCACCTTTCAGCCACAGACAGTCCATCCATGGGCTGGGCATTTATCAATGATTGAGACAGCTGAACTACAGGACAAATCAAAACCATACATGCAAGGGAGATGGAAAAAAAATGCTGCAAATCACGTAAAACGCAGCAGCAGGACGAAAAATTAAAAAAAAAAAAAAGTCCTGCCATACACCGCTCAGCAGAACCACACAAAGATTTTTTTTAAGATCAGGGGATGTTTGGTTTTGAAGACTGTTTCCATATGATGAAGTTTTCGATAATAAATTGGTTATCTACCCATTTATTTATGTATTTCGTTAAACTGGACATTGCTACTTTTGTTAAAATTAAAAACGTTTACTTAGCTATACAAATTTTTACCAAAGTTAATGCACCAATTTATCTTCGTTGCTTCCATCTTCTAGTACAGATATTAAAATGCACACGCGTTCGTTCTTTCCTGATAGTGCGCTGCGACAGCCCGCGTGAGCAGACGCTCGATCACACGTATTGATAAAATTTAGGGCAAATGTTTAAATCATAATGACGTCGGCATGTCAAAGTTTGACGTGAAAAGTGGCATGTGAAATCGTAGCTGTACTTGAATTTGGGCATATCTATCGTCACTTCCTATTAATGTAAGACAATCGTTACCTGTATGTATCTCAATAAAACCAAAAAACAAATCACTCTCATTCTTATCTCTAGTTAAAGATAGATCCAGGATCATGATCTTGTATTATAGCTTCCTGTTACGCCCTGCAGAGCGATCGGCAGATAACCAGTTTGCTTGTTTTGTTTCTCTTAAACAAAGACCGCGTTTCCCGTCAAATTAAAACAAAAGAGATTCACTTTTAACATTGGAATGCGACAGAAAAACAATTCTAGTTACGTCGCAGACCGCAGTCAGTGGCTGACGTATCCGATACCTATAAAATTAAAAAAAATATACAGCACATCCTAAACCGGATTTTTAAGGTTAACAAAGTTGGGTTGCGCTACTCGCGGGAAGGTAGTCAGTCCCGAAAAAAATCAGGATTTTTGTTCTCATGGATTTGCCTTCACCCCGGGGAATTGGTGCATTTTTGTTGATTGTTTTTCTTTGCATACCCACCAGCCACCACCGCCAATGACACGGATTGCTGCTGATTCTTTTTGCTTTTTTTCTACTTGCGATTAAATGCGTAACCGGTTCAAGGTAAAATCGATATAGTCGTCTCGCACGCAACCAAGCGGAATTGCATGTCTCCTTTATTTACTTCTTGTTTGGATGTATGCCTATTTACTTTATTTCAACCGCGAACTGTAGTATGGATGGAATAGACCAGACAGGGACTGGTGATGGTGACGATGCGCTCCATTTACAATGCCAACGGACAGGGAGTGGATCTTTATAACTCTCCAACGCCGCCACCACATCTTATCGGTGACCAGACAACAGAACAGAACACAGGGTACCCACCACAACCACGAGTTGGAAATGAAAATACAAAAAAGCCAGTCGAGCGTGCAATGAAATTGCAATCTGAAGACGCACATTTCTTTGGAAGTACTACGTACTCGTACGCTGAATGTGTGGTTTTCTTTACTCGCGCTATTTCTGTTTTATTGTTGTGTTGCCGGTCAAGTGGCTTAGTTTTTCTTCTTGACGACTTCGATAATAGGTAGGTACCTATGTGCAAGTAAAACTAAGTGTACCTACGCTGTACACGTCGTTTCTAGTCGCTTGGCGCCAAACTCCATAATAAAACCAGTATTTCTCTTGTAATTTGGTCTCAAGTGATTTGGACCGAAACCTACCTGCCCACCTATGTAGGTTACTTAAATTTTCGTAAGCTGCAAACGAAATCTTTTTGGATGACAAATTTTTATGTTATTTTATACCGAAATGAATGAATGACTAAATGAGTTCATAGGTACCTATATACCTATATTTAGTAATTATACTACATATGACCTCAAGTTTAAATGTCACGGGGGCTTTAGTAAAGGTCAAGATGAAAGCAAGGTCAGGGGTGAGACTGAACAAACTAACTGGTAAATAGGGAGAATTGAAGGTTATGAGTGCGACAGATGACAGCAGGAGCAGGTGCACCCGTAGATGGAAATTAATATTAAAAAGAATTGCTGTGCTTTTTCTTACCTACTTTTAAAAGGTCATAGCTCACGTACTATGTGTGAGCCTCGACTTTGGGACGCTGGATAGGGCACCCAATTGGTGAGACTGGGTTTTCATAGAGTACTTAAATAGAGTAGCTACATATTTTCCATTGTAAACTAAACTAAAGCCCTAGCTAGGTATCTGTCTGAACGGAAAATTCTCCACAGCGCATACTCTGTCAGAACCTCAAATCACATTCGAGGTGTATCCGTTTTCGCAAAAAAAAAATAATTCAAATGTAATGAACACTGATTTCACGTCCTCGTACCTATTGTCTGGTGCTTGATTTTGCACTGCAAACACAAACTGAAAACACAAACTGAAGCAATAAACACACAAAATGCGTTGCTATATTGTTTTTTCTTTTTATTGTTTACATTCAATGCAAATCGTAAATAAATTCCCCGACTGATTGTTATCGAAGGACGTCGTCAACAATTCTTATTAAGCTGTCAAAAATGTCACTCAAAAACAAGATTGATCGCACTGCAACGCAAAACAATGGGAAGAATTTTTTGAACAGCTGTTCGGCAGAATAGGTACCTCGCAGCAAAAACGCTTCGAATCGTTTGAAATCGAAGAAGTTTCCATTCCGACGAAAGCCTCGCTACGCCCAATTGTCTGTACATGCAAAAAGAACCAAACAATATCTTTAACATGTGAAAATTAGACCCGCTCTATGCAGAGTCTAACAAATTACTACTAAATACTTATGACACTTTCAGCACGAAAAACTGTTTATCATTTTCAAAGGTATATTCAATCTATAAGAACAAATATAACTTAGATATTTTACGATAAATTTTGATGCTAATTGGCAAAAAATAGTTTTTTTGAAATCGAAAAGTTCAATACTGTGAATTAAATGCATTTCAGACCATTTATTGCTTTTTATCCGTAAAATCCTTTTAAAAATATTTGTAGATTGGCAATACTTAACATATTTCACCTTAACCTATATTTAAGGTCACAATAGACACAAAAATTGCATACCGCACATGCCACGATATGTACGAATAAATGGTGTTTTGTACGCGGGTTGAACGGTCTTACAGGCAATGGCAACATTTTTTAACCTAAAAAGCATTAGAAGTAAATTTTAAAAATAATTGTTTCAAATAAAAACCAAATCTTAAATTTTATATCAGACGTCAGTTAACAATTTGACATTTCGCTTGGGGGCGCAATTTATGAAGCAACGGTCACTTGTCAAGTCGGTTTCAGTTTCATATAAATTTGATTTCTATGTATAGGTATAGGTTTTTCCCTCTTCAAAGACGGGAAGACAGCAACCTAAACCAACCAACCAATAATGACAAATTAGTTCAAAAGAAAATGCCAGCTGTGTCTGATAGTTTTTTTGCGCAACTGTTCGCGGTCTTTGCCTTGTTTGTCGATTTATAAAAGTTCTGATCAAATTGTTGTTTATTTTGCAACATATTGTGAGACGCTCCGCTGCACACACACCGCCTTTCAATGTTTAAAACACGTGTTACGACATAACTTAACATCTCGTTCGAATTAGTAAAAGATATTAATGCCGTGTTGTCGTCTGGAAATTATTATCTATCATTTGCAAAGTACAAAAACTGCCGGCAACCGTCAACCTTTCGATTTTCTTTTACTTTTTCCATTACTTTACCTAGAGTTGGGGTAGAGGGGGCCAGGCGCACCCAATTTATATAGTGTGCTTGTTTGGTTTGAAAGTGGTTTGTTCTCTGTTTATTTATCGCTTATCTGACTCGCACACATAAATTAAAGTTGTGTTGAGTTTAAGTGTATTAGTTTGCCGGTCATGCCATAAACAGACAAAAAGAAGAGAGAGATATTATTTACTGCCACATCATGTATAATATATATATACATAAATGGGGTGCACAGGCACACACCTGCTAAATGATTTTGATGTATTTTCAACTGATTATAAGGTTTTTCTTACTTCTTTTCACTTCTTACCGTCATCAGGTTTTATATCCACGTTTTGCAATATTTCTTTTTTTCTTCTATGAATTGTGTCAGTGATCTCTTCTTGGGGTGTAAGCGAAGAGATACGAGTAGTATAAAATAAGAAGTTAAATATGAGCGGAAATTATAGCTATTTTTTTATGTTTGCCTGGCAATTAGTTTTATGTGTGTTGGAAGAAAGGTGTTTAGAACTAGAACTGCATGGAAACGATTTTTGCTACCATGACATTTTGACATCGACATTTGCGTTTAATGCATTCTTGACATCCATTCAGTGACATACCACAATGTATGAATTTTTGTTTTATAATAAGTAATTGGGTATAGATAAATGTTGGAGTACCTACCTACATATCCTGATAAGATAAGCGGGCATTTACCGAGCAAACATAAATGATAGATACTAAGTAAAAAAAACACTCTTAACACTAAAAATATATAAACGTCGGTTTGGCCCATAACACAAAGCAACTCTGCAGCGATTATTGTATGCTGAAACCTGCGCAAAAACTGTAGCTAAAGGTGCGATTAGACTCGATGCGAATTATATATCTACATATAAGTGACCATCACATGTAAATAACCAATTACTAGGTATAGGTATGTCAAATAATTTAAAAATCAACGCCTTTAATCACGGGTTGTAGACTATATTGCCAAAATGCAAACTGGCCAACCAGGTATCTTGCTTGTCAAATGTATATTGTCAAAAGTGCATGTGACAAAGTAAAAAGTAGAATCACCATATACTCATAATCGCAAATACCTACAAACTAATATTCGCAAGAGATACCTTCAACGATCCTCAAACGAACAAAACTGAATAAAAAAACAACCGCACCGCATAAAGAGGGTTAGAATATCATATAAGGGCTTTACTAAAGTTCAATATATTATGTTTGGTCATTCATCCGTCATTGTCCAATTACATCCTTTGTCGCTGAGATAAAATTTCAAATCGGTGTGATCAAATATGGGATATTAAAATATTTGAACTCATTTTGGCAGCGAGAACTGTCAGTAACGGTGACAATTTACATGCAGACCCCTTGCAACCTCCCAGGGTGGGAGTAGGTTCGATATTGGGTAACGCAATGAAATTCACACCACCAGCAGAACTTTTCTTTCGGTTTTTTCGATCTTATAAAATATAAGCGTTGAGCCTTACTTATTAATTAGAATCGAAGTAAAAGATTTGACACATAATATTGACCAACAAAGGATTTGACCCTATGTAAGTATTAAACTTGTGGCTACATAAAAAAATCAAAATTTTGATTAATGTGGCGTGAACGAAGAACATTGGTGGATAGCTGTTCAGCAACTTGAAAATGTGCAATGTTTGACGGCCAGAAGTTAAGTTTAACTTTCGAGTTTAAGTTTTTTTTGCTTGTCAATATTTATTGCGTAGGTACTTCCATAAAGTCGGGAGTCCCAGTCACTTGGTAAAATGAAGTTGACAGTTAAGAAAGTGCGACTTGTGATGATTTTTTTTGTTTTCTTAAAATATGCAAAAGCAACCCCTTTAACATAATTCTTTTAGTCGGTATAAAGGATATCTTTACATATATTTGTATACGTAAAAATTATTAGATGAACGATTTTCAGTAAGAGTTTGATATGGAGATAGGTAACTCAACATCAAAGTGTCAAAACCCTCACATGCCACCACACGGTGAAATCATGGAAATAAAATTGTAGCGAAAATAAAACTTACCAAATGTAAAACAGTATTCACCACTTCTCGATTAGTAACCTGTCCCACTTCGATCAATCCAATGAGGACGGCAAATTTTAAATTATCCGCTGTTGTCATCCTGACAATCTCATCCGGCCGCTTAATCTCACTAAACGGCGGACGTGTTAGGTCCGCCATTTTTAACACAATTTAACTTTACCCGTTCAGCTCAATAATACGATTCGATTAACAATTATTATTATAATTATGCAATAATGACAAGTATAGAACTAGCAAAGATAGGCGTAGACAGAGAGAGATAGTGGGTGTGAAAGAGTGACACAATCCGAGCGGAAGGACAATAGGGTTAAGTTGTTGTTATTGTTTTCTTTTCTCACCCCTCTCTTCTGTCCTTTTGTTTTATTATTTTATTTTATTTTATTTTAGCACACACACACAGCATGAACGATAATGACTAATCATATGGGTTTCCGTTTAAGGGTGCGAAGAACGGTAGGTAGCTGACTACCGCTATACCGTTGCAGTTACCCCAAGAGAGGGTTGCCAGCCTCAAAACTACTTGACTTTAAGTTTTTACAATGCACTTTTTATTTACACACAATTAAATACACATCTATTTGGTTATTACAAATTTTGCCAACATTTTAATAATATTTTTTCTATTCACGAATAAAATGGAAAAATTAATTTCACTTGTTGTTATGCAAAAAAAAATCAAACGGATTAAGTGAAGAAAAATTATGCAGATTGACAGCAAGCAAATTTTGTTGTTATGAATGAAGGATTACACAAAGGGCAGTACACTCGATTTTCTTCGTCTATTTTCATCCGTTTTCCCATTTTATTTCCCACACGCGAACCGAGGACAACCAAGGATGGGGTGGTGGCAGGCAGAAGTAGAAGCAATGAAAAGGGGAAGAAACACGTAGAAAACGCGCAAGGGGGAAAACCTATATGTACCTATCACAGTGGTAGTGGTAAGGATACATACATTGATGATTGGTGATAATAGGAGGAAATTTACAAGGGGTGGCCGCATGGGAAAGCACCAAATAGAAAAACATCAAAAAATGACATGGAAAATCCTGTGGAGTTTTCTTATTAGAAATTATTGTATATTTTATTCTGTTTTGATGTCAAATTCACTTGCACTCATTTGCCATTTTTGCACACAGGAATATTTATATTTCTTGACACGGAATTACGAACGGTTTGAAGGATGAGTAAATTCGAACCGACGATCACCATTGACAGACGACGACGAAATTATATTCATATGTATCACACGTCAGAGCACGTAGAAAGTAGATTGATTCAAAATAATTTATAAGAATGAAAAACGACTACGAAAATTCATTAATATCGAAAAATCGAAAATTCGAAAACTTCAAAGTATCCCCCGCTTGATAACATCTATTTGACGTTTCAGTTCGAAATCCAAAAAAAAAAAAATAAAACTTGCCAAACATCAAGTTTTACACACAGGTATTCATAATTTTGTTGGTAACTTTTTATTCTTTTAAACAAAATGCACTCAACAAACAAAACGTTGAACTTATTACAAACGAACACAAGTAGTATCAAACGTGCAGACGAAATCACTTCTCGCGTTTCTTTTTTGTGATAAATCGATTGGAGACAAAAGTGTAAATCGCAGAAAAACGATATTCACTATATGTAACACTTTGTTATGTTTGCCATTTGCCGTGTTAATTTTTCCATCGAAATAACTGTTTGAGGAAATGATGTTATTACTTAATGGATTTTGTTGATTTTCTCTTTCGATTTCTGTTTTCAGATGAGAAAAAGAAAATTATATTTTTGACACGCAGGAGAAAAACACGGACGATCACGTACAGCCATCGACCATTTTGGTTTTTATCTTGCTGCCTACTGTATGGCGTGTTGGTGGTTACCCTGTCATGAAGTCAACGAAATTCACTGTGACTGTATGGTGAAGATGGCGGTGGGGTTGGTGTGGTGGATGACACATGCTCTCTCAAATGCGGTGTTTTTTCCCGTGCAATGGAATGGCTGGTCTCTCGATTGGAAAGGTGTTTGAGTGGAATATTTATTTGACGGTTCCTTTCACTCAGTTTAGTTGAGAGTTTTTATTTTTGTAGACCTGTGCCATTGCTGGCAACTGTTTGGCATGAAATTACATTGGACAGGTGTCAACTAGACAGTATGGGAATGGGACTAGTTTGAATTGGTGTGAAAGAGTAACACTGAGGAGTGTGGTGGATTCGGCGTGCTCATTTAACTGAAAACAATGGATAATGGCATACTTGGTGTGGTGCTTTTATATATTGCATGGTTGGTACTTGGATGGTTAGTTGGTTTCTTTTGAGCTTGTACTAAGTACAAGTGGCAAGTCTTGTCAAAATGTGGGGAATTTTCATATAGCATTTAAACATTTATCTCTGTGGGCCTTGTTAGTGATGATTCAAACCATGCACGCGTGGGGTGGGGTGTCTTATAATTCGTTTTGAAGAATTAAAGTCGTGTGCAGTGTTTGTAGTTATAAAATCAAATTGCAAATAAGTAATAACAGACGTAGCTTAACAAAATAATATGTAGCTTTCTCTTTATAGAACCAATAAGCGTTGTTTTTTATTTTACCCACATGATCTATGTATATCTGTAGATCATTGATCTGCACGATTAACAACAATAGTACGAAATCCAACTGTTGGTGTAAACCGTGGAAATCAATGATCTATTTAGATCATGTGGGCATAATAACAAAAGGCCTAATGTTTCCTCATATCTTGAATCCTGTGATTGGGCTGTAACAAAAACCCTTGACAATCAAATGTTTTAATAGAACAGAAACAGAATATATGCGCTAAACCGTTCCCCGATCTAAGCTAAAGAAGATATCACAAAATCGGCGTATGTGATTGTTAAGGTCTGTCCGGATGCTTTTTAGAAGCTTTATTGACAAAAAGTCTTTCAAAATAAATTAATAGAACAAGAACGAATTGAATTTAAATAAAAATGACGCGAATCTTAAGAGATAGTACTCCATTCCTGAAAGTGCGTCCTAAATGTATGCAATATTTGTTCTTACTTGAAGTTGGATTTCTTAATTTTGAAAACGTCAGAAATGACACCTTACGAACTTGTTTCGAAAGTAGGTGCTTTCAAATATTTTATTCAGCTAGTACCTAAATATTATATAGTTTTTAGTCTAGCACCCGGAGCAGGATCATTTTTTGACATTGTTCTCTAAGGCAATTAATTACGCACAGATCGGGATACGATTACTTGGTTTTCGAATAATCCCAGATTGGGCTGGACTAGATATATTAAGAAGTCAAAAACTATTTCGGTCGGTAACGCCACTTTTCCAACGCCAGCCAAACATATGAGCTATCAACTTAGAATCAACTCAGTCTCAAAAGTCTTGACTTAAAAAAAAAAAACTGTTAATGTGATTGATCCAGGCCAATCAAAACTGAGACACATCAAGTCAGCCGTCTGTCAAACTTACTAAACTCCATACTTGAACGTCCACAATTATTTATCGAAATTGACATAAATTTCTTATAATTAAATGGGCGAACAGTCTATAATTTTTATGTCACAAAATTTTTTCAGGAATGTGCTGAGCCAGTTTTCAGGGTTAGGATAATGTTGCTCAAGTAGCCCAAAACTGAAATAGTCTTAGGTAGTTTTAAACGAAATAAAAAAAGAAAACAAATTTTCTTGTCAAACATGCTTTATTTCGAAAAAAAATTCAATCGCCTTAGTCTGTTGAACACGGGACATATTCTAATAAATAAAACCATATATTGAATATAACCACAAGCATTTAGAAAAAAAAAGTATGGGTACTTACTATTTTCATTTGGCAAACATGCATTGATTGACCTCATGTGACACTTGCTTGAAAACATCCTGGTCACTCCGTTGCGTATACCACAATATCCGATTATTGATTGAGGACAAAATATTTTAAGACATCCGTCTCTTGGTATTTTATCGTCTGACTGCGCACTGGTTAGGTAAATCCCTAGTATGGCTAGTGCGACGGCTAAATAGATTAGTTTCATTGTCAAATATGATTTGAAATGCAACTTGATCAGTGGCGCCTATATATAGTGGACAATGAGATTATCTTAACTAACTATTATCAACTAAGCTAATAAATTCATTATTATTTGTACAAGTGCCTTAGTGTGGTGTTTGAATAGCTGCTTGAAATGTACCTAGCCTTAACCGTAGCTAGTGTTTTCTTTGAACTTTAATATATTATATAATCGTTTTTTTTTTATAGGTACCTACGTAGTAAGTTTCATGGTTTTCTGTCAAAATTTCGATTTCCAAATATTTAATAACAATTTGCAATTCCAATTAGAAATCAACAAAATGCCTCCAATATTATGCGCAATATTATTTTCAGTGTATGCCAAGTGTCAAATATTAAATGTGGGAAGCTCGACAATAGTTGCTGTTGGGTTTTAAAATCAAGGGAAATTACCTTTACCAATTATTGTAAGTGTCAGATTGAGCATGGACATAATTAATTCAGTGGTTACTGGAAACTTTGGAAACTTTGGAAATTACATGTTGGAAACTTTAAGTTGGACTGTTGTATTGGTGTTAGGTCATTGCGACCTGCATGATGGGGTTTTATTTTCTAGGTTAAACAAATTAAAAATAAATAAAAATACAAAAATTAAAGAAATAACTGGTGTTGATATATTTTAATTAAGTTATAGTGTCCAACTCTACATAGATATCAATGTGTACGCCATGTTGGGATGTTGGATAACTAATATAGAGGTATGGTTATGAGGGATGATACAAGATAAATCAGGCTAGAACCAGACACGGGTTACCTTTTTAATAGTTCTGGTTGTACAAAAATAGTTTTTGTTTTTGTCCCATTAGTTTGTAGTTTTCAAACTTATAGATCAATTATATGGTTTATTACATTTACCTATGAATAGAATAACTTTTGGTGTAATACAGACACATGTTCTGGCTTCTGGGTTAGACCACAGTTTAAAACATACAACTGCGATAGGTGTGAATAAATCACGGATTTTACATACAAAATAAAAGAAAATCTCTTGCGTATCGAGACATTTCTGCTTTAAATTTAGGAAATAGAGCAATATACCAAATTAAATGCGACATGGTAGATGTTTTGACAGCCAGATCAAAACCCACAAGTAAGAAGCAACCTCGGTGCTCCTACTACAATAAATTGTCACCATGGGGATTCCTTTAAGCAACATTAAAAATTAATCTCTACCGCAGTGCATAAAACGTGACAATCGCTAAAAAGTAACAGTAACAGTAAACATTTACCTGTAGAGCTGTGCCAGCAATATAGAAATTGCTTAATATATAATCTCAATAAGACAATCACAACAATCAATAAACACATAGGTATGTGTCGTATAAGTGGCTTCATAAATACATTGCCATTTAATTGTACACACGCCAAATCTGCAAGGCTGTAGGGGTAGGCTTCCTTGAAGGGTTTTGTTTGTTTTAAGTTGTGAATTTTTGAAATTAACAAAATGCAATAATATGCGAAATTAATTTTTCAGCGTATGCCAAGTGTCAAATATTTAATGTGGGAAGTTCGACAATAGTAACTGTTGGGTTTTAAAATCGAGGGCAATTATTGTTACTGTTAGATTGAGCGTGGACATAATTAATTCAGTAGCTACGGGAAATGCACCAATAAAACCAATCTTTTGCACATATCCTTTTTTTTTGTTATTTGTTTGAAGTTGTGAATTCATTTACCTTGTACTTTTGCAGAGGTGGCATTCAGTCCTGTGATGTCGAGTAGGGCAGTCGTGAATTTAAGACCTTTTAATATTGGCATATTATACAATTTCGTTGTTAAATTTATTTTTTTAAGTTTTAAAAGAATTTTATTCTGAGCGGCACTTTTTTTTTGTCTTTAAAGGAAAAAATCGCTGTTTCAAAACACGGGTAAAATTGCAGACGAGTCGAAATTAAAATTAAAAATTTAAATATTGATCATCCTGCAAGCTTAAAAAAATATAATCAAATAATTACTTTGACTACCTACCTATTTGTTGGTCGTTAATCGCAAAGACAGTTCGTTTTGGAAAATAAATTATGCAAACACATCCCGAGCCCGACACAACAACTGAAACTGAAACTGAAGCTAAAACTGAAACTGAAATAAAGGTAAAAATCAAAACCAATGATGCCACAAAGAACCTCT
Organism: Cheilosia impressa; assembly: GCA_948293265.1. Lineage (NCBI taxonomy): Eukaryota > Metazoa > Arthropoda > Insecta > Diptera > Syrphidae > Cheilosia > Cheilosia impressa. Next base: position 41,184,416 of record OX411882.1, on the reverse strand, counting down.
TCATCTGGTTTCGCATTCTTGGTATTATAATGCCAAAGAAACACAAAGTCCTTTATGTCATTTATTCGATCTTTGTGCAAATCGGCATCCTTATTATCTATCCACTTTCGTTCCCCTTGAGCTATTTCTATGCGTATGAAGAATGGCAAATAAACGCATTCCTGACATCGGTGGAACTTGCCGTCAATACGTACGCGTGTGGAATCAAGTTCATCTGTATCGCTTTAATGCGTGAAAACCTGTTCAAAATTGAGGCGATTCTCGATAGGCTTGATGCGCGCATTAAATATCCGGAGGAGATACGTGAAGCCCAGAGGGCTATGCGATTGGGGAACAAAGTCCTACTGGGATTCTCTTTCGCTTACTATTTGTACTCAACGGTAACGGTTTTAGGTGCGTTGATTGTCGGAAGACCACCATATTCGTTGTACAATCCATTTATTAACTGGACCGAATCCAAGCAAAATTACTACATTACCGTCTTTTTGGAGGCCTTAGGGACATGTGCTATATGCTTCCAAGAGGTGTCCAATGATGCGTATGCAGTCATCTATGTCGGATTATCGCGCTCGCATTTGAAACTTCTCATTATGAGAGTGCTGAGGATCGGATCGGATTCCAGCTTAACACAGGAGCAAAATCGGCAGGAGTTGGTTAATTGTATTCATGACCATAAGAATATAATTGAGTGTGTATTTTTGCTTTATTTTCAAGCATAATTAATTAAGTTTTTTTCCTTGAGGTTGCTCGACGCTGTGGCACCTGTCATATCGCCAACCGTTTTCGTGCAATTCATAGCGACAACAATGGATCTGGGTGCAGCTTTAATCAATATCAGTATCTCGTCTGATAAGTCGACAGCCTTCAGCGCGCTTACGTTCTTCTTTGGCATAGTAATGGAGATCTTTCCAATTTGCTATTCCGTCAACAGTCTGGTTGAAGAAGCTGAGCGATTACCGCAAGCGATTTTCCACATGAACTGGATAGATCAGAGCTACGAGTTTCGCAAACTGTGTTTGTTCTTTATGCATCGTTCACAGCAGGAGATCGTGTTCTATGCTGGAAAATTCTTCCCGATTACATTGAACACCTTTGTTGGGGTAAGTTGGTGAATATTTGTTGTGATTGTAGTTGATCAATGTATATTATAATATTTTCTCTTTTAGATAATCAAATTTTCTTTTTCGGTGTATACGCTTTTCAATAATATGGACATTGCGAGCAGTTTCAAATAAATCTATTGCAAACGAAATTTATATATGTAGTGTAACCACACGTCACTCAAGTGCTTTATGCACATTGCACAATTTAGTGCACATTGCCAGGGCTACATCATAGAGGTCACTTCAGTTTACTGGTTATCAAAGTTTTTCTATTTTCTCACATTTAGAATTGGATATGACGTTTTCAACAACATGTTGTGTGTCAGCATTCAGCAATACAAAATAATATTTGTCACTAAAGTGCAATAAAGCATAATTTAGAAAGCATAACTATTATAGAAGTCTTGACTTTTCAGTTTTTTATTTGATTGTTGTTTTTCAAAACCTAATAGACGGCGGCGTGGAGTGTTCACAGTAACAGCGAAATAATACAGGGCATTTAGAAATAGCACCAAAAAGATTTTTTTTTCCGGTTAAATACATAAATTTAAAATTTTTCAAACATCTCTGTGATAGCGTAGTTCCCGATCCCGATCAAACGAGAAGAACAAAACACTGAGTGGAGTCTTACGAAAATTGGACTGACGTTGGTACAGTTATGGTATTGTGTACAGGCTACAGGATGGTGCATAACTATGATTCAATGACTGATTAATTTCATTTTTTACGTATTTTTTTCACAATTTAAGCCCCGTACAAAACTCCCTCCAAAATTTAGATGAGCTGAATCCCTGGGGTAATGTGGTACCTAACTCGAGCTAAACAATGAAACTTTTGTTTCAGACTGTACCTACTTCATGTATCTGTCAAAATCTAGCGGGCCCATTTAATTGGTCTTAGGATAAATTTTGACAGATGGTTTCGTTCCGCGTTCTGTTGCTGCAAAGTATGCGAAAATTACCTTTTATAATTAATTAAATTGAATTTTTGAAGGAGGTAGGGAGCAATTCAGAAATACCTTCCTTCAAAAATTCAATTTAATTAATTAAAAAAGGTCATTCTTGCATACTTTGCAGCAACAGAAATTGTTCACGGGGCTTCCGCTATTTGCTTTCAAGAGGTGTCCAATGACGCGTACGTAGTCATCTATGTCGGATTATCGAATTCGCATTTAAAGCTTCTCATTATGAGAGTGTTAAGGATTGGGAGTGATCCAACCCATACAAAGGAGGAGAGTCGAAAAGAATTGATTGAGTGCATTAAGGATCATAAGAATATTATCGAGTAAGTTGTCGCATGCGACTTGATTAAGTTTGTAACTTGATTGGCTTTATTAGGTTGCTGTTTTGATAAATCTATCGCATACGAAATCATTATATTAATACGTTAACATCAAAAGTTTCGGTACACTTTTTAAGTATTTATAATGAAATGAGTAGAATTAAACTCATGTTATTTGAAAGGTACTGTGCCATAGATGTGCACAAACAAAAAATCGTGGGTATATGTCGCCATTAAGACTGGTAAAATTAAGTTATGAATTCCCCATACAAAACAGGTAGGTAATTGAAAGGATTTTGGTGACAATCAATTTTTCGACGCCATATTACCATAGCAACGTATTTAAATATAAATCATCTTAGATCAGAACCTGTTTCCGATGGAGCAGCTCATCTACGTATTTTTTTCGATATCTAGATGTCGCTGCTTTCGTTTGAAAAAAAATACATTATAACGAAAATAATTGTGGTAGGTATGTTTTTTAGTATTACGTACTTATAAATGGAATTGTCGATTTTCGACCACAAGCGATACTAGTTTATAAATATGTAATACACGTCACTTAAGTTAGTAGCCGAAAACCTTAAGCATGCTTTATGCACATTGAACAATTTAGTTCAAATTGACAGAGCTACATAATAGAGGTCACTTAAGTTTAAGTTTTTTGGCATAGTCATGGAGATCTTCCCTATTTGTTACTACGTCAACAGTCTAGTGGCAGAAGCGGAACGTCAACCACAAGAGATCTTTCATATGAACTAGATAGAACAGGACTTGAAATTTCGACGATTGTGCTTGCTTTTCATAAATCGTTCGCAGCAGGGGATCACTTTCTATGCCGGAAAGTTGTTTCCAATTACGTTAAATACTTTTGTTGGGGTAGGTTGCTATTGGCTATTTTAACAAACATAATGCTGAAATCTGTTTTGAACAGTACTAATTGAATTCTATCCTGGTCTACCTAGAATCTGTTGCAGTACCTACCTATACGTCAACGTATTTAATGAAACGAACAGTGCCAAACAATTTGGCGCATAGGTAGCTACCTATAGGAATATTTTTTGCATATTAGGTCCACAACGGTTGATGAATCGTTTTTAGCTAAAGTCGCGTCACGACCGTGACAGTTTCTCTCATTGACTGAAAAGTTGCAACAATGAATGCGCTATGTTTCAATTAGAAGAAACTGTCAATTGATTCCCATGAGCAGTTCGCATGAGCTTTTAAATCTTGAATAAGTGCTCGCGAATTCTGTGCGTTCTGATTTAAACGCAAGGAGAGGTATTTCTTCCCTACCGGTAGGTTTTTCACATAGATGTTTTTTTTTTTTTGTAACCTTCCGTATGGAATAAACGAAGTCACTTTTAAAAGTTCCCGTTTCTACCTACAAAATTTTCTCAAAACACTTTATTTAACACTTTTTACGTTCAGTATAAAACTCCATTTTCTTTTTCTTTCTTCCAGATTATTAAATTTTCCTTTTCTGTGTATACGCTTTTGAACAATATTGACTTTATTGAAAAATACAAATAAATCAACAGCATAACGTTATGCAAAATAACCATAACCATCGCTATACTCCTATCTTCGGCATAAGTATCTCAAATAAACTAGATGATAGAGGCACTACACGCGAGCGCGACTAGCTTAACAATACATAAAGTTCATTACGTACCCCAGCTGAAATATTATTTGGCGTCTTTTTTTTTATTAATGTTATATTTAGCTTTCAATATAGCACTGAACTCGCCGTGATGGTAAAAACCTGTGTTTGACATGACTTCTAGGGCACCCTACTTAAGTGTTGTGCAGGGTTTTTGACAGTCGTGGAAATTAGTTGACACTCCTCAGTGCGCACTAGTGCTAGCCACGTCAAACAAACCTATTGACAATATGTCACGTATAACTTTGAAAACTCCGGCTCACCAACATACTCCACCTAGCATAAATTCCAATCCCGCAGTGGGCAAAGTTGCTGGCATAGAATTTTATCCACTAAATTACGTTAAGTGTGGATAGTATATTTTTAAGGAACAAGTGTACACCTGCTTTAAATATTTATTAAAAATGAAATAATCACTTTTTGTGTTGGTTTGGTACAAAAAACACAATCTTTTCCAGATTTCAGAGCACTTTTGGGAATCCGCATTTTTTCTCAGAGTTGCTTCAGATTTACCAAATAAGTGCATTTGAGGTTCACAAATCACAACTAGTGGAGTTTGTTTATGTTTTTTGTGAAATTTTTCAACTGCGAAGAAAGACATTGCATCTGGTGAATCTATTTTTGAAAATTATTTACCTAGGTATAGATATTTAAAAATCAATCGCGGCTCTAATTTCGATTAGACGCACGAAATCTGAAGAAACCCAATCGAATACCACATAAAACCTCATCTGAATTATATATCATCCCTGTGTTAAATACACATTCATGGTTCACGGACCACAGACCCAAATCACAAAAAACTAAGAAGGAAGAGGTGATAAAAACAAAATTCAAAGATAAATTTTCATCACAAAAAGAACGACCAAGGAAACGTAGAACTTGGAAAATATTCGAAAATACACAAACGCACTCCCATGTGTAAAAGGTTAAAAAATACAACAACAACACAACAGCTGAGTAAAAATAAAAACAAAAACAAGAACATGAACCCAAAACAGAGGACAGAAAACGAAACTGCGCGACAAAACAACTCTACAAAACAGCTTTGCCACAATTACTAATACCAAGACCAACTAGAAAATTGAGAACTGAACAAGTCGAATTTTGGCTTCGCAACGATCAACAAGATAAGGCAGAAGACGACACCAACCAAACGACGAAAAAGTGTAAAGAAAAAGAAATATAGAAAAGAAAAACCAAATTGACAGTAAATTACACATAAGTTAACAATTTAGGAAAATGTGTTAGTGAGAAGAAAAGCTTTGAAAACAGTTTTCATTTTATTTTGTGTTTTCCCTCAACAAGACAAAAAAACGGTTTGTGTGACCTGCCATAGTTTGTCCAATTACTTCATCTTATTTAATTACTGTGCGAAACTGCTTAAAATTTTCTACTCTAAAAAACAAAAAAAAAACTACGCAACGTCGTCATCGATTAACAGTGGAGGATTGAATGGAATAAAGTAAGACGTCAACCCACACACCCAATTTGACAGCTTGCTACAGCCCTTTGTTTTCACTGTATCTTCTGTCTGATTAGTGAAATTTTCCCAAATTTAACATATAAGTGTGCATATTACTAACATACATTGCGTTCAAGTTCAGCTTATTCGATTTTGTTAACTTTTCGCAAAATATTTCAAAGTGAACAACATTTTTTTTCAAACAAAGAAAATCTGTCAATAGATTGTGTGTGCTGATTCGTGTGAATGTGTGTTCGATAAGGGGTGGTGGATAAAAAGGTGGTGCTACGCTGAAAACAACAAAAACAATAGAGAATCAGAACCAGGCAACAACAACACACAGCCACTCATCGTCCGTCATCCTCCCCAGAAAAGTAGAAAACAGTGGTGGATGAATAAAAGAGCAAAAGCAACAGTGAACAGTTTGTCGTTGTTCGGAACTGCTTCTGCTGCTGAAAGAGTAGAACATAGCAATCAAACTACTAGTGTAGTGGCTTGGCTAGTGCGCAGGTAGAGAAAGAGATAGTTGGAAGCAAAGTACCGCAGTTAAAAGCGGACAAATATAGTGTATTTTCTCAACAAATTCTGTTAATTTCATAATCCTCTTGATTTTTTCGTTTTGCTTTCATTCAACTGACAGCTGAGATTGTTGGTTGATTGTAGTGGTTTATTTTTTCGTTTGGCTAAAATATTTCCTTCGGTTCGGTCGCAAGAGATTTTGCTAACAATTTACGAATTTACATTTTGTTTAAGAAAAAAAACATTGAAAAGTTATACGATATTGGAATAATTGTGATCAACGGTGCAACGCATCTGTTAGATACAGACAATCGAGGCAGAACAGGACAGATAGAAAAAGTGTTGTTTTTTTTTTATTAATTTTACACTGACTGGCTATTATTTTCACCATTGACATTTCTCCAGCGTCCAGCCGAAGGAAAAGTACAGCTTTTTAGTGGATCATCTGGACGAAGAGTCGTCAACGAACTATGATCTCTCTGCCACAAAAATTCCAGTAATCAAGTGAGTTTAATTTTGCTTGTTCAGCAACGAATATCAATAACATCAAACAAAAAAAAAAAATACATAATTAATTGGAGTGTGAAAAAACAACTTAACAAATTTTTAGAGGCCAGCTGGTTGACCAACAAACTTTTCTTTTCTTTTTCAAGTAGAGGGGCCAATATCAATATGTTTCGCGTCTGCTTTGTCCTTCAAAGTTTTGCTTGTATGCATTCTCTCGATTTTACTTTTTGTTTTTAATTGCCAAAGATTGATGGTTGGACAAAAGAGAGATGAAGAAAAATCAGAAAGAACATGGTGTTGCCAGAAGTGAATATTCTTTGCTCATTTTTAATTTTTTATTCCTAGCCTATTGACACCGCACCGGAAACCATGTTTTCGCGAAAACAATATAAATTCGTCGAAAACAGAAGTTTTCCCATCCTACATTTCAGTTTTCTAAAAAATTTGTTGTTTTGGTTGTGTTCCACTCAAAGTTGCTTCCGATTTACCAATGCAAGTTTGACAACTAGTGGAGTGTTCACTCGCTTACTTATGTCGTTTTCCATTGGGCAAAAAAGAAGTGTGCGGGAGAGTCCGGAATCGAAAAAAATCACTTCTGTTCTGAAACCGTCCCACAAAAAATATTATTCTTGTGATTCTGAGAAGAGAATTTCGCTTCTCGATTTGAAGTCAGAATCCACTCAAGAAGCACTCGTACAAGAAGTGCAATTTATGTATTTATTACAAGTCAGCTGACAGCAGAAGTAGATTATTTTTTGGCATTTCACCAATCCTTTGGTGGATTCTGTCAGAAGCAGTTTTGCTGTTCCATTGGATTTCAGAATGAGTGGATCCCCGAGTGAAACCAATGGAAAACGACATTAGAGTGAAAGTGAGTTTTTATAGCTACTCTCGTGCCCTCTCTTATGTGTTATGTCGTTTTCCATTGGTTTCACTCGGGGATCCACTCATTCTGAAATCCAATGAAATCCACCAAAGTATTGGTGAAATGCCAAAAAATAATCTACGGCTGCTGTCAGCTAGCTGACTTGTAATAAATACATAAATTGCACTTATGAGTGCTTCTTGAGTGGATTCTGACTTGAAATCGAGAAGCGAAATTCTCTTCTCAGAATCACCAGAAGAGTATTTTTGTGCCAATGGAACGGCATTTTTTCGATTCCGGACTCTCCCGGACGCTTCTTTTTGTCCAATGGAAAACGACATTAGACGTTGATTGGAGCAAAATGGGCGAACAAAACCAAAAAAGAAATGACTGCTTCTGGTTGATCCGCTCACACATTGGTACAATGTCACAACAAAGTCACAGTTAGGTCTCAATTTTTGTTGTATTCTAATCAGCTCCAAGCCACTGTACTTTTAAGATATAGATACACACGACCTTTCTTATATTTTACAGCTAGTATTATCAATATTACTTTATTGAAAGGTTAATTAACATTAGATACCAATGCAATTCTTTGCAGCATTAGGTACTAGGGTCTTTCTATAATCCTTTATTTACCCCGCTGCCACCTACAATCGCGGCTATTTACAGTTATCTGGCAACGTCTAGCGAAAGATGGTGGTATCACATTCCCAATCCCAAAAGGAAAAACACAATTGCATATTAGTGGCTACCAGCGTTGCCAGACGGTTAATATATTTCCCCCCAGACAAATCTGAAAAACCCCCAGATTTAGCTATTTTCAAGAAAAAAACCCCTAAATTTTTTTTTTTCAAAAAATATATTTAAAAAGCAAAAAGTTAATTCAACACAAAGAACATTTTTTTTTAATTTTTGTAGGTATGTAAATATCTATGTATAGGTAATTAAAAAGAATTCAGGTTTCAAGATAAGAAATAAGTAAAAATAATCAATTTTCAGAAAAAAGTCCTAAAATACTTACTATTACGATGCTTTTTAGTGAGAAAAAAAGAAATTAATTGAACGCAGTTACAAAATAAAACCCCCAGATTTCCCCCTAAACAATTTTTCCCCCCAGATTTCCCCCGTCGGCCAAAAAAACCCCTAGATCTGGGGGGAAAACCCCCAAACTGGCAACGCTGGTGGCTACAGTGTGCCTGTGCATCGTGTGTATAGTGTATTCATTGGTAGCATATGAAAATGCAGAACTTGAGTTTCTTAATTTTGTGTCTACCCTCGAAAAAGTAAACAAAGAACGAATTTCTTGTGCAAAGAGGAATGTCAAAATAAGTAGCTTAGGGGTTAGGCTAGTGTGGTATTCGATTGGGCGCTCTCAGAGCACTTTTTTTGCTCTCAAAGCAATTTTTATGTTCGTTTGGTACAAAAAAAGCAATCTTTTTCAGATTTCAGAGCACTTTTGCGAATCTGGATATTTTCTCAGATTTGCTTCAGATTTACCAATACACGTGCGTTTGAGTTTGACAACTAGTGGAGTTTGTTTATGTTTAGTGAAATTTTTCAACTGCAAAGAAACTCATTGCATCGGGTGGATCTATTTTTGTTAATTATTTATGTACAAATGTTTAGAAATCAATTTGGGCGAACATTTTGAATGTTTTCATATAAAATTTAACCAGTGAATGGAAAACGCTTAGAAAAGTGTCAAAGGCTACACATATTGCAGTCGCACAAATATCAACAAAAAAAAGAGCAAGTGACGTTTTTGTGTTCGATTAGCCACCCGAAATCTGAAATCTGAGAGCAAATCTGAAGAAGCCCAATCGAATACCACATAGGTTGCATGTGTTGTTGAAATTAATTTTGAAAATAGTGGTGATTGGTGAACGTCATTATTCGGACACCTGCTGCTGTGTGAAAGTGTATCTGTATGATTTAACTTTGTTGTTAAAAAAAGGGCAGCAGAAAGACGACAATGCCTGGGAACTGGGACTCGCCAAAACATGTTTCTGTTAGCCAATTGTTCATTTCCATATTTAGAAATAGTGAATTTCTCATATTGTGTAATTAAAGTAATATTTTGTCAAAGAATCATAATTGTGCTGACTCATTCTGGCAAAACAACGTAATGAATGTCAAACAGGCGGACAGGGCATAGACGGCCTCTGGTAGTAAACTGTAGAACTGTTGCAGACTAGCACCAGACCAGACAATATGGCTACTGGTGGAAATACATTGTGCATTTATAGCAACGAAACAAAGACTGATATGTACATACAAATCTACCTATGTATGAATTGGGTTGTTAGAATTACATATATTCAGTTCTGTGACTACCTATATCGCGCCAAACTTTTAAATTAGACTCTTGGTAAGAGGGTAACTACATTAAACAACCATGGCAAAAAGTGATTCCAAGATATGACGTGGAATGACCTCTGGGTTTTGCGATATGGAAATTCTCGCCCAGAGTGATGATTCGTTTACAATATGTTGTCCTTATATCCCAATGGACGAATTTTGGTAAAGAATCACAATGTGTGTTCATTCATTTGAATTGCAAAGAAAGGCATTGCATCGCGCAAATCGAATTTCAAATGATTTAATATAAAAAAAAAAAACAGTGACCGGAATACGCGTAGAAAAGTGTCAAAGGCCACACATTTTCCTATCGCATGAATATCAACAAAAAATAAAAACAAGAAAGTAATGTTTTTATGTTTGACTAGCCGCACGAAATCTGGAGCAGAACTTAAGAAGTCCAATCGAATACCACAAAAGAATGATCTTTAGCAAAAGGTATTGTCTTATACCCTTAAAAACGATTTAACGATCTTTAACGATTCAATTCGTGAATTGAATTAAGTTCTTATGTGAAATATAAATCTCGTTGTTTTTTACTTTCTTAATTTTCTGATTAGCACTAGCTGTCAAATGTGTGTATATTCGCATTCGTCAATAAAAGCCGATAAGTGAAGTTGATAAATACATATATGAGTATACCTACCAAGTTGTACTAATTGAGATAACCCAAAATTTTTCTAACTATAAGTGAACAATAAAAGCATGACCTAAATGTGCAAACGCCATTACTGGCACGTGTGTTATAAACAAAAATATCTTCCGATGGAAATACCTACAAGACTTCAAAGTGCTTTGTAAGAACATTTCATCACAATTCTCTGCGGATATGTTTGTCCAAAGGCAAATTGTATCATTTCATGCCAAACAGTTCTTGAATTTTATATTCGAACAGCGACTGCCTTAAAACGTACAATTTAGCAACTCATCTCCACTGCTGAATAAATAAATAAATTACATTTCTTTTGCATCGAGAACGCAAGCATCGTCACTTAAAGTTCGTCGACAGTTTGGCTGACGAATTGCTGATGCAAGTAAACCTCTTTCGGGAAGTGAACGATACGGGAGATGTTTGGCATTTGCCCTATATTCGAAGTTAATGCTAAAGCTGATTGTGTATGGTATGGTAGATAAGGGACAAAAGGCAGAGTGATGCTTTGTGTACACACATGGTACCTGAAAAAATCTGTCAATTACAAAATGGTATTGCAATTTTAAATTTTATTGTTATTTGTGGAGGTCAATGTGTGATAAGTGATAACTATAATGAACATAATACTCAAAGCGTTCTTCGGTGGGCTGCTGTTCTGAATTATTTTTAATTAAAAATATCTTCTTGGCGTGTGGAATATTTTATTGACTATGTTCGTATTTATTTTGTTCGAAGATGATTGACGCTTTGAATCATCAGCATTGCTTGTTATCATTTATTGTCAGACAGACAAAAATGAATTATGGAAGCTCCTTCTTTTAAGGTTATCCTGATCATAATTTATGGTGACAAGAAATTAAAACCTTGGGATACAGCTTGTACAATTCTGATTGTATAAATATAAAATTTACAATACAATTGGCAGGCGAACTTACATCAAAAGAAATGTAAATTTGACGTGCTGTTATTTGGCGAAATGTCAAACGAAATAATAAATGTTAGACGCAAGTTTCTAGACTTCATATGGATTTGACAAGGCTTTACTCATTTAGCTCGTGAAATAAATGTCCGTACATAGATTTTGTTTTTAACATTTTAAAAAATTGCAGTCACTTTTGCGATAATTTGCTGGTGTGCAGAATTACTGAGAATGCGTTTAGGTTCGAAAGCACACACAATAAGGTTTTTTTCAATGCGCGAGCATCTGACTACAAGGATCTGACAAACACTCGAGTCGAGAGATTTTCGCAAGAAAGCTTTAATTCAGCTGTTCGGATTGGACATACAATTTTTGTTTTTCCCAACAAAATCTAAAAAATACTCTAGCAAATATTTATTGCTGTAAAAAGTAAGGCCGTCAGGTCCTCTATTCATTGAATTTACAATATTATTGTCTATAGGATAAATTGTAGCCTAAGATAAATAAATCTTTCATTTGAAGGTTGAAGGTCTCAATATCAATATAGTTTGCCTCCGATTATCGCCCGCTGAAAGGCTTCAGTCGAGTAGGTAGTCGAAATGGAAACGTACTTTCACAAGACGGGAGTAATACAAATGATTTGTAAAAGTACAAATAGTATAGATAATATGACGTCTTTGACTAGGATAGGTAATAAAAAACCGTTATCAGATATACAATTCATTCTTTTAGGCATATACTCGAGTGTTTCACAGTGTTGCGAAAAATGTATAGTTATATAGTATGGTAAGCGATGCCATATTCGTTTTTCGTTTATTAAAAAAATTAATACAGAACAGAACTGCCAGACGAAATACTGGATTCTATCATTTTTCAGTTGCTCACAATATATATTCGGTGGGATAGTTGTGAATGCATTTAGCAAATTAAAAATAATAAATTCTCGCTTATTACATAACAGCATTTTGAGTGTGAGCCTTTACAGTTAAGCGTTGACTGCCTGTGCTGTGCCGTGTGCCCGTCTGAGATGAACTGTCGTTGTTGTCATTCTCCCACTCGCATTCAATTTCTGTTACATTGGATATTATATCTTATAGATATATAAGTATTTACCGAATACTCATTTCATTGAAAACAATTTGGTAACAAATTCTTGTTCTTTTTTTTCTATTTATAATGACAACATGTCCAGACATTGTCGTTTTGCGAAAGTATGAATTACCCACAACCAAAACAAGATACAACACTAACCAAAAGCCAGCTGTTTACTGGTTTTCTTTTCAATAAACAAAAAATATAAATAAAAACAAGAATTTAAATTCGATATACTTATCAGGAATTCCTTTTTGCTATTTGTACACACCTGTCAGAAAGACAATATGAAACGATAAGTGGCCGCGTTCCACTGCCCGCTAGATAACTAGCGGCATGTCAAACTCCATATAAAAAAAATTGACATTTCACCATTTGCGCTAGACGTCTAGCACTTTTTGTGAAATATCCCTTTCAGGGAAATTTCTCAATCTAGCGCAAAATTACCCGCTGTATTGGGAGAAAAAACAAAAAAAAACGACCTGTCAAAGGAAATCGTTCAAACGTTTGCAAAATAAAATTAAATACGAAACCGAGCAAGTGGAATTGTGATAAAATTGTTAATAACGTAAGTAAAATAGCAATTCAGATATCGTTTTTATAATATATTGTATCATTTCTTTGATTATAGCGTGGAAATAATTAGTCTTAAATGTCACTTTGCCGCTGGCGCTAGGGTTCTAGCGCGGACGTTCCTTCATCTGGGATATTTTGTGCTAGACAACTAGCGGGCAGTGGAACGCGGCCAGTAGTACGATAAAATACGGGTACAACTGTGTGTGTGTATACATCCATAATGTATGTACAGCTACAGGCATAAAGCGAGAGTGCGAAGATTATACTTGTTTGCAGTTCGTTCAATCTAAAAGCGAGCATAGTATACTTCTGTTTTTTCATTAGAATACGATTGCTTGGGTACCTAACCCGCGGTGTTCTTTCTTTCCATTTATATTAAATGCAATGAATTGTATAATGATTTTGTAATGAAACGAATGCAAAGTCAAAAGAGATGTAATGCTTTCTCACTTTACGGTAAAATGCTCGTTCGAATCTTGTTTTTAAAAAATGTCTCTTAGCAAAGTGAATTGTTTTTTTTGTTTTTAATGAAAATTCAAAAGTAATTAGCGCACTCTACTGAACAACCTATGCAATGCGATGTCGACTAGGTGTCGCTGTGAGTGAATGTGAACTGTCCATGCAATTTACTGTGCCCCTTGAGAAACCAATTAACCATTGCGTAACCAAATCGTACTTTTTATGTTATGGTTGTGTGGTTGTTTATATATTTTTTGTTAAAAACAAGTAAGCAGAAAATCACTTTAATGCCGATTAAGTCGCTGGTACAGGTATCTGCCAGCCTATGAAATTAACACCAAAAATAGGAGATTCTTCTTTCTTGATTTTATGATCTTGAATTCCTGAATAGGGAAACACTGCTATCTAGTTTAATCTCAAAATTAGATAAAAATGCTATAAACTTAAGTTGAGGTTTTGGCGCGTTTACCAAATTATAGGTTTGTAGCTGAACCATTTTAGCAATATCATCCAAAAAAACATACAATGAAAGCTCAGGAGTGTAGAAAACAAATCAAAGATGACGCACTTCGTAAGCAATACGCAACAAACCGTAGTGCCTTCACGCATTGAAATCAGTCTTTGAACATGGCAATGACCGACAAAGTGTGCAGCAGCAGCACCACCCCCATTATGGACTAACAATGAAACTTTTGAAGTTCATTGTAAACGACTTTGTGGCGCATTTTTATTCACTATCTCACTGGCTTGAGTTTTATGTTACAAGGTTCTTTTTTTTTTTTGTTGCGTATTGCGTTGTGGACTATGAACCATTTCAACATGGAAATATTAAATTAGCAGCTTATGCGCTTTACTGTACTGTACTGAAAGTTCTCGTTGTCTCTTTTTTTTCTCTTTAGGTGGACACCGACAAACGGAGCTACGCTGCTAAATCCGTATCAGACACACACGTCGGTTGCTTACTAACACTTCGTAGGAGAAACGGACCTGTTGTTGCTGCTGTTGTGTGAGGCTTTTGTTGGCCAAGCAGAATGTCAGCGGACTCACCGAGGCGCAACGCGCGCGGTGTTCCAGCCATAGTGCCTCCACAAGTGGTCAGTGATCGTTCGATAATCGATTCGGTAGCCGGCTTCATAAACGATGTCACTCTGGCACATCAGCCGCAATGTGATCCGAAGGATACGATAACTTGGGCACGATTTGAGACTGCGGCCGATATAAGTGATCCACGTTTCGGTGATGATTGGGAATTGGAGGGAAATGTTGCACCACCACTGCTCCTGATCCTGGGCTACGGTCAGGGTGTGCAAGTATGGTCAATTCCCGCGAATGGTGAAGCTGTGGAAGTGCTCTCCTGGCGACATGGTATTGTATCTGCACTACGAGTACTTCCGACTCCCAGCTACGCGGAAAATGGGCGCGCTGATGAGCCAATTGATGCGTACGCTGACAAACGGCCTCTTATGGCCATCTGCGACGGTACCACACCAGCGGGCAGTAATCCACAATTCTGTGCGGTGAATTTCGTTTCGCTCAAAACTGGCGCCCAGGTAAAGACGATTAAATTCAAAAATCCCGTGCTAGACATTCTGGCCAATCGCTCATCCATTGTTATAACGTTTCACGAACGGATTGCGGTGTTCGATGCTCGCAGCCTCGAGGATCGCCTATCTGTGACCACGTGCTTTCCCAGCCCAGGGTGAGTTTTGGTTAAATTAAACGATGTATCTCTGTAGTGCTTATTTTGTTAATTTTTTTTAGAATAAATCCCAATCCTGTGGCTCTGGGTAGTCGCTGGATGGCATATTCCGAGAACAAACTGCTGCATTCTAAACGTAGTGGAGGCGGCTGTGACGGAGATGGCGTGTCTAGCTATACAGCTACCGTTCTGAATGCCGCCAAGAGCTTTGGCAAAGGCTTACGTGAGCTTGGCGAACAAGTTGCAGCGGGACTCACAGGCACTACAGGGTCTGGCACGAGCTCGAAAAACAGCAGCTTTGACTCGGCCACCGGTGATGTGCGACAACCTGGTGTTGTCACTATTTTAGATATTAAGGTAAGTTAGATGGTGGGTATACTATATCCGGAAGTCACTTAATGTTAATTTCGCTACAGCACCCGATTAAGGATGTCAGCCCGACAAGCGGGACGCCTGTTTCTATAAATGGCAGTGACCCTATCGTCGCCCACTTCATCGCTCATTCAGAGTCTGTCGTTGCTATGGAATTTGATAATTCCGGGATGATGTTGCTCACAGCCGACCGGCGTGGTCACGACTTCCATCTATTCCGCATTCAGCCACATCCTGTAGGATCGAGCTTGGCGGCTGTACACCACCTATATGTTTTACATCGTGGCGATACAAGCGCCAAAGTGCAAAACATCACATTTTCGCTGGACAGTCGTTGGGTTGCGGTTTCGACTCTGCGCGGAACCACTCATGTGTTTCCCGTAACGCCATATGGCGGACCAGCCGGTGTGCGTACTCACAGCAGCCTGCATGTGGTGAACAAACTGTCACGATTTCATCGATCAGCTGGTCTTACCGCAGATGGACGCTCGAGTAGCCCCATCTCGCATTCCGATAGTACGAACTTTAGCCAATTGCTACTGCCCTACCATAATCCGACGCTACCACCATTTCCACGGCCAACAGTTGTGCTGCCACTTGCGCAGTTGCGACAACCCTTTGCTTTAGGTTCCCCACCCGGCTCGGCAGGACCAAACTCATATTCCAAGGCGACAAATACGCGCCAGCGGCTGTCCTCTTTGTCCGATGATAATGGTAAACCGCTGAGCGTTTGTGCAGTATTTGCAAAGTCCCGATCCTGGCTGCTGGATCCACCGAATACGGCGAGGGAAGCGCCACATAAAATTCAACGCAAGGCGGTCGACTCACTGTTCGTAATGGCCGGCCATGGTGCACTGATCCAATACGATTTGGATACAAAGCTTGCCACAAGTATGTTGTGCATAATATCGTTATAGTACAAAGGTCATTGACACATTTAACTTGCAGATGTTGCCAAAGAGAAGATTTGTGATGATACTCCCATTGAGCTAGAAGTCGAAGCTAAAGCTCAATGGAATCTTGGACGCAAAGATGGATCTCTTGAAATAATGCCACCGCTGACCTCGGACAATTGGTTGATTAAGGACCGTAACTCTTGCATGCTCATCGATAGTACTAGACAATTCGATGATGGCGACGAGCGTTGCGACAGCTGGTTGTCACAAGTTGAGATTATTACCCATGCTGGTCCGCATCGCCGATTGTGGATGGGACCGCAATTTGTATTCAAAACTTACAACACACCAAGTGGGTAGGTATTCCACCATGCCTTATTATTTTCGGTTGATCAATAATGAGTTTCCTACTCTTTTATAGGTCCAATTTGAGCCACATTGATGTTGAAGCAGTTGAGATCGGTGTGAGCCCTGGTCCGAGCACAACTTGTCGTCCTGAGCGTTCAAGTCCCCTTAATATGCCTCTCAGTGCGACTGGACGGTCGACTGTTCCAGTACTCATTGAATCTGGATCTTACAGTAAGTTGATCTGATCCCACGTGGAATGCACGTTCTTACTAAGTTTTTCGCTATATTTCTAGGCAGCATTGAGCAAAGTCCAAAACTAATGGACCGCTTCCGACATGAGCACATGAATTCAGACTTTTCGGTCGCTCATGGCGATAGTCGTCTAAAAGAGGATCTGGCCGATGCGATGCGCGAATCCCCTTCAGTCTCGCATAAAGATACAGGTAAAAATAGATACAAGTTTTTGTATACATATCGATATTTTGCTTTATATTGTTGTTTTGGTTTTAATAATTTTGTTGGTTGCGTTTTGATATATTCTTTTACTGTTGTATTGGTTTGCAAGCGTTGTTTTTGATTGATTTATTTTCTTTAAGATCTTTCAGTACTGTCGCGCTTAGCTCTATTTTTTTTTTGTTATTTACTTTTCAACGCTTACAATATTGAGTAGACAAAATAGCACTTTCACAAAAACAAGTATCTCTAGACAACGTGTTCATATAAAAGGAAGAAAATGGCAAATTTAAGAGGAGTATTAAAAACAAAAGGAGAGGAAAAAGCTTCTTACGTCGCACCCGAAGGAAGAAGTCAAAATGGACAGTTTTTTTCCATCAGATCTGAGCGAAAGCCTTATAATATTGCAATCAAATAAATTGGGTTAGGACATTTAGATTCAGTGGTTTGTGTACTGGATAACCAATCATCTGTCAATCATCCGAGAGTATAACTGTTCCGCGAATGCAGTCGTTCGAATTCTGTATAAAATTGTAGATATGCCTCATAAAAAAATGTTGCGTAGGCTATGCCTAGAATCAGTCATTGTTTGGATCCAGCAGGCGGAAAACAAATGTTGTTCCCTGCCTGCCGAGTTTATCTAGCTCTATAACGAATGTTTCTTCGTCAGCCAACAAACGAGCTACTTCCTAAAGCCGTATACATAATCCAAATTATAGAAATATTCATACTGCCGAAGATAGGAGCCTTCCTTTACCACATTGCTTCTAAAACTTTTTTGCGCAACAAGGTGAAAACCGACTACTTGTTGCCAGGCATGCGCCTGCTTTATCTAAACAAATCAGGACTTTATCCGCCGATACAGAGCATTGCTATCCAAAGATATATTTTTTTAACTTATTATTTATTTTTAATGTACAAGGAAAGATAAACAATTGGAGCGGTGAACTTTGAAGCATGAAGTATTTATTATTCAAACAATGCGATCAGACTACAATGAATCATTCGTTAGTACTTTTCATAGTTTATATCAAAGAAACAGGAAGTCATAGTTGCCCTTTGTCCGTAAACCTTCGGGCTTTTGATGTCTATTCAAATAACCCAGCAAAATGTTCTTTTGTATTTAGGAAATTTATAAATTAAAAATACATAATCAGTCTACTCTTTTATTATCTTTCGTCGATATGAATTAATTCGTTTTCTTTTATTGTTATCTTTTAATTAATTCGGATTACGTTATAGTTATCTTCTAGTTATTCGTTAATTCGTAAATATTTTGTATATATGTATTCGTACGTTTTAAATGTGACGCGACAAATCGCGGTTTCGTCATACATATATTTTCAATTAGTTCTTATTTCATCGATTACAAACCAAATACAATTACTATGCATGTCTAATTTAAGCTTTTTCAATTGGTGAACTATGCAAAAACAAAATTAAAGTCTTTGAAAGAGAAATCTAAATTGTATATATAATATCAATCATCTCATATATAAATCAATCATATATCTTAATATTAAAAAAAAACATTAGGTTTTCCGTAGGTAATGCGAACTTTAACAAAAATAATGGAATACATATATATGTATCTTATGTAGGACCAACTCAGCACTAGGCTTACATGGTTTTAAAATTGAAACTAAAAAAACTGTAAGAAAATATAAATTTCATGTGTTATCTCGAAAAAGTTTACATTAAACAAAAAGAGTTTATATCGAGAATTGTGAAATAAATTCAGCAGACATTCAGTAAAGTTAACCTGGCGCATCAAAATTAAGCACTACCGTTCATAACATGAATGAAAGTCCAGCAGCCGAAAATTAGCTTATGTCAGTTATATATTCTCAGTGCTCGTAGATCCAAACGCAGGCAATACGATCGCCGTGAATTATAAATACGTACGAATTAACTTGCTCAAACTGTTAACTGATTTATCTAGTAGGTAGAGATAGCAGTTAGATATCATGTGGTAGATGAATTAAGAAACGGTTCTTAAGATATGCCATTTGGTTCTATGTTTATCTGTGCACCTTCTGTGTGTGTACCTGTGATTTTAATTTTTGCATGAACCATATAATCAAAGAAATCGATCTGTTTTTTGTTTACTTCAAATGTTCGCATTACCTATAAAAAAAATGTCTATATTCTGAGATTAACCCCGTTTGTTATCACCACTACACCACCAACCACTTTTTCCACTTTTACCTGCCTTTTTGTTAACCTTTTTCTACAGTATATATTCAGCAATCATGCATATTCAAAGCAGATGCATTTAACAAACTAGAGTTTTCCAAACCCCTCATTACGAACGACTTGCAGTCGTGTTCCAAACCAAATACGGAAAGGGAGGAATTAAAAGAAAACAGTCCATGGGCAGGTGTTAACGGCTTTTCTTTTGTTTTTGGACAGCGAATAACTTAAACTTTGTATTTAATCAACAAACAAAAAGAATAATTAACAAAAATGGTGTTTGAGTTCTTAAAACTAAAAAAACAAAAAAACATGCATTTTCTGTAAAATCTTACTTGTCACACACATCTCTCATCAAAAACCAAAATGCAGAGATAACCGCTTAAAAACACCTCATGTAAGATTGTTTTTTTAATTTCCTGAGAAACAATCCCTTAGAGAGCATGAATCGGCTTTTTGCTTTTTTCATAAATCACGTATAGATAAAAAAAATCTAAAAATTTGTTTGCGTTTTAATTTTTTCTTTTTTTTTCTTTGGTTGCCTTGAATTTGTTTATAGAGTTATTTGAAGCATTTTTTTTTTAATTTGCTTTTTGCAATTTGTTTAGAAAAAAAAAAAAAACAAATCACGAACAAAAGAAAATAACACACTGCCTTTGGCTTTTCTCTTTTTTTTTCTTCTCTTTCTCTCTCTCTCTATCTGTCTCTTAAAGGTGGGCACCCTCAACGACGTAGACCCTCTGCCGCCGGTTCAAGTCGCGCGACTGCATCCTCATCCCCATCGTCCTCCCCAAAATCAAGAAGTGGTGGTAGTGGTGGTATATCCTCGACAAGTTCTTCATCGTCGTCAGCAGCTACACTGGTTAGTGGTGGTTGTGGCGTCACTAGTAATTCTCCAGCGATGGTTAATAGTTTACAATATGAGTCGCTTGAGTCGCTGGTACAGCAGCAGCACATGAAGATGGTGTCCATTGAGAAAGTTGTTAACCCTCTGGGTACAGTGACAACAATTACCGGTAGTTGTGACAGTGGACTCGATACAGACGACGTATTGAGAGGTGTTAGTGATCACGAGTATGTTATCCATGAGAATTGTGATGAAGGCTTGTTCCGTCCGGTTGTTGCAATATTCTGCGATGAAAGGCCCGGCCTGGATGTGGAGCAAGAGAATGAAGAATACACGAAACCACCCGAACCCATTGGCAATAAGTTAATCGTGCCGGTGATCGAGAAAGCCGTCGACTTGGAGTTGACTAAAAAGGAATCGATGAAGAACAGAGGAAGACGACAACATCAGATTCATCTGGTTAAGGAAGAGTCTGACGACGAAGTGGTTAAGTTCAATCTCGCTGGCATAACTAGGAAAAAAGTTTCCTCAAAAAAATCTGCAACTAAAGAGGTGAGTGCAATCGCTGAGGAGCAGGTGGCAGGTTCAAAACCGAAACTTACAAAGGAACCTGTAGAGCAGTTGGTAAAGCAAAAGTTCGAGGATTACGAAACAAAGCCAAAAACGTCAAAAGATCGTAAGAGTGTAGAAATCGACATCATTTCCGATAATATATCTAGCACCACAACACCTTTGGATAAAAAAGATAAGCAACCAAAGCCCACGGATAGCGAACATAGACAAAAATCGTCAAAGATTCGAAAGAGTGTTGAAAGAGAAATGTTATCCGAAGCAGTATCTACCAAAGAAGCCCCTGTGGAAAATGATTCAAAAGCCGACGGTGCCCGGAAATCGTCAGTGATTGAATTGAAAGGAAAAAAACTCGATGAACCATTAAAAAAGACGACGAAACCCCGCAAAAGTGAGGAGAGAGACACCGATGCAGTAGTCGTGGATAATGAGCCAAAATTTAGAACGAAGCCGTCAGTCGATGAGGAATCGATGAAGACGTCACTAAAAGCTGCAAAAACGCCGAAAACAAAGGAGCGTGCGGAAATCGAGCCAAAACCACTTGCTACGAACAATTTTGAAGACGAAAAACCGATTGAATTCAAGCGGATGACAGCTCTGCCTGTTGTTGCTGCTAGCTCATCGAAAACTTGCAATAAAGGTGCAAAGACAGACAAAAATACCCCAACAAAGGTAGATATTAAATTCGAAGAGAAAACTAAACCAAAAACGATCGAAATGAAGCCGAAATTGGAGAAAGGATCGTCAGCGGAGAGTGCAGACTCCATCGATTTGAGGGGTAAATCTGTAAAAGTTTTAGCAGATAAGAAAGTATCCAAACAAAAAAATATACCAACGCAGGAGGAGATAGCCGTCAACACCGCTGATCAAGCAGATGACATAGATCTGTCAGATTCGAAAGCGACCAAAAAGAGAACAAATGTGGAGCCTTATAAACAAGCCAGTGAGACCTCATTAGCGGTTGAATTATCCAATGTATCTGATCTGGCGGACAGTTTGTTAGATTTTCTACCCGATAAGGCTGGAAAGAGTGAAACATTGCCTGTAGATATTGACAAGTTGAAGAAAAACACCACCGATAACGTGGTGGTAACCGATCTCGAAGTAGACCAAAAATCGAACCTTAAAGTAAGTGAAACGTCAAAATTCGAGGTACTAGATAAGACGGAAGTAGCTTCTGTTTCGTTATGCGAAACTGAATCAAAGAAGACATTAAAGAAATCTAAGCCAGAGAAAGTGAATACCCCACCAGCGGTATTAAAAACAGAGGAACCCACAGATACGGTGTCGAAAATCACTGTAAATAAAAAGGATACAGTAATAACCGTTGAGGAGAAGACAGAAGATGAATCGTTTGGTTCGATGAATTTAATAGAAATGTCTCCTGCAATACCGGAAACAAAAGCCAAGTATAGAAAGAAATCGAAAGGCGAAAAGGCCGTAGAATCAGTTGAGAGCGATAAATCTTTATCCGAACCAAAAAATAGGCAACCAACTGAATCGGCTCATTCATTGCCGCCAAGTGATATTGCAGTACCCGTGGAAAAGAAAGGAAGAAAGGATAAACTATCCAGACTGCCAGAGCTATCAGCAAAACCAACTGAATCAATTAAACAATTTGAAAAGGATAAAGCTGTTGAAATGTCAGCCAACCATATTTCAATAGAACCAATCGAGGTGGGAACTTTCTTAAGCGACCTGATGGATAGCCAAAAAGTAACTAAATCCAAGAGCTCTCCAACAGGCAGTCCGAAGTCTTGTGAATCGCCCAAAAAGGCGGTTACCTCTCAATTGAATTTCGTTGACACCTATGCGGATAACTTTGCTACCCCCGATGCTCCGCTTAAGAAAGAGAAATCGAAGAAGAAAACTGCTCCAGGAAAGGTGGAGAAGCTTTCGGATAAGTTAGACACATCCCTCAGTTGTCAAGTAAAAACTTCCGACGGGATACAGTTCTTTGATAAATTTCTACCTGAGGCTGATAAGCCTCAAACGGAAGCAATAACACCCTGGAAGTCCCTATCTAATACTGGGGATAAAGCCAAATCCATTGACATCGATTATCCCACTCTTGGCAAGCCAATTAAGTCGAAGAAATCTCAAAGTCCCCCAACGGAAAAGAAGGAAAAGAACCTCGCCTTCACTATCGATATCACAAATGAAAAGAAATTGAAAGACAAAAAGTCCCACATAGAAGCGTCTAATATTTTAGAGGACTTATCGTGCCTACAGCCTCTGGACGACCTGCCCATTGACCTTTTACCGCCCCTACCACCACTAGAGCCATTAGAAGGGGATGACAACATTAGTCTCATCAATTTCGAAAGTCCCCTACAAGAGGCTTCCAAACCGATAGACGCACCGGCGAAAGCGTCACCACAATTTCCGAAGGGGTTCCCAGTCGACACCATAATCTTCGCCTTGTGTGGCAGTTTGCACTATGAAAACGAAAATTCGGGAAAGCCAGTTGATTCTCCGCTGACGCTGTCCTTCTCCGACTCAACCGCTCACACCACGGCGGAATACAAAAGTCTAACCGAAAACGATGATCAATATTTGAGTCTCGATCAAAGCTTACAGGATAACGCCCCATCAACTTCATCGTCGACCTGTGAAGATGTCACCGAGGCTGCCTACTCATCGGGCGGCGGAGAAAAGAACGCCACCCCCTCGGACAAAAACCAACAGCGGCGTAAAAAACAACTCATCACTGCCGCTCCCGACGATGACGAGGAGTTGCGTCCGTTGATTAACAAAAATGACGATGTCCATCTGATGGCCTGCAGTCTAAGTGCTGCGCGCAAGGATATGACATCGAATGAGGCTATAGCCGCTTTGAAAAAAGAAACACTGCCACCATTGGACAACAATCAGGTAAATAGCGATTCATCATCTAGTGATCAGGCTACAACATCAGAGGACCCCGACGATCAAATTTGTTTGAACGTACGCAATAGTGATGCTGTCTCAGGTAAGTCCATAGATAATGCAGGCAAATCGGCTGAGGATGAAGCCGACATGACTGCGTCTGTAACAGCGCTGCCACAACAAGCATTACAATCCCAACAACAGCAGCAGCCCAATTCGTCTAAGAAGAAACTGAAACGTCGTAAGAGATAAGAATTAGTGATTTGTTTGATTTGTATTTTTTGCCTTATCACGTACTACTTGTATTTTATCCTTTTCTCTAGATCCATGGAATGAGTAAGTGAATTGGTTTTTTACTTTTTTTTTATTTTATTTTTTATTAGACGCCACACATCGACTAAATTTAAAAAAAAAAAATCTGCACTTCCCTTTTGGATCTCATTTTCTGTTCATTAAATTGTGTGATGTAGTTTTCGTTTGAAACAGTTTCCTCTTCGGATAGAGCGGATAAATTAGTTTGGATAGTGTGATAAATTGATTGGAAATTTATTGAAAAATGTAAGAAGGTAACGAAGGATTGGTTTTTATCCGAAGATACAATTTACTAGCACCAAATCAAATAAAATTTGTGAAAACATTGGACGATGTGACGGTGATTAAGTAATGGCAGCTCCTTTTACATTTTAGCTGTTGGAGAACTTTTGCTCACAGAATGTTCTGCAATATCCACCATGTCATTGAAAGCAAGCCTCGTTGGCTGATATATTTTATATACCTGCCTAAAACGCCATCCCGGCAATCGCGTCAGAACTTCTTAGTTTGAGTATTTCCTGAATCAAAACAGTTACATGAATTATATTCAACTCTTTTCAAGACCTAATTATTTGTTCTTTGTTAAACCAATTGCCAAGACTACGTCACGTTAGAGCAACATGCATACAATTTCTTAACAAAATGTCTGAACGACTGAACGAAGACCTAACCAGATTCAACATACTGTGATGCCACGATTGGCATCACTGAAAGGGGGTTTTGTTTTCGAAATTAATTCTCTATGATTTTTTTTCATCGTCTCAAAATAAAATAATTTATTATTTATTAGTTTTTCTTTATCTAGTTTATGTGGCCATGTGACAATCTGGCATTAAGCGTCCGGTTTGAGATTTATATACTTTGCATTTGGACTAGTAATGCGATTATAAATCACTAGAATCAGTAAATAATCTGACATTTGAGAGAAATAAACCCTTAGCGGTAAACAAATGATGAGAGAGAAATCATATTAAATTGATTCAGTAAATAATCAGCTTAATTTTTGCCACCACCAATCATAAAATTGATTCAGTAAATAATCAGCTTAATTTTTGCCACCACCAACTCAACTTTCAAGAGTTTTCACATTTGTTTTGTTGCCAAAAAGTCCCTACCTCACACAATTGACAAAAAATACAAATTGAAGCAAATCAAATTTAATCACTTTATTCATAAAATATAAACAAAGGAAAACAATATGTATTCGCTTAATTGTTGGAATGGGTAAATGTTAGACGATATAAATATATATATACACACTCTCTTAGTGAATATTTAAAAAAATAAAACATAAAATTGACAAAAAAAAAACTACAAAATCTCTGATAAAACTAAAAAAAAATGTATACATTTTTACGCCTTTGATCACAATTTAGTATATTAAATAAATATTATTTAATGAACCGATTTGTATATTACTAATATGGTTGTTGTTGCAATTGAAAAAAAGAACTTATGTATAAGAAAAGATATTGTTATAGTTAAATTTTACATGTAATTATTTCGCCCTATTATTTTGTTTTTTTTTGTTTTTAATAACTTTAATAATTAAATGTACACTGACAGGCAGTTTTGTTTTCGTAATTTATTCTCTATGATTTTTTTTCATCAGTTAAATATAATAATTTGTATATTTGTTTTTTTTTTATATACATATTATGTAAACGCAATTATTTATTAGTTTTTTTTTTATCTAGTATATGTGACCTTGTGACAAGATATCAAAGACAAATGGCAATACACTATTGATATTCAGAGTCACATATTAAAAAAAAAACATTTAAAGATTTTATTAATCTTAATTTTACTCATTAAATAAATTTGTTTTGAAAGTGGATGGAGACTAAAAATACTTATAACAAAGAACTTATAAGAGTAGATTAGTTATTTATTATGTAGTTGTTCATGTAAAATAAACTAAAAAAAAATATTAAAAACAACAAAAGCAAATTAATAAAAATAATAAAAAAACGTATAAAAAATAAAAAAAAATAAACAGTATTTATAATTAACAATAAAATAATAATTATCAAAAGTAGAGCAGATTGTATAAACAAAAGTATAAGTTACTTTTATTGAAACTTTAATTGTATTAACTTTAAAAGAGACAAACAAAACGCAAATAAAAAAGAACAAAAAATAAATTAAAATGTAAAAAAAAATAAAAAAAAAAATAAACATGAATAAAACCTTAATGTGCAAAGCTTTTTACTTGTTAGACATAAGTCTTAAAGATTATATTCCCCGAAGTGCAGTGTGGTTTTTAAAGCTCATAATAAATATATAAATATTTATTTTGCACTCTTTTTGACCACAAACTGCTAATGAATAGACCGGAACAAATAAGATGCTATATCTGCTGAAATGAAATGCTTATTTTAACTGAATGGACATGCATAGGAGCGTAGGGAACTTTGACAGATTGATGTGAATACTGTGCTAGGGCTCATTTTCGTTGCTGTAGGCTTTCTGAAAAAGCAAAATTTTTTTATTTATGCAAATACCTTGCACCGTAAAAAAAGAAAATCGCTCAAACACAGGCTTGTGAGAAGCTCTACCTTGAGCAAAATAGGTACCTGTTGTGTCAACTGTTTTTAACCAGAGGCAAGGTATATACTGACACTGAGACCCTCAACTCGCAATCTTCTTGCTGCTGATTTACCCACAAAATACCTGTCACATAGAAAACTACAAATTAAATTATATTTTGTAAGGACTTCATATACCTATCGAAAATTGAAAAGATTTAAATCGGCCGCCTTTCATAAATTCATATTGACTCTTTAAAAAAGTTATACTACAATATGTGCATATGCTATTGATTTATATTTACTTTGAAAAATGTAAACAACTATGTGTATTTTTTTTTGTAGCTGTGCTTTTCCACTCTAGTTTTGTCTTCTTCATCGCATTTCCCTAAATCGATACTAATATTCTTATGATAAGAGTAAAAAAAAAATGATAACTCATCATCATCACTCATATCAAATTCATGCACTAACCATATTATTTAATCTTTTTTCTTCTTCTTGATTTCAAAAAAAAAAAGTTTGCGTTTAATTTTATGTTTTAGGCAAAATGCAGGTACTTCAACATCATACTTCCGAAGGTGGTACTCAATCCATTGATCACATCGATGGGGGAGATCTCAGCTCAAGCAGTCTAAGCACCGGTAGTCGTGCATCATTAGACCCACCGTCGTCATCGCCAACAATGAGCATTACCGGTGATAACTTAATCCATTTTCCAGCCGATTCAAGTGGTTCGTTATAAAAAAAAATCTAATTTATCAGAAAATGTCTTGAGAAATTAAACAAACCATAGAAATATAGATTAGTTTGTATTTGTATGCATGTATGTTGTAAACCATTTAAAGCCCTATAGTGTACTTCAAAGCATATATCCATACAATACTATATATAATCCCTACATAGATAATATACCTACATACTACCAGATACATCTATGTCTATAAATAAGTACACATGAACATTATTATTATTTATCCAAGTGAGAAACGATTTTGAGCAAAAATCATCACCTCTGAAGTATTAGGTACTGAAGTCGGAAAAAGAATACTGTTTTATATGTGTGTTGGATGTTAAGATTAAAAAACAAGGTAGGGCCTAGATTTTGTTAGCTATCCCAGGAGTGATTGCCAACGAAACTTATGTTTCGGATTATGAAGAATAATTTGGAGATTTTGGTTAGGTTTTTCTTTTCTATATTGAGTTTATATCAATGCCCTAATATAGCGGTTTATATTTATTATATATACATAAACATGTATGCTGCGGCATTATAGTTGTTCTGCTTAATTGTACCCAATTACTATAGGTAACTCGTCTTTGAATTTTTAACCACGAACTTGACGACCTGCACTGTCAATATTTGTACATTTCGATTTCTCTGCTTTAGTCAAACTGTACTCCTGTTGCAGTGTCCTCAAACAAGTTTGACAAAATATGTCTGAATGTCACTTATCCGCGATACCCAGCGGTGATTGAATAATCGCGAAATATCATTGAAAGGATTAAGTATGTCATACATTTGTACCATGTTCTACAAATAATAGGTCTGATTGAATAATGGCGGACAGGCAAATTACTAAACAAACCGTGTCAGATGTCTGTAAAGATATTGAGGACTTTCGGATACTTAGTTCTTGTAAAACATCGACTAGATTTGTTAGCTTAGGTATACGAACGCGTTGACCAGCCGTATGCAGACGGCATTTTCTTGACTAGATTCGTCGATCACCCAACTGAAAAAAAAATATTCACGTGACCAATCTAGGCCAGTAAAAACTGAAATACATCAAGTTGTTGAACACCAAATATTTCAAATCGGCGAAGCCAGAAATTTATGAATACATAAGAATACTATCTTTCAGATTCAGAATTTACACTTTATTCTTCGGAATCTGAATTCTGACTGACTATGTGAAGATCGCTGCGCGAAAATTCGTACCGCCCGAGAATGTAATAAAACAGGTCAGCAACAAAGTATCATACCGACATATTTTCTTTGTTAAATGATGATACTAGTTTTTAATATCATCAACTCATCGTTATGCTTAACAAAGTCAGCTGCCAGACCTACTAAACTAGAAATCCGAAAGAAGCCATTGTCTCCTGTCGCCTGTGACCGAGCAAAAGTTCGCGAATTTGACATTTCATTTACATGAGATTTTTTTTACACCAATTCGCAAATATCAGTTTCAGCTGTTGTAACATTTTATAAGCTAAAGCTAGTTTGGTTTTTTAGCTTTTTTTTTAAGGTTGCCAAAAAATGTTACACATTCATCGGAACATGTGTATGTGTATGTTTTGCTTTAGGCGTTACTCTGCGTTTCTTACAGCAGATGATAAATGCTCTCTATTTTTGGCCTTTTAAATAAATATTTTGAGAACTTCCAGTGCCAGTGTTTTCAAATATTTCTTATAATTTACCTCTCAATATAAGTTATAAGTTTTATAAATAACATAAGAAATTTATTACATTTTTATCATCTACTTAAACATTTAAATTGGAAATCCGAAGGGCGTATAAAGACAGCCATTCTTTGTGCATGTAATGTCAACCGCTGTTTTGTGCTATCAGCTTTGGAAAATTTGCGCTTTGGTTTTAGTGGTCAAACTGTTATTTCAGTACGTTAAAAAATTATAAAAGCATACGATACCTAACTAAAAATCAAAACACTTAGGTTTTAGGTAGCATCGAAACAAGTCGTCTCTGACTCACTAGTAAATCACATAATCAGTGTGCAGTGCAGAACCGAAATATAGATACTTTTACACTAACAACATACTTTTTAAATTAAACAATAACGCGACAACATCACGGCTAAAACGACCGTTAAATTGAATACCTACATTTCTTTGTATACTCATTATAAAATCAATCACATTTCTAGTCTACCTGTATTTTCGTGCACAGGTCTGGTTGTGGCAGATGGAAACAAGTTACATATATGCAATATACAAAATTGTTACCTTACTTCTAAAATATATATATTTGCTATTTAATATGGGTAATTGATATTGAGAAATAGAAAATTCTAGTTAACAATTTTTTTTTTTAATTTAAACATAGAAAAGACAATTTTATTTTTTTTTTCGGAAACGTAAAGCGATGCGAATGCGATAAAAAAAATTTCAACCGAACCTAAGTACCAAATTTAAATGCTGCAAAAACTTGTTTTGTAACAGCGATATAAATGAGTTGAAAAATAATTGATTTTTAATCTGTTTTGTGCAGGCCTGTGTAGTCAATTTATTGGATTTTATGATAAAATCAATGGGCTATACTTCTGAATGTGACAAAAAGTTTACAAAAACAAAATTAATTTTATTATTTGGTCCTCCTTTCCAAAATATTTTTAAAACAACTTTTAAAATCATTACACTAATTTTTGTTGCTTAAATAATACTTACTATCTTTAACCACGAATATAATAAATGACAAAAAAAGTTTAAAACAAAATCATGAAAAGTAACAAGCTATATATTGTAAACTGGAGGAGATGAAAAAAGGCAAACATTCTGGGATTAAGTTAATTTTTATTATTTTACGTTTAAGATATAGATAAACAAATCAATATACCATTGGACACTAATGAATTGAGGCTTATTTTCTGACGAATATAAGCGATATTGCCTTTTTTTAATACATGATCAATGTGAAGTTAATTATTATTAGTTCAGCGCTATTTGTTTACGGACTAAGTTCTCTACTAGCTGGCAATACATCATACTTGAATACCTAAAAAGTGTAGGTACGTCGATTGTTTTATAATTTCTATGGTACTGGTAGAGTAGCTGTACAGATGAAATATCACCCAAATACTTGGCGATCAGGGAATCAATTCTAAGTTAGTATGAAGAATTAAAGAAAAAACCTCCTTATTTTTTATTTTTAACAGAGTTGAAAATAGTAAAACATAAAAGTTCCCGACGCGAAAAAGAGATGGCAACTGGTGTAAAAATTAAATCATCTTTATTTTATTTTTATATTTTTGATATTATCATTTTCAAAATTCGGAATATAATCTTTCTCTTATTTTCTGCAATAGACCATACACCATTTTGGTTATCGAGGATAAATGCTTTACACATTACCTAATCTACACGCGAGAGAAGAGCTGAAAAAACGTAGCTTTTAATTTAAGTTCTTATTCGTAATTGTAGAAAGGTAGGAGGATTTTTAGTGAGCCTTACAATTTTCGTAACAAAAATAGCTTTAAATTGAAACGTAATGTTGCGAGCATATTTTCTACTAGAAATTAAGCCTTGATTATCCCTTATCATTTACTTTGTCTTTTTTACACTACTCCTCTCAAGCCCAACCCAACCACTTAACAAAAGCACGACATTCTTTCATAAGTAGTTATTTGGAAAGGACACAGGAATTTCTTAAGTTAACAAAAATAATAACAATACCTAGCTTAAATTATTGTACATTATCCAAACACATTGAAAAAACTCTAGCCAAATATAATGTATATTAGAATAGAAACTTTAATATTATTCGAATCCACAACTTACTGCTCATGTCTCATATAATAGAATTGATTTCATTTTCACTTTCTCTGAAAAAAAACACAAACGTTACAAACAATAACATTTAATAGGTGCTCCTAAATAAATTTTCTTTTTTTTTAGATAATTTTAATTATACACTCTTATACACATTAAATCAATTTTATATCTTATTCTAGTTAAAAGAAAATGGATACAATAAAACGCATACAAGTTTATTAACTAACAAAATTCAAATTTAAATAAACAAAACCATAATGAAAGAAAAAAACCTCAGCTGAATGCCGTGATATGTAAAAACAACAAAGTAGTAATAAAATTAAAACAAACAAAAAGATGGTGATAATTTCGTTAAACTTAAATCATTTTGTTAACTTCAAGTAATCAAGTATAAAAGAATTATTTGTCTTTTAACATTTTATTGTTAACAAGGAAAAGAATTGAAATACAAATTAGCTCAAAATAGAAGAAAAATTTAACAAACTTATGTATGCTTAAATTATATAGTAAAACTACGTTTATATTATAGGACACTTATTTTCTAATTCTTCGTTTGAAATTTAGCTATAGTCCATGATTCAATGTTATTTATATGTTGCACCTTAAAAAAAATCACAAAACAATATTATTCTTATAAAAGAAATGATGTTCTAGTTACGTTTTGTTTAAATTTTCTCCATACATTCATCCCAAATATTAGTTGATTTACATTTGTATGATTTGTTTCAAATTCTGTGTATCGTTTTTTAATCTAATTTATTTCCTATTAGCAAAATAACTGACAAAATTGGTCTTAACAATAAAACAAAAAAATGTTCAAACAAAATGTATTGCGAATTCATTCCAATGTAAGAAACACTATAATTATGTGTAACCAAATAATTAAAACAAAAAATAATGGAAATAATAATGTAGGCAAATATTTATATAAATAAACAAATGAAAAAAACAAGGAAAAAATATAATGTTGCAGCATTCATATTATGTAATGTATATTCTGATAATCTTAAGATTTAAAACATATTTTTTATACTGGCAAAATTAATATTCTTTAGGCATATATTAGTTATACATACTTGAAAAGTGTCATATTTTTTAACAGTGCATACAAAAAAAAAAAGAAATTTGAGAAAAAAATATGTACATACTGAAATTAACTGTGAAAATGTTAAACATTACAAAACACGTAACACTTTTTCTTTAATATAAAGTAAAAAAACATTTTTTATGCATAAGTGATTAATTTAAATCAATAAATATAATCTAAGTTGGATGGAACTGAATTGTTGTGTTTTGAATTTATGTTTTAAAAAATTTGAACGGTTATTTCCACTAGCTAACCCTTGCCAACGTCTGACAAACTTTTGAAAGCATACAACTGTCCTGGGAAAGCTCCGCTGCATTAAATTTTATGTCCACTTCATTCGTCCCAAAAATTTAATCTCATACAAACGATTCTTTGTCAGAAGGGTACCTATTGGAATCGAAACTACTTCGTAAACTGAACAATGGATGCACTTTGTTGGTCTGGATAAATTACTACATCTTTATTTCAATTTCGAAATTTAATTTAATGCCGCTGGTTTGGATGGGATCCCGAATGTCTACACTCACTGTTAAGCTTTGGAATAAAGAGACTTACTTTAGTTTGATAAGACGGGTGTCATACGATATAAATGAATGAAGATAAATAAGTAGCTCTAAGAACTTCAAATCTGATTGATAATAATAATGCGTCACTTCTTTTGGATTTTCTAATAGCATAATCTGTTTTAATCCATAGTGATATCGATCGATTGAAGTTGTCTTAATTTAATTAGTAGAAAATCTGAGTCGAATGGTAATCCCACTTACTATGTCAACATTAATGACAAAATATTAAACAAAAAGACCGTCTTGACTTTTCGACTTTGATATAGGAGCAAAGTTCGGTGATATGTGTTTACAGTCGTTGGGGGTAGTACGCAAACATAAATAACCATCGATGTAGATATATTTATATTGATCAGATTTACTTCCTGCTGAGTTGATTTGATAACCAGACTGTCTTAAATTGTAATAAAACCTGTAGCTATCAATTTGCAGACAATGATAGGATGGATGTGGTAGATATTTGAAAAATTTCCGAGCTTGATAAAATATACGTCAGACGTACAGGTGTTTACTGTTAACGTATTTTGTTGTATTCAATTGAACTTCTAACGGATGGTCAACCGATTTATTTACTCGTATCTGAAATGCTTACACGTAGTATTTTCAGCTGTAGCATATCTTACTAATTTTGTAAGAAGACTCTTCTTAAGAGATATACAAGGTGGAGCCTACGTAGAATTTTTGACTTTGTAGTAGAAGCTATAAGAATATAGCTGAACGGAAAAGTCATTTATATACGTCTAAATACTTGCAGTTCCGTTTGCAGTTAAATTGTGTTTAGACAGTAAACGGAAAAAACCTTCCCCATGCACAAGTTATTTAGCAGACTCCAGATAGCGCATGAGTGCTCTTTAAGAGAATGATAACTTTGACGTAGCCTTTACTAATAGTGTCTAACAATGAACTGTTTTACTGTTTGCATTAAAGAACATGATTAAACTAATTAATAAAAAAATTAAGTTATTTCCAACATCAAAATTACAATTATTTAATGTAATTCTCACACAATTTTCTAATCTCATCTACTGTGCCTACCTCTACTGATGTTACTTGATGAGCTCTCATAATGTGTTATTTTTAAGATTATTTGCACATTTCTAGCCCTGAATAAATGGTCGATGGAAGGTGAAAACATTCTCACGATTACAAATTAATGTGTAATTAGACGATATGAAAACAAATCACACATTTTTTCAGATAGAACTACAGTAATTGCCCAACCGCTCATTTTATTGCTTCGCAATTGTTGTTTGTTGACTTAAAAAAATTATTCAATACATTTATTTTACGTCAAAAGCTTTTAAATGGCCTACAGCATAAAGGCAAATAATAGCCGCAATCAATTAAACAATAGACTAACATTTTGAACAGCATTTTAAGCAAAAAGTTTTGGTTTGTTTTGCAATAAAGTGTAATTTATGTTTTCCAAAGATTTAACAGTTTCGGTTCAATACGGTAACACTTTGACCCGAAAATTGTAAAATGTACATTTTTCTTAAGAAGACATACCCCCAAAAAATTAATTGAATTGTCATTGTGTTAAGTAGATTCGACATACATACCTCTGTCAATTCGCTCCGAGTGGATTCTTTTCAAAGCCATAAATGGTAAAATGAACCACCTGAACGCAGTGAAAATGCGCGACTCGGTCACACATTTAAATCCATTTTTTTTCAACGTTGCTGCATAGTTCATTGATTTGGGCGACAATAATACAAAAGCTGGACATGACTATTTAAATGGCACTCCCCCTACTTTAGGTGCATGACGATGCAGTTTGTAGGCCCTGAAGCTTAAAACGAACAAGCTAACATTTTATTAATACATTATTGTTTTCAACTGTGTAACTTTGACATAGATATTACATAATTCCAATCAATATGCAAGACGGTGATACGAGTATTATAATTAATTTCTGTCTTTTTGCACCGAATTATAATAACTTGGAAATTATTCAGCTGAAAATAAACATTAATTAATTTCAGATATTTAAATTAATACGCTCCCGAATGCAATCTCTCTTACAATGGACCAGTTATTTTGTCGGATTGATCTGCAGAGACCTCCGACACTAAAAATACCTAAACAAATTCAATTTTACCACTTGCATAAATTAACTGGAAGATAATGCTGTATCAGACTCGATTTTATTCCAGCAGTTTCGATATACAAGCAAGTTCCCAAAGTGATTTGCTATATTAATAATTTAAATAAAAAAATGCCCTACACCAAAGTCAACACGTCTGCCGCGAAACCTGCGATAGACGAAAGTATTCCATTTATTGGTAGATATGTCACGTTTCGTGGCTTCTTTGAAAACATGTAAATTATCGGTATTTTACTTTAATGAAATATTTACTTGCCTATAATTACAACGAAACCCCAAAACGTGACAAGTTCATTTAAGCTATAAGTTGTCTCTTTTTTTTTTGCTTAAATATTCTCTAAACTACTTATTTTTCTGCATTCCGGCTAAATTATCCGAGTTATACATTTTGGCAGTTTCATTAAATTCATTAAAATGCAGTGTGTGTGACTATAACACTACATACAATTATGTAACTACTACAGAGTAGTAGATAACGGGTGCGCATTTCAAAAATGAATTGATACGAAAATAGTTATTTTGTTTTGATGGGCCTTATAGCTATCGATAGCGAGGTGAGAGAGGCTCTTGTGTCTGAGACCTATTAGAGGAACCTTTACAACTAAGAGTCGCATTGCCATTTGGGTTATATTTTGTTCTCTGATAAGTTTATAGTTTGTTTAAGCTATCTTTCCATACCTATCCTATTGAGTATACTGTAACCTGCGTTTCTAGACATGGTCGTGTAACCATACAAGAGGAAACACATCTTAAGGCCAACAACAACGACTAGCCCCCAACAAGGGCATCACAAGGGTATCGTGAGGCTCGCTCTACCCATCAACTTAATCTAAACTGCATTACATTTTAATCTATGCATTTTTGTTTCTGTTGCCATTCATATCAAACTCGATAGGTTTTCTAGAATGACGATGTTGAGTACTTAACTGCTTCATTGCTCACTGGAAAAACTGATTAAAAATTCATTCAGTGATATGTATCTATATGTTCCTACTCTATATGTCGTTCGGTAAAGTAAAATTTTTCGAAAACGAACCTTTTCTACTTTGTATTTCTAAAGTGGAATGAAATAATGTGCTTATGTCGCATTCAGAATTCCAAAATTATTACAGAGTACCTACTTAAAAGCGGAAGGGGAAAGCTATTTTGAATGGGAGAAAATAGAGAGTAGGGCCCCTGGTATCGATTGCGTTGATGGATTTTGAAGGGCGAACTGAGCTCTACAAGCTCCAAGTTACAAAGTACATCAATAAAACGTTCGAAAAAGAGAGAATTTACAAAATAAACGACTACCTAACGAATAATTTTTCATTTAACTGTTAAGAGAGGTCAGACGATTTTTGCGGTTTAAAGGTACATAAATATGTATTTATAATAATAAAAAAATTCCAAAACAGTTTAATGAATGCTTGATTTTATCGATTCGCTCAAAGATTTTAAATGCAACCGAACAATGTAACAAAAGGCGATTTTTTTTGGAGAATCTATCTCAGCAAAGCAAGGTAATGTTAAATCTTCAGCGCGCAATTAAAACAACTACGTCCTACTTGACATTTCCGAAATTCAGACTAGGTACCTACCTATCCCAAGTGGATGTGACTTGGCAGCAGCAATTTATATTGGAACCTTTCCGGTGATGTGTTTTAAAATTACAAGTTAGCTGCAAACGAAAAGTCGAGAAGCAAACTATTTTATACCAGTTTATACCACTCAGTTACAAAATATTACTGGAACCGTTTTGTTGCGCATTAGTCTACTTTACTTTACTTTGCTAAAAGAAGTGCTAACAAAATACGCCTGATATTTGCAATAATTGGTGGAATTTGTATTATTTAATGTTACAGTTGCATCAAATCGAAAATGACATTAAACTATAAAAATCATGTAAATTATTTCAAAACCTAGAATCACATTCGCAATACAAAAAAATAGGCGGCAATTGCATCTAACGGCTAACCACATTTAATTGCCCCGAATTACAATTAAGTTTGTATACTAACTTTCGCAACACACTGTGCTCTTCTTAGTGTTTGCAAATGACGATATTGGTGTGATCTTCTGATAAATTGATCGACGCGCATATAAGCGTGCGCAAAAAACATTTTTCTCCATCTAATAGCCAGTAAAAGAAGTAGCTGCATATATATATGTACAAATACTCGTATATACATATATCCTCACTTAGCTTATCTGTGCCGGCATAGTCCAAAAAGGTTCACATTTCTCCCTAACTAATTGCTTTTTCCCGTATATCCAATCGCCGACTAAGAGGACTTCCCATTAATAGCTAATAGCACTTCTTTTATCAGTGTATAGAAATCAAAGATATTTTTTGGCAAACGCATATAAAAACGTTATTTAACGACTGCTAATCCAAGTTCGAGAAACAATTGCGGAGTTTTACTCGTGCTCGTTCGTCGCCGTCGTAGACAGTTAATTGTTTGCACTATCAAGAGCTACTACAACCTACTACACCACGATTAACTGGGTTCAATGCAGAAACAGTCAAAACAAAACTAGAAAAGGTTCCGCGATAGTCTAAGTATACGCGGTCTGTGCGAGCACCTTTAGTTGATCTCGGGTTTCGCGACAGTTCGGTGGCGTTGTGCGAAAACCAAACTTGTGTCTCGAATTTCATGACTATCGGTTTTTTTGTCGGCATTTAAATCCTGTCAATTCTGCAAATTTTTGAATCCAGATTTAAAATATATTTAAAATGCTGTAAGTTTGATTTGTACGATTACAACTCGTATAATATGTGTAAATTTCCGTTTGAATTCTATGCACATAAAGTTGTATTAACTGGGTAAAGAAACTCAATTATCGTATTCAAGTGTGCAAATTGTGTTCGTCAGTGATTGTGGCGGCTTTTAATAATTTTAAATTGTTGTCTGGACACTGTAACTAGTTTTTTATCTTAAATTTTTTTTTGATTTGTGTTTAACAAGCAGGCAACTCAAATTATTTATGGACAACTTTTGCTGCGACTAATGCAAACAACTGGGTGTTATTTTTTTAATTTTGATTTCGTTATAATCTATTTAATATGCATACGCAGTTGCATTGATTTTGGCAAAAAAAAAGTGTTCTTTAATGTGATTATAATACTAGAATTATTGGGGTTTTATGTACCCTTTTAGGGTTGTCTTCCTTTATTTGTCAAAAATGCCCAGTGCACAAAATGTTTATAATGTCAGTGGCATAGCCTTACAAAGCATCAATTTGTATAAAGTTACATGGTTACTGACCAGATGTGACTCAAATTTAAAGCCAAGCCAAATGAAATTTCCGTTTAGATTTTAATAATTAGTAGAAACGAACAAACAAAAAACACGTGCACTAGAAACATCACGACATTACATTTTATAACGCTTCATTCATCTAGTTGTGTTATAAAACTGCATATGGCCTCAAATACTCGTAGAATGTTTTAAGCACAACTGACTCTATGACAGCTTCTATTTGATTTGTTTGTCACATCGGATTTTTATTTTAAATCTCAGATTTATCGCTTGTTATTGTTATTGTGCGCTATTTGCAATTTTTAGCTTGAATGATGGGGACGTTTAATGGCGTTTTCGAATGCAGAAAAAAAAATGGTCCTTTCTATGAAAAGAGCAAATCTTGAAGTGCTCCTTTTATGTTTGCTATTTTTCACTGAAAAAAAAGTACGAGAGCTGTCTGACTTGATGTATCTTAGCTTTGATTGACTTATGGTGTTTTCGATTAAAGAAAAGAATTGCCCTTTCTCTCGAAAGAGAAAATCTAAAAGTTTTCTATGTTTCGTTAAACAAAGTGCACTTTCAGGTCAATTCTTAACAAGATATACATAAGTTTCCGTTTTTTTTTTAAAGAATTGCCCTGAACTCACCAATACAAACTTGTGAAATGTCAGATTAAAATGTGTGTGGTTTTGTTAGAAACAATTTTTGAAATATGTGGTCCGAAAATATTGTATGTTAAAATGTAATCTTTAACAGAAATATAATTTATTAGGTTCATTTAAACATCCATTTTTACTGTAAAAACAAAAACAAAGTTGCAACTGAAAACAAAATTTCACATATGATGTACATATTGTGTCTTCCACTATTGCAAAAGTGCTCCAACGACTTTCATTATAAAGAAAAATTCTAAATTTCGGGCAACTCTTTCCGATCATCAATGATCGGTCGTATGACCTGCTGTTTCAGTTGACGTTTATGAAGTGGCGACGAATCTAGTCAAGAAATTCGTGACTGACTGAGTATACTAAGCTGACAGTTGGCGTAAGTTGCTAGATTTTTTTGTTGTTAAGACGATTGTGCAGAGATGCAATGCTGTGTGAAATTTGTTTTCCAAATTGTTGTGTATAAGCCAGGTCAATACTTCAAGAAAACTTGTAAATGTGTAATAAATTGTTATCGTACTTTGCTCTAATGATATCAATGAATATTTTAAAGCCGAATAAAAGCGAATGAATGAATGAATATTTGTGTTTTGATTGAAGAAATGTTTATGAGAGAACTCTAAAATTGATCGTTAAGTAAAGTGATAAAAGTATTTTGAGCTTAAAAAAAACAAACACATGTTCGCATAATATTTTCCCACATTGTTTGTCTAATCAACGACTCATTATTAAAGGTTTACTTTACATAAGCCACTTAAGACAATCAATAGCGTTATAAACGTCTGTTCAAATTTAGTAAGATAGTTACATAGTCTGGAATTATATTCCTGAAATTCATTGATCGTGAACTTGGTCATAAAATACGAGATGCCTACATTTAACAACAACTTGTTTCGTGATACCATTTTTTCTTATTCTTAACTTTATAGCCCCAGCTTAACTACTTCGCTCGTTATTGTTTAAGGTCTTATCACAGGAATTTGTTTTGATTATATTTAGCACGGTTTGGTAGGTTAACACCAAGGACGTTGTATAACTTTTATCATTAATGGTTTCAAAATTGTAAAAATACCTAAGGTAACTTCTCTTAACTTTGATTATTAACCTACATTCAGAGAGCCAGCGGTTACATGTTTGCAAGATATTTGCCGGGGTTAGGTTGCTAAGACTTATGCTCGATTTTTCGAACTAAGTCATATGAAATTGTTATCTTTTGCGAAATGGCTGAAGGTACACTCTCTTTTCGGGATTCTAATCAAGAGCTACCGCGCTCTGAACTATTAGAACAAAATATGATAAAAAATTATCTTTGACATGATATTCAACTTTAGGGAGACGTGTGATTGAACACCTTCATATGTAAGTACAATTTATTGTCAAGAGCAGATACTCAATAACATATTTCGGAGACTATGACAATGTATACAGTTTGTATACACCTGAAGTAGTTCTAAGGCTCACTGTTAAATTTCTAGTTCGAAAAACATTATATTATGTAAACAAAAATGCACGCTTATTCAACTGAGACCTAGGCCTCCTGCCTTTTTCAATTTTTAAGTGGTAACTTGAGACATGGATCAGCAATAAAACCCCGATTCTCATAGTTCCGCATCTGATTATGGGACACATAAAACATTGTGACAGCCTGATAACATGCAACTTTTAGATATATATTTCTTTTGTGTCAACAATTTCATGTGTAATCTTCAAATTGAAAAATATTTTCAACTTGTGTTTTAATTTATTTTTTCCAGATTCAACTGTAATAAAAAGGTTTTAATATGGCTTATAATTGCCGCTTTAGTTGTAACCGGTGTGACGCTTGGTCTGGTGTTCGGTCTGAAGAGTGCCAGTGTAGGACCACGAGGAGCAGTAGTGTCTAATGGAAGAGGATGTGCTGAAATTGGAAGGTTTGTTTCTAGAAATTTGAAAATTATAGTGGTATGTACTTTCATTCGAGGTTAAATAATCAACGACTTACATCCGTATTGATGAACGATGTTACGCAGCATTTTCGTAATGATGTTTGCAGGCAAATTTGAAATTAAATTTTCTGCCTTTTCGTTGATGAATGTTGTTCATTTCTTATATTTTCTAACAAAAACCCCAAGGGACCGTGTTGTTTTGTGCTATTTTTGCACTATGTGTCACTAAGGAGTGTTTGTTTGAATACCTCAAACTGCCAACTACTAAAGGTTGAAGCACAAAATTATTGCATGAACTTAAGTGCACTTTTGTCCAATTTCAAAAACACCTTAGGTCCACACAACCTATACTATGACCAGTAAAACTTGCAATAAGGTTGCCCTCAAAGTTGTGATAAATTTCAGTCACTTTGTGATTCATATAATTCGTTTGAACTCGGTTGGTTTTTGAGTTTCATCAGTAATTATATACGAGTCCTTATAATATCTACTTTTTTTTTAACTTTAGTTCTATGCTTGATGATGGTGGCTCAGCTGTTGATGCTGCAATTGCTACGCTACTGTGCGAAGGTGTCATTTTGCCGCATAGCATGGGAATAGGTGGTGGTTTTGTTGCAACTGTTTATATCCGAGAAACAAAAACTATTGAAACAATAATTGCACGTGAATCGGCACCACTGGCGGCGACCGAAGATATGTATGTCGATAAAGTGATAACTGGTAAGTACCGTATGCCAGCAAACAAAAAATAACTTAGTACAAAAAAAAGTCGTTTTTCGATTATTCAGTAATGGCAAGTGCCAAACAGCGCAAAAAAACCTGCCATAGAATTTGCTCACAGCGCTTGTTTATGAGTGGCAATGTATTTGAATGATAAGTAGAAATATTTGATACAAAACGTCAATTCATCTTTAAGTATAACTTATTATTTATTGACTTTAGGCGTGTTTTTTTGAGCTTCGATCTCAGCAAAGCAAAGTAAAGTAGGATTTTCAGCATACATTTTACAACAACTAATGCGAGTCTCGAAGTGTCCAGTAGAGCATAGTTGTTGTAAATGCGTGCTGAAAATCCTACTTTACTTTGCTTTGCTGAGATCGAAGCTCAAAAAAACAGGGCTATTGAATTGTTTGTCGATGAAAAATGCCTACCTGCTGCGAAGTTTTTTTACTTGGCTAATTAAAAAAATAAATCCCAATAAAAAATCCTCGCGAATGCGAGTGGACTTCTTTGTCCACTTCTTTTCCACTTTGAGAAAATTCGCATCTATTTTTACAATAAGAGATCTGTCATTCATAAAGAGCGCAGCGGCTTCATTACGCACCACAATATCATCATGTCATGCGGTGCATCGCAATAACGTCGCAAATTTATTTGTAAGTGTTGCCTTCTGACTATCGCAGCTAACAAAACTTAAACAACAAGATATACACTCGACACGACAATAAAAGATTATTTTCACTAATAAAAAATATGGTATGGGTAAAGTGTTACGTATACGACATACTAACAGATTTTGTTTGCTAAATATAAAATTTACAACTTAAGCTAATATTTCGGAATAAGTATTTTCCTTTATCAATGTACTGAGATGACGTTTAAATATATTGTTTTATTTAAACGTCTATCTACACATTCGATTCATAAGATTGTAGGTTAAGATACACCATTTATTGACTAGACGTGATAACATTTGTAGTAAAAATAGAAATATTAAGATCATTATCTAAAATCGTCTGACACTGCAAAAATTAAAAAACCCAACTTGAATGTGTGTGACAGGTAATTGGTTTTTAAACGTTTTTTTTTTTAATATTTGAGTTGTCGTTGTTTAAATAAAATGTCGAAATGTGCGATAAGGCTTTATTGGACCTATTTTGCGATGACGTGCATGGATTATTGGTTTTTTTAGATTGCGTATTTGAAGTGATAGTGCAGAATTAGCAGGCCTAAGAGCTAAATAAAAAAAGTTTTGAATTTTTGGTAACACAAGTTCGATTTCAGGTGCAATTGCTGCTGCTGTTCCTGGTGAAATTCTCGGCTATTGGAGCCTGCATCAAAAATATGGCAAACTGCCATGGAAACATCTCTTCGAGCCAACAATTCATCTATGTAAAAATGGTCACACGGTATCGATCTACTTGTACAATGCACTGAAACAATACGAGCAGAGGATCCTCAATGAACCTTCCATGGCTGAGATTTTCATTAACCCACATACGGGTAGTGTATGGGAAACCGGTGACATCATGACACGCCCAAAATTGGCAGAAACCCTCGAAATACTTGCAGACCAGGGTATGAGTGCAATGTACGCTGGAGGTGAGATTGGAAAGAAACTAGTCGCTGATATAAAAGCTATGGGTGGAATTATTACCGAAGAAGACTTAAAACAATATAGGTAGGTGTTTCTTTCGATTTGTTTTGACCCGTCCCGCTAATTTGTTATTGAATTTACTTTTCAAGTGTTGCATGGGATCCACCTGTTGTGGTGAAGATGTCTGATGAATACACTTTGTACACAACACCTCTGCCTAGTAGCGGTGCAGTTTTGGCATACATCCTAAACATTGTGAGTGCATATGATCACAAAAATCACAACCTCTACTGGCATCAAGTTGTAGAAAGCTTCAAACACGCCTACGGTCAACGCACTAAACTCGGTGATATTCATTTCGAACCAGAAATCGAACAAGTTTTCAAAGATATAACGAATGCATCGTTTGCGGCAGAAACTCGTAAGAAGATCTTCCATGATAGGACGTTCCAGGATTTTGAATACTATGGTGCAGAGTTCTCCAACCATGAAGATCATGGTACCGCTAACATGGCTGTTCTAGATTTGAAAGGTGATGCTATCACTGTTACCAGCACTGTCAACAACTAGTAGGTTCACAATTATCTAATAACCAAATAGTTAGTGTTTTTTTGATATTTTTTTTTTATTTTAGCTTTGGTTCTAAAGTACGCTCTATACAGACTGGTATCATTCTTAACGATGAAATGGACGATTTCTCTACCCCTGGCACAATTAACAGCTATGGCATCCCAGCATCACCAGCAAACTATATCAAGCCGAAAAAGCGTCCAATGTCTTCTATGTGTCCAAGTATTATTTTAGACAACCAAGGCAATGTTAGGATGTTAGTTGGAGCAGCTGGTGGATCCAAGATCACCACTTCTGTTGCGCAGGTAAGAAATATATCGAAGGGTATCTTGATGAAATATCTTTACCTCTTTATCATCCAACTAGACCATCATCAGGTATTTAGTTTTTGATGAACCAATCAATGACTCTGTTCAAACTAAACGACTGCACCACCAGTTGGCACCAATGTTGTTACAACATGAAAACGGTGTCGACGAGGTAAGTTTATCTTCATCCAATTTTGCAAACCTATTTAACGCAATGTACTTCTCCTGCAGGATCTGCTACACTATCTTGGTAGACTCGGCCACGAACTCGCCGATGGTTCAGCGGGATCATTCTCAGCCTTAACAACAATTGGCAATAAGGATGATAATCCCATCCCAGTATATGATGAACGAAGAGTTGGCAGCGTTTCAGTAATTGGTGCTAAGAACAAGATGAATCACTAGGATCCTGAGGGTTTGCTGATGTGCACCTACTTGAAAGGAAACGTTTCGTACCAAACTATTAGCATTATTGTACCGTAATTTATTGAAAGCTTTTTTTACATTTTGTTATTTTATTTTCTTATGACACTCCATGTTAAAATATTAATTGTAAGTGTGTCGTGATCATTTCGATCATTTCTTCTTGAATGCGAACAACTGTAAAAATGTAAATAAAGACGATTTGATTATTTTTTTTAAATTGTACCATTTTCTTGTACCTACTGTTTCCGCTTTGTCAAAAAAAAACCCAGATTTATACTTTGTCCTACCAAAGATTGTCGAAAGTTGGAAAAGCGCAATATTTGCACTTTCATATTTCGTATTTCAATCTGTATTAAGTGCAATATTTGCACTTTCATATTTCGTATTTCAATCTGTATTACTCTTCCTTCAGCCTAATTTATGATTTTCTTCGTTCATTTCTTATTTCCCAACCATCGAGTAGCCACTACTAGTTTGTTAAAATGCATAATTGAAATTGATTGATACGGAAAGAAAATGTATGGATGGGTATCATCGCTCGTTTGGTGTACCTATACTTTTTGGGAGTTCACACTCAATATCGCAAATTAATAAGAACGTTCAGATAAATTTTAATACCCCAGCCTTATAGCCGATACAGTCCCGAAACTCCAGGGATCGCGGATTTTAACTCCAGAATCGGGCTCTTAGAGCGATAATTCACGATATTTCACGAAATTTCGAAA
This sequence comes from Cheilosia impressa, assembly GCA_948293265.1. Lineage (NCBI taxonomy): Eukaryota > Metazoa > Arthropoda > Insecta > Diptera > Syrphidae > Cheilosia > Cheilosia impressa. The sequence goes on along the minus strand of OX411882.1, from coordinate 41,139,436 downwards.
AATTGCAAAACCGATATTTCCGAAACTGAAGCGATAATAAATAAAATATCATTCAGACTTACTTAAGGGAGTTGAGATTGATTGTTTTACTTCACTTTGGCTGAGATATGACGTTTGATTTGAGCCGCACATCGAATATGGACCACTTTTTAAGAATTCCTGTCTCCGTTGGTCTAGGAGTTGGAGTCTTAATATTTGCATGGACCAAAGAGGAAAACCCGGGGCGTCCGACAAAAATAAAAACCCCGAAAAATAAAAAAAAACTCCGGATAACATAACTTTTCCTAAATTTACCAGAAAAATCGTGAAATCCTGGGGAATCGGCATTTTATTTGCAATTTATCTTTTTGTTCTTCTTGAAAACAAACGAGTAGAATATAGCTAGTTGGCAGCGCAAATTTCTGTCTTTGAACGCTCCAGTCAATGTTATGTCAGTTTATTTGACAGCTTGTTCTTTTGTTTTTGTTGTTTTTTTGCATTTCTTTGACAAATTTGTTTGTTTTTCTTGTAAATTTTAAATAATGGAATATACAATTTTATATTAAAAATGAGTTCGACAAGAAACTTTATTAACATTGCCAACAAATATGACCGCATTGTTTTACTCGTTGACATGGACTGCTTTTACTGCCAAGTGGAAGAAAAATTAGATCCAACTTTGGCGGGAAAACCACTTGCTGTCGTACAGTACAATGCCTGGCGCGGAGGAGGGTAATCTATTTCGCAATAATGTTAAGGAATACGTCATCCAATATTTAAAATGTGCTTAGTATAATTGCAGTTAATTACGCAGCCAGAGCAAAGGGTGTAACTCGTCATATGCGTGGCGACGAAGCCAAGGAACAGTGTCCTGACATTATCTTGGCAAAAGTGCCCAACATCAGAGAAAAGGCTGATTTGACAAAATATCGGGATGCTGGTAAAGATGTCGCCAATGTTCTGCAAAAATTCACTTCGCTATTGGAGAGAGCTAGTGTGGATGAAGCCTACTTGGACATTACCGAAGAAGTTAATAAAAAAATGGAGAATATGAATGCTGTAGGTTGCATGTTTGTAAACAGGCTGATGCTATTCGCACGACGTTAGGGGCACGGCTTAGGTCAACGGCTACGGTTAAACGCGGCAAATAGGCTTAATGTGGCTCGCTTCGCTTGCTTAAAGGGATCTAAAATCCAGTATTTCATTTTCGGGCACGAGCCTGTACATTTTAAGGCCCAACTTATTTCTTAAAATTATATTTTTAATTATTAGGTTACGTCAAATACGTAGCCGTCGACCCAAGCCGTGTCCCTAACGTAATGCGAATAGCCACTTTGAATTGTTTTGAGTTTGTTTGATGTCCTCATGTTTAGGGCACATTCCTCCTTGGACCGGATAAGTTATTAAATACATATGCCGTTGGTTATGAAAACATTGGTGAGTACGTCGGCGAGATTACTTCGAAGATCAGCCATCCATATGACGACGAAGTATATAGTCTTGCTTACGAAGCTGACGATACTCCTGCTGTTAGAAAAAGCGACTTGCGGCTATTACTCGGAGCGGCCATTGCCAGTGAAATCCGTGCTGCAGTCAAGAAAGAAACCAGTTACGAATGCTCAGCTGGCATAGCACACAACAAAATCCTAGCGAAACTGGCCTGCGGTATGAACAAACCGAATAAACAGACTATTCTCCCATTGTCCCAGATCGCGCCATTGTTTCGCACACTTCCTGTAAGTAAGATCAAGGGACTGGGAGCAAAGTTTGGCGAGGAAATATGTGAGAGACTCAAAGTTAAGTGTCTGGGAGATTTGCTGAATTTCTCTGAAGCCGATTTGCAGAGAAAGTTGGACGAGAAAAATGGGTAAGTTAGTTGTTTTCTATCTGTTATTCTTCGCATTGCATGCTACTCTCTTTGCCAGGTCATGGATATATATGATATGCCGTGGAATTGATTTGGAAGCGGTAACGCCTCGCTTTTACTCAAAAAGCATTGGCTGCTGCAAGAAATTTCCCGGGAGGAACTCCATAACCGGCCTTAAGACACTTGATCACTGGCTGACAGGGTTGTCCAATGAAATTTCTGATCGGCTGGAAAAGGACGTAAGCGAGAACAACCGTCGTGCAAAGCAAATGGTTGTGAGCTTTATTCAAGAAATAAATTCAGAGGACATATCCAGTTCAAGGAGCTCTATGCTGCTCAACTACGAACCCGAATCGATACAGAAATCTGCGTTAGAAGTTCTAAAGCGAAACACTGATCAGTTCTTCAAGCCAGGCAGTGATTTCGCATTGAATAATCCCATTAAATTCTTAGGCATCAGTGTTGGCAAGTTTGAGAGTATTAGCAGTGGAGGAAACAATACCCTGCAAAAGATGTTTGCCAATCAGAAAAAGAAGGAAACTGCTGCAATAGAAGAATCTAAGAATTCCGACACTCAGAAAGATATGATGCCGGTTTCCAATCCAGATACAGGTCTAATAGCAAAAGAACCTACAAAAGCTTCGTCAAATATGCTAGAAAAGTTATTTGCAAATCATAGGGAGAAAAAGCTAGTTCCAACCCCAAGTACTTCGGTAGCTGAGGAACCACTTAAGACAAAGCCAGCGACAAAAAGTTTCTTTGCTGCTCATCTGAACAAAGTCAAACAGCAACAAGCAGTGCAATCGTCCATGTCGAAGGAGGAAGAAAAACTGTATTGCGAGGAGACTATAGCGGATTTATCACCCGAAGAGAACTCCCTACCAGCGGCGAATACCACCTTGGGTGTAGAACCGGCAATAACACTGCCGTCGACATCTCTTAAAAGAAAAGCTGAATCATTCTATACATTCACGGAAACCTACGCAGAGCTCGCAATACCAGACCTACGAGAGGAATTCTTTACAAAGTGTGAACTTTGTGGTCAAAAAATTCTATCCGATGAGAAAACGATTCAATCTCACCAAGATCAACACATAGCCGAAGAGCTAAGCCGTCAGCAAAGGGAGGAGTACCGCAAAGAGATCCAATCAAAAGTTTTAATCAACACCACGCAAAAGAAACCTAACAGTACAAATAAAAAATTAAAACCGAACTCACCAAAAGTCGCCGCTTCTGATATCAAAAAGTTTATGCAACCATTAACACAGTCGAATGAACCCTCCACATCGGCGCAGGTGGCTTGCGATAAATGTGGCCGTTCAATGCACAGAGATTTAATGGCAGAACATTTGGACTACCACTATGCGAGAGATCTTCAGTTAAGTATGAATCGGTCCGATATGGTAACAGTATTGACCACAGGATCGCCACTAAGTAAAAGCATAAAGTCTCCAAATAATGTAAAAAGATCGTCAAATAGTGTAGTACCGGCAATTAAAACAAAGCCAATTACACAGTTCTTTTCGCAGATGTAAAGATTTGTATAACATTTAGCTTGTAATTCGTTAAAATAAAGATAAATTTAAGAAGATGTTGATTTGTGGGCATATTTTTCTCTAGTGTTTGTCCTTCCTGAACAGTATTGCGTTTTTTTAGTTTCATACTTTTCCCTTTTATGCTTTCATATTTAAAAACAGGTAAACTCGGCATCGCAACCTTTTGTCAGATGCTTTCGTCACCAGCCGGATATGCATTTTACTTCGAATTCAGAAAAGAAAAGAAAAAGAGCTTTTGTATGGAATTAATGAATTTACAACCGAAAAATCTATCTTACACATTTTTATTCTGTTATACTGCTTGTTAAAATTCTTCTGCGGAACTTTTGATTTTAATTTCTGCATAAAATTATGTGCACCATTGACATAATATTACGTATAAAATGTGTACCCTAGTTTGCACTGACGCCAACGTAACTGCTATTAAGAGAAACATTTTCCAAAATAATATTGCTTTAAATTGAAAACAAAAACCCTGCTGAAGCTTCTCATTTTCTCATGTTGGACCGTTGAATTTGTTTTTTTTTTTTTTGTTATTCAAAACAATCGAATTGTGTTCATAGACGATTGTATGATTTATCTGTGATTGTGATAGCCCAGGGGGGTTATTCCCAAATGCGCGGCGGATCGCTTTTGATGGCGGATTTGAATTTTTGTGTTTCCATTCGACCACATTTTTTTTAGGTCCGCGAACAATCCGCCAGCAATCCGTCACCTAAACACCTATCGCTTTCAATGCAATCATAAAATGACGTTGGAAAGTGTTTTCGCTTATACAAAAATTCAAATCCGCCATCAAAAGCGATCCGCCGCGCATTTGGGAATAACCCCCCAGTTTATATTTGTTTAGAGGAAAGGCAATAATTCCACAAAACTACCCCCACACTACATTACCGATTTTAGCATCCGGACACTGTCAGTGACATCTTCACTTGAAAATAAGGACTTCTAGTTGGATCTTACAAAATGGTCCAGGTGAAAAGCTGCAGTATCTGTGGATGCTGTTAGTTCGTGTCGATACATAATCCAAATCAGGCAAATAGGTAATAAAATAAGGTGCATTATGATCCTTGAACTCAGGGAAACTAGCATTAGGTTTCCATAAAACAAAAGTTTTGTCATGGACCACTTCGATGAAGCCAATGTATTTCTTATATGCTGGAATATACACACCCCATCCAAATTAACGCAGATACAATATTCTCTTTTTGTTACTAACAGCTATTTCCTGCAAATTAATCAAATTAAGGGAATAGTCATAAATACTTATCCACATTATTTTTTTTTTATCGAACATCCCACAGACCACACTCTTTCTCATCTCCTACAATGGAAACTTACATCGAAACAATCATTTGCCGTTGACGAAAATCAGAAGGATAATAAACTAAAGAAAATAAGTAATAACACCTCCAAAGAATGATAATAGGCACAGGCAAGGAGAAAACTTAAAACACAACACAAAAGACAAAATCTATGTTTTGCTAAACAGAAAAGGGTTGTTCTTGTTCTCCTTTATCCATGAATTTCATCCCTAAGGATGTGCTGGCTATGCGCATGGCTTACCGAAGGCTTTCGGAATCGATTTTATTTTCTTAAGCATAACAAATTGGTACACTGATTATCCCGTAGTATATTTTCTTTCATGTGAAAAAAGTCTTATTCATTTGCATCAGCATCTTTTAATTACTTAAAAATCATTATCCGAAATGTTAATTTAAGCTGTTAAATGTTTGCTTTTTAGTTTCGGAGGTTTTTCGAAAGCTGTAAAACAATTTAAAATGTTAGCTAAGGGTGTTTCCGAAAACTCAAACTAGGCGTATCCTCCCCGAAAAGATGCTGCATCTTCGTTTGGAAAACTTTGTGAAAATGTGGTGAAATGTGAGAAGAAGATTTGTTATTAGATATTTTAAAATTTAGAATTTGAAAAGATGGAGCAGATAAAATGGTTAACAAGAGTTTTTCTACTCTTTGTTGCTCTTGCGGCAGGTTTGTACTTAACTATTGCAATTCGTACATATGGAGAAAGAATTAATGGTGTAAATTATTTTCCTTAATTCAGTTCGAGCATCGGAGGATGAAGAACGTTTGGTTCGGGATCTCTTTCGAGGTTACAACAAATTAATTAGACCTGTACAAAATATGACACAAAAAGTAGGAGTTCGTTTTGGATTGGCGTTTGTCCAATTGATTAATGTGGTAAGTGCCTTTGTTCAGATTTGCCTTATAAATCGTTATGCTTAATCTCGTTGATTTGGGTTTCTTGTGAAATTAGGGTGTGCCCTAATTATTAGATGGTTTCTCCTGTTCGGTCTCTTTCATTTTTTGGGCCTTACTGATATAAAACACTTGAATTAAAATGAGTTGAATTCATATTCGTGTGCTTTCTCTTAATAATACTAGAGCACGCAAAGGATTTAAATTTACCGTGCCAATTTTTTTATTAATTTTTTTTTTTGTTGCCGATTTGTGGGATGCCTTAACACTGTTAAAGAACACCAAGTATATTTATGGCATTACGTTTCAACGAGAATCCCTATTTTTGGTATAGTGGTTGAAGAAACTCTAATGTTGTGTGTTTCTCTTGTCACGCTCGGGTTCACATTTTTCCTACTACACTGGCTTTTACTTGAATAAAGGCTTGCTTAAAAGGAATCTCATTTATTAAACTTTTTGAAGTTTTTTATAGAGATATCGTCAGCTCTTGTTGCTTTAGTCTCCAAAATCACCGCTTGATAACCAGGATTTGTTTCGCAGCTAAGAAAAAAAAGAAATGCAGATTCTCCCCGACGGGGAATTGAACCCCGGTCTCCCGCGTGACAGGCGGGGATACTGACCACTATACTATCGAGGATGTTGAATTTCAGATGAAATAGTTTGGTTATACGTTAATAGGCCCGTTAAATAAAGAGTCATGATTTAAATTACAGGTCGTTTGATCTTGTTTTTACTTTCCCTGTTAATTAGGTATGTTTGTTTTGCATAAATGGTAAAAAAATACGTCTTTTATAAGTTGAGTAGTTGTGTATGTTAATACAATTTAATTTTTAGAACGAGAAGAATCAGATCATGAAGTCTAACGTATGGTTACGTTTGGTGTGGTTTGACTATCAACTGCAATGGGATGAAGCCGACTATGGTGGCATTGGTGTACTTCGATTGCCACCCGATAAGGTGTGGAAGCCTGATATTGTGCTGTTCAATAAGTAAGTTAACAAAGAAACACATTCTTTTGAAATCGAGTCATATCGAACTTCTCCACATTCCAGTGCTGATGGCAACTACGAGGTCCGATACAAGTCGAACGTCTTGATATATCCAACTGGTGAGGTTCTATGGGTTCCGCCTGCAATTTACCAGAGTTCGTGCACCATCGATGTAACATACTTTCCGTTTGATCAGCAAACGTGTATTATGAAATTCGGATCGTGGACTTTTAACGGAGACCAGGTTTCGTTGGCCTTGTACAATAATAAGAACTTTGTTGATTTGTCCGATTACTGGAAATCGGGCACATGGGACATTATAGAAGTGCCAGCATATTTAAATGTGTACGAAGGCGATGGTAGCCATCCCACAGAGACCGATATCACGTTCTATATTATTATCCGGCGGAAGACATTGTTTTATACGGTGAATTTAATTCTGCCTACGGTGCTCATTTCGTTCCTTTGCGTGTTGGTTTTCTATCTGCCTGCTGAGGCTGGAGAAAAGGTAAGGAGATAACTGCAAGATTGAAAAATTAGATACCAAATTGATTTAATTTTTGTTAGGTAACTCTTGGCATTAGTATTTTACTGTCACTGGTTGTGTTCCTGTTGCTGGTGTCGAAGATATTACCGCCAACATCGCTAGTACTGCCATTAATTGCTAAATATTTGCTTTTCACATTCATCATGAATACGGTTTCAATCTTGGTCACTGTGGTTATTATCAATTGGAATTTCCGCGGACCAAGAACTCATCGAATGCCCATGTGGATTCGTAGTGTATTCTTGCATTATCTGCCAGCGTTTTTACTAATGAAGCGTCCACGAAAAACACGCTTGCGTTGGATGATGGAAATGCCTGGTATGAGTATGCCATCACATCCACATCCGTCATATGGATCACCAACAGAGCTGCCAAAACATATAAGGTAAGTTCATTAATGAATAAACGATTGCATAAACGTAATAATTGTTTACCAAAATTACGGAGATCTTCTTATATTTCGTTGCTTTTATAAATACTGTTTTTTTTTTCATTTTTATATTATGTAGTGCCATTGGTGGTAAGCAATCAAAAATGGAGGTTATGGAGTTATCTGATCTACACCACCCAAATTGCAAAATCAATCGAAAAATCAACAGTGGTGGAGATCTGGGAGTTGGAGATTGTCGTCGAGAGAGTGAATCTTCCGACTCAATTCTACTTTCTCCAGAAGCAAGTAAAGCAACAGAAGCTGTCGAGTTTATTGCTGAACACTTACGTAATGAAGATCTCTACATACAGGTAAGATCTTGTATAGTCACCTATATTATAGAATCCAGTTGAATTGGAAATCGATTCTAAAAAAAAAACAATTGAATACTACAGCATAGTTCTAGATGTACATAAGTTGTACTAATATGCGCTTATAAACATAAAGCTTTTGGAATCTAACACAGAATATTCGTCGGATTCTATAATAGATGGACATTCTTGTTTTTATAATTGTTTTAATTGATTTCCATTATACAGACACGTGAAGATTGGAAATATGTAGCAATGGTTATTGATCGTCTGCAGTTATATATATTTTTTATTGTAACAACGGCCGGAACGGTTGGCATTCTAATGGATGCTCCACATATCTTCGAATACGTCGATCAAGATAGAATTATTGAAATCTATCGAGGAAAATAAATCATTAACAGAAAGTTAACAAAATGAATTGTCTACTTATTAGTAGCAACACATCCCTGAAATGCTTCATAAATATTTTCTATTATAATTATAATTTTATAATTTAAGTTTTCTAGAGAAAAATATTATTGTAAGCGTAAAATCGGCATTTCAATCGTAAGCTGCAATTCGTAACTAGATTTTTCAAAGCAAATTGTAAGAGCTCAAAAATTTTTGAAAACACACAGACACAACATGTAGTTATGTAAGTTAACACGAGGAACCCCTAAAAGTTAGGATTACGAAAAAAAAAAAAACAAATAATTGAACTTTTAAGAAACAACTTGAAAATCAAGTTGGGAGCAAAAATAAAACGAAAAATAAATGTTTGAATACCCTTATATAAGAATCAAATTTATTGTCTTTTGTTATACACTCTCTTCTTGAATTAAGGGACCGTAGACAATTTTTTATTCATTTTTTGATCGGTCAATGCGAATAGTTGGAATTTGTATTACTATGCATAAGTAACAAAGGCATACTTAGTGAATAGATAATCACCTTGATTCTGCAAATCACCGTCGAAGTCGACTTGCATAATATAAAATATGTGGAACAGTTTTTTAATATTTTGTTTTTGCCAAATCATATATAAAATATAGGAACCTATACAAATGTATGCAAATCCCATGGTTTCCATTGCAATTTATATTGACCGTTGACCATCTTATTGACAAGTGCTTTTTTAATCTAGACTTTAAGTTAAGAAAAGAACACACTGATCGATCAAACTCATTCTTTTAAATGCGCTTAACAAACCTCTGTTTAAGGAAGGATAATCCCCTTCTAGATTATCAATATAAAAAGACTTCGAAATGAGCAACTAAAATATTGAAAAAAAAAACAGCAACGAAAGCAGTATTTTTGCAGTTACATAGTATACATTTTTAAACATATTTTGTCAAAAGTTTTGTTAATATGGTTTTAAGTGTATTATATTTTCTAATTGAATGTATTTATTCAAAAAGCGGTTTTAAATTAAGTTACCTATTTAAGCAAAATGTTTGACTGTTAAATTTGTGTTGATGTCTTTTAGGCCAATTTAGTTAAAATTACTATTTTTGTTGTTATTCTATAACTAAATTAAATTTTTTAGTATAAATGCGAGTACATGTGCTGCATTTTATATAATACGCTAACAAGTAGACATTTAGCAAAAGCGGTCATTGAGAATAGTATTAAAAGTATAATATGTTTTGTTAAATAATAAAGAGAATGTCCCAGAAAAATGTGTTATTCTTAAGAAATAAATAAAGAAAAGTAATAGGTATTTTTTAAGTAGATGCCAAATTGAAATACAAAATTAAATAAAGTTGAATGTTGTTTTTATTTTGAAAATAACTAATGTCCATGGTTATAAGAGTTCCGAATAGAATAGCACGACCCTTGTTCTCACCTTTGAAACGAGCGATTTTAAAACTATAACAATGGGCTTGATTATTTAGAGTTGTGCTACGTAATATTTAGCAGAAAAAAAACAAATTTTTAAGCAAAGCATAATAAATGGTAGGTATAAAAAAATGTGTATGAAGGCTACTACCTGTAAACTTTCCTTTTACACGCACCACACAGAGGTTATTTCCCTACCAATTTGTAACCTATGAAATTTTGGCGACATTTTAAGGATTTTCAAATCATCATACTCACACTCGATTACCAGTCGACAGCTATTTTTGAGATTGATATAGATCGAGTAAAAAACGGTAGATGACCGTAAGCCCCAGGCGATACATGTATAGTGTGGAATGACGTTGACGTAAGATAGTACAATATAGAAGAAAATGCGAGCATTTACTGAAAGTTTATGCTAATTGCAAAACAAGCGAAATATACGTCACTTGCTTTAAATTTTTCTTTAAAATTTTAAATATTCAAATGCACTACCTTGCACACTATTGTGATTCTGATTGTCAATAATTGGCAACAGAGTCAAAACGTCAATTGCGTCGACTGATTTTTGTATTAGCCGTATAATGTATTTTTATCTGCCGTTGACCGTTACATACATTTATTGTTATTAAAACTATGTATTTTTCCATCTCTTTTTATAACATAGATGTTTTTAAACACAATTTTTTGGTCGTTGCATTGAGCCAGTCGATCACAAAAATGTATGCATTTAAATCTTTCTGTAGAGGCCAAGTATATTTTCTTCTTTTGTCAAGTACGAAATGTTATTCCACGATAGAGTATGTTTCTTATTCCACCTTATTTAGACTGAAAAACGAAACAAAAAATCCGTACTTTAACTTCGTGAAAATCAATTTTCAAATAAAGTGTAACGCGATAGAATGGTGGAGTATGTGACCAGCAATATAGTAGTCAGTAACTACTTATGCCGCGAAAAATGCAGTGGCAAAGATCATTCGGTTTGATTACTTTTTGTGGAGCATTTAAAGAGAAAAAAAAATGATACAAACCCAATTTCTGTCGTTATTATTGACAAGTCATATAGCCGCATAAAGCCACCCATTACACCTCCCCAGTTGTGATCAGCTGTTTAAATTTTGCTGTTCTTGCTTTCAATAAAACACAAATCCATTGAATCTATCGTAAAACAAAACTTTTATTCGTATTCTTTTGAAAAAACCTTAAAAATAAAAGTACTCTTGCGAGCAACTCCTATGTGCGTCTACACACAGAGCAGTTCCTCTGGATCTGAGCTTTTCTTGTGTTGTCCAAAGTTTCGTTGGAAATGGGGAGACGGAAAGGGAGGGACGATGCAAGGAGGATTTCCTTGCTCTCGATTTATCACCAACGTTTCAATCAATATTCGAACAAACACTTACGAGATACTTCTTCACAATGTATTTTCGTTTCTAATTACAAAAAAAAATAATTTAAATTCTTGGTTGTGTTCGGTTTCTTTCTTCTATTATTATGTTAAAACACACTTTTTAATTTCCATTGTATATATGTGCCTATATTTATATACAAGTTTTTTTTTTTTTGTTCCTTTCAAATTTTCCTAAGTTTTGAAAATTCAGCTTTAGTCATTATACAATTTGTTGTTTTAATTAATCAAACTAAACTTAAAATAGAAATCAAATACGTAATGCATTCAAAATTGAATTATTAATTGCACAGATTATATAACACACAATCCTACCCTTCTTCATTTTATTTTTGTTTGCTCGTTCTTTTATTATGTCCTAAATTAACTAAAGGAAGGTTTTTTTTTATCATTTCTTTGTTTTTGTTTCAAAAATCGTTTGCAAAAGAAAACTTATTTATAATAATAATTACATCATTTGTTTTGTTCTTAAAAAGTATAATTTAGGATACGTTATATTAAAATATATGCATGTATAATGTATGTATTGTATATCTAAACTAGTAATTACTAAAAAATATTTATTTATAAATATTTTGATTAGTTGGGTGTGTGTATGTGTGGTGTGTGTGGTTGCATTATAATTATATAATAATAACAAAGTAAAAACCCTACTATATTGTATGTCGTTTTCTGGTGAGATATGCCTAATTTAAATAAAACAAATAATAGTAATAAAGATTAACGTACTTTATGTGGCATACGTTTTTTTTGTAGTTATTTAATATAATTAAATATTTTGTTGTTTTCCTATAACTTTAATTATTTTATACTGCTAGGTGTGTAGTAAATTACTTTAGAAACGGTAATCCGCATCGGCCATGTGAATGGCCCAATTGAATTTCTCTCTTTGAGTTTTGTTGAAGATCTTCTCAATTGGTACACCATACTTTTTGCACCTGTAAGTAAAATTGAATCTTACGACAACATGACAGCTAGAAGGGTATGTAATTGAACTTACCATGCTACTGAAATTCTAGGATCGAGATAATTTAATTTGGATGTACCCAAGGCAACGGTCTTATTCTCATCTCTGTCAGTCTCTTGCAACTCTAGTTTCTTAAGTTGGTCCTTTAGCCGTTCAATTTGTTTGAGTTTCTTATCAGCCATAACTCTCTCCTTAACCGAACCCTTTCTGGCCGCTTTCTTCAAATCCTACAAAAAAAAAGCAAAGCAATTGAATAAATGCTCATACAAATAGATAGGCAAAAGATCTAGCAAAAGACGTCATTGTGAGTCAACGTAGTTGTTCCCCGATTTTTTATTTTTTTTTTTACAACCAGAGGATCGATTTCACGCAGAAGACACACATTTTATGCAAACCAAATATGCACCAGATGTGTAACAAATAAAAAACACTCACCATATATTCACTCTCGCCATCTTCTATTTGCTCACGTTTTTGACGGATCTTATCCTTCAGCTGCTCCATACTCTTGGCATGGCCCTTTGGCACAGAACGCTGATGGTTACACAGAATTGCCACCGCACGATTGGCTCGATTGTAAACGAGGAGTTTCTCTGGAATTGATGCATCGGCATCCGTAAGTAAATCCAACTGGTTCTGCAATGTTATTGAAGCGTTGTACGTACGGAACACCTTTGCCGTTAAACCTTCAAACAAAAAATGATTTCATCAGAATGAAAACACAAACGGCATGCGACAAAACAACTCACCATCCATAAGCTCCTTCAGATGTTCATTCAACACTTGTGTGTTCAATCTATCAAAGAGATCATCACCATCTTTCTTGTTCTCCATAAACAATTCTAAATTCTTGAAGACTCTCTTCTCGACCTCGACTTCATTGTAGTAACGAATGGAATCTTTACCTGGAAAATCAAACACCACAACATTCTCCTTGCCATTAAGTTGCTTGTGTAGGCTAACATGTTCTACTCGCAACGAGCAACAGCCAACAGTATCGGCTTGGTCTTCGTCTTTTTCGTTACCAGCTCTCAGAGCCAACTTGTCAATGAAATACAAAGCAACGGCTCTCTGTCGCACCCTCATCTCCTTAGATTTCCATTCATCGCGATATGTTGAACGAATCTTATCGATTTCCTTGTCTAAGCGCCTAGCTGTTTCATATTTGACGTGATCCTTCTCACCTTTAAGCTTTGACGACGGATTTAACATGATATATTTCACCTGGCCCTGTACATTCTCCGTCCATGAAGCCAGCCAAGTCACCGAGTTATCGTGGCGCACATCTTTCCATCTGTGACCCTTCGGAGGCTCTGGAATTTTACTATTCTTGGAGCAATTAATCGAGACGTCTTCAGCTTCAATGCGACGCTTAATCATACCCATTTTGGGATGTTCACCACGACCACGGAACAGATTTGGCGGTTCCAACCTAAAATTACCAATACGCTCCTTATGACCATCAATTAAACAGAAACCATACTCCTTAATCAGTGCTTCGTTTTCTTCTTTTCTTGCAAGTTTCTCTTCTTTGGACGAATTTCTACGTTTCTCCGATTCGGCAGTGAAATATTGGAACATGTCATTAAAGTTGCACTTTTTCAAGTCCTTGATAATGTCTCTCTCCTTCGTTGTCATTACTTTACGGAAGTCCTTGAAAAAATTGTCGTTAAACTGTTTCTTGGTCACGTAATCATGATTCAGCATCTTCGCATAGAATGTCGCAGCCTCTTCTGTGTTAGTGCTCAATTTCATTTCCTTGCCATCGTAGAAGAATTTCACGTTACTTGGCAGTGGCTCATATTCTGGGGCAAACACTGGACCTTTATGTTCCAGGCTGTTCCATTTAACGCCATCAGCGCGCTTTTCTTCTTCCCACCTGAAAAGAGGTAACAACACATTGTACTTAGTGCGACGTTTTCTTCGCTTCTTTGGTGTACTTCTGTTGGTTGTGTAACGATACACCTGATTATTCACGCTAGTTTTCGTTTCATAGTGATCAATTAAACTAATTAATACAGAACGACGGTGAAATTGAAAAAGTTTGGGAAGAATTCGCACAAAACTCTCCATTTAGAAAATTAAAATTAAATGTCAGAACCATGACATTGGTGCACATAACCTCGAATGTCAGCGCATGACACGAACTGACAGCCCATCTGTTAATAGGAACATACATCAGTGATGCCACTTTTTTTTATTTTAAATTGAACCCTGCAAATAAATTTAACTAAAACGGAATGTGTCCCATTAGGAAAAAGTAAAAAAAAACTATAATTTTGTTTGCAATAAATGTGTTTGTGTTGTTTACGGATAAAACTAGTTTATGTCACGTTAAAACTTTTCAATATTCTTAGTTATTATTACCCATTTTTAGTTTAATTGTGTTTTTGTGACTTTTCATTTGAAGTTGCAACAAGACAAAATGCGAAAGTGTATAAATGAGTTCAACCAATTCAGCTGCAGTTTTGAAGAATACGCATACGAAACTAGACAACAATGAACATTCCTAATCAGTTATATGTTACTATGTAATATTAACTAAAACGTCATATTGAATAGAACGACCTACACATAGTCCCTAGACGGCATTTAAATTTTTTTCTGATGGCATTCCGTTCCTCTTTTTTTTTTAAATGTTAGTTATTACATAAGTTACATAGTAAAAGTAAAGGCACATCTGATAGAATGAAGCATTTTGCCGTGGTCTGAAACCAAAACCAATACAAGGAAACAAAACTTTGTATTAGCTATGACAAATTAAATTATTGCTTAGCAATACCTAACTAAAAACGAAAGTGCTGGAGGGTTGAAACGACAGAACGAATAGCGCACTCAGACCTAAATAAAAAAAGTTAAAAATGATTATTAGTGAGGCCCTTTATCACTAAAACGTTCTTCTATAAATTAAGGATACGGATCTTACGGATTTCCTTCTATCCTTTTACTCAAATCGTTGCCGGAAAAGCCACTAAGGCAAAACAAATCAAGGCTTTACCGCACGACTATCTCAAAGACCCTGAGCTTAAGTGCCTCTTCAATTTCACATCGTTTTGATTGCCATACACTATGAAAAACAGTTACTTACCAACGCCAAACTTCTGGTTCCTCTTGTTGAGCTTTACCCCTTTTCTTAGTCGGAGACGTAGTGGAAGTAGTCGTTCTGGTGGGTTCCTGTGAAACAGACAAAAGAATAAGTTATTGCCCTTCTTTCATGTTGAGTGTTTGTACTTTACCTTTTTAATTTTCTTTTTGAGCGGTTTTTCATCATATTCGTCTACATCTTCTTTTATTTCTCGCTTGTTTTTTTTCCCCTTCTTCTTGTCGACTTTCTTCTCCTTTTCCTTCTTTGAGGTTTTTTGTTTCTTTCTACTTATAAGTGGAACATCTTCATCACTTTCTTCGGCAACGACTGGGGCAGCCTTGCGCTTAGCCAAAGGCACATCATCTTCATCGTCTTCCTCTTCATCTTCTTCCATTTTTATCGCAGTGGAGTTATGTATGGATAATGAAGCGTTGACGCTTGCTTTTAAAGGGTCTTGACTTTGATCAAAAGTCTGACTGCTGAAGTTCGCCTCATTGTCTGAGGCTTCTTCCTTAATAACAAACGAAGGCTCATCGTTTTTAAACTGTGACATTGAATAATCACAGGAGCTGGCTTGTGACATGTTAAAGGTGTGATCCGCCTTAACAATGGGCTTTACCTCAAAGCCCTCCTTAGCGGATGACTTTTCGAATCCCGTGCATGAATCCCCGTAATCGTTATTAGATGTATCCATCTTAAGATGATTTATTTCTGTCTTAAACTCTTTTTCGTCGCCATTCTCAATTACGTTGGGTTTCTCCTCCTTAACGGTACGATCTTTAGTACTTGAGTGATGACTCTTGCTGTCTCGATGTTTAGACGATGAACTGCTGCTGGAATGTTTATACTTAGAACTTGAAGAGGAGCCCTTGTGGCGATCAGATCGATCTTTATCAGAGGACCGAGACTTATCGTTTGAGCTACCCTTGTGCTCTTTGCGTCGATCCTTATCCTTGTCTTTTTCTTTATCTCCGTTTCGTTCGCGATCTTTCTTGTCTTTCTCTTTTTCGCCATTCTTTTCACGTTCCTTGTCTTTGTCATCGCGGCTTCTTTCTTTGGGCCTGTCCTTTTGACGGTCTTTATCGCGCTCCTTGTCCTTGTCGCGGTTCGAAGACTTGTGCGACGATGAGGAGGACTTGTGTTTATCGCTGCGATCCTTATCCTTGTCACGGTCTTTCTCACGCTGCTTATCCTTCTCGCGGTCCTTGTCTCGATGCTTATCTTTGCTACTTGACGACGAACTGTGTTTTTTGTCAGAATATTCTTTATCGCTGTAAGAATGATTGTCATATTTATAGTTACGTTTCTGTAAATAATATCTTCACGAGCGACTTACCGATTACTACTGCTCTTTGAGCTCTTGTGGTCACGATCCTTATCTCTGTATTTATCCTTGCTGGAGGATTTGTGTTTACTGCTGCCATGGCTATGACCGTTACTTACGCCATTTACTTCGCCGTTCGCGTCCCCACCATTTTGTGGTTTATTTTCCTAAAGGTTAAAAAATTATTTTATAAATGTTTTCTGTTTAATTTCAAAAGTTATTAACATGGAAGATTTTGCTATGAATAGTGACAGAAGCGAGAGCCACCCTCGTTTACTTGCAGTACTATGTATATTGGTTACTTGGAAGCCACCAATGTCATAAATTGAATGTTTGAAGTAGGTACCATTGTACAAAGAACAGACTTAAAGATATTTTTTGTGCATTTTCAGTGGTCGAACCTGAGACCCTTCGGTCAGTAGTCCAGCAAAGCTAGAAACTCGGCCACTCAGACCGACAAATTGATTATTTTTTTTAGAAATAATCCAATTGTCCGATCACAGGGAATTGTATAACGTGGCCATTTGTTTAGCCCAGTTTCAAAGATTAATCCAGAAGCGCATTCGGAAAGTATAGGTACCTACCTACTTATCTGAGAGCAGCTTAAAAATATGAAATATGAATTGAGTTGGTCAACAATATAAAAAATAAAAACCAAAAGTTTTTTTTTGTGTCCACACTTATTTGTGCGATAAAAACCACCCCATTTAGACGAAAAATGTGAGAAAACACGTTTCCACACGTACCTACTATCAAGTCTCAAATTTAAAATTCAAATGACAGCAACGCAGCACAAGATCGCATGCATTTAGTTCCAATTTCAGAAACCGAATGTAAAGCAAAATGGAAATACATTGTGGAATTTATTATCAGTTATGTCAAAGTAAAAATTCAAGGATACGTAAGCTTCTGTGGAACTACTACTACAATTTGCTAAGAAAAGACAAAGACAAGTTAGTCCTGTTAGCTTGTGTGCAGTGCACTAGCAGTCGTTATATAGTAGTATGTATTAAGAAATTACATTTTTTCGCTTCAAGCTGTCGGCCGGTGCGAAAAAAAGCTGGAATTGTGAAGAGGAAGATTGATTTCTTGCTTATTTCCTTCTTAAAAAAAAATATTGTGGAATAGAAATTTTGCATTTTTACTAGGTACTACTTATATATTTGCGCTGCTGAATCTATTTAAAATAAAAGCTTATTTTACGACCGCAAACACAATTTAGTCCACGTTTCTGTTACGAGTATGCCAAACGTTTGTTCTACATTTTAACATTAGGAAGTTTATAAAATTAGAACTTGAAGTACGTGCGAATTAGGTACTATGTAAGTAAATATATAGGAACTTATCAACACAATTCAAGTTTTTATTTTATTTAAAGTATGTATCTGGCAACACGCTCTTAACCTCAATTGCTTAAAATTCTCCTTTTTCATGACATTGTCATGTCATGTTTGACACGATTGGCAACTCGAATGATCGAAATTGTATATTGCATGAAGTCCATTAGCACCGACTTATTAAGTCAATTTTAGGCAAATGTCTGCAGATTCTGCGCAAAGTTTTCAACAGACTAAATGAATAAAAAGCTTCAGCACAACTGATCTTAAATTTGCACTTTTATGCAAAATATTTCCTGAGTGCAACCAAGTTGTGAGATTGTTGCAAGGCTACCTACCTAGCGATCTACCAACAAAAAAACTTTTACTTTTCGCAAAATATTGTTATCAGCTATGTATAAATAGAAAAATATTATATTCTGTTGATGCCAAGAGAGGAAGTTTCACACGTGGGTTTCACCCACAATCTGATATGATGAGAAAGTGAAAATTGATTTGACTATCAAATTTCAACCTGAAAACATGAAAATAACCTAAATGCGACAGACTATGTTCATTCAATTAAAAAAATGTGAGCAAATTGAGACAAAGTACAAAATCTACGAAAGGAGCACTTCCCCCAATTTGGGGGTATGAGAACGACCACGACTATGTATGAAGGGTCTCAGTCACATTCTCATCGAAATATACGACCATTCAACTCTTTCATACCTTGTACACGATTGTTCTTTTTCTTTCCTTTTTTTTGTCTTTTTAATTTAATTCTTTGTCAAAAGGAAAACCTCAATGCAATGCACATACGAAAATTATATAAATGCGAGCTAACGACGATGAATTTTCTCTTTCCCACTGCAAACGCCATGAAAAACCCATTTTTCTTTTTTTTACAAATGGACTTTAAAAAATGTTGCCATTCAAAAAATATGCACACAAAATCTACCAAACGGAGAAAAATATAAAATCTAAGTGGAATAAAAAAAAAAACTTCGCGTGGTTTGACGATTGCCTTTGCTGAACAGAGAACAAAATGAACGTCGACTACGAACGACGACGACGACGTGGTGGAACTTAGTCGCCTTTGTCGCCATTTTCAGGTCTTGTGAATATTCAACTTGATTTTTTCACATTTTATTAAAATTATAAAACACGAAGGAGTGGAATTTTATACAATTAGGTTAATTATAGTGTCTACTTACTGCGTGGGGATCTGCAGAAGCCTCGGCAATTTCAACACTCATATTTGCCCTTTTATTCCAGTCGTGTGATTGTATATGAAGAAACTTGTGAAAATTTTTCTAAGTCCAAATGGATTTTTAATATTGAAACACACGTCTGTACCGCACAAATCGCAGAAAAAGACAAAGTCGATTTCGTCCGACGCCGATTACGACGTTGTTGGAGTAGAGAAAATTTTAAGTCCTTTGCAATGCGACGACTGGCGTTGAATATTGATGGTGTGGCATGAAATTTCAAAGAGTGTTGAAGAAAAATTTTCTAAGTACTTTTGTATGCGGCGGAATGCGTTGAGATTGTTTGCGATGGTTAATGGGACTTCTTCAATTGCTTGATGGAAATTTATAGTTTTTACTTTGTGCTAACCGATAATTTTATGGATATGAGTTTAAGGGTTATTGTTTGGCAGTGATAATCACATGATATGTGTTTGTCTTTATAATGTAAAAATTGATCTAATAGAGGTCTTTGCAAACCAAAACACCGACTATGAAATTTCTTCGGCGTTTCACTTGTCACTTCACTCACTTCATCAATTCAACCACCTGATACAGGGTGGTAGTTATAGACAAACGGGAAACTGAAAAGAACAGAGAAAGTACAGCGGTTGCAATATGTAATTTACAGACTAAAAAAACAAGATAAAAAAGATTTAGAAAAGCAGTTTGAATGAACAGTTCGTTACTAAAGTTTCGTATTAATAACGCTGCGTAAAAGTTATCAACTCGTTATTCAGAAGTTACGTAAAATTTTTGTATGCTATCTGATGTCTACTAGCTAACTAACTTGTGCACATTTATTTGCAACAAATTCAAACTAGCGCATATTTGTATAACTTATGTCTTTTTCGATTTGGCTTTTCAGATTTTAATCTGAGATCTTAGATTTCTGCTGCCAAATCGAACATAAAATCCTAATTTCATTGGTTCTTGTATGTATTAAGTTGGCCGCAAAAAATATTTGTTTTTTCAGTTGCACTGGAAATCCATTTCATTGATTTTTACACATTTATAAGAACTCAAATTGAAAACGACATAAGCTCACTTTAAGACAGGTTTTACACATTAAAAAGTTTCTTTTTTGAAAAAACATCAATTTCAATTTAAAGTTGTGTCCCGAACACCGATATTTTCTGTATTTATCAAATTTAGCTTATAACTGCATTTACACGATCACGCACGCGCATTTTTGCACGAGACGTGAGAGAGAAATCCGTTTTTCCCCAGTCAATGCTAGTACAGGAGTAAGAATGAGATCACAAATCAGACGCCTAAAGTGTCATGGATGTGCGGCCCATAATTATAGGTACGTAAAACGGAAATAAACCCAATTTCCGGAGAATATAATTTCTGTAATCACTTGAAAATATTTCTATTTCTGATTTAAAACATATCGTTTTCGATTTGGCAAAAAGATAATTCTTTTTTTTGATCGAGATTATTTTTTTGCTGAACATGAAAATAAAGCTTAATTTTATAAATATGGTGATGATAAACAATGGAGAGATTTCTAATTTCACAATCGCGTAGGTAGGTAATGGGCTTATAAACATATCAATTTTCGAGACTTCTGTACCTTGATTGTTTTTCGTGCCAATTATCTATTGTGAATGCACTTTTTACCGACACCCAATTTATTGTTACCATTTTCCAATGAATTCGAATAACCTGACTGCTGTCATTTTGTTTTTCCAAATGTCAACACGAAAGTAAAGAATTTCTTCCTTTAATTATTAGTTTTCTTTCTATTAATCCGCGGCCGTAGTTTAGTTTGTTACAGATTTTTATTTTTATTTTAAGTGTGTGCAATAAAGAAAAATAACAATGAGTGATTCAGAAGCAGTAGACACCACCGAATCACAGAAAGATATTGGTACAGCACAAGAAACTATTCATGGAACCGAGCACTCTAAGGTAGTTGCTTCTCATTATAATAAACTGAAAGAAGCTGGGCTTGGCGAGCGTTACAAGTCTCGGATACTTTACATGCGCAATTTCAATAACTGGATGAAAAGTATGTTAATCAGCGAGTACTTGAACAAAGTCAAAAACACACAGAAATTGGGTGATCCAATTCGAGTGCTGGACATGTGTTGCGGAAAAGGTGGTGACCTATTTAAATGGGAAAAAGGCGGAATAACTCATTTAATCTGCACCGATATAGCCGAAGTTAGTGTGGAACAGTGTAAATCACGCTATGATGGTCTAATGAATAGGAATAACAAAATGGGTGCGCGGTTTTCTGCCGAGTTTTTTGCCTGTGACTCGACATTGGTGCGACTAAGGGAGCGCTACAAGGATCCTTCACTTAAGCTTCATCTGGTTAGTTGTCAGTTTTCGTTTCACTATTCATTTGAGTCACTTACTCAAGCCGATTGTATGGTGCGTAATGCAGCCGAATGTCTGCAGCCAGGTGGATACTTTATTGCAACGATACCAAATGCATATGAGATTATGCGCCGCTTAAGAGAGTCCGATAATGGACGGTCATTTGGCAATGACTTGTATAAAATTGAGTTTATGTGTGACACGGAAAGGCCACCGTTATTCGGCGCAAAATATCAGTTTCATTTGGAGGGAGTGGTCGATTGCCCAGAGTTTTTAGTGCATTTTCCGACGCTGGTAAAACTATGCAGAAAACATGGCTTACAGCTGGAGCGTAAGAACAGTTTCGCTGAATATTATAAGGAATCATTGGAGGAGGGTGAGTGAAAGTCATATCTAAATGCAATGATCCCTAACAAATTCTTTTCACATGCAGGTAGATCTCTTCTTGAGAGAATGCAAGCTTTGGAGTCGTACTTTGTGCAGAAGGCTTCAAAGGATGACGATGAGTACGCGCATGTAAGAAAAGTGGCTAGTGCAACTAATTACAATTCTAAACCATATGGAACTTTGTCCAAGTCTGAATGGGAGGCAGCTAGTAAGTTTGGGACTCATGCATGCTCATGGCACATTTAAAATAAATTTTATTTGATTACAGCGCTGTATTTGGTGTGTGCATTTAAGAAATGCAAAAACACCTGGGATGCTGAGGGAATGCCTGTCTATGAGTTCGCCAGTTAGTGTAGATGTGAATACACTTTGTGCAGACTGTTTTTTATGACGTAAACGTTTTCGCCTTTTATTGAGTTTCAGATTTTTTAACGAAATATAAATTATGACACTGTTAATTTTGTAATGTATCGCCTTTTTCTCGCAAAGAAAATGAAGAGCATTTTCTATAACAATTAGAAAATTCAATATTCTAAAAATCTTTGAACATGAACATGAAAAGCAATCTCGACAGAAAAATAATTGATTTTTTATCAAAAAAAATATATCTCTGCCAAATCGAAAATGACATAAAACAATTATAAGATTTGACTTGAAATAATCCATTGTGCTACTTACTGCCTTAACTGTTCGGTAGCACTGCATTATCGCATCTATATGAATTGAAATTAAACTCACCTATCGAACGACTGAACACACTCACTAATGTCACAGTGACGGACAATCAGCCTGGGAAAATACGTAATGTCAAAATTAGGCAAATTCGTCCACAATTTCCCCTCACTGGTGGTGGTTTTGTTTGGCGTTGAATTTCTTCTTCGATTTGCTGCGGATCAACTTATCCTCATACACAATCTGGTAATTTCGACTCTAGCTGCGTGGCATTGTTTTTCTGCAAGAAATGTGCACATAATTATTTTTTTCGTCTAATTTATTAAGCATCAATTATAACCTTAGCAAACATGTCCAACCACCGAGGCCCTGGACCAATTCCAAATCGGTGGCTGCACTGTCCTCGAAAGAGTGAAAGCATTATTGCGGACAAATTTATAGCATTCAAAACTCCACTAAGCAATCAATTCAAGGATCAAATGCCGCTGGATTGCATGTTTCCGCCAGAAATGATATTTGGCTATGTCAAGACACTAAAGGTAAGTTATAAGTTAAACCTTCGACTGCCGAGATAATTGTGTTTTCTTTGTTTAACGCATCACAGCTTAAATTGGGTCTTTGGATCGATTTGACCAATACCAAACGCTTTTACGATCGCGAGGTAATCGAGGGTAAGGGCACGCAATATGTTAAACTACAGTGTCGTGGACATGGTGAAACACCTTCCATAGAACAGACACGCTCGTTCATAGAAATTGTGGATAACTTCATAAATGACCGTCCCTTCGATATGGTTGCCGTTCATTGTACACATGGATTCAACAGAACAGGTGAGCGATGGAAAAACGCTTGTTATCGGCTTGAAATACTTATCCCTTGGGTTAGGCTTCCTCATTGTCTCGTATATGGTTGAACGACTGGATTGTTCGGTGCAAGCAGCTCTATCTGCCTTTTCTCAGGCCCGTCCACCGGGAATTTATAAGCAAGACTACATCAATGAACTCTTCCGAAGGTATGAGGATGAGGAAGATGCCCCACAAGCACCCGCTTTGCCTGATTGGTGCTTCGAATCCGACGACTCTGATGGCCACGGTTCGCTAAAACGTCAGTATGAAGAACAACCAGAAACAAATAACGTGGGTGAAACAGAAAATGACAGCCAAGACAATGCGGATAAGCCTTCAAACTCAAAAAAGAAGCGGAGACGAGAGATGATCGTTAAAGACGCAAAATTCATGGCTGGTGTTTCCGGTGTTGTATGGGTGTGCGATGAACCTCGATTGGGTGAACTTCAACTCAAGGTACAAGATATGTGCGCCTGGAAGACTTCAGGCTTTCCGGGTGCACAGCCAGTTTCCATGGACAGACAGAATTTGAAATACCTCCAAGAGAAGCCATACAGAGTATCGTGGAAGGCTGACGGTACTCGCTATATGATGCTTATCAACAAAGCGGATGAAGTCTTCTTCTTCGATCGAAATCTTTCCTGTTTCCAAGTGCACAATGTCACGTTTCCGCAACGCGACAATCTGAAGGATCATATCTTTGACACGCTAGTAGATGGGGCAAGGCTGCATACTATTGATGAATAAAGTGATAGTGGCTGATTTGTTTCAATTTTTTAGGAAATGGTAATCGACAAGGTTGGAAATCAATGTATACCTCGTTACTTGGTATACGATGTCGTTCGAGTCAACAATCTAAATATTGGCGCAAGGTCATTTGAGGAGCGATTGAAATGCATTAAATGTGATATTATAGGTGAGTCCAGTTCTACCCTCTGTACCAGTAACTTAGAGTCAATGTTTACAGATCCTCGGTACGCGGCAATAGCAGAGGGAATTATCAAGAGGGAATCGCAGTCTTTCAGTGTACGCCAAAAGGACTTCTGGGATATAACCAAAACAGCATCGCTATTGGATCCGAAATTCACCAGATGTCTTCCACATGAACCCGATGGACTTATCTTTCAGCCCAAGAATGAGGTAAGTACTTGCTACCACGTAATGTGCCGCTAAAGCTGATCCATAACATAAGTTCGAGCACATCTGATTTGGAATGGATGTTTCTCAACCCAAACGACAGCTATTTACCATAACATATACTACTAATCCAATTTTTAAATTTCAGCCATACACTGCTGGAGTCTGTGCGGATATATTAAAATGGAAACCAGTCAGCTTAAATTCCGTTGATTTTAGACTTAAAATCGTTGTCGAGGGCGGTGTTGGGTACGTTATTTAAAAAAAATCATATATCTTTTGTTACTGAATAACAATATCTCTTCTCGCACACAGTATGCTTCCAACAAAAGTCGGTTTGCTTTTTGTAGGAGGAATGGACAATAAAAACTTTGACAAAATGAAATACACAAAAGCAATTAAAGACCTAGACGGCAAGATTAT
Organism: Cheilosia impressa; assembly: GCA_948293265.1. Lineage (NCBI taxonomy): Eukaryota > Metazoa > Arthropoda > Insecta > Diptera > Syrphidae > Cheilosia > Cheilosia impressa. Next base: position 41,114,577 of record OX411882.1, on the reverse strand, counting down.
TGAATGCACAATTAAAAACGGTCAATGGGAGTTTTTGCGCGAGCGAACTGACAAAACTCATCCAAACAGTTATAACACAGCAAAATGTAACCTTACAGCAAGCATACGTTTCCCAGTTCTCGAATAATAAATTTTTTTTTTCCCACAGCCGTTTGTGAGAGTATCAGGTGGCCGGTCACAAAGGAGGGTCTGCTTATGTTCATTGAAAAACATAGATACCGAGAAGATACTGAGATAATGCCACCGCCGCCACCAGCTGGAGTACCCCTAAACTATCACAGAGGGATGCATCAAGTACAAGAGTAGCGAGCACCCACTCATATACACCCCTTTGTCACAGTCACCGAAAGAAATAATATTTAGATGTTTTAATTAATATTTTATTGAAGAAGAAGAAAAACTATAAAGTTCGTCATCTCAATATGCTCCCATTTTTTATTAGTTCACTTTGCTCGATCAGGCCCAAATGCAGCAGGCATACGAGTGCTGAGCCCTGTTCGGCGTACTTTTTATTCTTTTCCCAGAATGTACTGCCGTATTTTTTCCCGTCGAATGTGCATATCGAACGGAATAACTTGTCTATTCGTTGTGTTTCGTATTTGGCTATAGGTTTTGCATTTTTTACAGCATACGTGTAAAGGACGCTCTTAGGCATTTTTGTATCTGAAAGGATAGTGAAGTGTTAATCGCGGTAAATACCACATTAATGTATATTACCCTCAGGATAGTTGGTGCGGAAAAATGCAATGTTGTGCTCGACTAGATCGGGTGGGTTAACAATTGTGTCGTTTTCGGTTTTTTGCTTCTTAACTTGTGGTCCATTTAGATTCTCGTCGCCGGGAATCACACCAGGGGTGACTTCACGACGTCCGAAGTTTCCTTTCTCTTGGTATTCCAGTTGTTTGCTATAGCAATATTCGCCGAGGTCCCACAATTCACTGCAGGAGAAAGTCTCAATAGTGACTTACAGTAGCTTAAAAAATTGTGATATATATCTTACCAAATCTGATGAAGTGTCTGACACAAGAGAAACCGTTTCCCCAGTGGAGTTTCCTGCAATTCTTTTAGCATACTTTGAACACAGTATTTTGTGTTCGATGGCGGGTTGTCAAAGTCGACACACAGCCGAAGGTACTGCTTTATCACGTCATGAATTGGCAATAAACCTTAAAAAAATATAACATTGCGCTCAATCGAAAATGTTTGCGTATAACTAATTACTACCATTTTTCCGAAATATGGTCACATTTAACTGTGCGGCGCGTGCAACCATAATGCTATCAACACCGCACGAGTCCCTAAACTTGAAAATATCTCTGTAGGTGTCTATCACCCTCGATCCTCCGTTTGCAATAATTGGAATGTCGACAGCTTTAGCGACTTCCCTTAAGACATCTGTGAAAATAAATTTCTATTAACAAATCAAAAGACCGTTCCTCTTCCATTACTACTTACCTGGATGTGGTTGGTGTTGCGGTCGTTCGTCTCTTGTGCGTGCATGTATACCTATTGCTGCAATTCCAGTTGCAGCGAATTTTTTCACTAAATTTATTGTCTCATCTACTTTTGGTAGGATCCTTAAATAACAACTTAATGCCACTTTCTGCTTAGTAGTCAGGTAGAGAATACTTACCTTATTTTACATGTGACTGGAATTGTGAGATTATTGACGAGAGTACGGAGTATATCGACAGCTTTTTCAGGTTTGGCGAGCAATGCAACACCCATACCACCCTTGATTGAGAATTCTTTGGGACAACCCATGTTAATGTCCAATCCAGCGATGTCTTTCTCCACCAATTTGCCAACTTGAAGAGCTCTTTCAGGATCACTTGTGCCCAGTTGCAGAACGACTTTGCTTTTCTCCTTTTCGCATGTTCTAAAGATGATGCTGCCATCAGAAGGATCAACAAAATCAATGGTACCCAATACGGCTGATGAGTGAATACACAATTATGTAATAATTATATTTTGTATTTTTTACCATGTCTTACCATTAACCCTTCGCTTGGCCGTAATCATTTTTAGGTCAATTAATTCTTCTGAGTAAACAATATCGGCACCGTGCTCAAGAGCTAATAACCTCATGGGCAGTGTGCCAACTCTTACCATTGGAGCAAGAATTATTTTATTTCGATAGCATAGTTTTTGTTCGTCCACTGTCATGTTCTTAAAATTATTGTATCTAGTCTTTAAAAGATTATTAAAAATATTTTGTTTCCGTATGACTGCCACAGAGCACAAACTGCACTTCTCAGAATCATTGACACTTGTGACGTTTAGTGGAAGTATTCAGGCACTTAATTTTGCAGAAGGATGTGTCCAGTACAAAAAAAAAATCTTTTATCGACCACGCTGAATGTCAAGAAAATCTATTTGACTTTAAATGTCGAGATTGAAGAATAGGTACCTAAGAGTAATAATTTCGGCTTATTAATGTCGTTTTCCATTGGGCAAAAAGAAGCGTCCGGGAGAGTCCGGAATCGAAAAAATCACTTCCGAAACCATTCCATTGGCTCAAAAATACTCTTCTGTTGATTCTGAGAAGAGAATTTCGCTTCTCGATTTGAATCCAGAATCCACTCAAGAAGCAGTCATTATGTATTAATAATTTATAATTTGCATTAAACTAATTTATGTATTTTATACAAGTCAGTTGACAGCAGCTATAGAAATGTCATTTCAACAATCCTTTTGTGGATTTAATCAGAAGCAGTTTTGTTGCTCCATTGGTTTTCAGAATGAGTGGATGGATCCCCGAGTGAAACCAATGGAAAACGACATAAGTTTTTTCCACGTGAGCACTGTTTAAATGTATGGTTTTATTTGAAAATGTGTGTTTAAACTGATGTAGAATAACAAATAAAATTTTTTTTTACAAAATCTTCATTTATTAATTTCACATTTGTTTAGTTTTACAAAGCTCGTCAACTACTGTTCATGTTTATTTTTTTTATATTTTTCAATTTCAAGGGAAATTAGCTTTAATTTTTTGATTTTTTTTAAGGGTTAAGTTCGTAGGAAAAAGTTGTGTGTATAATATAATTTTTAATTATTATTTAATTTTTTTTGTATATTTTCTTTTAAATTGATTTAATCAGTGGTTTTACCGCGTTGATTAAAAGAAATCCAACGCTTGTGCCACAACATATATCAACCAGCGGCGAATGATCGAAAGCTTGGAGCACCAGGTTCGATTGTTATAGGTTTAAATTGTATTATCCACTTTTAGTAATGTTACACTAATTGATTTTTTTTCTGTTATATTTCGCTATATGTTTTTATTTCCATATAGGTATTTATATATATTTAATTTTTCATTCACATTTAACAAATCGTATGCGTACAATTTCTATTAATTATTCTTAATGTTATTTTATAGTTTTAAGCAGAGACAAACCAGTATTGCCTCTGGTTTTAAGTTCTTACATATTAGCGTTGATGTTGGTAGGTGTGAGTGTATGTGCTGGTGTAAGTGAAGTGAGTATGTTTTTCATGTGGATGGGAGAGTGAATGAACTGGTGGTTGACTAAATACAATACATATCGTTTATTTTTTATATAGTAAGGATTTTTGTTTTTCTTTAATCCGTTTTTCCGTATAAACATTTTGTTTTTATTCTTTAATTTGTGTGAAACGTTAACAATTCATACCTATAGATAGTTGTAATTTTATAATGTTATTATTATTCCTGTAATTTATAAAAAAAAAATGCCTTTTTTACGAGAGTAGTATTTTAGTAGTATAATAGTAAAGCAGAGTAAAATGTACTTTGTCTACCTTACTAAATTATAATATAAAGTATCCATACAATGCTTCTTTATTGTTTTGATGATGTGTTAAATTGTCATTATTTTTTTTTTTGTGGTTTTTATAATGAACGAGTTACAACTTATTGAACACGATAACAAAAGTTTAAATGATAAAAACGAAAAATCAAAACATTGTCGCCTAACACATGTTAATTAGATATAAAGTGTACTTACACATCAATCTTACCTAAATAATGAATTGTTTTGAAATCATTATTAAAATTTATGGTTGCATTTTTTTCTTTTGTTTTATTAATAAAACATATACGAAGAATATAATAACTATAGTTAAACTCGTATATATTTGTGTTTGTGTAGAGTTACGAAAAAAAATATATTTTGAATAACATTTTGTTAATGTTCAAATTCCAAGACTGTAAAAAAAAACAAAGAAAACAGTTAAAAACAATAAACACAATTGAATGATTTTAGTCGAATGGAAATAATGATTTGTTTATACAATTACATGGCAGTTGATGAGGGTTTTTATATAGCTGATTCTGGATCTTTTCAGCTACCTCTATGGCAAAGTCATTCAAGAGAGAATCTTTAAAATTAATAATTGCAAGAAAAATCCATTTTGTATACCGGATACCAATACAAAAGTCAATTTAGCCAAATTAATTAGTCGGTTATATTGCTGACCCCTAACAAGCCATACAACAGCAGGAATTTCAGCAAGAAAGCCTAGCCATTGCATTCTTTTGTAAACTGTTTATGTAAAATTTGTGCAAAGGAAATGCAAATTCATATGATCTATGTTAGGAAAATGCGTCGCTAAGCTCTGTATGGCTGGTTCCCAAAGAATGTGTCAGAAGAGGACAACTGAAATGTGTTATCCTCATCAGATTCAATCTTCAACTCAAGATATAAGCCCTGAACATAGCCCGCAAATGCGATCATCATCACCATTCAAATGTCGTAGTTGTAGGATGCTTAAGTGGGGCGTCCTTAGGATGTGTAATAAACGCGACAAAACTAATGTTTCCACAAAACGAAACAAAATAACTTTGCAAGGGAGTAGGGTATTGTTGGCTGTGATAGGTTGTTTCTTGTCTTTAGGCAACTGTAGAGCACACGAAGTGCAAAAGGAGACTGCTTTGTTTCAGTAAGCTTCGCACTAAGATTGAAAAATATTTGAAAAATTCTCAAATGAATGACGAAAGGACAGACCTCACTATGATGCGTAATTATAGAATAACACTACAAAGTTCCCGCTGATTTATGTATGCATGTCGAAGTGAATTTATGTCAGCTTCATTTCGATGAAGTATTTCTGGCATGTACGAATGGTCGGCCAATATGTTTAACAAGAAGATGGAGGGGGGCTTCATGGGGAGGATGGTGGTGTTAAACACAATAATACGTCGATTTGTGCGCCCTTTCCATTTGTCTAATTGTTATAGCTTTTTTATGTTTTTGTATATTAATTATGTATATGTTTATTCTCTATTAAATATCTTTACTTATTTTTATTGTTTATTACGGTATATCATTTTGTTAAATTTTAATTTTTACTCTAATCGCCCACCGTCAACGAAATTTGTTTTTTTTTTTTACTTTGGTCGGTGGGGAGTGGGATGTGTTTATCAATTCCGCTTTGAGTTATTTATTTATTTGTTTACTTGCATAATCTAAGTGCCGCGAAAAACAAAGATACGAAACTAAAATGAAAACAAAATATAAAAGTACACGACCGTTTGTTAGCCGGGATAAGAAATTGTTTTTGTTTTGTTTTTTAATCACGCTTTCGAAATTTTCATATAGAAAAGATAATTTAGAAAATACTTTCATTATTGTTTCAGTTTGTTAATTCTTGTTCGTTAAATTAACCTACAATTTAAATAGAAACGAAGGAAATTAATTATAATTATAGTCATGTCTTACATTCTAGAGCCTTTCTGTTGCAGAACTTTAGCTCTATCATTTAATTCCAATTCACGACCGGCTGGCGTTACACAATCTTTAGAAACAACACAAAGGTATTCATTGTTTTCGAATGGACCATAGTTGGGGTATTGCATGCCAACATTGATCAATTGCTCGAATCGCCAACCATCTGAGAGGGTTGATATCATCTGAAAAGAGAGTAGGAAGTGAGTAAGTATGAAACAAGTGAGTAGGTTTTTTTTTTTTTTAGGGTGCATGGGGAATCTTCCTAGGAATGTACCTAGGTACATTTAAATAAAAGATCACTTTCCATGCCAATCACTTTTGAGGTGAGGGTCATTTCATTTCACCTAACGTCTTTGAGTCTATTCAACATATTAATTTTTGCATTCCTTCTCATTGTTCATTCATAAAAAGAAACGTGAATCGATTTATTAATTGAATCGCCCTCAACCAATTTCATTGATTTTCCTTTATAATTTGATGATAATTTATTTGTTGACTTTTTCATTGTTAAATTCTATCGACTTACATAGTGTGTGCAAATAAATTATAATCTTCCACCCATTAAGGTGTACGTATATATATTGTACATACATATATATTTTATAAATACCTGTGTCAGTTCGTGCTCACGGCACTGCAATACTCTGTAGACTCGCTTTTTATCCATATGTGGTCTCTGCAAAACAAAACAGAACATATACCAAAACAATTAAACGGAAACAATAAAGAATACAAAAAAATGCCATTGACCATCAGCATCACTGCGTGGTCGAGGAATACTCGCACTCGCTCATCAAACACATACCTGGTCTCTGTGGTTAATGCATTCTTTTAGTAAAACTATCAGTTGGGTAACGTTATAGAATTCAGCCTCTTCGAGGACACCCTCCTCTGAGACACCGTCAAGTACCAATTTGCCATGCCGTAAATAATTCAACACTGGCGCAAAGTATCTAGGATCTCTGTCAATTAAGTATGCTCCAGTTTCGTCCTTTTTATAGGTGTGTGCGTTCGTATTTACGAAATAATACATGAAATAGAAGAAAAATAAGAACATTTCGTTAGTTATGTACACACATAGTTTAGTTCTAGTTATAGCAATGTGGTCGCGAAAGGGGCAGACAAATATGCATACACGCTATAAATGGCAGACTTTAAATCAATAATTTCAATTGAGGAATGTGTGTGGTTTTGTTGACATACAGTTGGTCAAATGTTGAATGATGAAATTGGAAGATTCAATTTCGGACATATTGTGATTCCACTATCTGTAATATGAACCGAATCATCCGTTTTTCAATGCTATGAAAACTAGATTTAAGAAAAGAAATAAAAGCTGAAGCAGTCACATCGCGTGGTTTCTATATAGAAAGAAATCTGCATTGTAAAACTAGGAATACAAAGGATTGCTACATTTCAGTTTGGTTTACTTGTTTACGAGTGCTTAATATCTAAATAGCCAGATCGCATATGATGTCTATCCTTGATACTAGTTAATACTCGTATCATAAATAAATAAATAAATAAAGTAGTAGTTGGCGCCACAGGTTCGTAGGGTCCCTAGGCCTACTAGCTACTCACACATGCGTTTTGTGTGAGTCTTTCAATTTTGAGACGGATGGAACGGATCTACAATTTAATGCCGAGTCCAACGGCTAATTGAAAAGCTCTTATACTCTCGGGTGTTTGTCACAAGTTCTAGTTGATATCACTGCTAGAAAAAAAGGTTACATTCTCAATGCTATTGCATTTAGTTGGCGAATGGGTTCGTATTTCACATCGGCAGAAAAGGCTTTTCAAGTAAAGAACTGGATGGTTTAGTGTGTTTGATTCATGTTTAATATTTTTCCAACCAGAGGTTGGTAGGTTGTCGTTTAATTCTATCTTTCATGCATAAACAACATTTGTGACCAACTGTATAGGTACCGTTGTGTGTGCTCCGAGCTCCGACTGCACACTTGCTTCTTCAATCGCACTATGTGCATAGCTCTATCAAAAACAATAAAACAACCACCTCAATTTCGTTGTTAGGTGATATAAAAACAGATAAATAAACATATTAATGAAATTCCAAATGTTTATCAATGGAAATACCATCGCACACACACCAATTAAATGGGCAATCCCCCCAAAATGAAACAATAAGTTAAAAAGAAGAAATATAAATGAAATTAAACACAAAGTCCACATACCCGATCTGATATTAAATCACAATCCTCTTGAATTAAACGCGACAGAAACGAATTTGGATCACGGGATAATGTCGTTTTTGTCGTCAGGAAATATGTTCCACCGACGTTTAATTTCACCCATTGATCGGTGCCCTGCTTCTTCAGTATATTCGGACTTTTTCTCGAGTTTATATTCACTGTAGTCATTTTGGACATTAAATGCTCTATGGTTAAAAAACTTACAAATTAAAATTAAAAACCTATAATTTGTACGCGATGTCAGACTCAAAGAAAACGAAATGCCAGACTACCAAACTTGTGAAATGTGGTCGTTTCATTCTCGCATGAACATGCTCAAAAGAGGCGACAGTACTACTTTTTATTAGGGATGGTATTTCGCAAATGTGTTAATCGTAAAAATTTCGATAAATGCTACAGTTATCGACTTTTTCAATATTATTAAAAAATTAAAACATGCGCCATAGGAAATTTCGAGAGAAACATTTGTTTCAAAATTTGATTTTGGTAAACCTTCAATATTCACACAGATATGAGCAAATGAACGACAATGTCGTGGTGAAAATGAAAATTGTTTTGGGTGTACGATATAAAATTAACCTCTTGGTTATATTTCTGAAGCTAGTGTTTGTTTTTGTATTGGATGACAAAGGCGACCGAAATGTCAACAAATCAGTCAATTTGATTTTTTTTCCCAATGGAACGCGAAAAGTGATTTAGATCAAAAAAAAGATTGATTTTTTGTCCCAATGGAAAACCACATTAGTTGTCAGTTTTCATTTTTCATTTTTCAGTAAGTCGAAATTCGGCGAGTAGAAAATTACGAAAAAATGAAAAGAGGGGAAATGCATTTCTCTCTCATTTTTTTAAATTTTCTCAGTACGTGGTCGCATTCGCACAGTTTCTTAGCAAATTTTTAATAATTTTACGTTTGCAAAAAAGTACCCGAACGAACCTAATATTGTTATAAATTATTTGCTTCGATAGGTAGTATATCACATTTTTGTATATATCAACTGTATAGCTGCATCAAATTATAAACTATATTATAATTATATATACAAAAGTTTTTGCTGAAACCAGAGGCAAAGAATTAATTTTTTTTCTGCATTTATTTTAGCTGAGACTGTGGCAGCATCTTTTGATACCTACCTATTTCAATTTTTATTCTTTAACCAAAATATTGATTTATCTTTTTTTAAATTAATTAGCTTCACTTCACTCAACAGACTTACTTCAGGGGTCGGATCATAAAATTAGTCATTCTCGGCATAGGCAAATTCATAGTATGGTTTGTCTATTATACTCGTATAGAGTATACAAACAAAACAGAAGACCTTCCGAAAGTTCTGATAAATAAATAAAAATTTATTAAATCTTCTCAGTACATCATCAACACAAATTTGTATTATGTATTATTTTATAATTTAGTTTAAAAAGAGAGGAAGATAATGCTAACTGAGATTAAAGAAAATTTATCAAGTGGGCCAATCGCCATACAACCAGTAACGACAAGCTAATAACCAGACCAAATTTAAAAGCCAACAGCAATCAAGATCTATTCAAATCGGTTAAGGGAACATACATGACCCCCATCAAGCGTGTATTCTTGACCTTTCCACTACTGTCCTTGTCATACTGCAAAATGAAATTTTATTTATTGTTCTAGGTCCATTTCATATCAAGCCACCTGTTCCATATACTGCGAGCCGCCCTCGGGACCAACTGGGACTAGCAATCGTCCGCCATTTCTTAGTTGCGCAATTAATGCAGTGGGAGTCTCTGGAGCAGCAGCACCCACATGAATTGCGTCGTAGGGTGCATATTCCGGGCAACCCTTACGACCGTCCCCCTCTAGTAAAAAGTCCTTAATAAAAATTAAGTGTTCAAAGTGTTCCAGCATTTTCACCTACCAACGATAATAAGCTTTCCAGAATCCAAAAGATTTGGATCATCAGCTCTTAAATTGGATTTACTTTGGCTGACCAATTGTGATTGATGTTCAATTCCAATTACTTTTGTGCCGTCGTGTTCTCCCTTTGCATTTATATACCTCAAAAAGCATGCGCTCAAGTATCCAGAGCCAGAACCTACGTCCAAAACGTGGGCGCCAGGCTTCAGCTGATCTCGAAGATATTCCAGAGCAAAGGCGTGCTTAAATTGAAAGAGACCGATTATTTAATCTAGCAATGAGTTTCGTGTACTCTTACCATATGTGGAGCGCTGATTGTAACTCCACCTCCAATACTTTGCGGTCTATCTACGTAAGGGTTGGTAGGGCAATAGAATTTCCGATCTGTCGCGGTCATGGCTTGTGCAACCTCATCTGACGCGATGATTGCATTGCCTGCGAAAAATGTTTATAACAATTATTGTGCAACAAAATTTCTATTAATGTGCATACTTTGAAGTTGGCGAATTAGATCCGCATTATTGACGCCACTGGACCTCCAAGCCATACCCCGCACCAGATTTAGATTAAAATTAAAAATAGCCTGCAATAGTTTCAGTTTGGTGGATGGTATTAGGATAAAACACTTTAGCAAGTTTTTGTTGTTCTTAAACAATTACGAATACGATTTAACGTTGTGTATTTTTTTTTTTTTTGTAAATTTTTTTCAAACAGCTGAGTGGACAGTGGGTACAAAAACAAAATAATAATCCGTCAAAGGGTATAGTTCAGCTGCAGCCTGTACGTTTTTCAGCAGCTATTCATAAACTGTATTTAAAGAAAATAAAAATTATTTGGAGCGCTGGACTAAATCAAGCATAATCTGAGTCTCTGACCCCCGTATTAATAAACAAATGTGCACAAGTTAGTTAGCTAGTAGACATCAGATAGCATACAAGAAATTTGACGTAACTTCTGAATAACGAGTTGTTAACGTTTACGCAGCGTTTATTAATACGGGGGTAAGAAGGTAAATAAAATAATAATAATGGCGCATATACTTAGTAAAGCCAAATTTAGGCTGTGTTCATATGAATAATCAATTCGTCATAATTAAATGAGCTGTTCATTTGTCAATCTATCAAAATATTCCAACTTAAGAGTTCCTGCGTACTTGATACCCCAAATATTTCTTCTTATTTTTTATCAAAATATATGTATGTCTACATGATAAGAAATGATGATTTTTACGAACAATACCTCATGACACCGAAAATATTATAATTATATAATATAAAAATTGAAACAACGATGAAACCAATTACAATGCTTGGTTGTTTGGTATTTTTTTTTTTTCTGATAAAATCATAGTGGTCATTAGGTGATTAGAGCATTACACTGGAAAATGGGAACAGTCTGAAAAAATCATTATATATACCTTCTGTCAGACAAAACTCAGTCATTCTAAAATAAAACTCTGAATGCATCCACGAAATAGAGTTCAACTCCTCTCAACTGCGTTCAGTATTCTTTCCGGCAAGTGTCAAAAGTAATGAATTTGCTTTCAACAAAGTATAAACCAAACGACGAACCACCTAACAAAAACTACCTTTTAAAACCTTTGCGGTGCTCCGACAAAACAAATAATGGACTTAAATAAAAAGGTCACTGTGCTAACCCCAAATGGCAGACGTCAGAACATTAAAATTACTCCCAGTACCACATTGCTTCAGGTAAGACGTTTGAAAGGAAATATGTGCAACAAAATATATCCAATTACGTTCTACAGATTCTTGAAGAAGCTAGTCAAAAACATGGATTTCCCAGCGACGAATATGGTCTAAAAAGCCACAACAAAGAGTTAGATCTATTACAGATGTTTCGTTTTACTGGATTGCCAAACAACTGTTTGTTGGAAATGTTCGAATGTACGAAGAAAAGAGTGGAATCGTTGGCCGATATATGTATCCAATTGGAAGATGGTTCTCGGAAGCAAGGGCAGTTCATTCCTGGGGCAAGTTTGTGGGATGTTCTTACTGGAATGTGCCCAGATTATGCAGAATCTGATAAGAGTCCTGTGTTTATGTACATGCGGAAAGAGATATTTGGTGATGAGTTAATGCAGACGACTTTAAAATCGTTGGGTATTACAGGTGGGCGGACTATGTTGCGGTTGGTAAATAAAAATCCAGAAGAAATGAAGATGTAAGTGCATTTGGCAAAGTAAGCGTACAATATTGAACTCATTTGTCTTCCAGTCAAGCGGGTGTGTACGTTCCACCGGTAGTAAAGGAAGTCTCAACAGCCGCTGATGATGATAAAGAGAAACCTGCAAGTAAGCAAGCAAAAAGAGGATTCGCAATCACTTCTGAGCTAGTTCAGTCTTTAAAAAACAAGAAGCAGCTGACAGATACGTCTACTGAAACAGCGGCAAACGTCATGGAAACTTCAGAGAGTTCAACGGAAACTGAAAAACCAAAGGTGGAGTACGATTGGGGTACTGGTTGCGGTCGCACAATGATTTCAACTGGTGAAGCAGAAGCGGAAGACAATGCAAATGCTGTTGAAATGGAAGTGGAGCCAGAAGTCAATGTGGTATGTTGTCTTACACTTTGAATAGTTGCTTCAATAATTGTAATTCTCTATAGATAGGTGACCGGAGTGCAGTCATTTATTCACTGGATTCCACTCAAAAGCAAATAGAGGACCTGCCAGACACATTTTTTGATTTAACAGTCAACGACTTGAAGTTAGTTCTGCGCGATCTAAAAAAAGTTGCGGAGGGTAGTGAGGAAGCGCCTCTCCTTACTGCTAAGTTGCGCGATCTTGAAGAGAGCAATACAATACTGAGGAAGATTGCGCAATACAAAAAATGTATAATACGAGTCCAATTTCCCGATAGGCACGTTCTCCAAGGAATATTCAGTCCAACGGATACAGTTCAAGAAGTAATGACTTTTGTACGAGGGTTTCTTACAAATGAGGATCTCGAGTTTTATTTGTGTAAGAATGTTTGAATGTGTTCTTCTTTTCATCCCCTTGACTGTTCATCTTTCTTTCAGTTACAATTCCCCCAAAGATGTTGCTGCCTAGCGACAAAACGCTCATCGAAATGAATTGCGTACCAACTTCTGTGTTGCATTTTGGTGTTAGTGAGTTTGACGCATTGCCATCTATGTTGTCTTACTTGAAAAAACAATTTCTGATGAAACTCACCTCGCCGGAGGGCGCTTTTTATTTGGCCTCCAAACTGCGGTAAAATTAAACATCAATTGATTAAGGTCCATCGCTGAGTGCATTTTTTATTTTTTAGTTTAATACGCGGTGCAGGTAGAGAGAGTACCGATAACAACACAAGCATAAGGAGCTCTACCGCACCAGGCCCCTCCACTGGTGCCATACCGAAAAGGCCAAGAAATGATGACTTCCGACAGTCGACTGCGGGTGATCGAAATTCCAATGATGTTCCTAAGTGGTACAGGTCATCGAATAACTAAATTTTCAGCATTTTTTAAGAGGAGTGGGACTATTTTGTTTTGTATGCTTTAAATAATCTATTAAATTTTTAATGTCGTCTTGATGAATTGAATTGATTTAGTTATTTATGAAAAGCGATTCAAGTAGATATTTGCGAGTAAGTTTCGCACAATTCTTTCGTGTATCAACTTCAACATAGACGGCTTTGTAATCGTAAAACTGATGGCGAGTATCGACTTAGAACTTCATCCTAAATGGATGGTGCTTTCTCTCTATCAGTCATCTATAACTGAAATTCTGAAAACGTCAGCGATTACACCGCCAGGTCCGGCAGCATTAAATTTAATATTCAGTTCACGCTTGCTGGTCTTAAGCTTGGATATTTCTTGCATCCACTTGGATGAATGGAACATCTGTCTGAATCACACTACAATGTAAGGAAAGTCATAGCCTCTTAAGCGCGTGTTAATTATACAAACTAAGAATTATCTGCGGGGCGATGGTAAATCACTACAGGTTCGCCATCAAAAAACAAAATTTCATCACCCTCTGGATTGTTGGCCCAACAATACTTTGAGCTATCAACTTCGCTTAAAAATAAAACTTCATAAATATAATTTTGCATTATTTTGGCGGTTAGTTGAATTTATTAATATATGTAATGTCTTTTTATTAATCTTTAATTTGTAATTTAATATATTTGATTTTTAGAATAAATAACAACATGTCCTTCTTCGGCTTACATATATCTTGTTGTATAATACCTCTCTTTTAACATTTTTTTTTAGTTTTAATAGTTTTTCTCGTGTAATTGCATTTTTTTTTTCATTTAAATCCTTTACCATTATCTACACACTTCTAATCGAAAAAAAAAAACAAATATAAACCAACCTACAAAATTATGTAGTTAATAACCATCTGGCTAGAAAAGACAAATTTAGTTATCCATCAGTTAGATAAACTTCTATACCAACGTGGCATAGGGGTTGAGCTGATACCTTCCGAAGACTTACAATTACTTGCGCAACAGCATTAATATTTGCAAGCCAAGATAAATCATGATATTTTTATTAAAACCATTTAACTATGTACGTCCTTATGCTAAACAATTAGTATTCGAATTGTTCCTACGAACTCTTCGTTATAAACCTCACGCTAATATAATTTGTAGACCTATACACTTTTTTATTTATTTAATTCTTTAAATAAAATTACAAATTATCTATTAAAAGCATTTCGTTAATTCGCTATATAATTTTGAGAAACTTAACATTATATACCTATGGTTTGTGGGTTGGAAGGTTTGGACAATTGGGTTTTAAAAAGAACTAAAACTAATTGAGAGAAAATAAATATTCACACAAGGTGGAGAAATCGTTGTTGTTGGTCGTAGGTTCTTAAGAAGTGGAATGTTTAAGTAGGGTGTTAGGAAGGACATTCAAGAAGAATACAAAAAACAAACAAGGTATCCCAATGGCAGTGAGTATTTAGAACTCGATATTTCCGATAACCAAAGAATGTCTTGATGTGGAGCTATGTATGTTGTAATACGCTTGGTTAGGTAGAAAGATCTGAATATATAGCAAACATGGTGTAGTCGTTTAGTGCTCTCTGATCGCCGCCAAAGTGTGGATGAGAAGCATTGAGCGAATGCGACTTATAAGCCAATGCAAACAAATGCTCTTCTAAATTTGGAGTACGCCATAGCAAGCCACGAAGTATCACAACTTCGGCTTTCATAGATAACTCCTTAGGTTGCAAATTATAATGGAACTACAGATTTGTCGGTTGATCGTAGGACATCGCATTTCCCGCCAACATCTCAATATGAAGGAAAGTCTGTAACCACTATTGCGCTATTGCATTTACGCAAGTTTTTCGAAAAGGGCGAAATCCATCACCAGTATCCCAGTTTTTGAAAATTTAGAAAGGGGTAAAGAATCTAAAGGCTACTATGGGCAATTGCCAAATCTGAACAATACATTTTTTTAAACAACAACAACAAAAAAGAAAAATCTATCCACATAATTTAAGTCTCACTTCGCACACACCCTATCAACACACATTCATAAACATGTCTCGCTTAACTTATTAATAACGAAACAAAAAAAAAATAGAAATGCAAAACTTTACCATCAAACAGTGTCATCGCCGCGCTCAAGAAAACGAGTAAATATATATAATTTGTTGTGTTTTGCTTAAGAATTTAGAATATTAATATTATAGTTTTTGAAATGTGTTCTATATTGACTTGAGTAGTACTTGAGTTATTTGTTTCGTTAATTTTGGTTAGAAAACGTCGTTAAGCTCAACAACGGACATATTAAGTTCTTTCCCGAGTAGTTACTTCATGTCAAGACCGCCCTCTTCTTCCATCTTTGAGAGGAATTTGATTGCACGATATTGTTGTTCGGTTTGACGAGCCATGTCGACCAGACCTAGTAGCTTTTTGATGCCAATGAATACTCTGCGAGAGTGTGAAATAAATTCAACTGTATGCAGAGACTTTTAATTCTAGCTTACCGTTTTCCATTCATTTTCTTTCCAACAGCTTGTAGTTCACCCTTGTTGAAGAGATCGACATCTTCGAGAACGGCTGATACATGATCGGGATGTGACAAATTTGGAACATGCAGAATTGATGTGAACGCGGACAGCATTTCCATGTCTTCGAGCACTTGACTGGGGATGAGAGACATCATCATACAGGAGAAAAACAAATGGTTTTCGTTTAACTCACCGTCTGCTGCTGGTGCAGAGAATAAGTAGCTTACGCCCTTTGGGTGGCTGTTTCTTTAGCAAAACAAGCAGAGCCTGTAGTGTCAAATTAGAATACCTTGGTCCGATGGGACCATAGTCCAATAGTCGCTCGACATTATCAACAACAATACAACTAAGCGTTGAACGATAAGCGTCGTCGAATATCTAAACCAATATACGTTACACAATGGACACTGGCAATGCGAAATAAAACTTACCTTACGAATGTGAAGACACTTGGCGGATTCGGTGAATCCAACCATGTCTTCGGGTGAGCATACTTTGACAAATGGAAAATCGGACATCTTTGCCAGCTTGGCGGCCAAAGCCGTCTTTCCCGAGTTCGGCGAACCTTCAATGAGTACCGAAACCAATCCGGAACTTTCTGTTGCTTTTGCCTGCTGGACATATAGCATACCGTCTTCTAGGAGATTGGATACAGGAGTACCCCAGTTGATGATACCACGGGAGAGCATGTTCTCGAGAATTTCTTGAGCTGTACCAAAAGCCTGCAAACAATTGATTTAGATAATGTTTGAACTAAGACTCTACTGTCGGCTTACCGGTTTGATATCATTCTCTAGCGCATGTAGAAAATCTCCTCGATTTACATTCAACTTCTCCATTGCCTCGGGATCCACTTCTACCTTGGAAGCAGCCTTAATAAGCCGATTCATTGCGGTTGACTGAGCGGCACGTACCAAGCCTTCCAGTTCAGCACCACTAAAGTTCTTTGTCAGAGAGGCAATTTCCTATAATAGAAAGTTATTCAGCCCTCTATTCAATCATGTAATCACAATGTAACCCACCTTACAGTCTACATCCGGGGCAATCTTCTTGAATTCCCTCATTCGCTTTGTATGGATATTTAGAATCTGTACACGTCCTTCTTCGTTGGGCAGACTAATTTCCATTTGTACTTCCAATCGACCGGGTCTCATCAAAGCCTCATCAATCATATCACGACGATTTGTCATGCCAATGACTAGAATATTATTTAATTGTTCTACACCATCAATCTTGGCCAGCAATTGATTGACTACAGTGTCGTGAACACCGCTGTTTCCGGCTACGGAACCACGAGCTTTGCATATGGCATCGATTTCATCGAAGATGATTATATGAAGACCACTGTTTGGCCCAAGCTATACAATCATTAGTTACACCAACTGCATACAGCTTATTATTTATTCAACTTACCCTCTTCTCTTCTTCCTCGGCGTCGGCAAACAATCGACGAATGTTCGCCTCGGATTCACCGACGTACTTGTCCAAAATTTGTGGGCCATTGACAATCTTTGGCTCACGAGCATTCAACATGTTTCCAATTTGCCTTGCCATCAGAGTTTTACCTGTACCGGGAGGACCATAAAGCAGAATACCTTTTACGTGCTTACAGCCCAACTGCTCGACAAGCTCTGGAGGGAAAACTCGAGAGGCGAATGCACGGCGGAAGATTGCATTGAATTCTTTATCTAAGCCACCAATGCCCATTTTGCCGAAATCCCAATCGGGATTTATGATCGACTGGCGAACGATTTTTCTACAATGCAAGTAAGTTTATGAAAAATTATGGTCCATACAATTTCGATACTCAGATGAATTTTATGCGCGGTGAGTGAATTGTCGGTTAATAAACGGTTTCGAAACTCACCCTTTAGCCTTTCCGACCAAGTTTAGTGAGGAATTTTCCGCCTTCTCAAATTGGACCACCGAATTACCAAGTAGACGTCCAAATCGTACCGTCTTCGTTGCCATTTCCTTGTTTTCCTTAAGTGCACTTGAGTCCACAGCTGAAATCAAAATCCATCTTAGACTGCACATTCACAAAGCAAATATGTATTAAAAATCACTTACCCTCCAAGGTCTTTACGGCAAGTCCCAGCAATTTCTTATCTTGAAAATTGAACACCAACGTCTGTCCGACGGTCAATGCTAACCCAGAGAATTGAAGTAGAAATTCCTTAGCCATCTGATCAGAATCGTATGGCTCTTGAGATGTCCTAAGTACACATTAGATACGCACAATGTTAAAAATCGATATAATGCCTATTACCGTCACTCACGTTTTCTTTTGCAAAAAGTCCGTCTCCAAAACCACAGTACAGATAACATCTGCATTGACATCGAATCGATATGGGCGTACATCGATATCTTGGTTAATTGACAAAGTGGCCCATTTTCGTTGCACCAACGAGAAGCCTACGTGGCCTCGTGGCACCTCAGATGTTTTTTCTAAAGCAAAAATGAAATGCTGTCCTGGTCCAGTGGATATGTCGGCATACCTATTTAAACAAAACAGACATTTGAATAAATTGTACTGACTACCCAAAAAATATTCACTCACTTGATCTCATCGGGAAAGTCATTTACATTGACTATGGCCTTGTTAGTCAGCGACAGCTCGTCTGTAGGGCATTTGGTTGCTTTCAGACGCTGTAAATACAAACAAAGTTGTTCACGATGCCAATTCGAGTATGAAAAATATTACTCACATATGACATGATTGCGTTTTCTTAGAAGCCTATGGACTTGGTTTGCTTTTGGGGATTTTTTTTTCACAGTTCTACAAAATAATCGATATTTTGTTTTCGGACCAATAATCCCTTCAAGGGTGGTTAAAAGAAGACTTGTTTTTATACACCGATTTTGCAATAATTTCACAGGTAAGTGGTGTTGGCAATTGATCGTCTAGTTTATAACTGATTGCTCTGATGATTTATATTGCAATGAAGAGTTGGACTTTTTCTAGCCACTAGGAATTGATTATTTTATTCCCAAAAAAATATACTAATCCAATCGATGCAGCCAAGAAATACCACATAAATATATTACGTCAAATTCATGCGCGTTTGCAAAAACAAATTTCATAACGTTCAGGTAAGTAGTAGATGGACGCGTTCGAAACACTTTGTTAACGCCGCGTCCCCATATGCAATATTCCATACCTTGCCATGTGTCAATTTGTAGTAAAATGTGGGGTGGGAATTTTAAAGCTTACAATTTGATTATTAGAGGCTCCACTCTGCCATCGCACAAAAAAAATGCATGTAGGTATGCCCGTATACCTATAAAGTTTGATTTGTTTTTTCTATAGAATACTTCATACGCAATTTTTATGGTATACTATTTTGCTTGTGCCGGTCTGAATGAGTCCATTTGAAACGAAATTTATTAGTTGATTACTCGTGCTATTCACCATATGATGGCGCTTACCGAATGGGGTTTGTGTATCCGTTCAAAATCGTATTAACATAACGGTAAATCTTGTAGTAATTCTTTACATAAAGTTTTATGAAGAAGATAGCGTATACGTTCACACGTATACAAAAATATTTATAAAAAAAAAATGAATAAATAAAAATATCTCCAGCTGCAGTGTTGTCAAGTCGAGTAAAAAAGATTGTTCGTTTTGAAATTTTGCTTTATATTAAAAATATTTTAATTAACCAATAAGAAAATAGAAATAATGTTACAATAAAGTTATGAAATATCCTGTTGTGAATATGTACAAATAAACAGCACACAAAACCCATAAGAGCTTTAAGTATTTCCTTACTATATTATTTGTTGTGGACTAATAAGCTACATAAAACAAAATAATAATCAAAAAACTAGGAAGAAACGAATTGTTTTTGAACTCAATGCTTAGTTTCGCCTTTGGCGGCAGATTTTCGAAAGACATTTAGAAACTTGCAATTTGCTGTTGCAGTCTATTTTGAATAACAACAAAATATAAATAAACCTTCCAAATAAAAAGGAATGATCAAACCAATAATTGATTCGACCACCGCAAAACAATTGACAATAACAATTTCAATATAAAAATTTGTTATTCGCAGTAGTTTCTTTTTAATAATCTGTTTAGTAAAACGTTTCTCTTTTGTTTGTAATAAATAACCTATAAAACATATCAACAACACGAAGACTTTTCGGGCTCCGCCACTACCAAATTAAAGTCCAGACTGCTGGGCCGGGCGAAACCAGTCTTAATGCCGTCCCAACCGTCCTCTACCTTGTATTCACCGGAACGAATTCGCGAGTATACTTCCTGTGTGACCATGCGAAATGCTTCCTCAACATTGACACCGCTGCGTGCTGAGGTTTCAACAAAATGCAGACCATGTTGCTTGGCAAATGCTTGCGCCTCTTCTGTGCTCACCTCACGATGACTGCCGGCATTTACTAGATCCAGCTTGCAGCCTACCAATGCGAATACTGGCCGATGCGGCTCGATATGCCGTTGTGCCTCCATCATCCACAGTGGGATATGCTCAAAGCTGGCATGATTCGTTATGTCGTAGACAAGGAGTACACCAACCGAATTGCGATAATAGGATTTGGTAATTGACCGAAAGCGCTCCTGACCTGCTGTGTCCCAGAGCTGAAGTTTAATTTGTGTACCGTCCTTCATTTCGATCAAACGTGCAAAGAAATCAACTCCAACCGTTGGATCGGAAAGCTGTAATGAAAGAAAAAACACGTTAGGCCGTAAAGTAATACGATAAGCAATGTAAGCACGTGATGCATTATTAATTGCTTATTTTGCGCACTATAATTAGATGGAATGGGTATTTCACTATAAGAACCAGCACAAGCGCCTTAATAAAAATCATTCTTCACCTCCGCACTTAATATTTTGTGGGCCACAATACTCATATTTTTATGTAAAACTTCGCTTGTGAGTCCGTTTACTGTACCCGGACACTTAAGATGACTGAAGTTGTACCGCACTAAAAATAACAATTTTAGTTATAATTCTGGATTTTGAAAACTGTTTCCTACTTCACTTTGTTTAAGAGGTGACATGAAGATGAAAGTTCCGAACCCAAGGAGGATTTTAAATCAATACAGTGTACATATTGATATTTTATGTCCTCTCAACTTAAAACGAGGAAGTGAGCTGACTTATGCCAAATTACGTGACAATCGAGTCTTGTATAAAACAAAGTTCATCACTAGTCGAAGAAACACAGCGTAGCGCTTCGAATCGATGTGGTTTCGTAGTTATGTACCTACACTCGTAACTGCAGTTTGTTTACTTAAACCAAAAATGACGCAACACAAATCGCATAGCTTTAATTTCGAACAAAGGCATCTGAATGAACATAATTCCGATCTTGCCAATCGCTCAAATACAAAAATAGAGCTTCACCGATTTCTTATCACTTAACACTGACTCGGTGAAAGTAGCCAGTACATAATTTAATGCAAAGCTAAGAGTGGACTTTTTGCATAAATCACATGTCATTTCGAATGCAAATTGGATCACAATTCAATCAAGCTGACAATGTACTTGCTACTTGCATTGTGTCATTTTGTTTACTAATTAATCCGTGAACAACGTCGCACTGAGAAATGTGTATGACAAAGCGTAAAATCTTATCAGCTGTACTACAGTACGGTCCGTTCATAACCTTCTCTACACCATCGTTTTGTATTCCTATTTTGGAACATTATATAAACTGTCTATTGTTATTGTTTTGTTTTGATTTGAACAACAAAATGCATGAACCATAACAAAACAAACACAATAAATTTATGCACCACCAGCAAAGGTGTATAGGCAGTATCTTTTGTGACCGTGTGCACTCTATAAAAAATTTAAGTGAAAGCACACCTTTTCTGGGAAAATATATTTTCCTTACCTCAGCAAATTTTCCATCTGTGAAAAATTTCAGCAAAGAACTTTTGCCGACAGTGCTATCGCCAATCAAAATCAAACGAAATTGATAATCGAAAATAGGTTCAACCATTTTTTTTTGGACTCAAGCAACTACTTGTGCTTTTCGGGTTGGCAGATATTTTTCTTTTATTTATAGATGCGCTCCGGAATTTGTCGTCTCAGTTTATTTCAGAATACGGGAAGTACTTTCGCTTTCTATTTCGTTTTTTCACAGTTCGCCCAAAATTTTAGTTTTTTTCTCTTTTGCTTTCGAACGACGACGCAAAAAGTCACCAACACTGAGTTTATTTTCCCAATTATAAGATGAGTTTTACATATTCTTTGGCTCGTACGAGTGACTTGAAATAGCTTTTCGATAATAGAATTGATTAGTTTGATTTATGTAAACAAGAGCGTTATTTGGAAATACTTTATAAAATTTTTATTCTATCAAAACAGTTTTCTTTTTCTATGCGATTGATTTGTTGTTGGATAATGTGCATAAATGCCCGGATTAGAAAAAAAAGTGGTTGGCCTCACAACTGTCAAATGTCAAATTGGATAACTTCGAATGCATTCCACAAACAGTTCAAGACGTTCACAATAGGCGTTTTTCTTTTTTAGTTCAGAGCTGTGCTCTGTCAAAAGTCACTCAAATTGCTCAGTCAATTTATTTTGAGCTCATCGAGCGCGCTCTGATCGAGGTCGGAACTAAAAAAGAAAAACGCCTAATAGCTAATTGATGACATATAGCATTCGAAAATATGTTTACACTTCGCTGGGGGTCGATTCCCGTTCCGTGATACTGTGAAATGACAAATAATTTATCATTTCACTTTTCACAGCAGCTTTTCATTTTATCGCTTCACGAATACACCTAATGCGATTCTCGAACTCATGATAAACAGTTGTCTAAATGTGTACTAAAATGTACTAAATGATAAATGCTGTCACCTATCCGTCATTTCTGCGCTTGTTGTTTTCATTCAGTTTGTTGAGTTTCTATTTATTTATTTTATAATTATAATGTCGGGAATAATCATACAAATAATTATTAACAATAGGCGTCGTATTGAACAAAGGCGATTTATCAAAATAATGTGTTCTTTCTAGAAATAAAGTGACAATTTTGCGACATTCCCTTTGGGATAATCATAACCCGTTCGAGGTGACTACTGAGGAGCACTTTATTCAACTTTATAGATTTACAAAACATCTTAGCATAGATCTAATAAATGAATTGAAGTCATTCATGGATTCAGCTCAACGGAGGAACGTTGTAAATCTGTTATTTTTTTTTTTTTTTTGAGTTTATATATTTTCAACGCAGTATAAAAACATTTATGTTAATTAAAGGTTATGTACTTTTCATTGGCCAAATCGGGCCTGTTCTCAAGATAATCGATTAAATATTGTTTTTGGGTTTTTGAAGCCCTTTGTCCCCGTTTATTTTTTATCTTAATCACGTTTTCACACTTCTTCACAAATGAAATTGCTGTGATAAAAAACTTATCATATGAAAAAAATTCTGACATTTGTTTTCATTTTTTCATAGATCGAGAATCAAATTCAGTGTGAACTTGTGAAAACTATTTTCATTTCAAAGTATCACGGAACGGGAATCGACCCCCTGGTGTAAAATGTGAATTAACTGCAAATTTAAATAGTGACGGTAACACAAATCTATCAAATCGAAACTGTATTTTTGTTAGATATATTTAAATTATATATAAATATTATACTAGCGTAGTTTAAACTGATTTACTCAGTCGCGAAATTTATTACCTACCCGATTAGTCGGTTACACCTTCATATATATATTAACAGAATTATATTAATCAGATTAATCATAAAAAAAACTGACTTAAGTTAGCTGTCAGGCAAATATCAATTAGCTAGCAGACGTTACATATAGGTAACTTTAAAAAATTCGTAGTAACTACTGTATAACCTGCTAATAATTTTTTAACATTTTGCATTTTCGTTTTCAAACTTGCTATTGTGACCTTACCAGCTAGTGCTTTTAATTGTGAATAAGCAAGGAATTAACAAATGACACAAAAACATTCGACTTTGATTCAAGCCAAATCTTAACAAAAAGATAAAGCAAAAAAAAGCTGAAATCGGGACTTCCCAGGGACAGTAGTTGTTTTGTGAAGTATTTATTTGTGTTCATAACTATTCTGTCAGATCCAGATGCCGATCAACAACCGAGAACTTATGCAAGCCATCTCAATTGTTGCTGACAATGCTGAGGTTCGTGCTTGCGTCAAGCAATCTGGCCGAGGAGCTGTAGTTTGTGGAGCAATGTGTGCAGCTGGTGGACTTATACTAGGTCCTGTGGGGTTAGCAATTGGTGGAACGGTTGGAGGACTTACCGCGTACCAGATGACAAAAGGTAGAAAAACATGAATTTCGCTTGATGTTACTTCTTTATTTGTTATGACAAGAAATCTAAAAATAGATTTTTTTGGTGCGCTGAACAAAGTACCTACCTAATTGATAAAAAAATCTTCTCAGGTAAATTCCGTCCGGTTGGCGAAATTCTAATGAATGACTTAACCGAAGCACAGACCGAACAACTGGTTCGGCATGTCCAAGCCGCTGTGGCTGATTTTGGTGTAGCGGATATGGCACTTTTACTTCCACTGCTGGCAAGAAACGCCGATATTCAAACGGCGGTGCTTCGAACTGTTACCTCTTTCGTTACGAATGAGCTGCGAATGCAAATCGTCGACTGATACCAACTGCTGGTGGTAAGGTTCGCAATAGGATGAAGGACAAGAGCATGTAAGACAGGAAATAAGTTGCCAGCACAACTTTCTATATTTTTGTATTTTGGTTAAATAAATAAATTGTTTATTAGGCTAAGAATTTGACTGCGATTTTCTTGTTCATTCCCAGTCCACGTTTACTTGGTCCCAGTCTTCGACAAATGGCTGGTCAATTGAATCAATCATCACCCCACAATAGAGGCAGTCGGATGCTAGAATGTTCTCGATTTCGCCTTTGACCTTCTCGCGCGTCAGCCGCTGTTGATTGTTTTGCTCCAATGTGGCAATTGAGTTCGCAAGCATGTTCTCCAACTGTTGCTTAAGACTAGTCAGCCGACGGCTCTGCTCTGAGCTAAGCATTGGAATGATCTGTTTCTCAAGACAATCGCCATGGAATTTGTGGCCGCAGGGAAAGACAAAGAACGGCTTAAGCAGGAGGTAAGCTTCACAGATGCCGCATGGCTCTTGTGCGGCGATGCGAATTGATCGATTTCGCAAACCTTGAAGGTCGCTACGGACGCGTTCTGCCGATTCGGAGGACTCCTCCATATCGTGTTGCAGTTCCTGGATTTTTTGATTGTATTCCTAGAGATGAATGGTGAGTTTCTGAGCTATAACTGTGCAAGAGAAAGCTCCACTTACCTTCAAGGCAAAGCAGATAGCTTCCTTAAAGTCGTCAATTTTTTCGAAATCTGAGAAGAACGGAAGCAGATCCTCGATCCGCAGCAGATCACATTCCTTTAAAAGCTCGAGGGCTTTCTTTACATCGTTTGTTCCGCGAATGTCGTATTGAGCTGTAATTTGAAAGTTATACAGGGTGATAGGCTAAATCAAAGGTCTTACCGATCCTCAACCACAATTTCCTCCTAATCTCATCATCAGCTGGCTTTGAAGCAGTATCCTTTGCCAGCTGTATATTAAAACTTAGAGCCAACTCCACGGCTGCCTCCCACATTTCCAGCAGACACTGAATAAACACACACGCAGTCTTTGCTTCGTGCTCCAAGCACACTCTAAGTGCATACTTTACGTCATAGTGTACCAATGTAATGTCAACTCCCTCGTTTTCAAGATATTTCTCCAATTTTTCTGGTTTGTACTGCGCATACAATCGCAATAAATAGTTGTGCAGCGCCGGCTTTATTTCACTAAGCGTATATATATCATACTCCAAGTACTTAATGATCTCCTCGATGTGCTGGCGACTGTCCAGGCAGAGAAGTGTGGGCATCAGTCGTTCCACATTTAATTTCCTGCCCTGGGCCATCAAAACGGGCACAATTTCCTGTGGAATCTCCTCCATTAAGATGGGCGAGTATTTGTAGAACATGTCAGTATTTTTTTGCGTTTTTAATACGGTTAACGCTTCGGAGAACTTGCGCTGATTGATGTACTGGTTGATGACTGACTCGTAGTCGTGATTTACAGCGGCCAATAGGGAAAGGTTGTGGCTGTCGCCATGCGATGCCATCAGATCATAAATCACTGATCTATTGTTGCGTATGCATTTGTCTACTCGTGGCATGTGCAGAAAGCTATCGAACTCCGCTTGCCAGTCGTGCTTTTTATCTCCATCCACGCCAGGCCAAGAGATTTCTGTGAGGTATAGCTCCACCAGCCATACCACCAACATTGTAATCTGCATGAGGTCTTCATCACGAAGTTTCTCGAGACGATTCTTCGCATACGTCATTAGTGGGCGCTTGTCCTCGAGCGAAAGGAATTTCAAACAAATCTGCTCAAACGTTATCTGAGTATTCGAATAGATTTCGGCACTGCGGAGGTACTCCTTTTGGTCAAACAAGACTTCTGCTTTGCGGGCCAATACGATGTCCATTTGAGCGGGATTTTCTGCGTTCTCCTCAGCTAGGTCGTAGAGACCCTTTTGCAGGTAGAGCTGCCAAAGATTTCGTCTCTCGTGTGTGACTCTATAGTGGAAAATCTGTTTTGGAGTGTACACATAGATAGAGCCATTGAGTGGGTCTTTAACAATGCCTAGCAATTTGCCAAACTGCTCGCTAAAGTACTCCTCATAAATGACTTCCTGATTCAGTAAGCAAATGCCAGTAATGTGGTCGGGATACAGCAGCAAAGCGTGAAATTGTGTAAGCATAAGGGTATTGGGAATCAATTGCTTGCGTTCCTCAACTGTGAGTGGTTTAGGGTCTTGGGAATGCGGAATGCTGTCCGTGCCTAGGATGAAATTATCCTGAGTAGGGTCCTTGTCGAGGTCGCCAAAGCGAACGCCGTTGCCATTAAGCCAGGCATAGCGTAAGGGCCATTGCGACTCTACGTAGAACCTCAACACAGAGTACTTTAGATCAGTCTTTATCTCCTCGGTCAGTTGCACCCGCGTACCGTTGACGTATGAGTTGAAGATTGCCTGTAGGGAGAACTTCTCGTCCGCGCGGAGGATCTCATGAAATCCGTACATGCAATCCGGCGCAGTAGCAATCACTACATATTTGTTGACGTACGGAACGCGAAAGAGTTCCAGTCCAGTAATTGGGTACTTTGTGCGGCCCAGACCCAAGTCGTAGATCTGTTATGAAAAAAATATTGAATTAAAATCAACTAGACAGAGACATCGGGTAAAAAAAAAGCAGATTAGGGTGTGTGTGTGAGTATTACTACGGCAAACAAAAAAAAGAACTAGTGTTTGTTTAATACAAAAGCAATAAGATAGCCATTTACCAGTCCATCCAGTTCCCTCAAGCCCATACCGTACAGGGGAATGTATGAGGGCAGCTATTCAGTTTTACGGATGTAATGTGAGAAAATGATTTTCAAGGACGAATGAGAGATCATCTGTATCAATTCGTACTTACTTGTTTTCGATAGGATTTGTCCCCATCTTGGGTGAGTTCCGCTTCAAAAATCAATCCACGACTTGTCCCAAGTAGAATTGGTCCCGTTGTGGATTCATCGCCATGGTAAAGATTAAATCCCACGGCGGTGACTTCATGATCTTTCAGCTTTTCGATTCGTTTGACTTTGTTAACCTTTCCGTTTACGTAAAGTAGTTCGGGCGAGAGACCAGGTGTTTTCGACGTCAAAGTAATGAGCAAGTGTTGTCCTGTATGGTCGAGAAAAATCTTCGAAATCGAATAACCGCTGGCGTACTTGTCAAGGGGAATTTCTAGAAATACCAAAACAATTACCAACAGAAATTCTTCTTTCTCTATTCTTACCTATCGGAGGACTTGGTTTTGGTAGTTGAAACTTTAAGAGAACATTTTGGGAGACAATGCAATAGAGCCAATTGCGAGCGACAGTCAGATGTGTGATGTCCGAGTAAATTTGCGGGATATTAAGAAGCATTTTTCGTTTGGTAAAGATCTGCGGCTCTTCTTGCATCCGATAAGTTACATAGCCCGAGGTGGGCGGATCATTGGAGCTAGTAAGAAATTTTGCTTTGGATTCGTAATGACTCATTTTGAAAATTAAGGAAGTTCCTCCTGCGGGCGGGTGAACTTGTTGGCAACTGCTCTGAAGGCAGTTGGGATTTGTTGGACTTTTTTATTCGCGATACCAGCACTTATTTTAGATATAAATTGCAATTTTACGTAGTCAAATTTCATTAACTTTCTTTGAGTGTTTTGTGTTTTTATTTTTCGTGTTTTTCTTCTGTTAAAATGTCAAAAAAATGTCAAATGGTAAAATATGTCAAATAGTTATGTATCGAGTTCTTTGTATCGAGGGAGTCGCCATCTTACGGGAAACGATGGTCCTGGGAACGGATGTTGTTTATAAAACAGTCGTTGGAGCTTGAATATTTTCATTTATGCGGGATGTCTACATCAGAGACAAATTATGCTTGTCTCTGGTCTACACGTTCGCTAAATTTGGACAGTGTCGACTACGGAAAACAAACGATACGAAACATCAAGTAAGGAAATTTATTTTTTGATTCATAGGTACGACACATAAAAGGGTCACGTTCCGAGTTGTTATTTGAGAAACACAACTCACTAGCGAGTGGCGAGTTGTGTTACTATTCAATTTAGGTCGCTGTATGGACGTACAAACGCCTGCAAATAATTTTCATATAACTGTTTACTGTACGACAAACTAAGGTCTTTGCCTGTCCTGTTGGCTTTTTTATGTTTTCTTTCACCGGGGATTTACTTGTGTTTAGGAGCGAAGAAGCACTACATTTTATTTTTAGAATTTTTTTTGAGCATCGATCTCAGCAAAGCAAAGTAAAGTAGGATTTCCAGCACGCAATTACAACCACTACTGTGAGTCCTCGAGGTGTCAATTAAAACGTAGTTGGGGCAATTGCGTGCTGAAAATCCTACTTTACTTTGCTTTGCTGAGATCGAAGCTAAAAAAGCAGGCCTATTGTAAGTAGTACTTTGTTCAAAAACACTATAGCAGGCGCCAATCTGTCCATATTAGCCCTTGGCTACCCTAGGTTGCCCAGAGTTTGTGTAGGATAGACCTCAGAATTCGCGCAGCGACATTTGCAAAGAAGTGACACCATGATATCAATCTAAGCATAGATATATTCCACATTCAAGAATCTAGTTATCTTGAGTCAATTAGATTGGTCTGGATAAGATGTAAGTAAACTGAACGCAAAAACTAGATTGGTCGGGAACGTCCTTTTTTCTACGTCAGCCACATATGCGAACTGTCAACTTAGTACTCAGTCACGAATTTCTTGAACAGATTCGTCGGCTTCTCCTCCATAAACGTCAACTGAAATAGCTGCTCATATGAACGATTTCAACCAATCGAAACCAAAATTCATCTAGACAGACAGCTGTCAGGCTTACTAAACTAGATACTTGAAAGTCCCCATACTAAATATGGACTGCAGTGAAATGTTATTTTTATATAACTCTGTGAAAAAATATGTTCCAAAACAGCACAAGCTCTAGGTACTGTTTTATGGCAGATTGGCAAGGAAACACATGGTGCCGTCAAGTTAAAATTTGCATAGTAAACAAAAAAGGGACAATTTTTCAAATTAGTCAATGAACTTAACTTTTCTACACTTGCTCTGTTCTTGTCTTAGTAATTAGTAATAAAAACTAGGTGACGACTGGAGTTTGCTGTCATCTTTTATTATTCAGACACAAATCTCTGTTCAATTATTGTGTTTCTATCTCTATATTTCTGTATTTAAATAAGCCCTGTTCCAGTAAATAAGAAAGAAAAGACAAGAACCATATCAAAAGTGTTTTCATAAAATCTGGCATAAACCGTAAATTATAGGGCACTCTAGCCATTATGCTTTCTATTTCAATTTAAACTCGACTATACCGTCAAAGACTGAAGGCAAAGTTATAACCCACTCGCAATGGAATGAATAGTTTGTTGCAACTAAATAGTGTTGAGGCAGATGTTACTCCCACAATCAAGTGTATGGACCTTAAAAGTTTTGTGTACTGAGACATATTTTTGCATGGAAAATCCAACCACCACTGTGAAAACGCCACTACATACCTATCTAGTGACTAGTTCGTTTTCATAATAATATAATATACATACCTACATAAAAATATAAATGACTAAATTTGCGAAGAGTAGTCTAGGTGTATTCCACAGTAAACGTTTTTTTTAAAGTTTCTGGAGTTTCACTTAAAATTTGAAGACACAGTGCCATGACTTTCTCCGCCGCAGATCTTTGAACACACTCAACTACACTACTACGGAGCACTTGCACTATTCTAAACTAAGCAGACATAATCGTCCATTTAAATCAAATCAAAAACAGTGAATACCCCAGACAAAGAAACACACACAAAAAAAATTTCGAAAGTACAGCAAAAAAGGACTACACAAATTTATTTCATACTTCATCCTCTCGCATTCACAACTTCATAACCAGACAATCAGACACCACCACTGCTACCAGTTCCCTCTGTGCATCATCACAAAGCAATGTAAGTTCCGCGCCGAGGAGAACCACATCCACACTTCATCTGGTAGTTATTGATTTTTTGCCACTAGCCCAGCGGGACCAGCGCCAAATTTTATCTTGGCCGTGGTCCGCAAAGGCTCAAAGCCCAACTCATCTCTCGGTATACCGAACTGCGTCAATTTTGCTTCGTATGTCGCTAATAAATCATCGTGCGCTTTGCACACACGTGCCAACTCGTATCGCAATTCCTGAATGGTATCGTTCTTCGACTTTAGCAGATTGTCGATTTTCATTTTCATGTCATCGGGATTCATACCGGCTGCAGTGATGGTTTCATTAAGCAGCGCTTCACGTTTTTCAGCGTCGTTTTCAAGTTGAACAATCTTTCGCTCAAGGATCACGTTGCGAAGCGAAGTCTTCTGTTGCAGTTCAACGACAGCTTCTTCAAACTTAGCCTTCAGCGTTTCACGCTCTTCGACAAGTGTATCGTTGCGCATCAGCAATGCTTCGGTTTCCCATTTCAGTTGACTCAATTGCTTTTCGGCTGTTGCGTTACGGCCCTTGAGCCTTGTCAATTGGTTGCGATCTCGATCGTAATGCTCAAGTTTGCGTCGCATATCTACTAACTCGGAGCGAGCCTGACTGAGTGGCTCCACGAGTTTCTTGTTGTCTGCTAGGGTTTCAGCATAGAGGCGTTCACTACGTTCCGATTGTTTGCGCAGCTCATCCATTTGCTCTTTAAGACTGCTAATCAGGGAGAGGTTATTTAGAGTGATGTCGTTGTAGTAGTTCTTCATGTCATTAAAAGCGATGTCGTGGGCTTCGTTGAGTTTTTGAATTTGTGCATCCTTGCGCTCTTCCACTTCGAACATTTCCATACGGTATTTAATGTCCAAATCCTGGCGTAGCATTTCAATTCTTTTCTGGTGGAGCCGTACCATGTCCCTGGCCTCAGCTTCAAAACGAAACGTAATTTCACTGAAAAAGGAAGAGAAAAATATGGATAAGGGTATCACTTCTTATGTCATAGTTTCCGGAGAAGAAAGCACCAACAGAAGGGTGCATGGTTCGTTAATCGGTAATGGTAATAGTTTTTTCCTTGCTGTTTAACTTTTTTAATTGCTCAGAGGGGAAGTTATAATAATGAAAGCGATCAACAAACAAAGCCACCATAATGTCTATAAAGGAACACTATTGAATACTAAACGAGGTGGTCCGTTAAAAGTTTGGTATTACACAAAATTTATTACGTATGTATAAACCTTGTTGGGTATAGGGTTTTTGCATGCAAATAGATTAAAAAAAGGAAGTCTATGAGCAAGAACAAGTGTTGCCGCGAAATCAATCATTACCCAGTAGTGTTCTATAGTTGCGGCAAAATGGCAGTTGGTTATGCTTACGTTTCTTACTACGCAAAGAAATAAACTATATAATGGAAAAATATGTACTAATAAATAAATATTTGTTGTTTTATAAGTTTAATGAACGCATTCAGGCGATCGATTTTGTAGCTGTCATGTTCGTGTTAACGATCTAGGTCAATAAAAACTAGGCACAAAACAAGACACTTGATCGTACCCAGTCTCTGTATGTAGTTGGAAGTTTGTCAGACATCCTTGGGAGTGGCGCACAAAAGGGAGGCGTTATTGGTTCGAATTCAGAGTTGGAGACATCAGTAGCTGCTCGAAATTATCGACCTATTCGTATTCTTGTGTTCCTCATATTTTAATCTTCGCCATTCAGTCTAGAAAGTCGAAGTTTGTAAGTTTTGACATACAATCCTAGTAGAGACTAGGATTTAAAATTTCGCTCAAATAGAAATTAAGGTATGAGCAATTAAATAGTGTAGGCTCTAGGCAAACTAATAGCCTTATAGTGACAGTAAATTAAAATCGTCACAAATTTGAGGAGATATAAATAACTATTGTGGAAAAATAAAATTAAATTGCCAGTAATTTAGCTGGCAACAGCTACATACCACGTTTCCTCGTTGTTCTTCATCTTCAATTGCTGTAGCTGCAAATATGTGGTTTCGTCTTTCTCTCGCAGTAAATTCTTCAATTCACGTTTATCCTGCAACAGTTCCTGCTCCTGCCGCACATGTTCCTCTTGAGCCAATTTCAACTGTGTCATCGCCTCTGCTCGTATCTCACCGATTTTCGTGTGGTTCTCATACTGAAGGTGTTTCATCTGCTGCACAACATGCCTGATCTCATTTTCGGCCTTCTCCTGGGCGTTCTGTACTTCTCGGTCCTTGTTGCGTATGTCAGCTCGAGCGTCCTCTGCACAGAGATACAAAATCAAATCACTCAATGAACGTTAATCAAATCAGGTCGCAAGATTCAATTTTAATTAGCTTTGTGTGCAGCTATTCGATTAGCTAAACTTTTTGTGACAATTAACTCACCTAATTGCTCCCGGGTGATTTCCCAGAATGTACGTAATTTATCCCGCTCCAGTTGGAAGAAATTTCGTTCCTCTCGTTCACGTTCCATTTCGGCCTTGAGCCGAAGGGCGAAAGCCTCAAGCTGATCTCGGTTCATGGTGGATGTGTCCACTCCATCGATGAGGTCTGCAAATGGCAAGATGTTTGAATTTCAACAAGTCTTATACGACCCTACACACAGCAGCAGGGTGTTATATATCGAAATTACTATCTTAATTGAACGAGAATGAGTTTTCGGCCGATGTGGGTGCTATGGCAGGGGGTTGAGAATGAACGTCATTTGGTACACATTGGCGCTTAATTGACTTATTGGATTATACCATTCGGTGACATTATTCAGTTGCTTTGATGTTTAATTGATTTGAATTACTATCGGCATTAAAATTGATGAAATTCCAAGGGAATCCGGGTGTGAGCAGAATTATTTCCTTTGTTGCGGTGAGTATTGGGGGAAGTTAAAAATGGATGTTTGCTAAAATAAATTTCCCTGTAGTAATATTGACATAAAATTTCTATTGAGTTAAAATACTCCAGGAACAATCAATCTTAGGCATGAGGGAGCATACCTTCGGCATGAATACGATTTAACAGGGGAAAGTAGTTCTCATTCAGTATTTCATTTGCAAATTGAATTTAAACAACTCGAACGCACAAAACGCCACCTCCTTAATTTTGCGTCAAATTGCGCCTCAATTCCAATTGTTAGGGCAATGACGATGACCATTTAATGTACAATAACCGACAGACCAGTTACCATGGTAAACCCTCAAAATAGTTTATTTTTTGTTACGCATAAAAGAGCATCCTCCACATGTGTGCGGGGTTCTCGTACCCTGTTCTGGAGTGAAACAGGAAAGGAACCCCAAACCGCCATGCTGCTGTAAGATGCATCATTTAATTGCCTTCTGTTCGTCCAATTGCAATGAGTCCATGGATTCCCTTGACATTTTTTCCGTTCAGCTATGAGTCCGGACCGTTTTACAGCGCTTTTGCGGACCACTTAACTGTGGTGCTCCATGGACCACTATGTCGCTGCAGTAGTGGCAAAATGGCGGTCGGGTGACAGCCGCTGGCCATGTCATGAAGTTAAAAACTATAATGGCCATTGCCTTGTCCACGCCACCAAGAGCTAGGCAAAAGGACACACTAGTCCAGCGCATTTATGCAATGTAAAAGTTTTGCCTCGTTTTGTCTCTCGGCGAAGCGGCGCGGTCTGGGTTTCATCGTGTGTCTTCGCCACCGAGTGGCATGTGCCAATTGGAGCGTCAACGAAGGATGGGGATTAAAAAGGTTTAATTGAAATAATGAAGTTTCCTGCGATGCGTGCTAATAACTGTATTTAATGGCCGTTTGTTATGGATGGGTGCATGCATGTGTGTAAAGATGCAATAAAAATACATTTCGTTACAATGTGCGGTGTCCCAATGGAGACAAGGAAACAATAAGCATTGTGTGCTGGGATTCTCAGTAAATGTTACATCAATGTGTTTTCAATTGTTTACTGAAACTGTGCGATCCAGTGCACTAATGCGAAAGGCAGTAAATATAAAGTGGGGCTGAGACGAGACAATAGTTTCTCCAAGTGACAGTGTTGCGATATTACCGAGCAATAAAAAGTGTAGATCTAATAGCAGAATTGAAATGATGGTGCTGGTCTTTTGGAGACAGGATGTATGTACTGTAAATACATACGCGCAACCCGTTAAATTAGAGACTGGTCCTTCGTATTGGTGACGTTGAAGTTTATAGTTTAGTGCATAGACAAACCATACTGAGATCCCCAACTCACAATCCTCTTGCTGCTGGCCCCCTCAGTTTTTTTTTCAAATTCGCCATTTTGTATTCCTATCGGTGTTCTGTCAATTGGGAATCCGTGTGACATGCAAAAACATACAGAAAATACAAAAATAAATGCTGCCAACCTCGGCAACCGTGGGGAAATGTGAAAGAGTTCGGGAATACCACATTTTAGCTTAACTGAATGAGATTGGTTAGTAATTATAAATTTTTTGAAGGTGAATAGTTTGATTTGTGTGGTTAATAAAACTATCTAAAGGAAATGTTTTACATATTAGAAACATATTAGGACAAATATGGTTGTGTACTTCCCGCTTTTGGATATAATTAACTTCGATTTCGTGTGTAATTTTTTCTTAAATAATAAAGAAAATTTGCTCAAAATGTTTTTATTTTCCCTCAACCAACCTACATTCTTAATTTTTCGTAAATATTTTAAGCAAATGTACACTTTTTCCTAAAAAAAATTATTATTCACACGTAACGAACAATTTCAAATTTAACGGATAAAATTCTATGAACGCTGCAAACCACTTTGCCCAAAGCGGAAGTGGCATATGCAAGGTGCGAGTGTATTTGTTTCTGAAGTTACGTGACATTTGTCAATACGAATTTCTATGTAACAATACAAGCGCACTTAGCATTTGCCACCCCATAGAAATATAGCTTGTAGGCTAAGTAACGGGAAATAGGCCGAAGTTGGTGGTCTCAGTATTGTCTCTGGTTCTTACAGTTGATGTCTATGGAGGGTTAGAGGACGGATCTAGTAGGCACTAAGTTGGCAGTTCGTATATGTGGCTGACGTAGGAAAAGTGGTTTGGGTAAAAGGTATATGTATATCTAGTCCAGACCAATAAAGTCCACTGACTTTCAAAAAACTGTTCAAAAAGTTTGCGTTGAACTATCAGACGCGATATTTATTATACACATTTTTAATGATGTCTATCACCGTGTGCATCAACAAACCTCCTTACAGCTATCGTTCGTTAGCACATTGTTACTTGGAAAGGGGTAGTTCAGTAAGGCTCATGAAAGGTCTAATTTTGCTAGATTTGTTTTTAATATAACCTAAAAATATTGACACTCAGTGGAAAAATTTTCAAATCTTCCGATGTCAGTTCTTACCCCTTACTCAATTTGTGGCCTCGGCATTAAGTTATTTATATTCTGTCCAAAATTTCAGTTGCACGATGGCTTACATTTTTTTTAATTGGGGCCATCATAAATATTTATTTTTATTGTCGGCTATTTTATGGGTGTCTCGATTTCATTTACATTTTTTAAGCAATTCATTTTGACATACAAATAGTACACTACCATTTGGCAGACTGTTAGTCTGTCAGAACACACTAAGCGCTGTTATCCAGTTTCACTATACGAGTTGGTTCCGCATTGAAAACCTAAAACTTTTTCCCCTCGATTTCAACTTAAAAAGTTTTTATTGCTTTCAGTGCTTGTAGTTTTTTTCAGCTTTTAAGAATAATTATTTACTGATATAAAATGTTTAACAAATAGATAATATAGTTTAACTTACTTGGCCCCTTTTTCCCTTTTTTGCCCTTTTTCGGTGGCTAGAAATATACAAACAAACATTAAGGAAAATCTTTCGTTTCGGTGACCAGAATCCACCTCCGAAACATCATCTGCCGTTAAAAACGCCTGAACTCGACTGAATTCTTTAATTATTCAATTAATTACTCCATAAAACAATCCATAAAATATTGGACATTTGTGTTTTCATAATAAATATTTATTTCTTCCGCCTCCGGACCCAATCCGACCGCCACCACTTGCAATTTATTACACTTCGAGTGGGCGCACAAGTAAAAATATGTGGGGACATATTTAAAACACCGTAAATACTTCCTTACTTCCACGTTACACTCTACACGTCTACCTACTGCCGACGTAACCCTGTCCTCTGTGATTCTGTGTGTTTATCGGTCAATCACCACTTGCTCCTGTTAAAAAAAAACATTTCTCTGGCTTCTGCCAATTTAAAGTGGTTTCAACAAAACCCAGCAACACTATTGATCGCAATATTTGTTGTTGATATATAAAACGCAGCCATGCAACCATGTTTTAACATTGCTTACATGCTGCAACCCATACCGCCCACAATAAACACTACAAATGTCAAAAGTTAGCGAAAAAGTGCGGCATTGTACAAAAAAAAAAAAAAACGTCAATTGCTGGCGAAAAATTGACTTGTCTGTTGTTGATGATAATTCATTAAATTTTGCGGAAAATATTGCACCACGGTTGAACGCGATTTTCACTTTAAAAGGGTTTACTATGGTCTGGTGGTATCAGGGCGCTACGTCGCGTTGCTGGCCCTTTTCACCCTCCGTTCGGATATGATGCTGGGCCCTGCCACTGAAACACACGCACACTTACAAACTGGTTTAAATAATGTGACGGCGGCTTTCAAAACAATTTCGCAACATCTGTTGGCTTATTGCATATTTTATGACTGCAAATTATTCACAAAACTCTCCTCGCCCTGCTCGAGCTATCGTGAGCTGCTGGTGAAGCTATACCCTAACTGGTCCTGTACATTTCGGACGAAATGATATTTTTGAAAAATTGCCACCAGATTTGTACAGAGCGCAAAATGTTTGCAAAATACTACCGAAACAAGGCGAAAACGAAGAGGATGCAGATGCGGATGCAAGCGCCTCCTTAAGAAACACAACAAGGCGGCGCGGCGCGCCGTCGGCGGCGATAAGAATGCACACAAGCAGATGATGTATCGTTTAAACAAGAGGCGCGATATTTTTTTATTATTGAATATTTTTTCGCAATGCTTTAGCACTTACCATTTCTCAACGCTGCTATCGGTGTCAGTTAAATTTAACGAAATAAACGATTTTGTATGCAGTAACTGACGCAAGTGTCACTCGTTAACTGTATTTATTTTGATTTAAAGCATGAAGCAAAGTGAGTACTGTCAAACTGTTTACAAATAATATAGATCAAACATTTACGCTTGGATACGTAGGTTTCGGTAACTGGGATAATTGTAATTGGGCATTTGTCTCATAAAAAGAGGGTTTGAATAGTTTCTCCTGATGGAAATAGAGTGGGCGCAGTGGTAAGCGTGCTAGACTACTGTGCAGGGGATCCCAGGTTAAATTCTGGACTGTTAGGTTATTAAATATAAATATCAACCTCCACCCTTGTAAAGAATTTATCGGGAAATATCTTATCGTCTGTGTACTGTGCCTGCTGTAAGTCAACAACTTCTACTCCCCTTTCCACTGTCTTTGTCTGTTTTCTACCAAATTTTATTGGATTACAAATTTACATCACAACGACGCGATACTCTCGACTTTGGTACTGCGGACTGTTTTATCTTCTTAGTAAAATTCTTAAATTTATTTTAATTTCCAGGAGCATTCATCCCAGCCGAAAGGGAGAAGCTAACTCTCGAATTTTGCAATCGGCGGAAGTTAAATCCACAACCAAAAGACTGAATGACAGCCTCAAGACAAACAAATAGACAGCTAGATAGTGCATTTCGACATCAAATAGCCGGATACTATGCAATCCAGCGAAAAGGACCAGTCCTTGCAATAGCAAACCCAAAGAACAGTGAAAAGAAAATCCTTTCTGCTGACTTATGCGCAAGGAATGCTAATGCATAGGGCGGCTATCGACATGCATTTCGGCGGCAGGGTGTATAAACACTCCAGTTCGTTGTGAACCCACAGTCTGTGTAAATATTATGGATATGTGGGTTATCAGGACTTAAGCAAGCAACTGATTTCTATAGATGAACATTTAACATTGCATTGAATTGGAATTGGTATAGCAAGTGGCGTATCGGGGATGTAATTCTGTTTTGCTTTAAACAATCCACTATCGAGAGAGATAGCGATACTGTTGTTAATGTAAAGTTCGTTGAGAAATGCAAACAAAAATAGTTTGTACAAGTCTGATGACCGGATAAGGAAATAATAAATTGGTTACAGAGAATTCTTGCTGTATATTTACGAAATAAAGTGTATGGCAAACTTTTTTTTTTAATGAATGGTAGAAGTCGAGGAACAACTGCGTTTCCCGCTTAAATTAGACAACATCCCGGAAATCTGTTGGAAAATTTTGCCAAGATTTAATGCGATTGATTCTTTTTTTTCTTAAAAGGCTTAAGCGAGCTGTTATGTTTTTACTAAGAAGATAGAGAAGCAGTTATGTCAAATTTTTACTGAATATTCTTGTTTACAATCAGGGCAGTGGCCAAAATGATAAAGTCGCCAAAAAAAATTGGCCGAGACTTTAAAAAGTCGCCTAATACAAAAGGACAAAAATTACAATGCACATAGATCATAAATAAAACGAATACCAGAAAAGCACTGGAATAGCGAGGGAAGGGAGTTTTTTATATTGAAATGAACCAAAACCGTATCTATGGACGCGGAGAATATTTCCTTAAATGTGTTCACTTTGTATGGGCAATGGGAATTGTTCAACAGTTTTGATTTTTTTTATGCAAATAGTGGCCCTTAAGTCGCCAATATAGTTAAAAGGTTCGAAAACAGAGAATTTTTGAAAAGTAGTCGCCGGGACCCACAGGTGTCAATGAAGACTGATGTCATCTATTGGTAATGCTATATCAGGGTCGCGCACATACATTTGCATACTGCTTACCAGTTTGTATGAACTTCCTGCAGGTGTTCGTTTGCGAAGGGCTTTGGCGAATCTATGATCGGCATTTGCCACAAGTAAACAATTTCAAACGAAAAACGTTCGCCTGGGACTCTAATTTGAACTCGTCGTTGGCAAACCGAACATTCTTCGGTGAAACGTAAAGCTAATGAAATGTGAATCGTCTATTTCTTGGTTAGGTTAGCCCTCAGGAGGTTTAACAATTACTGTATTACAGAAGTTCGATTTGGGTCACCGCTAACTTATTTTTAAATTATGTTATGTATGTATACGTATTTATATCAGAAATTGATAAAAGGTCAAAGCCTCACACATCCATTGCCTGAGAGGATTATAAATAGACCAGAAAATTTTTAAATATTGAATGTAGGATCTAGCTCGTACTACTAAAATCACGTTATTTTACCAGTAACTAGAAAACAAACTAATTATTTACATATCGCTCGTTCCTGAGTGCCCTGATCCGACTATTGATTATTAACATACTTGTTGCATGTAATTAAATGCAAATAGAGTCCCAACCAGCAACCCTACTTCAATTTGCATTAATTTCAATCAGGATCCATTTACAGTACGAGTTGCCAGACAGTTCCTTTTCTTTCGAAGACACATTCAAAGGCGACAGACTGGCACTTTTTGGTGCTGGAACTTTCTCCCTTTGTACATAGATTACTTGAGAGCAAGAATCCGAAATACATTCAACGAAAAATAGAAGAAGAAAACAAGTTGTCGTCGTGGTGTCTTTCAGCCGAAGACTTACACGTACATCTAAAATACACTCAATCAGCACAGAAGTCTGTTTTCGTTAAGAGTGAGTCTCAGAAAAAAGAAAAACAGAACTAAAATACCAAAATTTGATTAACAAAAGCCCTGTTACCACATGCCGAGTGAAATAGAATTCTGTCCAAAGTTACTGCCGTCTGGCTACCACATGGGAATGTCACCAAAACTCGCCCTTCATTGTAAAACCAAAAGGAATTCCCATACAACAACTGGTATTCCTCCTTGGGCTTCAGAAAACTGTTTGATTTATATCTTCTTAATTGGAGGAATGTTCGTCATTACAATTCGAATGGTTGCCTCTGTTTTATTTACTCCACTTGAACCCACCACTTTGGTGGAAACTCTCCACTATACAGAGAGTATATCTATGATATGGCTCATAAGGGCCTTAAACGATGTCGGAGGTTTCCTTTTTAAGGCTGAAGAAGTAATTTATGTCACATATAAGAGGAGTGGTCGGGTGGCTTGTTTTCAAAACGATTATACACTTGAAAGTTGAAACATGGCATGCGGTTAAAAAGGAAACAAAAAAATGCGGACATACTTTGGATGCCTGGATGACGCCACTCAGTGTGTGGTCGAGCCTCTTTATATGCACATTTTTGGCATCCGGACAAATTTCCTCAAGGATAATTGAATGATGTCTCTGTATGTTGGTTTTGTTTGTGCTATAGTAAGGAACTTGACCCTCCTTTGCCTAAATATTTTTAAATGAGTTAGATTATAAATCATTAGGATAATTGTGCAGTGGTAGGGGTAGGTTCCTCGGAAGCAGGTTGTTTATAAGAAGAAATAGCAAATACGAGAACTTGTTATAACACTTTCAATACTGGAACTTTGCTTAGCATTTAGGTTTTGAATTAGATTCTCTAAAATTGCGTTTAATTTGTTGCTGTTTACTTGCTCACAAAAACAAAAAAAACAAAATTTCTACGGATAAAAAGCTGTAAAGTACGGAACTTTTGTTTTCGACTCCAAGTATTTCGCCAGCTCGTTTATCTCGAGCTACTTCACCACGCGCACTACTTACTCTCGTTTCCTGTCCAGACCTGTTTTTATTCCTCAGGGCTTGAAAATATTAGGCGGTGTGTAATGTACTCATAAAATCTATATAGATCACTGATTTCCATGGTTTACAAGAATAGTACTAGATCCAACTGTTGTCTTAAACCATGGAAATCAATTATCTCTATGGATCATATGGGCAAAATAAAAAAAACGCCTATTGTCAAGCGAGCCATGAGAAGTAGCAGTCGCAAAAAAATAAAGAAACACCCTGCGAATTAAGCGTTGGCAACAACGCCATTCATAGCAGACAGCTATCAAGAGTCTACTTCCTCAATCTTAAGCAGTAATTAGAAAGCTCTTTCATGCACTTTTAATCAATTCAATCGAATACATACGCTTAAAGTGTATCCGTATAATAATAAGTGATTTTGGAGCACAGCTCTTCAAATTTTAAAGTATTTTAGTGTCTTATCTTCAGAGCACAATTTCCATGAAAATATCGTTAGTTCTTATCTCATCTTTTCTTACATATATATACGGAAGGGCTATGGCCAGAACGTTGTTTTGTCCTTCTGAAGTCAGAATGAATTTCGTAACCGGTCTAGCTATTTTAACCCTCATCGTAGCCGGTGTCTCGGTACAAATTAATAATTTTATTAATAAAAACAAAGACAACTATAAATGTGTCTCTTTAATTCCAGACTACAAATGCTGTAACAAATTCTACGCAGGATTACTATCTATCGACGGTGCGTAAACTAAGAAAAGACATTGAAGATGCCGAAAAGCGAGTCGCCGCTGTCACAGAACAAGCAAATCAACACATTAAAGTGTTTCAACTACAACATGAATCCGTTATACTTGAAATGAAACGCACCGAAGAGAGACTTACGACGATAGAGGCTATGAGCTCAACCCGTAAGCGTTGCGTTCAAAATCACAAATACCAGCTAATAAGCGTGTCTAGTGCAAACTCAAAATTTGCGAGTTGTATAGCTACGTCTGAAAAACGAATTGCAACTTTAACGGATGGAACTAAGAGTCATATAACCGAAGCTAAGCACAATACTGAAACTTATCTGCCAAGACAAATTACAAATTGTAATACGCAGCATTCTAGAAATCAAACTAAACTAGAGGAATGCGTTATCAGTCAAGTAAGTAAAGTCTATTGGTAGTGTTAAACTTTTTCTCTACTTTATCTGAATAAGATGATTTGTTTTTAAAAACGAAAAGAACAAATGCAAAAGTGAAGGGTCTGTGACACTACTTGTCGAATTATTCAGGTGAACAATATATTTGCAAATAAGCCTTCTAGTTGCAATTTTATATTCGCCGACTTGTGGATCACTACTATATATTTTGTGGATTGTGGATCATGCCAAGAATGAGGTCCTTGAAATTTTATATTCATATGAGAGCAAATTGCGAACAAGCGAATATTTGTTGTTTCTTCAGTCGCAGATACCCTCGATTCAGTTTCATGTTTAAAGGTTAAGTTCGAACGGATTTTCCATTCGAGGGTTTGTGGATCGTGACTTTATTGTGTGGATTGCATAAAGTTTGACAGTTCGCGGCAAGAATTTTCAACTCACAGGAAATTTGCTGTAACCATAAATTTCGCTATTTAAATCGATGAAAACTCAGGTGTGTTTTTTAGTTTAGATGTTAGATTAATTAAATATAATGCTTTTGTGGTAGAACAACTGACAAGTGGCATTTCATAAATGGAGTAAAATTTATTTGTCCGCAATTCGCTCTCTTGTGAATAGCCTTTTAGACGATCGTATCGTTCTATTGGCCAAGGTTGATTCGCAGTTGAATTTATCGACTGAGTACTAAGTTGATATTTCAAGTGAAGGGCTGACTTAGAAAAATGACATTATCTAGCAATGTACTTCTTACGTTCAGGGTACCTAATTATAGCCTAATTTCTAGTCAAGATTTGCATTTGGCTAAAGTAAAAAGTAGGAAAGCATTGTGGTATAACTTTATTTAAGCAATTTGTTTATGTTTGTTTTTCATATTCCAAATGGTGGTTTGAATTTGTCAACGGTCTTTGGGATTTTTTAGTTAAATAGCTTGCATATCTACTAAATTTCGTATTGTGTACCCACTTTTTTTTTTTTTTTGCAGTGTGACTACTATTCAAATGCAGTTGACACCAATTTACAGAATGTTGATAAAAGCCTTGACTCCAGTTTGTGTTCAGTCAATGACATCAATAAGGATACCATTAAGTGCTCGTTTGTTACAGAAAATAACGTTTTAGTTACTATTGGTACCGTATCGAATTTAATTGACAATTGTATTATTGATAGTGGAAAGCCAGCATGTTGTTCATGTTCAACAACCACTCCATTGGCTTGTCCAAGTCCCATCCCTTGTCCTACTCCCACCCCATGTCCTACTGCAACTACTGGATCTCCTTCTACCCCAAGCCCATGTACCACTGCATTGCCAAATGACACTATGAATGGAACTTCTTTTAGAAATATCCTTATGGGAGCAAGGATTTAATTTTGTGCTTTGTTTGTTCGTTTTCAATTTCAACTAAAAATTAAAGTAGTTCACAATTGGCATATTTCAACTACAAAATTCGTAATTGTGAGTTTTCTTTAATTTAAT
The DNA here is from genome assembly GCA_948293265.1 of Cheilosia impressa. NCBI lineage: Eukaryota > Metazoa > Arthropoda > Insecta > Diptera > Syrphidae > Cheilosia > Cheilosia impressa. The sequence goes on along the minus strand of OX411882.1, from coordinate 41,070,911 downwards.
GTGGATATACCTTAATTAACTGAATAAAAGTTGACAAGCAATATTGTAGATACCTATGTTTTATTATATAATGGAAAAAAAACGTTTGTCATTACTTGAAATGTCCATTTCCATACTTTTACCGAGGAAAATTCATACAATTTGGGATACTACTATTTTTAAATGCCTTTAAGTGGTAAAGGTAAGCAAATGTAAAGTATGCCAACAGTATTAGAAGCAGCTGAGGTGCACCTACGCTTGCGGAAAACTGCGGAAGACTGCTGAAACGAGAAAATACTGTGACTCTGTAGGTAAGTTTGTCTTCCAAAGGCTGCGATCGCAAGAGACTACCAGCGAATTTGGCGGACGTTTTGCTCTCAATCTGTCACGAAGTTTAGTGCCGCATCTTATATTCTAGATTTTCATCAAGAAGAAACCCATGGATCGTTGGCGGAATGCGGCGAGCTTATGAGGCTAAAGACAAGAGGCTGAAATATCGTAAGTTTATGTCGCTGCACGCATGGTCGCGAGGAAATCATATTTGTTGACGGCAACCACAAATCCTGACTCTCGATTTATTTTAGTAGTGGGGGAGATATTACTCGAACCTACGTCTTCATTTTGACAAATGGTAACAAGATATTTTCCCTTCTTACCTTGTGTAAAGGTAGGTACCTGCTGCCAGTTTTCTCACAAATGTAGCGAGGAGAATACAAGCAGCTAATGTTAGATACCTATTAAGAACAACATGATCGTAAAGATTCACAATTAAATTTTTACTATTGAGACAACATTCTTTAAAGCTTTTAGCTTTATGAGACGTTGGGTGTAAATGAGAACAGGTCGTATAATTTGGCGAATCAAATGTTTTCGCAAAGATAAGTTATATATACCTATATCTGTTAAAATTAATTTCCTCATTAAATGCTAAACCAACATTTTAATGAAATTGCAGTTCAATACGAGTATATCGTTCTTTATTATATTTGATGTTTGAAAGTGAGTTTTGGCAAAAATCCGATGTAAACGCCTTGTTTCAGATTTTTCGTGGGAATTTCATATTGTTATTAAGGGGCTGTTGCTCTACTTGACAGTAATTGTCGAATCAATCGATGCAAATATAAACATTACTTAGGAACACACTTTCGGAAGTGAAATTTGTTTTGATTTGAATGACAGCCGTCAAAAACACAGTTAAAGTGAATGTCGAAATAGATATTACAGTAATATCAAAAGAAAATATTTCAATATAATGGAATATGCTCAAGTTGGTGTTTTAACTAAACAGCCTTGACTAACACAAAGTTAGAAGCATTTTCGCGTAGTAGTGAACTATTTTCAAAAGCAATTGAAAATATTTGCGAATTAAATTTTATCTTTCTATGAAAAGGAAAGAGAAAACTAAAGTATTATTTACAATGTCACAGATAACGAATTGGGGATTTTCGTAGTTATCAAGACATTTACAACCAAACCAGTTAAATGAGAGTTATTCGGGGAATTCTTAGTTGAAAGACCACCAAAGAATAAGATTAAGAGGCGGTGGTTTTTTTTAGCATGTTTTCTGGCGCAATAAATTGTAATTAGATAAGCTGCAAGTTGAAAACAATACTGCTATGCTAGGCAAGGCAATTAAATTTGGGCTTATACTCGTTCTCATGATTTGGTTTTGAGATGTGTTCTCTGGGTTGCTGCCATGAAGGGCAGGAAGTATTGTTGCCAAGTGTATGGACACAGCTATATAATAATCAATTGCAAGCGACAGCCTATACAACACCCACCATTCAGTTTTAATCAGAAAACATCAGTCAATTCCTTAAGTAAGTAGGTATCCCAATATAGACGAATGTGAGACGGAACACATGCTTTTCCTATATGTCTAAAAGAGTCTTCCCAATATTTGTTCTGTGCTAAATAAATGACAGAAGATAGTAATTCTAAGACTATAATACCAATGGCCCTTTATTTTATAATGTTTCTTACCAATCGTAATCTAAAAATTTTGTGAGTCACTAGTTTATTTGTAAATTTTATCGCGTAGGTACCTAAGTTATCTTCGCGATTGATGATCTCGACAAATTATTTTAAACTCACCGACGACTTTGGCAGATTCAAGATTTACGAATATGATGCTTTTCGAAATTGGTTGTGAAACAAAGATTTCGAACTCACTTTTTCGGGTAAACTGGTTAATTGGTGAAAAATTTACTGTATCATATGTAAAATGTTTCTTGGAGTCTATTTTGAATACGGAATTTACTGACCAGATTATACTTTAACATGCACGATATTATAGACACATATCAGTTATTCTGCAGCCAATGCTTAAGCCGGAACAACACTTGTAACTGAAGATCTAAAGATCCCTTCTATTCGTCCCAATAATGAAAAAAAATGAGAAGCTAGGCCTAGGGTCTTTACGGACCTGTTGCGCCAACTATTTTTTTTAATATGCTCTATCGGTTACTTTTTGTGTTAACCTACCACCTCACATTTTCCAAACTCACAGTGTCGACATTTGGCATTAAAATTTACCTACTACTTTGACCTAAATATAAATACTCAAGATAAATATTTAACATACAATTATTATCAGTTCAGACCGATATTGTGGCACATGTCGGTATATTCACTAAAAAAGTTATACCCGGAAATAATTAAAAACCTACCCCTACGTTTGCGAAAATACAAATAGCGTTCCGTTTGATTACTTCTTAGAATGTATCTTCATATAGATATATTATTGCATACACCTTATCTTGAAGGTGTTATTCGTAAAATCCGACACTTATTATCTTCACTTCCAGATGAGGGATGGGTTTTGATATAAATACATTAGCACAGCACAAGTCAATGTCATTTAGTTCAGTCTTCAGTGTCAGCTTCTCTTTTAGCAAAAATGTATTTTAGATTTGTTTTGGTTCTTTTGGCTGTCGTCGCCGTTTCTGCTTCGGAGGTAAGATTTGACTTCATTCCCCTAAGGATCAAATATATTCTAATTACGTTTTATACGAATTTTAGTTTGATTTCAACATTACAACCTCCACTCAGGAGTTCTACCTCCAATCGAATCGCCAATTTCAAGGTGTCATCACTGCAGCAGAAGCAAATATCAATTCTGTTACTACACGAGGAGCTGACTATATTAAAGTGTTTGAATCACAACATCAAATTGTTTTACAAGAAATTGCACGCGTCGATCAAAGTCTAGTGCCTCTACAGGCGTTGAGTCCAATTCGTAACCACTGCGTTCAGAAATACAAACCTCTATTGCTAGCTGTGGATGTTGCAAAAAAACAATTCAGCTCATGCTTGTCCAGCTCTAAATCGAGGATTTCCTATTTCGCTTCAACTCCAACGACTTATTTAAGTTATGCAAGGACAGCTGTCGATAGCACTTTACCGAAAGCGATTGCCTCCTGCAATACGACTTATGTCAACAATCAAACTGCGCTGGAGGATTGCGTTCTGAATAGTGTGAGTATATATATAAAATTTTATTTCTTATTTTTTTAATGTCAAATAGCAGCTTTCAAAGCGATTTTCATAACGTCCTGATTTTAACGTCCTGCAATTATATGTGAGCGCAGGCTCATTCATAAATCCAGTTTCTATCTTAAGTCGACTAACTTGGTCTGAACTAGATGTAATCTGAAGGCAAAAACTAGATTAGTCGGGAAAGTCACTTTTTCAACGTCAACCACATATACGAACTGTCAACTTTGCACTCGCAGTCACGAATTTCTTAATTAGATTCGTCCGCTACACCTCCATAGACGTCAACTAAAGTCTGCTGACAGACTTACTAAACTTGAAACTTGAACGTCCCCATTCTCTTTAAGGCATTCATTTTAAAGTTTTGCCATTTAAATGTGTTGCACTTTGTGTTTGAGTTTAAAAGAAAAAAACGTCAAATATGTAGGAGTTTTGTTGGGTCACCCAGAGAAGCCCATGATTTAAAGGTCCTTATAAAGCACATTCCAGCGAACCATCCAATTCGAAATTTCTTCGCATTAAGCTTTCTTAAAGCAGATTGAGTTCGCCGGCGGGTTCATCTACAAATTCCAGTCGATACATTTTTGGGGGATATGGTTCTTAACTGCGCTTTTAAATCTTCCCAACTAATCACTTTATAAAAAAAAATTTAGTTGTTTTTAAAGCGCAACTTCACATTATAGTTATTATTTAATAACGATAGTATTGATTTTAAAACAGAAAACAAAATACTCGAGAAGGATTCGGGAAATTGAAAATTTACAGATGTGGGAATTTTCAGGTTTTATTTGTGCTGAGTGACGTGCTGAATTGCAGTCCAGACTATTTGGTGCAAATGCATAATAAATCTTTAAACTCATGCGAAAATTTAGCTAAATTTAATCCCAAAAAGTGCTGCCAAATGGTTATATGGATTTACAAATTCGATATTGGTCTGGAGGTCATGCCCTTCAATCGATTTTTTTTTTAAATTATAAAAGGTTGCTTCTATTTTATGCATCTAAGGACTCCTTTTATTTTCTCCAATTTAAATGCCAAAATTTAGAAAATATCACTTATATCTCTTTCCCATCCAGGTTAACGCCAATGCAAACACTATGGAGTACAATTTAAATCTTATGAATAAATACTTAGAAGCCAGCCTTTGTACATTAACTGATATAGTTCGAGAAGCCATTCAGTGCGCATTTTTGATCGAGAAGAACTCACAACAGGCCATTGGCGCTGTATTGTATTCAATTGAAAATTGTATAAAAGAAAAGGAGTCCGTTTGTTCCTGTGACAATTCGAATGCTAATGCTACTGAAGTCTACGAACTTAAGAAACTTAATTAATTTACTAAACGGCGCGCGTAAGAGAAAAAAGAAAAACAAAATGTATTTTTGGGTATAATCAATAAATAGTTTTTTTTCCTGCAAGTTAAGTAAAATGTGTAATTTTTAAACAGGATAATCGTTGCATATATTTGGGTTAAAATTCATCAGGCTGAAAAATAGGTACACTGGCTAATATTTTTTTAACAACTGAAATAAAATTAAACATGAAGTTCCCATTTAAATTGGCCGTGACAAACAGTTTAATTATTCTCAAATTTAAATCCTTTTCGACCGGCCGGCCGGCATAGAGGAAACAAAACACACAGTTGAAATTTAAAATATCGATCGTAAACTAGTTAATCCTTCAAAGCTCGACACGCAATCGCCTTCCTTAAATAAATTCTAAGCCACCACAAAAGAAACAAAAGCGAACAATCAATTCGAAGCAATAAACTTCTCATGGCTACTTAAATGTCAAAACATTAGGCCTGTGCAGAGCCAGACTGTTTGACGTTCCAACCCCTAATTCAGGCAGCACCATCACCACCACCCGCAACAGACAAAAGTTTTCTCCGCAAAATTAATAACAAAATTAAATTGCCTCCAATTAAAAAGCATTTCGTGTGACCACCACACAGTGTTTTGTACTGTGTAGTTGTAAGTTATCCTTACGCGAGCTATCCACTCGCCCCCAATCCAAAGACTGGCAACACAGCACCATAATGGGCAATTAGACATCCGCGGGTGCCCAATGAAGCTCGTCACACTGCTCGTGACTGACTCTCATTGTGGCAACGAATCATGTTTTGTGGTTAACTTCTTTCCTGTATATATGTATTTTAACTGGGAAACGCTTCCAGATATTCGGCGAAATGGTGTTCGCCAGATTGACGGGTGTATTTAGTGGCTATTCACAGAAGGGGTAAACCGAGCGACAGAATTAATTATTTCAAAATTTTGTTGTGGAAATTTTGATATTTTTTTTTCTCTGTGCATCTCACTTTTGGTATTTGTATAAAGTGAACGACGAGACATCAGAAATTTGGTAATAATGCTGCAAAAGGGGTGGTACGTGGTAGTGGTAGTAGATTTTGACGTCGTCGGTACAGTTGAATAAAATATCTATAGAAACGAATGTAAATCGGTGGCTGAGAATATTGTGTGCATTTTAATTGAATGGATTTAATGAATTCACACGGAAAGTTAGGGTTGCTTGAAAAGTTAGGGATTTGTGTCATGTACGATGTACATACATTCATTTCAACGGTCAGAACAGATCAATATCGAAGCAATGTGTATATTCTTATAGGAGAACGTTTTTTGGTATTTGGCCCACATGATCTCTATAGATAACTGATCTCCTAATATTGTTGTAAACCATGGAAATCAATGATCTAGATGGATCACATGGGCAAAATAAAAAACTCCTACTGAGCTGTTAGAAATTAGATGAATGTTTCAAATTCATAGTTATCGCAGCTGTTCAACATATCGACAAACAAATTAAAGGACCCCCTTATTATGAAATATATTCTTTATTTTAAAAACGTATTTCTACCGCACTACTGCTCCCAGCCGTAACTTATAGTCCGCGCATTCGCTAAGACGCCGACAACGTTTTGGTTATTAAAATTTTTCTCACAATCGGTAATTAATGCTTTGGTTGTAATAATATTCCTTAAAACCTCCGCCTCCAACTTAAATGAGCACGATATTGTTGTCCTTGAAATTGCAGACACAGTATGTACTCCCTCATCCAATGCATCTTGAGCATATCTCAAAAGGGTATTAACCTCCTTTTCCGCCATTGACACCTATGAATGAAATCAATTTGAATTTGTGTTAAATGGAACTGACCTGTCAGTTGTACATTGAAAATCATACTAACATAATGATAGTAGCAATTTTCCAATTCGGTTTGATTATTAATGTACGTATCGCAAAATTTCGTAATATTCATTGGCAGTGTATTAGTTACAATAATCTTGGCAGAAGCGACATGTCCCCTTGAATAAGGTATTAAAGATCCACTACCATAGAGGGCACCACTGATACATACGGAAAACTCGTATTTGACGCTATCGAATGGACGCAGCTGGGAAAAATATTTTCGAATGCAATGCCTTCTTGACAAGCTTAATGTTTGCAACAAGGTGAGAGTGCGGTTTGCTTCCTGGATTTCATTTAAAACTAGGCTTTGTTGATGCCTAATGGCATCCAAGCGATAGTCGAAAAGTTTGTCCCTGGCAGCAATTTTCACTTCAGCCTTTTGGATTTCATGCAAAAGTTCACGCTGCGCAAAGCGGAAGTAGTCTTGGGCACTGTTGGTCACATTAAAGGTTTCCTAAGCAGATAGCAGCAAGTAAATTAACAGATGAATCTAATCTTTAGTTATTTTATACTCACTCCGTTGACAGCGGTCAATAGGGCAAGCGCAATGGTCAGCAAGTTTAAGTTAAGCTTCATAGCTGGGAGCTCTGTGACACAGAATGATAACGTATTTGAAGGGCATTTGTATTTATACCACGAACAGAATATGTCACGTTACCCCCAAGTTGTTGAGATAAGACTGATAGAGAGGAGGTACCCCGTACCCACTTCCCGTTTATTTGCAGGTGCTTGCCACATAGAATCTACAAAAACAATTTTTATTGTAAGAATCCTATCGGTTCTGTCACCAATGCATTGCTGACATCGACATTGGAAGATATATGAATTGAGGTCGACCGCGTTTTCACATTTGAATTATTTTTTTTGTAAGCTCTTAAAAGAAATTTCGATCTTAGAAATTAGTAAAATTCGGCTCAATTTCAATAATAATAGAAAACAGTTTCATATTTATTTTATTACATGGCAGAGCTGAATATTAAACAACTTTTGCGGGATTTGCTGGTAAACAGGAGTGAAAATGTGTAATACCGTCGCCCCGGATCCATATCTTAGTTGTGGCATAACACCTCATATCATTCAATGACAATATTAGTTGAGAAAATTGTTTGAGCTAGCGAAATTTTAAAACTTACAGTTGTACGAAACTCCCATCTATTTATTTGTCCTATCTCAACAACTTGAGGGTACGATTTATTCTATTCATGATATATTTTTTATTACCATTTACGAGTAAATACGAAGTCATTATATTTCACAGAGCTCTCGTATGTAGAATCAGTCTCAACTGTTGCTCACCGGTGTTTTGGTATTTTTGACAGCTATCAATGGAGTAAGTATATGCAATCAAAGATTAGGTTCATCTTTTAATCGATCCTCTAATATCTGTGTAGGAAACTTTTAATGGATGCGAATCACTACGATCTACGAAACTAATGACTTTGTATGTGCAGCTAAAATCATAAAGTAAACGATACAATTTGCATTTCATTCCCAGAAAAAACATATCGTTCGACCCAAGTTCATCGGAGAATCGCACGCGATACGTGCATAGTGTGAAACAGGTGATATTGTGACAGTTAAAGGAAGATTCGCCAGTAATTCTTAAAAATCCAAGCCAAAGAACGAAATGCGATCATCTAGTAAAAGATTACAAAAGTGATTCCGGTGGTAGAAAAGCATATGCGAGTGGGTCACAGCTTTTCATTCATTCTGTCGAATTTTTAATATTGACATGGACTGATTTTATTTTAAATTTTGTAATGCCATGCCATATACATACATATAACGTATTCTTCCGAATACAATTTTGTAATTGTCGCACTCATTTCAAAAACCTGTGGTATAGGTTGTATAAAAATAATTCGGTAGATATGTACAAACATCATTTTAACAAATGAAATATAACGATGTTCGCGAAACATTTATCTAGGCAAACCCAGTCGCCCATTGCCACATATTGATTGAATATTTAGGCGTACCAATTAAATTTAGTAAACTGGCAAACTGATTGTTCCAAAATAACTGCAATCTCTTACAACAACACTACAAATTTTGAAGTATTTACTTAAAATAGGCCAAAATTTTGAATATACATAGATGTAAGAAAACAGTATGTGTCAAAAGTGAGGTGATGGAGTCGATGTGGCTGCGGATTAATTCCGAAAACAACTCCTCGTCCAATCAGTAAGTGTTGATGCATAATTTCGTATGAATTAAATTGAAAATCACTCAATCAACTGCTAGAGGCCCATTAATTGACCACAGAAACCAGAGAATTTATTTACTTCAATTTAGGTTGAAATTTTTTAGCCAATTCAACTAGTTATCTATTACGAAATGCAAATTCCTGCACATCCGGAATAAGCTCAATCCATTAAAGATTTACTGACCTTTTCCCAGCAGCAGTGCCAATGCCACCCCCTCCCCCATACACAAATGTGGTAGATCTCCTCTGGCCATTCCCACTTCAATTTCGCCTCACCATCGCGCATCGTCGTTTCAATAAAACTCAATGAATTATTGGCACTTGGTATTTATTTGCAGTGCAAAAGTTATGGTTTTGACCCTTTTTTTTTGTTCTCAATCAACGCGGTGTGGGAAAAACAAAACAAAGCAGAAGGACGGCGCAACGATGAGGCATTCGGAGACGCTATAGTTTCTCCTTCACATGCGGCTATCCGTTTCTTATTTCCAATAGCTGTAGTCGTTTCTTTTTTTCGATTTTTTATTATATTATTTCCTTCTCAATTCGTTTTGCACAAAATTTAATGCACAAATCGTGTTCATTATTATTACCGCTAGCAGTATAGGTCGTAGGTATAGCGCCGTATTCCATTTAACAGTGTGTGTATACGCGTCAGCACAACCAAAACCAAAGAAAGGACAATCGTAAAGAATCGAAGGAGTAGCAGAAATTTCCAAATTCATTGTCGTCTCGTACATATGTACCTACTCGTATATCGATAGTTGGGTTTTTGTTCGTATTTTGGTTTCTTTTGGTTGCGAAACAATTTCACAGAAAATGGTTTAAAACTAAGAATATTGGAGAATTTATTTTTATTGCTATTGAGGGGGCTGGCCTAGAGGGTGTTTTATTTGTGTGTGTGCAGTAAGTTTCAGGGGGAGTTTTGTTAAAATGTTATTTCCATTTTTATTGTTTTATTAAGTGCGATCACCCAGTGACCTTGATTGGGGATTAATGGGGAACAGTGAGTTAAAGTATTTTAAAGCAGCTAGGGTGGTATACGCACAACATATCATTGTAAGTTAAGAGGAGATCTTAGCGTGGAATACTACACATCTTTCTTGTAGGGAATGTACATTTTCAAACGATAGTTTATTATAAAATATCATAGAGACGTACCTACTTTTCCACTCCTATTCTCTTTAAAAACTCTCAGAAAATATGTACACTAAAGGCAATTCCACCGCAACAATTTATTTTATTCTATTTGGCGATATCACCTTCTGTATAAATTTGACAAGAGCATCATTCCCGTTCTCTATTTCCTGCAGAGAAGTGACACTCCGTCCCATTTCTTTGACACAAACATCAGCCAATTCCGATACGGCGCCAAAAGCTAACAGCATTTTCTTTTCCACAATAAATGAACATTGATTCGCTTCGGCTGCTATCACAGATGATGTATGTAGGCTCTGTTGCACATATTCTTCAAATTGATACATATACATGTTAAAGTTGCCGACTTGTTGGTCAACCTAAAATGTTAATAAAATTTTACATTGGCTTCCCATCACGCTGCGCATACTCACCCTAGTTTGAACACAATTTTCCTTATCGACGTCTAAATAGTAAGTGTTATTGCAAAATGTGAAAATCGCTGGCACTTCCTTTTCCCGAATGCGCCTCGCATTTTCTAAAGATTTCTCAGCACTAGTTGTCAGACGAAGAGCACTAATTTCGGCATTACTGATGCATTGGGTGAAATTCTTTTTCGCATCGATTGATGTAGTCAGTCGCGGCTTGAATTTTTGAACACAATGCTTTCTGGGCAAATTTAAGGCCTGCTCTTGCACTAACTTGTTGTCGATTTTTTGAATTTCTTCCTGCACCAATTGCTGATGATTTGTTATCGATTCTATGCGATCAGCATGTCTAGCCTTTACTGTGGCAATCTGCAAGTCACCAATGTCAAGTTCGTGTTGCAAATGACGTCCCGCCAAGAGAGTGTAGTCTTCCGGCCCAGATGACACATTGTAGACTGGAGTTGTGGCCTTAAAAGCGAGATAGTTTTATATCAACTTGATTTGGAGTAGAAATTTTAAATTACCCCAAAAGCCGATGCTGCTAGCGCGGCGAATACGAAAAAATGTACTTTTGAATACATTTGGTTAATTGTCAGTAGTCTTTTGCGACAGTTCTCCGTTGGGACTTGAGCTTTTATATTAATCGGTCAGCGATAAGAGCCGCATATCTGTAGATATAGAAAACTAATCGAATTGGCTGCTTCCGCAAAATCGATTAGACGTTTTTATGGCCTACGTCATTGTTGTTATTTTTGGTACGCCTATAGGGGAACCGCTACGCTAAAATTACTTTAAAAGTCAATAAATTACTTGAGATTTAACATTTAGTCGCAGTCAGAGGGAACCCCCTCAGTTTTTGGAAACTTTGTTGTGTTGCTAACAACTTCAGAAAGAAAAGTCACACTAAGCTGGTTAGTTGTAGATGACAATTTATATGACTGCAGAATTGAAAGGGTTTTATACTTTGGCTTTAGAGCAATGATCCATTTGGTATATTTGTTGCTAAACGAATGTAGACAAACCCGGTTCTTTTTCCTAGCAGATGCTTAAATTTTTGGCGATAATTTGTGAGCCTAGTTCCTGGGGAGCTAAGACCGCCCACTGACTGAAAGAATGTTATTTTTAATTTTGTGCCAAAATACTAGACAACCAACAGGTTCCGGCGTTGCTGAATTTGAACTGGATCTACTCTCTGGCTGCAATAATTGTAATGTTGTAATAAAGCTGTTATAAAGCTGAGTTAAAAGCTATGAGTCCAACAAGATGTCAGGACCGTATTGGAAGAATGCAAATGATTGGTAGATATGGAAACATGGTAAAATCGAAAAATATATTCTATTGTGAAGTCGAAACGGCGGGCGGTTTCTTACATCCTCATGCTTTTTCAAAGCAAATACAAAAAATTAAGATCTGTATAGAAAGCGCAATGGTTCAAGAACTATTTTTGAAACGGGATTTTCAGTGAAAGCTAACTTTCTCTCCTCGCTATTCACTCAAAATCTACCTTCATCGTTGAACAAGCCAACTTGTCACCATTTGACAAATTAAATTAAGAAAGCGTTCCAGACCAGTTGTAAGGTTCTCCAAGTCGAATAATCCCATGTAACTTCTGCAAAAATTAACTCACTTTCCCTACCTCCATCAATCCAAATTCCAAACAAACAGAAAAAAATCTCTGGAATTTATACATTAATAAATATATTTCTTTTAATATTAAGTATACAATATAATTATATATTCAGCTATATATGCAAGTGTATAATATATAACTTATTTGTTTTGCCCTTCTTCATATTTGCTAAATTCTATGCAACATATTTTCTTAAAATTGAATTTTAATTTAAAAATATTTCTTTTGAAATATATACAACAATCTGTTTTTAAATGCAATTTAACAACGCTTCAGTTCGGAAAAATAATTATTCTTGAATTTCTTACATTAAACCAATGTTAATAGATATTTCCAAATATATAGATGCCTTATGAATAAATTTGTCTGGGATTACAAGGAAGCAATTAATGCAAAACAAAATTTTTTGGCAATTCACTTTATTTATTTTATTTTCTTGGCAATTTGGTTTTGTAACACTTTTTCGGGTTATACATATTACATATACATAATAATCGTATTTTACTTCTTAAACATAAATATGTTTATTTAGTTATTTAATTTTATTTATACAACTGTTTTACTTATATATTTATTTCGTTTTATTAAAATTTAATTATAAATATATGTATGTATTTGTATATATAATTTCATTTCTGGTTTGATTTTGACTAATAATGGCACATAATTTTATTGCATAATATAATTTTTCTCATTTGTTTTACAATATTATCTTCTTCTCCTATTGATTTTCATTATACAATCATTTTACATTATTTATGTGTAGTGTATAAACTTCTATTTCATTGTTTAATTTACATTTTTGTTTCTGAATAAAAAAGACCAGCACATGTTTGACATTTTATTTTGTTGGTATTCCTTGGTATTATAAGAAGGGAGGCTGCTATACTAAGCAATTTAAAGCAACAAACCATTTTTTTCCTCAATGCGTACATATTTTGTTAGTTCTTATTTACAAAATTCTTAATTCACTAATATTTTTAATACAGGATGGATAAACTGAAATCTATACATATACCTGAATTGTCGAACTAAAAAAGTTTATAATTTAGTTTTTAAAACATTTGCTGAGAAATAGAAAATACTTTTGTTCAAGATTTTTGATTTAAGGTCAAACCTCTTCGAATTGTATTATGGAAAAAGTTTGCTGAAAATCATCAGGCTTTGAAAATCGAAATCTCAAAATTTCGTGTAAGCTAAAACCACTTCTAATGTGGGATCTTCCGGTGGCTAGCGAGCCATTTATAAGTGTGTGAATGGGAATTACAAATCTTCTTAGAGGCTTTATAAGCATCGCATTTATACCTACTCATAAGCTCAATAATACCGGGGAAACTCAACAGATGCGCTACTTACTGGAGTGGTTAAAGTCAGAAGCTGCTAAGACATAAGATCCATTTGTGAGCTTAGTGCTGCTAGTTCGTAAAAAAAAACCTTTTTATCTGACGTGTTCTAAACATTCTGACAAACATCAGAGTTCATGACTGCCACGAGAACTTTCGTGTCTCGTCAATTTGACGGATATAACCTAAATCCCTTTTAAATGTGCCAACAATAGGCGTGTTTTTTTGAGCTTCGATCTCAGCAAAGCACAGTAAAGTCAGATTTTCTCCCGAAGTGTCAAGTGAAGCATAGTTGTTGTAATTGCGTGCTAAAAGTCCTACTTTATTTTGCTTTGTTTCAGATTAAAGATAAAATATATATAAATAATAATCTGGAGACCTCTCGTTTTCGAATCAAGACCCTTTCTGTAACTCTTTACCAGAAGTGCTGGGTTTGTTTTTGTTTTGTGAGCACTATAGTCTGGAAGGACACAATAGATACCTCGATTTACCAAAAGCCGAAACAAAAATGAGGCACTGATACATAATACATTCCACTTGCGTTAAATCGGCCTATAATTCACACAAGCCTCCAACAAATAAAGCCAAAATAATTGTACAGGGACAAATTCCCTGCGCGAATTTTCGGCCCCCTTTTCACACATCCCTTGAATAGTTTAAGGTAAATTACACCCAAATAGATTCCACATTTATCCGTTCACTGTGCCCATTAAACTTAAAACAAAATAAATGTGTGTTTAATTACAAAATTAAGGACAAAGGATATCTTCGGTTTTCAATGGGCACGAACAACAATGCGTGAATAATGATTTTGTACCTACTCCGCGCTCATTTCTAGCGAAATGGCGTCAAAAGACAACCCACAGTAATGCCGAGGACATTTTCTTAAATAAGGGATTCATACGCTTAATATGCGCCTTTCCTTCAATTGTACGCCTTATTAGTGCTGGGTGTCCTTAATTATGCCAACGGAGAAAGTAATAAGACCGAACAAGTGAATGAATGAAAGCTGCTGGCGCTGTTAAGTTGATACTAAGCGGCAGGATATAGGCAGGAGAGGGCTTTGTAATTTGTGTTGTTATGAAATTTCCCTACCATGTGTATATCCCTTGGAGTATAATTTAAAAAACTTGTGCTACACAATGCAAATCGGTAAAGGTACTCATACTCGTAAGTACCTCAAGGATGTGCTACATCTTGGTACAACATTTACATATTTTCCGAATTATTTTTAAACGGTTTTGTCGGTTTTTTTTTGTTTGCACTGATGAAACTGACAGCAGTTCCTGTATCAAATTTATCAAGAGGAAGTCATTTTTTTTTTGGTTGCTGCTGTTATCGGTAAGGAAACATTTCCGGTCAAATCCTTCAACGCGATTACGAAGGGTTCGTTTCCGATGCAGAGGGAAAAAAGGATCGAATAGTGTGAAATTCACACTACGTCGGGCAATAATTACAAAAGTTTCTCTTTTTCAGATTTTTTATTTGGCAATCCTTTTTGGTCGTTGGTTTATTATTTTCTTTTTCATTAATATATTGTTTGCCCTTGTTGGCAGGGTTGACATTTCTGGTTGAATAGCAATCGAAAGAAAGAAACAACAAAGAGAAGTGAATTGGGAACCCGCCTTATCAAAGGATAAGGACGAATGTGGAACTCAAGTTGCTTTTCGGTTTGGAAGGAAGTTTTTGACAGGCACTTTTTTGTTTTTGATTTAAAATGATGACGGTTCTCTCATTGAAAATTTCCAATGAACGAGTTTCTTTTATTAATCAATTTTAATTAATATCGAAATCAAATAAATATTTCTCTGGACGGAGAAGGTGGAACCTCCCAACAAGTCACATGAAAATGTCACTTCATTTATCAAGAATTTTATTAAGCGCGTATAACTTTGTTGAGTGTCCAGGGAAATGATGAATTTAATTTGAAATCTGAATAAGAAGTAACTTCCTTTGTGAATATTACTTTTTCTCATAAAACGATGTACGTTTAAGATTGAAAGGAAAGCACGGATTTATTTAAATACAGGATATGAGACACAGCAGAGGTCACATATTGGTTTGTCATTATATTGGTTTGAATTCATAAAAAAAGTGACTGAAGATATTGTCAATAGACTGATATTTTGCTAAAAACAAAATGGAGGTCACCTATAGATGACATTTTTTTTCCTAAGACAAAGCTTTAATATTTTCGTAGATTTGTCACAACTCATTAAAGAACTAAAAAGTTAAGTTTTAAATAATTTTTTCTTTTTTTTCAAAAGCCCATTTAAATGCTTGCTTGACAACATCCCGAATTGACAGTGGTGCTAGCTCAGGTATTAAATCGGAAAATTTAAATATTTTTTTAACTCAGTTAACACAGTAACATTTACTTAAGTGGTCTAGATTTTCAGTATCAAAAGGTAGCAAATAGAACAAAAATTTAGAGCACATTTTTTTCCAGCTTAAAGTACCTATATTTTTTATGAAAAATTCGTTAAAACTAAGTAACGATGGACTGGACACAGGTGAATAAACAAATAACTTGACATGAAAACAAATTTGAAGGGATTTTTTTTTTTTTATATTATAAAAGAGATACAAAAAAAACCCTTTTGCACACAACATAAAACCAAAAAGTTGTTTTACTTTTCTTGCTAATTATTTGTGTTCATCAGAGGTTTCAAACAATAATCCCGTGCGGTTCATATTTTATACAAAATATTTGCCAGTTTTCAAGAAAGAATCGCTGGGGAATCACCAAAACCATTGCGGGAGAAATGTTTTAACCATTAAATCGTCTTCTTCACACTCCTTATCTAAAGATAATCCAAATCCTCATTCAATCTCCAAAAACCTGTCATTTTTTGCAAACATTTTCCATTAAATTCTAACCGAAAACATTTTTTTCAGATATAACAAACATTTATCTAAGCGTAATTTTGCCGAAAGGACTATCTAGTGAAAACCCACGTTTTGTTTATATAATTGAATCCCTGTAAGTATATAAACATTCCTCTTAATCCAAAGACTGGGGACATCCTACTTCGTCCCATAATCCCGCGCATATTTACTTTCTTTCTGTATATATATGTGTTACTAAAATTTTTCTACATTATTGTTTCTGCCTTAGTTTCAAATTAAAAAAAATATATATAATTGGAGGAATACGTCTGCCTAAAATCCGGGTGGAAGGCTATAGCTATTGGGAACCTCATTTATGCTCACATTCATTCACCCACACATAAAACAAAAATAACTCTCACTCTCACACAATAAAACTTACATTCAGGGCAACCTCGCTCGTCGTATAGAACACAACAAACAGCACAACATAGGTAGATGTAATACACAACAGTATATCCTTAAGATAGTATCGAGTTCCTAGCCTAAGTACCATTCGGTATTATAAATTCAAAAATCCCGCCATTAAACTAGGAACCATCGTCGCCAGCATCGTTAGCATTGCGGAAAGCCTCAGCCGCGATGAGCTTCGTGATGTCGGCTCTTTATTGTCCAGAGCGGCGCCCCGCACATCGGGCAGGCCATAAAATGTTGGCTTTCTTGTCACCGAAGAACCAATGGAGTTTGCACCACTCGAACCGGCACCTCCACCGAATTCCATTAATCCACCGCCACCGCCACCGCCATCTCCGCGGCCGGCGTGATGATGTCGCGTACTATCCCCAGATGAGGGCTTATGTGTTGGCTTACCGTGTAAATGCACATTCGGAGGTAAATCGCCATCATCGAAATCCTCTGCCGAACCGTAGAGGTCCTCATCGTCGTCATCGTCCTCACCGTCTCCGTCGATATCCAGCCCGGTACCACCCTCTGCGGGCTGATATGTCACCTTTACCTGTTTCAGTTTCAGGACATCATTTGTTTCGGTGCCGTGCTTGTTGGAGGGATTTTTACGAGTTGGACCGGGGATTTCTGCAAAAAAAAAAAAAAAACGAAACACAGGATAATTGAATGAGATTGGTATGGGGCTCCTTGCGCGCAATTGGCATATGTTTTTTTACGGCCTGCGCGAAGATAATTCCCATAAAACCAAAGCCTGCTAGACATACTCTGATTGAGGATTACTGGTGTGAATGCGAAATACATACCGTAAAGTCGTATACTGCTGTCAACTTCGCCCAGTGAGTTTTTCGCAATGCAACGGTATGAGCCGACGTCTTCTTTTTGGAATTTTCGCACAATCATTGTCATTTTGGTTTCGTACATTGATTTCGAGTGCTCCTGGACGTGATACTTGGACGAGGAGACAATCATTTCACCTGTTGAAGGAAAGAAAATGTCAAAAGTAATTAGGTGTTGAAAGGTTTGGAGAAGAGCTGCTTGTTTGTCTTTAATTAAAACTTGAAAAAAATTAAGCTATCTTACAAAAACATGAAGAGTAGGACTTTCGACTTTTTCAATTGTGAAAAATTTACTTACTTATTTAGGTGCGAGGTGGAACTGAGGAAATTTACGAAGTATTATATTTTCGATGAGGCTAGAGGACAATTTTTAGAAATCAAAATTCTCTCGAATGTTTGTCAGAAGTTCGAGAGAGGTGGCGAAGTGGAAAAAAGCCATAAGTAGGAATTTGTGTTATTTGGGATTTGAACTTTCGAACCATCATCGCTGATTAGTCCAACACACTAAAAACTAAGCTAAGCAACTGTTTACATAATTTCGTCATAATCTATTTGAAGTCCAAAATATCACCCTCAGCACCGAATCAATACTTGCCATAATGTCAGATTGCCAGCCCTTCGTACACACCCCAGTGGAAAGAGCAGACAAAAACCAGGTGGCGCATAAATGATCACCATCCATCCAACTTACAGAAGCAACATCTCACTACAATAAACGTCTCTCCGCGTCAATTGTATATCCATGTGGTGGCACATCGTAACACCCCAATGAAACATCCTTCCGCAAACATGTGGTGAATTATCAAAATTCCAACAGCTTAAGAGGATAACAACCAATTTTTCCAACCCCCCTCGCCCACACTGACGATGGTAATGGCTCGAAACGCAACCAAAAACATCGTGTGCACCACATCAGGATATACAAATGGAAATTTCCGTTTTACGAGTATGATAAACACAAGCAGATCTACATCAGAGGGAGGCAAGACAGACACACTCCTCCCCCATAAAGGTTTATTGACTGCCTTAGCGGATATTTCCCATTGATTCTTCATCCGACTGGAATGGATTCTCGCCGACCGACGAGTTGTGAGCCCCCGTCTTGTTGTCTTGTATATTTAATTTACTTAAACTTTTCTTTCCCCCATTTTGGCCATGGCCCTTGAGATGTCCTTGTGCGTTTGCGGTTTCACCTGCTTTTAGTTCTGCTAATAAACATTCATTTGGTGTTTTTCTGTTTTTCGGTTTCTTATTTACTCGTTATCCTGGGTGTAAGTGGTTGATGCATTGCTTTTGATAAATTGCCAGGATATTTGCTTTGGTGATTCCTTTCGCAGAGTGCTGTTGAATTTGAGTTTTTCTTTCGACGTTGATTTGTTCGGTTGGCTCAGGGACTGTTCTATATTTGCAATGACAACCGTGACAAATTTGTTCTAAATTTTGAATTAGTTTGGATGTTGACTAAAGGACCCACCGCCCCAGGATGACCTCAATAGACCGACCCTTCCTTGGATAAAGCTAAGCTTCGTCGATTTGTTCAAACAAGTCATACCTACATCACTTAAGCAAAATGTCAAACAACATGTCCATGCTCATTTGCGTTGAACGCGTACCGCATCCCATCCTTTTTTCGACAAACCCGGACCATCGTCCCATCCAATAAATACTTGAAGATTATATTGTGATCAAGTATCCCATTCTGTTTTCTTCTGGTGTACTGTACTGTACCGAAAACATGATGTACCGTTCAGACTACAATATACCAACCAACCGATTGGTTGAAGGTACTCAATTTCGGACACACACAGCCATGCACACTGTGATGCATAACAAACAACAAGAATTCCTTCGAATTCATCACTCTATCAGGAGCATATTGACGCCTCCGAATGTAGTACATCATAGGAGGACACATTCATTCAGGACCATTGCGTCCTCTGTACACAGTCGTCTGTCGTGTTAAATACACTACAAGGGAACAAATATATCTACAAACACCAGCACACAATGACAAAAATAATGACTCTCTATTATAGACTTACCAGTATCCTTAATCCAGTAGTTAATTGATTTTGGTGAGGCCTCTACGTGACATTCGATCTGAACATCAGTGCCAAGCGGTGCCCCAACTAATTGATTCGGTACTTGGATGACAGGATGAACTGCAAAACCATAAATCAAAAACTCTTTACTGCATTGCATATAGGTATGTAGGAATGTTTGTGCGTGTGCACATAAAATAAAGTTAGATACATAGAGATAGAGTATGCTAAAGGATACAAAAAGATTGAAATTCAATGCAGTTTTCGAAGAAGGAAGGCGCTGGCTGGGGTGCCCCGAACACCGACAACTCGGTTACAGGGGTAATACAGTAGTAGGAGCTGAAGCATCGACAAGGTAAGGACATTTGACCAGATGTCTAGTCCTAGTATGGTCGGTCTCACCACACCATCGTTGCTTTCATTGAAATATCGGTCCTCCAGTATGGCTGGCTGTATGATGTTTGGGTGTTGCTACGGCTTCGCCACATGGACGTTCATGCATTCATTTTGTGGTGTCCATCAGGGGTCAGGTGTGCCTATGCATGTGCACATGTATGTGCCTGCATAAACGCATGGGGGTAAATTCGTGCGACATGGCGAAAAGGACGTTTCTGAAGTTTCCTCAATGACTATGTACAGCCTGTTCGTAAAGTTTTTGTAAGGAACCTGTTCTATTTGTTTAAATTCCATTGAATTGGAGTACTTAAAAAAAAGTACAGGGGTGGACCGATGATGAACAAGGCCCCGATTCCTTAAAATGAGTTATTTTTTGTTTTTATTTTGATCCAGTGTCGTAAATTGATTTTAGTTTTTAGTTTGTATATCTATTTGTGAACCCTAAGGTTTTTTATTCTACTTGAAAATTTGGTACGTACTGGGCCACGCCCATTTCAAGCTAGCCATAGTGCAGACATTAAATTTTGCATTAAAAACTTTTCCTATTAAACAAACTTTTTCAGAGCACACGTACCTATTTTTATTTCTACATTCAGGGGGAACAGGAAATGTAGCCGATTAATTAAATTCGTCTAATTGTTTTAGCCCACGTAATCCTATGTAAGTCAATCATATTTTTCTGTTGAAAATCGTTGCCTAATATAATTGGCACACCACATTGCTGTGTGCTACGTTAATGTCTATATACTTGAAATGTTGGCAACGCTATACTAATGACAAGCATTTGCCATACTTTGATATAGAAAAGCAAATTGTTTCCACATACGCCTCAAACAATAACTTGTGTAACCTTACTTTGAGGAAAAAGGATTCGTGATATGCAGAATCCTCACCAAGGAAATTTGCTGCGTACCATATACAAAAGGTCGAGTATCTCATTTTTCCTGTATTCGAAATCGAGTGAAAAACTGGATTTATTTGCGTTTTTCACTGAACGGAACTTGTTTATGTCGAGCAGTGTTTTAACGGGGCGTGCTCTATTTCTGAAATGCATTTGAGCACTAGCTGTCATATGACTATAAAAATCCCCATATTTATTTTACTTCTTAAGCCTTCTCCATTATGTTAGAATCTACTTTACCTTTCTGTACAAGCTTAAGCTTTTCTGATCAATTAAGGGGTCTGCTGTCAAAATGTACTGTGCTCAGAATATTACTCACATCTGTCAATTTATTCAGAGCTTGTAGAGTGCACTCAAATGGAAAAGTGGAAACGTAAGCTCTAACATGTTTGACAGTTCAGATTCTGCTATGAACTTCAGAAAAGAAAAACATTTTATACAGTGAATAACTCAAGCAATAGAGCAATTTGTTTTTGAAATAATTATGCTGCGGGTCAGGTTTTATGGACACCTACTGAACTAATTGAACGAAATTGGCCTGTGGGAAGCACACGCAGGAATCGAAGGAGATGTGAAAGAGCCCTAGCCTCAAACGTCAGAAGAATAGTACAGGTTGATCGGAATTTGGACCGCGGTTCAAGAGTGTTAAAGTGCTCACAAGTGGGAAAAATGTAATCAATCTAAAATGATGCTGAAAATATGGCAGGCCAACACTTAATTGGGGTAATAGCAATACAAGTGAAGAAGATGCACTACTGTCACCTGCGTAGTGTGCCTTGAAGACATGGAGACTTGAGTTCTGCTTATGAACATACAGAGGTCATTGGCTCTTTGAAGATAGAACATCTAAGAGTTAAAATTGAGACCATGATCCATATCATCTATCAGACAACGGCCATTGGCAATTTTTGAAGCAGCGCCAAGAAGGGACGAAAAGTGTACTTCATAGTCATTTGCATTGGAGGCCCATTATCACAACTGATTTACGCTTGACATACGTTAGAAGCGGTTTGGTATTGGAAACCTTCGCTATATCTATCCGAACTACCATCTGCTTGCCAAATCCGTCCCTGCGCAAGTGGAAACGTCAAAGGCATCCGCACACTCATTTGCAATACTGCTTAACGAAGTGGTGCTCTAGCCGGGTCCACATCCACATGCCCACCCGAAAAATAGTCCCATGTCCATTGAAAACAAATTCGCAGGAGGCGACACACGCAACATCCTCATTGTGTAGCGACAAGATATCCAAAAGATGATGTTGTTTGCTGGAAGTGCCTTTTTGACCGTATGAGTCCTATCTCTGTGCACACCTATTTCCACCTTCACCTCCAACCATATATGTACAGTGTACTCTGTAGAGAACCTTTGGTGAAGGATAATAAAACGTTGGGATTGGAACATTTAATGAGTCCTTTTCTATTAGAGAATCGACTGTGTCTGGTCGGTTGCTTGGTTAGTTTCACAGTTCAGTCCAACTGACCACTATCGTCGTTCTGTCGGTTCCGAGTCCATCCTCAATCCACCGGACTCTGGCCTGGCACATACAATGTACCATTAATGAAGAGGACTCTTGCTCTTGGTCGGTGGTGTGGTCAGATGATGGGTTTGTTGAAAATGTCGCCGTTCGCCACCCGAAAAATATACCATGTAGAGAGAGGGAGAGAGATCCATCCACAGATGTTAACCTCGCATGAGAAAGTGGATACATTTGCGTGTGCACAAAGTTAGATGTCCTTTATGTGAAGTGTCCAGTTAACTGGTGTATAGGCGCAGTCTTCTCCAACAAGGAGGTGAAATGTGTGAAAATTTCGACGCACTGGGAAAGAGTTTGGATAACGGCTATTCTGAGGCTTTGCAAGCGACCCCACCGTCCAGGGGTCTCTGGCGATAATTTGAGAGTGCGCACCGGTCCGCACCTTTATCGGATTTCTACGTCTACATTGTTTGGATCTAAGTCGGTTGTGTTGTCGATCTGTTCGCTTCTGAATTTGATTATAAATAACAGAGTAAAGTACAACCTTGACAACGGGTGTATGCCGTTTTGAAAGTTTTCCCAGTTGTTAGCAGTAAATTGATATGAAGGGCAATACCCACCAAGGTAACTGGATGCAGGTGATGCTTGCAGTAAGGCCTATTGATGGAGTTTTGACGGTTCATAAATATAGATTCTCGAAATACAGGCACAACTGATGGGAGATGTGATGCAGGTTTTGAATAGGTTTGGTAAACTGAATTCATTCAGAGGCATAATTACGAAATGCATTCTTAGGAGATGGGAAATCACACAGAGGAGCTCTTGATAGTTGCCTAAAAGGAGCACAACCAGCACACAGAGTGTTGTTCAAACGACTGATGTCGGTTAGCCGCAAAGCCATTGCTAGACAAGTATAGCAAGAATAATGTGAACTGAAACTGGCAATTACCAACTGAGTCAACATCTTGACATCGCAACGGACGGAGGAGGGACAGCACAGATCATCAAAGACGTTTAGGTACATGATATATGAGATTGCTCCAAAGACTTGAAATATCCGGACTTCAATGAGGTTGAGAACAGGGAAATGTGGAATAGTGACCAGCAGCTGTATACGTCATAGGTAGAAGATCTGACGATTTCGAAACAAAGGTCCGAGTTTTATTCCTGTAGTTCGTAAGTGGGTTTATGTTTTTGTAAATGTAAAAGTAATAATGGAAATGAGACGTATTTAGTATTTATATTGTATAAGTTAAGATCAAAAATTGAAATCATGTGATTTAAAATTAAACATAACAAAAAATGAATCACTGTATAGCGATGCCTCTCTAAAGCTAGTTTGAGAAGAGAGTAGGAGCGTAACAAACATTGAAACACATTAATCTTCTGCCCTATAAACTGTTGTTTGAAGACTGGAATCTAATCAAACGCGTTTCACTTTTGGTTACGCTTTAATTTTTTAACGTGGTATGCAAAATTTCACTTCAAAAAGCCGCTCATGCACATTTTGTGAACTGTCAGACCTGGAGAAATATGCAAAAGTTCGAATAAAATTCTCAGAAGGTTTAACTTATTTTAAATTGATATGCATCATGACTACAAATACTCTACAAATACTGCGAAGTCGTATTTGCAATTATTCACAGCATTGGGTCGATGGATGAATTCGGGACCCTGGGAAGACCTAATAAAAAACCAATAACTGAAACCACTGGACTGCAGTCTGAAAAATACAGTTCCTCGCAACTGATTATATCTGTTACTGAGAAGTATCTGCTAAAATAGGTAAGAATGCAAAACCCAGGGAAAGCTTGCACAAGCTGTAGGTTGGTGGCTGGATAAGTCGGTTGGTCCTCAGTTTTTTGCCAGAAACCGCCGTAAGTAACACTTAATGCCACTTACCAAGTAAAGCTGAAACCAAACAGGGAAGTTGAGGTTGATGAGTTTTATGACATATTGAGGGTTGATTAATGAACGACGTCTACTTGAAGGTAGATCCGGTCGGGTAAACCAGGGTACGAACATCATAATTTAATAAGTCCATCGCAGTTCTCCAGCCAGATATCAACACCTAAACTGAAACAATCTTTGGGTATAATTGTATTATCAAGAGTGTGGCTGAGATGTGTACTCATGGAAACAAGTCTAGTTGTGCCATGGTGCCGTTTGTCAAATCCGTCCACTAGTCTCAGATTCTTCCAATCCATCTGCGTTGAACGATGCAAAGGCTTAAGTCTGCAGGTCATGAAGTAGAATGCTAAAAATCTAAAAATGCTTCTCAACAACCGAAAAATCGTTGAGACGATAGTTTTAAAAACTTACTTAAATCTTATTGGCCAATATAAGATATTCCTTAAAAAAGAAACCTTAAAGTAGATGATAATAGCAGCAAAGTCTCAATATTTAGATATAACCTCGATTTACGTCAAGACCGCAGACACCCCTTCCATAAACCACAAGCTCTACTTCAATGCAAACATTCAAACTAACCAAGTTTCATCTTTGTACGAGGACACGAGGAGCCCACAAACTGCACTTCCTTGGTTAACATAATTCCTAAAAGGAGGACATGTCGCGTCTCTCTGAACCCATAGTCGGTTCCAAAATATTAAATATCTATCCAAGAAACATCGTAACTCCATAGAACATTTTACGAAACTCAATTAACTCCTAACCACACTTGACTGGAGCTCTTTTGATGCATTTACCGCATGCATGCATCCTTTCTTTATATAGTCACCCAGCCCCGCACCAGCCAGTGCATCCTTGTTAATGATTTCCGCAAATAAAATTTCCTGTGCACAACATAAATTAATTCCGTCGTGTACATCCTGAAGAGTTATTTGCATCATTTCGGTTTCTTTCCCTCGCAAATATATGCAGTGTTTGCATACATGCTTTGCTTGTCAAGGAGTGTCCTTTGTAAATGCGATAAAAAAAACCTCATAATGGTTTAAATATCTTGTAATTAATCAGACTTAAAACAGTGCATATCCTTGAGGTGGTGTGGTCGTATTTATGCGCAGGTGGCATTCAAAAGATTCATGTTAGTGGGGTTGATGTTTGCCTCGAGGCGATGATGTGTTAATGTGAGTCCATTAAAATGAAACCGCCTGCATTTGAATTTCAATCTCGGGAACCTAATTAGAATCCGTTTTTTTCGGAACGGCAGTATATCTCTGTTCAAATGGATGACAAATGAAATTCACAGCCGAAAACTTACAGTGTATGCTGAGCGAGATCCTTTTTGAAACCGATGGTGGTACTCCATTTGATGCAATGCAGAGATACGAACCCATTTCGCTACGTGAGATTTTGGTCAGCTTTAGCACTTCGCCTCGAAATGATGCAACTAAAGGTGGAGTGGTAGAAAAAAAATAATTGGACGTGCGGGTTAGATGTGTGTTTTTTTGTTTTATATGAAAGTGAGTTTAAATTAGGTGCCATACTCACCTAATGTTTTCGTACCCATATTGTCCTTTAGAACAATTTCGTTGCCATCTTCACGTCGCCACGTCACAATGGGTTCCGGGTAGCCCCGAGCGCTGTAAGAGGAAGGAGCATTTCAAATTATATAGGAACATTCAGACAGGTATATAATAATAGGGCTTGGTTTTTATGTATGGCTATGCCAGGATTTTAGGTAGGCACGGGTGTAAATTTAAATAAAACCTATTACTGTGTGAAAAGTTTGTGGAAACCATGGATATTCCCAATGATGTTTTCAATAAGACCGTTCTTTTGGAGCAAGTAATAGAGCGACACTTTGCGAGCATCTGGTGGTCTGGTCGACTGGTTCGACGAAAGAAGGTCTCACTAACGGGCATATAAGTGGAAATATGATTTCTCGACAAGGGCAACGAGTAGGAAAAGACCTTGAGATTGCTGGGAAGGCTATGTGATATCGACTGGACACACAAAGTTGCTCCAAGGCAAAGCCGTATTCAAATTGTGAGCCTTGCGGATGGGTATAGAGACTCTTTATGTCATGAATAGCACTTATACCACCAAGCCAGGAGTGACGTGTCCCATCCTGACAGGCAGAGTACTGGATATGATCTTAAAGCCTAAGCTTAACTCTACATACTTGAACAGAGTGATGGAAAAAGGTTGACCTGAGAAGATACCGGACTTCTGCAGTACCATAGCCTCATTAAGCGAAGAGTTATACATCATCCTAGTCTTATCTTATGGCGTGAACGTAAACAAACGTGGATAATAATCTCCTCGGTTGATTCCAACACAAAATTGTTCCAGTGATTTTCTGTCCCGCTTGCGTTGACGGGCTTCGGAGGCAGATTTTTAACAGCATACTCTAATAGTCAGAGTCTTCGATTCCAACTATGCAGTAGAGGAAGAGGAGCCAAAGATCAAATATTAATTGATCATAGCGCCATCTAGGCACTCGGCTGAAGTTGCTAATGAAGTCAGCCTTTTGGCTCCTCATTTTTTCATGACTTATTTCAGTTTTATAACTTCAGACCCAAAAGGTTTCCAACTTTCTAAGACCACGTTAGAGCTGCGAAAAAGGCAGGCGTAAATTAACATGGATTGCTTGTCGTATCCAGAATGCCTGTTAAATTTATTTTGCAAGCCCCATGAAGCCCTATTGAAATAGGTGGAGAAGTTTTAAAATCTTGAGGTGTTATTCATACGAGCGACGTAAAAAATTTTAATTTTCCTCTTGGGTGAACGGGTTTAGAGATAGCTAAGTCAAACTAGGTGGCAATAACACAATCAGATTTTTTAAATGAAAATTATTTAAATGTAAGGTTAAAGGCAAAGGTACCAACTTATATATTTTTACTACTCAAATATGAAGGCCTTTGCAATTTTTTCCCAAAACTGTGTCTTCTAAACCGGATCTATCAGCCCCACTTCGATGCGAAACTGCCCGAAGCATTTCCCTCGCAGAAATGAAACCATCTTACTGTGCACTGCCATCTAATCTTGTAAGTGCTTACGTCTGACTGTTCTATGATTGCCCATAACACACCCGTTTCGCTATAAAAACATAACAAAACAGACATCAAAACACTAATCCGGCGCGAATATTACTGTCTTCCGTCAATAAAAATATGCTTCCTTGCTCTTCTAGGAGAAGACGACAGCAAATATTTTTTTTTTCGTTTTATATCCTGCCAAGGGTTAAGTTATAAAACTGGTGCGTACAGCTATATCGGGAAGTTGTTAAATGCCTGTGGACGAGGGGTAATGGTCAGTCACATAAATCAGTTGGCAGTAGTAGAAAGTGTTGCTCGAGTCGTTAATGCCTAAAAATAGAAAAGAATGCGTCAAGTAATGTGATCTGGGTGTTAAACAAGTGCGGATGGATCTGCCACTTGACTCTGGTCAGTGTGGTGGAAAATTTTATTTATGAACGGTTACGAGTTTCAGAATAGCTGCGCCATTAAATTTGGCGCTCCAATTAAATACTCATTTGTGATTGTGGTTTTATCTCTTATTCCCCACCGGCGGTGGCGGGTGGTGGTTTCGATGGTTCTCCAAATCGAAACAATTAATTTTGAAATTTATTTCCATAGTTAGGGTCGAAGGAATTGAGATTACTTGTGAGTGGGGGATAAGTTATCAAAAGTTTGTATTGTGGTACATACCGACAGGTCAATTTGACAGAACTACCCTCTGGAACAATAACATCTGATGATGTATCTTCAGCTACGAAATCCGGTGGAATGACCACGTCCAAGTATCCAATCTGAAAAAAAGAGAATTGTATTTCAAGGTATTACACATATGGCACAAACACTCATACGTCTCATGAATGCATGCATGCATGCCGGGGGAGGGACGGAAAATGCACAACAAAAAATATTCATGTGGAGGAAAGTTTAGGCTACCTATAGTTACGGTGTATTCCACTGAGGTGTAGGGGATGTCGTATGTAACACTGAGTCCAGCTCTCGTGGAGTACGAAAGTACTTTATGGGGTCAATAAAGTGTATTTCATGCTTCCTTAATTTTTATTTCACTACGTCGGGATAATGGAATGGAAGTGACCATGAAGCTGGGCATATAGATGGGGCTTAACTTTCTAGTGGTCGGGATTTCTTCTTGGATATGCTCCGCTGTCTCGCTTGCTTTACGACAGCAGCTGATGTTTATTAAACAGGTGGATGTAGTGTGCGAAGTTTATGTGTCACAAATTGATATTACAGCTCACACTTGCCTGCAGTCCTGCATGTGTGTGCGGATCTACTGCCTTATACGGTGTAATAGTTGCGGCAGCATTTTTAATGGGAAAGTAAAAGTTGGCAGAGTAGTGGTGCGGTAGATGCAAAGGTCGGCGGATACGTTTCCACTAGAACTTGAATTTCTACTGAAGGCTTTAATAGTTTAAAAGGAATTGAACTAAGTGGATTGTTTTAAGTACCTCAATCGTTTTCAAATCACAAAGTTATAGAAAGAACTGCAAGCAACAGCCCTTTATGGTGGACATCCACAACTCCACATTCTGCGGGTTCGAGCGTTTTATTTCGTAACAGTCTACTTACCTTGAAATCTACTTCCAAGTCATTCCGATCAGCTTATAACTTTACAAAATTAACCAGCATTCGCTCAAACATAACACCACAAGTGAGTTTGCTAAGATTTCCTTTCTAACCAAGCTCGGAGCCACTTAATGCTCAAACTCGTCTAGCTCTCCCAACATACAAAAACAGGGATGTTGAAAAATTGTGTGCATTCCTGTTGCCAAGTCATCACTCCTTCTTGCACAAAACATCGCAATGACACAAGACTAATCGCACCTTCCTGCCCGGACACTCAGACAAAAGTCCTGTCAAATGGACGAACAAATTTTACACCCTTCCACATACGAGCGTACATGCTCCGAGTCTGACTGACTTATGACAATCCCCAGCCACATAACAATGTACCCCAAAAACATGCAGGAAAAAATAAACTACCACCCTGTAGAATGTGCATGAAGCAGGACTCTGTTGCACAACACTTACCTGACTCTTCATCGGGTCTGTGTTCAGTTGACACATGTAACCGCCACGATCCTCCTCGGAGACGGCTTTAATATGCAAATTCCAGGTATTCTGGTCCAAGTGGGTAACACTGACGCGTGGATTGTGAGTTATGACGTGCTCGTGTATCGCCTGAATGGCTTTTGTGTCCGCCTTCAGCCAGCCGACCTGCAGAGCAAAATGTGAAACAGATGTACATAAGGGGAGTGCCACATGATTTACGGAATTATGCGCGGGAGGGTGAGAGTGCGAACGCCCGACTTTAAGTGCTTAAACGAAAGATTCAATTCCTTGTTATCCTTTCGTGAAACGCGACGAGTCCTTTACTAGTACAGTAAATATAAATTTTACGTTCTCTCATTCTCACCCAGTCGCGATGGCGAATGTTTACAAAATATTAAAACAAAAATGCAAAAGTTTCGTTATAGAAAACACGAAAATGTCCTTACCCGATATCCACCCAAATGTCGGACATTGCACGTAAATGTCGCATCCCGTCCGACGGCAACAGATACATTCACTATTGCTTCGACAAATTCCGGCTGAAATGCTGATAAATCTGTGAAAGAGAACAACAACAACAAATGCAGAGTGAGAGTGGAATGTTAGATAGAGAAGTCGGTCGGATATATATATCTATAGCGATGGGATATGGGACTGTCGAGAACGTTATTTGAACGGGAAGGATCTTTGTTTGTGATGGGATGAGATGGCGGATAGACGGAATGATGTCAGACATTATCGGCGAGCTCATTTGTAGATGGAGCAGAATACTGGTTGTGCTTGGTAGAACTTGTGCCATGTTGAGAGATGTGATAATCTCCAGCTATCAACTGGGATTTTGAGAGACTCCCGACGAGGTTCATGTTGTTGACCTTTTTTGTGCATATTCCTATGAGATGGAGATTTGCAGTTGTGACGAGAATGGTCGGGTTATAGTTGGAAAATGATTTAAAATAATTAGACAGGGGCATTAAATGGCAAAAGGCAAAAATGGAAAATTGGAGAGAGGTTGTGTTGAATGTGGCTGCAGTCCTTTTTCAAGCGCTGTTGCATTTGATATATGGCTTCCGAAAAAAGACTTGAGTTTTGCCATAGCTCTACCCAACTCGACCTCAACTGGCGGTACTTCTCCCGAAAGAATTTTTTTGGGGTTGATTCGTTCTTATTTTATACAGTATTTAATTGCGTTGCATGTTGAGCTACAGAACTGTCGCCTTTTCGAGATTTGTGGCCAATGGTATACCATAGATAGCGACATCTATACTGGTTGTCATCCGGTCTTTCATAAACCATGATCGCATCAGAAATGCTATAAAGCTTGGCAGTGGTTTTTCAAATTCTGAACACTATACATCAGCACAATTTGATAAAGTGCAGAACGAATGCAGCTCAGTGTTGAATCTGGCTGCGGAGATTCGTCAAATCTCGGATAGAACTAGAAATGCAGACTTGTAGCTACTGTACAGCACTGATAAAGCGCGACTAGCCTATGATTTTTGCTGCTTTCGCCTCACTGTTTACACCTGCCATCATTTGTTAAGGACCACAACTCTGAGGGAGAGTACGCATCGTATTCCGAAGCCTCCCACTGATAGGGCAGCACAAGCGCAACCCAAGCAAATTTCGGTTCACTAATCAAAACAGTATTGGCGAAAGAGTTCAACCTTGTGAAATAACAGAGTGACCTTGTGGAATAACACAGTGAATTTAAAATTCTCTGATAACTTTTCTCTATACAGAACGTGATACTCTGGCTTGCCTTTTTTTATAATCCAATGTTCCTTTATTAAGCTTCGATGCTATACCTCGTTCAAAGCGAGTCGAAAACTTTAGAAGCCTTTAACCTGGGTTGACTGTGGTCAAAATGTTTATTTAGCCACAGTCCGCTTTAATATTAAGACTCTTCTAGACATGATTGCCAATTTTGTGATCTTTTAGTTTATTGATCCGCTTTTAAGTATCTTCCGTAAGCCTCGTGCTATGCTATATACCCACATTACTTTTTACTTGAGAATTTTTTAGATAACTCTAGACCCGAATGCTCTAATATGCTTTCCGTGATCGGCGCAGTCCGGAAGTCCATCTACGCCGAAGCACTGGCACGAAGCGTTTGATCACTTCTACTGTAAGGATTAAATATGTAGATAGAGAAGCACTTTTATGCTAAAGTTAAGCTTTGTTGGGTGTCGGGGCTTACTATAGTTCTACGGATTCTTAAGATATATGTAAAAAAAAAACAAATAAATAAATAGTTGGCGCAACAGTCTCTAGGCTTAGCTTCTCACAAGTATTCGTTTTTTGTGAGTCATTTTTGGTACGAATAAAATTGATCTACAATTTTATGCCGAGTCCCAAATGGCTAATTGAGAAACTCTTTTATGACAGTTATACTCTCGGATATTTGTCGGACGCTCGTGGGACGTGGCGCATTGGCATAAAAACCTTAAAACGGAATTTGGGTTTGTGTCGGGAATCGAATCTGTGACTTCTCACTTAGTAGTTTAACTAACACTAGCCACTAAGCCACTTAAGGAAGATAGGCTCGCTCTGCCTATAGTAAAAAATACTAATACTAAAAAACTAATTCAAAAAGTAAGACAGTCTTTGAAACTTCAAAGCGCATTTTTTACTTTCAGTACTTTTTTCGAATTAAGCCATTTAGAAAGGGTCTTTCACTGTTGCAGTGTCTTCCGCTAAAAGTGAGTGGACCACTTCCACAGAGAAACTCTGCTTCCAGACTAACTACAGTACAGCTCCCTGAGTTCATAAAACGAAATGAACATCTTCTGGTCTTGACTACTTGGCGAAAACCATATTTCTGGTCGCAGTAAAGTGGTAGAATCTTAAAAAAAATAGGGCTCCATACACATTTTCACAAAATCACTACTAGAAGAGGGGAGCAATGACTTACTGAACGAATTCGATCACAAATTGGTTCAAACCTGGCGAAGTTGCGATCCAGTCAGTCTGACGCTTTGTCTGTCGCGCAGACCTAAATCCCCTTCAATTAAGGCAAAAACTGTCTCTCTGCAACAAAGTCCTTTCTCAAAACCATCACCCACTTGGTTAAATAAAATTCATACTCAAATGCACACTTTTCAACTGAACTTTCAGTTCAGTGCCAAGAAAAAGTAAGACCCCCCATTTCAGCAGTACTTTTCACATAATCACATATCATTCGCGATAGAGATCTGAATCTCCAGGAGCACTATTACTCCTTCTCTACCTTCCTTTTAACGAATGCCATGTGTGTTTCTGATTGTAAATGTTATCTCACCATAAATTTAACCCAAGTAATACCACCCTGTCGCTGGCTCTGATTTAAAACGAATTACAAGACCCGCGAGGCGAGAGCGAAAGAGAGCGAATGAGACAATCCCGAGCGAGTTTTTTTTCCTTTATTTATAGCATCCATAATATTGGCGGCGATGTTGGTATAGAGTCCCAGATCCTTAACTCAAACAAATTCGGGATACACCAGCTCTACTCCGAGAGATCATGTCCTCCTGAGAAGTGCACATTGTTGTACATGAATTTTATTACCCACCCAGAACGGAGTGTACCAGCAGTTCACTGACTCACGTGTGGATTAAGTTTTCGACAGGGGGTTTTATGCGCATAAGAAACATGATGATAGCATCATCAGGAGAGTGGACCAACCAACCAACCAACACTCTTTTGCGGGCTAAAGAAAAACTTTTTCCCGAAAATGGGGTTAATAGATGTGTGCCTGGTTATCTTGCAATGTATAGTGAAGAATGCCAGGTACTGGTATCTTCAAAAATAGTTGAGTTCTCTACCACGACCCTTCACGCAAACATCTGGCAATGGAAAATGTTGCAATGCAAATCCAAAGGATATTCTGCAATCTTTACTCACTGCACGTAGTCATCACGTAGAGTCATTAATATTGTGCGCGCCAACTTACGTTCTCAGAGCTCAGACTCTTGTGCTGAGGTGCGCTGTTGAAAGTGAATGCCAGAGTGCCAGGTTGATGTTGGGGGGGTGGGTGTTGATGATGGTCGCTTGCCAGAATCTATAAAGGGTTATGAAGGTGTCGGGTGGCGATGGCATTTTTGCAACTACGATTAATCATATTTTTGCCAATTGGGTCGTTCCGTTTTTGGCCACCCGACGACGGATGGATGATGGTCAAAGAGTGTAGTGTGGGTCTGCTGCACTTAAAATATATGAATTTTTCCAAGTCCACCCTCATCATACCTGCATACTTAGTATTGAGCTACACTGTGGAGAGGGGTGGTTTGTTTTTTGGCTGGAGTTATAAAAATGTTCATGTCAGATGTCAGATGTAATGAAGATCAGTGAACTCGGATCCCAATCGATGGCAATTCCTTTCGGCTCCAAGTGGGTAGAACCTTTTCTTTTTGAAGTAGTTTCGTGTATAAATAAGTGATGACATAGAGTCCCGAGTCCGATGAGACATGGTAAGTGGTCAAGTGTTTGATTTTTTTATATTGTTAGGCTGAATTTTACTTGGCAATTCAATTAAAATAAATTTCTTACCTACGAGTAGGTACTAATTAAAAATACGGTTTTTTCTAAGTAAATTTCGCTCGTTTGCTTACTTTTGAGCTAACGATTAACGTGTAATTTTTTGTGTCAAATTTTGACATGCTGACGTCACAAAAATTAGGTCATTCGGTGCTTACCGACTCTCCAACGTTTGGTCTGGTGGTAAATAATATATTTTATTCTCGTAATTTTTGCACTTAGTTGCTAGTCTTGGAGATATGTCCTTTTTACCGATAATCGTGAGAAAAGTTACGGAATAGAACCCGAGCCAGTGAATTTATCGTCGTGCACGAGAAGTCGGGGACTTGGGTCTGCACGCGTACAAGATCCAACTGACACTGGAGCTCAAGGTTAGTGACCGAAGGCTACTCTATTTTTCAGCTGGCTGGGCTTTAAAGCGCTTAAAATAAATTTTGTCCAAAAAATCATTTTTAACGACGATACCGGTTTTTTCAATGTATTTATTTTTAAAGACATCGGGAAAATACATTCATTATTTATAAATCCGTAACTGCGTATTTTTTGTGATTTTTTTAAGATCTTTCTTACTACCTTGATATAAGTAGGAGTATAGGTCTGAGTTCAAAGACGTGCATTTTTTTATATGAAAGTAACTTCAGTCCGTCCTCCGCCTTGAAGAGGTGCCAATTCTGTTTCACCAGTCCTCTAGTTTAAGTTCTCTTTTAATCCTTTACAGTTTACACCAAGAATCCATCAATAACCGATTAAAGCAAATTAATTTGCAACCATTCGGTGTACTGAGGTTATCGTGCAGATGTTCGATTGCATGTTTTAAAAGAGGTATTATAAATAAACCAACCTAATCCCACCACTTTGGCAGTTAGTTTAAATACCTAAAAAATGTCAATAAACTCAACATAATACCTATAAAAAATTCCATTCAATACAAAGTGCGTTCTTTCACCTTTATCAATTCGCCACTGTATCCCCAGCAATTAATCTCAAGAAACTCCGTAAAAAGCAACAACAAATAAACCGGCTAAACAATCGTAAAACAATGTTTCCTCAATACCAACC
Source organism: Cheilosia impressa (assembly GCA_948293265.1). Taxonomy (NCBI): domain Eukaryota; kingdom Metazoa; phylum Arthropoda; class Insecta; order Diptera; family Syrphidae; genus Cheilosia; species Cheilosia impressa. The sequence continues at coordinate 41,035,978 of OX411882.1, read as the reverse complement.
GGCTCCTCTGGAAATTAAAGAGAAAAACACAAGACAATTAGCAAAAGTTCAGAGAACTTTTCTAATTATTTAAACCTGATAGAATTTAGTCCTTAACTTTTTGTTGGCTCCCCGGAAGTGAAACCACCGCCAAAGACCAAAAGTCCTAATGGCCTCATGCCGAGACTCAGCAAATATTTTACTTTCTACGAAAAAGTAAAAAAAAAATGTGTTTAAGGACTTTTGTAGGTTTTCACGGTGTACCTACTCGATGTGGTGCTAAGGAACTTTGCAGGATGCAATCCTACTATTAATTCGCATCAGTAGTGTAGTCGTAGGTATCAAAGAAAAAAAAACACACACACACACAGAAAAATGAGAAACAACAGGAAAACCGGACAAAAAAAGACCTTCTTTGGGGTGAAAATGTTTTATTGTTCTGAAATGAAGTAACCATGCCGAGAGCCAGACTGAGACTGGCCCAGAGTATAAGACGCTTTTCTGAGGAAAAATTGGCGATAAAACTTAGAAACTTTGTTTTCTTAAGGTCTGCTGCGGAGAGGGAAAACAAGAAATAACTGCTTCCGCTCGAAAAACACGTCCTCTATGATGAGGTTGATTTTGTGTTGCAATTTTCCATAACCATAGCAATGATGGCGCACCTCTATTTCATATCGTATACTATGAACCCTGAAATAAAGTGCACAATTTAATTAACAGTATTAGTGGCGCCTTGCAAGCAGTATATGCGGTCTGTGAAGGACTTTCGCTGCTGGTCAAGCGAGAAGTGTTTTCGTCTTCAATTAAGTTAACACACTTTAGGGTAGGGGTTCTCTTGGTCGAAGACACATAATTCAATTGTTGTCAGGTATGGGGTTAATTCAGTTTCGAGTTTGTTGGGTTCCGTTGAATGCTTTATTTTGGTTTGTTTAATTTGCGAGAAGAAAAGTTGAAAATCTCTGTTAAGTTGTTTGGCAGTGAAAGGATGTGTAACTAGTTACCGATGAAATCTAAATTTTCACGATACAAATTCCAAAATGAACTTAGGTTTTCGACTTTTCTGCGGAACGAAAGGTAAAAAATTAACAGTCATCACTATGGACAAGTAGTCCCGGCGGTCTCGAGATCAAATAAATGTCAGCAAAATCTATCAGGTGTTAAGATCGACGCGTGATAGACTGGCAGTGCCGTGGGTGTTCGAGGTTAAAGATTATACCTCGACCGACCTAACTTTTATTCCAAGTAAAACAGGATTACCCATATTTGGGAATCTACTGATTTGTCTCTCAGTCACTGCACTTTTCACTCCACTTAACGTTCAATACATTTAACAATAAAAACTTGTAGCACTACTTATAAACACCACCAACCAAGTAACTCTTCTTTAGAAAAAACGATACACCTCCCAACCCCACAGGCAACGAAAATCATAATTCCAAACTTTTAATTATCCAAATAAAGTTTCCCCTGTTCCAGTGATAATCTATGTGTGCATACGGAATTAAAGAATGAACTTAAAAATGTATTAAAGGATTGCACCGCATTTAACTTCGTGTTTCCAACAAAAAGTGTTGGGAAGCCAATTACTGGTAGTTTTACGTAACACTTTTTGTTTTGTTTTGTTTTTAATAACATCATTGTTATTTGATTTATTAATAAAGCCAGTAACGGTTTTATAAAGGATGCAATACTTTGGATAGATTTCTGTTTTAACTAAGTCTGCTCTGTGAATGATAATTTGGAATTGGATTGAAAACTTGTTGAAATTACTTTAAATAGTTAAATAGGGAAGGCCACTAAGTGGAGGTAGTGATTTATTAATTTAAATTCAACTAAGCTGGGTTTACGATGGTGATTATTAAATATTATTCCAATGAAACTATGTCGATGAATGGAATTAAAGTATTCTTTTCCGTTCGTAAAGATAAAAGCGATCCTTGAAATTCCGCAAAGCTATACAGCGATATAAATTGGTCATACCCTGATATTTAGAAAAATAAAACATAGGAAACAAAAAATTTTGAAAAAATATCGAAAGCTACAAATTTAGAACTAAGGTTCTTTTTTCAGGCAATGGTAACAATTCGTGCGCACTGAAATGCATCACCAATTTGCTATACTTTTTTGAAGTCAATGGGCCTTACTTAAAATCATTTTGAACCTTCACACTCAATTTGTTTAGGTCACAATGGGTAATTTTATGTGGAAAATTTCGCTATTATAAGTTAGTAAAATCTAACCTGATTATTAGTATCGCGCAATAAGTTAGCTCCATATGGAGAGGTATTAAAAAATCTGATCGATCTACTCCACCGCTATATAGTCCCTCTACGAACGTACATATTCAAGGAGTTTGACAAGTTAAAAATTTAACCAAGTTAAACGTAAGTAAAGTTTCGAATTAGAAAAGAGAGCATTCGCTTTGGGAGTTTCTAAGTCACAATATCGTCGAAGCAGAGCAATCATCATAAATGTTCACGTTAGCCATATTTTATGTACATAAAATGTCATCTGATCATGTCCACTCAGTTTTGACATGCAGACAAAAAGTTTTTATTGTTCTCAGAGTATAAGTAAGGGATTCTAAAAGGCTTAAATAAAAATTGATTTTCGAAAATTTTACATTTTGTAGACTTTGTCTCATCTACTTTTGAAATTTGGTTCAATCTCGATTTTAGTCATTCTATAGCTAACTTTATAATTCGGGATAACCCTATCTAACATTCCAAACACGTCGCTGACGGCAAAACAAGACTTAGTGTGGATCACCAGAAACGCGAATTAATTGTCCGAAATCGATGAGAACAAATTGAAATAGCAGCCATTCAAATACGTGATGAAAATATTAAGCAACTATCAACGTCAAAAAAAGTAATAGGGAATAATGGAGAACGTTAACGGTGGCTTAGTGCGGAATCGTAAGCATATCACTGGGTAATTCACACAAAAATACTCCGCGCGAAAGTTTAAAGTAGTATCATTTGAATCTACTTTGGAAAATGCACACTTCACTTTTATTTATTTCACTTTGTATTTTTCTATTGCACAATTTTATTTTGTTTTCAAAACAGTAAAATCACAAAAAAAACATGTTTCGTTTCAAAAAGAGCTGAAGCTTAAGTTTCATTAATTTTGTGGGTTGTTTAGCAATTTGGAAAACTAGAGATTGCCAAAGGTTGAACATATTTTTATTTTGGTTTTTTGGACAACTAAATTTATCCTCTTTTATATACATGGATCTTCTATAGGATAAATATTCTTTTTGACTCTTGGTACACCGATATTTTTGGCCTTAGGATATGACTTATCATTTGGTATGATTAAAGAGTTCTAGCAAAATCAGTAAAAACTCAAATAAATAAATAGTTACCCCAACAGGTCCGTAGCGACCCAAGGCCTAGCGTCTCACAACCTATCGTTTTGTGTGAGTCTTTCATTTTTAGGAAAAAGAAAAAAACAACTTAAACTGTTCTGAATAAGACAGAAAAACTGATTGTAAGTTTCTTTAGGCAGTAAATTAAATACAAGTTAACTCACTGAATTTTTTATAAATACAAATTTCCTATTAATAATTTAAATACTGGAACAAAATTAAGCTTGAGACGTTGTTTATAAGCTGTAAGAATATCTCATAGATTCAGAAGTCACATATAATTTAGCGGTAGTTAATAACTCATTAAAATTATAAACTAACTTTGTCCTGTTTTTTTTATATGAATTAACAAAATCAAATTTTGAAGCTACTATTGACATCGTTTACAAATTTCGTACTTGCTGTTGGAAAAACCATACAGTGAAGTATTAAGTTCATAAAAACTTTACAATTAGAAAGAAAGGCTATATCGCTTATTTGTCATAATTAAAAAAATCATTTTTTTATTGTTTAAGTTCAAAACTGTCAAAATTTGTAATAGAGGAGCTTAAAAAGCACTAAATAAAAACATCCTTATTCTTCCACCAGTTTATATTTGGCAGATCCTTTTTAAGCCCTGCTTACAATTGATAATTTTAAACTTAATATTCGTGTCCTGAAGATTTTAGATTTATGAGCTGTGACGGCATTGTAGCAAATGACCGATATGTTTTTAAGAGCTACACTTTTCTGTATAAGTTTAAGTCGACAGAGTTTAATCTTGAATGAGAAATTTGTATTCATTATAAAAAATTCTTCAATGTTCATGATACTATTATAAATCGGCTCTTTGGTGTGAAATTTTGGGCCCATCCCTTTAGCATTTGGGACCTCAGCCCATCAACAACTGGGCTAATATAGGCTTTCAGACCTGAACATAAGTAATCGAGTGGCGTTAAATCGAACGATCGTCGTGTACATTTACTGCTCCCTTTCCGGAGAAAGTTAATGCGGTTTTATGAAAGGTATTAATTATATATGTTTAGAATAGACTTTATCTTTATAAAAAAATTCAGATTTACAATAGTTTCTGTTCGGCAAGTCTTTTATGATTAGGCTCAAAAACCGTCGGTCAGTGGAGTGTATTGTGCTGCAACCAAAATATATCATTCACATTTTGGAGAGAAAAATCGCATATTACATTATCCAATAACGTTATTGAGCTTCGACCTCATTTACAAAAAAGGACCGATGTTGTTTATAGTTTAAATACCATTATTCAGTGTACTTTGTACGTGCAATTGAGTCTAGTGGGCCTCTTGTGATTTTGTTTGCTCAAAAATCCATTAAGTCAATGAATCTTGTCACCAACCCAATTTTCGAAATACATAAATTTTAAATTCGAGTGACACACAAACTTTTTTTGTTTTGGGAATAAGTTTCCTATTGGAATATCTATCAGTATAAGTAAGAAAACAGCTTTTTTACGTTTATCTGGTTAAAAATATAGTTCTGCTTTGTATGCCTTTTTACGGAATATAAATAGCTAGGGAAGGCTTATATCATTTGCTTTCAAATGTTCTTTGGCGGATGTTGCAGTAAAACGGTCCTGAAAGAATATGTTCTTCAGTTTTGGGCACACAATTGAGAAAGCAGCTTTTAGGCTTTTTTAGGTGAAAGAGAAATGATCAACTGGCAGATTGATCTGTAAGCGCTATACATCTATGGGTCATATAAAAATTTTCAAACAAAAATGCGAAAGAGTCTTTCAATTAAAATTAATATGATACACTTGAGGCGAGGAATATGTACTTTGAAAATGCCTAATCCTAAAACTAGAGAACCACTATCGCTTCCTTAAACACAAGATATTCACTTGATTTTTATTTTTGTTAGGAAGGTTGCACAGAGATGTTATCCTGTGTGTAATTTGTTTTTAAATATTTGTATAATTGCTACCACTGGGCGATCTCAAGTTATTATAAATTTACAAATTTGGGATTTACAAAATTCGTAAAAAGAGGATGAATGACCAAAATTTAAAAGGGAAGAAATACGATTCTTTGAAATGATGTATCAAAATTATCACAGTTATCCTTTGGAGCACTGACGCGAGCTTTACCTTTAACTATCGCAAACAGCATAAGTAATACAATCAGGATCCTTTCGTTTGAGTTGATCAGCCACATGATGAATCGATATAAATTCAGCTTCGAAACAATTCTCATAATCCGAGTAATTTATATAGGGAACCTACTATTTTCCTAAACGCACTTTTTTTAAATATTTTTTTTTATATTTTAAATAAACGATATAATCACTTGTGTTATCACTTTCGAATTTTACACTTCACTTCGGGACAAATCTCCGTATCCTTTAAATGAGATTAAATTATTAATATTTATTTATTTCACAAATCGTTATTCGATAACGTAACACATATGATACAATTATCCTGCCACACCGCATTAAACCAATGATAATGAGTTATCATCCGACCGGAGGCAAAACGTCGCGTTGACAACGTCCAAATGTCATCATCGATGATAATAAACTGAAAAAGTTTGCCCAACCAAAAGGAACCCACTGAACGTTGTGTTCATGTGACCAGTTAATGCGATGAATATACGCGAGCCAACTACCACACAGCGCAATACCAACATGAACGGCAATGACGACTGAAGATGATGATGCTTCTGCCGTTGAATGCTGGATACTGGATACTGGATGATGATGATGATGTTGATGATGACGAGGCTTTTCTCAGTGGTGAGTCGAAGAATTGCATTGCTCACCAAATATCCTTTAAAGCGAATATCCACACGACGACGCAGCATCCAAAGAGAGAGAGACTTCTCGTCTGCGTGTGTGTTGGTGTTGGACAATTCACCCAAGGATGCTTAAATGAATTTCTCAAATGCTGTGGATGGTATTCCCTTGGCGAAGCACGTGCTCCACGAGCACATGGTGGATCTTGTGCGGGAGTATCAGGAAAATATTTGCCAATAGTTTAGGCAAGCAGCAAAAAAAAAAAACGGAAAATAAGAACGAATAAAAAAACAGACCATGCGCAGAACATTCTGGAGGAGGAGTGTACGATGAACAGTCAAGTGGATTGAGTTTTGCAGCGATGTGAAAGGTCGGTTATGCCATGGGAATTAGGACGTTAACATTGGAGTTGTTTAGTCGGCAATGGGTTGCGAAAGTGAGTGGATATACCTACAATAGAAGCGGATTTTCGTCACAAAGTTCTGGAGCATTTGGAAAGTTACGTCGAGTCGGGGTAGGGCTTTTTTAAAATTTTTAACTCTAAACGCCGCTTTCGATTATTTAAATAGTATGTCATAAGAGATATAGGGCATGACTTAATCTCAGTCTTTCTTTTGGGAGCATGTGATCATGCTTGATTTGCTGATTTGGCTAACAGTAGCCCAGTTTAGAAGCTCAGTTTTTTTTATCATTATGCTGTATTTATTTGGTGGCTTCAAACCAGCGTCTTAATTTTATTTGATATGGAACACACCTATAAAAAATAAAGGATTTATTTGGTCTTTTTCAAGAGATCGTTTGGGCTATACGCAAGACACGGCTATTCCGAACACAACTCATTCTGTCGGTAACATTTTGAAAAACTTTTCAAGCAACCGAGGGGTTTTGGAAAAATAACTCGACTGAGACTTCAAAATATATTTAACTATCTTGAAAATCTAACTTGATCATAAAAACAAAACGAAATTGGTCTGCATTTTAAAAGCTATAAAATACCATTAATGTAGCGCAAAGTTCTTCATAATTTTCCCTATTCGTCACTCAGTAAGGTAAAAAGTGAGATCTTCAAAATTTGTACACCTGAAAAGCTTGATCAAATATATTTTTGTTTTTAGTTCCCGCAAATGAGAACACGAGAAAAATAGAATCCGCTAATGTAACCCTTCGCCTTGTTGATCAACAGGATAAGACTACACCAAAACAAAGAGCACCAGTGATGTTCGCGACCGAAGCAAAGAGTATACCGGAAAAGTGCCGCTAACTTAGGGTACGAGTACATGATAGATAATATTATGTCAAACGCGACAGGCGGATGCTGTAATAGCAGTACATACATCAAGTTAAGAAATGAGGCAACAAGGTGAATGGATGGACAAAATTAAGGCGTGTCGTACTTAAGCTAAATATAAGCAGATCAATAATTTGCGCGTCAGAATATTAATGGACTACACCTTTTGTCGTATCGATCACGCGTAATTTCAAAATAGATTGTTATAAAATATGAAACATTAAAAAGGTGCATTTCAATATGTGAATTCCCGCACGTATTGTTTTGAAGCGGCCGACGACAAAAACACAGAGTTGCTGATTTACATATTCACTCAATAAAATGAAACAAAAAAAGCACGTTGTATGTTCATTTGTCTGCCCCACCCATTCTGACATATTGAAACAAAATAAAAAATTACGAGATTATCGAACAGGGCACTCATTCCGTAACTCTCCGAACGATAATCGTTTGCGCGATAGTAGTCAACGATCTCGTTATCAGTTTGCTTTCCGAAACTCTATCACTATCGTCTCGTCTATCGTTTATTTTGTACTAAGAGAGAGAGCATTGAGAGAATTGAGTTTCTTTCAGAGACTCTCAAACTATGTGTGAAATTTCAATCAGACGTCGTCTAAAATGTCAATAATGACAATTTTTGCAACAATTATGTGTTTGTGTTTGTCGCCGGTAAATAAGAAAATTTCAAAACGTAAGTAATTCGACTTTGTTCCTTACGTTATTAATAATAAGAATACAAATAATATCCAAGAATTTATTATTGATAGGTCGCTACACCAAAGCAAATGGCAGTTTTAATTGCTTTTATGGATGAGCATCCGGACTTGGCCAAGGTTATAAGCCAAATAGCCACCAAGGAATACCTAATTTCTTCAATTTATTTTCATTTGGTGTTATACCACACTTTATTTACTTATTGTTTTAATGTTTGGACTTTGTTAACTTTCTGTTAAGTTTAATTTAATTTGTAAAAGTAACGCAATGCAATATTACTATAGGCCAGTGTTTGTGAAATATTAAAATTACAGTTGGGTGTTAATAAGTTTCGATTGGTAAGGTATATTTTTAAATTAATACGTCTTTTTTAAAATACCTTACCAATCGAGACTTATTAACACCCAACTGCAATTTTAATATTTCGCAAACACTGGCCTATAGTCAATTTTTAACATTTTTCAGGAGAACGAAAAACAGCTTAAAAGAGGAATATTAGGTCTGTTCCTTTACTTTTGTAGTAAAATGGAAAAGACTGTCAAAATGGCAGTGCATAAAGCGACAAGGCATTTACAAATTTCTTGGAGGCGATTGTCCTTTCTTACTCTTTACATAAAAATCAATTCAAAAGCAGAATTTCGTCGCGATTTTCAAATAGAATCTAAGGAGAACATTCAATTTTCTTTTGCCTCCTTTTGATACCATTTTAATACGCAAGAAATCAAAACAAATGCACTCATATGTCAAATAGGACAACAAATTTCAAACCAGCTGTTCATTGAAAGGTGACAGACAGCTTTTTCAATTCTACACCAAGAAATTTGTTGAGTAAAAATTCGTAAGATTCTCAGTGGAGGGGTAGTAGCTTGCTCTCTCGATGACGCTCTCTTTTACGAATTTTTCGAGTTAAGGAACGGCATTGAGTAAAATTCGTAAGAATTAGTACAAATTCGTAAGATTTAAAAGTAAGGGAACAGACCTAATGTGTCATCATAAGATTTTCTGACTGACTGATGAAACTATTGTACGTTATTATATGGGGATAGGAGTATAATGAAAGGACGGTGATAACATGTATTTGTTTCAAAAATGGAGACAATGTACAATCGTACATTAAAAAAAATGGAAACATCTAAAGTCGACTTAAGATGTTTTACCTTTTCAGTCGAGAAGTATCTAATTAATAATTTAATACTATAAAGGTTAAGATGTAGTTATTTATATATTCGGTAGCAGTTAAAAAATATCTGAAGCCAATTATTCTTCTTGAAATTCAATAAATCTTCAGCTGGTTTCCAAATTTGCAAAACATAAAAATCAATACAAAACGATACCTCATTAGGTATCGCTCAAATTGTATCGTCTGGGCGATAGCGTTTCGACGATTATTGAGTTACGTGAAGCAAATGTTCAATCGTCAAAACGATATCGTTTGGACGATAGACGATTATTGAAGTTACGTGAAGCAAAGCTATCGTCGAAACGCTATCGTCTGGCGATAATCGACATACGGAATGAGTGCCCAGTATTTTCATAAATGACGAAATAGTATTTGTTTAGTGAATTTGCAGTTAACACCAGTGACAACAAATGACGATTCGAATAGAGTAAAATAATATTATATTTATTTAACTTTTCCCTAGAATGCGGTTATATTTTCTCCACTGGGCCTTTTTAGTATTTATAAGCCCCGGTGAATTTGCGAAAAAATCTCAACGCAAAGTTGAAATAGAAGTCGCAAAAAAGTTAGAAACAAAAATTTTTCTCGGTCACTCGACGAATATTTCTACCTTAACCTCTAAAACTGGTTTCATTATACAAAGAAGTGATAAAGGCTGAATTCCAAAACGCAGTGCTTCTTTTTTACTGCTTAATCAAGCGTTCCAAAACGCAAGCAGATTCATATGATGCAATGCTTACTTTTCCAAAACGCATTATTAGCGCATCAACTGCGCAAACAAAAGCAAACAGAGCATCGTGAATTGTTATGATGCAAAGACATTCTCCGAGTAAACTGCTTCCCTCCTTAATAAAAAATACGGTTAAAAGTGATGGCATTGTATGAACCAACATTGTCTATTAAGCTTTTAAAAAGCGTGGTTGTTACTAATTGCATTGTTGGTGTTTGGACATTTTACGATAGCTCGCTTCAAAGTCGTTCCAAAACGTACAAAATTGCAAAGCATAACAAATGAAAAGCAGCTCAAAAGCATTCATAACCTGGCATCAGAAAAGCAGTCTGCATTCATAATGCTCATTTTTTTGACGTTTTCGAATTTAGCCAAAGCCTAAGAGGGTACAAGATCAACAACTATAAGTTTGAACCAGTAAATTTAATCTAAATTCTTCATAAACTTGAAGTGAAGTGATTGGGGATCATTCGTCATACTCCGTGGTACATCAGAAGTGAAAAACTTCATAGAGACCTCAGGAGCCTCACTGTTCAGACGAAAACTGCACGCTTAAGCATTAAAATCGTCATTTCGGAGCTTACGTCAAACAAAACAAAATTGACTTTGCCCGTAACTCATTCGTATCAGCTGCGCTAAAAATGCGGACCTAGCAGAAACTAACTGTATTAGTCTCAGCTACAGAGTAGAAAGCATTTGTACAATTTTGGAGGTGAATGAGTAAATTATGTGTCACTTAGAAGGTTTTTGGTTTTCAGGATAAAAGGTTGTGGTGAGAAAAAACACTCACCGCCCTTTAAAGTTCGAAAGCAATGTTATCGAAATATGTGAGATCCAGAAAGTTTATGGAATTTTTCAATTTTATGTATAAACGAAACTAGACAGCTTACTGGAGAAGTGCGATTTTCGAAAAGTCTGTACAATTGCAAGCATGCAAGTACAACATTGACTATAGGGTTACCAGATTGGAAAAGGAGGACCTTATACAATTTTAGAGGAACAATTTTTCTCGTACATTGGGGCTGGGGCCAACAACTTTAACGATTTAAAAAAAATACAATACCCAAATACATATTTTCAAACATTTTATTTAAAACATTCGCTAAATGGTTGTTTTTAGTTCTGAAAGTTTTGTAAGAAGTCAATTCAAACAAAATTTGCATTACGCAAATAATTATTAGATCTTAAGACAATGCACTCATCACCCTATCGTTTCAAATCCATGCACCTACATGTTAGCTTAGTTACTTAGTGTATATTGTGTGAAATAATGGGCTCTAAGAGCATAGATCAAACGATAAGACAGTTTAACCTTAAAATTTCCAAATATATAAGTGAACCGTACTCTATTGCTTGTCAATTCGTTGTTAAGCTAAGTTGATATTTTTCATGGAAGATCAGTTGAAATAAAGACTTGTACCAAGAATCGTCGTCTCGTGTATTGTTTTGCACTGAATGTCTTATAGTTTGTATACCACTTGGTATCCATATACTAACTATGGTCTTGCAAATCCAAACATTGAAAGACAAGAAAATAGTCAAATTGCAACCTGTTTTTTTTTTTTGTGATAACCCTACATCGAGATTATCGACAGAGCTAAGCGAGCGGTAAAAATTATTGCGACAGAAAACAGAAAACTAGCTCACTGAGAAGCATACACGTTTTAATCGAGCATGAGAAATAAGAAGCATAATTTTGATGGTAACTCGTTACCCCATAAATATTACCTCTCTGTATTAATAAAGAGGTAGATAAAACCTAATTGAATGCATCCTGCCAGCAGTAATGACTGCAAGCAAACTCATTCCTTTCGATAACTTCGTTAAATTCTTTTCGCTTTAATTGAATTTCGGGGTAACAAAATCTAATCGGATGCGTACAGTTTTTTTTCGATAACAATACCGCACACTTTTGTATTTTTGTTTTTGCCACAGAACACCACCCACAAACATAACACGACACACATCGCATCGGCAGCAGGAAAACTTAAAACACGATTTTCAAATGACACAGAGTGTTGCATGTTGCTCCTCTGATTATCCTTGATCTATATATACACCGTCACCATGTGACGTTGCTTCACTCATTGAGTTACCCGAAAACTTTGTCCTCTCTAGGCCTTTAAAGTTGGGCCTGGTGCGTATATTTATATACAACCAGCCCTCGGGGTCCACCACGCACCATACCAAAATAAAATTTGATATTTCAATTAGACGCTTTAATCAATGCCTCACGTCGTACAGGGGCACCTGCTACGCCACTTTAATGTACTCCGAAACAATCTCATCCGGTTAAACGGGCCACCACCCCCTTGCCATCTTTGTGTGTAATTAAATGACTGAAAGTGCGGAGAAATGCTGTTGTAACAGTGGTATAGTGTACTGGCAGCACATGTGTGATAAGCCTGTAAACATGCCACCAGACACAACTCACTTATGCTCATGGGACAAGGGAGCTGGCGATGGTCTTCTACGAACTGACCCCAGAAACTTAAAAAAAAAAAAAACATGCGGACATTTAAACCAACTGGTGTTGCACTCCACTCCGGTGCAGAGGTTCTTTCTCTCTCTTCTCTTAGGATCGGTCTGTGGGGCTTGGAATGGGCGATAATTCAGCTAAGCTGGAAATTTAATGAACAGCACCAACAAGGGTTGATAATTGATAAGGTATAGCCCGGTACCCGGGGGATGCGGCAACGCTAAATAGAATGAATCCACACACAGAATTGTAGCTTTAGTTGGACTGTGGAGCGTGTTGTTTTCCATCGAATCACGGTCCTTTTGTGGTGTACTATTTTTATCCGGTCCTGTGTAAAGGACGTGCAATGAATTAATTTGTTTGCTCGCACTCTGACAACAGTTAGTTCGGTGTTTTAACGAACTGTTTGATATGATTTAACTGCTGTAAGTACAGCAGAGCCACCAGAATCTAGGTGTAGCCAAATTGTAGTAGTAGGAAGAGATCCAGGCACCTAAGATGTCATAATCCAATGGATTCCATAGTTTCCTCTATCCATGCTGTACATCGCTGATAACCACAAAAAAAAAGACAACAGTGATGACAGTATGCAACCCTGAGGTACAGCATTCCATCCTTCATCAGTTAGCTACTCTAAGACTTTTATTAAATATGATCTTTTGAACACTATGTCGCAAGTTTGATTGCCGAAGTCGATCTATATATCGAGGAAAAATTTCTGCGTACAATTTGTTTCCAAACGGCAATTTTACAAAAAGTTTTCAAAGCTCTTTCAAGCCGTGTTTGCTATGCTGAAAGGCATCTCAGTTATAAAGTGGTTTCAATATTAAAAAAAAATCTCCTCAAGCCCCATAATAATATTATGTGTCAAGTACTTGAAGAGCATGTATAACATATTTTTGTATCACTGAGGTCCAACCCAAGTAACCATTTGACTTCTGTAGGAAACTATCGAAGCTATTTCATATCCCCCAATATTAACTGCATAAAGCCTAATGGAAACACATATGGCGCACTTTATGCAGGTATTTACTTATTTAAGACTTCCTGAACAGCTTGGATAGATCTTACCGAAACGTTATACAAACTTTATAGAAGCTCAAAAATGAAAAAGAAAAAAAAATGTTTTTTTTATTATATTTTTCAATTTTCCATTTTCTTATTTTTTTATTTTTTTTTATCTTTTTGATAAATCTTTTCGAAGACTTTTGGCAATTTTCATGCGTTTATGTTTGCGTGTACTCGTTATAAATTACATTTTACTTATATGCGTCGCACTGGGAATCGAACACGGGTCCACTTGCGTAGTAGTCCAGTACACTATCCCTAGGCTAACTCGTCATAATGCCGTAGGAGTGGTATATCTGAACTACTTGATACATTTTAGAGTTACGCTAAGACTTGCAATAAACTTGCATCTTACTCAATCGTATTTGTCAGCAAGACATTTAGTGTTAGGTAATTTAATTATGAGCGAGGAGTGCTTATTTAAAATCATATTAGTGACATATTTTTCACTGTGCTAAAAGTGTTTTATTTTTTGTCTTTTTTCTTTCCCCTATTCAATAAATTCTGCTTTCTTTAGACTGCTGTGATTCATTTCATATCACATTAATTTTTACCTCTATAAAGCCTCCATAAGTAAGTTAGGAGGAAGTACGAGTAAGTGCTTCTATACAGCTTCCAATCGCAAGCGGTTGACTGCAATACTGCATGACAGTTCTTTGCTTCTATAATGCCTTCGATCAGAAGTTTTAAAGAAACATCTGGAAAGCGCTTCGAACCACAAGCTTTATGGAAGCAATTCACTTTCCACACATCTCCTGACACATTTTCAAAAGTCTAATTGAGATCTTGCCGAAACTTTATTTCATATCCCTCTATAAAACCTGTGTATATGCTTTGTACAGGTCTTACTGAAGTTATTATCGAAACAATTAATTCGAAATGGATCAACTTCGGTTAACAAATACTATAGAAGCTCTATCGATGCTGTCGCCTACAGAAATTTTAAATTTGAACCTTACCGAAGTCAAATTGTTACTTGGGAAGTGCAATGGTGAAAGGTCACTTAAAAGACTTGAGTGATTTTAGTTTTGTGCTGAATTGAAATAAATCCCAAAACAAATTTAAACGAAAATCGTAGTAAAATCTTCCATAAATTACAAAGGATAATTAAATTATTCAGAGGAGATTCACATTCAACTGCCGTTCTCGTATATTGAATCATCAGAGATTCTCCGCAGAGACATTGATTCCCACTTTGCCGCCGTCAAATGAACCGAGGAACAACTTCCTGCTGTTGCTGGTTGGAAGTTTCCTGATCCTGTAGCCTGTTTCACTGATGGCAAGTGAAAGTTTTCCACACTTTACACCAGCACATCCGGCTAATTCAACGAGTTGCCGGGTACTTTTCCCCTCTCTCAGTTACATACCGCAAAGAGTTGCAAATACCCAGCGGAGTCTAAAATTTAATATTTCACAAAGTATAGATTTCAGATATCATCAATCGCGAGTGCTGAAAGGGTTGATTGGGAGTGCTGGCAATGTTGCGCTGTCTGCGGTGCCGGCTTCGGTGAGACTGACGGCAGATTCAACTTCCATTGGGGAGGCATTAATTGATTTAGTTGTCTCTTTCCGGAAAGGATTTCGTCAAAAATGGTGTCAGATGGTGGCTTATGCTAATGTAATCCGTGTGAAAGCGGTATAAATCCAGATAATTACGGAATGCTGTGGATTTGTAATGGAATTCGATGGCACGGTATACATGCATGAACTGATATCGCTTTAGTACATGTACGAAAAAGAAAATAACGAAAAATCGACAGCCTTAGGTTGTGCCTGAAGGAATGCTTTCACTTTGTCTTCCAGCTTGATCCGACTACCCAGCACATCCAGCGTGATTATAGTGGCAATATTTCCACACAACAAAAACGTCTGCTTTCAAAGAGCGGATGAAGATGAATGACACCAGTGAATAGCCTTATCAGTGCTTCCTGTCGAAAGTTTTTCATATTTTCCACCTCCAACCGCCACACAGGGATGCAGCAAAAAATTGCTTTCCATTTTTTCCCATGCACTATACAATAGAAGTGACAAAACGAAGAGCACGGAAAAAGAGCAACAGAGTGTGATGTTTATGTGAAAGGACATTATCGTGTCGTCGTCTGTGCTGAAGCACCATTCCATGGGAATTCTTGTGGTTACAAAATGAAAACAAAATCTCTGCGCATCTGTTCACACACAAACATGGGCTAACTATGATTTTTCAACTTTATGTAAAATGTAAGTTTCGATTTTGAAGCACGAAACTGCAACCATAAACTGTAAGATCACGTAAGCTTCGCAGAGTTTCCTTAAGTTATTGACAAAGTTTAGGGTTTAGTACTGTCTTTTGGATTTCATTGGTAAACGAGGTACTTTGAGTTTTGGTCGATGAGAGGGTGTATTTTTATTTATGCCCAGTGGGTGACCTTACGGCTTCTAATTCTTATCATAGACAGTTTTTTTTATTTCACGGATTAAAATTACAGCAAACGATGTCAAAATGTGTCGAAATTAAAAATTATTTTAGAAACCCCTTAAAACCAGGTGTCAGATTCTGTAAGCGGAACGATAAAACGTTTTCGTGCTCACGAATGACTTGCCTTATGTTACACAAGCAATTTTTTTCGTGCACACGAAAGCGTTTGAACGTTTCGCCTTGCATAATGTCGACCCAGATAATCCACATTCGAAATGAAATGGAAATGTGCCATTACACCACTATCGCACTGGTCAATGATGCGTTAAAAAAAAGCTCAAGTTCTGACAGAAAATATCACAAAAGTTATTTCTTGATATAAAAATGTACGACTTTTAGGTAATATACAAGTTCTACTTCATTTGATTGAGCTGGCATCAATACTACTGGGCGAAGGTTTAATCCTCACAAAACTGGGTACGAAGCTTTGGACTTTATCGTCAAATCTTAAATATTATAGGGATTGATTGGGATTTCGAGTGAAGAAACAATGTTTGAATTTGACTTGGTCACTGTGACTCGGGCTATGGTATACGAGAAGCAGGTCCACTGAGGTTCAAAGTGACCTTTCCCTGGGAAAATCAAAAATTTTAAACGACTGAAGATATGGGTACAATATTTAAAATTCTTTAAAAGTGGTGAATTTCAAGAAAATCGCTACAGACGGTGTTTCAAAATATTTGACTGAAGTAAGACTTTCTCACAAAAAGCAATTTACACAAGTTTAACTTTTAAAGCACGGTTAATATTTTTTTTCAGTGTTAACAGGGTGCTCCAAAACAAAAATGATTACAAAAGTGGATATATAACATCACATTTTTGACAAGAATGTTGAATTGCACATTGTTAAAACCCGCTTGAAAATTACATTCAAAGGATTGTTTCGCTATGTTTTCAATTGGTCGCTCACTAGAATTGATTTCCCTATGGTTTGTGACCAATTCAGTGGCATTATGCAGTTATACACTACCTTATCTGTATATCCAACAGGTTCCGACTCATTTTAAGTCACAACTTTTGGTTGGATATAATTCGCGGTCAACGAATATTGTGATTGCACTTTTGTTTCTCTTCTCCAATTGCTAAAAAATTTGACAGAAATTCGCGATCGACTGCTTATATTGACTTGTCTAGTCCTTTCTAAAATTCAAAAAATTGGCAATCAATAATTTGCCAACCCATTCAAAAGGAACTCCTTAAACGTTGTCTCGCAGGATGGCATTGTGTACCTTGAAAATCTGTGCTAGCATTCCCCCCACATAGTCTTTGCCACTCACTCCATTCCGAATAAGAAAAACCACGACAATGACGACGACATAGAATTACCTTACCACGTCTTCCGTATTAATTCGGCATCAAATTAAAACTAAATCTTCCAGAGCTGTTCGCTGTCCTTATGCAAATGGATTGCCATCAATTTGATAAGACTCCCCTCCCCCTCCCCAACTGTTTCTCACAATTAAAGTGTGCGAGAAAATGGAACATTTCTCAAAACGCCAACAACTATTGCCAGTGTTATGTGACAGGTGAAAATGACACCTCAAAACACACAGCCACACCGAGAACATGACGTTGAGAAAAATATTGTACCCACCACAAATTCGCAACAGCCACGTACACGGCGTAAGTTCTCCACGTACATGACAATATAAACTTTTGCATGTTCAAATTTGCCACCTACTCTGGTAACAAACCAAAACGACACACACTCATATGGCCCGCAACACACGCACACACCCAACTCCTTATTTTGCATTTGGAAAACTCTTAATTGGCCAAACAGGTGACGAATTTAAACTTTTCCCTTTCAATGAAGGCGTTACAGTGTAGGAGGATGGAGTCCTCTCGAAGGTGGAGGATCCGTTGCATAAGTACACGATATGTTTTTACCTTAAACAAACATCCGGTGTTTGCTTGTGAGTCCGTCTGTTCGAATGTGTACAGTTGAGCGTGCAACTATACCTATGTGCACAATGTGTCTATATGGAAATGGATTTGTCGACTCCTTTTGCATCCATCATCAACCAAGTGTTTGCCAGTTTTGTGAACTTGATAATGTCCCAGTGTGTGTACAGTTTGGCATCATATTGTGTGTGCTGTATTCTGAGAGGTAAACTTTTGCTATGTGATATTTGAGGTGCAATCAGGAGGAGACTTCTTTTCGTTGCTGTTCTAGAGGGAGTAGTTTTTGTGTAGTTTTTGAAAATTCAAATATGGTCAACCGAAGCAAAAAGTTGTGAATCAGTGGCACACATGTGTGCTCCGTATTGCAGTGTGTCGCTAAAAGATTCCTTTTTCTTATCACAGCTGTGTTTGAAAATAGTCACGATTCTTATCTCACGTATCTTAGCCTCGATCCAGTAATTAAGACTGCTCATATAAGAAACCTCTCGAAAGTCTGACAAACACCCAAGAGAAAGCTTCTCAATTCACCGTTCGGGTGAAACTGAAACCTCCATCGTGTATCATACTCTTAAATGCACACTTAGTTCATAAATCACGCAAAACTACCCCACTTGATCACCGGTCTTGTGGGACACGATGCGACAGCAACCACTCCCACCCGATGCAGTGGAATATGATTTATTTACAGCAAAGCCTCTCTCTTGTTGAATATATTAACTTCCCTAAATGACATGTGATTTCCGCTGTTATGTGAAGGCGCCTCCACATAATTGTAACGACTTTCGCATTTAAAAACAAAAAAATTGTTTGTACCCCAATCTTGCGTACGTACTAACTTCCAAGCTCATCACACACATGTTACCCTTTGCTGGATATCTTGTACAGCTTACGCCACCCTGCATGCACAGGAGACAATTTAAAGCACTTGTGACAGTTTCTGTCGTCGCACTTGAACGCGCCTAAAAACTTTATTGCCTGCAATTCAATTAGTGCGATGTTGATGTAAGAGCCATTCAATTTGCATACTCCATCTGGCAGCAACACACACAGTAGACCAATTCGTGGTGTATTTTTGATTTACATTTTAAAAGTTGTTTTCATTTTTAAAGACTAAAGAAAAGAACAACATTTATAGTTAATATTATATCTTGTGCGAATGGGTCCAACAATTTTATGATAAATATTTGAGCAACTGTCTTGGAATAGAAGTATCGGATGTCTGATACGAGTGATTTGGGATTTAAAAAATATAAAAATAAAATATTTGATTTATAAAAAGCAACAACGTATTTTCGGCTTTCGTCGAAACCCGCTGATCTTTTTTGGTGACACGGTGTTGAACTGCTTTGAAAGGGAGATTTACAAAAATTGTAAAGAATGTCTTTTTGTATCCCGCATTAATTTACAAATACCCAACCACTATATATTTTGATTTTACGAAGGAACATATAGGCCTCCATATGGAGCAACATTAGGTTTGTATTTCAGAGCAAACGGATAAGTAATTTAGAAGTTACAATTTTTTAAAATATGACATATATCATTGTTGGTCGTCCACGGCACATATACTTTGTCAAGCAAATTCTAAAATTTGAAATGTCCGCTCACAGGATGTCTTTTATTGGGAAATGTTGGTGCATGAACTGGTGTTCATATAGTAATCGATTGTCGCGATATTTTTTCCTCGTTTGAAATGATAGATTAGACATTGCTTCTGTCCTATTTTCCTTTGGTAATGTGTCATCCTTGTGCCTAAGTCAAAACATTCTCCAGCTCAAATTTGTCGTTACCAGACTAGGAGATGTGTATTAGCTCTCCATATCCTAAATCAATATCCATACATCCTTTTCTTCTAATTGCAGTTGAAGAGTTCAGCTTAAACGAACGTTTAACTTATTCGCTGGCAAATGATACTATATTTACTTTTGTGTTTATTTATTTATTCAGGTCCTTCTAGTCGTTGCTCGTCCTCCAGCTTGTTTGTTTGACTATCAAATTCCACTTATTTTTCTAAAATATTTCTTGCAACTCCCATTCCATAATTTTCTATTAAATAAGAGGAGTGCAACTTCCTCAAACCATAACCAGGGGGTGGGTTACATTTTAAAGTTACACCACTGCCACTTGCCATCCACCAACAGATGCAAACGATTACTCCATGAAATTCCAGACACTGAGTGTTCAGTTTGCTCCCCTTTCCGTTCCCGTACTTCTGCTCAAGGGGTGGCAAATATTTTCCACTCCACATTAAGATGTTTCTGCGGCACAGCTACCTAAGGAGCTCTATAAAACTACAGCTCAATAAAATGGGCTTTGTTCGTAAACAGAAAAGAAATATGAACCCAGTACTCGTATCATCATGCCATTCCTCCCCAACTTTGACCAGATGCTTCCACCCATTGGTTTGCAATGATTCACCATTTGTTATCAATGGCTGCCTTCCATATTCTCCCTCATACTGGGTGTTCTATTTTTTAAACGTTCCAACGTTGAAGGGATCAGCGTTATTTACGATATTTTACAGGGAATATGACGGTGGAACTTCTGTTGTATTGTTCACACTCAAATTAAGTCAGCATTGATGTGATAGAGCACCATTCAAAGAACCTTACACCAAAGCTGCAAATCAGAAAGATGTGCGTCCTTGTATATACGTTCCTTCAAATGGATTTATTATTTTACTTCAATTTAAGAAGGAGCCAAATGTGGGACAAATATTTAGTTTGTCCTCGCAGAGACATCCTGATAATGTCAATCAATTGGAATTAGTTTCATAATTGAAAAGTCAGTTGGAATGTGGCTATTTTTTTTAGATTGGCTGAAGAGAACGAAAGCTTTTTAGGTTTGTTGGGAATGGTGTAATCGAGATTGTGACAGAACATGCTATTCAGTTTATTGATTGGTACACCCGGCCTTTATATCTGCTACATGTCCTTGGAATATGTTACGTCATATTGAAAGTATTCAGCTTCCTTCAGTTCTTTTCTTTTTTTGTTTTGCTTAAAAGCATTACTTTGATATAACATTACATAATTTATTCTCGTACCTCTGTAATTGTGACGAAGTATATGCTAGATTTCATGGAAGACCTATGACAAATAAGTTAACACACTCGGAATCTATTTTTGAGTACGATCACTGCATAATTTAACTAGTTACTTGAATATTGCTTCTGGGACTTACGGAGACTAAGTATGAGCATGAAGAAGGTTTTTTTTTGCAACATTTCCTAAAAAGCGTGTCGTAAACCAATTAAATATTTGAAATATTTGAAACAGATTCAGGCTCATAGAGCTCATAGAGTTCATAGTGTAGAATAAGCAGTCAAAAAATTGTTCAGCTAAAATGATTCCCTTATTTGAAAAAAATCTCAAAAACTTCAAGCCAATTGACGAACGTTTGAATTTTAAAATTCCACTTGGCCAGATGACCGATTTGTAATTTCTTCCCATTCCCTTAAATTCATACTCATGCATCCCTTAAAAGATTGAGTTCCTTTCAAAATGAATGTATTAATTCCTCACAACCTGTGCCGGAACCAGGAACGTATTTTCATTCATTCAGTCAATGGCATCCCTTAGAACAATGAATTAATCAACCCATAGAGGCAGATTTAGTAGACTGGTTCTGTTTTTTTTTTTTGAGTACCTACTACAGACTCGTTACGTTAGCACACCGAGCTCAAATATGCAGCATTGCACAAGTACGAGGCGGAGTTCTGAGAAGCAACAGGAAATGAAGCCGCCCGGCGCCTTTTCCTTTTAACTTTAAAACACTCCGGTGGTGTATACACAAGTTTCTAGGGCCATCGAGTTAAAGAGGCGTGCAACAATCGAGTGTTAATTGGAGTTTCATTTCCCTGTGTTACTTTTTTTTCTGCACGAAACCAGACTAGGTTATAAAGGACAATCATTTCATTAAGTAATTCCCGTCTTCAGTGACGAAAAAGGGAAGTGACTTTTGGAGGGTTGGTATTATTAAAGAGTTGTTTGTGATATATTGGAAAGTGTGATTTGAAGTTTTAGGAAGGTGATGCTTTTGCAAGTGAGCGTTTCAAAAATTGCATATTTTTAAGGGTTTTTGAAAATTTTTTTTTTAGTAAATTTTGTACAAACTTACTGTATAAAAAAAAGGTGTTGACAAAAGGCTTAGAATTCTTTGATATGGTAAATTTGACACTTTTGGATTTGGGATTGGTTTTTGAAAGAAATGATTCTTGCGCCACCTACATTTGTCCACATTTTTCCGACAAATTCTGAATAAGTTGGCATACAAAACTATGCCAAAGTTTTATAGCAATCGAATAAAC
Organism: Cheilosia impressa; assembly: GCA_948293265.1. Classification (NCBI taxonomy): domain Eukaryota; kingdom Metazoa; phylum Arthropoda; class Insecta; order Diptera; family Syrphidae; genus Cheilosia; species Cheilosia impressa. The sequence goes on along the minus strand of OX411882.1, from coordinate 41,013,750 downwards.
TCCATGTATTGAGACTCGGTACGAACTTCCCATGCGGGCATTTTTGCCCTCACTTATTAAAGACGATCCATACAATTTTTATCTAATTCTGGGTTGTTCTAGCTTTTACCCATCGGAATTGAATGCCGCTAAAAACAGTTTGTGTCTCTATGAACCGCAAGCACACAACGACGTCAACTTTATAAAGTCTTTCGAACAAAATTAAAACGTAGAATGCATATTGGTCATCCTTTTGTAATCGCTTTATCGACGATCTATCTGAGGAGCAGTCCAAGCCAATCGCAAGCAAGAAAATTCTGTTGTTGCCTATAGTTCACAGTTCCTTCTTTTCAACTTTGTTAACTCAAATTGCTTCGATTTTAAAATTTTACAGTGAAATTACAAAAAAATAGAGGGGACATCTTACCGCTGATCCCTAAGCCATAGCAACAGCACAAGTGTCTTTGTTGAGTGAAGAAAAATATTAAAAATTAATTGCAGAACAGATCTATATATGTCCATAGGCCTTGCTTCGCACTATTAATGGTTTGTTTGTTTAAGAGATCTTATTTTTGGGACAAAGAAAAAGAGTCCTAAAATATAAAGACGAATTCAAAGGACTGAATTGAGAAGATTTTTCATCGCAGTTACACTTTCTTACATACAATGTCTATCAGATTCTCGCCAGAGAAGGTAAGATATGATTTTTGTGTTTCTGGTGGTTGAACCAGAGATCTCTCGCTCTGTAGTACAACAGACCTATCTATGCGTATTAGTTCATTTCGGCAGTTCTTGTGATATAACACTGACTTATTTAGAAAATGGGAATACTGATCAAGAACAGATCGCTTGAATTCTATAACCCTTTCGTGTCTATCTACATTTTAAGTGTAGTAACATTTCAATTTAACTGAATATATCTACCGACCCTGGATATTCAAAAATAGCTATGCCCAGGACTTCGTTCGAACCGACCACTGAGAGTTAGACATTGAAAAAGTAGTACGAAATACACAAAACTAGCTGACACAAATTTCAGCCGCAGTACTCGAGACAACACAGACAAAGCTTACTTATTGCCTAATCGTTTGCTCTTACCTGACGCACTTCGAAATTCACATAAAAGGAAAGAACAAACAAAAAAACAAAAACATCGCACCAGCATACCACTTGATATCTCCACGAGAGACATCTGTGAGCGGACATCTGAAACTATGAAACTAAAAAATTGCAAGTGCCATGGACCACTGACAACAATATGTGTGGTCTTTCCAAAAATTGCAGGTTCGTAAATCTTCTGAGCGAGTCATGAAATAAAATCTATATTCTGATCCATTTTAAGTCATATGTTTTTCTAAAAAGTTTATATATACGAGTATTTATTGAAAGCTGTTTCAACGTGACTTGTTGTCAAATTCAGTGACAAACTTTATAATTTTATTCAATGCAAGGATAGAGTAATGCGCAGAACGCCAGTAAGAAGGCCTTACAGACGTATTACAGATATGTCAGTTGACCTGGATAATTCAGTGGAATTCTGATACACAGAGCAGTTCCTATCCGCCCTCGGCCTCTATCTAAAATAATTTGTTTGCGACAACAGCTGGCATTTCTGCTCTGAATTTTGAGATAGTGATTAGAGCAATAAGAACGAAATGTAACACAGTAGCCGGCTCGCAGAGTGACAAGCAAAATTGTCAATTTTGCAGCCTTTATATTGAGATCAGTTTGGCGGATGTTTGGAGAACTGCATTAATTTTTAAGTACATTTATATTGTTGTATTAAGTAATCTAGCGCGAACAGTAGATGTATACTCATATGATTTGATTGAAATAAAATAAACGTAAAACTTGTACAATCGAAAAAGATTCGAAGGAATTAACTCGTAGAAGCAGATGACAGCCTCGCGAAGTAACACCCAACTGCAGTCCGGTTTTAGGAATGCTAAAAAGACTAACCGATATGGTGTGGTTTAGTACTTAGGAGAAAACAGCTCTTAAAACTTACTCTTCTGACTAACGAAAGATTTTGAATTTTCGGTTTACCAACATTAAGTCATTTTGAAATTACCACGTTCACTTATAAACGCTTCGACTTCAGATAATCACATTGGATAATTATAAATTCGAGTCACTAACCCATAACAAATTCCCCACGAAGTATATGGGCATATCGAAAGAATCTGGTTTTTTTTCGGACCTATGCATTCAGTGGCTTCTCTGATTCCGAAATGCCAATAATTTCCCATTAACACGTACACATCATTAGGTAGGTACATGTTGAAAACTTCCTACACTCTGGACTAATGGTCACGTCCGAAATTGATCACACACGCGCAAACACCAAACGTTGTGTGTCCTTATGGCAGGGGGCAAGCCTATATAAAAGCTAATTAATCGAATACCATTAGCACTTGAAACAGCTGCGTAACTAAACATTGTACGCACGGTCATATGTTGAGCAACCAACTCGAAGATGAAAACAAATGCAAAATTGCAATTTTTATTAATGGACATTACATGACCTCATTTGATTTGACGATGAGGACCTCTCGTCAATAAAGTCGCCTTTTTATAATCTGCAAATGAGTCGTCAATATGCTGACACAGATATTCCGTGGCAGGGGAAGAATAATTAAAACAAAGCAATGGCAGTCGTTAAAACACTGTTAATTGGCCATTATGCAGAATGGACAGCTGCTACATCTGGGAAAGATTTCCTTTTTACGGATTTCAGACGTGCGATTGCTGAATGCCTGAGTTTGATGGACAGTACATAAATGAAGATGGAGTACACATGCAGTAGGTACTTGAAAATATCTCAACATCTCCTAAAGATAGAGATTTCTGTTACCTAAAATTTCTCAAAGAAATATTTTCGCCCTCTACCCCAGATCTCATTCAAAAAACGCAAACTCCATTGCGGCAGTGGCATGCCAAACCAACCCCGACTTTCTTTGCTAAAATAATAAAAATAAAATCCGAAATTCCATTAGCGATAAATCACCACCGAATAATTGAAACAAATTCATGGGACAGGTCAAAAATGACTCCATGCCCCCCCAGACGAATACCCAAAAACAAACACAGACGCACACTCACTTCCCAATTGAAATAGCTCAAATTGACACTAATAAATCGTTATCCACCGCATTTATCTTCCATCCTAGCCCCCAAAAGGGATGAACGACGACGTGGCAAAAAGGACATCAAGACTACCATCATCGGGAAAAATGGGAATTCCTCTTCACTGGGGACAGCAACAACAAGGAATAAAAAAAACAACCAACATTGTGGTCAACTTTTGCACTCTGTGAGATCAGAGAAGAAAAAAACTCCAAACCAAGTGCCCTCTGGAGTATTTTACAATTTGGTAGCCATTTTCACACCCCCAATAGACAGGCCCTGATGCCCTCGTGCCTATATATGCTAAGCCAAGGCAAGATGACGAAAAGTATAAGCAGCAGCCAATTCAGTGGAATGCCTCCAAGGGAAATAATATTCATGAGTCTCTCAACACTCGCTCTTTACGATTCATAGTTTGTCAGGGCGGCGGAGGCCAGATGCCAGAGTGCCATGATTTTTTGGGGATGACTTCAGTCGGTTGCTCGTTCGTTTCACCACCAGCTGAACAGAACAAAAGTTGAAAACTTTTTCGACACCGCCACCCCCTTCACACACATCCACATTAGGCAAACAAATTTATTTTTATTCCCTAGCACACGCATCAACATAACACACCGAAACCGACGAGGACAAAGGTCAAAGGATCTCTCACAGAGGGCCACAGTAGCACAAAGTACAATGCCACAGCCACTGTGGGGGGCGAGTTTATATTGCGCCCCACCGACAATGGGGGAGCTTCTCGGAAGAGGCCCAAGTGAATAATAATCAGGACACTTTTATCTTAGTTCCTTTTCAGCTCGTTGGGCTTTTACATCACACCACTTGAGCACAATCCATGGGAGGATTTTATTCCTCTTAGTCCTGGTTATATTAGGTACTAATTTCTCAGGATATTACTTTTATTGTGTACGAGTACCACATGAGGGGGCTTGTGTCGTGGGGAGTAGTTTATCTCATTGAATGGATACCAGTATCAAGGTCAGCAACGGAGAAGAATTTACTGCCTCGTTTAACAGTCGGACTGAGGTTGCACATACGCCACCGTGCCCCGCGCTGCCATTAAAAGGACAGACGGTAGTTGTATTAATTGCAATGCGAGAACAGGCTCTAATTTGTTAGTGAATATGCGGATTGCCACAATGAGCCAATGATCAGGCAGTGAGTTCTTTATGACAGCAGCTACCAACAAGGAAGTACTCACAGAGGGAGTGACAGAGATAGAGAGTCTGTCTGTCTGTCTGTTGAAAGCACGATAGCGCCCAAAGTAATTGACGTAGGTGAATAAAATTCACTTCTTTTTATCGGCGTCAGGTTGGTATTGAAAATGGGCTATGTCGGTCAAGTAGTTCTGGTACCTCCTATACAAAACCAATTTTAAATGACTTGTATGCAGTGGAGGGTATCAAAGCATCGGCCAGGCCGATGATAACATTTTTACTTGTTTTAGTTGTCAACTGATTGACCGCAAAGAAAACAAAATCGTTTCCGTTGATTATTTCACAGCCAATTTTTGCGCATTATCTTGCTGCGTTGAGGCGTAATTAAAAAAAAAAAAACAGTGCACTCCGGGAGTGCCGACAGAAGTGAAAACTTGAACAACTATACGTGTATTTTTTGAATCGTCAGGCAATATTTTGTTGTGCAGGAAATACTTTTAAATGAAGTGTTTTCTAGTTCATTATTATAAACTACTACTACAAAAACTATGCTACCTACAATTTTCATTTTCGTTTAATGCGCTATTGTATACATGAAAAATAAAGCATACTAGCTAATACCCGCGACTTTATCTGCGTAGAATTAGTATTTCGAGTAACTCATAAAAATATTTATATCAATCGGGTCTAACATTTTCAATATTAGGACAACTGTCAACAAAACTGTTTTGAAATAACATAACAGCGCTTCTTACTATCCGATTTCCCCACAAAATTTTGAAAATTCCTTCTTAGATTCCTATGACTGTAACTCTCTTCCATAAACTAAATTCTTCTTTTTAAATTCTTCGGACATTACTGCGGAGTAATTTTTCGCCAAAAACAGCAAACGAAAACAGACTCAATAATAATTATAGGAACAAAATTATTTTATTTGAGCGAATGAATTATTTCCTTTATTATTATTTATATTGATTACATTCGTTATTATGCAATTTGTAGATTATGAACATGTATTCGTTGAGAAATAAAACAACGAATTTAAACTCTCAGAACGCATCCATCAGCAGATAGAAATCACCAAACACACAAACTATCAGTCAGTGTTCTTAGACGTCTCTTTTTATTTTTCCCACGAAGTGTGTTCATTTTCTTTTTTCACTAAATTTAAATCAAATAAAAGTAAAATTTGTATTGTTCGGACAAAAATCACACTTAATTAATCTTCAGTATAAAAATCGCAGTTTGCTAACACTTTAATGATTATTTTTTGGTACTAGAAATTGTTGCTATAGGCAAATCTTCTTTTTATGTGCATTTAGTGCGTTTATATTCATGGTCAACAAAAAGTTTTTCGAAAATATTAAATTCCCTCAAAAAGGTAGAGATACAACGATGTAGGAACACTGCTGAATTCACACGTATTCACAGTTCACAGTCAGTAAAATTGCGAGCGGGAGGGAGGGGCTTATATTGAAAAAAATTGCGGGGGGAATCGGTGAGACGTAGTAAAGCAAAGCTGTCAGTCTATTTCATACTTAGTTTATGCTCTCTTCGGCCGTTGACTCTCTTTCGTGGCGTTTTGCGCTACGGCTACGGCGTTACGGCTTACGAGCATTATGAATGAAAGATTATTTTTCCCTGAATCATAGTTTGTACACAACTGCGTAGTGCATAGTTGAAATTTTATGTAGTAAGATTGGTTGAGTGTGTGAACAGCAAGAGGTAAATATACTACTACAGAAACAGAAATAATAATAGAGTGGATGGATGGATGGATGGACTATTTTAAACACAAAAATTGCAATCTATTGCTTAAAACGTAAATTTACAAAGCATGCAATTAATTGGTATTCTTTAAAATGAATACCAGTGAAACTTATGAAACGCACACCCGATTGCCCCGCAAATTTTAGAAATAAAATTCTGTCTGAAATTATTTTAGCATGGCAAAGGCAAACACACTTCCCCACATTACATACATACTGAGTCGTCAAAAGTGGTTGGCAAATGGCAACGCGAACACTGGTATCACACACACACTTGTAGGTAAATTCTCTCTAATGTTTATATACAATGGCCCAACGCGCCTCAAGAGTCTTCACGAACACTGGTGTCGGCAACATTGGTTACACAACATTGGTGTCGCGAGTTCAATGGTTTTATCCCATATCAAAAGTGCCCCAACGCGCCTAAAGAAGTTATCACTTCAAAAAAAACTAAAAAAAATCTATGGCCATACGTATCTACACTAAAAGACTATAGCAAAGTCGAAAATCTTTGGAAATGACACTCCCCGTTTTTCTATCCAGTTTATTTTTTGTCCAAGTGCGGGGCCCCATACAATTTTTCATCCCCTATTTCATCCTATTTCATATTTAAGTTTTGTTTTCGCCATTGTCCTTCCTTCGAATCCATCAAAATCGTAAAAATCCAACGATCCGTTTTCGAGTTATGACATTGTTTCTCTTAATAGTTTATAAAAAAAAACACTTTCAAATATAAAAATTAAGGAAAATAATTTAAAAACAGGAGTTGTATGCTGATTTTTTTAATATAATGTAAAAAAGTTAATAATCGCATCGAAGCAACTTTATATTTGAAATGAAAAATTCAAGGGCGAATACGTTTTAGTTGCCCGAATTCCAATGATGCTATCTAATTTGCCATTTGATTTTAAAAGCCTTCAATTTCATGTTCGTCTTGCATTTGATATCACCATCAATAAGGAACAAGAGCATTCATTCGAAATGGGTAATATCAATTTAGAGTAGGAAAACCGCCAGCATTACTTTTTATTTACGCTAATAAGAAAAAAGTATTCCATCGTCAAAAAGCATTACAATAAATTTAATTAAAAAAGTGGACATTTTATTTAACCTAGGATCCCGTTTGGTCCGCTAGTATCGACATATATATTGCTTTTTGTCAAAATCGTAAGATCCATTTGGAAGAAAAGCCAACTTGCGTAGCCCATCTACATGGGAAATTAGTTTTGGGACAAGAAACCTTTCTGATCAGTTAGTCCTATTGTCCAGATAATAAGCGAACGGAATTTAATTTTTTCACTTTTCGTGTGTCGAATCTTCAAAAGCGTTGAACATTTTTGAAGTGATAACTTCTTTAGGCGCGTTGGGGCACTTTTGATATGGGATAAAACCATTGAACTCGCGACACCAATGTTGTGTAACCAATGTTGCCGACACCAGTGTTCGTGAAGACTCTTGAGGCGCGTTGGGCCATTGTATATAAACATTTGTTGGGAAAAACAATTCTCTTAAGTTGTCAGATCAGCGGCATCGTTGCCAGCTTTTTTTAACGAAAAACTGCTAAACTTGAAAAAGATGCCTTTTTCAATAAAAGAATGCCTAAAATATTTTTTTTTTTTTTGTAAAGTGAAATAGAACCTTAATCAAAAATTTAAACACACTCATAGAAAAAATAAACAAAAACTAATTTTATTTATGCCCCTATTATCGTTAGCGAGTCGAAAAAAAAAAAAGCGAATGTGACTTATTTGTATTATGGTTAGCGAATTGAACAAAATTCGTTCGCCTGAACTGACAAACCGCTGGCGAATTTATGCCCCTATTATCGTTAGCGAGTCGAACAAAAAAAAAAGCGAATGTGACTTATTTGTATTATGGTTAGCGAATTGAACAAAATTCGTTCGCCTGAACTGTCAAACCGCTGGCGAATTTAAAGTCGCCTTATTGCGGTTTGCGAATTTATGAAATATCATTCGCCTAAAACTTCAAATTTTGGCGAACAAAACTATTGGGTGAAACCTGAGGCGAATGTAACTTATGAATGAAAATTCAAGAAAAACGTATAAAACCCATTCAATTCATATTTCTATATACATATGAAACAAAACCCAGCTATAGCCAAAGGGTTGGTACAATTTGGAGCTTCAAAAAAATCCAATAAAGAATATTTTATATTTAAGGCACACAAATTTTTCATTTTGAATTCCTCTTTTGTCGACATAAATGTTCGAATTGTTGTTTTGGTGCTGTCATTTTCGTTTTTATTATATAGGTAGCCTTTGATTTCTAGGCGAATGAATTAATTCGCCGACAATAATCGTACAAGGTGAATGTTTCGACAACTGACTCGATTTACGCGAATAATTCGACTCGCTAACGATAATAGGCCTATTAAACAACAAACAGTTTTAAAATTTGTTTCCAATTTCATTCATCAATCCAGCTTCCACTTCAAGTAAGTTGAATGAAATTGGAAACAAATTTGAAAGCTGTTTGTTGCATAAAAAAAAATTGTTTTTGTTTATTTTTTCTATATTTTTGTTTAATTTTTGATTTACTGTTCCACTTTAAAAAAAAAATAAATTTAGGAATTCCTTTTGACAAAGGCATCTTTTTTTCAAGTTGGCAACGATGACGCCATCTCAGACAACTTAAGAGATTTGTTTTGCCCAACTGCCAACTAATGTTTAAATACAATGGCAAAACGCGCCTTAAGAGAATTTACCTACAAGTGTGTGTGTGATACCAGTGTACGCGTTGCCATTTGCCAACCACTTTTGACGACTCAGTATGTATGTTAATGTGGGAAGTGTGTTTGCCTTTGCAATGCTGAAGTAATTTCAGACAGAATTTTATTTCTAAAATTTGCGGGGCAATCGGGTGTGCGTTTCATAAGTTTCACTGGTATTCATTTTAAAGAATACCAATTAATTGCATGCTTGTAAATTTACGTTTTAAGCAATAGATTGCAATTTTTGTGTTTAAAATAGTCCATCCATCCATCCATCCACTCTATTATTATTTCTGTTTCTGTAGTAGTATAGTTACCTCTTGCTGTTCACACACTCAACCAATCTTACACATACAATTTCAACTACGCAGTTGTGTACAAACTATGATTCAGGGAAAAATAATCTTTCATTCATTATGCCCGTAGCGCCGTAGCCGAAAGAGAGTCAACGGCCGAAGAGAGCATAAACTAAGTATGAAATAGACTGACAGACAGCTTTACTACCAGCGTTGCCACTAAAGTCTTTAGCAAATGTAGTACGTTAGCTAATAAAATGTAGCATTTTCAAACAAAATGTAGTACCTGTTATTTTTTTTTTTTAAATTGACATTTACATTAAGTAACAAACAAATAAATAGTAATGACTAACAAAAAAATAATTTTAATTCACAAAAAAATAACAGTCCGAATCTGAAACTAATTTTAAAAACCGATCCATATTTGTTATTTGCAGTTGTTGTGGGTGCAGCACAATAAACAAACAAATTTAAATTGGCTGTAATTCCTACGTAAATGACAGCATTCAGCTGAAGATTTACACATACTTTGGAGTGATGCCAAGTTTTTAAATCGATTTATTTAGTTATAAAAGCACATGGGGGAAATTTGAAATGTTGTTCGTAAAGTAATATGGTTAGACGGATTTTAAGAAATGTAGTACTTTGGGGTAACGATGTAGTATGTAGTACAGCGTTAAAAAATCCCCCAAATATGTAGCATAGTACTACATATGTAGTACAAGTGGCAACGCTGTTTACTACGTCTCACCGATTCCCACCGCAATTTTTTTCAATATAAGCCCCTCCCTCCCGCTCGCAATTTACTATCTGTGAATAAGTGTGAATTCAGCGTGTTCCTACATCGTTGTATCTCTACCTTTTTGAGGGAATTTAATATTTTCGAAAAACTTTTTGTTGACCATGAATATAAACGCACTAAATGCACATAAAAAGAAGATTTGCCTGTAGCAGCAATTTCTAGTACCAAAAAATAATCATTAAAGTGTTAGCAAACTGCGATTTTTATACTGAAGATTAATTAAGTGCGATTTTTGTCCGAACAATACAAATTTTACTTTTATTTAATTTAAATTTAGTGAAAAAGGAAAATGAACACACTTCGTGGGAAAAATAAAGAGAGACGTCTAAGAACACTGACTGATAGTTTGTGTGTTTGGTGATTTCTGTCTGCTGATGGATGCGTTCTGAGAGTTTAAATTCGTTGTTTTATTTCACAACGAATACATGTTCATATTCTACAAATTGCATAATAACGAATGTAATCAATCAATATAAATAATAATAAAGGAAAACATTCATTCACTTAAATAAAATATTTTTGTTCCTATAATTATTATTGAGTCTGTTTTTGGCGAAAAATTACTCCGCAGTAATGTCCGAAGAATTTAAAAAGAAGAATTTAGTTTATGGAAGAGAGTTACAGTCATAGGAATCTAAGAAGAAATTTTCAAAATTTTGTGGGGAAATCGGATAGTAAGAAGCGCTGTTATGTTATTTCAAAACAGTTTTGTTGACAGTTGTCCTAATATTGAAAATTTTAGACCCGATTGATATAAATATCTTTATGAGTTACTCGAAGTACTAATTCTACGCAGATGAAGTCGCTGGTATTGGCTAGTATGCTTTATTTTTCATGTATACAATAGCGCATTAAACGAAAATGAAAATTGTAGGTAGGTAGTACCTATGGTTTTTGTAGTAGTAGTTTATAGTAATGAACTAGAAAACACTTCATTTAAAAGTATTTCCTGCACAACAAAATATTGCCTGACGATTCAAAAAATACACGTAGAGTTGTTCAAGTTTTCACTTCTGTCGGCACTCCCGGAGTGCACTGTTTTTTTTTAGGTTACTTCAGTGACCGAGACTGGTGGCCATCGTATTTAAAAATGCCAGTATGGGTATATCCGTCTCGACTGCCAAGGATATATACCGACAACTGACTACTGACACAGCCTTGCATGCCTTTTAATCCCTTAAGACAAACAATTTACTTCGGTAAAAACTGTGAAATCTTTTTCCACTCAATTTCGTCCGCCAGCCAACAAAATAAAAGAGTAAGAACTCTGCGTTTGAAATCGCTTCACTATACACGAGCCATCTGTTGCCTGGGCGCGTATAAAATGCCAAAAGGATATGTTGTCAGGATATATGAGCACATATAACGTGTAAAACAAGAAAAATCATTCATCCATCCGTCGTTGCTGACGTCGTTCTGACCCCCCTTACCCCAAAATACAGTAACACTCATCTTTAGAAGCGTGCAAAAGTCCTATTTTCAATTTCGCACACGTACAACAAATGTATTTTTACTCAAACAGACACATCCACTGCTGGGAACAGGATGAAAGACAAATATTTGGATTTGACTTTGAAAGCGCAGAATTTTCGTCACGGATTCAATAAACACTTGCTGATATAAACCCTGCCGGTTTATTAGAGATCACAAACGATAGATATCCGAAAGGACGAAGCGATGACAAATGAGATATTTATTTGGATTTCTTAACGTGTGACACGTCATCGTTGTGATGCGTAATTAATACTTCTTTTCTCTGTGTAAGATATATGATTTATCGGTTGACCACGACCAAGTATCTACCTTTGCTCCTTAACCTCGTCGAACACTTATTAATAGATTCCCCGATACAAAGTTCTGTAGTTAGATAAAAAAAGGTTCTCTCGTGTGTGTGTGTTTGCTGACATCATTGAGCGGGTGAATGAGCGTAATTAAAAGATTTAAAGTTTCGTCCTGAAAGTACGCCAAGATAAACATAACAGCGTTGTTCTCCTTGCGGTGGGATAACCGTGTCAGTGCATTTCTTTTGTGAGTTTTAGTGAGGCGAAAAGATTATTATTTGCGGTGATCCCCGCGTGCTTAGTGGTGGCAAATCCTTTGTCGAGTGTTTATCTTGCAGTAGTTTTAGTTTACCTGCGGAGTTCATCGATGGGGCATTGTTTTAATCCTGACAACGGTGCTGATTTCACGTTGTTTTTAAGGACTTTCATGGGTAGCATTAAAGGGAGTAATTACTGCCCAGACTTTTGGACGATGTGGGGATGGAGTTTGGCTAAGAAGTAAGAAAGTTTAATCGCCTCGACGGGGGTTTTATTGTGTAAAATATGGTTTTATATTTGTGTTTTGTTTGTGGTGAAATATCGCCCTTCTGTGGAGGACCAAATCGGCTGGCCATATTTGTTCTGTGAAGTGCTGTTGACGGGAGTGTTCGAAACTAAGCAAACCTTTACTTGGGATTAACGAGACGTCTCTTAGAGTGTTTGGGTTGCTAAGTCACGTATCTTTGGTATCTCACCAATGACAGGTTATATGGTCAGTGTGGGAAACTCGCGTATGATACTTAATCGTAATCGGATCAGTGAGTTTTAAGAATCACATTTTCACGAAGAGCAGGCCAGTACGTCATCATTCATCGATAAAAGTCAATTGACGATTTCTGCCCAAGGGAAGCGTGACGTTATTACAACACGAGTCGAACTCTTATGAACACCCGTACAAAATTATAAGAACAATTACAGACTGAAAAATTTAAAAAAGGGAATACAAAAACGTTTTTCTTAATTTTTTTGCATTCTTTTCCGTTCAATAAAAATAAAATCTTATTTGAACTGAAAAGGGGCCATTTTGATAATTCAATAAAAAACGGGGCCTACGGGTGTTGAAGCTCAAAAGTTGTCTTTTGGTCCTCTAAATGGGTGAGATGGCAACGCTGGATATAAGTTATGCTTTCTCAATGTCTTAACCCACCAAAGATGTACGCCTTGAAAAAGCCGTGGACCCTTTCAACAAAACCTGGAATTCTTCGTATATTTTCGAAATGGGTTAAGCGATCGCGGAAAACTAAAAACTGTTGTTGTAATAAACGCTGGCTGGGATATTCGTATACGGATTTGGTAATGCGTTTTAACGTGATGCCTGAACCGATTCCAGCCCACATACCAATGTACATACGAAGAATTTTATTCCCTTCATATAGAGATGCTAAAAATGTAGAACAATTTTCAGACACATTTTGAAATTATTTTCAAATAAAGGTTTTTTTAATTATTATAATAATATTAGCAGACCCAGCGAAGTTCGTCTCGCCCAAAATTTATTTCTTGATTGAAATAATTGCAAGCATCGACACTTAGTACTGAAGCTTGAAAAACCTTTGAACTACACGGTTATTAAACTGTCTATGGACTAATTATACTGATTTGAAAGTGATATCCATCCTTTCCACGGCAGAACATGAGTTGCTATGGCAATGCGACGCAGAGGGATGGTGATTGGGAATCATTTAGGTATCGAAAATCAAGTCATGGCACTTTTTTCACTCACTGATTTGCGTTGCCATAGAATTATAACAGTTCTCATTTTAACTATTTAGTTTAAAGTTGAATGTGAAATTTCCTTCCCGTTACTTCGGCAGCCAGCATATACCAAAAGAACAGAGTTATAAAGCTGTCACCCTAATTATGTTTCCGAGAATGAATCTTACTGTCTCGCGCACTTTTGCAACAACACATCAGGGTAAGTAACCTTTTGCCTGAAACAGAATATACGCTTTTGCCCTCGTTAATAAGGAAATCGCTTTCGTATTCCCACAAAAAAAGATACCTTAGCATTTCGGCGCCTTAGCACTTTCCTCACACTTCCAGTTAAAATCCAATAAAGAAAAATTTAAAATGTCGCTTTGTTCAAATGCGACATCGCCGTACCGCGTTTTGCTGTGCTCAGCAGGACAAAGGTTATTTATCGGTTATTCTGTACACCATGGCGACATCGTTTTTGCTCCCCATAATCCTCGTATGTATAAATTTAATTTCATAAAATCGGTGAAGTGTTGCAAAAACTCAACCTCCACGGGTGAAACATTGACCTTTTCTACAAAATCAGGATGAAACTGAGAGAAATCCACAAAACAACAAAAAGGAACACAACAAGATGCTTATTACGGCTAAAATGGCATTCGAGCCAACAGCCAATTTCATAAAATCTGCAAGCCATCGTGTCTGTGTTTACAAAGCAGAGGATTAGTGGAGTTCTCTGATGCAAATCAACGAGCACAAGCTCTCAATGTTCAAGGATAACACAGCGAGACCAAACATATTCAATCGTACACAGTCGTTTAGTGCAGTTCCCAACCAGTTCGTTCTCGTATCTATTAAAAATATATATATTTGCCGATTCAGTAATCAGTTTGAACAGTTATTGCTTTTTTTTTCGTATTGTATTGCATTGCATTGCATCCATCTATGCGGCGACGAAACAAAAGGATGTGCGGGGATTGACAGAGAGAAGATGATTGGCAGGATTTAAATTCAAATAACCGTGCAAGTCTATTCACATTTTTTACAAAGAATATGTTCCAATAAAAATAAAATAAAACGGAACGGTTATTGAAGTATTGTTGAGCAGAAGGGTGGCTTCGAAGGGGATGGTTGAAATGTTGCATGTATACACGCAGTCATATTGTTCACAGAAGTGGTGCGTTTAAAATTCGGGTATACGATGCAATTTAATAGAGCAATGCACTCATGTTAAGTACTCATCCAATAACAATTGCCAAGTCAAACTAAAATTTCAAGCAAGGTCACAAACAGAATTTTTCAAGGTTTAACACTTTGCGTCGGCCCGATGCGTTATATTTATTTTGCCGTTTTTATTCGGGTCCTCACTACCACTACGCAGTAGTGATCAGGATCACGGAAGCGCTATTAACACGGCTTTGGAATTATTTTCTTCTCGCGCTGTGAATGGGTTCGTTTGTAAATCTCCATGTTAATGTCTGCGCGCTAGCATTATCCTTTTATGAAGCAATATTTTTGTTTGTTAAAAATCATTTGCTTTAATCTGATTAAGAGATTTGAGTTTTAATTTTCCATATTTTTCTCACGCAGCATGGAAATATTTAATTTTGTTTTTTTATAAAATGTTCAGTCAGCACAACAGCATTATAGCACAGCAAACCAGATGCTATAGCACGAGTGGATTGTGGTCTCTGGCTGTTCTGTAATATAATGTCTGTTCCTTCTGAGAAAAGCGTCAGAATCGGTATACTGCATTTTCGTTTGCGTTAGGTCTTTACTCTCGTGCCGGCCATATAATTCTCGCACCATTAAATTTATTGGCCAAATAAAAATCGAAGTTTCATTTTGTGGTTATCCTTTTTCACATTCTGGTTTTCATCCTCGTCGAGAGGCTATAAAATGTGTAAGCGTACAAAAGTATTCCTTGTCTATGAAGCTTTAATATTATCGGTGGGGAGAATCCATGTGAAATTTAACATATGACAGATGGAGGATATCTTCGATATTACAATATTTGTTTGTTTTTAACAGAAAACGGGCTCAAATGTTTGCATTTGAACTGAAGTAGGGCTTAGATCAAGCTTAGCTGTTATAATTATTACAAATGAATTTTGAGATATAAAGATTTATGCTGGCAAATGTCCTTTTAATGGCTAAATTCCTTAGCTTAACTGAGTAAAGAAATAAATATGTAAAATCTGTTAAAACACGTGAGTATTTCCACTAACGACGTATATTTTTGATTTTGTTAACCCAGCGCGCAGAAAGTCTCTGAATACGGATGACACCTTTGCCGGTAATCTTTAAACGACATAAGGACGTCTAGAGAAACATAAAAAGATTCGCCTATTGAAAATTGAACTGGCCTGGACTGTTTGCTGGTATACGTAAAATACTATGAAATAAGTAAAAAAATTATCTTATATATTTGTTTAATTTAAGAACAAATTCGTATATGAAAACATTTATATATTTATTTTATGAAACATTTTTCCTAAAAAAACTCACAACAGGAGCAGACTAATAACTTCCTCAATTCAATGGTGTGGATGTAAATAGTAATAGAATGCATTATTCTTAAAGTGAACCTTAAAGGAGTAGTATTTCCGAACGCTACTACAGTACACCATGGAGTCAACAATATAATTTACTCTTGATCGGTTTTGCTGCAAATCTATCTAGCTGTTTTACTAAAACGACAGGAAAATGAAGTAAAAATGTATGGATGCCGACTCAAAAACCGTTCAATTTAACGTGGACTAAAAAAATCACGGAATTGTGAATATTAAAAAAAAATATGTTAATTAAAAAAAGTTTTCATATTTAGGTTGACATTGGACTTTTCAATACTGTTTTAAGTTATTTTAATTTTTACATGTAAAATGAGTGTAAAATCAGAAAATAAAGCCAGTTTGCGTTCAATGAGTGCTGTCAGTTGCAAATCAAATCCCAAATCATACTGAACGCGGCCAATTCTCCCACCGCTTAAAAATTAGAGCTAAAAAAAATGTACGTTAAAAATGTGGTTGCGTTCAAATGAATTGAGCATTGAAAAAAAGGCTGCGTTTTATTGCTATGCTTCAACCATTTTTTTCTGATCTTCATCCACAACAAAATATTTTCGGCTGAATGATTATTCATTCGTTTTTTCCGATCCAGCACCCAATCAGGGGTCGAATCGCGTCGTCCGTGAACGAGCATTACGTGACGGAATTTGTTTTTGTTTCACATGCAAAATCGACATAATTCCGTGAACGTATAGCTCGTTCACGGACGACGCGATTCGACCCCAGGTTTCATTTTTAAATTGAATCATTAAAGTTGGTAAAAAGGGTAGAATGTGATTTATACCTACAGAAGCGTCTGTTTAAATCGAACTCATCCGGAATTAGAGTAAATTAGTTTGTTGTGATAAAAACTTAACTGAAGTTCCTTAGAATTAAAAATAAAACACAATTCCTTTGTGCTACCATTGATTCAGACAAGTCCTGAAAATTTTGTGAAATTAAGAAATAAAATAATTACATCAGCAGGTAGGTATTGGAAATTAAGGTTTTCAAATTAGCTGTCGCACTGCATGGACTAACATTTTTGGAAAACAGTTGGTTCGTTATTACACCTACTTAAAGTAACTGTCTGCTATGTTGCTCTAAAGCCCTTGTGTTCCTATTACAAATTAATCCTCGAAAGTAAATTATTTACGTTATTAAATTGCTAAAAAACAAAAACCAAAACATAAACTCCTTTACTATTCACATTATAAAACAGATTGGAAAAAAAAGAAATTAACTGAAAATATTCACATTCTCCCCTACATCCCAAATCGACATTTACACTCCTCTGTGCATTCGTGTTAATCGTCCTTCAGTGTGCAATTATTGCCGCGAATAAAACATTTTTCAAAAAGGATTACAATGACGATGATGAAGGATATTCGCCATACTGTTGCCACTCTATTAATTCCGCTAATAATGCCCACAGCTAACGTTTGTCCTTAAATCCTTTATTATTGCACTGCGTTCTATTTGGTTTTCCGTTTTTTATTCATTTCCTCATAAGTCTATTGGCATAGTTCGTATAATTAAATAGATTTACCGCCAAACAACAAGGGAATACACAAAAAAAGGAAAAAAGAAAAAAAGAAAAATCCGCTTAATGCGCATTTTGCGAAAGCCATGAATAGGTGTAAGTACTGCGCTATTCATACCCTACATACCCCACAGCAGACTTAGATTTGAATTGTTGCACGAGTATATTTCATCGAGTGAAAAAAAAATCGGAAAACAAAAATATTGTCAGGCAAATATAAGGGAACGAGCATTTCAAGTGGAAAATCCGTTGAACATCGAGTGACAATGATGACGTTTTTGCGGGTGTATCTATAAATGTATTGGTATCTCGGTGCACTTTACAGTGCATATTAACCAGGTTGGGGTGCGCCAGCATTTGGGGGATGATTTTTGTTTGGGCCTCTTTAACTGCTGACTTTCTATTATTTCGAAATCGGAGTGCCATCGATGATGCAATCTCATGCCGAAAACCAGGACTCGCGGTACTTACAGTTTTGTCATAAATTTTTTTAATATTCAAATATTGCAGTAGGCACAACAGCAGACTGATGTGCATCGAAAGGACTCTTCAGCTTTACGTATTCATCATCATCATGGTCGGAATGGTATTGCAGTGCTATCGACAGCGCAGTGATGCGGTTTGTAGTGTGGTATGGTGGTGAATCGATTCCTCTTCCCGATTTGGATCTTTCATTTCGGGAATTTCCTTAATTTGGGTGGAGTAATAATTGAAAGCTTCAATGAGGTTGAGGATAGATCTGCAGGGATTTTGTCATCTTTTTTTCCTCTTTCTATCTCTCTCAGAGTGGTTTGGTTTATTAGGTTCGGAAAATTTGCTGTCATTCGGGCGGAAATGTCAGCAGATTGTCATATTGAGTACTCAAGATGATACAGTTTATACAACGATTTGAGGTCACAACTATTTGAGAAAGATAATTGAACGATGGACAAGCTGGATGCTCAGTAGAGAATTCCAAATTTCAGTTAACTGGGACATATCGCATGATTCGATTGAATTATTCCAAGAGTATTCTTAATTTGATTTTAGGTTTTAATTTGCCGATCGGGTTGTGTATTCGATATTTGGGTTTTAAGCGATTATGCAATCCGACTAAACTTGCTTGCAGTTTTCTTGACTTGTTTGGATGAGAACTACCTAAATTTGTTTTACCTTGACAAGGAAGATGAAGTATTGAACTGAAATAAAATACCAACACAATGCTCCGTAAAAAAATACTGTCCAAATAAGCTACAAAACTCCAACATGCGCCCTAGAAGGTGGTCAATTAGATGAAAGTGATTGCCTAGCTATGATGCGCGGATCACCATTCCCGTGTGGCAATCGGGCAGTGCGAAAGACCAGACTTACCTTCTACACCCAGACAAAACTTGGAAAAGCCGAATGAATTTCAAGTTGACAATCACCACCTTTTCATCGAATTCTGGTCGAAAGGCAAACAGAGAGAGCTGTCGAAGTGCTTCTTCCAAAGACAAACTTTCGACCTCGTTTGCAATAAGAAACGAAAAGATAAGACCAGAAACTCTAGGACTAGATTTGATCGATGCAATAAACAAAAACTCAAGCCATAAGTCAATCTTTTAAAACCGTCCCCCTGACGCACCAGGTCGACTTGAAAGACCTGAACTCCTTCCGACAGTTATAGCCCTTACGAATGTCAAAGACTTGGTGTGGATAGCAGTTAGAGTTAAGCAATTGTTCAGGGAAAGCCCTTTCAGGTTTTAGGAGGCAAACAACTTAAACAAATATTTTTAAAGACCACAGAACCAGCGGCTTAAAATATCTAGTAACATCTCCTTTCTTTGATCAGTGATCTATACCATTCGTCTCGATATGAGTTAGTGGATTTTTTAACGAATTTGCCGAGCTATTTGCTATTATCCTACTATCTCTTTCTAAATGAGCACTCATCTTAAAGATGATAGCTGATCCATTGCTTTATTTAATACACGTTAAACTTTTGCACCCTCCAATCTCAAGCCCATCAGCTGTCGTCATGAAAATGCACTCAAAAACTATAAGCAAATCGTGTAGATTTTCCCCTTCCATTCAATGTAATAAAATAATAATCAACTATTTTCCTAATTGGCTCCTCAAAAAAGGGCAACAAAACGTCTCCGCGAATCAATATCGTTATCCTTGCAACCTTCCGGATCTGTTTTCTCTTTTACAAGCAATTCATTACTTGTCCACAGCACAATTAAGTTAGTCCTTTGTTTTTGCGAATCTCTCTCGCACAAATTGTTGCATCATAAGAAAATTAGCAAAAAAATTTGTCCATCCTCTCATTCTGTGTATCGTTTTCGAAAGGAGCAACTTTTCCTGCACTCTGCAGGAATTCCACAACCAAGACCAAAAAAAATGTAAAAGAAACTACTTTTGAACTAAATTTTGTGTAAATCTGCTATAATTTCTGTGGACAGTTTTTCCCTTTTAGCTAATTATTAGTTATTTGTCATTAAGGATGTATTTCATTTTGTCCTTTTGGAGCGTACGCTTAGAATGACAAGTACTAATTTGTTGTGATCCACTTCGATTCATGGAAGTAGACAAAAACTCTTGAGAGCAATTGAACGAAATAGACGTCCCCGATGGGGGGTGCGGAGGTGTGACGAGGAACTCTCACTCGATCCAGGACGACGAACACATGTAATGCCCTAATGACTGGTTCATAAATGAAAATCTCCCACTGAATACTAATGTGATGGAAAAATCATTTTTCCACTTCATTGGCAATTAAAAGAGATTTTGCAAAGCTATGCGAGGCATAGGTATAATATATGCGGAGAATGGTAATGAAATGTATTTTGCTGGACAGCAGGATGTTGTCATTCATCGCAGGAGCTATGCGCCAAAGGAATTTTTTTTTATTACAGCAAGACATGGAGATTTTTCTATCGCAATTAATCATATTCGAAGGGCAACTAGACAAAGAAGAAAGTGGAGATGAGTGCAATACTTTGTATTTGTTGGGATGAGAAATTAAAATACGCATTTGTATGCAAGAGGGTTGTCATAATATTTCTGACAGATTTCTACAAGGAGCACAATCTGGCTAAAGTATTCACAAGTGCGCCTTGCAAATTTTACTTTTTAATTATCGCTTTCGAGTTAGGAAGGGAAACTTGTATCATACTACGATTTACGTCCATCATCCGGTCAGGGGATATTTCTTGTTTGTCTAAACTTTAGAAAAAAAAAATTTAAGTACCAAGATTCGGTGGCCTAATTCGCCCTAGCTTATCAGCTATGCGACGTTTTACAATTAAAAAGTTATGGTTTGGTTAGCTTGTATCTCAATTCGCTCTATTCAAAAATATTGAGCCGTTTTCCATGGTGAGCTAAAAGTGCCATAACCTATCACAAAATTCGTCGAAAAGCGACCGTAAAAACAAAACGAAATATCTATAAAAATTATAAACTGGAAAACAACTAAAATACCAATGATATAGGTACAAGCGAGCACTATTTTCCAAATTTCACGACACAGAAACCTGTAAGTTACAGATTTGAATCATTTTCGACTGGATCTATAAATTGTATTTTTATCTTTGTTGTGCTGTTTAGTAAAACCCTTTGCTACAAAGTGAACCGAAGATCACATGGATACTTTTTCGGAAATCAAACAGTACCGAGGGCGTTTTAGAACCGCTCTTGTCGCATCGTTTTAAGAAGTCTTTTTTTTTTTTTGAGTACTTTTGCCCCGCGGTCTTTGAACCAATTTCGATGTTTTTTTACCTCAGCGATTTGAAATAGATTTTCTCTATGCGAGTTTTGGTGGGTTTGGGCATGTTTTCCGTATCATCTTGAGCATTCGTTAAGGTACGTTTATAGTGCGGTTTTCAATTTTTTTAGTCGTTTTCGTACGAATTTCAAAACGTAGGTTTTTTGGTATAGGGACTTGTAGACAAAATGCTTACAGCCCTGAGTCAAAGAAAGGGTTGCAAATGATTGTTTCGGTCGTGATCTTTGAAGACGGCTGTACGAATTCTGTAGTAAAATATGGTCCAGAAAGGCATTCATTGAAAACGGGTCGAAACGTTGCTAAAGACAGTATTATTAAGCGCAGTATGAATCCTTTTAAGTGGCTTTAGCTAAATACTCGAATGGAGGGGTCAAAGAATATTATAATGATCAGTTGACGGATAAAAATTATATAATTTGTCAATATAAATAAGGGTAACATCTAAATAATTTTGCATTGAAACCCATCTTCATTCATATTCAAATTTAATATTCCAAACATATTTTGTAATAGGTATTATTTAAATTTAATAAATCTTTTATATTTTTTTTAATTCTAATATATATTTAATTTTAATATTTCCCCGGCGTTGTCATATATACAACCCCAAAAATATTAAATTTAACACTAGGGTCTTTAATCGTGTATAAAACAGTAATCTAAGGGGCTTGAATAGTAAACGATTTTAACATCCCTTTCGCTATAATCATTCAGCTTTGATCCTTCGCAAATAGTCAAAGAGCAGCAAGTTTTTGCACCCTAATGTATAGCTGGGTCAAAAAGCAAAGACAAACTTTTGCACGTTCCGTATACAATTGCCCCTGGCTAACTATTCCGTAATATGCACATGCCACAAAACTCACTGTCATTTCCAATTTGCATGCAAAAATGTCATCTGTCAACCACTGATCCAATTCACAAAAACTCCCATACAATGCCTTGCGATGAACTGTTCCACGCGCTCAACTGCAATCAAAACTTGAAAACAAAACTTCTGTATGTCACGTCAATACAAAGCCCGCTTCCATCCCTCCGTCTTGTTGAATTTTTAAAAGAAATTGAAAAACTTCACCCGAAGAATAACAAAAAAAAGAAGTATTTGTTTAAAAATTACACATTACACCAATGTATATTTGCGAGTGTGCATTCGCATTGGTGTGGTGAAAACTTCCGTCAAAGCGCCAAAGGCAAAATTATAATTTTGTGAAAATTTTCAAAAACAGCTTTCCCCACTTCTGAACCAGTGAGTGCTCTATACAGTTGACTGGCACACATATACAAAATTTGAATGCAGCCCTCTCCTTGGTTAAAAGTAAAAAGTTTCCTCTTTTTGGACAATAGCTCTTTTGGGGCTACCCCTTGTAACGCTCGCATACGTAATTTTTCAAACACGCGACCAAGCGGACCAAATGCAATACTAACTCGCATTTGGCATTCAAAAACTTTACTAATGTGATGTTGGCGGTGGGTTGGGTGGTTGTTGAACGTAGATAGGGTCAACAGCATCAACAGTGGCAGCTTCTGTAAGCAATAATGTGTCTGAAAAGTTTTCAATTTGCCTTGGAACACACATCTGAGCCTCAGAAGTGTCAGTTTTTCGAATTGGTCTTTTCGTTCGGTTTCTATGTTTGTCCAATGAATGGGAATACCAATTTTCTCAGAAAAAAAAGCACAACTCGGACACAAAGACAAACTAGGAAGAATAGGAAGAGCGAGTTCAAAGCCATAACTGGACAGGAATTGTAAAAGTTTTCCATTTAGTTTTATTTCAGAGGACGGTTTTTTTATTTTTTGGGTAATTTTTGGTTAGCAGAATTTTACAACTATATTTGTGTTAATAATGAGTTGCATTCAAGTGTGTGTTACACATAAATTAATTTTAATGCATAGTTGAATATAAATAAGTTTATGGTTAAAAAAAAAATAAACAGTTAGCGCAACAGGTCCGTAGGGACCCTGGGCCTAGCTTCTCACAACCATTCGTTTTGTGTGAGTTTTAATTTTTGGGACGAATGGAAGGGATCTACAGTTTTATGCCGAGTCCAAACGGCTAATTGAGAAGCTCTTTCATGACAGTTATACTCTCGGATGTTTGTCAGACGTTCGCGAGAGGTGGCGCAGTGAAAAAAACCCTTAAGTTGGTATTTGGGTTTTCTCGGGATTCGAACCTGGGACCCCTCGCTTAGTAGTCCAACACACTAACCACTAAGCCACTGCACCTACAGTTTATGGTTATCGTGTCATAAAGGGGTTATGGCCCACCGACGAGTGTAAATTTCAGTGGTGGTAGCGCTGGTCAGCATCCAACCTTTCTCTTTACTGCTGCAAGTTTTCGATCGGCTAAAGCGGAGTTTTGTAAGTCATGAGGAGATATCAAACCAAAATGAGCACTAATTCGCTATCACCTGTCACATAGGTTGTTAAGATTAAAGCGCTGCCAATTTGGGAAAAAAAGAAGGTTAAAAAACAACCCGTACTGTTAACCCATATTAAAAAAACGAGTGTAAAAAAAAAGCTGAAAGTGAAGCAAAACTTCAACCGAACTGGACACGCGGCTTTCAAACCCACTATCCCTTAAACTGGCTACATAAACACAAAACTGAGACCATCTTCGCAAACAGATGTAGGGAGGCCTCGAAAGCCTTTAATACAAATTGGTAAACAAACTACTGAATCGAAGTCGCACATGAAATACCAAGTACAAAGGCGACAAGACGAAAAATTGCGGCTGAAATTAATGACTAAGAATACTCTTTCAATTTCTAGAACTTTTTGGAAGGCCGATAAATCTAACTTTAAAGAAAACATCTATGTTAAAAATTTAGTTCTTGACGGACTTTCAACGGAGGGACTCCACCATGAGCTAGAAAGCGAATTCAGTCTAGAAAAAAAAAACTGGCATTGGTTGCCTGAGCTTTGGACCGCAGAGTCTTTGAATCTAAATCCATATAGAAGTAGGCTTCGTGAATAAAGAGGGCTAAACCGATTTGTAGGACTCAACTTGAGCCAGTTAGCTTAGACCTGATCTAACTTAAGAGTCTTATGTATGTTGGTTCATTCAGAGCCGCTAGGCTCTATAAGACACTAGATGAGTTTATAGACTGCCAGATCTTTGCAAAATTTTAACTTAGCAACAGCTGTTCTCACTTCATTTCGATCATGCTGAGCAGCGATACTGTGTTTGCTGCGAAGAAGTCAGCTTTGCCCTAGGGAAATCTTGTCTGTTATAGATTTCTCGATTCCCTGTGTTTAGTTATTGATTTGGATACGTTTATTATAAGGCAAAGACATTTTTTTTATGGTCAGCCACAGTGTTTTACTGTTACCTACTGATGCTCAAACTTACGACGGCAACAACGTCGTTTCCCTCAAAAGTTTTTCGCCGATCTTCTGATAATATATTTCTTTTTGCTTGTCCATTTATGTGGACCGAGTAAAGAATAATTAATATTCTTTCTATTTAGAGCGACTCTGAGTTCACTTCAAAAATTAAGCTTCTGTTAAAGTCTTTTCAACACCCTTTTGAAGATGGTTTGTTACTTCCTATGATCTTTAAATAAGGGAAGCTCCTTAATAAATCAAAATCTACTACCTCCTTATCACTGTACTGACGGGCACAAACTACATTTTACGGACTGCCATCTGAGACTATTTTTTTTTTCAATCGAACCTCCTTTTCCAACCCCCACCATTGAATGGAACGTCTTTAAAAAAAAAAAAGGACCTAAAATAAACTGCAAGTCTTCTGCCTCAATTAAATTTCAGTATTTTATGTCCGTATCAATAAAATATGCCGCATGAATTTATGTGTTACAAATCGACATCTGTTGTTCTTGTGCTCGTTTGTATCGTTTTGCGAGCAGGGCAAAATTGATCCTTTCTTCTTTTTTTTTGTTGTTGTCCCACCACGCTATTAGTGTTGGCCATGGCCCTTTTTCCTCGCTGCACTAAGTGTTACAGGAAAATATGAAACAAATGTGGAAAACCCAAAACAGCAAAAGGAATAAAATCGAAATAAAAATTTGTGTTCGTAAAAGAAAACTGCCTAAGGAATCGGGGGAAGAAAGAAGGAAAAAAAAAATCAAAAACGAAAGCAACTCCTTGCAATGATTTTGGGAAAAAGTTTTTCTCTTGGCTTGATTTTCCTCTCCCGTTCTTAGGGAATTTTTGTTTCGTTGTAATTTCTGTTTCATGACCCTCGTTATATGTGTTCCGTTGTTATGTTGACGAAGACGATGATGTGCCTTAGCAAGGCAGTGGTACCGTTTGAGAATATACACAAGTGAGTGAGGTTCTATTGCCAATAACAAAGTAATTACGGGAGAATTAAGTCCTTAGGAGAAGATTTCAACATGTTCCACAGTTGTCGGATGGTTTTTCTTCTCCATCTCGATGTAATGCGATTTTGAAGACTTCAATTAGAAGAGTAATTTACAGCAGCATAGCAGCATTTCGTCGGAGGACTGTCTATTGGTATTTCCCACCATAAATTTTTACCGAAGATTCAGAGAATAATTTTCTCTCTGTCGTGGGCGTATATAGGTACTTTCACTTTTAACAGAGGGCTTTGTTTAGTAGACTTGAGCTCAGCTGTTAGGGAAACGGAAGATCTAGATAATGGTCAATTGGATCACGTGCGTTGGGCGTCATAAATTTGAGCTATTTTGTGTGTTACAGCGGGTATGGAGGAACAGAACTTGTGTTGGGAAGGGCTGCTTGTGCTGGGTATACAGAAACAGAGAACAATGCCAAGTGGTTGAAAGCCATGTCCATCGGCTATTGGTTTTGTGAGTGGGCAGTCGCACAAAATGTTAATCTTGTTTTATATAGCTCTTTACAAAAATTTGCGACAGCAGGACTGTGCTCCATGAAACCATAAAAATAGTGACAAAAACAATATGTGGAGATATTTTTGAGTATACTTGTGGCCAAATTGAATTGAAGCCCAACTTGATGCTGGTGGCCGAGTCTTCTCTTTGTCTTCTGGAACTGCAGTCGTAGCTTCACTTGTTTTACGTTCCCAAAGGCATATCAACCACAACGAACTGCAAAAAAATGTAGTTGCTACCCGATTAAAACTGAGATATGCCTGAGAGCAGGTGGAAAGAAAATCCTCTTCAAACTGTGTAACGAAGCCGACCAGAAGCTTTCAAACAGTTTCGATGCAGATTTTTTATGTGGAAACTGAAGAGGTTAAAAATTTACACCTATATTCGTAACTTTTTTGGAGGAGGACCTTGAATGACATTTGACACTCATTATTCTTTGTCACAAAAGAAGATGTTCGGAAAAATTTATGATCAAAAATTCCAGTAATACCGGTGGTGTTCCACGAGGCTGATGCTATACCTAGGTCCATTGTTGCAGAGTCTCCACGTCAAATGTGTGGACTGTGGGTAAATAGGTGTTATTTTCGGTATTCCTCTGTCTGTAAGCTACTTTGTTTATTTAAAGTGGTAATGAAAAAGTGTTGACCTGCGACTTATCGCTTAGTCTTGCAAGCTGTATATAAATATATGGCCAATTTAATCGTAAGCTGAATTCTTTAGAATATTGTTTTAGTACGGAGAACTGACAGCCAAAAGCTCCTATAATATTCACCCAATCAGCAGTCTTATGATGCCTTGGTCGTTTTGTTGGAAATACCTCTATGCCCAACCAAAGTGTTTTGAAAATGTTCTTCCCCCCCTCAACAACAAATCAATTAAATTCACAACCAAACTCGTCACAACTGCGCCAAATTTAAGGTAAACAGATTTGTTATGTATATTTAATCATCATAATGCCACCATCACCCAATCTGGTCCAAAAGTTTTTAGCTCAATTAAACCTAACTTCGCTTATTATCATCTTCAGGCACTTAATTCGCCTGTCAATTTGTTTTTCAAATCTAAAACGAAAAAAAAACCCTCCCACAGATTGAAGGACACTCACTTTTATTTAATAGCGATTTACCACACCATTACCACGACATTATCAAACTGAAGGTGAAAAAGGATGAATTTGTCAACGTTAGAGAATCAACACAAAAAGCAAATCTATTGAAAAGAAAACCGCCCACCCTCACCCGATAAACTTTTGACAGGTGCCAAAAGAAACTGTAAGACAGTTTACCACGAGCTAAAATATCGTCTGCCGTGCGGAGGAAAAAAAAGGACAAAATTGATGATGGAAAGATATCTTGTCACAACCTCTCTCTCCATGTCCTCACCTAATATACTGACTTGGCACAATAAAAGACCAACAGCCAAAACTGACGGCATAAATCATCTCATTGTTATCCTTTCACTCTTGAATAGATGTAAACCAAAATCGCACTCACAGAATACGAGTAACATCCGCCGTATACATACATAATAAAAAGAAATCCAGGACGAACTGAATACGTGGAGATTCTTGCAATTTGTTACCTATTCATTTCGAACTTTAATTTTGATCGTGAGCCTTTCACAAATGACAAAGACAAACTAACAACTGCATCGCAGTGGATCGCTGGACCTTCCCTCGCCCAAATAAAACAGACACAACACGTAGGATGCACACCCACACCACACTAGGATTCAAATTCAAACACCGCCTCTCTGATATGCACTCGAATGCAAACACGGACAAGAACATAAAATCCCATTTATTTTGCTTGAATAAATTCAAATAATGGTCAACCAAAATAACAAGTCGACAGATGATGTACTCCGGCGCATAAGTGATGTACTTTTCTCAGCTGTGACTCTGCGGCAGGGCATCCAGAGGATATGTGCGGAATGTGTGGTGTCTCTCTGCGATGGTCTCTATTCCTATTCGTATATAATGGCAACTGCAACTACGGGTGCTGGGCAGATTTTTGCATTTGTTGTGTAGCCGTATGTGGAGAAGCTTCCTGCATCGTCAGCACATCGCATTCTCCTGAACGATACATCAATCTGAATGCAGCAGAAGGCGCAGCACCACAATCAGACGGCAGACGGATGGCCGGCCCACAAAATCACTCGCATATACGGCAGTTGCACATCTTTAATCAGTGGGACCCAATAAAAATAGGCAGCATCTTCTTCTAAGGGTTTTCCAATTTAATTTTCGGTCTAACAAATGTCCCTTCTGAACAATGACCCATGAAGAAAGTTGTTAACACAAAAGGGTTGTCCGTGATTGTTCTTCATGATTTACTAGTTTTGGCCTGGGTCCCCTTTTAGACGAGGATCTGTTCCACTCTGGAGCTGAATGTCGTCCAGTTTCAGACGCTCTAAAATGTCTGTAACGTATGGGCTGTCTAACCAACGGGTAGTTTTGTCAAACGAGTTAAATTGTTACAAGTCTGACAATTCACTGATATGAAATAAATCTGAAAGACTGTCGAAAACCTAATTTTTTTTTAAACTTTTCAAAATGTTGCAACCATAATTTGAATTCATTCATTTTAAAATCAAGAGCAAATCTGTACCTCATTTAACAGAAGCAGATAAGCTGAGAAAGTGTGTCATATACTCGTTTGTGGAAAAGGGGGGCGTGCGAACAGAAAATATCGAACCTAAAGTGAATAGAAGAAGCTGTTGTCCAACAGGCCTGAAGAAAAGTGCAATCGCAGGAAAGTGAACAATGCATCGGCAATTGGTTGGTTGATTTTAAGTCGCTGAGGCTCAAATCGACCAAACAGGTTCCTTTTCCTGCTTTTGGAACCAACTTATTTTTGAATTCGAATATGTTCGACTTGTGTATAGGCTTCCGGATGCTGATGATGCTTCCTGCTGTAATCGTCGGTAGTCATGCCCAGTGCAAGGATAAGTATTTCAAAGGATTTTCTAAGGAGAGACTGAAGTTCGAAGGCTCGCTATTCTTGTTCTATGTATATTTTTCCATTTCAATAATATTATAAAGAAACAAATGCTGTTCAAGTGATCCCCCAAGAGGGATCAATTGGACAATTAAAATTCCACACAACAGCCGCTCCCCCGACTGCGTAGTTCATAAATTCCCCTCTTTGTTACTGCATGGAATCCATTAGCAAGTCCAGCGCTTGGTGGCTTGCCATTAGCTCACCCCAGACAACTTTACGGACAAAAACAGTATACGAGGCAGTTACCGAATCAAATCCCAACATATCCAAAACAATCTGTCAGATAAATGGTACCACGTACAGTGGTAAGAACCCCACTCCCACACTTGTGACTTTTTGTATTCAAATTCCAACTGGCATGGCGTCGCTGTGACAAATGAAAATATTTTTATTACAGTGATAATGGTTCGTCCCAGTGCGTACAGACACAATCCTGCCGCTCTTTCCGTTGTCGTCTTCGTCCTACCATCACCACCACCGAGGTAACAAGTATAAAAAAGAAAAATAGTTATAAAACGCTTGATGAATAACAATGTCGTCGTTTTTGCGAAATCCCAAAATGACCCACAAACGACTGATGCGAAGTAGAATCCGATTTGACGACGAATCGGGAAAACCAGCTTTGAATGTACAAAAAGGATTTCGCGAAACTTGTAATCAGTTAATTGTATCAGGGCGCAGGGTGTTCTCTCCAAATTGAATTGAAGTGATTTCGGTAGTACTGACACATCTTATGAATCCTTAACAAAAAAAAAAAATAAAAAATCAATGTCCTTTGGGTAGAAAAATTATATTTCAACGGGAATTTTGTAATTTTCATATGAAAACATTGTTTTTTTTGTTTGCCTATTGATTAAAAGTTTTTCCTAACGATGACAGTCGTGGTCGTGGGCGGCAACATATGCAGTTAATGACTTTTGGTTATCACCAGGCAGGATGAGTAGACAGGGTTTTTTGCAAATTTTTGTAATTAATTCAAAGTGCCTCTGCTTAGTATGGGGAACGAAGAAACAGCTGCCAGTGAATTTTAATAGAAAGAACTAGAGAATAAGTGAAACGGACTTGAGATGAAATTATACAAATTGTTCATTAGTTTAGCAGAGTATTAGTTGAATTTTAGTTTTGTAGGCGCAGTTGTTGGCTTAATTTCTTTTCTCAATGCGAGGAGTGGAAATTATTGTGAGGGCTTTATTTTTTCCGACTTTGACTCAGCTGAATCGTTCTCAAAATAAATTTTGACTTTTATACGTTTTAAGTTTCTTGATAAGATCTTACAGCCATTGTTTGTAAACCATCCCAATGTCTTTGGTGGATGAGTCACAAGTGCCAGGATTTCGGACTAGGGGAGTAGTATATCGAATATAACATATGTCACATATGTCTTGCCACTCCTGTCATTTTAGGTGCGAAATTCAAAGTCAGGTATACGAAATTAGTTAACCCGTATGAATATTTGCACAGTGGACCTTTTTTGCTAACAAAGCCTCGATTCTCTAATAACAAATATACAGTTCTGTCCACTGCTTTCTGTCAGAGTACAAATAATTCGGAGCCAATTGGGCTTAGGACGCTGATATTTGAAACCTAACAGCTTAAAAAAAATTGGTGCATTGGTCCTACTATAACAATGAAGAATACTCAACGAAGGCCTGATTCTTCACCCTACAATAAGTTTCTGAAGTGGGTCGCTTGGAACTTTAAAATATTCATTCTTATAGGTAAAGACGAAAGATCTAAAGAATGTTTTACACCTAACAGTCCTCCTTGTTCCCTGTCTATATCGTCAAAGGCTTGGTTGTTAGAGTTGTCTTCAAAAACTTAGTTGGAAAAGCTTAAACAGTTCTTTATAAATTTTTATTTCATGTATTTATATATTTTAAACAAATAAAACACTGAATTGTGAAGGATTGCGGAAGACCATAATTAAGGTTGCAACGCGTTCTGAAAAAATATTGCTTAGCAACAACTGTAATCGGTGGCCTAGATAAAAGTATCTTTATAACACAAGATGAGCATTTCAAGTGATGAAGAAGTAACCCTCTTGGAGAATTTTTTTTGTTCTGTGTTCTTGCGTGTTTTTTATACCCTCCAGAGGAAGGTATATTCACTTTGCCAATACATTTGTAACGCAAAGAAGGAGTCACCGGAGACCTCATAAAGTATATATATTCTGAATCAGGATCACATTCTGAATCGATTTAGCCATGTCCGTCTGTCTGTCTGTCTGTCTGTCTGTCTGTCTGTTGAAAGCACGATAGCGCCCAAAGTAATTGACGTAAGTGAGCGAAATTTGGTGAAAGGACTTCTTTTTATCGGCGTCAGGTTGGTATTGAAAATGGGCTATGTCGGTCAAGTAGTTCTGGTACCTCCCATACAAAACCAATATTGGACCCATTTGTCTTTCTGTCTGTTGAAAGCACGATAGCGCTCAAAGTAATTGACGTAGGTGAACGAAATTTGGTGAAAGGACTTCTTTTTATCGGCGTCAGGTTGGTATTCAAAATGGGCTATGTCGGTCAAGCAGTTCTGGTACCTCCCATACGAAACCAATATTGGACCCATGTGCCTCTCTGTCTGTTGAAAGCACGATAGCGCTCAAAGTAATTGACGTAGGTGAATGAAATTTGGTGAGAGCACTTATTTTTATCAGCGTCAGGTTGATATTGAAAACGGGGTATGTCGGTCAAGTACTTCTGGTACCTCCCATACAAAACCAATATTGGACCCATGTGTCTCTCTGTCTGTTGATAGCACGATGTCGCCCAAAGTAATTGACGTAGCTGAGTGAAATTTGGTGAAAGGACTTCTTTTTATCGGCGTCAGGTTGGTATTCAAAATGGGCTATGTCGGTCAAGTAGTTCTGGTACCTCCCATACAAAACCAATATTAGACCCATGTGTCCCTCTTTCCGTTGAAAACACGATAGCGTCCAAAGGAATCAACCTAGGTGAATGAAGTTTTGTGAAAGGACTTCTTTTATCGTAGTTAGGTTGGTATTCAAAATGGCCTATGTCGGTCAAGTAGTTCTGGTATTTTGCATGACTTGTGTGCAGTGGAGGGTATCAAAACATCGGCCAGGCCGATGAAAACACTTTTACTTGTTTTTTTTTTATTTTGCATATCTTGTGAGGTGATTTTACTGCTGAGATGTGAGAGTCTGTTCAAAACCTGTATGAAAATGGAGTCTCATTTGCAATTAACTCTATGGAAAGTTTTAGTTATACGAAAAGGGAAGCTACCCTAGAAGTAGAAGTAGATAAGAGTTTTTTTTTATAAATTCCTAAGAAGCCTAAAAATCTCCCTACATTGATGGGAATAGCCTACATTCGAATAAATCCAGAATTGCGATTTCAAGTAGCAAGTAAAAAGTTCGAGTAGCCAAGTCGAACATAAATAGCCAGTGCTGGTAACACTGCTACTTGTATAGCAGCGGATGGAACTCTTCACAAATTATTATCCACCTGAAAATTTCGTTCCGGACAGCTCCGTACTAGGCTTTATGATCTGCATTTAGAAGAGAATGCTTATGAATATGATAGTATTGGTCTAAAGGCGTAATGCGTAAGCCTAAATTCAACGGATGCTAATAAATTAAAGAACTATTAAGTAAAAAAGATCGACAAACATTTTAAATTACATACAGAAAATTCTCTAAAAGATAAATAGCTCGATGTACAGACACAAGTATTTACTTTACTCCAGGACCAAGCATTTTTTAAGGTTTTACATCAAAGTAAAACTGAAATAGTTATCCACAACTTCCCTTCTGATGCAGCCAGTTAAGCATAATTCATAAAATGTTGCATAATGCAACCATTCTGAAAAAAAAACGCTACTAATTTTGACATAAGAAAACAATTACTCACAGCCACCTGTCAGTAGCATTGAAATTCCATCCAAACATCACCCTCCACCAGCAGAGCCGAACCATGCCCTCCTCCTTATAGCCAATAAGCATCATAATTCATCCTTCAATTCACAACCACAATAAAGAGATTCCACGAATGACAAACTAGGAGCGAAAAAAGAAATCCAAGAGGAATTCCTCTTCGAAAAATCATTTCCCTTCGAATTCCGGACACTGCAGCCGAAGCATTGAATAAAGATAAAGGATCCTTCCACGACGTCGTCATCGTAGTCGTCCAAAAACTGTTCTCCATACTCCCATTCGGAAAATCCACTTTTCAAATTGTTCACTGTAATGTAAAACCTTTCGTAGGACGACTAAGTAAATTATCTGGAACTAATGACACTGACAGGGCAAACAGACGAGGACCAACAGCAAACGACAAAGAAACGAACAAAACTCCCAACTCGGTTCCTTAGCGCCCAGGTTTTGGCACCAATGCAAATCTAAAGGGTTAATGGTTCGGTCGACGACCATTGTAAAGCCAGCACCTCATCATACATCCTCGTGGGATTAAAGGCACATCAGAATGTGCTGCCAAAAAGAGTCCATTTTGGGTTCCTCAAATTGATTCTTTGGAGAAAATCGTGCTCAGCCCTCCACAATTTGGAGAGAAATCATTATCCAAATTGGAATTCATCATTCGTCGCCCATTGACGAGGGCAGTTGGGGGTGGTGCGTCCCTACTAAACAAACAACTGCATTTGTGTAAAATTACCGTTATCAAATAGCCACAGCACCCGCCATTGTTGTATAATTTCCTCCCCTCACTTGCTCACACAAACCACACAATTTACAAGTTGTTTATATTTAAATTCGTCGAAACGGCAATACTTATCCACCCCAAGTTCGAACGACAACGAACGCGTAAAGACAAGGATATTCGCTCGCATCCGACAAACGAACGAACGAACGAAACGAGCAGTGCAACAACTACACAAACGAACAAAAGTAACAGACCAATTCTCAAAATTGTTTTCGTGACTCAAATTTTCACCAGGGACGTGTCCGGAAAGCATATGATGCGATTTTCCTTCCCAAGCTGAGGACACCGCACACACTGTTTGCTGCAAAAAAAAGACGAAAAAAAAAATTCCACTAGAAGCCTTTCTTCAATTGGAGAAGGGTGGAAAAAATTTGTCTCCGAACTATGGCGCGGCAGATTGAAGACATCAGCACTGAGTGGCAAAGTGGAGGTACAACAAATAACTCCAGCGACGACGTGTATCGTCGTGGATTGATAGATCCTGTTGGACCAAATTGGAAGTGGTCCTTTTAGCTTTGATATACACAGGGCAATCATTTCGACTTCGAAGTTGGGGTGAGCACTGCTCTTTTGTCTGTGGGTTTTCTTTTGTCTGTCTGCGGACATTTCAGGATTATCAGTTGCAATCATGCAATTGTGAGAGATTCACTGGGAAAAAAAAGTGCTGCGAAAATAAATGCAATGTGGTTGGCAATGGTGTTGCCATTATGTTGGGAAATAACAAGACTGCGGTAAAAATTTCACAACTTGGCAACTTTTTTTGTTAATTAATTTGTCTGTCGACAGTCAACATAAAAAACTCTACGAATATAAAAATTAGCAAAATATTCTGTTCGCACGTGAAAAATACTTTCATTGTTTCTATTTTTATTGAATAAAGGTAAGAAAATCATTATAAATTAATTGGCTCTGCATTTTTATGGCGTACAGATTATGACGTTATCTTAAAAATGGCTTTCCGTAGGTGAGTTCCCTATTATTTTTTTACTCTATTTTAAAGCAAAAAACATCACATAATTGCTAAATATCAAATTTAAAATCAATTTACTTATATTCCACTATGGTAACACTGGTCACCACAGTAATATCTATAGTCGGTCTTACGTTTCGTTAAAGTACTGCAGAAATTGTGCTTCGAAGTTGATGGAAAGAAAAAGTTAAGTAAAACAAAAACAAATTTTTCGAAACTGGCTTTTAGTTTTATAAAGTTAATGATTTTTTTGAAAACAATAAATCTGAACATTCATCGTAGGAAATGCTTACAATGACTGAGGCTTAAACTCTTTTCAGAAAACTATTACAGTCAACTTATGACTTATTTTCCTCGTCAACCAAAAAACACAACAAGAGCGAAAAAGATGTCAGAACACAGCGACAGGAGAATGACAGCAAAATTATTTTCCAATATCGCCTCGATCTTCTGTCAAAGATCTATCATAGTTGCGAGTATACTGGGGACATTCAAGTATCGACAGCTGGCTGACTTGGAAATGTTTCAGTTTTAATTGGCGTAGATCAAACACATGAACAATTGTTTTAGTTAACGTTTATGGAAGAGTAGCTGACGAATCTAGTCAAGAAATTCCTGACTGAGTATTAAGTTGACAGTTCGCATATGTGCATAGGATAGCTGGACGGCGCGGCGTCGAAGAGACATGAGCTAATATCTACCCGATACAAGGGTATCTCAATGGGTCCACCTAACCTAAGAAAACAATAGCTTTTTGAATGTGCCCACTGAATAACCCATTACAACTAAAGTCTATCTGACAGCAAGGTTTGAGCTCTTGATATGCAAAATCCTGAAACCTAGGCCAGGCCTTATGTGTTGCGAAAGGTGTTTCAACATACGAAATAGAAATTCACTAAACGCGTTCATCCCAAAATCGATATAAATCTCCCAGGAAATATGGTCAGCGCACATTTCTAAAGAGCCGTGTGAATAGAATTTCGCATTGCAGATTGTCCTGTTCGAATAGGGCAACCGTATCAGCCTATGGAACGAAACAAAAACATCAGAGGGCTGTAGTCACACTTTGGAGAGTCATTTATCATTGAATGCTGATGCATCACTTGTGTGCATATGCCTGCCATCCTTTCGAACAGGAAGCTCCGGCAAAGGGTCTATCTATGGAATAAAAAATGAATTTAATTAAATTTAAGTTAATATTTCAAACAATGTTTTCTTGATTAATTCCACTGTAGGCTTTAGGAATATTATTGCCGCGTATCTATCCGCCTTCAGCAACAATCGTGCAAACATCTTGAGGCCATTTTCCCCAAGCTTGACGACTTGGCCCCTTAATAGCATTTATCACTGGAAAAACTTTTTTAAATTACCACACCTCTTCTTCGAAAAGTGCAAAACCAAATCGTTGAAAAATTTCGCTTCTCATTTGAATACTAATTCACTAAAATTACAGCTAAATGCGTGGCCATAATATCATTATTTATGAGAGGAACCCTTTTGCCTCGTGGGTAATTAAATGTACTGAATTGAATAAAATTGATCAGAGGACACCTGCGAACCATGATTTCGAGTGCTGTAAACACATTTTCTGTATATTTTTACCCACCTTAAGGGTCCTTAAATGAATCGTAGTACACCCCCGCGCGACCGTAAATCAAATGATTCGAACATTCAACCCGTAACCCCATCGAGCGGCAGGAGCAACACCAGTTTGTGCCTACACAAAATTTCCCATTATATGGATGTCATCTTGAGGGTCCTTGAGGAGATGGTTGGCCCTTTTTTTACGAGATATGAAATAAAAACGCACACATCCGGCACTCACATACAGAGGAAAGTACGCGGAAAGTTGTCATTTGCAGCACCGAATGTCCTCGTTTGGCTCTTTGCTTACAAAACCGACGACCACCGCTACCATCAGCGCCATCGCGAACAAGTCGACGACGACGACACGATGACGATCAGTAGCAGCATAAGGAGGATTGCTGCACATTTCTATGATGAGGCAAAAAAAAAAAAAACAACAGAAACTTACAGCTCACGAAGATAGGAAGGCGAGGGAGACTTATCTTACTTTTGAATAAATTTCGGAACGTAAAGGCGAACAAAAGAAAAGTGTGCATTTAATTTTCATTGAATTCGCCATTAGTTTTTGTGCTGTGCATTCTGTGACGACGCTGCTGCTGCTGTTCGTCCTTGTTATCCTTGAATGGTATTCGCTGTTGTAGCTGGGGGGTTGAGTTGAGTATTCAAGAAAAATGCGAACAAAGCGTCATGTTGTGGCTTCAACTGCGTGTGCAATCCAAGGGAATGGTTAGCGTGGGCGTTGGCGCACATAAAAAGGACGAATTCGTTGAATGGGTAGTTGCCACATCCGGAGTGCATAAGATTTTGTTTATCTTTCGTTCGGTGTTGAATTTGCAAAGTTTTCCCCTTGCAATGAGTTTGGCAGTATGAACATGATGTAAACTGGTTTCGGAACATATGGCAGAGGGTGTATGGTACAGGGTGCACTTTCTACACGGATCAAGATGAAAATGTAAATAGAAATGGACTCGTTGTCAGTTGCGTCAATTTGTGTTTGCTTAGAGGATTGTAATTAGAGGGTTTGTATCTGTGGCGGCTGTTTACAGGCTAAGGCCGAAAGGGGCCTCTTTTGTGACTCCGAGTTGCACAGAAAAGAACTGGTCCTGAAAATATTGCAATATTCGAGTTCTTGTTTTATAAAGCTGTACTATAATTCTTTTCTGCACATAGCTACTTATCAAATGTTGAGAGGACTCGTAAAAGGAGTCAAAATCAGCGGCGAATTTAGTTGAATTTTAATGAAACACAGAGTTTGTACTGGCACTGAATACCTGTGTTTGAGCTTCAAGGTGAGCTCTGGGGGCGCCCATGTCTACTATTGACGAGTAGATTTAACCAGAAATGTGTTTCACAGTATGGAAACAATCAATTAGTAAATTTTGAAACTCGAAAAAAAACTGTTGTTTCTTTTGGCTTGAATTTTTTACCGCATTACGTCAAAGTTGCTCATCAAAAAGGCTAAGTGGAGCAACAAACAGAATTTATTGAAATGCGATCGGCCAACTTTTTCAGAGGATATATATAAATATTATATATGCAAGATTAAAGTTTACTAAAAGAGGAAAGATTTCAGTGTTCATTTTTTTCCAGTTTTTCTGTCTGAATACGCAAACAGAGTTTTGCCATCCCTTATACTCAACTGTTATCTGTTAAAAAAACATAAACATTAACTGGATGCAGCGCCCAATTCTACAACCCCGTTTCGGCAATTAATATCAGTCCTTCAATCTGAAAACACTCCATGGTCATTTTGGCTGCAGATGGCAGGCACTTGCCAGACAACTTGCCTAACCCGAATAATGGTTTTTCCGCAGTGGAACCATTCTCTGCTGTCTTGAAGCATTTGATGGCAAGCATTTATCATTCACCGTCAATGAGCAATCGATTTGCAAAGGTGTGCAGTGTCCGCCGCTGCACCGCATTCATTAAGCATATAGGTATCGGAACGAGCAATTAGGAAACTGCCTTAAATCACAGAATATTCCCAGTATTTGTCAAAGCCATTCGGTCATCAACGCTTGATGAATGTGCCGCTCCGCCCAATCGAGGGAGATTTCCCAAAAAGTTTGGCATCCATCCAAAGTTGGTTCGTTTTTCCGCACTTTAATGCGCTGCTGCTGAAGCGGATGTTTTATTTTACTATCCCTTAATGAAAGGCGATAAAATTAAGTGCAGA
Organism: Cheilosia impressa; assembly: GCA_948293265.1. Classification (NCBI taxonomy): domain Eukaryota; kingdom Metazoa; phylum Arthropoda; class Insecta; order Diptera; family Syrphidae; genus Cheilosia; species Cheilosia impressa. Next base: position 40,975,304 of record OX411882.1, on the reverse strand, counting down.
CAGGATACCCTGAAAGTCACCTCCTTGTGGAAGTTATTCACTTGAAAACTCTATGAAAATTTTTTTAGCGTGAAAAATTAAAAATTCCTCGTACGGAGTAAGCGGTCATAATTTTTACTCGAAATGCACCAAAATATACTCCCCCCATTGCTGTCTGTTACGAACGACTAGGACATGCAGCCTACTTGTTTTTTTGTCGTTTGTCCTCGTAAAGGAAGTATTAAAGTTGAGCTTCACTTGGGTGCAAGTTTTGAATGAAGTCGCTTCGTCCTTACGATAACATTAATTACTTGCGCCCTCTATGAGTTTTATAATAATCTCCGGCAGAAGGACAATTGAATTTGGTGCACACTCGTCGCTGTCGGAGAGCATATGAAGGAGGACACTTCACAAAAACAAAATGTTATTCAAAATGTCAGATGGTACATTTCAATATTTGTCCATTGGTAACAACAATTGACCCCGAGCTGTATTCCTTCCCAACACCAAACATGCAGCACATGGCCTGATGCATGGAAATTATTTCATCATCGCATAGATAGATAGGAAGCGAAGGGTCTGCTGAGAGAAGTATCATTGTTCTATAGCCAGGACACTTGGATAAACTTTTAATGCTCTTGAGGATATGCTTTGAGGGCGGATAGCATGACATATTTGCATAGAAATCGTTTACGAAGTACCTAGTGGTCTCCAGATGCAAGTATCTCCCTAAATTCGATTTAGTTTTGTTTTCCTTAAGAGGGACAGAGCGGTATGACAGTATGAACTCGAGCATGTGGACAGAGTGTTCTTGGTCGATGTTTGGTTATTTGCGTATCTTGACCTGAGTGTTGAGAGATGAATTCGTCACCTTAGGGGCTACATTTTGGATGGCAATAGACGTTTGTCCGTGGACATGGACTGTAAATGATTTTCCTTATTTTTTTTTGCGGGAATGCAGATTTCACAAGGGGTCTGTTTATACTTTGCTAATTATAACTTTTATTTGTGGGCCTGAAGACTATATCCATGGCAAACTTATAACAATACAATTCATCTGCGGAACCACTGGTTTTTGTTAGCTCGTCAGATTTCATTTACTATATTACCATCGATAAGATGAATGGGCACAGTTGACACATAGTTTCAGAACAGCGCCATCTTTGATTATTTATTCATTAAATATATCCAATTAACTTATGGATCTAGAGAGATGTCGGTCTGTATTCACTCAGCTTCAATCGTTACTTTAACATCAGACATTTTGTCGTGATCCCGGGAAAATATTGCGAGAAAAAAACACCCTAAAGGCCAAGAGCATTTTTCAAGTACATATTACAATCAAAAAATATTTTACGCATCGAACAATAACCGCAGGACAAGAAAAACTAAGCCAAACCCAACTAGCTATGGTTTAATATATTTTTTTTTAACTGCAACTTCGTACCAGACAAATCACACACCCGGAACTAATAAATCATTTCACTGACACTTAACTACAGAATTGAAAAAAACAATGAAAACGTATTATTTCCGTGCAATTAAATCACTTTATCCTGCACCTAATGATTGACCTACATTGCTCCCTTCAGTTTGTCCATTCATTCAGGTTCTATCAGCCCAAAAATGAGGGTTCTACCTCTGAACGTAAACTATCCCCCATTCGAAGTTGTACTGTTCAAAAATAAATCCTTTCTATTGAAATTTTGCTGGCAGACATACTTTGCCAGCAGCTTTAAAATGTCTTCAACTGTCCGTATGCATGTAGTCCTTGCGAAGCAGATTAAACGGCTCCGAAAAGTAAGAGGAATGATTGAGTGGTTTCTACTCAATTAATGGACATTAATTTCCTTAAGGAATTTGAATTTGTTCAACCCTTTCTTTCATTATCGGAGAGCAAATCTCCTTTTCAATTTCAGTTTCAGTTGCCAGATGCTGATGGCAAGTGAGAAATGTTGGTGTAAAGAAAAAAATCCTTATCCACGCTATTGTTGAAAAGCGATGAGTTAACAAAATTTCCCTATCTATGAAAAATATGCTCTTCCTGTTGCCAAGAAAATAAAAAAAACGGGATGGATCTTTAAGGATATGCAGAACCTATTGATGCACAGAATGCGTTTATTAATGATGATGGCTGACTGAATTGATTTACTTATCGCAGATTTTTCACCGAGTTGTGATGAATGGCGGATGCCCTTATCCTTATGAGCGAGCCGAGCTAATGTTATGTTTACTGACCTTCAAAGTGGTGCACTTCATTAAGTTCATTTAGCAAAGAGGAATGGAGGAAAAAAGTGTTGCCAGCCATGGTGCGAGTATATATTTAGTAGTATCCCTCTCAAAAGTGAACAAAAATGTAGCAAAGTGAGAGAGTTATTATTGTACCAGATTTAATTAAAAAGATGATTGGTGCGACAACAATATAAATAAAAAAATCTCTACAAAAATGTCAGTAGATATGCAACAAAAATGAAAGTGAAATTGAGACAACAGTGCGATAAATAGGTAATCCAAACTCGAGAAAATAGATTTGACATAAACAAAAGAACATTCGAAGGTATAAACCACCATTCGAACTTCACTTTGGCAACACTAAATGCAGCAATTGTCGCGTTTTTTGATTTGATTTATATTCAATTTTGTGGCCATAAATAAATTTCTTATCATTTGAATGTTGAAAACAGAGAACGAAGGAAAAATGAAAATAAAGACATGCCTTGTGGAATATAATAGAAAATGGCGCAATGCCAATTGCATAGATACTGTGGTCGGTGAGTTTCTTTTCTATTTTTTTTTTGTGCGGTTTGTCCTTCTTTCTTTCGTTGGACCTGTGTTCAATGCCATTACAAGCGATGCAATAAAAGGCCAACCAGATAGACAATGAACTGAATGAAGACTTTAAAGAAGAACAATTTTGGAAAGATGTTGTAAAGACGGCGCCTGTTAAAAAAAAGAGATCTGTCTCTAAATGCGCGTGCAGTCATTTGGAATCACTTAATGTTGACATTACTTGTTACTTGAAGGCATCTAAATACTACTAAAAAAGGCAACTACCTAATATGAGAGCTGAAAATCCTACTTTACTTTTCCTTGCTGAGATCGAAGCTAAAAAATCAAGCCTATTGATAAACTAAGTAGTAAACCCCCTTCTGCAGTGTGTCGCAAAAATAACCTTCTCATATTTATTTCTCATACGTTTTCTTTTGATATATTATATATATTTTTCGAAGTTGACACAGAACTTTATTAAATTCAAAGTTATACGCGTGCACTTTATATGCGAATAGTGATAATTTTATTTTATTTTTCTCAATAAAAAATTCTTTTACTTTAATATTTGTATATCTAATATAAAATAAGCAATTTAATTTTATTGAAAATTAACAGTGATAAGAAGTTATCACTACAACATCAGGGGCTAGTAAAAAACGTCCCTATTACTAAAATACAAACACTCAGTACTTAAAATTAATACCAATATTTGAAACGAAATCCGTGGCGTAGCGTAAGAACTCAAATTTAGCAAAAGGTGCTAGAAAGACCAAAACTAGGTTATAAAAATAAAAATGGAAAAATTTTAAATACAACAAATTCAAATGGGAAGACTGTTTCAGGGCCACTCTGTACTTGTAGGTAGAAGTAAGCTATAAATCAACAAACAAACAAACAATATTATTTAATTTCGAACTAAAAAAAAAAAATCATTTTTGAACTCCTTTGCAGTGTTAGAAAACGCAGACATTAATTTGTCAATATAAAGTAAAGTTATTTCGCAATCAAAGCATAGTATTTTTTCCCCTCAAAAAAATGTAATTTTTCCTTTTGTGCACACACAATCTCCGAGAAAAAAGTTTCACTTTAAAATCCTCATATTTTTCTATTATTGTAAATATTAAGCAAATGCAAATTTAGAAACATTTTCGGAAAAATGTGTAGGTATTCAATCTATTACACAAATGATTAAGATTAAGGATTCATGCCTATACAAATTTTAAAAATGTTGTCATCAGTGATACAGACTCTCGAAAATATTGACAAGCAAGTGTAAATAAGTTCTGTCACATAAGCTTCGTAACTCTTCGACACGGATTAAAATAAATTTAGAAACAATAACAATTATTATTGCCACTCTGCAGATAATTTTCTTTATGTACCTATTTTGATTTATAGTTAAAAAAAGAAAAATTCCCATGGCACGTTAACACTATCGAACTAAAACATGGTTGGAAGGTAGCTTACTAATCCAACAAAAAATGTTAGAACACGAAAATCTGGTTAAGATAAAATTTTTAAATTATTTTTTGTAAGAAGAAAATGAATGAAAATCCGAAGACGCGAAAACAGCTAATTTTAATTACGTCTGTCGAAGTGCCTTAGAATTTGTATAGGAATATCATTGCTACTTGAATTGTCTACAACTAATTTGCTTTGCTCAATGACAAGTCTGAACTCTGGCATACGAATTACGTCATACCCATTATGACTAAAATTGCGTAGGCAAAATTCACATTGTAAACTTACTCGTACCTATCCCATCTCGATAGCACTTTTACAAAATAAGTGGTCATCCAGGTTTTGCCCGTCCCCTTGCAAGTACCCACTCCCGAAGTTTTGCCAATGGGTTAAAAAAAAATACAACAAAAGGTTGGTCTTGCTTTTGTATTCCCCCAGCCGATCTTCCACACTTCACTCATTCCCATTCTCATTTTCAAATGTGTTCACCCCATTATTCATTGCATATCCAAATTTACAAGCAACCACTTTGCGCATTCAACGATCGCTCTGACATCACCGTGGTCGCTGCCTCTTTTCATTCAGATACAAAAGCGCACAGTATATCGAATGCTGTAGGTATGCCCCCGTACTCACAATATTCACGAGCGAGTACTTTCAATTTGCGGTCGTTTATAGTTCACAACATTTTTTTCATACCCCGATCATGATATAAGTGAAATTCAAAGCATTGACCATTGGGCGGTTCGATACCTCACAGTTGTTTGCGGTTGGCTACATTCCGTTATCCAAATTGTAGCATCTAAATCGTATGCTTTGACATCCATACTATAAAAAACTGCAAAAAGTGTGTTTGAAAAAGTTTCACCCAAAACGAAAGCAAACAAAAAAACAAATCTTTCTCTATCCTATCACATAAGATATATAGAATATAAGCAATTCAATAAAATTGAGAAAAACAAGTTTCAACAAAAACGGTTTCTGCGAGGTAGATGCGATCGCCTTTTTGCTTTCATATGTACCTACTTATTTTTCTTCTGTATTTAGGTGGGAATGTTTTTTTTTGTTTTTTTTTTTAATGACCAGTTTTTTATGCATCAAATGAAAAATGTTCGAAGGTCGTCCCTCTACGCTTCCTCGTCGTCCACCCAATTATTTGAAAATTAAGATTAATTCTCGTTAGCGCTGAGAATCTCCATGTGAAGAGGAGCCAATTTGAGCATCACATGTGCTAATGATGATGATGATGGTGCTTGCGCTTGGAACAGATGAAAAGGAGATTTTATAGCGCACAGGATGAGCGATAACATGAATTGGATCATCCATTAGAAGTCGATAATAATAATTAATCAAAATAGGTGCTACGTACATTTAGATTTAAAATTATGGAAGGTGTGTAGTGAAGGTAGGTATTTAACGGTCCGCAGGTCATCATTGGTTCATAGTATCGCAATGAAATTTGGGTGTTCCAGTGATGATGAAAGGTGATCTGATGCGTGAACTCACAATTTATAATAAAAGCATCAGTGGTTTGAATGAATATCTCCCTAATTCGAAGTTGGAGACTGTTTACTTAAGCACACTTATTTACATTTCTTTGCTATAGATATTCATGCCACATCAAGCCTTTAAACTTTTGAGCAATAAGCTGTTCTTATAAAGGGTCTTTCATTAAGGACTTGACAACATCTTTTTTAAATAAAATGCAAACTACTTCAGATATCTCAAAAAAAATAAAAAAAAATGGCTTGGATTCCTATTAAAACATTTATGTATGGAATTCGACTTCAATCATATGTCCACCACGGGAACGTCAATGACTCGGCCGCACATTTCGATCGATACGGACGCTATTTCTCGTTCAATAAAAGAACGGCCCAATGACGCCACCGGCATGAAAACCGCTCCAAACTGTGATTTTTTGCGTATGAAGTGCTGTTTCATAAAGCACATGAGGGTTCTCACGCATTTTGCATAAGAAAATAGTTCCTGTTATGATTAAATACTTATTTCTTTTGACTACCCAAATCCCGATCTATGTTCACATTTCTAAAGTATTTTTTTGAAATAATATCAATGGCTCACTTCTAATTTTCTTTTTAACAAATATTACTAACTTTAACTTATTCTTTCTCTTCACTTATATTGAATATGCATTCTATAAAAATAATTCCAACAACTTGAAATTTACACAATCAGCAACTCCAACTTCAACTTACATTCGACCCAGTCGTGCTTTATATTTAGTGTTAGTTCTCCATTTTATTTAATCTATTTAGTAAAATTTATGTTATATTAGTAGCACCGTCATTTTCTTAACTTATCCGCAAAAAGCTGCCGATTATCGTAGCCTTTACATGGTTCAAATTCGAAACCAAAATGTAATCTACAACCGCTATGCTGCTTAGCAAGGTATTGATCTGTGAAAGCTTTCAATGTAAATCAACCTCAACTAGTTACTTGTACAGCATACCTACATCTCTGTCAAGTTGTTCCAAATAATTCACGTGGTTCGTAATTGTAACTCGAGCATGAATCAATTCCCAGCGAATCTGTTGGTAGCATTTTACAACAAAGCAAATATCCCAAACGTACCATAAAAACAAGGGGAAACTGTTATGCATCCAATAGGAACCGTGACTGACAATCATTAGACTAATGCATAAAATGCAATTATACCGAATTCAACAGCAACTAACTCGTTGAAAGTTACAAACAACTTTAGCACTCTCTGTAGGCTAGCACAATGCGTTTCAATTCATCAGCAATCCAGGATTGTGAACTTCCGTAGAACAAATGCGCTTCTAACGTGTCACTTAGGCAAAGATTCAAGTTCCTTATCATCGACAAGATATAGAATAGTTGAGTTAGAGCACATTGACTGTGAACATAGAATAACAGTACCCTTTCGAAATTGAAAAGAGTGTCGAAAACATGACGAGTCTCAACTGCACTTGCAATGTAACAACATGCTAGCAGATTCAAGTAAATCACGAATACCATGACCACAACTATTTTCCAGAAGAGCGATATATGTATTTCCTAGGTGAGGATGGCATATTTCCGTAATAGTTTGTTGACTTCCTCAAGGCATCTAACGAACTGGTTTAAAAAGTTGATGGCTAACTAATGGATACATGCAATCTATTAAAAATAAAATGAGTAGATTGTTCTTGTACAGAAGAAGGTATATGTATGTTAGGGTCAGTAGGTTAGCAATATGCATGTAGAGTTTCCTTGGTACGGATAAATGGGTAAAACGCTGTTTTGCTCTATCGAAGTTGTAACCAATTGCACCGAGTACACTCAACGTCCTGATGAGGAGACACCAGCGCTTTTCTATGAATCTATTTAACATACTTTTGTGCGGCCTGCCCATGTTGCAGATATGTGCTGCTTCTGCTCCTTCAACGTACAATTGACTCGACGATGTTTTTTTTAATGTCACCAGCAAGTTGACAATCCAGTGCGCACAAGTTTCCGAGAAGGCTGGATATGTTGAGTTCTAAGAGTTCAACAGCGACATACAACAAACAAATTGGAGACATTGGGTGTTTCTAATAATCATTTTTAACCTTCACACTAAATATTTTATGTGTCACGATGGACGATTTTATAGGGAAAATTGCGCCATTGTGAGTTTGTTAAAAATCTAGCCTTGGCACGAAATATACTCGTAAGTATTTGTGCAGCGGAATAGATATATTGGGCCTTACCAATAAACATTTTTAGTTTGGATTCTAAATTTTGGTAGTGGCTACATTTTCCACACAAATTTTGCAATTGTGAGCTTTCATAAATTTAAAGTCGAGACTGAAATTTGTTATAAAAGTTCGGAGCATTGTATTTTAGTGTTGAGTTCATTAAACGTCGCGTCGTCTTTTACCTTCAGTGTCACATTTTTTGATTTACTGTCAAAATATGCTACTTAGTTAATTTATTCTGAGCTCAAAGAATGCGCTCTGAACAAAAAATGAAACCTAAATTTAGAGCTCAAATGTGTTTGAGCTAAATAAAAAGGCGGACTTCTATTTAACAAGTCAAAGGCTGCTTTTGTTCAAAAAAGAAAAACATTCACTTGTCGAATTTTGTTTTTAAAATATTCAAATCTAAATGCTATCGTAAATTAATTTTAAAAGTTCATGTAAAACGTCAACTAGATTTGTCTGGGCTATCGTTCCACAGATGGGCTATCTCTTGGGTTCAAATGTCACAAAAAACATTGTGAGATAGCAAAGCTGGTTTGTAGTGGCCAGAGTAGTGTTTTGTTCAAATATTGCTCAAAAGAGCCCAGCTCCCATTACTTTAAATTCTCAGCTTTTACCAACTACGTTTGATAAACAGCATTTTTTTATTTTAGAATTGTAAAATTTTGTCTTGTTTTCAGTATTTGTGTAACATAATTATATTACAACCATATGAAATCTGTTCTGTTTTCCTACAAGTTTTTTAGCTGTCACTTGGCATTTTCTACTTATTATTTGACACTAACGTTGTCCGAACTACCCTATTTGGAGGCCATCAAAGTTGGGCTAGAAGTTTGGGCGTGGTCGAAAGCTTTCTTTATTTTGGCCGACCAATTACAGCGCACTACCCTAATGGCTGTAATATCTGTTTTCTAAGCAGTCTACCGGGCTTCACTTAGTCTTTGGACACAACTCACTGGGAGGACCTAGCCAGCCAGTTCATGACATTCTATGTCCAATGTCTTAAGACAGAAGGGCTCTTTTACAGCTGCTCAGTTGCCACTTTCAGCGTGTTTAACTATCCCACTTGCGGGAGACTCAAAACACAATTGATATGAATTAGAACTGCCACCCATCGGCAGGTCTATACCTGTCATACAACGCGAAACCATCTATTTCAACATTCGCATTTAATTTCTCACCGGAAAGCTACACCTCACCCTTTACCTACCCACCCCAAATCTAGTCATAAAGTCAGATCAATGAATTGCCACAAGTTCTACTCAACTATCGATCCCCAACCAGGAGAAGTTGTCACAACTTATTTACATTTTCTGGAAATATCTGCATTTTCCTCCAGGTATTCCAAAGTTCCTATATACATATATTTGGTAGTCATCCCTTCAAGTGTCCTCATCGATATATACTCGTATTTATCCATCCACTTCACCGATATAAGTGGCTGCAACTTCTATGTGGACCATCAGGCAATTGTCCTTCAAAAAAGTTCCTCGAACTAAAAGTTCATCAATTAACCTCGTCAATGAACAAGTTGTAACCTTCCTATATCGCAATTCCCATGACACAAGCTCTTCGCTACACTAGTTTTGGCCACAACTTGTGCGCCATCATCCCCTACCCCCTCCCGCCCGATCCACCTACAACACCTCATTCAATTGGCTATATGTAATTCCAACCCACCCGACATGAAGTGAACCCCGTCTATATGGTTTCCTGGCCACTTGAACGGAAATCTCTCCCTGGGGACCATACTCCCTAAACACTCACACTTTCCCTCGCAGACATTGCATACATGCCGTAGGAGGAAAATACCGCAGTGTGTGATGCGTCCCTAGAAGCTCATGTCCACAGAGTCCAACCAATTGACCTAATCTGGTAATGCCAATATTTAGTCTTCGAAAGGCCAGATTAAGGTCGTCTCCAGCGCGCTTTCCAAGTGGTTGGACAGCGCCAGCAGTGAGCCATAATGTCTTCTCTATCTGATTTCTATCCTTGTCGTGTTGTCGCTGGGTGTGGGTGTCATTTCATCGTTTGAACTCAATTCGAGCTGGATTACACTTGTCAACTCAATATTTCCCATTTCATCCTTTGCCACCGTCTGCTGCTTGAGGGCGGGGACCTGTGGTTTGTGTGCGGACGAACATATTTGTGTAAAAACTGTAACTTTCGGCTCACTCTCAATGAATGGATTATCCCTTAATCTGTTAAGGACAATAGATTGTCGTTTATTTGTTCTTATCGTTAGTAGTTTGGCTACGGGCATGTGGCACAATCAATTTTCATTATCACCCAATTATGAGATCGTTAAAACAGCAGAATCTTCCCATACCCCTGATGCCGCTGTATACATATACAGAAAGATGACTCTGTCCTTGGGAGATGCAGAGCTGGTGGAAGGTACACCAACTGCTGTTGTAATTGAATTCACTTGTTTCGCGGAGGCAGTGGTGGCACAGTGTTGTTAGTTGGAAAGTTCGCCCGGCAGAAGTATAGTGTGCCGAAAGTTTCCTTTAATGCACTTCATCAGGATTTAAGCGAAAAGATTTGTCATCGTTCTGTGTGCGATCTATGCGGGAGTGGGTGCATCCCAGCTCATGTTCATGTATGCAGTAGCATATGCAGCGCAGGGGAATGGTGCAAAAGTTTCGTCTCATAAGTTTTGCCGAGAGTAGTTCTATTTTTTTTGCATTAACCAATGTGAGACCGCACTTTTATTTTTTTCGGGTTCAAGTTCTATGATGTGGTCGAGTAACTGTCTGAGTCGGCGTTCATTGTGGTTTCTCCCATCGCCTGATGTTTTTTATATGGAGTTGGCAAATACTGGCCTTGCAGAGGTTATGGCAAGTCCATTTATCACCGCCTATCGAGATGGCTTTGCCAATCGGTATCGTCCTCAAATTGAAGTGTCAAATGAGTTTCAAGCACCTGAAGAACAAGCACCAAACCTTGGGGCCAGTTATTTCGCTTTTATTCCGTCGCCCGAATTGTAATAACGAAACTCTATGAGACAATTAATTTTAGAAACATAATGATACGTAAGTATGGCGATAAAAGAAAGGTTCGGTGGGATACGCTTTGGTTTCACGACTCAGAGAAAATGTCTCGTTGAAAACGGTTTTGGCTTAACTAATGAAAAATCCGTTAAATCAGCTCCATGAGTGTATGATTTTTATACAAAATTTTGGAGTTGACAGCAGCTGTGACTCGTAATGAAAAGATGTTACGCAGGTAAAAAATACTCTGACCATAAAGGTCTATCTATCCTAGCCTTTGACCGAATGCCATCCGAAAGGACGAAGAACATTCGGCTGAACTACGCGAAATCTTGTGACAGTAAACCCTCGAAATATGTGAACAAATTCACTCTTACTCTTGGCTAGTATAAATGAGACTTCTATAGCCAAAATATGAGTTGACTGTGCGTTACATCCAGTAATTTTCGCTCACTAAATCGGCAGCCTACGTATTAACTCTTAATAAATTCAACACGCTCAACTGAAACACATTTCGGAAGTCGATTCATTACTCTTGTGTAAATCAACCAAAAGTTCATTATCTGCATATTTGTGCCGGCTTAAATGTCATTACAATATATACCCAGAACAAGTTTCGCCACATTTCACATTTTCACTTTAAAAAAAAAAAAGAAATCCCATGCAAAACCCTAGGTACAACAAAACAAACATAAAATATATAAAAATTAAACTGAACCACCAAAAAGAAAGTTGGTCCTGCAAAATAACCACAGGGCTTGAAAATTTGTTCCACCAATGGGAAAACTTTTCACGTACCATCCGCACGTCAAACCAAGGAACCACATAACGTCATGTGGAAAAAATTGCTCTTCAAAATTGTTATTATGGTGATCTATATACAGTATATGCGACGTACTTCGTCCTTGCTCATGGCCGTCGTAGTCGTATGTATAGTCATCGTCATCCCCGGTGTGGGGGTCACTTAATGAATTAAATGAGCGATCCAACGGTGGTGTGCTGCATAAACTCTTCCATCACAGCATGTTGTATCCGAAAGCCTTCTGCCCGGTTTACGATCATTGCACAATCTGTTACCACAAGAGAAAAACTTCCATTATTCATAGCCATAACCATAAAATATGCTCGGAAGGACTCTATTAAAACATGAACTCGAGTGGAGGTAGATTACATTCCCTTAAAGGGTATATACGAAGTGGTCAACAGTTGCACAAACCTAATCTTATCTTTAAAAACAAGTGTTATTGGTGCTCTCCTCCTTTTAGAAAAATTCTTGCTTTCAATTGCCTCAGGAGTAACTTTCATAGGTTTATCACACGCGAATGTGGTGAAGAGGACAACACGGCCAATGGCCACTTTTAGCGCTGTTTCCATTTTGACTGCTGGATGTCAGCCCCATAGTTCGCGAACGGACATCGCCGGCACGGAAAACCATTTAAACTTCTGTCATCTGGCGGAAAGAACGAAAGTGAGGTTTTGTCTGAATATTTGCCGCAACATGTGCTTGCGACCGGCCCGACCGTCGCGCATACGGAGTCGATAGTGTTGTTGCGAATATGTTCTTGCCTGGTCGGTCAGTGGATAGTAACAGTTAGCTGTTATCTGTACATGAGGGGATTTTTTTTATTGCATTTCAAAACTTTTCCGCTGATAGTACGAAATGGGTGTGCAAAAAAGGAGAATAACGAATATGTCATGCATTTCTCGTTGTGGTTCCGAGGGGCTGCTGGACGTCTGGCGAGTGTGGACACAATCATGTTCGTTCAATTCAGACATTACACTCGGAAGTGTGTATGTGCATAGGACGAAAAAACACATTCCAATGGATGTGATTCATTGATTTCTGTTGGCGTTCGTCTAGCGCGAACCCTGACTGGAGTTGGGGCTTGGGCACATTGTTAAACTTAAACCCCATCGTCGTTACAGCATTCAGCCATCATCACCATATCGCGTTTAAGGTTGATAAAAAATGCAATAATGTCAGGGCAAATCCTTGAGCAAATCCCCAAAGTAATCCTCCGCTCTGCAGCAGTAAAAATGTCAATCGATTTCGCATTTCATTTTGCAAATATCAAGTTCAGAGCAAACAAGTTGTTTTGTTGGAATACCGTACAGCACTCGCACCCACTGCATTGCTATTAACTACTGCAGGTGTGCCTCCGCGTAATCCCTTGGACAAACATTAAAAAAAAAACGAGAAAAAAAATCTGAAAAAATATTAGAAAGACGCTAGCTATGCACACTTCATAGTATAGGAAAAAGAACGAACCAATAAATTCGTGCTTTAAAAAAAAACATTTATTGAATTCGTGACAAAAATATTCCGGAATTCATACGTGACACGTGGTAAATATTTGCGCTGAAAAAACGTAGAAGGAAAAAAATCCAAAAAGTGTATATGAACTACCAGGATGCGTCTAGTTATATGGTACACCAGTACGTGCCTAAATCATTGAAAGCGATCCAGCAGTGTTTTTGTCAGAGAACGGGGTGGTCTTAGCATAGTTCAGCTACACGTTAACTGGTGGAAAGCTGAAATAGTTTCTTAATAGAATATGAGAAGACCTAAAAAAATATTTCACTTGCAATGTAAAATGGGGAAGAATCCATTTGTAGTTCAAATACGGATCCCAGATAATACAAGTTGTGTGTAAAATAGCTTATTTCGCGATAATTTTCAATGCAAAATCACCCGGCGATTGGCCAAAACCCACGCCGAAGGACGAACAGCGAATATTCTGAGGAAATAAGGTGCACGCTCGCTACCAGTAGTATGATATTCAAATTTTCCGCATAGGTTATGCAAGACCAACCACAGCGATCGTCCTTATAAATCGCGTATTACAAGAATGTGCAATCAAGTATGCAGTCTTATAAAATAAAATGAAGAAATCTGTTATAGAACTAAGAATTCTTAAAATTCAAAGCTTCGTATTAACATTTTTCGGAAGAACAAATTGTGGGGAGGGGAGCGAAACGGTGGAACTGCTAAATTACATATTAACTAGGTTCGCCCAGTGCTCGAAAATCGACCACACATTTTTTTTATATCATTACTATATAGATAAAGAGTGCACAAATGGATTCACACGATTCAATTCATTAGATATAGAATGCATCAAATCACGATCACAGTCACGATTAGACTGTTTTAAGATTTAATCGGTATTGGTTGGCAGTATCAACGTCATAGAAATATAACTGTGCATAGGAAGGTTGATTACCGTACAAAGAAACAGTCAAAGGCCCCATTCTATGATAAAACGTATCATGAATTTTAAAGTGATAAACACCTTGCGTGACATTTTGTGAGACTTTTGCTTCTGAGGAAATCATTGCAAAGGCAGAACTGTAACTGCGAATATTAGCAAAATAATTATTCGCACGGTTTTTATCAGTTTGATCGAAGGTCATAATATAGCTTATTTATGAAAGCGTTCTGACTTAAAGGCGGTATGAACACTTTTCCTTTATGACAGCAAGAAGTAAAAATATTTCGATCCTTACCAGTCGTCTCTGAACTAAAATGTATCGCATTACAAAGAACACATCGTACATTCATCAAACCATTTATGCTATCAGTATTTCTCTCTGAAATTTGCATCAGCAAAAACTTCCAGTCCAGTACACCATTTACTGCGCTAAAATTTCTGTATTTGACTGTATTTGTGAGAGGGTGTTTTGCTATGTTTGGATATTTTGTGTTTAATGATGAGTTGAATCTATGACGTTTTTTTAGTAGTTTCAAAAACTTTTAATTTTCAAATAATATTTAGAACTATTGGAAGTGAAAATGCGTAAATTCTTGGTTCCTACAGCAAGTTAGTGTGCTTTCTCTAATGCTTGCATTATTTTAGTGCAAGTGGAACATTTTATTTTCTACCACTTTTCTACCACCTTTTTTTTAAGGCTATCTACCACCATTTCGCTTTTCTCAAGTCCCATCACTGGACCGGAAGCCAAATCAGACTAATGCAACCACTCCTGCGCATAACTTCTCTCCCTCATTCGCTTAACACAAACGAACACGACACGCATTCATACGCCACGCCCCCACACGCCAAACACTATCGTTTCGGTGAGGTGGCTCAGTGGCTGGTCTATGTATAGTGCTACACTATACAAATAAGGTCAATAATAATAGCATAGCAACGCATACGCATATAGAAACGTTCTCTGTGTATGATTCTCTTTTTTTAATTTCTGATTCATACAATAGAAGGAGACAGTCACAGGACTTCGACTGAGCGAAAGAAAAATGTGACTTATCCAATTACCCATACCCACCCCTGCGCATATACTTTTCTCTCTTTCTTTGCTTAACTCCCATCATTCAAACGTGACATTCGCCGCACAGATAGCGAAGCTATAAAGCTATCTTTCTTTGTATGTTTACAATGTTGTTGTTGTAACCAAGGTAATTTAAAAACATTATTTTACCTATTTTGCAATAACTTTTTTGAAATTATAATTCTTTTCGACCGATCTATGAGCTGTACGCTTCAATTTGGTAAAAAAAAAAATTCAATTTTACTTCATTAAATAGGGTAAATATGTTCTGAAAGAAATTGGGTCGGCGATTAATATAGTGGATGATAAAACCTTTCGTACCTATACTTTGATAAACTTAAGCACGTTAAATAAAAGCATATCCGTTTCACTTTGAATCCATAATATATCATGGGTTCATGTCTAAATTTTCCCACTAACTAGCACTGCGCCACCTTGTGCATTATTTTCCATTCTCCGTCTGACAATTCAAAAGGAAAACAGCTGTTTGTTGACATTTGGATGGATAACAGCGTTCTTACATTTTGTTTATAATTTTTTTTTTTAAATTGTCCACCAATCGTGCGTTTATTTCCTAAATATTTTCGAGTGGGGCGTCATAATTTATTATGTCCATTTCGCTGGACATCAACTTTTTATCCACCGATGGTTTTTCAACGAAAACGTCAATCTTTGATGAACTAGATGGTCTTTTCGCAGTAAACAAGGTAAGAAAAGTGTAATACTCCTACCAAGGATAGGCTGACAGTGAATTTTTGCAGGATTTTACCCCAAATGTGCCATCAACGCCAAGTGTGTCCAACAATAATTTTCTAAATCCGAACGACTTGAGGCCAACCAAGCAGCTAAAGGAAAATCTCCACCATGACAAACCGTGTGGTATTCCTTCGCTCACCAGCTCGGACTTTCTTCTCCACGAGGAGTCGCACGAAGATCAGCAGCTGTATATGGTTGAGGAGAAAGGTCTTAAGCCAATCACATCGCCATTCATGGTGCCGGGAATCTACAAAAAGATTCCGCACTCGTCGAGAATCGGTTCGGGTGAATCCACTGCCAAGGTGACATCAAAGAACGTGTTTATATCTACTACTGAAAAGTCTGGGAAGATTGTGGCTGCACATTTATTTAGGGAATCGTATGTGAATCTAGAGGAAGAAAGCGAGGAAGTCGAAGAATGCGTAGAGGAACCTCCTCCTCAAGTGGCAGACAGTCTAACTATGCTGGCTTATGATATTCTTAAGCTATCCAATCGGGATAACATTGTTATAGACAGGTAAGTCAAAGGACCACTCTATACACTTAAATTAAATTACGGCTGCCTTGCAGAGAGAGAAACGAGATTATTCGGCACCAGGATGAGCTTAATCGCAAAACAATTTATCGCTTCCTTACCCCAGAGACGCTGGGACTTACCCAGGAGATGATGGCGACTCTCATCAGGTCAGAAACAGTTGATAAACCGCTGGTCAAATCAAAGCGCGGAAGACCGCGTAAGAACAAGGACATAGACAAACCGGCGAGTCTTCCACCGCCTCCTGTGCCAGTACCTCCTTCCACGCCACCTGCTCCAATTCTGCGAACACGATCTGGGCGTATCGTTAAGCCTTTGTCCAACCCGCCATCGACTGCACAGTCTCAACCAGAACCAGACTCCTTGGAGCCTGAAAATGCCGCTGCGTTTATGCGGAACTTCCTTCAAGAACTGAAAGACTCTGAGTACCTCTGCAAGCCCAGCCCACCTCCTCTTTCAATTCCAACATCACCGCCGACACCTTCGAAGCGCCGTAGTCCCCCCGCCGACTCCATCTGCCCGATGTGCAATAAAATTTTTCTGGGCAAACGGCGAATGCAGCAGCACTTTGATGCTTTCCCCGACCACCGGCCGAACGTGGAACGTCAGCGGATTGTCGAAGAAATGTCCCTCTTCAAGTTTCTCGTGAGTAAAGTTCAAAGAACCTCTCTGCAAGAAGACCAGCGTGCCGATGTGTTTCTAAACGAAATCTCCGACCTCGTTGAGCAACTTCGAGCGCGAAGTTCGCGCCTTATACGAAACACCTCCGGACTGCAGTTTGTCAACTCGCATACGTCGAAGGTGCTTGGCATTCCAGAAGGTCATTATTCGCTGGATGTGAGTGCAATTGCAGCTCCGCCAGACCCGATTGTGCACTTTGAGAATCTAGCCCCACCTCCAGCTCCTCGGCTGGACTACAATCTTAGTATTTCCTTGGACGACACGTTGGCGGAAGCGAAACTCAATCTGTCGGGCACGATTCCCTCGGAAGAGAGCCTCCTTCGCACAGTGGACGATCTAATGAAGGAAGGTATGAAGAAGTTGGATCACGGTTTGCTGCATTCTTCACAGCCACCAGTGATTCATTACGATCATGGGAGTGATAACGCCGTCGAAGCGGTAACCATGAAGGAAACCTCGCAAGCAACGCCAATTTTGGATCTCTCGCTGGACTTGTTCCAGTTTAATAGTAACTAGGTGGGCTGGCGTCCACTCGTTTTGAAAAGGGGCTTTGTTATCTTTTCTTTTGTTTGATTTTGTACATAATCACATCGCAGTTAAGCAATAAAAATGATTAGCCAATAATGGTGCCCATTTCGAGTCAATTGTTTACCCAATTTTTTCCCAAAAAGTATTTATAAGTTTTCTTTATTCTTGTTACCGCCAGTGAATATGGTTTGCTCTAGGAAAATCAATGCTAACCGCAAGGAACCTCATAATACCTACTGATTTTATAGAAAAATTGTGAAAGAAAGATGTCATTTCCAAACTGTTGTTATTATTCAAGTTTTTATTGAAATTTTTTTTAAAATGTCTGCTAGTCTTGCAGTTGCGATTTTTTATTAAATTTTAATCAATGTAAGGATACACCTTATCCTGTCGACCACCAGCTCTATAAGTAAACACATTTCTCAAATTCGACTGATATTGTCCATCTTTTTTGCGTCCCAAATTCGGTCCTGATCCGTTCTCTCTTATTGGCCTCCTTGCTTTTAGTGGAGTCATCCAAACATTGCGCATCTGTGACTGAAAATACAAATTGAAACTCGTACGAAGATCTTCAAACTAATTTGCAAAATTACACTCCTCTGCGTTTTGCGCCTTTTTACTCTGTGGTCACAATTCGGTCGCAGGACGATAAAGTACAATATCTCAATAATGGAGAACACACTGAAGCCCATAAAAAGCCCCAACAGACCTCCTGTGTTAGCTAAAAAAGAAAGCAAAATCTTAACTTCCGCTTGCCACGCCTACTATTCTGGTTTCTACACAAAAACTCCGTAAAGCCGAACATTACACCCTTCGTTGTGCTTTGAAAAACATTCGTCAAATAGTAGAAATGAACAACAGTGACGTCCCCCACTTTGGTGAACAACTCCGTTGGGTAGTCATCGCTGGTAACGAAGTCTCCGTCTACCATCTTTGTTGCTGTGACCATGGGATTGTAGCTGAGCTCGAAACAAGCCGGTAGGCAGCTGTCACATGAAAAGTTGCCATTCGACGACTGAATCTCACTTTGAATCAACTTTGTGCAGTGGTTGTCTCTTGGTCCACAAATCTTCGAATCCGGATCGATCCGTGGCAGATAGTAAAGAATGCAATTACAGTTTTCGGACAGAATTCGGGCTTCACATTCAAGTTCACAATTTTTACGGGAATAGGTCCGATAGAAGGCGAGGTCACCTTCATCGGAGAACAGGCACTGCCGTATCTTAGTACTGATCGAGCGAATTTCCGGAACTGCGGTTTGGTACTGGGGGTCAATAGAGATGCGAGTCTCACGACCGGAAGTGACTAAGAATCCGAAGCTGCTGATTTTCGGTTGTTCCGTAGGATTGTGCACGAGGACCTGAGGCGATATTATTGACAAAGATACCCTGCAGGAGGTGTAAACCTACCTTGAATCCAATGCTTTTGGAAGTGCTGCAGTAGTATTCGGAGGAGGACGCATTAAGGATGACAGTAAGGCCCATCTTGCTGCCAGTACCGCCGGTGATGCGTGGATAAAACTTTGGAGGCAGGTTCGCACCGAAGCCCATTTCAGGCGTCCAGTCGATCGGTGCGTAGTCGCCGTCGGAAACTTCAAATCGTTCGTCTTCCCTGAAACGGGTTCATAGTGAGATGTGGGCGGAGGAATAACCTTCCAAATTACGTGTAGTTGCGCAGCAGAAAAGAGGGGTCAATGGCGTTAAAAGTGCAACAAAGGCCGTCATCGGTCAAGACTGGGTTGAAAATCTTTGAACACGACTCACGGTTCGATCCGAATCGACAGTACGCAAGCATGGTATTGCAAGGTTGCGACACCTTGGTTTCAGATTTGTTAAAATCTAGAAATTTACTGTCAGTTTTAGACTTACTCTCATTAGAAGCACTTTAAAATGCTTCCAGGTCAGCTGTCCACTTAGTTCATCGACCTCGTAGTCCTTTGCGCAAAGACTCATCAAAAGGGTGTAGTTCAAGCTGGACCTATAGAGATATCACGGTGATGAGATATCCTAGTCATGGTCACAGTCCTACCTCCTGATCTCCTTGACGCGACTCTTCAAAGCCTGGTTCAAGCTGCATATGGTTACGGCAGGAAAGGGTATGCTCGTTGTGAACGTCGGCTTGGGACTGGTGGTAATGATGATCGGCGATGCACTCCACTTCGTGTAAACGTTTGATATGAAAAACGCCGAGCAGACGATGACGAAGACGAACGAAACTCCGAAAAATAACCTAAAAATATGCAGTCTACATCAAGGACTCATAGGGATACTCACCTCACCTCTCAAAAATGGTGATCTTATCATCAGCAAGGTACTTCAAACCATGCAGCGTTGAGCTTTCCAAAAAGTCCCGGATATTCTTCTTCAACCCCGCGCCGAAGGTTTTTCCATCTTCCTCGTCATCCGTTTGAAAATCTTCCCGCGAAACAGACTCCCGGCAAGTTAATCTCTCTGCGTGATGTCTCATTTTTGTCGTCCGGTCAACTGAAATCCAATGTTACATACCACAGCCTTAAATACTGTGTACCGACGAATCGATTTGCAAGTCAGTGTCGTGTGTCATGTCGAATGTCAACAGGATAAAGCGAGTGCAGCAGGACATATTGACAAACAAGCAATCAGTTCAAAAACGTTACACATGCATATATATGCATTTTGCTCGAAGGCATTACTTTATTAAAGAATAACTGCGACGACTTCAATTCAATTGTAGTACGGAAAACGATGAGTTGCATTACGTTCATCCATTAAGGACTTGGAAATGGTGCCGATGTTAGCTGTACGTTCCTTGTATTGAATAATTGGTGTTGCTGCTGGTGGTAGCACTAATCGCGATCTGTGATAATTGTAGTTTCTTTTGTTTGAAATGTAATTGAGTGGCGGTGGTCTTGTTTGCGATAGGCGTGATTTGTAGTCGTCCTGTAAAGGTATGATAATCGATGAAAACGAAAATGTTTGCCGCCAGAGTGTTGTACGGTGGGCGTGGCCGAGTGTAATTACCTGTACTAGCACGGGGTCAATGGAGTTGGAGTTTTTGCTGAGCGATCTGCGTAGAGGTCGGATGAAGGCGTAGTATACGAACTCTGCCAGCGATATGAAACTAAAGCCCATAAACAGACCCATCAGACCGCCAGTGTTTGCTGAAAATAACAAATTTTGAGTGGTCATAAAGAAAAATTTAATTTTAATGCAGCATTTAGCCTGTCAAGCCACGAAGCATGGTCGAATGTGAGGGTTAGAAAAAAAGCTATGCGGGGAAAAAGTTCAATGGCATGGAGCATAAATTGGAGGAAGCGATAGCTTTTGATACTATAGAAGTTACATCAAAGCATTTGCCTTATAGCAGCTACTTTCTCATTAAAATGGCGATGGTGGCGAAAGAGCTCTTAACAGCTGAATTTAAAAATGATACTGAACATTTTAATCCGGATACTGTCGCCTATCTCCCAAGGTGGCCCACAAAAGGCGGGGTAGGGTCAAAAACAAACTATGTATTCAGAAATAGCCAAAATTTGTTGATGCAGGGTCGACGACGATGAGGCCCTGAGAATAGGTATATACCCATCGATAAGCCACAAACAGAATCGTTCGTTAATGCAATAACAAACATAAACCATCGACACGAATCTAGATACCAACGCTGGCTCCTTTTAATTTTAAACATCCGCCGCCTAATTACCTGTTCCTCCATTATGGAGACAAAACGGCGCCATGTCTAGATAACCTAGAAAATTAATGTTAGCCCACAAGTGTCTGAGCTATGAGCTAACGCATTTTACACGCATCTGTGTCAAATTGACACATCTAAATATATAACCATTACCATTATCAGTGACACCTGTCAGCGAGTGTTCTAAGAATGGTTTAATGGCTTTCCTTAAAAATTTATTCGAGACTTTCCATCCATGCGATGATAATTTTAGGATAGCCAACACGAAGTCAATTGAGCGCTCACTCAGAATAATAATTCGGCAATACTGTTTATGGCTCGTAAGCGGCGGCAATGTGTATGCAATACCATTTTAGTTGAATACAGACAGAATATGAGCTGTACTTCAGGTGAACGTGCGTAAGTCATAATTGCATTTTTAATTGCAGTTTGTTCTTGTACGATAGTTATCTTTGTGCCAGTCATGGGGCTATGATGGTGAAATAGGTTTTACGATGGGCTATGTAGGTACTAAGTGTTGAGTATTTATTTTGATAGTAAAGTGACTTGTTAAAATATAAATAAGGGGTGAGATCGCCTTTAAAATTCAAAGGTATGTCCTCTACAATGTACTCAGAAAAGAGCATCAAAACTAAAAAAGGTTTTACTTCAGTATCAATGAACAGCATGAAAGTGAGACAGCTTTCAGGTTCAAAGCAACAAGCGAATTTGTTACTTGTTTAACACAGCCTGTAGTTTGGTCTTTACCCTATACGGAGACGTTTAGCATCGAAAGAGGGCCCCAAAATGCTAAAAGTCCTTAAATGAATACAATTAGAATCGAATTGGTTTCTTTCTAAGTTGAATGTTGAAGCCACCTTTAAGCACTGAAGAGTGAGCTCACATTGAAAACTGTCATAACCCGGCAAACAAATTGTAACACTCCATACTAGTAAGCTTTTTGGACGTCTTCAGAGATCTTTTGGCAACACGTCTACAAATGTAAGAGACAGCGGATTATCGGTATACCTAAACTAAACAGTCCTCACCCGAATCAAATGACATCTCTGTTAAGGAGCGCATTTTAAAGCTATAATAAGTTCTGTTTAATACACACAGTTTGGGATGGGTAGATTTTCTAAATTCCGGGGGATTAGCACGTAACTTGATACAATCGAGTTCAGTCGATACAACCGTGCTCTGGCAGCACCTTATTTGTCTCAATCGAGGATAATCAATCGAGAATAATCGATTGAGACAAATTAGGTGCTGCCAGAGCTCGATTGTATCGACTGAACTCGATTGTATCAAGTTACGTGCTGACACCCCAGTTTCCGACTGCTGTAATTGTTGACGAGGCTGGAATTAAGAATATCGACCTCAAAAATATGATTTTAAGACTTTTGGTGTAAACGGAGCAAATCTTCTTCAAATCTGCTTTCCACTTCACAAAAGAGACTGAGTTTTATTAAGTTGAGCTCCTTCTCAGCAACAGAAAAAGTGATTGTTTTTGATATCTAATTCAACGAGTTGACAAAGAACATATTATATTGTCTTAGAACAGGGGTGTCAAACTCAAACTCCTTAAGTGTATTTTTTTGTCTCATGACAGTGGGCCATATAGAAAATAAAATGGGAATTGTAATACTTTGTATCAGTAAGAAGCACAATATTAAAAATTATTTCATTTAAGAAGAAGTTAAGAAGCCGAAATATATTTTTGATGATCCAGAAACTTGACACAAAAAACATACACTAGGTACATTGCGACAGCAATTGTAATGCACATGAAATTAAAAGATTATTGAATTGAAGCCGCGGGTCGCAGTCTCGAGGGCCGGTCATGGTCCCAATGTCAACTACTTTGTGAGTCACAAAGGAGATTTTACAACCAAGCCCAGCTTTGTAGAAATTTTTTTAAAGTCCCAGTCAAAGTTGTTCTGTATTGTTGTTATGTTCGTCCCTTAACCCACAATATTCGAAGTCCGTTATTGCTGACGACTTAACCTAGAGTTGCCCTCGGTCGGACCAATAAAAACTAACATTTAACTATATTGTTAAAAGTGAACTTGTGGGCATTAGATTTCTGATTTCATTGTTTCTTTAAGATCGTTCCAACCTACAGGAGCATCACTGACTAACGAGTTTATTATGAATACTAGAACTTGAATATAGACTTTATATCTTCCCGGAAGAAGTATGAAAGAACCCACGACTTAAAAAAATCTACAGGTTGGCTGTCCGAATTTTTGGAAATGTATACTTCCACAGCTGCATGTTGTATAAAAATATACATCCGGTATCACAACGGTTCTGTACTTTTAAGAACTACCCTATTTAAGTCTTTCAACCTTTTACCTAACCTTAGGTTTAGCCTGAAACTATTTGCCCTCCCAAGGTTGTCACCTAGTCATAGGACACCTTCCCGGAGATAAACAATAACTATTATTGATATAGGTTTCTGTTTCCACACTCACATAGAAAATCCGTAATTCCAATGAACTGCGTCTTGACATTGCTGCGAAAGGTGTTCTCCTTGAAGTACATATGCGCCACTGCAATATTCTTGGACGCGTACTCGTTGCTCATGTTCTGTATCAACTGCTGCTTTATCGAGAAACCATTATGCGATATTGGAGCGGCAAAGAAGTCCGGTAGAAATGTCAAATCGAAGCAACTTGGCAAGCAGAAGTCATGGCAGTCCAACTCATCGAATTCAATCAAGTGCGATCGCCTTTGGACCTTTTGGACACAGTCCAGATCTTTGATTCCACAAGTAGAAACATTTGGATACAGCTTTGGTAGATAATAACTCACACATTCACAGTTCTTGAGCAACAACTTGGCATCGCATTCAATTTCGCAGTTGCGCTTCGTATAGAATGTGTAGTACTCCAGTTGGGACTCCCCGTTGAAAATGCACTGACGGTACTCCTTGTTTATACCTCGTAGTTCAGAACCCGCTTCCGATTTAATAGCTGCAATGCGCATTTTGGTCTCATAGCCCGCCTGCAGTAGGAGGCCAGTTTCCTTGAGATGCGGAGTCTCCGTGGGGCTGTGCAGGGAAATCTATACGAGAAAAGACTGCAAATTGAAAAACCACAGTTTGAGAGGTAGGTCTACCTTGAACCCAGGGCCGTTGGCTGATGAGCAGTAATAGTTCTCCAACTCGACATCGAGAACAACAGTGAAACCTAGGGTCTCACCAGTTCCCGCGGCAACGCGAGGGTAGAACTTTTGTGGTAGTTTTTGCGGATAGCCTTTCTCGGGGTCCCAGTCAACAGCCACGGAACCGTCAAGATTAATCAACTTAGTTGTCTCGTTTACTCTGTGAGAAGGGAAGGTGTGTCGGCTCTTGTGTGCAGACTCCCACTTCTAACTTACCGCTGAATTTCCATAAAAGCTGGGTGGACCATGTTGAACGCGCAGCAGAGGCCTTCGTCCGTCAGAACAGTATGGAAAATCTCACTACAGTTGTATTCGACGGACCCAAAGTGACAGGACAGGAGCATCTTCTCACACGGCTGGGCCATCTTCACGGAGAGAAACTATTACGAAAATACTCCCGCATGGCTTTCGAGTCCTTACCTCAGCAATGAAATTCTCCAAAATGGTCCAGTTTTTGACTGCATTCGCGTACTTCTGGGACACATCTCGACTGCAAAGTATCTGCAGCATGGCGTGTTCAAGGGTGTCACTAAAAAGAAAAAAACACTCAAACAGATTAAAGTTCAAAAGTGCATCTCTGACTTGTACTTATTTATATAGTTTGCCTTTGATTTCATCGCCTGATTGAGGTTACAAATAGTCACTGCGGGAAATGGTGACTTTGTGATGAAAGTCGGAACTGCATTCAGCCCGACGATAACGGGAGTGTTTTGCCATTTGGCGTATACGTTCGATATTAAGTTGAATGCAACTATCACGACCACGATGAAGGATATCCCAAAGAAGGCCCTCTCGAAAATGCTCAGATCCTTGTCGGCGACGTACTTGAGTCCATGCAGAGTGGTATTCTTACAGAACTCCTCAGTATTGTCGATGCAGAATGCCCTTGCCTTGGACAGACGTCTTGACTTGCGGTGACTTCCCATTGTAATGCAAACTGAGGACGTTCAGTTGAGTGTGGCAAATGCACGGGCTCATTTCCTTAAGTACTTTCTAAACGACTGCGACTGGTGGGTGTGTAATTATATGGGTGACCGACCAGCCAAAGGGTGTCAGGAATGCTTTAAACTAATTGACGCGCTGTGGTTGAACGGGTTCCCTATTATCTTAAAAGAAGTTGTGTAATTGAATAGCGTTTGTCGGGGACATTCGATTCGATTTCACATGGAAGGAAATCAAGATTCGTCAATCAAAGATACAATACATGCCAAAGGTTAGTCAAGCAGCTGTTGGTAGGAAATGGACTCCGCAAATACATTAGTAAATAAAGGACACGCTTCAAAAATAGAGGGGAATGCATACTTGTAGTCGCAGGTAAATTTAGGGTGGAAGTGGGTGGGGTTCAAGGTATTAATTTAAAGGAGATTGTTTGTGTTTTTTTTTTTAAGGTGATTTTGACCTTTGAATCTGTTGCTGTTGATTATTATATTGATTATAATTAATTGTATTTAAATTCATTGCTTAATCAAATAAGCCAAAATGTCGAAAGGAAAAGAGGTAAAAAAAACCTTGTCAAAATCGGCGTAAAACGCTTCGAAGCTTCCTTAAAAAAAACAACAGAAACAGCCCTGCATTGCGTTGCGTTGGCGACGAAGGACAGACCTCTTTTCAAAAATGCATTTAACTTTATAGCTAGATTGTTGCTTTATTCAATGATCTCTGAGCTACATCACTTTCTTATTAGATTATGTCTAAAATCCCGAAACGCCCCCCAACTTGCGAAAATCGACATTGGCATAGACAGCGGTGGCGTTCTTCATGATTCCACAAAATGCAGAGCCACGCTCCCGGTAGCGTAGTGTCTTGTGGCCGAGCCTTTCCAAGCTGTCAATAACATTCTAAAGAAAAAGGAAAAATACAATTTACACAAGTTTACTTTCGCGGATATCCTTATACCTTTAGGATTCCATATTCATACTCAAAAGCGTTCGGTTCCAGCTGGTGATGAAATCTGGGTGCATCAATAGCCTGCTTAATATCTTCTCCCAACCAGAGAACACGCAGCAGAATATTAGTCAAAGCGGATATTATTTTAGGTCCTCCAGCGCCGCCCACAACAAGTTTAGGATTGCCCAACAGGTCGGTTACTATTGTAGGCGCCATTGATGACATTGGACGTTTATGCGGATGAACAAGATTCGCGTCTGATGGTGGCAACGAGAAGTAGTTCTGCAAGCCCGGAATTGAAAAGTCGCCCATTGCGCTGTTGAAAAGGATGCCAGTCCGTTTTCCCATGTAAGCTGAACCAAAACTAATATAAGGAAGAATTAAGTTTACCTTGCTATCAAACCCAACGCAAACTTACTAATAGTGAATAGTACTCGTTACAGAAACAGCGTCTCCATTCGGCGCCAGCACAGATATGTGACCTGTTCCCTGTTCGTTTACTGCGCCAAACTGGCCGCCATAGTAATGTGGATCGCTGTAGGTAGCTTCATCATTGATTCTCAGTCTCAGTTGCTCGGCCCACTCGGAGGATGTCAAGTTCGCGAGTATCTAAAGTGAAGGCATTAGAAAAATGACACATAGCGATTGACTAAATCTATACCTGCTTGAGGTTATTGAAGGCGGGATCTCCCAGATCCCACTTCTTAGCGAAGGCGAACTTAAGTGTTTCAGCAATTCGATGTATGAAAGTCGTATCGGGCGCCTTATTCCTCAAATCATATCCTCTGAGGATATTCATGGCCAGACCCACTACAGCACCACTCCCAACAGGTGGCACCAAGTGCAATGTGTTCTCATCAATGGCCATCCTGATGGAATCAACAACCTCCACTCGATACTCTTCCAGATCCTTCAGAGATATAGTGCTTCCGATGTCTCGCAGATCCTTAGCTACTAGATTTGCGAGTTTACCTGTGTAGAAGTCTTTCGGACCGTTCTCGGCTAGAGTGCGATAGGTCTCACACAGTTCCGGTGGTGGGCGCACCAAAGATCCCACTCGATTGTACCCACCTGTGGTAGCGTTAACGAACATTTTCCTAAAACAAAAATACTTCACTTATAAGCGTTGAGGACGATAAACCTGGTGAGCTAACCGCAAATAGGGGTCGTTCTCTATGCGCGGGTTAAAGAAGAGCGAATCCCACTGATGTTTGGACAGCTGGAATCCGCTTGCACAAATCTCAACTGTTGGCTGAACAATATTCTTCCATGTCATAGAAGCGAATCGTTTGTGGGCTTCGTAGTAGCCCATCAGCTCACCCGGTACCGCTATCGATATTGGTCCTTGCAGATTCGATTCGCCGCGACTGTGGTTGGAGAAGTCTTGTATTTTGATGGCGGAAGGTGCCGTTTCCCTTGCGATGATGGTAACCGAGTGGTTCATCGACTTTTGGTATACATTCATAATGAAACCACCTCCAATGCCCATGCTTTGCATTGTCACAAGGCCGTTACACGCCAGAGTTGCCAAAGCTGAATCCACTGCATTGCCACCTCGTTGGAGGATGTCTCTGAAAGTGGAATTGTTTATGTGACCCATGGTTTGTATACACCGTTCTACCTTCCGATGTTGCTGCAGACGTCACTGTCCGAGCAGACTGCCGCTTTATCGAAAAGATGTAGCACCGATGGCGATGGTGGCAGCGGAATTTCAGTATCGGGAGGATGCCGGCGAGATGACGTTTCAGCAGATTTGGGTGCGGTTCCCTTGCATTTGGCCTCCTGAAGCGGATGCCTTTGAAACTGGTGGTAAACGATACCAGCGCTGGCAATCAGTACCACAATAACAAGGGACAGTTTTCTGCAAGAAAACCAGCCGTAAACACTTTTGCTCAAATCAATCTCGAAAGCCTACGTTTTGCCCCTCGAATTCACGCTGTTCACACGCTCATCTGAGAGGTGTTCTTCTTCCCGCCACCTCCATTTCCACTGATTTTTAATGTGCCTCGCCTCTGCAATCGAGTTATTCACTATGTTTACCATTTAATTTCTCTGAAGCTTCTGTCAAATTTTTCCTGATGATGATGAGCACTTGTTATTTCAATTACGAACATGCGCACTATGGGTACAGCAGAGTAAATAAAAATGTATTGCCCGAGTGCACCATTTGTTTTCAAACTGTATTTTCGATTTGTATAACAAAAAAATAATTGTTTATTTTTACAAAGCGGTATTGATATAAAAAAAGGAAACAAATTAAATATAAATAAATATACTTTAATTAATAGAATTAATAATTAACATGAGTTTTATTTTTATCTTTTTATTTTTGAGAAGTTGAGTTTTTTTTCTCTTTTACTTTGTACAAACATAAAACATATATAATTATGTTCCTATATACTGTTGGGTGAGTTTTTTTTTTAGAAACCGTGCACATCTCCCCTTTTCCGGAAGTCAGCGTTCGCGTATATAGCTGTGGTATTTCTCGCAATACCACACATTGAGGAGCCTCTATCGGGGTAGCGGTATGTTTTGTGGCCCTTAGCTTCGAGTAGCTTTATGATGCCCTGAAAGAAGGGAAGAGAAGAGATTTTCTTTTATGAAAATATATGAAGTGTAGCAAAAAGAGTAGACAGTTTTGCCCGGAATAAAAAATGAACAGAGAGTGGTTTTGAGCAGTTTGGAGAAGATAAGACCTGGCTGGATAAAAGTTATTGACGGAGGCTACCTGCTTAGATGGGCTGGATTAGTATTGGTTCCTCTATCCATCGACACATACAAAATTTGATGGACAATAACTTTACACAGTTCGTTTTTGTTATCTATGTATTTACAGAAGATTTTAAAGACGCCCTTAAACTTAAAAACTGATCCATACTAATGGCAGGCTTATTTTTACTGTTGTGGTTAACAGTTTTTCCAGTCTATGCTTCAATGGGGAGAAGCTGAGACCTGATTTATTATTCAACTTCTCCATCACAAACTACAAACAAGGACAGACCTTTAATGTTGCTTCCACTGATATGGTTTGCTTATAAATAACCCTTATATTTTCACTGCGACCTGGGGAGGCCTTCTGCTCTGAAATTTATTCCCTATGCACTTGCTATCCAAAATCTTAAATCAAAAGCAGCCGAGCCGTCTATCTGACTCTCGCTCCCGGCCTCTAAAACCGCGGTGTTGCAAAATCAGTAAAAGACGACTTGCCCCCGAATAAAAATGCAGCACTATTGATGGTGTCAAAAACAGCCACAACCCAGAAAGTCCGTGCATCCGCAGACATCCTTCCATGTTCTTAGTTCCTAGTCATTGTCCTTGGTTATGTATAAACCACTCACCTCTAACGTCTCATTCTCATATTCGAGCAGATCCGGCACCAGTTGGTGGTGGATCCTGGGTGCATCGATCGCCGTCTTGATGTCCTCATCGAACCACAGTACCCTGGCGATTACCTGTGCCACGGATGTGATGATTTTTGAACCGCCTGCCGATCCAAGGACCAGCACTACATGGCCGGTTTCATTGGCCACGATCATTGGCGACATCGATGACATGGCACGCTTCTGTGGTTCGATGTAGTTCGTCGGCGCTGGCGGTAAATTAAATTGATTCGCCACTCCTGGTGTTGAGAAGTCATCCATGCCACTGTTGAAGAGGATTCCAGTTCGCTTGCCAGTAAATCCAGCTCCAAAACTGAAACAAATGGCTTAAAACAAGCTCTAATCAAACTCTCGCCAACTCACTAATGATTGACAGTGCTCGTCACTGACACGGCATCTCCATTTGGAGCTAGAATAGAAATGTGAGACGTTCCGTAGTCATCCTTAGAAGAAAACCTCGCTCCATAGTGTGCTATATCGTCGGCTACCGCAGAGTCGTTGATTTTCTTCCGAAGTTCCTCTCCACTGTCAATAGAGGTCAGCTGGCTTACGAGCTGTGGCGAAAATTATCAATTAGAAAACAGAAAGCCTAGACTGCATCTGAAACTCACCTCTCTCAGATCGTGGAATCTCAAATCGCCGAGCTCCCATCGCTTGGCGAATCCAAATTTGAAGGCCTCCACTATGCGATGGTAGGTCAGCGCCTTTTCCGTCTCATTGGCAATGCTGTCCTTGGTGAAATTATATCCATTAAGTATACTCAAAATGTGGGCCACAACTGTACCGCTGCCAACTGGAGGCACAGCATAGAGAGTATTTCTCCCTAGAGGCATCGAAATCGAACTGACTACGTCAGCGTTGAACGCCTCCAAGTCATCAGCTGTAACGATGCTTCCCATGTCCTTTAAATCGGCAGCAATATCTCTGGCCAGCGAGCCATTGTAAAAGTCCAATGGGCCGTTCTTTGCGAGTGTCACATAGGTCTGGCACAGCTCTGGCGGAGGGGAGATTATCGAACCAATAGGATAGAACTCTCCCGTGGCGTTGTTCACAAAGGCAGAACTGTAACGATGAAGGTTGTAGAACAATAAATAGTAATTTAAAAATGACCTAAACTCACCTTAAACGGGTGTCGTTTTTAACAATCTTCTTCAAGTTCAACGAATTGAATTGATGCTCCGACAGAATGTAGCCTTCCTCGCAGACTTTAATTGCTGGCTCGATAATCTCCTTCCATGTCATCGATCCGAAACGTTTGTGCGCTTGGTAATATCCCATCACTTCGCCGGGCACTGCAATGGCCAATGCGGAATGCAGAGACGCACCGCGTTTATTGACAAACATGTCCTCGTGCGCTGCAAATGGTGCAACTTCGCGTGCGTCTATGGTGTAGGCTCGATTCTCTTCCTTTTTGAAAACATTCATTATGAAGCCGCCTCCGATGCCCATGCTTTGCATTGTCACGATGCCATTGCAAAGGAGCACGCCCAAGGCGGAGTCGATAGCATTGCCGCCTCGTTGGAAAATGTCACTATAATGAAAGGGAATGCAAGAAAACTGGTTGTTGAATAGTTTTTTTTTAAACACTTTTTTGAGAGCTTGCCACAATTTTTTACTACTTTGGCCCATCAACATTTTTTTCGAATGCTGTTTTTACCAAATGAAGCCTATCACATTTGCAGAATAGCTTCAGAAATGACAGTTTTTTTCCTCGTTGTTCAAACTTCAGAGGTGCCTTATTTATTTGACCGATAACTTTTTGAAAGAGAGCCTGTACAGAGCAGACAGTCTTCTCTTCTCCAAAAATCGATTCAAAATATACAAAGCTCACCTCAGACAGTGTCCAGTAATAATCTGTCGAGATCAGACTCTAAGTATGTTTCAGATCTAGCTTTTGCCAACATAAACTTTTAAATTTCGATGGCCTACAACTTTATTATGAGTTTGCAAGCATCCATCGGAACAGGAACACCCAAAGTAGCTATTTAGTCGTAGGATAGGATGTGAAGTTTCATGTTTGGCGATTTCTTCCCGCATAGTGTTTGTGGTAAATTTTCAAAGAGTTTCAAGATAAAACCAAAATAATTACTGTGCGATTATTTAAAGAAAAAAAATCAAATCAATAAAAAATGTCATAGCGAAACTTCTGATTTCACAGCCAAAATCAAGTAAAAACATCAAATGAAGGTAATCTCCGTCTAAACACGTAGGCAATAAATAAACTCCCACCAAATATGGCGAACTCGGTAGATCGCCCATATGCACTGACGTCAGACTTGTCAAGACTATATCTAGCATACGAGTACATTAAATTGTTTTATTTTTTTTGCATCATGGTAGCTCTCTTGAACAGTTTTCTAGTTGGGTTGACCCTTTCATTAGTAAAACTAGTTCTTAAGAATCCTAGAAAATCCCTTAAAGTTCCTTAGAAACTTATAATAGTAATTGAAACTAGTATTTGTTTGGAGCCGAATAAAGTTACGTGAGTTGAATTTCAAACAATGATGGCGAATAAGTCTCTTCGCATATTTCGTATCGTCCCAAGCCACGTAGACACGTTTCTAAATTCCCCCAAACAACTGGATAGATTAATAACCCCTGCGGTGGTGTTTCCTTGAATTTCTGACTCCCGAAGAAAAACAAAATAAAAATGCCGAAAATTAACCCATATTAGCAAGTTTGTTCAGCACCTCAACGTATTGTGCATTTGTCTCAATTGTTTAATGTGTTTCATAAATTTTTTAATTTTAATGCATTTATCACGAATTTGATCCTAATCTGCTACATAGCACAATCGATTGATTGCACACGTTTGTGTATCTACGCTCATCTGATGCCGCTAATGAGGTCTGAGAAGTGCTAACACCTTGCATAAGCAAAATATATGAGTCCCAGTTTGTTGAACAAGACTGACTCATTTGCCAAAACTCCAAAACAAATAAATAAATAAAAACAGAAAAAAAAATAAAAATTTGAATACGAAAACAAAAATGGCTTACCTGCCAATTTCGCTGCAAATATTGCTGTCCGAACACACGGCGGCCTTCTCGTATTTGCCCAACCTAGACACGACATCTATTGCGGGCAGCAGTGCAGGAGGTACCTCTGGGACATCTTGGACTTCACCATCTCCTGCAGATGGCTCCACAGTTGTGGTAATTGGAATGATTACAGCATCCCCGGGCACTAAGCCATTGAACGAACCAATCGATCCGATTTGTACGTCTTTGACGAGCTTCGGTTCATTTCCGCCTGCAAATGGTTGGGCAATCCGAATTTACCAAAAAGTTTTCATCATCGCTCGCACTTACCACTGAATGTCAACTTCCACAGCATGTAGCCGATCAAGAAGAACCCGATTAATATAATCAGAGCTATTGTCAGTCGCTTCATCCATTTGAGTAGATGCTCTCGCCTAGAAATACACAAAGGTTCGTCAATTAATCATTGTCATACTTGTAGTTGTCGACTTGTCTTTGCTGAAGGTGGGATTTTTTAAATGTGATATGCACACGTAACTAAATTATTTAAATATGAGCTGCTCATTTGGGAATCGGAATACTAACAACATTTTGAGACGACGACGCACTTATGGGCTAAAGCAGATCAATCGGAATTGGGAGCAAACAACACTACTGTTAGTTTCGAGGCTAAATATAGAAACGTTTTCACCCAACTGACGAACTAACCACCTAAGCTAACAACACTCTTTAGATCGTGGCAATAAACGAACGCGACCCGCTCTGCGGTGGAATAGGTAGTGCGCTCGAGATTACCAATGAGAGACTAAAGTTAGTAAATTACGCGTAGAAAAGCTTAACCGTCGTCGTTTCCACTTTTGACGGTACAATCGTCATATACACACATCATGTTGATTGTTAATGAATAATGATGATGATGACAACAACAACAACGACGACGACGGTTCAGCTTTGAGTCTGCATTACGGCTCAGTGTGGCGTGTAAACACAAACTGGTGTTCGTGTACTCCAAGGGGATTAAACCTGAACTTTTCGATTTCCGAGAAATTAACGATTTGCCAGTACAAATTAAATTGTTTTCAGCTAATATTGAGTAATTGTTAAGCAGTGGTGAGGCTAACACTCTTCGACCGCGTCTATTGCTTTTTGTATTAAATGTAGAAATAACCTATTTCTAGAAATATATACAAAAGGTATATTTTTGGTTTTCGAGTTTTCTCACAAAAATCGGGTTTAAAAAACGCTTTTTAAAATTTTTCAAAAAGTATAAACTCGTACGCCAGAATTTTTTTTTTCAAATCTGTACAACACTAACATTTTGTCATTTAAAGAAGGCTTCAAGGTGCTTGGGCTCGAAAGCTCCTATAAACGTCAGTAGCAGTCTCGTGCCACCCAGGTTAGATAGAAAAGGGTGCCACCTAAGTGAGTAAGCAAATTCAAATACAAAGAAAAAGCCACTGTAGAAAAATGGCTAAAAATTCCAAACGATCGTTATTTTCAACGTGCAGTGTAAGCTTTTCATTGACAAGCAATATGGCTGGAGTAAAAAACTGGAATCGTTATTCATAGAAATAAATAAGTGGGAAGAGGTGTTTGGAAATATTTACAGCAAGGGACCTAATTTTAGTTGACATACCTCTGTTCCTGTCTTGTATCTGCAGTGGTATTTAAGTCTGCTTCCTCGTCATTGCGATCCTTTAGAGGCATCTTGTTCTCATCATCGTCTAAGGGCATTTTGTAGTAATACTTAGTTTAATACTGTTCTCTGTAAAAAGATGCAATAGATTTTCAAAGTTAGAATTTAAGCGAGGTGTAATTATAGAAAATGTACTTTTTTTTGTAATTCAATAACCGTCAAACTAATTGGATTTTAATAATGGCGCTTATGACACATCGCCGGTGATTATTATTATTTTTGAATGTATATTTAATGATTAAGGTGGAAGTTAAGTATTGTCACAAATCTGCCAATGTCAATAGAACTTTTTTAAAAGCACACGAACATTTTGGTAAGATATTTTGAACTATTACTTAGTTTCTATTAAATAATTTCTTCAATGGGAATTTAGCGAGACTTATTGACTTATAATTGTTTTACCTATATGAACAAATTGGCACTGCGTCATATACTATGATCTTGAGGTGTATAATTAAGGGGGAGAAAACTGCATGTCATCTAGAAAAATGTTTTCTTTTTCTCTAATGACAGTGCAGTTAATTTAATAAGCATTGCTAATCTACTCTATTGTAGTGGCAATTCTAAGTTGTCTTGTTTATTTGATTGAAATACTTATAAAATTTTTAAAATAAGAATTCTTTTTAAAAAAAACTGTAGTATCCAAAATATTTAAATAAAAATATTTTAATAATCAATGTTACATACACACAGTGGCGGACTAAGGGGGGGGCGGTGGGGGCGGTCCGCCCCGGGTGGCAGACTAATAGGGGGTGCCATCAGTAACAGAAAAGTAACTTTGCACACTACAAAAAATAAAAACACAAATAAAACAATAAATTTGTTTCCCAAATACCTACCTATATATATGTGCGCATGAATTTCGTTACTGGCCTATTCTCTTAATATTTATAAGTAATATGGAAATAAAATATTTATCGCCCAAGGGCTCAAAGGCTCAAGATGCTGGTTTGACGTTGGAAGAGGAAACACGAAGAGCCATGTTAGAATGTCAGGATACATTTTATACTGAACTTGTGCATCGATCTAAGGCCATGGAAGATATTGCGTCAGTTTTCTCAGCTCTCCAACCGAAAATATTGCTGTATGGAACGGAAGAAGAACTGCGGGCTGTGGTTCCAATGCTTACCTCGACATTTACAGAACTTACAGACAACAGTATCATATTGGAAATCCAGCGAATTCGGCGTCACATGGTAGCTTCAAAGATAAATTTAAAAGATGCAGAAATTTGGACAGCCTATGAATTTTTAAGCTTCATTGTTAAGTGGGATTTTTCAGACTCTTTACCGAGTCTGTCATAGGCGATGAGAATTTATTTAACAATTTGCGTCTCAGTGGCATCGTGTGAACGAAGCTTTTCCAAATTAAAATTAATAAAGACTTATCTAAGATCAACGATGAGCCAAAATAGGTTGACTAATTTGGCTATACTTTCAATCGAAACGGAGCACACAAAAAATATAGATTTTAATGATATAATCGAAACATTCAGTACAATAAAAGCTCGTAAGCACCTTTAAATAAAATAAGTATTTGTTCGTGTTTTTTTCTTAAATTTTTCAAGGGGTGTAAGCTTGCTTTACCGCCCCGGGTGTCACTGCCTCTTAGTCCGCCACTGCATACACAGGACGACTTAATCGCACGAAACTTTTTTGTTGAACTATTTATTCAAGAATCAATCTTAATATATTTAATTGAAAAGAAATAAGAAACATTTTTTTAGGTAGGTTTTGTTATAAGTTGAATATGACTTAGTTTGAGTTTTTTTTAAATACATACTGTGACTCATAAGACTTACAATACAGAAGACTAACAAATGGGCATTTTGTACAATTTAGCTGTTTTGAATTACTAACATTCTTTATTTAGCTGGTTTGCCGCAAACAATTTATAGATTCCTTCCATTCGTCCCATAAAAAGAGAAAGAAGCCACTTAACTTCATAAGATTTCAGATCCCCTTAACGTCATAATATTTCTTACGTTATAAGACTGTTCACAAGGTTCAAAATGGGTGGAGGTCTGTAGATAAACGTGGTGTTTACAGGAGGTTGGAGAGAGTTTGTAAAATTCCTGCAAAGAGTGGCGGTTTTTACTACTGTTTTAAGTACCTAATCTCATTGTGATGGTTGCTTCAACTTGCTTTGAAATAGTTTTAAACGGAAGATATAGAATGAAGACTATTAAGACTTAAAAAGAGCTTCCACTTATGTGAAATGATGTCTTTCAGTACGGGGTTTTCAGTGATATCTCGATGCCTAAGATTTTCATAAGAGCGCTGGTTTGTATAGCCACAATAACCAAATCAATTAGATGTGAACTAAGCGGCACAATTGGCTGTGATATATGAGAACATAGATATCAATGATCCGGTTAGGAAAAATATTGCGCGATAACAATCATCACGCAAAATTTTACGAACTCACAATGGCAAAATTGTCCATGTAAAATTACCCATTGTGACTTAGAAAATATTTAACGTGAGTGTTAAAAATGATTACTAGTAAAGCAATGATAAGAAATGTTTGCCTTAAATGTTTAAAGTATATCGCTGACTGTATTTATTTTTTTCAATTATTTGAAGTAATTTCAACACAAATTGGTTTAAAAGAAAACGTCGTTTGACTCAATGCACAATGAACAGAAGAAGTAACAAATCGAACTAATAGATAGTTGTAATCTATTGTAAAAATTGGGCAGGAGCGCTGGAGCTTAGTTTAGGAACAACATTTGTGTAAGGTAAGGTGATAGTCATTTTTGTAATAGTCAAATACGTAAGGTGATCACAAAACAACTGTACAAATTTGGCATCACTTTGTTATTTCAAAGCATAGTTTTGTTGTCAGTTGTCATTTGCACCAAAAATTCAAGGTAGCCTTGAATAATCCTAATATTAAAAATGCGAAAGTCAGATTGTTTCCTTTTCACGGGCGCAAACAAATTTTTTACAAATTTTGGTACCTAAAGGGATAGATGGGACCTCTGAGAATGACATAGGCTACTTTTTGTCGCGAAGACAAAACGTGAAGAGGATGAAGTTTCTCAAGTTAGGGATAATTAAATTCATCATGGGTATCTATACTTTTGGAAAGAAATAAATATATTATTGCTGCGTATTTTACCAATGAATTTAAATGTGTAGGGCTGATTGGTTGGATTGAAAGATAGGATAGTTTTGGACCCGATAAGTGGCGGTGTTGTTGATATGAATATTTTAATTGAGTTACTCGAAGTACTATAATTCTACGCAGACGAAGTTGCGGGTACCAGCTAGTTGTTTAAATATTTAACTCTTAAAATTCAGGAAAAAAGGGTTCAATATTTTTTAAATGCATTTATTTTATTTATGCTTGGGTTAAATATCTGTTACAAAAACTTAACACTTTATAAACTATTATTGAAACTTATCTCGCAAGGTATGATTTTTAAAATTACTCTTCCGGTTTTTAGAGCGGTCCAAACTTTAACCTCCTTAGCATCAAAATCGCTTTAACTTATGGAACAAATTAATAAAAATGTTTTGAACTCTAAATTGCGGGCACCTAAACTGCAAAACAGCAAGCTCTGATTTTTGAACACACTTAAAAATCTGCAACCTTGAAATTGATTTCATTTATCCCAGAACACATTTTCTTAGAACAAATTCCAACTTTTTTTAACACTTTGACTTAGAGCGCGAAAAGAAAAAAAAAAACACATTTATGGTTAAAATGTAATCGGAAATCAAATGCGGAACCAATTTCGACTGCAGCACACTCATACACCAAAGTCTGTAGGACACTTTTAATTCTCACTTAACAAAAATCAAGCCTCATGAATTAAAGAAAAAGTCAGTGGGAATTACGAGTTCCAAACCAAGTCCATAGAAACGTTTCTCTCTGTCAACTTTATCCATATAACTGCACAATAGTTGCATTCACTCAAACGCTGAAAAAAAAAGAAACGATTCACTTCCTTTAGAACAACGCAGACTAATCTCACAGCAACGGAAGTAGTTAAAAATGCGTGTGCTTGCATTTGATTTTCGAATTTCCGTTAAATCTTTAACCAACCCCCAGATGCGTCTTTCTTGTGCGAAATTTCCACGATCTTGTTATTTCAACACACGAATCACCTCAATTAAAAATTCAAAAAAATAATAATCAAAATCACCAAACACTTGGTTCATTGAACACAATGTCTCAACGGATATTTTGTAAAAGAAATTGCTATTTTTAACTAGACGAGTCACTGATACTTTGGGATAGACAAAACTACCCCCCCAAGAAGTAATAAATCGCTTCGCCACAAACTATAAAATTCACAAAATCCATCTAAGCAATCGGTGCGAGAAAAGAAACATATTCCAGGAGCGAATTACACAATCAGATTCCGAGGTACTTTCTAGTGTATTTAAATCAATGCACTTCGCGTCACAGTTTACACGACCCAAATCAACCCACCAGAGTCTGCCTGCCAGGCCTGGCTGGTCCGGTCCACCACCACGCACCGGTTTATCGCAAACGAGTGTATCCAATGCGAGCGCTAGAATCACAATCGAATCTAATTCGGGAAAGAGCCACAATCCAGACTAGCTATCCGTATCTCTGTCCAAGTCCGGCCGATTTTTAATATCGTTAAGTAGGAGTAGTGGACTGAGATTTTTTTTATTTTTTTTTTCTCAACTGCACTAGACTGGACAGGAGTTGATATGAACACTATCGAGTAAGATGATGATGACGGCGCACTCAATCGTAGCTGGAGGCTAACTAATTGTGGAAAATTGCTCGGACTGTGTGGTAAGCTGAAACAGTAACCCCCGAGTGGCATAGATACATGCTCGCGTACTCAATGTGAGTGTCTGCATACACATAGAAAGTGATGTACACGGGAAGTCTGCGCACTGTAATTCAAAAAGAATCAAAATCTTTTTGCATGGCTACAGAAAAAGCAAGTTCCCTTTCGGTGCGTTAGATACCGACTTATCCCCACAAGGGGTGCTCAAGGAAAGCCGTTGAAAGTTTGAGTTTTTCTTTTCCAGATGTCTTTAGAATTTCAAATTCAAAATTCATATCATAAGTGACAATTAAAATTCAATTGAACGCATGTCAACCGACGCATTAGGTTTTTAGGTAAAAAAAATATCTGATGCACGCTTTTGTAATTAATAAAAGATTATACTAAACAAGCTGTCGTGCATTTAGTTGAAGTGTTTGTAGAGTCGCGAAATTTGCGGTGAATAGTAAGAGCGACTATATAGCGAGTCTGTGACTATGACTTGCAAAACGATGTTTGCGTTAATAATTGGGTTAGATTAAGGGGTGACATATATACTATATAGTTGGCACTTGGCAAGCGAAACGATGACGACATTTAAGCGTACGCCGGAGTGCTGATTGTTCGACATGAATGACAAGCGCGAATCTGACGAGTGCCGGACGTTTTTTATTTTCATGCAGATTGATGAGGCGTTTTAAAGGATTTTTATTGCATTAGGATGCAAGTAGTGGTGGTGGTGGTATTCTAAATCAGTTGCTTTGTTAATTAGAGCAAATCAGTCAGTACTATGTGTGCACAATGCTGCGCAGTTAGCATGGAATTTAGGGCAGTCATTAGAAATGGGATTTTGTTTCTTTATCAGAGCATAAGAGGTCATTTATTAATGTACAAAATATGACCTAAGGTGGGTATCGACTTAGAAGTGGTGATTAAACTGCTGTCTTCGGCGAAATGGGTGCTCATGTTGAACCATAGCTATATATCAAGCCTAGGGGTAGATAAAAGTTTATAATTTCGAAAAATGAACCTCTGAAGTGTTTTCTGTAGGGATACACTAATAAACAAGAATTGACACCTTAAGCGTTAGTTTTTCGTCGACATTAGTTCCGAAAACCTTCCCAAGTATGAAGGCTTTTCCCCTTTCGATATGACGATTAATATTCCAAAACTAAGTTGTCTTCGCATCTACTCACAATATCCATTGAAACTAATCGTATTCAAATGTGTACTAGGTTGACTCATTTTCACAACCACTCCCAAGTTCTGATTGCGTATAGTGCACATAGTGTATGACCGCAGAGATATATTCTGCCGATTTACATGAGAAGGGAAATGAGCCGTTCGATAAAGTTGTTTATAGTTCTCCCTAATCAGAGTCTTTGATTCCTCACACTCGCATAACCGGAGTGTGATAAGTTTTACTGTAAACCATGTTTTTTAAGTAAATTTTAAGTTCAATTATAATTACTTTCCATCGAAAACAAGGGCACGCATTCAATCTTCAAAACTACAAACTTCCAGCAGCATAACATTGAGTCTCCATTCTTAAGGCACTGTCACCCACAAGACTGTTAAAATACATAAGATAATCTTATGACCGCCAGACAAGATCGATTAAATACGACTGCACATAATATCAATTTTTTGTGTGCGGCGAGACTGATAAAATGGTTTCGCACCAATCATTAAGATTACAACATAATTTCCTTATAATCCGCAACGAGACGTTGTTAGTATTATTACTCAAAATGAGCTGTCCATGTAGTACAATCAATTCAGTTATTTCAAAGAAATTGTGATAAGAGGGCTGTGCAT
The DNA here is from genome assembly GCA_948293265.1 of Cheilosia impressa. Lineage (NCBI taxonomy): Eukaryota > Metazoa > Arthropoda > Insecta > Diptera > Syrphidae > Cheilosia > Cheilosia impressa. The sequence continues at coordinate 40,934,268 of OX411882.1, read as the reverse complement.
GACGATTGAAAGGAGTCCTTTATGCGTCAAGTTAGTCATTAAAGTGAAATTAGAATGACGGCATCCAAGTCCCATGAGATTGCCATGCTGGGAGTCCGGTTATCACTCTAGTTAGGTCATCGCCCACTGAAATCGAAAGTCGTACTAAGTTGTGGTTATGTATAACATAAATAGCTCATTGACGGCAGTACGGCTTTGGATCATTTTCAAACAATGTGTTTGGATAATTATTATTGTAAACATACGACTGGTTTGGTATGATGTATGCCTACTTGTATGTCGCCTCGGAAAGATGTGTTTATGAAAGCGGTTTCAAGGGACTTAGAAATTTATCCGTTAAGAATATAAGAATTTAGTCTTACGAAAAACTAGATAATATGCAGTAGAACAATCGGAACAATTGAAAGACCTTATCTTTATTTACTCATGTTCCTAAAGAATGCAATCTTCGTTGAGTTTTGAAAAAAATGTTACCGCTTACTAAATAAATTTTATTTTATATACTCAACTCGTACAAAAATGTGCAGAGTGAACTTGAAGATGATATGATAATATTTGAGTTTTTCCATGCAAGCTGATGAATCGAATATCGACAGTCATTGATTGTGACGCAGCCTTATCAGAAAGTGTTTGCGAAGTGGACACTTGAATTATTACGAGTATTCCTTTGAAAGAAAAAAATACAAGTGATCTTTGTTCACCTCACTTTAATTTTGAATGTGCACAAATTTTGCTCGTTTTGTATCAAAAGATTGGTCTTGATTTTTGCGTTTCTTAATTGCTATAACTCTTTGAGGGGCATAAGACGAGGGGTTCTATCGAACATAACTGGGTAATTTTACATATTTCAATGCTGGAACCAGTATATGGTTTTTTTTCGAACTCCATTTAAACAAAAAGAAGGTAGGGCCAAACTTTAAAACAGGTAAGAATCTTAAGTTTTGTATTTGATTACACTTTTTTGGAACTCGTGTATTCAGACAGAGAAGCAAACATTTTTAAACTCGCTTACGCAGCTTTAAGCTCAAATTAAGTTCGGAACTCATTTTCACAATAAAACTATGGACACTTTGGCACGTCTTTGAAAAAGAGGACTGTTCAATATTTTTTTTTAAGAATTGAAGTGTCCGAAAATATTCCTGTAATCTCTTAGATTGATAATTTTCATATCAGAGGTCTAGCAACACTGATGTGTGGTTTGAGGTGGTGTTTCCATTTTACCAAATTTTAAATTATGAAAACGATTCCACTTTAAGGGTCATTTAGCTTTCAATTTGCGATCGCAAGACCTCGTTAGAACCTATAGTTTTCCTGATGCTCGATTCTTCTATTAAAAGTTTGTACGCATTTATTTATGAATTTGTCTATTTCTATCTATTATATACCTACTCATATTGGACAACAAGTTGGAACCCGATGTGGATCAACAAGAATGCTGTCAATACTTGGTTATGTCACCGAATCCGACCAAAACTTTTTTAAACAACAAGAGGACCTTTGAAGCTCTAGGAGCTCAACTGCCGCGAGATGGGTCACAATTCACAGTATATTTTATGGCTTTTTCCACTGTGACAACTGTCGCAGAATTCTGACAAAAATCAGACAGTATAACTTTAACAGATTAGTTCAGCCGTCGAAATTTTAGGTTTCTCCCATTTGCCCCATAAAATAAAAACTCACACAATCACATGTTTGTTAAAGGCGAGGCCTACGGTTAAATTTCGGCACTGTAGCGATGACTATTGATTTATTTTCACTGATTTCCGGCCTTGTCTTCAACATTATCACCGATTGATAAAATGTCAACAACTTGGACCGTGGTCATCGCATCTGAACCGATTTTATCACAGCGATAAAAGTTCCGCGCCAATTTAACGATTTTTAAGTTTGTTCACATATGAGTCTTGAGTCTTGTTCTTCTTCAACGCTCAGAAAAATAGTTCCCATTCCCAGGCGAAACGTGTCCAAGCCTCAATAAATTTCAAACATGACAACACCACTATTTCCATTATTTGCTTTGCAAAAAAAAAAAAACAATTTAAAACGAAATGTATACATCTTAAAAAAACCATAAACTAAATAAACAATTAGCAGATGCGTACAGCTGACACATTTCCCTCCCCCATTAACCACAACACTGTTTGGAGCGCACACAAAGTTCATACCCATTGACCTCATTAATGGTTTCGCAAAGAACAATTTATAAACTAAGTGAATTCACAATTTTTGGATTTTACTAACCTCCGCACAAAAGAAGCTACAGCTCCACTTTGTCAAACAAGACTCCAATTGATAAGTTGCACTTTTTAGAATTTAACTCAATATACCGGTATAGTGCTGTGGGGGAAAAACAGTTAAATCAAAGAAACCTGGCCTTGCGTGTGGGCTTGTCGTGACTTCACCAAACTTCACTTATGGTCATGAGTGACTCGAAAATTCAAAACAACTCGCACGTACACGCTACAAACGAAATTATTGTCAAACCGCTCCGCGTCGTTCAAGATCGGAAAGAGCTTTGGTTTTTTTAATTAATTATTTTGCGGGACCACTACTCAGCACGTGACCGTCTTAAGATTCGACTGATGTGAGTTCTGATGAACGAATCCGCTAAGACTCAAAAAATTAAAAAAAAAAAATGCAAGAACTTTTTTTCTGAATTTGTAATGAGCTCGATGTGTGGGTGCAATAGCTTGTCGTGGATTTTTTTTTCTTCTTCATTCACACTCACTTTTCCAACTCAAGAATGTGTATAATTAAAAAGCGGTGTTTACAATGTTGGGCCGGAACGCTACTGGGTTGTTCGTTCTTTGTGAGTCCTCCCACAGCCCGCAACTACCCTCGATGTAGAACGGGTGTGGCTGGTAGCGATCTTCGATAGGAAACATATGGCTTGAAATAGTGCTGCATGAAGAACGCGCAGATAATTCGACGAGTGTTAATAAAAATTTCCATTCGCACCACCCGCCACACCACCGGACTATAGACGACAATGTTGTTTGCCTTTTCAAGTACCCAAAGTACTTCATGTGCACCGGTGCGTGTGAAGAGATTCTTTTAAATTCCCAGAAGATGCACTGTGAACTTCTGGCCCCTGGATGAAGGGACGTTTCGATCTTCATCCCATGCGTGTCGGAGTTGAGTCATTCAGCTGAGTTTGTTTATTAGTGGCATGTTTATTGATTTCAACATAATTCACTTGTTGGTGTCGATCGGGGAGAAATTCTGCTTCAATAGCGAAATCTCATTATAAACGAAGAGAATAAAAAATCAAATTGATTTTTTTTTGAGGGAAAACTCATCCGTACTTAAAATAGACAAACATCGTTATTTCTCCGTTTAATGATTTTTTCTTCTCGAATTTTATTAGGCGTCTAGGGCAGGGTGAACATCAACATATTTCCCAATTTGTTGGTTTCGATTTGAGCAAAATGTCGGTTTCGCTCTTCGAATGTAAAATGACGCAGATCGCAGATGTGTGGATTTAGGAAAGTGGTTTTAAAATGTTTTAATTGATTTTAAGAAGGGTGATGTAAGTGGGTGAAAATTTGTTTATACTTGTCACTTTTTCCTATTGCTAAGGACTGGATACTGGAGTTGATATGTGGTTTTTTAAATGGCAGGGATGTGCGCCATATGAAATGTTGTAATACTGCATCGGTTATTAGCAGCTAAATCGAAACAAAAACAAACTTCGTCACTTGGTGGTCGTTCACGGATATTAATTTTCTTTTAATTGACATGGGAACCTTTTTCAAAGGCTAAGGTTAAATCTCTATCAACCATCAGCGTGACCTTTGTGCGACTAAAGTTGCGATTTGACACTTTTTTCGAGAGCCTATGCTCTCCTTTAGTTGGAAATGGTGCTTCAAACATTTTTAAAATGCTGTTATTTTCAAATAAATATTTTTTAAATGGAACGCAGATGCCTATTACAACTCAATTATGTATATTGTTTAGCGATCCAATGCTTTCTCAATATCGTTCAAAAATGCGAAAATTGCAGAGTAGGTACCTTCAGAAATGACACTTATTTCTTCTTCTTGCGACTTGTCGGAAATCCCACACTGTCAACATATTTAAAGACATTCTGCGATACTAATAACCATTTTGAGTATCCGACTGAATTTTTCGAGCTTACAATGGGAAATTTTACATACAAAATTGCCCATTGTGACCTACAAAATATTTAGTGTGAAAGTCCGAAACCACCAAAAGTATACACATTTATGTTGGGTATTCAAACCCTACACCCTCCTGAGGACACTTTTCAAATGTCAATCAGTGCGTGGGAACATATTGGTATATTTTGCTACACCTTTTAGGCCAACTGTGTAACAATTTCTGACCAACTACAATCACAAAAGCCGACTAGATCGTGACACACGTCCATTTAGCTGGATATCCTCATTCCTAAAGTGTATCATCGATTGTTAAAAGGCAATCGCACTAACCACGTCAATTATAACAAAGTTATCACTGCAGCGATACTAGTTTAATTTTTTTTTTAACCTTTTGACCTAAATAAAGCAGAAGTGCCCTAAGGATATCCACGTCAATCGCATGCAATGGGCATAGCATTCGTGGCCTACTTTTCAGTAACTCTATATCCAAGCCGTGGATATACTCTGTCGCAAACAAAGTTCTAATGTATCAGTTCATTGCTCTAATAAAATCAATGGAATCAGGGTGCAGGTGGATAATGATTTCCATCATATTTATCGTGATGACCCAGTGACGGTGGGTTACTTTGAAATTAGTACAACAATCATTTTTGCACGACAGCAGGTCGGCCGTTACTGCTGCAATTAGCAGTGTGCTCAGTGCTGCCGCTGGATATACAGAGCTAGTTGTAATAACAGACTTTGGGTTGTTGCCCCAATCAGGAAGCTTTATGCTTTCATGCGTCCACCTCCAGGAGGAATCTGGGACATTTTTGCATGCAAATAAGGGGAAATTATAAAATATTAACGACGGCATATAGGTTAATGGTTTTGTGGTACACTGCTGGTGCATTTTTACCATTTTTGCACGAAGCTCAGCAAATAAAAATGGTTTTTCCTTCAATTGGCGGTATGTGATGGTGGAATTCAGGAGCCAAATTGTGGCATCCGTAATCGAGTACTATACGTGGTGGAATTTGTTACTATTGTGCATGTACATAAGATAGAGATAATTCAGTGATGTTTTTCCCGCTCATGGTCTGGACCTAACCTAAAAAAGTATAAATTGTTCCTGATGATCTTTAGGACCTAGCTGTGGTGACTCTCCAATAACATTTGGTATGGGGAAATTCCAGGCAAACGGTTCGGTAAAAAATCAGCCAAAGCAAACGGCGTTGTTTGTGATTATTAACCTTGCTCCTCCCGATCAGTTGGATGTTGTACTGTAAAATGAAAGGCCGATTTCTTGTGCACGGCGAGGAATTGGCTGCCTCGGGTTCTCCTGTACACTTTCACCGACAACCTTACTAATAGCCATTTTTATTTCGACTTTAAAAAGAGGAGTTCAAAATATTCTCATTTCTAAATTTGCTATTGCGTTTGCGACCTCCTGAAAAATTGGAAGTTGACTAAAATCGTTATTAGTTAGTATAAAGCGCATTCAGCTTTCGGATCTTACTATAATATCCATTTTAAATTTTTGGCCTATACATTTCGCAGGTCACAGTTTTATTCGCCGTTGTGAGTTCGTAAAGTTTTACCCGATCAACAAAACTTATTCTAAGTAGGTACATCGAGTTTAATTCTGATATTTCAAAGATTCTGACAAAAAAATGGCGTAGGCGAAGGACACTGGGATTGCAGTTGTTGCCTATGGCTTATGGATTTCATAAAAGCTAAGAAAAGGTTTGTAGTCCTATTCGCAGAATTTTGTAAGTGTTTTTCTTACACGTAACTATGCTGTACCGCGGCCATTTCACCGAAATTTAAAAGTTTATTTAGGAGTTATAAGCCGACCTATTCCCATTTAAATTGAAAACAAATTTTACGCATCAAAAAGGGTGTTTTCCATCGTCGTAGACGGCCAGCTAGAAGACTAGTACTCTTCCACGACGAATAGACCGGGTTTCAAGGTGGGTCTTCATTGCACCATATTTTGATTTACAACCCTATTTCTGTTGAATTCGTTGAGTTACTGCTTCACAATCTAATCGAGAATTAGTGAGAATTAGCTCCTTATCGAAGCCGATCGTCAGTGTGTCTTTAATTCAGATGTGCAATTGAGTAATTCAAACACGATACTATTATTGTGAAATGGAATGTCTGGCAAATATGACAACTAAGCTGCATGGCTGTTTCAGCTATTATCTTCCTGAGACTCTGTCGAGAATGCCAGTTTGTTACTTTAAAGATTTCAAGTGTCAGTCAGCAACCAGTTAGACTTGGAAGTTGGAACAACTCAATCAGGTTTGAAGCGAAATCAAAAATCCTGCAGAGACTTGTGCATGAAGGGATGTATCGATTTGTCGTTCATTTCTATTGTAAGCAGTTAAATTTTTGACGGATTCATCAGGACACTATATGTCGGAGCACTGGAAGACTCATTGGATTTCTTGTGTTCTTTTTGGTACTGAGACCTTTAAAGTTTTTTTTTAAATTTAAAATGAATTACTTTCACTAATTGCATTGGAATTGTCAGTTGATTTGCGGTGTTGGGTCCAATAAAGATGAACAAATGTTTGGAATTTATGATCAAATTAATCCACGGCGGATATAAGAAACCTCTGAAAGTGAAATAGAAAACTGTTTCTTACATCCGAGGTGTTCTTATATGCGAACACGACGTTACAAGAAACATGAGTTTCTTATAGGTAAGCGATGTGTTCTTATATACATAAGTGTTTCTTTTAACCGTCATGGACTGCATCAATATTCGCAATTGACAAAGCGGTAACAATTATTGGTGCATCCATAATGAGCCGGCTATACATATATTGTATTTTATATTCCATACAAAATTCTGTAGTGTGATTTTCATAAGAAATCGAGATGAGTCGATATTGAACGTAGTAAATAGCATCCCGGGATTTTTTGACTGTGTAGACTTTGCACCGACAGCACTTTCTTTTGATATTTATTTCTTTTTAAAACCCTGTACGTGAGGTCAGTAAGGCACTTACTTACCTTCCAATTTGAACCAAATGCGTTTTCGATGTACCTGACTTTTACACATCTAACTACATTTTAATGCGAATATAGGTGTTGGCAGGTACAACTAGAATTGATATTGGTAATGTTATTCCGATTACATTTATACTCATTACGCGACAGTAGAATGACAGTGTCAATGTTCTTAAAAAATATATATGGGAAACGGAGGGACATTCAAATGACAATTAGTACCTACATTATTTCTGGAGCATAGGTTGTTAAGAGACATTTCTGTGTTCTCATGGTAAGTACATATTTCCTTTGTAAAAATAATTCTATGACATTACAGTTAAGGCATAATTTAGAGCACTAGTCGCCCTGAAAGCCCAATTTTCGACTTGTTTTTCGAGCAGTTGGGGCCGTGTGAACTCATTTAAGTAAATTGACTTCTTTTTCTAAATCAATTGGTGGTTCCTCTCTTTACTTCTCAGTCTGACAGGGACAGCATTTGTCCCTTGAGTATAAGTACCTCCAGCTACACAGTTGAAATTTCGGTGCTTTAAAGGCTGTCAACGAGGCGGAACCTTTATGGAAACAGGAAGGCCACAGATTTTGACAACAAATTATATTGCATTTACTGAATATCTATAGAAGCAAAAAGTTGCAATATTTGTTTATTTCAAAGAAAGTGTGACAAGTTAATTAGATGTGAGACAAATTAATGTCACAAATCAAGTTCAACTTCCCAAACTAGAAATCCAAAATTGCTCTTTATTTGAGTATCACAATGTTTTAATTAATTTCAATCTGGCAGTCCCTTATGTTTCGAAATGTAACACACGAAGAGAGCTTACGGAAGCTTACTTTTAACGTTACGTCAGGTTAATCTTACCCGAAAAGCTCGGAATTTATCAAACTTTTATAGCTTTCTTGCAACACTTTTGATACGGATCGTTCACAATAAAATTACGAAAAAGAGAAATAAAATATTATTAAGCTAATGTCACAAGTGAAACCTTTTAACTCGAATTTCAAACTAATGCGTCTATCAATTATTGGTATTTGAAGTTTTAAATTATGAACAATTTAATTACGGGAAACTAACTGTAGAAGTAGTTATGTTGTCAGCTTATTTATAGAATATTGTTACACAATGAGATAACGTTTAGGGTACCTGTAATTTTATATATTTTTCATTTTAAGAAAAGTATCTTAAAAAAGCCTGAATGAAAATATACGATCTGAGTAAATTTTATATTAAATAAAAAATTTCCAAAACCAAATAATCCCTGGCTGTAAAAATTAAAAACGAAGGTTTGGAAACACTAACCCTAACCATATAAGTTACCTTTCATTAAAAAATTACAAATACCTAGTACAAAAATATCACTTCACGTTCACGTTACCTGCTTCTAATTTATTGCATTGCGTAGGTATAAAATGTTCAGATGCTCCCAAAATACCAATGATACCATTTGTCCCATACAATGTTACCCAAATCTTAGTACAGTCAAAATAAAATAAATTTTTCATCTTTGCTGGTAGTTTTAGGTACAGTTCACAATTACTGAGTTGTATTCGCTTGGTCGTTCTACTTTTTCTATAAAAACTCCACACTAAATACGCCTTTAGTCATTTGTCGTTAGATTTTCGCCCAAAGAGGTGTTGTAGTTGTGTTTCGTTTCCGCTCTGTCGTGTAGTGCAAGTGGTGTCTAGTGTTTTATTCTAATAAATTCAAATCTATAATTGATCAAGAAACAAGTGAACGTCAATAATTTTCAACTCAAGAGCAAACTAGTGAAAACTAAAACTAAGAAAAACAAAGGTGTGTTCTTGCTATGATATAATTTTTTTGAATATATTCCATAAATTAACTTTCTATTTTTTTTTGTTATTTATTTTGGAAATGTGGTGAGGTGACGTGAGTCACGCGGCAATTTTCCTTTACTTCTTGATTCCTGCAAGTTGGAATGAAAAACCATCAGATAAACATGGTGATGAAAGAGAATACATACAATAAGAAATATTCAAGATTCAAGTGTAATAATAAAGAAGAAGAACGCAATAGAAAACCGGAAAAAAGAAATAGTAGACATAACATTCACGATACACGACACACGCCGAGTGAAACTTGTTTGTTGCTTTGGGTTAGGCGACGGTTCTCTAGACAATACAGACACCGACTTAGCATGAACGATAATGTTGTGTCTTGTGTAGCTTTTGTTGTGGTGTGATTGTGCGATAAGTGTATTTAAATTTTGTGTTGACTATGGCTATTTCGTTTTAAAATTCAAGAGATGTCGGCATTTTATATGTATACATCGTTATGTATGAATAGGAATGCGAACGTCATACTGGTATTATTTTGCAAATGCATGCCCAAATAAAAATTATTGCTATTTAGGTACTATTTGTGTGCAATGGGTGATTTTTATTACTCTTCGTAGCGGACGTTAATTAATATATAGGGTACCTCGTTACAATATTTCACAATGTTTAAGCCGGTACGTGGTTTCTGCTTCAGGTACACTACTAATCAAGAACCGGTTTCCGGCTTAATCTTTGGCAAAACGTCAAATTGACATTAGGTACATGCATTCGAGTTGGCTTCTTATAACTAATGTCGTTTTCGATTTGGCTTTTTAGAAACAATTCGTAACCGCCGCAGCGTGACCGCTGGCACTTTTTTCGAGAGCCTTCCACAATGTTTTCTTCTTTTAGCCCTTTTTTAGTTATGGAAGGCGCTTCAAACATTTTTCAAATGCTGTTATTTCCAAATGAAAACCTTTTAAACGGAACGCTTGTACCTATTACAATTAATTAAGAGAGCAAAAGCATATTAAATATCGTTAAAAAAAATCATAACTTCAGAAATGACATTTTTTTCTTATTGGCCCTTTTTCTTGCAATTTTTCAGAATTCTGCAACGGTCACACTGACCACCAGTTCTGCTGCGTCATACTTATTGGCATTACCTAGTGAAAGTATGTGTAAATCTGAGAAAAAAATCGAGATTTCTCAAAAGAGAGTCAGATCAAAAAAAAGATTGATCGAACATGAACAGCAATCTCGATAAAAAAAAATTGATCTAGATATTTTTTCAGATTCACACATACCTACTGCCACAAATAGCAATATAATTTTGCACATCTCTTTTACGTCATTTTAAGAAGTTTGCTTTTAAAACAAAATTCCAAAGTTTCGTGACAACCAAAATAAAGAAATATGTACATAAATAGCAATGGATACAACTTTGAAGGAATTATTATCTTCATCGTCTTCCTCATCATCTGAAGACTACGAATCACCGAAACTACTCCATTAGTGGAAACATTTTTCAAGTCGATGACCATAGTTGATTTTTTCAAAAACGAATGCAAACAGAAACAGCTGATAATGCTGTGAAATAACGCACTAATGCATTTACAAAAGCAGATCAATTTCGTTGCATGTTCCATAGACCATAAATCTGAAATCCGAAAAAGATTTTTGGTGGTCCCAATGGAAAACGACATAAGTTTAGTAAACCAACTGGACAGAAGCTTTTATACACGCCATAAATTTGACAAAGCAAACAAAATAAAAGTTTAAGGTCAAAAACAGCCTAGAACCCTTGCAGAATCATTGCCAAAATACCTATATATACCTATGCCAATTGATTTCTACCGAACTCCGTAGAACTTTTATGGCTTTCTTTCCCAATATCTATCCATTATGTAAAACTCGTTTTTCCAGTCAATAACCATGCCATTGACCCATATTTTAAATAACACACCATAAGCCATTATTGGAGCAGGTTATGTCGCTGTCACGCACAATAGTTGTCTCCAAAAATGCCAAAATAGTGCGTTTTCGAATCTAATCGCTGACAAACATTAATGTCGTTTTCCTTTGGACAAAACGAAGCGTCTGGGAGCAGTGTTGTTAGCACTCTCTCTTCATTTATCCCACGAAGCGTGGTCATTTTTCCCTTTTTTCCCTTTTCACAATACTCAAATTCCCTTTTCAAATCCCACGATAATTTTTGAGTTAAAAACCAGTTTTTAGAAGTAAAATTTGTATTACACGGAAAGAAAATCAAGTTAAATTAATCTTTAGTATAAAAACCGTAGTTTGTAACACTGCTATGATTTTTTTTTGGTACCAGAAAATTTTGATAAAAGACGATTTACATGAGCTGTTTTTTATGGACAGTCAGTGTGTTGATTATCATGGTGAAATACAGGTTTTTTGGTAGAATTTCACCAAAAATTTATAGTTTGAATGTTTTTTTGGCAGATTTCTGAAATTCCCACGATTTGGTCCATTATCCCTTTATCCCACGGAAGGCTTTCGGACATCGAAATTCCCACAAAAAGGGATAAATCCCACGATATAACAACACTGTCTGGGAGAGTCCGGAATCGAAAAAATGCCGTTCCATTGGCACAAAGAAACTCTTCTGGTGATTCTGAGAAGGGAATTTCGCTTCTCGATTTGAAGTCAGAATCCGCTCAAGAAGCACTCACACAAGTGCAATTTTATTTATTTATTACAAGTCAGCTGACCGCAGCCGTAGATTATTTTTTGGCATTTCACCTATACTTTGGTGGATTCTGTCAGAAGCAGTTTTGCTGTTCCATTGGATTTCAGAATGAGTGGATCCCCGAGTGAAACCAATGGAAAACGACATAAGGCAAGTCAATTTCGATGGAAATTACACAAAACAAAATGTGCTTGCACTCAAACCATGGACGCGTCAACTCAATTTCCAACATGACGTGGACATTCAATGAAATACAACGGCGGCAGTTGGTCTCACCAGCAATACGTTACAGGGTAGCAACAGGTAGCCACTACATACAGAAAATCCAACAAGACCCCATTGAGTCTAGGTCAATCGACGCCGCCTCTGCTTTACGCTATTTGCAGTCGGCATTTTCTTTTCCACTGTAGGTATCTACATACATTAAGTGTATCAGTGTGTGTACCCATACCTACTAAACATAATCTTGTTTCCTTTCCTGACGACGATATAGACATCTAGATTCTAGAAGCAATGATTCTCGCTGGCGACTTTTCGGCGCCGGCAGGATCCCAACATCGCTCGTATTGTTGTCGATATTTTTAACTCGAAGATATATATTTGCGTAAACAAAACGAAATTAGTGAGAAGCCACTTCGTGCTCAATAATGGTTTCACTTGAAGCAGAGATGCCAGTTTTACGCAATCTATGTATTTCTCTTTCTTTTACAAAAGTTCGCAAGAAATTCGGGGAAAAACATGACTAGTGGCGGTTTCCGAGGTGACTACTTCAACCATAGATGCAGTCGTAAACAATTTGCTGTTAATTGTCTAATTGTCTTTTTGGGTAGAATAATGATCTGTTTGCCAAGTATATACCTACTTAGTAGGGAAATGATAAGGGGACACAGCGAAGTAGAAATGAGATCATCATGTGACGATGGAATTTTTATTGGTATCTGAAACCGCTTTTCTGTAAAAACTAGAAAAAAAGCATATCTACAATGAAATACCTTCTAGACTTTATTTCTATAGCTAATACGACATGACGTGGTGTATAATAACTTATGGATACACAGAACCTACACTACATACTGAAAGTACATGACGGTTAAATATGAGGGCAAAACCCACATCTACAGCTCACTGACAGTAGGCAGAGAGAGATGTGTGATTAATTAGCTTTAATTTTCATCACAATAATGATCACGGCTCGAATTCCGTTCGAACGCATCAACTTGTGTATACATAGGTGGGTATCTCTTTCTAATTGATTGAGCTCTCAGGAATGGCCTATTCGGTATTTGTGACTGGTGTTGGTTTATGACAGCCAATAACGATTATGACTTTGAAAATTGGAAAACGCATATCCATCGCTGCGGTGTCATGTTATAGTTTCGAGGGTATCCTATAAATAGATACCTACATAGTGTCAGCTACACAAACAATTACCACAGTATGTAAATAATTGTTCGGCTAGAAAAATGTGCTCTAGCTTTTGACGTATACCTAGGGTAACCTACCCAGTAGTCGGCCTTTTAGTGAAAACATTTTTTTCCAAGAATTATATTTAGTATTTATAAAAGAAAAACGTAAATATGTACATTTTTAAAACAAACTTTGTTTAATAAAGTTTAACATAAAAAATATAACAAAAACAAAAACATTTCATTTTTAATAAAAATAAATAAAAAACAAAAAAATTACACTTTTGTCCAGTGCTCAGCCTTTAGAATCCAGTATTCAGCCATTCGAGAGCCAATAGTCAGCCCCAATATTTTCAGTCTAATTTACACCTAATTATTGCAGTAAAAACATAAAAAGTGAAGGCTTTGGACCTCCTCATACAACCTTCCCTCAAAATCGCTGCATTTAAGATGAAACCACAATGCGCATTCGTCGCATCCAATGTTTTTTAGGTCGTTGTCTTTGGTGTCGCTAATAAGATCTTCATCACATTCGGCGCATTTAATTTTCTCAAGACTTTCTTTTATTACCTTTCTCCTTTTAGTGATTCTTTGATTTTCCTTGTCCATCTTTCTTTTGCGAGCCGTTAATAGGAATCAAAATACCTTCTGTCGAAACTTCGAAAGTCCCACATGGTACGTCGAGAAACGTCTCTTCGTCTTCACAGTAGTTATTCCACAATACCTCATCATCAAAATCTGGCAGACGGACGTTATTTTCTTCATCTGTCAATACAAAAGATGGAGGGACATTTGGCGTATTGACCAGAGGTTGATTTTGTGTTGCAACTACAGGATTTTGTGGACTTCCGAAGCTTTTAGTTTCTTTCCCCATTTGAATGATGTCAAGAACAGTTTTGACATCAATCCCAGCATTACTGATAACTTCACTTAAAGTATTTATGACCTTTGTTGCGGAGTCGAAATCCTTTTTGGTCAATGACTTGGATGGTATATTAAATGAATTTTCTCGGCTCTTATTCTTTAGGCTTTCATTATTATTTTGTACGCACTTTGAACAGCATCCGGATTGAATGGATACAACCCACATTTTCGAAAACCGTTTACAATAATTTCTGCCAAATTTTCTTTTTTCAAAATTCTCTCTAAAAGAGTACAGAATGTCGACTTACTTAAAACGCTGTTCATGTTTTCACGTTGCATTGCCCAGTCATGAAGAGTATTCTTCCATTCTGACTTAAGGGGTTTGAAAACATTAACATCGGCAGGTTGCATAATATGGGTGGTGTTCGGTGGAAGAGCGTATAAAATAATCTGCCTATCATGACAAAATTGGCTTAAATTCATTGTCAAATGACTTCGGTGTCCGTCAACGAGGAAAAGGACTGTTTTTTTTTATATTTTGTTCTGTTATCCACTTGTCTAACCCTTTAGTAATATAGTCGAAGAATATATCTGACTTCATCCAGCCGGTGTCAGATTTTCCTAAAAACCAAGTATCTGGCATGCTATTAACCACATCTCTTGGAGGTCTTACATAAGGAAAAACTACACATGGGGGCAAAGTTTTTCCACTTGCGGAAAAAAAGAGAAGGACCGTTATAGCCTCTTTTTCTTTTCCTTGTGCGATCTTATATTCGTTCTTATACCCTCGAGGTGCTATAACCTTCCCACTTTTTGGACAAAGACTAAAACTAGTCTCATCTCCATTAAATATTCGTTGTGGATCTTGAAGTATATCACCAGCATCTATAGAGTCTAAGTAGTTCTTTAGATTATCGAACCATCTTTTTATGCTTTCCATTGTTATTACGGCTCGTCCTTTTGATATGTCCTCAGGAGCTCTGTGACACAGGCCGGGGTTTCTTTTTAAAAATGATTTGTACCATTTATTACCTGGTCGATCGTTCTTAAAAGGATTAGGTCGTTTTTCTTCCAAAATAATGTTTTGAACAGTATTTAAAAGGTCATCTGGCTTCAAGGGGAATCCGCATTTGCTGAGGTTGATGCACCAGTTGGCAATTGCTGTTTCCTCTTCCTTGGACAGCACGGCAGCTGGTCCCATCTTCCGCGGACCTTCAGATATCCTAGAATGCAGTCTATCTTGAAGGGTGCCCCTCGGCACACCATATTCCCTAGGTATTTTTTTTTAAATAACACAGTTATTTAGAGTTTCTTTACTAACAAAACCACTAATTTTACCAGAAACCGCTTTAAATTCAAATATTTAGATCGAAAACCATGATGGCTGACTACTGGAGAAAGGTTTTCCAGTACTCAGCCCCCACACCAAACAACTTTTGAAAGCGGCCGACTACTGGTTAAAATGCTACAAATACTTCTTAAATGACTGTAATATAATTCAGCATTATCGAATTGACACGCATAACTAATTTTAGCTGTATTGGTGAAAATCACGAATAATCCAGTAGTCGGCCGCTTGGGGCTGAGTACTGGACTAGCCAGATAATTACTTATCCCAGTAGTCAGCCCCCTTGTTTTTTGACGTATTGTTAATAAAATTTATATTTTTTTTATAATATATTAAAGAATAAGTATTGTTAATAAAGAAAAACTATACTATGTTATCAAAGCAGCGAAAAAAACTTAAGAAACCTACCTGCAAATAGACCACTACACTTTACTGAAATATTAGAGAGATGACACATCTGCACACTATCACTTTAGCACTGCAACTGCGTGGAGTTTTCTATCAAAGGGTAGGGGATCTATAGTTTGAAAGAATGTGTGACCTTTAACAAAATGTTGATTGATTGTCTCTGTTTTAATTGTAGTGAAAATACTTTTGTTTTCCACTATTTAGAGGCAAAAAAGTGAATAAAAGGCCGACTACTGGTTGAGGGCTGACTACTGGGTGGCTTACCCTACCTACTCGTGCGAGAACTTTTGCGCGTTTCTTTTTCTTTGTTTTCGCAAATCATTTGCACTTTTTGAAGTTCAAGCTTACTTGGGAACGACTTGGGAATGCTCTTTCTATTGGCAGTGGACACGTCGTTGCGTTGCGTTGCAGACTCGTAAAATGGAACCTTCCTATAGAACGATGATGCAATTTTTTTTATAGATGAAGGATAGCGCATGGTTGAGTAGGTATTTTTAATTGAACGAAAAGTTAATTGTCATTCGCATTTTGCCAAAACGTGACAATAAAATATCTACTGTCAGTCACAAATGACACCAAACGCCGACTTTGCTGAATTGGATGCCCTTTAGGTACCTATTTATCAAGAAGATTTACAATTTTAATTAATTTATATTTTCGAGGGTATGAAGCCATCTTAGTCATTTTCATACAAAGATTTATTTGTTGATTTTAAAAGTAGGAACGTCCCAGATACTTAAGATTCAATTATCACATTAACACGATTTAGATAACTAATTTTATAGATTCCTTAAGCCTCTGACCTTAAACTATGAGAAAGAGCGTTCTTCTTTCGCACAAAATGTTAACAATGCTATAGCGTGCTTGATAGGTGACACAAATTTGAGCTTCATTTTGTACTGCTTTTAGACCTTTGAACCCTGTGTTTTGTAATACATTTCCACTTTTTTCGACATGTAAAATGTTTAAATATAGGTACCTGAAACCTGAGTATATATATTTGTTTTCCTAGTCAACTTGTTTGAAAGGTTCATACCTTCTTATGAACTTACATATTGATATTTTCATCAATACCATCTTAGGGATCTTTAAAACAAGGCCAGCGTAAGTACGTACTTTATAATTTTTAAAACCATTTTATACGAGTACTTTGAAAACTTCCCTTAATTAGCTGAAGACTATAAATCCATTTTGGGGGGTTTTCCAGGGAAATTCGCGTCAAGAGTCATACCTAGCCAGTTTTCGCATTTAGAATTATATGTGTTATAATACGCAGGTATGTAATTCTGCATTTTTATTGGAAAAGCTACTAAAAACTGACTGAAGTTAGTACCTACCTACATTTTAAATTTTTTTTCCAAATGCATTTGGCTCAGCGATGTCCGATGTGGTGGTTGGGCTCTTCAGTAGACGAACCGGCACATCTACTCTAGACGCACTGTTAAATCAATCAGACATTTAAAATCCCAATTTTGACGTCAGTTCTTTTAGTTACTGTCCTTTATAGTTATTTGCAAGCTCGGGTTTTTCAGCATAGAATGTAAGCATCTTTAGTCGCCAATATTCCAATGTGCAGCACTTTTAACTTCAAATATATCACAACTCTGTCAACCAAAAACTTCCTTATTTGAAGAAAAAAATCAGAATCTTTAAAAAGTTTAAGAGACATTCTCAAACTCTTATTTCAGAGCATTTTTTAAGGTTTCTTCTTTTTTACAAACAATCCTGTGGACCTACTTTTTAGTTGAATAACTATTTTCAAAACCAAATTGATGGTTTAGAATAAATGTCTTTTCGTTTATATGCGGTTTCGTTTGTCTTTTTGTGTCTTTGTAACTTCTGTTGGTGTAGCTCCTTAACTACCAGAAGGGGCTTATATTAATACGGGTGTACAAATATTTGCTGTTTGATATACTAATTCTTCTAACCATTCACACCTGTGTTTCAGACGACTCAAAAAAAATTTACTATAGAAAAATTATATTTCGGGACTGCGCTCTTACCCAATTAGAACTGAGAAGAAAAAAATTTAAACCCGGGAAAATGTATCTTACAGAAAATAAAAGCAGAAATATATTAAGGGCTTCATATACCTACCTCAAGACTTGAATTTTCTATCCTATAGGCAGCTAATTGAAAAGTCCTGTCAACTTCCTCATGCATCTAACAAACATCCGATACTATTATTGCCCTGAAAATACGTTCTGCATAAAATTGTAGGTTCCTTCCATTCGTCGCAAAAATAAAACGAAAGACTGTGAGAAAGTAGGCCGAGGGTCCTATAAAGACATGCTTCGCGAAGTATCTATTTATTTATTTAATTTCCACCCAGTGACTCACGTAAAGTTCTGGAAAACACTTACCCGCTTTTCTCTCGTAAATATTTTGATTTATTTACCTCTGCAGACGGGACTGCTGATTTTTTGAATATACCTGATCCTATTTATATATTTAATTTGGAATTTACAAGGATGTAACAGCACGAAATGATATTCCATGGAATGAAACAAAGTGTTGCATTTATTTCCTAACTGAAATATCAACATATCCCGCTAATAAACAATTGTTTTCCAAAATGTATGCGAAGCGCGTTGGTATGTGGCACAGAACATTCGAACTGGCCATAACATGTGGGATCTATTTTAAAACCTTATCATAACAAGACGAAAGCTCGGGGCTAGTAATCATTTTTCGATTCCAGGCTGCATTTTAACTTACTCACAATGGCAAAGAATTCCACACAAAATTATCGATTGTGAGCCAAAAAAATATTTAAAGCAAACGAAATGATTATTCTTTGTAGGCTTAAAAACAACTAAAAATGTTCTACTATCTAAATGACTAGGTACTATTGCAAATTATTTTCGACGAAATGACGTTGAATCTAGTTTCTCTGGCAATAAATTTATGTGAACAATTCTATGCCACCACACATTCGCTTGTATGAGTATACGACACCCATTTGTTGTATTCACGCTCGCCCTCGCGGAACAGACAACTAGGTACTTACTCTATTATTCATCTAAAAACACTTCGTTGTCGTTGTATATCTACAATTCAATTGATTTTATCGAAATGACGATTCACAAAACATGTCGTGAAATTCTCATCGAATTAACTCAATTAAGTGTCGTCTATTTTTTGTACGAGATCAGTCAATAAATCGAAAAAAAACACTAAGTGTGTCACAAGTCACACTGTAGCTTGTAGTTGTTTATCAGATGCCAAAGCAATAAGTCGCTGGCCGCATAAAGCAATAAAATTGCCACAAAAGTAGGGCTTGTCGGCTTCTATTGTTTTGTGTGAAATGAAATTATATCTAATCAATTATGTATTTTTTTTTACATTTCAGAGCGCCAAGCGAGACAGACTGTTTATTTCAACTGAAACATAGACAATCAGCTACTAAACAACAGCGCACCATGTATCCATTCGTAAGTCTTTAGCTACCCTTTATACTACCGTAAGAGTATCCAAATATTTTCTATACTAACAATATTCAGACTGTTTGATTTTACGTACTATATTTTTTTTTTTTATAACAAACCAATTTCGTACACAAACCAACTTTTGGGCAAATTATTCTTGTAGGATACATTGTGTTACCTTGAATAGGGTAAGCAAAAAAAAAAAACAAGTCTGCGTGGGCCATTGGAGAGTAAACCACTCGACAACACGCAAATTATGGCAATCCTCTATTTAAATTATAATGACCGGTTTGACGTCACGGTGACGACAAAACACTCAGGTGACGCCGTTGTCTATGGGTCATCTGGTTTCTAGTAAATTCGTCATAATATCATGGAGTCTCCACATGTGTCTGGTTGAGTTGTAGTTACGCATCAGTACAATTTTTTACAGAACGTGAAACGTGATTCGGATAACAGATTCATGCTCTAAAAATAAACATCAAAGTGGGTTGTCAACATGACTCATATGAATTTCTGGGAAACCAGATTGCGCGAGACCATTCTATTCAAAAGTCAGCTTCCGTTGTTTATTGTTTGAGAAGACCGACCTACGTACATATGCATTTCATTCACAACTCCAATTTCGCTTCGGTAATCAAACACTGTAAGTGACATTATGTTGCTTATCTTGAACGATATGGTTTTATGAGCGGCGATAGCACATCATGGTAAACATTACGCTCGCCTTAAGTAATGAGCAATTAATTGCTACTAAGACCTTTTTTTTTCAAAAGCTCTTAATCAGAATTAATTAACAACTGATAAGGAAGTCACTTTTTTTTGTGACAGGCAGATAACGAATATTTTAAAATCTGAAAATATACTTTCTTATAAGAAATTTTAGCGAAAGCATTAGCCAAATTAGAAAAGTGAGTGGAATTTCAAATGTTTTAGGTTTCTCAAAGTACTTAAAACTACAAACAATGTCTATTACCCTATTCACATCGCATCGAAAACTCGTCGATGCATCCGCACCGAACACCAAACTATTTTGGTTACAAATTTCGCTGGAAAATGTCACAATCACAACAACTTCTGTTCAGTCAGCTGTTCTGCTGAATTTGCTGAATATTGCTTCTGAATATGTCACTTTTTATATCAAATTTTGACATGCTGACGGTATTATGACGTAAATATTTGTCCAAAATTTGTTACTACGTCTCATCGCTTGTGCGGGCTGTCGCAGCGCACACTGACGAAAGACACATGAACATGAGTGAGCACCGAATGGACGAATTTTTGTGACGTATGTCGAAATTTGCCACAAAAAATGTTACGTGTAATCGTAGCTACACAATTTGCAGTATTAATGAATAGAAAAGTTGAACAACTCCATCTGGTGTAGATAAGTGTTCTCTAGTAAGGCTTTAAAAAAAAATACTTTGCGAAGGAGTGCGCTCTCTTTTTTTTCCTTTTTTATAATATTTCGGCAACATTATTTGTTCGGGTCGTTAAAAAATAAGTTGAAAATTCGTATATTAAAGAAATGAAACTGATAGGCAAGTAGTGTCTCGTTTGCTTTAGAAATACTATTAAATATATTCTCCAGCGTTTCAACACTCAATGCCAATCCAAGGAAAAGGGTTCCTTGCAAGCAAAAGCTCCTTACCTATGCAACAATTTCGTGAATATTTTTATGAATTTTTCGAAATAGCACTATTTTTGTTTGCTTCTCATATTATGTAGCATCTGTCGAGAGATTTTTTTTCGCAGTATGCACTTAAAGTTTTCCAATTTCCCACTTGAGTGCAGAACAAAGAAGCTCTCATCCTTGAAGTAAGGAAAAGCAATAACCATCCCATCATATGCAACGAATGTATATTCCGAGTGCTCGTGAGCCCCCCGCACAACTAACCAACAGCTTTCATTTCCAATGGATTTACAATGAAACATCACAATTGGATTCATTTCATAGTCATAGCAGGGGATCCACACAAGTAGCTCTGTGATGTACCACAAAGAGGTTCTCCACACAGCGAACTGAAATACACCACACACGCTCGTAATGCGACAGTAATGTATGCCCTGCTGTCCCATTCAAATAACACAATGTCTCCGAAATAAATTACAAACAAAAAATCCAGTAAGGAAAAACAACTCACCATCAAATTTTGTATTGAATTTGTAGGGCTCGGGTATGCCTCAACCGACTCCACCCCAGAACCAATACCAGCCACCACCAACCAGCAGTGCACCGTTTGGTGCTGGTTGGGTGCAACCAAGCCAGGCGCCCTCTCACGGTGGTTATCCCTCCCAACAATCCAATGCCCCCTATCCGACTGGTCCCTCCTATCCCTATCCCAGTCAACAATCACATTCAGCTCCATATCCCAGCTATGGACAACCAGCTCCCGCTGCAAATCATCCCTCATATCCTGGTTCATCTTTCCCACATAATCCACAACATCAAGGTCATGCGCCATACCCTCCGAGCTCTACAAATGCATCCAGCCCATATCCTCCATCGCATGCCTCGCAGGCACCTTATCCCCCCGCTTCTGGTGCTCCCTATCCCACTCCGAGCCATCACCAACACCACCAGGGATATCCTTCTCCAACGTCACCCCATCACACACCATATCCATCGTCAGCATCAGCACAAACATCACCGCAAGGCTCTTATTACGCGGCAACAGGTATGGCCAAGTGCTTCGGCGAATTGAACAATCGGAATCAGAGTATTGCCAGAAAAGAGGTTTGTGTCTTGGATTGTTTTCTATCTCTCTACTACTTTCTTTTTAATTTTTTTATCGTATATGTCATTTGCTTATAAAATTTGCATGTCAAATTGTCAACTAATAAAAAGACACTTTATTACGAACGCACATGTCCAACCGGAAACAGGAAATCGGCTTCGTATGCAATGAAAGAGTATGTGTGTTTAAGTAGCGATATATCTGTCTAGATGTAGTTGGGCTATGTATCATTTTTTTGTTTGTTTGGCATGAACTCGTGCTTGTACTGTGGTCTGCCTTTATTGGTGGACAATAGATTTATCGTATATGCATGCCATACACCGACATGATATACCTACTCGTCGTCGAGAGGCATAATAACGTCATCTGCGCGGAAAGCTAAAGGCCTTTATCTTGTAATTGAAATAATTGCAGTAATTCGTTACTAGTGACTGGATGGCGGGGTACGAGTATAAATAAACATTTTTCTTTCTTATTTAAGATAAAAAAGCCGCTGGGTTTGCGGTGGTTGGTTAAAAGTTTTATTTTATTACGAATTTATGACGACTTAAGAATCGACTTAAAAAACGCGACCATTGCAGGAGAGGTTTTCTTTCAGTGGTTTATAGGAAGGGCTTGGAAAATATTTGTCCAAATAATTGTAGGTCTATTCTTCTGTTCAAGTTTTGGTAATCTTTCGAAAATCATCTTGTCCATTTACTCTTTCGATTTACATTCACTATAAGCTGCGTTAGAAGTAGCGTCTTTCAGTAAATTTATTCGCACTTGCAAGAGTATATGTCTTGAGTAGGTGACTCCTTTCTCATTAAGCTTCGGCAAAAGTAAGAGTAAAACATCTGCTGGAAAACTTGCACTAAAATTTGTGTTGACACAACCACACAACAACCATCTGCCCCTCAGAAAAAAAATTAACGATTTCGATTACTTTTTAATGCGAAACGCATAAGTCTTTTTCGTTCCGATCCAACAGAGAAAACGACACAAAGCAAGAATTATGGTCAGAAACAATCGTTGCTAATATTTTTAGACTTGTTGAAATAAATGTAATGCTAGATTTTATTCTGTAAGTTAGATTGTGGTTAAACAGAAATCTGAGAGACAATTTAAAATATTTATGGAAGTCAGCTTGAGTATTTTTAATTAACTTATCTTTTTATTTAATCCAGCAATAATAATCCTAATTTTACAACTTTATTTTAGAGATGTAATAAGCCCCTTTTGTCAAATGCTTCCTTCCAGCAGTCAATATACGTCCATTTACCAAACTTTAACGCTAAATCTGTAAACAGTGTGGCTATTCTTTTTACAAATTTCGCAATTGTGATCTTCCGTAAATTTTAAGTCGAGACTTAAATATAATTTTTAAAAATTAGGATAGATAGAATGCTTGCAATTCTGAGCGCAAGTGTTCGTGTTTTTTTTAATGTTTTGAATATTTTCGTAATTTTCTTCGTATATCACCTTTGCACAGTGATTATCAACATAAAAAGAAATCAACTAAATTGGTTGCAAACTACACGCGGTAGAGGGAAACATACACTTTGCCTCTTTTCAAAAACGTTTCCAAAATAGACGTGGCAATGAACGACATAAAGTCTAATCGGAGTTTTATGAAACATTTAAAAAAAGTTTTATCAAAATCTGCTCACAACCCGAAACAGACATTAAACCACCTTGAGTTTGCAAAGAAAATAGTATCCACAGTAATACTGGAGTGGAATGCTTCAGCTTATGGTTCTTTGTAAGGTGTTTTGTTAGACGTTTCTCATTTTTTAACCAATCGTCTTTAGTGTTTTATGGAAATATTTGCCATAAGTTTACCATTCTTTTGTCACTTTTGTTTTTTAGATTGGTTATCTATGAAAACCCTTTTAAAAGAACAACATTTACTTAGGCAGATACGTAGTTTTTGAGATTATAGATTGTAAAAAAATATGGGTAGTATAGTATTACTTAGTATTATTTTTTTTTTAATTTACCTAACACACCTATCAGTATGAACTTCTCGTTGAATTCCATAAAGCGCGCATGTTTTAACGTTGACTTTATTTTTCTCCAGGGAACTCCTACCGTATTTCCAGCACAAGACTTTGACCCCGTTAAAGATGCTCACGCCCTGAAAAAAGCCATGAAGGGCTTCGGCACTGATGAGGATAGTATAATCAATATTGTATGTCGTCGCACAAATGAACAAAGACAGGTAAGAATGGCATTCCAGTTGCCAACACTAAATTTGTTTATACACTCTACACACTCTCGTGGCGAATACACTTTCACAATTTGAATTTTAATGCAAATATTTACACAGCAATTTAAACAGTGGTTGTTTATTTATTGTATAAAAAAATTTCAGAGTAAACAAATTACTATTGTGAACTGAGTCTATTTTCTCGGGTGATGGTATTCGCTTAGCTTTCTGCTGTACCCAAGCTAAACGGAGCTTTCTCCACTTATAGCGCTTATCTTCCTTTCAGAGTTACCATAGTTTGATTTTGTGTTTTTTGTGTTACAGGAAATCCAACGGCAATATAAGACTCATTTTGGAAAGGATCTCATTGAGGATATCAAATCTGAGACCAGTGGCAATTTCGAAAAGCTCTTAGTTGGTCTACTTCGTCCAATTGTCGATTATTACTGTCACGAGTTGTGCGATGCAATGAAGGGAATTGGTACCGATGAAGATGTCCTTGTGGAGATTCTATGTACTTTGTCGAACATGGAGATTCATACAATCAAGAACCAATATTTGAGAAGTAAGGGTCGAGAGAATTGTCCTATTTATTTCAAGAGCAAAATATTAAAAATTATTTCTATTTATTTAACAGTGTACGGCGCTCATTTGGAGTCCGAGTTGAAATCGGAAACGTCTGGTAATTTCAAGAGGCTTTTGGTCTCACTCTGTACCGCTGCTAGGGATGAAAGTGGCCACGCTGATCCAGTTGGCGCTCAACACGATGCCAGGGAATTGTTGAAGGCTGGCGAGCTACGAGTCGGCACAGACGAGAGTATGTTCAATATGATTCTGTGCCAACGGAACTACCAGCAGTTGCGAATGGTAAAAATAATTCAATTCTATCTGACCCACTGAGTTTAACGATATAATCTTGAATATGTTTAGATTTTCCAAGAATACGAGACCATGACGGGACACACTCTAGAAAAAGCCATCAAACGGGAGTTCTCCGGGGACATTCAGGATGGTCTTTTGGCAATTTACAAGTGCGTGACCAACAAGGCGGAATATTTTGCATCACGCCTTCACAAGAGTATGGCTGGCATTGGTACCAATGATAAGCAGTTGATTCGTGTCATCATCACACGTTGTGAGGTAGGCTTCGAGCTCACACTTTTACATACCCTTTAGCTAAACACTCATTCACTTTCAGATTGACCTACAGGACATTAAGGCGGCTTTCGAGCGCTTGTACGGAAAGAGTCTGAAGAGTTGGATTAAGGGCGATACATCTGGACACTACAAACACGCTCTGTACGCTCTAATTGGTGAACAGAGGTCATCGTAAAACTGAGTGAACGTCCATCAACCATACATTCATAGAAACAAATAACTTCGAATACAAATTACTACATTTTCCTTATACTTTTTTTTACATAAATGCTATCTATATATGTTCTACATAGTTTTTAGAGTAAGAAAGGTGAACTAGAAATCTCATATGTTGTAACAAAGTATATGGCATTTAACTTGAGTATCGCATTCGAATTCATGCTTCTCCATCTATTTTTGTCATAATGTGTATGCCAAAACTTTTCCTAAGAGTTTCAGTCCAAAAAAATTTCATTTAAATAATTATATTATTGATACCATTATTACAATAAAAATTTAATGTTATTTTTCACTTTTTTAAACTATACCTACCTACATACCTACCATCGGTAGTTATTAATAAGAAATACATATATGTGTGTTAAAAATACAACTACAACTGATTTGTGTTTTCGATTTTTAAACATTAAACTTAAGATCTGATAATTGTTTAAGAAAAGGGACTAGAAGTGGAAAATTGGCTGCTGTTGATATTTGATTTGATGTCATGGTTGTCTGTCGAGTTGCAAAGCTATTCGACATATACCAATTCTTGTACGAGGTAAGAGAGAAAGAAAACGACAAGGGTGTTCCGAAATTCACGCATGATTTTAACCTTGCTGCCTGCCTGAGTTACTTTATGGTCGGGTAATTGTTATTTCCCGCACTGTAGAGCATAATTTGGTTGCTTGATCATGCGATTTAAGCCTTTGGACGTTTGCCTGTGAAGTTTTTTGAGGTCTAAGACTTTTTGGCAGTAAGTCGCGCCTTGAGAGGGCAATTAAAAATTGTCCAATATCAGCCCTGACTGGATATTACTTATATCATAGTTAATTTTTATTTAGTCTTGCACTTTTGAAATTTGGCCAGCAGGGGGAAACTAAATAAAAAGCACGAATGTGAAAATGCTGCCACCCCGAATCCGATCAGTGGTGGTATAACTTCTCATAAATTTCAATGTCAATGTGAAGAACTCCAATATGTAATTGCTAAATAAATTGACTCATTTTGTAGATTTTCTGTTGAAAGAACCAACAAACTGATTGTAAGTGGATACTTCTCGCTATCGGCGTTTTCTCAACAGCATTTTAGATGGTTTTGTTTCAAATGCCCACTATTCATGGTATAAATATTATGACCATTCAAATAGGTAGCCACATTGTGTCCCACGGAGCTTTCCAATATGGATCCAATCTTAAAATTGCTCCCCATTGTGTTGGCTCTTTTTACTACTGCCAATGGAGTAAGTATACAATTGTGGATTAGGCTTTATTGAGTCGTTATTATATCTCTTTAGGAAACCTTTCAACTGACCAACAGTGTGCAGGACTACTATAAATTTGCGCAGCGTGAACTTTTGCATGTAATCGAAGAAACCTATCTCAGCTATAACATTGACAAACATTTTAATGATTGTTTGGATATCATTCGGTATCAACAAGAGCAAGTTTTAAACGAGATTCAATTATCAAATCTGTCTCTCGTGCTGATGCAGACTTTGAGTCTGTCTCGAAAATACTGCGTTCAGAAATATGAGTCGCAGATGATTTCTTACAGTGATGCCAAAATGGATTTTGATAAATAATGTCTCCGCGAAGCCGAGTACAGTAAACAAAGTTCGTCCTTTTATTTTAACACTGACTGGGAGAGGATGTTTGTCACTAATGAACTGCCAGGGAGACTAACCGATATTTGCAATAAGCACACTAATCAAACCAATATGGAAAAGTGTTCAATTGAGCAGGTTAGTTCGCGATTAAAGCTCTCTGACAACTTGACAGATTTGATTTTTGAATTGTTTCAGGTGTCAATGTCGATTAGGTTTGTTCGTGATAGATTGAACAATATTATAGATAATGCTCTGGACAGTGTTATATATAAGACAAATGACATTTCAAGGACAGCATTGATGTGTTCATTCGAGGTTGAGAAGAAGATTTTCGAAAATATTCATGCAACCAATGCTTCAGTTTCTGATTGTATGAATAATTTTAATGAACAAAATGCTTTGGGGTTCTTTATCAAAGCGACTAATTGAGTGTCGACAATTTTATGTAATATCAGACACGACTGGGAGCAGTAATGTTATAGAAATACGTTTTCAAAATAAAGAGAATTTAAAATACGGAAATATTTATAGAGTGGCAGCGATGCTGTGAGTGGAATTCGCTTGGATGACTGTTTGATTGTGTAGGTCTCAGTACCAAGTTTCAAAAAAGGAAACGAAAGAAGTGATAAAAATACCAATAAGTAAAAGCCGATAGCGGCTGCAATGAACATATGACATAAAGAGCGTCAAACTAGGTGGTGGCACGATTGACGAGCGAGTGACTCAACGGAACAATTGATATCACCTAGGTAATTGAATCGGAAACTTTCGAAACGTTGAAGATTAAACACACGTCAACAGGTTGTTAATTTTTTTTCTCGAAGACACTAAGGCCAATATACTCGGTTTTCGATAAGGGGTACGCTGTTTATTTACAGCTTGAGATGACCTATTACTATTATTACTAGATAGATACTTTCGTACGGTTAGGTCGAAAAGTGGCCAATGACTGGCGTAGTTGCGAAACAGTAATCAAGTTGCCTAATACAAGATTACCATACCTACATTCGTATAATGGCGGTTTTTCCTGTAAAATGTGACAGCTTTTCAAAACCGAAATGCATGGGTTTTTACAGATAGATAGATTGATAATTTTCATTTATTATTTTCCTTGCATAGGATTATTACAAATTGTTTACAATCTAAAATCATAAGAGCATATGGTTTCGCCGTCTGCTCGATTAACATTAGACCTTACACTTCAATCAGCTGACCGTCGTGCGACTAAAGTTGCAGTTGGCACCTTTTTTTCCAGAGCCACGATTTTATTTACAAATAAAAACCTTTAAAATGAAAGGCAGTTGCCTTTTACAACACTATTATAGTGTTCAGGAAGCCAGTGCTTGTTCAATATCGTTCAAAAATTCCAAATTTGCAGAAAAGCTTCAGAAATGACAGTTTTTCCTTTTCTTTTTTGGCCCTTTTTCTAGCGATTTTTTAGAATTCTGCAGCGGTCATCCTGACTTCAATAATTCAAATCTCTCTGAATTTTAACTACCAAGTATTCCATTTATTACTCGAACAATTTTTTAAGTAAAAATTGGTTTCAAAGTCCAAATGATCTCCGGGAAACACTTATGGCGTTTTTCATTGAAGATCGGAGAGAAGTGCCCCGAAGTTCAGAATTGCTCTTTTCTATAAAATTCGAAGGAGCACGTTTGCAACAGTGGTAGACTGTAGACACCATATATGTGTGATTAGATTTTCTGTTGTTACTTGTTTTTTTGTTTTCTAGAGTAAATATAAACAATCATATAAATAGATTTATAAAAGCAGTCAAAATTAAACCTGTCGTATTGCAAAATTGTGTGTGCACCTTTAATGGTCATCAGACTGGCAGGTTGTTCTTATACAGTACAAACAGAGATATGAAAAATAGATATGGACGAGATAAGGCGTCATAGTAAAAGGGTTTAATCAGAACTGCGATAAAGGTGTATGTAGAGTGTATCACCCTTTATTTGGCTAAGTTATTGTGATATTTGACTAACCTCGCTGCCGTTATTAGGAATATTTTACAGAAAAAGTTGGTAAAGCAAAAATAAAAACATGGTTCAGATTTGTGGTTGCCCATTAGCTATATAAATCTAATCCGAATGAGGTTGTGCTTAGATAATGTCTTACACACAAATTTCTGGTCTTATCACCCCTCCCAGAAGAAGAAAATTTTGCGCAAGGCTCAAAAATAATTTCTGAAACTCGCTGCACTGTTTGGCACAGTCCTCCTTGGCACTCTAGAGTCGGCTAATTCAAACTTATTAAGATGATAATAGCGTGCCCGGAAAATAACTCTCTCAGCTTGAATGACAAAGATCTGAATGCCTGTGTAAGCTCTTTCCCTAAGTCGTACATAAAAAAACGAGCCCCTGGTGGTTTTTACAAGCATTACATCTGCCTTATACCAGCTCGCACTTATTCCTTGTTTAGTACAAACATTCCAATGAAATTTTCAACATTTAGCGAAAACCGCACACGTTACCCTATTGTGCGACTTTTTCAACCCTCCACCGATATCCCGTGTTTGTTTACTTTCTGTCGCAGGTTCACCCGTATTACTCATAACAGAGTGAAAATTCATACGTATAACAAACAACCCTCCCTGCTACTGCTATCCACCTACCTCCATGTGGAATACCTAAAACAATTGAGTATTGAATGCGACTTTGAGCACTCTCACCCTCTCTCGAATTATTCGGTGATAACAACACTACAAGTAAAGTGTTTACACACTTTCGTTTGAATAAAAAAAAAAATGTATAAAAACTTCCCACCAATATCTAGAACAGACGATGAGATAACAAATCAAAGAGCGCGAGTATCTGTTATCACAACGGCAAGTGTGAGTGTTCGCTTACAGCTCGGCTGCTATCAACAATTAATAAATTTAGTATTTCTGAAAATTCGCTCGAAATAAGTCGTCGCGTAGAGCAATACTCTGCCACAGCAGGTAATGTGAAAAGGAGCCCCTTTCACAATGAACTCAAACGATGAGGAAGGACTGCCCATTAAGACGGTCATCAAGTACGAGAAGACGTCGTGTTACTTCTGCAACGAGTGGCTGGAGTCACAGACATTCAAGGTACCTACCCATTCTGATACTCGTATCTGTGGAACTTAATTCGATAAGATACAAAAGTTTCGTGTGCAACGTACGCCCTCTAATTTTGCGCATTCAATTCATATATAGGAACACTTGATACATTGCGGCCAAGTACTGGAGCCGTGTCCGAATTCCTGTTCATCCTACATACAGAGGAAGAAAATGCGATCCCACTTGAGGGACTGTCCAAAGATGGACCGCAGATTGTCGGCATCGAATGGACTAGATGGCTCAGCCGAGAGTAGGATTATGATGCTGGAGCAGGAGATTACATCATTGAGATCGGTGTTGAACGAGGAGATACGCCAGCGATTGCATTTGATTACAGATGTTGGTAGTCTGCGGAAGCAGAACCAGGTGAGTTTAATGTCACTGTCAGTTATGACAGCTCGCGCATCGATCGTTGTGGTGCACTTTATAAACTGATGTCAAATAAATCTAATCAACCGCATGCTTTTATCTATAAAACTTAAAATTGGTTAATATATGTGCAAACAGTTGTTAATTGCGACAGGCGCGTTGTGTATTTTGTTTACCTAACCAACTACGTTTGTAAATTACTTGTTGGAGGCCAGTTTTATCTTGTTTGTTTGCGTTACCCGAAAATTTGCCTTACCAAAATTACGTTGAATTAAAAGGAATCATGTACATACTTATTGAATGCCAATGGCGCTTTTTTCAAGAAGTAATTCTCTGATTCAAGTGAATGTTGCTCCGTTTCAAGTCTGGGTGTGCACAATTTTTCGCGTCGAGTTATTCAATTCGCCTTCCAGTTTGTGTGTGCTACTTTTCGTAATCTGTCAATATCATGCTTTCGATAAGTCTTCTAATCATTTAGAATATATGTACGCACACAAGTGGGTGCTCGTATACTCAAGTTCATTCTGATAAAATGACACTATCAGTCATAGGTGAGTTGAATTACTGGAAACTCCCTGGATAATTGTATCATTCTGTTTATAAGAACTTATTCTACTGTGAGGGTGATCTAGTACAGATTTTGAGGTCCCATTTCTTGAATATATATCATCAGTAGATGAACTACCACATCTGCAATGACGCACTCTTTACTCTATACTTTCCGTAACTTGTGAAATCACAATCATAGGGTGGAACCATAAACCAAAGATAAATCTTTGGCCAAAGAGAGTTTTTGTATAGAATTTTTTTGCAACTAAAAAATAAAGAGGTCCCCAAGGCCTACCCTTTTTCAACCATTCGTTTTGTATGGGTTTTTTGTTTTTGGGACAAATGGAAGGCACCTACAATTTTATGCAGAGTCTGAACGGCTGAATTGAGAAGCTCTTTCATGAAAGTAAATGTACTGTCAGGTATTTGTCAGACGTTTTCGAGAGGTGTCGTAGGGGAAAAAGCTTCAACAAGTAATTCGGACTTTTTCCAGGTATCGAACTTGAGAACCCTCACCCAGCATACTTGCCACTGGTAATAAAATTTCAGGGCACGGACAAAGCCGATCGGTTGAAGCTAGTTTAAAATAAAAAAAAACTGTTTCAATAGTTGTGTTTACGTGTTCCTGCCAGTAACAGCTCGTTGAGCTCTACAAAGTCAAAACTCTGATGTTCTATTTAAAGCAAGATATACTTTATTTTGTCTTTTCAACCATGATTTCATCATTTAGGCTTAAGAGCTCTTTACAATTGCATTGCTTAAGGATGCTGGCTTAAGCTAGATTACTCCAATGGAATCCTATTACGGTTCTTAATGCTTTTCAATGAGTTTTATTTCGTCGTAGTTCGTTTTGTAGTTCGGAGGAGTAACACAACAAGTCTAGTTAGAAATTTCTAGTTTTTGACATTCAAACGTGTCAAACGAGATAAATTTCCAAATCCAGTACTAAATAGGATTCTTAATTTGAAATGCGATTTCAAGCTTTCAAAATATGCGGCCATTATTTTATTTTAAATATCTTTCGAAGGTAGAAAACGATGGCTGTTCTAAGGGGTGTCAAAAATGAGAGCTATATGGCAATCTAGTCAGTCGTATTTCCAAACATGATCTAGACGAATCTTAAATATGGTTTTTCTGTGGTTAAATGACAAATTCAGGATTAAATATGCTTTAATTTTAATATCCCCTCTCTTTTTCAAGATATCTGACGAATGGAACCAAGAAGCCGATCAAATAATGATACAGTTGCAAAAACTCATAAGTGAAGAATCCAATCTTCGAGTGACCGCCGTGGAAGAGTGTCAGAATGACTTTCGTTTCTGCTACGATTTGGCACAAGTAAGTTTGAAATTTACTGTCAAAAGCAACCTAAAAATTGATCCACCGTCTCCTGTAGTCTTTAAAAAGTCAGCTGGAGCATTCTATTGATGACTTTCAGAAGCAAATTACAGAACTGTCATTCGACACAAAGAAGTCCCAGAACAAAGTAACAGAGACTGTCATCAAGTTGGACGAAAATATTTTTCAACAGGAAAAAATGTTCAAGTAACTTATGCTAAACTCGCAAGTTAAGGTCCAGTTTAACATTTCTATTTGCTGTTCCACAGGGCGAAAGTCAAAAGCCTAGAGATGCTGATCAACGAACTAAGTACCGATCTGAAGACGCGTTTTGTGGCCAACACAGATCTAAGCACGAAACAGCTAAAAATGGACTACGAGATCAAGAGTATGAAAAATATTGTCTGCGAGACCGAGGATAAGTGCGAAAAGCTAGGCAAGCTTGTCCAAGATATAGACCGTGCTCTGCATCACACCATGCAGAGCCTGTCAGACTTGGAGGTGAACCTGATGGCACAGTACAAAATATCTGCCATACAGAATACAAGAGGTGGGTTAAGTTTTAAGTGTTTTCTAGTACAAATTTCATGCTCCTTTAAGGCCACCTTATATGGCGGATAAGCGACTTTGCGAGGAAATTCGAAGAAGCAAAGCAACATGACACCGTACTGCAAAGTCCAATTTTTTGCAACAAGCCCTACGGGTACACTTTGAGGGTGAGTACATGGGGCACACTTTCGACAAAGTCAATGGCAAAGTGATTTTTTTCTCCAAGGTTGATATCTATCTCAATGGCAAAGGAACCTGGAGGGGTCGTAATATTATCGCATGTCTGAATGTGATTCCTGGCGAGTACGACCCACTCTTGCAGTGGCCCTGTAAGCTGCAGGCAGATGTCATTATCCGCGATCAGAATAACGATTTGTCTATCGTGCAAGACTACGTGAAGACAGTGGCCGTGCGGCGGAAAAGTGACGAGTTCCAGAGTAATCAGTTTTTTTACATACCACACAAGGTGCTCGGCAGTAGGGAGTTTGTTAAGGATGATACTCTCTTCTTTGACATATGTGTTCATAAAAATAAATACATGTAGTATAGCGTTAGTTGGCTGTTTACTGAACTGTGGATTCAGAGCTTGTTGCCTTGGTCTGTTCTGAGCAGTGCATTTAGAACGACAAAGACTGACTTATCCGTCGAATCGAGTCGTCCGTGAACGAGCATTAGCTGGCGGAATTTGAATTTCCATGAACGTATAGCTCGTTCACGGACGACGCGATTCGACCCCAGTTTTCAACTCACTGGGTGGACTCGGCTTTTTAAGACCACGTGTATATGGAGCCGCGATGAACTTGCAAATTCGTTACTCTATCACGATAAATCTTTGAAAGAATTAAGTGAAAACTTGGAGCAACTTGTCTTTGCAGAACAACCGCCAGGTCATTACCTTTCACCAGAGGCCGATGGACTTCCTCAGGAGAGCATTCAGTGCCCTCTCCTTTTCGTTACTTATAAAGACTGGATGTTCGAACGGGATCATGGAGAAGAATTAGAAAATAAGGACCGATAAGTGGGTTACTCTTTAGTGATGACTTTAGGTAATCTCTTGGTCCTCTCAGGCTGAATTTTAGGGCTCACTGTAAAGGCTGAAGGCGAACGCTAAAAAATCGAATGATGATAGTCGCCAAAGCTTGGGGTTAAATTTTTTTTTGTAAGTTCGATTGCAACAGGTTTAGAAATCTTAGCAGATCGAGTTCCTATTCCCTAGATCTGCGAGATCGTTTTGCTTTCAGGAGAACCGAGCTGGTGGTTAGAACTGAGCTACAGTTCTTAAATTCGGTATTTTCTTACAATCCCTACCTATAGTCAAGTTATTTGGGTCCCTACTGAATGAAGAATTAAGGGTAACTCACAGTGATTTCATAGGCTTTAGAGGAAAGAGCGAGCAAAAGACTATATTGGGTACCCAACACTGAGGAGCCATACTTTTTTAAATGAAGTAAAACCGCTTCGGTAATTTAGTTCCATTTATTGCATATCCAATGCGTTCTATAGCATCCGCTCGTGCAGGTGTCCTCTTAATAGGCTCAATGGAGACGGTTAGACAAAATCCGACAACTCTCTTGTAACCGTTTGTGGATTGCTCCTGATGATTCATAGTCTCATAGTCAGTAACGGAAACTACAAAGACCGCTCATGAGCATCCTTCTGATGGTAAAAACGACCTATACAATTGACATACGAGCAACTGTTCTATTTCTAAACTTGACCCAAAAATAAAAAATCCTTGCAACTATATACCTAGCCTACCATTTTTCCAAATAATTTGCATCCTTTACTAAAACTCAAACCAGCTTCCACAAAAAAGTCCTCAGTTGAATTTAAAGTGAAAGTAAGATATCAATCAGCACTCAAATAATGATTGTCAAGATCAATAACAAACCAAACAAATGAGAATGACTAACCGCCCAGTTGTTCATACATTTCCCACAGACACAGTACGCCCTCCACGTGCGTTTTTGTTTACACAACAAAGGAGACAAAACAAATAACCCACCACCACCTTCACATGCTTCTTCGGTTTTCAAAGGCAACCGGTCTTTTGCTCACATTTTAGTACGACGCTACTACCGTTTACCGTACAGAGTACTAAAATGCGACTTTGCAAAGCTTTCGCTTTTACACGTCTATGCCCCTAGCTCCGTGCTCGCCCTCTCCCTTCAAAAAGTCTGAATGAGCTTTGCTGGAAACTTTAAATACACTTGTCGTCCTGAATTTCATCTCAGTTTCGAGTTCGAGTCCAAACTGTTATGTGTTTAGTTCGAGTAAACGAAAAGAGGCTATTTGTACTCCAACCAGGCCATATCCTTTGTGGACACCTTTATTCCACTAGTCGTGCGGTTTAATTTGCCATCCCCATGAATGGGATGTGAGGCTTGAGGTTGTTTTTCTTTCCTTTCTTCCGGCTCTAATGGTGGAAAAATAGGAATCCTTTTTTCATTTTCGGTTTATTTATTGAATTCCCAGTGAATATCCTTTGCAGTGATTATGTGAAGAAATATTTTCAGTGGTTATACGTGTTTAAGATTGGTGAATACCTACCAACATTTTTAGTGAATGAAAAAGGATTTGCGCCAAGAAAGGGATTATCACATCGGAATGCATTAGGTGAGTTGTAGTTTCTAAGCTTTAAACTTTATGGTTGTGTCATAGATAAGCTCGAATTTTATGTGTCAGGTTCAAGGACACTCTAAACGGCTGCAGAGTAGCAAACACGTAATTGTGAGTTGGTACATATAAAAAGGAGAATTTCGTGTGCGAAATAATGGCCAACACAATGGATTTGGGTACCCTTTTTGTCCTGTAATGGGTCCATTTGTTGCTACAATTTATTCCTCCACTGGAGAGCAAATAGAAAGTTTGTTTATTTATTTACTTTCATTTTTTCTCTCTAGTCAAGGATAAGTGCCGTAGTTGGGCACAAGTACTTGACCTTTACCTTGTGTATCAGCTGCTGCATGATGTCCACTAGTTGTAAGAGCTGAACACAAAGTCCTGCAGAAAATTGGGTCGAAATTTAAATTGCAATTAATATTAAAGAGTTTCCGAGAGTGCGACTGTGAGTGTGCAGATATGCTAAGTGGACCGTATTTTTGTTTTGTGTGCTTTCTTTTCAGGGTCAGGTGGATGCGATTTGATTTAATGGAAAGAGTTTTGAGGATTTTTCTCCTTTCGCACACTCAGATGCTCAAAAGGTGGATATTTTTTAGTAATTTTGTTGGATGGAAAGGAAATCATTTTTCGCGTGCACGGTGGTGGTACAAGTAAATGTGTTTTTCATGTTTCACATCCTTACATCTTTAATGGGAGTTACATTTGCATGTGGGTTTTTTTTTATATGCCCATCTTTGCATATCCACCTATACACTCGAGGGAGCAATATATTTAGTTTATGTCGCCGCATAGGGTTAGCTCTTGGTTCATGTGCATTTTTGACTAGGCCTTAAGTTCGGTGTGTTGATTAAATTGCTTGCGCGAAGGAGATATTTACATTTATGACAGGAATGATGTATTAAAAGCCGTAAGTGTGGCTAGGTAGGCGTTGCATGTTGAACATGACAGGGGGGTTACTTTGGCACTCTTTTACGGATTTAAATCTATTCTATGAGTAATTAATTATGCACGCGATGCTATATGCTATCAGATTACAGCGCACGTGATGTTGTGTTTGGCCTTCGAGGCTCAAAAAACAAGGGAATGGCGGTGCACACTACTTTTTAAAGTTAAATAAAAATCATATTTATGACCCTGCTATGCTTCGGGAAGATTTTGATTTCACTGTTATGCTTTGATAGTGAAAACTTGCTTTACATATGGATAACTTCATAAAACATAACGAAGAGGAGTACCCCGAAACTGTCTCTTCCTTATTTATGAATGGATAAGACCAATGAATAAGACCAATCAACCTCTTCTAATTGTCGACATGCTTATTATATTAAGTATTTCGAAAGAAATTCATTTATAGACCTTCAACCAACGACTGCCAACAAAACAAAATGTAAATTTGAGACAGATAAAATGGAAGGACCTATTTAATCAATCATTGAAGCAGCACCGGGCCGTAAAAACGAGGACAATTAGAAATTCTGCTCATCTTCTCGCCTCAATTATGCTTGGAGTGGTTTGACTCCAGGCTAGACAGAGCAAATAAAAAATGAGTTAAGTGTGCTGCTGTCAGGGGCAAAGTTGAAGAATTTAAAAAATAAATTGACTGTCTAAAACAAGAGTATGACAAAAACACACAGCTGCATCTGTTGTGAGTGCAAATTGGTATTGTAGTCTTGATAAGTAGGTACTATAAATATTTAAAATAACCGTTCTTAGTATAAGTCTAAGCTTTGCTGGTTTATGAAGGTATCTTTCATACCTAATAGACTTTTATTTGCAAACAAATTTTAACCGCTTTTATAGCTATTTGAAATGCGGTTATTTAAATTCTAACCACATTTGCATTTGCAATGAACTTTTTGATTATAGTACGTTCTTAATTTTGGAACATAAATATAGTTGCTCAGTGTTTTAAAGCATTTCTTATAATTCAGTCCTTCATTTTGAAAGGTTAAGTTAAGAACGTTCTTAAGGTATATTGATTTTGGATGATTGACCCAAATTCGTTTTATATTGTCCTAATATTTTAAAATCATCGCCAGCATTTTTGGCACTAGATTTTTTTTATTAGAATTTTTCATTGCCTTGGCGCAGGAGATCCCTACTCTCCTCAAGGCACGTCGCTTCGAGAGATTTAATATCGTCTCAACATCAGTATACTCGTTCTTTTAGCAGCAAATTTGTCTTTACAACGCGGTGGAATGCACGTTTAACGAGAAGGTGAAGTGTGCCAGAGTCAGAAATATAGTTTAGTCCTTAATTTATATCACATTTTCTTGAAAATTGAATTTGGTTATTACTTCGAATGGTTTTTTGTCAAAAATGTACCTACCCATTTCGGGTTTTTTATTTAAAGTCCGACCTGAGCTTGCATTAACTTGTGTTGAATGTTTACCAGGTCATCGCTGTGCATATATTCTTCGCTGATCCGTCATTAATTTTTCTGTGTGCAGGAGTGAGCTATACCCAAGAAAGTTATGTAGACGGTTGACCAATTCTCGCGAATCGTGTTTTTTTGTAACATTCTTCGCCCCCACGATGAAAAGTGATTCGACTACTTCAATAATAGTTTTATCGTAGCATCCATATATCCCTATGGCCTCTTTCCTTAGTTCATGTGTTAAAACCACTAGTACATACATATCAGTTTATCAATTTTTGTTGGCGCCCGGGTTGGAGCAAGTTGAAGTTAATCATGGGCATGGATTTTCAAATGTTTTCATACGATTGTATGAATGAAAAAAATGGAACAAGCTCCATTTGATTGGAGATTCCGCTGCCGCAAATGCAATAATCTCCGCGCATTTGCAGCGATCGAGTGTAGGTCTTCTCTGTACAAAAACGGCCTCGCGGGACAAGTGCTTTATTGTAGGAACAACGCCGGCAGACTATGACAGAAGATAAAAGCAGAAGATAAAAGTTATTTTGCTTCAATGAATGAGTGGATGCTCATGCTAGACCTGTGTACGGGAGAAAATCTGGCAAAAAATCAGAGTGTTCCCTTAACCAAGAAAGGGGCGTTTAAGGAGATTAAAATGGATCCAAGAGAAGAGCCTTACAAAAACAATATACAAATAGTCGTTGCAACAGGTCTGCCTTCCTTCTCACAAACTTCTAAGTTTCTAAGGGCAAATGGAAGGCGCATACATTTTTTAATCGTATATCAACGGCTGAATTGAGTGGCTTCCTCAGAACAGCTATACTATCGCATATTTATCAGACATAACCGAAAGATTTAAAAAAAAAATATTTCGAAAATTGAAACTGAAACTCCTTGCCAAGCCCACAGCTATTACAATAGCAAAAAGTACAAATCCAATGTTTTTACTTCAATTTTACTTCAATTTCTAACGCTTTCAGTGTAGTGACAATGTCTTTTAAAATCGATTGTTGTATGAAGACCTCGCCACTTCTGCTGTCGATGAAAATGAGTTTATCGTTGCATGGCCACTTCAATTTGACCGGTCATTTGTTTAACCTGCTGGATATGACAGGTTTGCTATAAAACCTCTCCAAATCGATTGCATACAGGAGTTGGAATCTTCCTCACCAAATAATGTTAGTTAGGTATTCAACGATCTCTTAAATAAATAAATCGTTTGCCAAAAAAGTCTTATATTTGTTTTCGCAAATCTATAGCAAAAATTCAGTGTCAAAAAATTAAACTTTTACCCACAGACAGACCTATTGAATTCAAATTAAAAATATGATGCCCTGGGGCGACTATTTTTCTTGCTACAAATTATTTGCAGAAAAGAACACACGCTCCTCTGGCGGCAACCGCAGATGAACTACAACCATACGTAATGCAGATCTATATGTATATATATGTAAATACAAATATAAACAAAACAACTGAAAGAATACAAATGCATTTAAAATATTCAATTAAATCAACTGGACTGACACGAAAATTTATTTTGCCTTAATTTCGGGGGCGTATGCGTAACCTTTTTTCAGTGCAAAAAGTTTCCATGTGAATGTAAGCAGTAAGCACCCTTTATCCTCACTTCACATTTATATTTCATTTCATTCTGAACTGTAGCTACTGATGCCGAAAACATGCAGCATTATTCATTTCCATTGATTTTTCCTTTTGTTGACTGCGAAAAACAGACCGAGCATGATAAACAAATGGACAAAGGCAGCATTGAAAACATTGCCGAGAGTTGCAAAAATAAAAATGTTTGTTTACTGTAGTACCACCAGCTCACGTTTACACGTTTATTTGATGTTTTATTAATGACGGTCTTTGGAAGTGTTGTCACATGGTATCGCTTTCTGAATCGGAATTTATGGCATGACCATGGTAAATATTGAAATAACACGTCAACACTGTAGGTGGTGATAACAGGGAAGTTTTCGGCTGGGCTTTAAATAATAATCTATGTTATTTATGCAGTAGAGAGAACTTTGTGGCTTTATGGAGTATCAAATTGCAATTTCTGCTAAAGGGCGATATTTCCCTCGTATTTGGACATTCAAATTTGATCAAATAAAATTAATAACAAAAAAAAAAAATTTTTTCCTACAGCTCCTTGTTTTTAATCAAATCAGCAAATGATTGTAACTTCTGCATAACTTATGACTCACGGTGGGGATACTCTGTCACGTCCGCAAAGATTTTCGGTGAATAAAATAAAAATAAAGTCAGAGCAACCCAGTTAATCTTCGGATTGCGAAAGGAAAAAATTTATCAGGAACTCTCAGTCCAAAATCAGTACCTTCGATGACAGAAAGTAATCACAGATTGAAAGCGAGGCACAAAGAAACTCAGCAAAGATTTCGAAAAGAGATATTAAAAAAAATTACATGTAGAGAATTGGATACATTTGTATTCACTTGTACCTTCCATTTATTTCTGGAATAACTAAGTGATTCCGTTCCACTAATGAATTCTCATTTGCACTACGAGCAGAGTACACAGAACCACAACCGCACTCCATTTTGCAATTATGTAGTTTTGAGCACCTCCATCAATAGTAATGTGTGTGTTTGCGACAGCGTAATCCACGCACAAATAAATAACAACTCAAATATTCGCTCTTCCAAAAATGAGAAGTGGTTTCCATTTCGCACGATTAAATGCAACCTGATGTGGTCATGTTCATGTTCTGCCTGACAGCGTAAAATCCCACCCCGAAACATGCTTCGTAAAATCCATTTGATGCTTTGAAAAGACCATGAAAGGCTTGCGTAATGAAATACCTGCCTTAGATTCAATCCTCTGCTCATGGAACAAGTGCCCGTTGCTTTGGCCGGAAATGCCAATTATACGGGTATATGGTAACTAAATTCAAAAGCGGTGTTTTCACAAGCAATGTGCATGTAAAGGGATTTTGGCAAGCTACCTACGGACTTCCGTTCCGTTTGTTGGGAAATAAAAAAAAAATTAATTATGGAAGGGGAGTATAAGTAAGATCAAAGGGAACAACACTGCTGCCCCTTAAATAGGATTTGTTTTGATTTTT
Organism: Cheilosia impressa; assembly: GCA_948293265.1. Classification (NCBI taxonomy): domain Eukaryota; kingdom Metazoa; phylum Arthropoda; class Insecta; order Diptera; family Syrphidae; genus Cheilosia; species Cheilosia impressa. Next base: position 40,893,321 of record OX411882.1, on the reverse strand, counting down.
CCTTCATTCATTTGGATTTGTGTGAGCAAACAGTTCCAATTACCATTACGTTTCGTCAATGAACGCGCTTTGTTGGGACGATGAACTCAGTCGTGATAACCATTATATCGGTCTGGTTGGGTTGGATGAATGGGATTACCACAACATCTTTAAATCTTTTGATAAACTTGTAATGAAATTGAATACCAAACGGAGTTATTTTGATTCCAGCAAGGACTGGGCAAGGATATATCTATGCGGGCTACTTATATACATTGAGATGCCAATTCTGTGAGTAGTCCCTTAAATTGATTAAATCAGGATGCTATTAAGCAGGTGACATGATACGAATCTTAATGAATATTTAGGGCCGTTTGCTCATACGACTCTTAACGATTTAAGTTCTACTTAAATACTTATGGGCTACTTTTTTCAGGGCATAAACTGTCACATAAGAGTTTATGTCGAACTTAGTTCGCTATGAGTCGTATCAGCAAACGGCCCTTAGTGATGCAGAGTCTGACGTTATTTTATTCGATTGCTTAATTAGCAAATTTGTTTTACTCACGAATTATACGACGCTATTTTATGGTCTTGAGCAAGTTGTCATTTGTTTTATGGCCAATAATATATACCTGGTGGCAAACTGTAATTGGATTTTCTTCTTTAAGGATTCGAAGACATCTTATCAAGAAATTAAATGATAAATGCCTTAATCTACTTCGAAAGAGGCATTAATGAACAACTTGTCTTTGGGCGACTTTTTTATGAGCCCCAACGAAGAGATACTTACCACACATAAGTTAGTACCAATATTTTACTGTTAACTTTTCCTTGGGCAATATGGAAAATTACCCAGAAAAGGGGTAGCTATAGCCGCTTTCCAAATTCAAAACCCTATAAGTAACTAGGTGCTAAATGGTATTCGTTAAATATTCTCTGCTTAGGTCTAAGTCATTTTTCAGAATTCAACTGTGGGACTTGGAGTCAATTTCCTGCAGTAGTTTTTTTTAATCCATTCCCATCAAAAACCTAAGAGTCGGGAAAAATTACAATTTTATTGTAGTAACAATGATTTTGGTATCAGAACTTGAAGCAAAGTCGGATGAATATCAAACTTAACCGCACTCTCTAGAAAAGAACACCACATCATTGAAGTCTTTATTTCTTGAGGCATAAAGAAATTATATTCAAGGAATTTTCTGAATTTTCGCAATGTTCCTCCGCAGTATATTCGATATGTGCTGATCCGCGCATGCCAGCCAAAGTATTTTGACATATTTCCTAAGAAGACAGAACTCTAATCTATCTGCCTACACCTGTCCAACTAATATCTTGAATTGCCGTCTGCTTTGTTTTGGAATGTACCTTTGATCTTTGATATAGGCATCCTCTATGATTTCATTTTAAATAGTGCCCTTAAATGTGCACAGAGGTTGTTTGATATGCCAACACATCCACCAAGTTCCTCCACTTTCCACTCTCCCCAGTACCCAATACCCCAGTTACTTGATCTCCGCTTAAGACTGCCGGAGGCATTGTGCCAAAGCTGCAGCTGGTGACTATCGATACGTACTAACCGGTCCGAAATGGTTGGGACCAATCAAGTCATTGAAAAAAATCACAGAAGTTCACTTAGAAAGGTATGGATAGGATCTTGTAAGCAGTTTTTAGTTAGTGCAGTTCATTGGGTCCTTATTCTTTGGGATCAGACAAACAGTAGAATTGTTTCATTTAATAGCGAGACCCCGCTATGTATGTGCTATATGACCCCAACAGCTTTATTGGATCTAAATTTACTAACTTTCGTATACTTAACGAGCTCCCATTCAGTGAATCGTCTCTATCTGATGGTCTGTTTATCCATCCATACCTAGTTTATATTTTTAGTAACAAGCGGAATTTTCTACTTTCTACTACCCTTCTGTATAAGACATATGACGCGCTAAGCTACCTCCAGTACTTTTCCAAGGGCTTTCAAAACAACCATTAATAAAACAGTGACAAAGTCGATTTATTATCCTCCCACCAATCAAGTCCGGCACGAGGTACAAAAATACTATTCTCCCATTCCTGCAAATTATATTAGGCAATTTGTAGTAAAGTTAAGTAAAATAAGTTCCATTCGTGTGTATCCTTTAGTTTCCCCAAATGTTTGTTTTTTTTGTTTAACACGAAATCGTAATCAGGAAATTGCCCCACCAGGTCTCGTTGTGTTCATGAAACGTCTAATGGCAGTCCATTACGAAGGTGCATCGACAAAGGGCTTCAAAGTATGAGGACGACTAAAAAGTTGTTGAAAATTAAACAATACAAAACAAAGCGAGACTGTGTGTAAATAATTCAAAGCTTAGGAATGACGGAAAATTTCATGTTGTTATAACCTTCAAATCGCAGGACCAGCATCGCCAGCAACGCTTCTGCATATTTAAACAGCCAACGTTGTAGAACATTACTTTTACTCGGGATAGTTTGCACATTTCGGACAGGATGTGAACTGTTTAATATATTCTCGGCATTTGAAGCGAACTTATTCCCCACGACAAGGCGCATCCGGCTTGGTGTTCGCACTAGCTTTGTGAATTTAAATTTCGAAACTGTCGTCCTGATCAAAGAGGAGATGGTGCCAGAGGCAACACTTTGATATACAACGTTGAATAGACGTATATGTTGGAGCATAAGGGTTATAACAAATTTAGAGCAGAGATGTGACATGTAACCCCCTGATAGAAACAGGTTGACAGGAGCTGAAAATAATGATCTTTTAGCAACCCCAATTCATTCTCACCACTTCTGGTCATTTTATTACATATTAGTAGGTATGGAAACTGAAGTAGTCCTTTCCGTCTTTACATATGGCGTCTAACATGTAATTTTCTGCGGCAATTTCACTTTCCCTCCTAAAAATAAAACGTTTTATTGAGGAAAGTTGTTTTATGCCTTAGACCACAGATAAACCGAACAGGTGGGGGTGGGTACAAAACCATTACTATTTCCCTGTTCACCGTGACCCATTCTACTACAAAACTATTAAGGCTTGATGAGCAAGGAGTTGTCGTTGTGCGTAAGTATTTTTGGAGCGAACTCCATTAGGTGTGTGCACGTAATAAATCGGATGAGGTTTATTGCGGGAGGATTGAATTTTCAATGGTTTGATTTCGAAAGTGTGTGTGAATGCCAAAAGAAATTTTAGTTCTTACAACGTGCAATTTTTTGTTTGTAAATTGATTTGCTCTATATGAAATTAATTAATTAATTAATTTATCATTTTATTAAACTTCGTTTGAGTGAGTTCTGTTGTTTTTTTTTTGCTGCAAATAAAATTAAATCTTTTCAATCTCTTAAACACTGTTGTGGTCTTACTTTCTCTTAACTCAACCTTAACTCAGTTTTTTACATAACTTTAAATTTATTTTAAGAGTATTTAAATTAAATAAAGTGAAAAATTCGATCGGTTTTTTTTTTAATAATTTTCAAAAATCGTACTTAAATACAGAATGTTCTTATCTATTTCTGCAATGGCAAATCGATACTTGAAGTATTACTTGCTGCATACGCAATTTATTTTGAATTTCTAAAATTCTGTGCACAAGCCTCCCGAGTTTTTTTGGTAGGTAGCCAAGTACATTAGGAGCATATTTTGGAACCCCAAAAATTATCAGCTGTAAACAAATATAAAAAAAGAAATAAATGCAAGTCTCTAGCATAAAACTGACTTTTGTCAGCAAAATTATTTTCTTTTTAAATATTAATAAAACACTTGTGAACATTTCTCAAATTCATTTCGAAATCAGCTGAAGTTAAGAGGCTATTACCAACAAAAATGTTTAACATTTTATTACCTTAATAATTTTTTAACTTTGAGATTAAAAATTAAATGCTAAACCAAATGTTGGGCATAGTATTTTCTTCATTTACTTAGTTTATTTATGTATTAATAAAGTAAAAATAAGAATGATGAAATATTTTCTAATGTCTAGTCCTGCTTATTGCGCAGAATTTTAAAGTTAGATGCACTGAATTAAAGACTTTGTAGTATTTTCATCGTTTAACATCGATGTTGCTATGCATTATAATGAATAATGATTCTTCAAAATTGCCTGCGGCTCTTAGTTTTGCTCTTCCAATCAGTCTGTAGTATTAAACATGTGAGCAACGAAACCTTTATCCGTATGTACGCACTTTAATTGCAATCACAGAAATTTTCAACTTTAATACGTTTATTAAAATTAAATTAAATGGGAGGGAAATAATATGTTGTGCTGATATACGCGATACATGAATATCTACCACTTAAGACGGTAATGAAGTTAAACGCCTGCCCTACTGCATGACTGTCATTATGTAGGTGCCGATACAAATTAAGTCAATTAGATCCCCTGGTGTGATAATGTGATTTAAATTTCATATCGCATATAGAGATGTATAATGCTTATGGACTGATATTAATTCCCAATAATAACACAAATTAAGCGCCCCATAAAATTAATGACAATACTAACTATAGCTACGATTAAAATTATTACACAACATTATGAATCACGGGACAGAGTATGACAGAGTGTGGAATTGATTTTGTTGCGACTTGGTAGCACTGTCAAAACTGTCAAGTTATCTAAAGCGACCCACCGCTACATATAACAGACACGAATAGTAGGGTAAAAAAAAAGGTTATTCCTTCGTTAACTCGCAACATACAGCGGGCTTAACTAAAAATCATTTTTAGCCTTTACGCTTAATACTTTTGTAGGTCACAATGCAATTTCGTATGGAAAATTTCGCCATTGCGAGTTGAAAAATTTTACCTGGCCACTAAAAATTATTATTAGTACCGCGGCTGTTAAATTTGTAATTAAATGTAAAATAAAATAAAATAAATTAATTATTCGCGTTGATATAAATGGTTATTTTATTAAGTTGGCAACTAATCAACATTTAAATGAAGACACTGATTTATGTTGACTAATAAAAATTGTCCTATCCATATTTGGTCCATACTCCATACAGCATTTGCCACTCTTTCGTCTTTCCACTTTTGGTAGAACTTTACTTTCAAAACAATATTTACAAATTTAAATAGATTTCTTCTATGAATAAAATATGAGCCAATGTCCAACAGAAAGTTGTAACGACCTTTCTTCCTCAAAACTAAAGTAACCGCTGACCTTTAAGAATCGCCTCAAACAAAGAGAAGACAACACCTTTTCAAGAAACGAAAAGTAAAACTTTTCAAACTAATAACTTATCGCATCAAAAATTCACAACGATGTAACAAATTACACTTGAAAATTAATTTTTTCCCCCCGAAATTTCTCACCCAAAAAAGTACTTAATCGCTGTGACCGGTATGCAGAGGGTCGGGCGTGCTAAAGCAAAAGTTTTCACCTTGATAATGGTGGCAAATTTTTAGAAGCCCACTTTCGATGGCCTTTAAATTATGCATGCCAAATAGCCGACATGACAAGGACACCGACTGTGACGATATCGCAATGATATGCCCCCGAAAGAAAACGCTGGAAACGGGTTAATTAGTTTTCGCAGTAAGCCTTTGTACTTACTATTGAAAATGTTGAGTGTTCACTGGGAAGGATAATGACTCTTCTACAGCTAATTAGATGTTTTCTTGAGCGTCAGTGTTTCAAGAGGAGCTGCCGTTCATGTCTAAGTTTGCTTACATTCAAAGACGTTTATTCCAAGGATATGCCAGATGAATAGAGAGCTATCTCATAATTGTTGAACGACAACGTAGAGAAGGCGAACAAGGATGAAAACAATATAAATCATTGTATTCACCGGTAACCACAACCTGACTAAGGATATTGCAGAAGGAGATTTTTCCATGTCAGTATAGTGATTTTACAAGGACGCTATCTGGAGTGTTGCATATCGTAACAAAATCAAATTGAATCTGAATGCAATAAGCGAAGGCATGCAGATACCTGGGTTGCGAGTATTCCTTGCAAATGTGGATTCAACAAGTTTGTATCTTCATTCGGTTTGGTTACAGTTGCAAACGTTCATGACCTTGCTAAAACAACTTTAATATTAATTACAAAAGTCCACGCAAGGGGTGCTATAACAAGTCTATATGTTTGGTGGGTGTAGGAGCACGCAAGCGAGGACCATAATAAATTGCAGTTAAGTTAGCAGGCCAACCAAATGATTGCATTTGAACTGCTTTATTTTCTGATTTTCATCTGCTTCAGGAATGTACATAGCCAAAGTTCTATAACGCGCAGTTGGAAATTCCAGCTTGGTGGCCTCGTGCCGGTGGAAATAACGTACATTTTGAATTATGCCCACTGAGCATGGAATTTTTGTACTTTGTTGAGTTTAAATAGGAAGACGAGGATTGGAAACTGAATTTTGCGGAACTTCACAGCCGGTAACCATAGTTAAATGCTTTTACTATAGGAAAAGAAAATAGAAGGGAGCATTCTATAATTCTTGACATATTTCGAGCATGCATTCATGACCTACAACTTGTGGGAATGCGATAACAAACTTAAATCAGCGCTGCAAGCATTTGAACTTTTAGGTTATGGTTTAACATGTCGGCGCAGTGGCTTAGTAGGCGTCGGGTCTTTGCCGGCTTCTTACAGCAAATATTTATTTATTTTTAAGTTCAGCATATTGTGCAGCTATACTATTCCATTGATATAGGTTATCAGAAAGACGCTTATAAAGTCATAATAGCAGACATTTTATTCCACAAACCAATAAAAGGGCTATACATAGTTCAGAGTCATTCCGGGGTTCAACGGCCGCCTCTACAGTAAGCACAGTCCTTAACTTCAGTCCATAGTTGGACACTCCGGACTAATGAGTTCTTTATTGGTCGAGAGCAAACATTTTCCAGAGGCTCTCTAATCACCGAGACAAGCGTCGAAATTGTTGACTTTAAGGCGTTTGTTCTTATACAGAAGAAATTGCTATGAAGGATACTGTCAATTTGACTCGGAAAGGCCTGAGTACTACTCAGCAGGCGCTCTTTGTGTTTTACTGTATCCGATTGGGCATAAGGCCAATCACTGATATCACCACTAAGTCACTTTTGGGATGCGTATTATAAGCAAGTAGCCTGTTCGCAGACTTAAAAATAAATAAACACATGTTCTTCATAAAAGAAGAACTTATTTCAAAGAATATGCTCTAGATGGGTAATAAAATATTACCTGATGAAAGTAGCCCCATAAGAAGTTTAAACCGCGAAATATGCTAAAACCTTAAGTAATACAACTGCCTGCGGAAGCTTGAAAAAACTTGCCTCTTAGCCGGTTAGCTTCCCAAATGGAAAAGTTCCAACGCCATAAGTCATCATTTGAAGAAATAAATTCATCTTTAAGTAGGATGATGACATTTGCGCCATCATATACGTTCTCATTTTACCCATTCCCTTTTCTTCTCTGTCCTTAGTTCTTATCTACTCAGAATAAAGTTAAAGCTTGACAAAAATATGCAAACTGGTAGGGAAAATGTGTAGGAGTAACATAGATGCTTGCCTAAATGATAAAAAGTTTTCCCCTTCATCAACACCGTCGTGCATCTTCATCGTTTCATGTGAGTTAAGGATGAAAGTGCCTTCTGAATGTCCCTGAAGGAGCACCCCTTTAATTTTTCTGCAAACTTCACTTGGCACAATGATTTTAATCAATTGAGACTTTCAGTTAACCCAGAAGAAGAAAATGCTAAGTACCTGCGGGAAAACTTAATCACACAGCAAACCAATGGGCGCGGTACAAGTAAAACTTTAATCAATTTTTAATTAAAACATTAAATTCTTTGAGTGATGTCGGTGAGGAGACTACCCGCGCTTTATCTTTGAGAAATTCAATCACAAACCTGTGGCTACAGGGGCGTTCAAAATTAACTTAAGAGCAAGCCGGTATTGGCATAATCCTCTGGGATAGTACATAAATCACGAACATTTTAATTGAAGCCTTAGACGTCCTAATCTAATTAGGCACAGTTGCAGAGAAATCATAATTCCACCTGATTATGTCAGATCCATAGCTGTGATTGAACGAATAAGTTCTTCGGACTACTTTATTACTCACATTTGGATGTTATATTATTTTTTGGCGTAAGCGATCCTAAGTATTATTTCTGTAATCTGTTGCAATCGTATTCGCCAAATGGCAGTCATTCGAGTTCAACTGTCCTGTGGCCAAAACTAACTAAGCCTATACACAAGTAGCATTGTCGACGTCCCATTGAGAAAGCTCTTACACAGTTAGTCGTGCTGTGAGCCATTTGGGGACATCAACTATGCCGATTATGTGAATTTATTCCAGTAACTGTGACCTTGAGTGGTATGGTAAGTGCGAACTACTAATTGCAAGTAATGTGTTGGCAACATATTGACCACCTAAGCAAAGTCATTTTACATACTTATTGCATGTTTCTGAAAGATTTTCTTGGTCCTTGAAATACTTTAGAATATATTGCGTGTACGTAATCCGTGTAAAACGGTTTGTCACAAAAAGGACATAAACATATATTATGTAGGTAGCAATATTTGTTGCAACCTTTTGGTGTGTCTACTGGAAACCTTATGCATATGTTCTATTTTTATTGAATATCAAATTTGACAGCATTTTTTATATGCTTCTAGACAGACTTACGCCGTCTGCCATAAGAGATAGGAATAACATATTTTATTTATCAACGGCACACAATTGAATAAAAAAACATTTTTGATTACTTTTTTATGTGAAATGAAAAAAAATAAATTGAATCTGTAATTTTGTGGCATCGAATTTATAACGTTTGTTGGTTGAATGTTTTGGAATTTGAAGTCTTGGAACATATGTAATTTTAATTCCATTGGGATGACATCGCATCACAACGTCTCAGTTGTAAACAGCACGACAGAGATTCGTCTTATCAATCAGTGTAAAATCAGTGAGAACCGTTATAACCTTCTTACAATGCCTACTACAAATACGTGCCACCCTTATAGTCTCTTCTTATCATGCCCCCATAAACACCCAGACCTACATTTCGCATTTTTCGATACATGTTTGGGCAAATTTTCGAGGTAATTACAGAAAAATTGTTCTTACAAGTTTTTGACTTGTCATTTTGAGGTATGGTACATAGTTTCCTGGTGCGGTTTTTGACAGTTCTTGGAAGCGTTTTTGCTGCATTTTCTAAAGAGATTTTAAACACGATTTTTGGCTTAGGCTCATTTTTAGACATTTTTTGAATGCTTTTATAAAAAACAGTTTTAGTTGCGCTTTTTTCGCATTTGTACGATTTTTTTACATATTAATAGGTGATCTTTCAAGCCGGTTTGGACTTCGTTTTGGTGGCTTTGTTTAACTTATTTTTGACGGCATTTCGACTAGAATTTTAAACTCATTCCATATCGTTTCTTGAAGGGATTTTTTTTTAAATATTTTGCTTTTGACACTTTTTGGAGAAGTTTTTCAAAGAACGTTTGCACTCGTTTTTCACTGCGGGTTTCTTTGCGACGAATTTTTTTACTGTGTTTTTTTACGTTCTTTATAGCAATGATGTTTTTTCAAACGACTCTTGTTAGCCGTTTTTTGACGCATTTTTGAATCGTTTTTTGACGAAGCGTTTTCTGTCAACAATTTTGATGCGTTTGACATTCTTTTCTTTTAATCGTTTCGGAATCATTTTCTAGTACTTTTTTAGACTTTGATGGACTCGTTTTTAAAGTGGACACATTATTTTTGTGACGTAGACTTGGTTTTGAAGTGTTTTCCGTCTCGCGGTATTATGTACCCACTCTATTTTTCTGAAGTCAGTTTGGACATATTTCTGAATACGGTTTTTGATGAATTTCTGAAGAACAAGTAGGAATCGTAAAAATATAGAGAAAATGAGTTTAAATCTCACTATCGAAAGTGGGTACCCGCTCTCGTTGGGTGAATTTTTGAAAAGAAGTTCACATTATACTTGTCATGGATTACTAATATGTCGGAAAATGATTGGACTACTTTTTCATAAAACAAACATAAATTCACTGAACGTCATCGAATGGCATGAGCTTGTCAATAGGGTTAGAAATTTTCGAGTTCCTAAAAATCCGAATAAACGGAAAGTCTCACGATAAAACCAATTACTATACCAATTAACAGAAAACTTTATAAATACGCATGAATTTAGTTGAGAATCATATTTCCCCCAAATTTTGTAATGGCTACGGCAGAGCAATATTCCCAACAATTATAGACACAAAAACTACGGACGGTCGGACATTTTCCGACCAACGCCATTAGACTAAACTCCCAACAACTTCAACGTAGAACCCGGCGCAAGAGTGTAATCTTTTTCATTTGCAGTAAAACAAATGCCTTATAACCCTTGAGGCATATTCCAGTTGATAATATAAGCAATCAGCAAAAGAATCCTCTTGGGGCATACATTTCCCAAAAATACTTCTCTCCTCCTTATCAGGGAATTAGTCCGTCTTACAGAGAACAAAACCAGCAATGTGAACTTCTCGTTTCACCATTTGCCAAGGATGATATGCCATATAATCTGATCCATTTTCTGTTATACACGGCAGATTGCAGCTCATCATCGTTATATGTAGTACTTGTAGTCCTTGCAGCAAGAATCTCAGAATACATTTGCTATAATGCTCTCGAAATGAATTATTAACCAGAATGTGTTTCGAAAAAGAAGTATCATCTCCCAATACGGTTTTCTCAAAAATGTAATTCTTTCCATGAACCGCATGGATACTGGTAGTCGGAGCTCTTAATAATTCAAACAAAACTCTGACCCAGATATTCTCATTCGGATCGCATCCTTGTGCTCAACATCTTCAAAGTCGAGCCATCTTATGACTGAGATTAGTTTATGCATGGCAAAGCGTATTATGTATTTTTTTGTTTGCGTTTCGAAGAAGTTTTAATCAATGGAATCACCAAGAACTGTAAAAACTAATGCGATACGATGACGCAGGATGTCAATCGTCAGTGAGGAATTGTTTTTAATTGCATATCGACATTACGTGCTTTAAAGTGCCACACGCAAAAGGCCCAGAGGAACGTCTCACATTCATTCAATATGTGCAGGAATAGAGCTGTTTTACGCGACGTATATACAAGAGATCAATTGCAGCATATTGAGAATAATTGATGCAGTCTGTATGCTTGAGTCTATTCACTGGGGAACATTAAAGAGCTCTCACGTATCATTTAACAATGGAAACACGTTACTTGAATGTGCACTTAAGTGTAGGTATGCAAAATAGCCTAGCACAAAGGTAGTCGTTGGAAGTATAGGTGTACAAATTGTGAGGTACGTACATGTGCTTGAGCTTGAGTTGTTGTTTAACGCTGCTGAACATGAACGAATTTCAAGAGCAACATCAGTATACACTATAAAAGCGTGTACAATGTACATATCCGGTGGGTTGAAGTAGCTTGGAGCGTCTTTTCATTCATTCCCTCGCGGCAGGATACACGAGTGGGAGAAATGTGCTTGAGGTTTACCAATTTGCCTTGGTGAAGTGTATTATTAATTTTGGTTACATGAAATATCTGTGTGCTCAAGCCGAGCTAGTTTTCAAGGACTTCTACAACAATTTCCCATATAATTCGGTTAACACTGTACTACGAATTGATATGCATCTTTCGCTCAACAATGTATAATAATTGCAACAAACGAATCGATTCGCTTCTTGTTTGGTTTTTTTTAGAAAGCTTTCCAGGATTACTGGGACTGCGTCTAAACTTTTACAAGCGGTGTACTTCTCAGTCCGATCTATTTTTCATTCACCATGTGAGTTAAGGTGATCCGTTTCAGTTTGAGCTAGGCTAGGAAGCTTCCTTTTTTTTTTTAAAGCATATCGGTTAAACTTTATATTTTGTTGCTTTGCATTCTCTAAAAAATATATTCTCCATGGGCAAAGTAGACTAAGAGGCCGCAAAAATAATGACAGTTTTTTTGTCCTATATAAAACGTTACTCTCATTTAATTATTGGGCACACTGTCATTGCCAAGTTCATGCAGTCGTTCTCCCAACAAAGAATTTCAAAACATTACTATTTGTTGATGTTCTTAAAATAGTACATGGATAAAAAAAAGTTTAAGGATATCACTCATCCGCCATTCTTTAGCAAATACACAAAACAAAATTGAATTAAAACATTCGCAAGTCCAATACTTCCCAAAAAGAAACCGGTTGATTATCAGGCGATGAAAAAACAAACCCCCTTTTAAATGCCAACGAAAAGTTAAAAAAAAATTAAAATGGCTTTCAAAAGAGATAAATGATAACGACGCCTGCCATTGCCAGCAGCAACTCGCTTTTGTATTTAATGTTTAAAGAAGAACATAAAAGGCGTAAAAATATCCTCGAAAAAGAAAAATATTTTCCCCACAGAGAAATATCTTTTTGGTTTGCCTTAAAATTGAATTCCTGTATTTTATGCCTTTTGCCACTGGACAGTGGCTACTGTCTGTCCGCAAGGATACATATCATAAATAAGGGTAAGGTAATTAAAATTCAAATTAAAATCCAACAGAGTTCATAGGGAAGAATATAATTCCATGCAAAAAGAGGAATAAGTTTCCTGCTCCTTTAATTGTGTCCTAGCCCTGGGATCCAAGTCCCCAAACAGTGGATAATTGTTGCAACTTAACAAACTGTTTCAAGTCTTGTTATTCAATAAAGGAGGCTAAGAAGAAGTCCAATTATTTTCTCTTTTCTAAATTACAATGTGATTCTGTTTTCTTGTGGCCCCAAATTACTGGGATGTCAAAGAACAACATCAATCAACGGAGCATTTCTATAAAATAAACAAAGAAAGCGATATTAACCCCTGTTGAAGAACACATTGTTTCTCAAGAATAAACAGAGAAAAAAAATTGCGTCAGACGAACACCTACCCCATTCGCGAATCATTGTTACCCCCTAGCCCAGTAACTTTTTAAAATATACCGACTGTTCCACCCTGCATAATACAGCCGCTGGGAAAATTATTTATGAAGACAAGATGACATTTATTTTCGATTTTTCAGAAGCAGATACACTCTTCTCCTTCGCAAGAAAAAAAACGATAATTCACAATTTCAATTGTTTATAAATCATTTTCCCCTCAGCTGATTTCCCCAAACGACCATTTTATCAGCTCAATTCGAAATGCCGTGTTCCGAAAAATACTCCCAAGTTTATCACACAGCAATTTGTCAAGAGCACGACTCGAATGAAAGCCCTCCCGTTATCCTTCATTGTGCACACAGAAGTTAGTCGAGCGAGCCCCATTCCGCTGCCACAGTGCGATGGAATCAATTTAGATAATTATCTCTTTATCTACTGAGTTACGAGAATGTATGGTGTATACTTTTGTTCTACGGTGTAACTAATGAATGGACATCAGTCACAACAAAAGGATATTTAAGGATTTAATGCATTGACTGTGTGCAGGTCATCACGATCCACTCGAGTAGTCGGAGGTGAGTTAACAAGGAAACGGTATAATTATATAGAGTTGTGGACGAGGTGGCACCTCCTGCGGTGCACTATTACACAAGTGGGTGTTACTCTTTTGTTAGTTGACTCATTACATAAGCTGAACAACCCCTATGGTCGGGTATATCCACAATTGGAAAAGGTTTCACTTGGGTGGGTGGAACAGTGGTTTCATTTACAAATTAGGGTCTTATTTTAAACACTTCACGGGATGCTCGAGTTTATATTGAAAGTCAGTCAATCAGTGGCGCATTAAAGACTTGAAGCAAGTGCCTGACACAAATTGCTTGTAAAAAAATCAATAGCTCTCCGCAACAGGTTCGCCTAGGTACTGGAGTTCGAGCTTTTTAAAACCATTCGTTTTGTGTGACTTTTTATTTTTGGGACGAATAGAAGAAACCTCCTATTATTATGCGGCTGAATTGAGAAGCTCTTTTCTCACAATTTTATTTTCGAATATTTGACAGACATTTCAAGAGGTGGCGTAATATAAACCATTTTCAAGAAGTAAATACAAAAAATGTAGGGGAATATACACACACTTCCTTACACAAGCAAGCAAAACGTTTATAGAAAAATATGCATCGGTGTCTCAGGTAATAAAAATGCTTAGTATTTATAGCTTCTTAGAATATCAAAAAGATTTTTTCTTTTTATGTGGATTTGACCACATATCGTACGAACTTAAAACTAAAGTCTTTCGAAGCTATCGTGAAAAATCATCAACAGGCGGCGAAATAAAGTTGAATGTTCTCCTCAAAACTATTTTCGAAAGTGGCGACGAAATTCTTCCTATCTCTTTTCCCCTCCACGTAATTTTTATTGTCGTCCTTCGTCTTCTCGAATGCTTGCAGCTCAATCAGTACAAACTCTTCCACATTCTCGGATTCATCAAAAAGAATAATAATACCGACTCACTTTCATCGCTAGATGAATCAACTCATAATTTTAATAAATTATCAAACTCTTCGAGTTCATCAGATATTTTAACAATTTTTCTGTAGCACTTTTTTGAATTTTTGAATTTTATATCTGTCATTTTTCATATGGATTACTAAAGGGTTTTCCAATAAGAGGTGTTATTTGGGTATTCAAAGAAAAATGTTTTTTTTTGAGATAAATGATCTGATGTTTATTTCTTAATAAAGAGGAAGGTATGCCGTTAATAATGAAAAACAACATCAGCCAAATGGCCTCCACGAGCACGCATATCCTTTTCATGAAATTTTCCATAACCAAATCGCAAAGTGGCTGCCCTATGTCCTCGATAGCCTCACGAATTTTATCTTTGAGGTCTTGAATCGAGGCTGGGCTGTTGGCGTAAACCTTATCTTTCATGTGGCCCCAAAGGAAGAAGTCGCAAGGTGTTAAATCACAAGCCAAAAGCTTTCCCCTTTCGTTTTCGTAAGTTCGTAAGTGAAATTATCCTCATCATTATCCAAATCAGCGGAAAATAAGTTTTGGAGAGTTTCATTAGCTGCTACACAAGTATACTAGTAAAATTGTCGATTTTTCGCAAGAAATGAATAAAATAAAATAGTTCGAAATGTTTTTACTTACAACCAAAGCAAAGTCTTCGTTCTAGTATAACCTAACATAAGCGCTATTAAATTGAACGCTAACGTCTTTATGGAATCAGTGTTTTTGTTTCCAAAATATTGAATAAAGGTATGATTTTAAAGAAAATTTTGTTTTACAATAACTTGGAATCGATGTGTTGCACTCAACTGACACAACTATTGCTGAACCCTTGCTGCCGATGTTCGCAGTAAGACAAACATGTTTCTGATGTCAAAGTTTCTGATTCTCGCTTTAAAATTTCCTGTGGTCCACTTAATCACTTAGGCCATTTCCATTACAAAGCTTAAAATCAAAGCGCTGCGCTGGTGGATGAAAAATCGAATCTGCTTACATTCACCCATCAGTTTGACATTTATTGGCACTAAATGTCAGACGCAGTTTCTCCGGTTGCCGTGGTATAGACCTCGTTCCATTCATGACATATGCTCCGGTTTTGTATAACAACAAACGAAATGTATTCATCCATGGAGGCGATTTAGCTCGATATCCTTCTGTGAATTTCCAATTCAACAGTAACCACTGTCCATTCAATCTGTGATGTCACGTCGCTGAGTGCACTCTTCTATATACAAGTGTGCGCATGAGGTTGCAGCAACATGTCATATTTCAAATGCCATCCCATCAGTGACACGACATTTCCCATTCATTTTCCTCTTTCACGCGCATTTTCCACTATCCTAGATCCAACGGCTGTTCACATTCAATAATGCAAATTAAAATCATCCACACAATCAGGCTCCGCTCTTACCACTTGACAAACGGCCAAATGACATACAGCCGAGGAACTCACCACAAACTGGGTCATGCTCGCATGTCATTCATCGCAAGCAGCTTATCGTTGTAAACCTTGAAATTGAAATTAATTGCGATTAGGCCTGGCGATATGCATTTTAATTTTCTAGCACTTGTGGTGAGCATTTGCAGATGATAATTAACAAACGATATCCTTTCGGTTACAATTACCAAATTAATAATCAAATTAAAATTTTTCGTCTGAAAGTCATTCCAAAAATTGACTTATGGTATCCCAATCCCAAGTCCTTGTCACGAATTCTCTGGCTTCTGATGGTGATGTTTTATTTTTTGGCTTTCTAATGTTATCTATGTCGCCGCAGGATATGAAGTGAAAAGAATTTCATTTAACCTAAGAAGAGAAAAAAAACATTTTGATCCGATTTTTTTCGCCTTGAAAATTGAATTTCCGAAAACAGGCTTCTGCGGTTAGTTTTGGAAAATTGGAATGATGCCAAGAATATTAATTTTTACGGAAAAATCGAAATGTGTTTTTGTGACAAAGACAACTTCAGTAAATTATCATTTATTTGGAGTGAGAAGTAACAAACAGCTGGAAGAAAAGTGGCTGGTGGTGGTTGAAGAGAGTGCTTCGCGGAATTGAGGAGGATTTATAATTCGTTGGAGAGTTTTTGTTTTTAAACAATTTTTGTGTGTCCCCACTCTTATCGTCGGCTACAAGCGAGAATCATTCGTTGGTATGGTAAAAAATAGCATTGACATTGACAACAATGCTCATCTTCGCTGCCAAAGTCGTGTCCCTTTGTGTGTTGCCAAAAAGTGCATGAATTAAAATTTATCACAAATTCACAACATTTTTGCAGCACATTACGGAAGAGGCAGCCTCAAGTAGTGCTTAAGGGTAGATGTTTGAAGTTTATGTAAAAAGTGAACTAATTAATAATGACAGCAAATAATAACTGCATTGCGAAGTAGAAGTCACCCACTTTTGAGAGTTTTTCTGCTAATCTACTCGGTAGAAGTGTAATATAGCTTTGTGCTGGGGTGACGCTGTTTGTAGTGGACTGTTAAGCGAGGGCCTGTCTATGGTCCAAAGTTCGAGCCCCTTAAAATGCAAACTTCAACATATGATTTCTTCACACAAACGAGTGGTTGCAAGGAGCTTGACATAGGATTTTATTCAGTCAAACGAACCTGTTACGCAACCTTTTACCTAAAATATGAAAATGTGCCATCTATTAAGGATCTGTATCAGTCATGCAGAGTGAAAAGTCCCAGGTTCCAGCTCCGCAAGGTTAAAAGCGAAGAAAAAGACTGAATAAATAGACGGGATTTCAGTTCAAAAAGTTAGACTAATACGGGTCCCAGAACTTGATACTATAGACTGAATGACTGGAAGCAATGCTCCCGAATATCGTGCAGTGTATGAAAGGCTCCAATGACTCAATTAAAAGATTGAGGACTATTATTGCGAAGACAAAAAATTAACGCTTTTTAATCGGAGACGTGAAAGAAAGTTAATAGGCTTGAACAAATGCATAGTTTTCAAGATTTAAAACCATTAACTGGTTGCCAGTTAATAAACTAGAAGAGTTGCCGATCTCATGAATAAAAAGCTTTAAAGTTCTTTCTACATGTGAACCGCTTTTTGGAGATTTTTTTAGTTTTATACCATCGTGTGGCTCCAGAGGAGACTACAGAGCAAATATTTAGCTATCCGTTCCCCCATCTTCATTTAAAAAGAAAAACAAGAAGATAGTAAATATCACAAACTTAAACTTAAGTGATAGTAGATCGTGAAATAAGTCTATAACTGATCGCATCATCCAATGGAAGCTATCTAGAAAATTGGTAGTGGAATCTACGTCGACCATTTTTTCTTTCTTGTGGGGTTTATATACTTTAACCGATCGCATCATCCAGTGGTCGATGTACATTCCACTACCAATTTTCTTTTTTGGCTATGTAAGTTCGACAGGTTTAAGCAGTAATACCCTGCAGGTGTTCCTCTTCAAAAGCCTATAACATGAAATGAAAACAATTAATTTCTTATATTAGACGAAACTTCATATTTCCACTTTCTATTGCAAGCATTTAAAAAGCTATGTGTCCTTTCCATTTTCAACCCCTATTTCACTTTCATTAACACGGTCGATCAACTCTACATGAATCAATAGAAATCCAATATCATTCCAAATAGTTACAGAATATCAACCCCCAAAAGGACACTCAACAAATATAAAACTGAAAAAAAATGTCTTTCCAATTTTGCAAAAAAAAGTTTCTATACCGAACGGAAATATCCAATTTTATGGAAGACAGCGCCAAAATCTTATCACCTGACTCACTTTTAAGATTGACGGCATGAGTGTGGAACGAAAGGTGTTTATTAAATTCGCACCTGACTAATCAAATTTCAACGATGACACCCCCACCTGATATCCCCTAAACAGGGACTTATCAAATTTGATGTTAATATATTTAAACACAAATTAGCAAGCCAAACATCATTGGCAAACAAATTTGAAAATTACACAGAATCAATGTAATCACCGGTTACATCTGAATCCTGTTGACAACCCCCTACTTGACACACTCGATAAAAAAAGGAAGCGACAAAACCCTCTCCCCGTTGAGTGAAACAGTGGAATTTCCTCATGAATAATTTTCAATCAATCGACCCCGCTCGCACTTTCTTTATAATTATACCCTGGATGTGAACGACGGAAGCAAGAGGGTACTCAAGGCAACGAAACAGGCGTCCTTGGCTGAACTAGAATTACCTCCTTAATTTTATTTTTCTCCTCTGACTTTGATATCGATTCACCATCAAAGCGTATGTCCTCTCACTTCTCTGGGTTAAACGTCTGCTCTGTTTCGCACCAAACGTTGTAATCGCTTCGCTGCCTTATACAATATACCCAGTCAATAACAACTCCAGAGAGTGTCCAGGGTACACACTTACACAGCCTGCAGGATCAGTATTCACCACTATCGATTGTTTTGTTGCTAGGTTCTATTTATTTATCGTTCTTGCTTTTAACGCTCTTCTATAGGATTCTCTTGTGTGCGGATGCCACATTAAACATTCAGGATAGCCTGATCCTGAGCTATATTTCAAATGTAGCAGTAGTAGTTTTTTTCAAGGATAATATCGACATAAATCTCCCAATGCCACCCTTCTTATTGGTGCAAGTATAAATATTAAATGAGTACTCCTAGTGTTACCTTTCAATATTGAATGACCTTCAATAGAATGCGGAGCCGATTGCTGGCACTTCACGCATGTGGTTTCAAGGTAAACTTTGGGGTTCCCGGTTACCACTTTGTCTTGCTTTTATTGGTTTTTGTTTTTCTTATTGGTTAAACGGAGGTTATAGGTACATAGAAATTAATAAGCCTCCGTGTATTTAAGAAGCAAACAAGAAAAAGTGTTAAATTGTGTCCTTTATTTTAAGGAAGAGTTCGTTTAAAGGTGTTCAGAAATAATTGATTTTTTAATTGCGTTCGTTTTTATTAAAATTTGTAAAAGGCATCCTAATACTTAAGTTCAAAGCGCAAAAGTGGAAACATTTTTGAAAACTCTCAAAAGGCGTAATTAGTTTTTCTCGTTTTTTTTAGAAACATGAAAACCTCTTATTCATTTAGTTAATTGGGTTATCCCTTTTGTTAATTTCCTTTGCTGGTTGAAGAATTTCTTCTAAAACTGCTTTTACTTAGGTACATGAAGGGGTATCCAACGGATGTTATGTTAGCTAGATCCAAGCGTTCTCGTTTTATACAAACTTTCTTAAAGGTCGAAATTCGATGCATTTTTGTTTATACACAAGTTTTCTTCGCTTGGCAAAAACACGGCATGTACCCAACTAAAGTTCTTTATGGAATCCATTCAGTAAGGAAGGCGCCCTCTTAAAAGGTTAAGGATGAGATGGTTGGATCAAGTCCAACGTCTCATTCGTAATCGTTTGCAGGGGTTCTTTTTTTCGTTAGAACAAAGCATTTATCATTTCCATCAACGACCTTCAGTTTCGCCGGTCCTTAAATAGGGGCCTCCACTTTCGAAACTCCGAGTCGGTTCAGATCCGCTTCAATATATGTGCGCCTTAAACAAGGTCTTCCTCTACTGAGAGGTTCCTTATCCGCTCCATATGTTCTAGGCAACGATGTGCAATTAATTTATAATATAAGTCTGTGTCACGGTACAGCTTATAAAGTTCATCTCTGAATCTTCTCCTCTTTAAAAACCCAGCAATGCAGAGGAATCCGTGTATGTAAAACGAATCTTTATAAAGCGACCGACGATATCTTTACCCCCTTGAGATAAAGTCAAAGCTTCTGCGCCGCAAATTAAGACTGGGACGGTCAAGATCTTATACAGTGTATCCCTATAGTTGTGCAAGATTGGACTATACTCCTTAACTGTCAAACAAACAGCGAATGACAGTCTTTTAATACCTCAAAGCATGATACAAGTCTATATTCGACAGGATAAATTAAGAAGAAGTTTCATCGGAGTAATTTTGGGGTGGTGGCGGTAAAATACTATAGATAGTCGGCAAAGTTAGCCGCTACTCGATAAACATTTGTTTTTCTATTCTATTGTCAGTAGGTAAGGCTGTCACATCGTTGTTTAGCTTAAAGCCAATATAAGCATAGTATGGTTCTGATATAGTGATATGTAGATGTACGTACCTTAAGGTATACTTTTAAAAAGGTCGAAAGCCTACTGCGTCATTCATTAAATTCTTGCCTTGACATTCTTTTGTCTACAGTTAAAAAGTGTTTTTTTAAGTTTCCTTTCGGATTGGCAACAGTGCCAACAAATCTGAAAGTTGACTGCTCATTTTTCCTCAATTCGCTTTGCCTTTTTATAAAGAGTAGGCATAAGTTTCCCTTTTCACCACGGTATACCGCTACGATACATTGCTTTCACTGCTCAAAGAAAATAGTAAAACAAATGCCCAAAGCTATAGGTAATTTAATGAAAAAATAATTGTCTTTCTAATTAAGTCGATGGTCAATAATTACCGTGATTAGTTTGTGTTTCGTTTTATTTGAAGGTTCTAAGAACAAAAAACACTCTTATTGGTCATTGCATCCAGTTCATATGTCCCTAAAAGACTTAGAATTAGAATTAGACATGGCCACATATTATTACACCCAAGTCCAGTTCTCACGTTTATATCAACCCCGTCAACCAATATTAATTATTATGGTCGGTAAAAAATTGTTCTACACTCTGATTTATTTGTCTAATACCTTAAATTACCAAATTGAGTGACATGTTAGAACTGTGATTGTGATACGACAACAGTGAAGCAGCATTTACTTTAAATTGTCTTCTCATTCCTCGATTTAAAAGAAAAATACGGACGAGTACCTAAGACAACGAAACACGTGCAAGAATAATAATACGACCGAAACCAAAAAGTTAGAGGTTACGAAATCGGAAACAGATTGCCAGAATGCCTTCACTCCATTAACTGCCGTGCGGTGACTGGTATGGTGTGATTAGAACACACATTTTGTGAGCCCAATACCTACCGCAATAACATTCCTACAGCAAAAAATAAAATATAGTGCGTAAGTGATTTTGTAGGGACACAAATTTTTAAAATACCAACCAAGGAAACTCGCCCCTTTTCCGGCTTAACGCTTGTTGCTTTGTGACAAAAGTATTACCCGCCGAAACAGCAAGTAAACCGTCCGTCCAATGGGTGAATAGGGTACGTATGGTGAGGCTTAAGTAACTCAAAGTGGCACATGTCATGCAATGACCTTTTCCTGTTCCAAACACAAGCCCAAGTTAACCTGAACAACAAAATACTTTCACCCATGTATTGATATTGCACCCATTCAGAAATATAACCTCAAACTGTCTAGAAAAAGCTTATGGTATTTTGTTCGGACTTCCATTCGTGTGTGTTGTCCGTGTGGGAGGCTTATTAATAAATTAAGAAATGTGAACGAGTGGCAGCAGGAAAAAATGTAAACGTCATTGATTAAGTGGGTCAGTTGGAAAATATATACACTGAAAACGCATGGGCAACATGTCGGACCCAAGGCTCCCTAATTTGCAAACCGTGTGACCGTGATATTTAAAAAAAATATTTCATATTTAAGTATAGGGATGAAGTGATTACTTTTACCGTCGACATTTTTATCTATTTTTACCTAAGCAAATTTATATCAGGGGATCTCTACAATGTAACACATACATGCAAACTCCCTTTGATATGGATATTGGCTTGACTTTTAATCTCACTTTCAATTAAATTACAAACAGATATATTTATGTATGCAAAAGAGAAACGCCTACAAACGACAAATTTACATCTTTCCTTTCAGAGCAGAATGTATTCATCGCACACCTGACAGAGGATGATCTGAAGCACAATACCCACAACAAAAACACCAATTGAAGCAATATTGACATATTCCTTTGTATGGGATATGTCCATGAACAGAGAGACCAATAATTAGTTTTTAAGTCATCAAGGATCAACTACTACTACTACTAAAAATGTCACTTACGGTGAAGATAGTCCAGTTCCATTTGCCCAAAAGCAAATCAAACTTAATCGCACGCGTCGAATTCCGAGGTAAGTCTTTGTTGGTTTTTGGAAATTGCTTTTTATCTAAGGACGCACTGGCATCCATTAGTTTTTTACTCATGCTTAAATGGTGAAGGTACCGATTATAATCGAATTTATAATATGATGGTGATTCGATAAATATCTAAAGGAATCTCATGCGGTACGACTATATTTACACTCAACAATATCGAACTTCAATTATTTTATGTGGTTATCTGCTCTCCTTAGAATTTTCAATATTAAAATACCACGCACAAAGTGAGGGGGAGGGGGGGATTATTTCTTTAGATTCTCACCTGAGGCTATATCTGTTCGTTTCCAGTGTTACCAGAACACTCCGGTACACAGGGAGTGGAATTTTAATTTCAAAATGAATAAATGAGCAACGCCTTAAATACAGTACTAAAGTGTATCTTCTCCAAAGTTAAAAGTGCCTTCCCTTTCCAAATGTATTTAAATCGTAGTAAGGCAACACTGTTTCACAACAAACGTCAATGATTATCCACTGTCTACCTTGTTTGGTGGGTTGTATTGTTGGGGACCATTACGTGAGAATGTGATAAGAATAACAAAAGCAGGACGCCAGCCAAATAATGTGATAATAATAATATAGAAACACACCCACCAAATGGAATGTTCTCATATGTGTGCAAGGCAGGAATGTCCTTATTATTGTGTATTGAGATACACAGGACGGAGGCATAATAATGCCTGGCCTGGGAAAACGAAATCTGAATAAGGGTTTCACAGATTTGTTGGGTCTTGATTTAAGGTGATTTAAGGGATCATTTTAAAACAAAGTTATGCCTTGAGATAATCTAATTAACCTGTGGTAAAATTTGGGACTAGCTCAATTAACAACAACAAAAGGAGGATAATTCACTTCACGTTTGCATTATGGCGAAGATTGAAGGCATTTTTGTCAGTAAAATTATAATGAGTCTGTATAAAGAGCTTGATCTGAAATTGCGGGAAATGTTCCTCAGGTATTTATTTATGTTTTCACTCTCACATATATAGAACTTCTTCACAATCTATGCTTAACGAATGATATTCTCGTAGCATCAAGTTGAAACTATTCTTTACAAACGTGAGCTCCTGTGGTTTGCTTTGACTTCATTTGGGAATAAGAGAAGCGGATTTTTTTGTAGTCGGATATAGTGTTAAGCCTGTTGGTTTGACCCGCTATAGAAGTTACTTTACCTCAATCAAGTGATTTATTTATCCTTAATGCACATTTAAAAAGGTTTATTTATCCCAAGAGAGGAACAATATTCTTTTTGGTTTCTTTCACCTAAATTGCAAAGATACATACATAGTATCTATATCTAAGGATACTATCAAATCAAGTTTCATTTATTGCAGAACGCCATTAAACCTAAGACAATTGAACTAAGGTAAGTCTGAATACATCACTGAAATAAATTAGGTACATCTGGGATGCCCGAAAAAACGAGCGCCTGATTATGAAAGGACCCAAAAAACACATCATAAAACGCTACAAAACCACTTTGCAGTGAACCGTCTACTACTGCTTATAGAACCTTGAGGAATCATTACAATTGACTTCTTCATTTTAAGGCTACTTGTGCAATATCTTATCACGAAGCTTCTCAATATGGAACAGAGCCCTCTTCGCTACTTCCCGGCGACAAAGCCTTTCGCAATCCAGCAGCTAAAACATAGCAAAACCAATTTCGACTTATTTTCCTTAACCCAGCCCTGCTGGGTCCATGAAACATCATCTTTCAAAATGAGTGCAAGGACGTTCGTCATTAGTATATAAATAAATCCTCACAATCACCGGCGTCAACAGTAGCTACTTGTACCATAGAAGAACTCTTCTTCTAGAGAAAAGTCAACAGTCTTACAAAGAACAAAAAACAGTCCCCCTCATTAGGGTACTCTTCGCTTGAGCGACACTTACCATACTGAGTAGTGACTACCTACAGCACGGATATGCGAAGTTTTCCTCAATTCTCTAACTATCTTTGGGCTAAACTTCCACTTCATGTCCTGTGCACATACATACATACCCCCACCCTCTACCGCAGGCATTCTCCCGACTTGGTATGTAGTTTACCAAATTTTCCGCAACTCTTTAAGCTGTCTTAAGCCAGATTATAAGCAATTCACATCCGCACTTTATCCACTACAGCAAATTAATAAGTTTAATTCCGGATAAGTGTCACCATCCGCACCGGTGGTTGGTGCGGTCGGGAAATCAATAAACGTCATCTCTGCCCAGGTAACATTGCTGGCCATTTATGCAGTGGCTAAGCTTCTGATTTGAGATGTGTCCCACAACTTTTCATTCATTTTTTTCTCGTTTTCACATGGCTTCATAATGCAAATATGCAAAGTTTGCACAGCTCTTCAGTAGACACGGCTATAAGCAAATAGTTTGTTGCACTTAAATTTTCATTAATAATAATAATAACTGTTGGGTTTCTGTACAAACTTTGCTTTGGTACACGAGTTGGTAATATTACAAAGTTAATAATGAATTCATATAAACAAGGTCAGAAGTTAGTAGTAGTTGTGCGAAAGAAGGACCACTGCGAGTTGGAGGAAGTGTGGAATTAATTCCGGTTGAGGGATATGCATGACAGTTGGCATAACTCGCAGTTGGTTTAAGGTGAGAAAATGTTGCAGCTGATATGAAATTGATGTGTTATTAATGGGAGTTTAATGAGTGTTACCTGAGTGAAGAGTGTGTCAAATGGAATGGAGATTGGAGGAGACGAGATAGTAGTCGAGGTATTATTCTGTGGGCGTCGTGTTAATCTCTTCCCATTAGTTGAAGTTAAGTTCCACGGACATGTACTTTGTGTCATGTACTTTCATAAGTTGACAGAAGACATAAAGTGCTTTCTGATCGTCTTGTGTATGTTTTATTTTTCACTGGTTAAGTGGTTTTGGGACTTCTTCTCCACAAATCGATTTCCAACTAGAAAAACATGCGTTCTGTCATTGGGTGTTGAAAGTGATTTTTTGTTTTCACCTGCAACTCACCCCGATCCTTTAGAGCTGTCCATTTAAGTGTGTTGTGTTACTTGTCATTGGTCTTTGAAAATTTGAGCTGTATAATAAATAATAACACCACAACTTAGCGTTTTACGGAGATGTACAGCATTTCGAAAGGTCTTAAAATTGGTAGGTGGAGGAAATCTGTTAAAAAATTGTGAAAAAAAAAAACTGAGACCACCTTTCATTCAGATAGAAATTTCTTTCTTACTGCAACTCAGTTATAAATTTTCGATAATTATTTTTTTTATGACAAAGTTATAAACGTTTCACAGTCAAGTTTCCGCCTGCAGTGTTCCTGGTTCCTGCTAGTGCTTTCAGTTGTGGTAACAAAATGGCACGTAGTGCTAATTGGGGTTTTCAAATCGCCACACCTACCTACCTTCTTGTTCCGCTATTTTATCGCGGTTAATAGTAGTTTTAGCGTTGCCAAACAGTCAAAATAAGATAAGTCTGAACAAAACCCAGATTTAGCTATTTTTTTTCGAAGGAAAACCCCAAACTTTTTTTTATTAATTGTATTTCCCGAATACCCCTCGGATATTACATTGCGTATAATTGGTTGTAAATAACGATAAAGTAATAAAAATAACTATCTATTTAATAAAATTCTTACCGTTATTGCTGCAAATCTAAAAACATGAACAACAATTCACACGACCACTTGTCACAGTTTACATTTGTAAATTTGTGTAACTTTTCGTAGTCGATTTCCGAGCCTAATTGATCGCTGAAAATGATGGGGCCTGCGTAAACTATTTTCCATACAAAATCTGACAGTTCATTTACGAGGTGTAGGTGGTAAATTTCTGCAGTTTATGAGGGCTTAAGTGGATATTAAATTTTAAGTATGTTTTTGTAGGACTTAAAAGAAAGAATTTCGTATTTGAAACGAGAACATGTTAACTTGGATTTCCGAAAGCAAAAGTGTGCGCCAATTAAATACAACATATGTTGTCGACTTAAGATGTCTTAGGTACAGAATTGATTCCTAATATTGTATTGCGTTTTTCGGTCATTGTACTTACCGTTTCGTTCTAAAACGCGGCCACGAAAGTACTTTTTGTTTGCAATGTATCAAGTAACCGCTTAAATAACTGCTGCATGAGTGACCCTAAAACGCTGCCTTGCACACTTGCTTGACCATCGAGAGGTTAAAAGGTTGCCTCCAAATGGACGGCACGCTTTATCTCGTGTCTCTTCGGTTCGATGGTTTTTTAATTTTTTTTTTGTCAAGAATTCAGTTTTTGTTGCGTTTTCAAAAAGTTATATATTTGTCGAAAGGTAATTTATATCACTGCTTATATTGCTCTTCAGATGAATGTTATGCTCTTGGCATAAATCAGTAAGAAATTTTCAACCATTCAGTCAGTCAATAGCTAGTTCCTAAAACTGTTAAATACCTTCTATCGAATCAAAGCAAAGTTTTGCACAAATTTAGTTTTTGTCCCAAAAGTTGAAAATTTTGTTCCATGACCTTTACTATCCGAAAACTTTTTATTTCAACTTTTCGATACATACCTTAAGTTAGATGGATGATGCGTTAAAGTGTATCGGAGTCGCCATCAATATGCTGAAATGTTTATCCTTTCAAAGCTACTGCGGTAAAATAACGACCCAGAAGTCAGAAGTTTCAATAAACTTTTTTTTAAATAATATATGGAACGGCAATGAATCAACACTATCAGGCAAATAATAGTTTTAAATGCAGATGGCTTTGCCATATAGATTTTACTTAAATAGACCCAGAAAGACTATAAATCAATTGGCAAAATAACGACTCTTAGCTCGGTAAATAGAAAGTCTCCATATCCAGGGGATGTTTGCCTGCAAATAAGTCTGAATGCAAATCCCACAGTCAGCGACTGCTGCACAAAACCAACTATATATAACACAATTGAGTCCTTGAATTGATCCCTATTCCCAATGACTCACAATCCATTGCAGTACAAATGTGGACGGCTGTTTTTCAATTATCACTCTGAGGTTTATTCCCAGTGGGTATGCCGCACATCGTCATTCACTTTCTGCTCCTTCTTCTACATCCACCCACTAACATTTTACCGTCTGATGCGAGAAAAATCAATTTACTTACCAACGCATAAAGTCCTTTTAACACAATAACCAGAAGGAAAAAAATGTTCAATAAAACATCTTTTATGGATTACGGGACACATTGCTGCTATGTGAAGACTTAGCGGTGCTTAGAGAAGGTTCCGCTCGGACTTGGAAAACAAATTAAATTGGAATATCCTTCAGATATTGATGTTCTTCTCACATTGTGTAGGCATTGTCGCGCCCCATCTACAGCGCCTCTTCAAGTCCCTTCACATGGATAATTCAATTTGGTTAGTCATTCACGAGCCTGCCTTTTGATTTTGTTTCTCGTATACAGGGGACTTTTTGGTCACAATTCGTATATTTTCATTTTCAGACATGTTCGATTTGACGGGAAGGTCATTAGGTGGTCATTTCTGACATTGTCAACACATACGGAGACAATTTTAAAAATGGAAAATTAAAAATGAAAAGGGGACAAGTTTTGATGACATCTGCGGATGGGTATTTTGTAGTCGTGTGACAGCCAAATGAATGTCATTGCTGATAGAACTTATTTTGGAAATTATATCGATAATGTGGTTTAAAAATAAACAAATAATATCCTTTTGCTTGCAGGTGTCGCTCACATAACATCCGAGCTAAGTTCAAATTCAACAAGCATTGATGTCAATCAGGTAAGTTGTGGCTTTGTAAATATATCTTGAAAATGATTTTAGTCCTCCCTCGAAATGAAGAAATTGTACAATTTAATTCTAGCCGTAGTACGAGTAGAAATGGCTTACATACTGTGAAAGCACATTTGTGTTTTTGAAAACTTTATCATTTCTTTAATTCAACCAAATGTCACAGATCACTTGTTGCCTGCTCTCTGTCAAACCATATTGCCCTCCAGAACGCCATCAGCTCCTATGTTATGTTGGAAGGCTAGGATAGGTAAGGTGGCTGTTTAGAAAGAAACACTTAGACCATATTATAGGTCCACATGTGAGAGGATGGCCAGAGAAACATCTAGACCGGACATACTGAACGTTAGGAAACACAATAACTCCCCATGAAACACTGTTTTTAAAAAAGTGTTTTTTGTTTAGAGAAATTATGATATTTTTATTTTATTAATATGCCTGTTATCGTTAGCGAGTCGAATTATTCGCTTAAATCGAGTCAGTTGTCGAAACACTCGACTTGTACGATTATGGTCGGCGAATGGGAGTGTTAAAAAATTGAGAAATTTTTTAAATAATTTTAAATGCATTTCTGCCAAAAGCAACTTGCGTTTGACATATTCGCCTGACACTGAAGTAAACCCTTCTTGTAAAATTGTCCACCTTACCACGAAAATACTTACTTCCTTGGGCAATTAATGAATTCCAAATATTTTTCTCTAGAGCTCCTCGGATGTGCAATTAACTATTTATGAGACTTTGCAAACGGAAAGGTGTTTCGGTGTCAGAAAGGCACACTGCCAATCGCATTCCTTGATTACTTCTTGCTCTATGAAAGTGCTCGTCAAGTTTTCTTGTTGCGAAAATAAATTTTGTTTGCTTTTCACTTTCGGTTGGCAGCAGTCAAAGTCAGTCATTTGATTGTCCCTAGTCAATCACAATAGACTCTCGGTGAAAAATCTGAAGTCGATGATGAAATTCCATTCCCTCCTGTCACGATTTTCCTTCAAGGTCCGAACAATTACACGCCCTTCGCATAAAGATGAGTGTATATCTTCTAACAATCTCCTAAACATCACTTCCTTTCAGAATCAAATCGACTTTTTTGTTTCATATTCTTTAGTAATTTCCACGCCGCTTTGTCCTTATCACAATTGAACGCACACAGTATACTCGCCTTCAAAAAGCTTTCCTATTAAAGCAATTCCAAGTATATATCTAAAGTAAGGAGAAGAACAAAAGAAAACCCTCGGCAAAACGATCCGCAATTCCTTACAAGTTGTGGCACTAGTCTCAACCATTTTGTTATCCCATTTGCAATTACAAATAAGGAAAGATGTTGCACGCACGCAAGCAAAGCTAGACCCATCTTTTCAACGGAGGCAACTCAGTTTAAAGGTAGTGCCACCACAGGCAAGATACTTAGGATAATAGAATAGTTTTCGAGGGTGAGGTTTTGCACGCTCACTTAACAAAGCAAAAGTGCGCATCAAGAAAGCTGGAGGAGTATTCGTGAGAAATACTTTTGCGTATACAAAGGGATTCTCTGAGGACTTTACGGGAATTTAGGGAAAACAATGTGAGCTCTAGACTCATGATGGAAAAGGATAATTCATTTTTAATTTTTTTATTTTTGTGTCTCTACTCTTGGAATTGTGCAACTCTTAATCCGTTGATGGAAGTGATTGAAATTTACATACAATTTTTAATTGGTTTCGAAGCCGAATTATACTTGGTGTCACTTTGGATTCGAATTATACTGTATCTGTGTACAAATATTTGCATTTCGTAAACATCTATCCACGTAATAAAATTGTAGGCGATTTCATGTAAGTTACTGGTTGACTTAAAAACTCCTCGGCAAGTTTCGATGAAACTGCTTTGAAAATGTTTCGTTATATTCCAAGAAAACTATTGGATATGGCGTTCAATGCCGCTTCATCTTTTTGGGGGGCGTTTTTGATCAAAATGTATATTTTTCTCAGATTTCAAAACTTTTAAGTTGGCATTCCGAAACAATTTTCAACCAAAAAAACAAATAAATATTTTAGGAATGTGAGACCTTCATAAATATTTTTTTATTTCTACTAGCAAGTTGATCTGCTAATCAAGATAAATATATTTTGGTCAACACATCGCTAAATATCTGCAGCGATTGTTTCTGTTTTGTGGAGGCGGGTGCACATCGAAAGCATTGTACATATGCGGTTTTCTGTGTTCGAAGCGGAACGATCGTGCTGATCATGGTGGATCAATGTCACGAAACTTCTTCGCAAAATTTTCCCTGAACACGACAATATATGGTTTAATTATGAGTGAAAAATTGTTCAACTAATTTTTTAAAATGTTTAATGAATTTATAAGGCGCACATATTAAAATTGGACACATTAACCGCAGCCCTACTTACGCTACAATACGAATTCTTATCACAAAATTTATAGAGAGAGTTTAACGCTCTGCGGCCATTTCTTGTTCCGAGCCCCTGCTTATAGTTTATTGGAGTTAGTTCCCTCTTTCAGAGCCACCTTGCATTGCGATGCTCAAGTGAACTATAACTAGATGAGCTCACTGGCTAGGTGCGACTCTAGATACCTTCTTCACTGATTCCAATGACAGGTATCTCATCTACGTACCTGATCATATAACATCATGGAGAGTGTAGGATACTGTCACTGGTGCTGTTTCTTTTTTTTGTCAGCTTGTATAGCTCATTTTTCGCAAAAAAAAATCGTTTGAATGTTAACGATTTAAAGATCTCTTGGTCTCTAACAACCCAACAATTGCCAACTTATAATCGAACCCCACATAATGCAAGTCTCTTTTCCCATTCCAGTCCTTCATATGGCCGCTGGCCAGACCCGCCACCGCTGAAGAAACCCTCACCGTTGAGCTGCGTTCGCAGACAACAAAAATCCTCCTCAAAACCGGGCTGGGGTCAACGAGTTCCGGCCGTCAAGGGAGTAGCGGAACAATTAGCAGCAGCAGCAAATGCATCGGACAATATGTTGTCCTAATGCAAGGTAAGAACTAAAAGACTTCTTTTTATTTCGTTATAGAGCTATACTCTAGTTTCCAAAGCAATTCTACGTTGAACTTGGCGCAAGCACCCCTTAAATTAAAGTCAAACCAAAAAGCATGAAGCATACCCCCGCAACAAATAAATAATAATAATGAGAGAGAGAAGAAAATAATTAAGCCAATGGAGAGAAAGTAAGAAATGAACAAAATAAAGAGGCGGTTGTGCTCCCTTCCAAAGTTAAAACAAAGGCGCTGCACTTACCACCGCGTTCTCGCCCTCAGGCCAAAAGCCACATCCATTAGAGGAAATTAAATATGCCAACAGGTCCTGTGTTGGGAAAACGAATATGTACACGATACACATCCCTTTTGCAAGGCTATACCGACGATTCCTGTTTTGTGAAAGCCTGGAGAAAATATATGATTACATCCCCAGGGTTTACAACAAATTACGGAACACATTCAGCACTCGCTCGAGGACGCATACATATTACATTATATTCACAAGCGGATGTCTTTCTAATGCTTCGAGCATTTTCCGGGAGCGCAAAGGTAATGTAGGTCAAGTGCATCAAAATTTGAAGGAGGGTGGAAATAAGCCAAACTTAATTCAAAAAATTCTGCTCAAAAAGAAAGCAGAGGCAAATAAAGTTTAAAGATTTTATGTCAGTTCACGTTTTGTGGGACACGATATGCAGGTGTTACAGTCTGTACGACAAATTACTAACCGAATAGAGTAACGATTTCTTCAAAGAGAATAACAAGTCCTTATTATAGGTGATTGAAATATTAGAAGTGGAAATAAAATAATTGGAACGACCGGTGGCGTTTTAATTGCTTCTTGATGCTTTAGTCATTATTGCAAAGTGCCTATAGAGTTCATTTTGAACGTACCGTAAAAATTGTCACGCCCATCAAGCAGCTTAAAATAAATATTTGGCGCAACAGTTTCGTAGGGGCCCTAGGAATAGCTTCGCTCAATTATTCGTATAAAATTTTAATTTTTGGGACTTTTCAATCCTAAATCACCTATTCTCTCAAATCATGAATTCGAAGCTGTAGGCTTTCTTTTAAAATTATATTATTTATATTATTTTTCATCAGGGAGGTTGGTCCCAAAAATAAAAAAAATAATCCTTAACAATATCTATTTGGTATAACGAGTCTTCCTCAATTGAAAAAGGTTGTCAAAAATGATTTTGCATTTAAAAAAACTAATTTAACTTAAGCAAGCAACACATTCCCTTTCTTGTCGCACAAACTATTCTCTATAAAAATCGTGTTCACACAGTAGAGGACAATTCAGTTCAATCAGTGTGTGACAATAATGTCAGTCATAAGCAAAAAATAATGTCCTTGCGGAAGCATATAATTATACCCCCGCCAAGTGATTACCTCCACCAGCAACTGGTCAACAACACACGCATGCAATTAGACGCCTGGCTGAGCATCAAAGTGATGATGGTGTTGCTTTGGTCGTTTGGAATAGAAGGATGCACGGTAATAAAGTTGCGCAATGGCTCCATTCCATTACTGGGTTGTGTCCGGGCGGCAATGTGAGACAGTAACACAGGCAGTGTGAAGGTGAACCTTAGAAAAAGGACAATAATGCTACAGGATAGTCGTATAAAAATGGGTTAGCCACTGTCGCGTGTGGATGCCTGAAGCGTATATGCAAGCGTCTTTCACTAGGTCGATTATAAAGTTCAGTCCTTTAAGGGGCCAGTAGTAATGGTGGGTGGCATCATGTAACTGGATTACAACTGAATTGCTGCTACTTTATAGCTGAGGTTATTTTACAGCAGGTGTAAGTGTCGTACATACGAGTATATGCAGAAAATGTTCTTTTTATGATTCATATATTTTGAGTCGATTTGTTGTTTTGATGGGTAAAAAATCTGCAGCTGTAAAGAATATGACTTTTCGTTCTATATATAGGTTCTTTTGTGTGTAATGCTTGGTTATGAATAAAACAATATACTTCTGGTAATTGTATTTCATTTACGTCTACATACCGCTTTTAGTCAAATTTGTAAAGAAGTTAATTCTTAAGCTATAGCCACAATAGGAAGCTTTTTAGATGCACCTTACACCTTTTATCGTGTAAATTAATAGACCGTCAACTCTGTTCAGGGAGAATACTTTCTCATCATTTGATGGAATTTGTAAGTTTGTTTGATTCAAGTTTAAATAAATAAAAAGTCAAGAGTCGGACCAACAGGTTCCGTTTTACAGCCATAAATTTATATGCATTTTACTTTTTGACGGATAGAAGGGATTGTTAATTTTTATTTTATGAGTGAAAAAGATTTAGTTGAGAATATTTTCAAGACAATTATACTTTTCGATATTTAGAAGGCGTTTTTAAGAGGTGAACAAAATCTTCTAACTGGGAATCAAACATGAGTCCCCTAACCATTGATCGGCTGCGCATATAAGCAGTCATGTGAATTTTCAGCTACAGTAAAGTCACTCAGGTGATAACCCTTAACGTGATGATTTGTAATAGATCTACCAAAATATTCCTCATTTCCGTTTTTGGTCTTAAGTTCACCGGGAGCGTGTCGAAATTCTGCTTTTATAACTCTGCTCTGCGAATTTAGAGCAACAAAATTCTAATTATTCTGCTTATTCCCCACTAACAAATGTAGGTAAACTACAAAAAAAAATTTACCTAAATTTATATCTAAGTACTTTAAATTAAAATTTGATATAAAAAAATAGAAGTAAAATTTAAAATAAAAAGAAAAAATTAAAAATTAGATTAAATATTGAAAAATAAAATGCAAAACGAAAACAATATCATTTATTAAAAAATATTAAAAAATAAAAAAAAAATATTAGGAAAAGGGTAGTTAAAATTAAAAAAAAAAACAAAAACAAATTGAGTAAAATACAAACTAAAAAACGAAAATTTTCTATCTAGCTCTGTTTTACAAAATTCTATGTCCGCTTTTTAAAGTTTTAATTATTTTTTTTTGTTGTTTGAAGAATTTAGTAAAGTAGAATTTTGTAGATATTTTGGCCTCTTATATTT
Organism: Cheilosia impressa; assembly: GCA_948293265.1. Taxonomy (NCBI): domain Eukaryota; kingdom Metazoa; phylum Arthropoda; class Insecta; order Diptera; family Syrphidae; genus Cheilosia; species Cheilosia impressa. Next base: position 40,859,150 of record OX411882.1, on the reverse strand, counting down.
GTCCAGTATGAATAAAGCAAAAGCAAACAAATTCCTACCACCCAACATGCAAATGTAGAAAATTACATCAATATAACTAACTTTTCAAATAAAGTTTCCTACCCTACATCAATTGTTTGCAATTGCACTCATATTGACACAGGTTGTAGTTAACTTTACAACTTCGGTAAATTATTTGTTATCATTCAGGCAGCCTGCAGCTAGCCCAGTTGTATACTTATACATAATCGAAACCACAAATAATATGAAATCCACTTTTCATTGCTGTGACCAATAGATAAAACCACAAAGTAACTTGTCCGAAATCAACTATACGAGTGTTACAGGTGCACGAGCAGTTGCGGACTTAGAGAGACATATATTTTACTTTTCCTTACTATAGCCATTTAGCTTTTTGTTCAAGTTTCCATCTCTTATTGTCAACGTCCTTAAGAAGTCCAGTTACAAATCTTCACTAGATTGAGTTGAGAAAGTTCCCCATTTACCCATAAGAAGCTCACAGTAATCGAGTTGAGGGAGAGTTTTATGAGAAAAGTTGCAGGAATTTGTTTCTTTTTCAGTCTTTATTAGATGTCCATTCCTCATATTTCGTTTTGAAAAAATGTGAATGGCAGAATAACGAGAGGAATTTGGGCGGTCATACCTTAAGAGATTTTTTTCAGAGATTAGTTTACCCATATCGTAATGGTTTGCATTTATTCTTCAACTTCTTAAATTATATTAACATTATTATTTTACTATCACGTATTGTTATTTCATTTCAATGAAAAGTCCTCCAACGATATGACATCCCACATCCTGTCTGCTGCACGGAGACGCTATAAAAATTATAATTGTGTTCACAGAATGTCATTAGCAAGCGCCCAAGGACGTCTCGTTATAGATTTAATGGTTCACCACGCATTTAGGCGATGTGTTCACTTTCTGTTTGCTTCTTTTAATTTCAGGACTCATTGAAACCGGATACATTAGTGTGGAAGACCAGCTGGTCGATTTGAGCACAAGCAAACCGATTGAGGTAAGTATCTGTGGGTGGCTGTTGGATTGGATGCCAGCGCCGCCGGCTACTGTCCGTGTGGTCTCTTTCCACTGGTGGTATTGATGAAATTTAGTTTTGCTCAGTTCATTTTGATTGTTTGCCTTATTGACGTTTGTTTGTTGATTTGTTTTATGATTGGATTTCATTTGGTAGGAGTATCAGTATGTTTAGCTCGTTGCGGATGGATATGAAAATTTAATTTTCCTCGTCGCAGTTGCGGGAATTTCTCTTTATCTTACCTTTACATAAGTTCAATTTGGCGTGAACTTTATATCAGAGTAAAGTGGGTGGATTATTTATTATTTTCGAGCTGTTTTTAAATTACTCGTTGGAAGCCGTGGGTGCTTTGAAACTTGTGCAAGACTGTTCATACCTTTTTATATAAATAAAGCTTACATGATGTGTGTTTACTTTATTGATTAACAACTCTCCGCTGCAGGATATGAGGAGTCGAAAACTCTTATTTTTATATCGGTTGACATAACAGAAGTGTTTGTTTTCGCAATTATTTAAATATTCGTACTCATATAAAGAAGGACAAAAATCGGATCAACGCGGGTATGGTATTTGAAAGTAATTTCCATGAAATTCACAAACTTTGGGGTAGCCCATCACAGGACTCGCATGGGAATATATACGAGTAGTTTCAAACTATTATCATCAGTCATCATCACCATGCCAGGTGCTGACGGGTGTTATAATGATAATGACATCCATGGGAAGTCGTTTGTATCTTTCCGTTTGTTTGTGCTTAAAAAAGTTTGCCATATCCTAAACGTCAGGGGAAGGCTCAAACTTTAACGCTATAAATTTGTCGTATCTAGTTGGGGGATTTTGAGGTTGGTGTACTAGAAGGTTATTTGTTCCAAAATAACAGCGGAATATTTTTTTCGACATTTTTGAAAATAGTTTATGGGTTTAAAAACACATTTTTGTTATTTATGCGTGCCTTTCTTCTGTTTAAATAATGGGTTTAATTTTTATTCAAGGAGCTTTGTTATAAACTGTTAGCTGAATTCTTTCTTTGATAAATGAGTTAATCTTCCTAAAAAACTTATATTGAGTTCGAAGTACATTGTGAAAATGTTTGCGAATAGGACTCCTATTGCGCATCTTTAATATTCCGTTTGTTAAACTACTTTTTTCAAACCCATGTCAGCTACGAGTAAAATATATATAAAAAATTACAATACAACCTAACTCATTTCAATAAAATGAAAGAGAAGAACCTATAAAACCGGTAAGACTTTGCCAAGCAATTAAAAAAAAATCATTCTCTATGATCTATTTGAATATAGGGTTCTAAAATATTATTGCTGAATCACTCAGAAAATAAAAGATTGTTAAGCGAGCAGTTTTGAGATTTTTGAAAAATTGTAAGCTGAAAGTTCTTGCTTCAACTATTATTTTCGATAAACAGAACTCGTGTTTATGTTCTTAAGAATAAGCTTAAAATAATATACTCTCCATAACTTTATTTTTGTACATCATTACAGTTTCATTCTTGAAACAAAAATTTTAATGTTTGTTTTAATTTTAACAAACGAAATTTTTTGGCATTACAATGTTTTTATTTTTTGAGTAATGGCTGACTGAGAAACAACTAAAAGATCTTTGAAAACGGATTTGTATGGAAAATTTACTAACACAATTTTATGAGAGGAATTCGATGATGATTGCTGTAATTCAAAATAGATTTAATTCGAACAAAAATGTTTGGAAAACATTTTTGCAAACTGGTGTAATTTATGTTTTTCCAATCGTCCCAAATATAATAAAGAAGCGATAAGCTTAGCCTAGGGTTCATTATAGATGTTTCACCAACTATACATAGTGAAATAAAGTTGGTATAGGAAGTACAATTTTGTGCAGTTTTCCCTAAGACTAGAGAATTCAATTTTTATATATAGTATAATTATTTCTAGTAATTTGAATCTGAAACTAAACTTGTTTTAAAAAGAAAAATTGTATGTAAAAATGTAGCATTTTTAATAGTTGCAATAGAAAGTCCGGTACATAAGGGCCGAATAACACACTAATGGTAGAGTGCTTTTGGCGTTCCCAACAAGACGATTTCATGTCACACACAGCCTGCTTTATAATGAAAATTGTATTTGAGAATTTTTTTCCGCCCGAATAATGCCAAAAAATTATGACACGTACTGAACCACACGATCCTCAGATTTGACTTAGGTAATCGTCCCATAGTACTTGACAAAAAAAATATTTAAATACAAAAAAAAACCTTGATGCTTGAAGGATAGGCGTGTTTTTTTGAGCTTCGACCTCAGCAAAGCAAAGCAAAGCAAAGCAAAGTAAACTAAGATTTTCAGCATGCGATTACAACAACTACTGCGTCAAGTAGAGCAGAAGACATTTGTTTATTTATTTTATTAAAATAAACGACTAATCCCTGTATTAATAAACAAATGTGCACAAGTTAGTTACCTAGTAGACATCAGATAGCATACAAAAATTTGACGTAGCTTCTGAATAACGAGTTGATAACTTTTACGCAGCGTTTATTAATACGGGGGTAAATGTATATTCTACTTCTTTTTTGATGTATATTTTTACATAAAGTTTTCTTTAAATTACTATTGTTATAGCATTTGACATAAAGATTTCATTCAGTTATTTTTTGTTTATCAATTTTAAATAACGCCAATAAATAAAATTAATGTAACGATCTGAAGAGGAAGTTCTATCCAAATATTATTAACTAGTTCTTATTTTTTCACTTGTTTGGGATGAGACCATCAAAAAGAATTCTGAAAGAGTATTATTATTTAATGTACAAAAAGCCACGTTAGGTTTCTAATTAAAAACTACAATCATCGACTGAAATAGCTGGAAGTATAACTTATAGACGGAATATTTAGTAGCTAGTCTTAGGCGTAGCAAAATTATGTCCCATCCCAAATCCCTCGCAAGAACATTTCAGTAACCTATCATATAAAATTGAAAAAAACTTTCGGTTTCAGTCGCAAAACTTAGGTGGCGATTTATTTTCCAATGTCACACACATGTAATGGTGTAAATAATAAATAAATTAATCATCAGCGCAATTTTAAATCCCCAACAATTAGTTAATTGATTTATCTTTAATATAAAAACCTATTTAATAGCTATGACCAATAACGAATAAATTGATTAAACCGCAAATTAAAACACAATCTGAGGTTTCAAAACAAAGCCATACACAGTATTTGCGTAATTCACTTAATTAATAACTTCAGTGAACATTTTTATTTATTCAAATGGGATGTCGCTCTTTCACCCACTATGCAGACTTCATTTTGAATTAAATGTGCGGCAAACCACCTTAGTCCGAATGTTTTGTTGCACCTCATTTAAAAATAAAATCTATAATTGCCAGCGTCACCAACCATTTATTTAAAAATAAAAAAGGAAAACACGCAATTGGAGCAAATGCCTTACCCATAGTAGATAAAAGTAAAAATAAACCTACACCATTTCGATTCGAATGAAATCTGTAATACTGTACAAGAAAAAAATTAATTATTCCTTTACCCCAGATGGGACTCGAACCCACAATCCCCGGCTTAGGAGGCCGATGCCGTATCCATTGGGCCACTGGGGCAGTTGGCACTCCGTCTACTAAATGTGTAGAAACGCATGCGACTCACAATCTTCCTATAAAGTGGAGACACCCCGATGAACTGCGGATGAATTTATATTTAGAAATTCATTCCCGATTCAAATGGGCGATAGAATGTGCGTCAGCCAAGTGAACGGGTGAATACAAAGCAAAGTGTAAACAACTGGTTCGTCGTTTGTCAAGTGGTTTTGCCTGCCAACTTGAGATGTGGTCCCACACACGTGTTAAGTGTTTAGATAGAATTGCCACTGATGGGTGTTTGATTTGTTAGAGTTTTTTTTAACTGTTCATACATGTTCAACCGCCCCAGTGGCCCAATGGATAAGGCATCGGCCTCCTAAGCCGGGGATTGTGGGTTCGAGTCCCATCTGGGGTAAAGCCTTTGAGACTTTTTTTTCCACTCCTGTTAATTGGGAAGCAGTTATGCTCTCCTCGTGAATATCTCCAATCGATTCTTTGTTCGAAATATTGGATTTGGGGTGAATTTTCTTCCAGGCTAAACTGTGTTGGGTGATTTTACCACCCCTTTGCGCAGACACACTTTACACACGCATCAATCGTAAGGTACTATCAAGACTTTTATGACAGGTACTGAATGCAGGGTCTCCTTTAATATGTGGATTGATGACTGGTTGCAGTGTATATGTCAATAGAGATGTTGATAAAGGAAAGTGACTCCCACTTAGGTAACGGTAAAAAGTGTGACGTGTATATGTGTATATGATGAATATTTAGTGCATAGATGGCTGCGAGAAAATGCGATCCCTTGGTAGTCCCAGTGACACTTTTTATTTATGCTTGGCAGTCAAAAGAAATGGTTTTCGAGAAGTCATCTAAAATCCATTTAACGCGATGTGGGAACCTTATTTATTTATATATGTACTCTAAGTGAAGGTGAAAGTGAATGGAATATGCGAACGATACATGAATTGAAAAAGAGTTTATACACTGTGTTTATACATTATCCCTCGTATTAATAAACGATGCGTAAAAGTTATCAACTCGTTATTCAGCAGTTACGTCCTATTTTTGTATGCTATCTGATGTCTACTAGCTAACTTACTTGTGCACATTTGTTTATTAATACGGGGGTATATCTTTGGATGAAGTTATTAAAAAAAATCCATTAATAAAAATTAAACAAACTCATATTGGAAAAAGCTTAAACAGCTTGAACGAAATATTTGGCCTACCCATTTCACTCATATTCAGTCAGAAGTAGCAATTGTTTTCTGCCAAAAGTTATGGATTACGCACAAGGAAACCAAATTCCGACCGCAAATTGTTCAAGCACTAGTGATTTGCTACCAATCGTATCCAAAATAGTATTTATATTCTTTAAGCTGTAGGAATATGCAATCCCTTTTCAATTTTTCCTCGTATTCGAGGATGGGCAGTTCTATTTTCTGTATTCACTCACCTTACTCACTTATCCAAGTTTGTGTTTGAATTTTACATATTGTTAAGTGTCCACCTTAAATAATTGTCATCATTTGATAGTCGAACCTCTCTCCCTTAGTTCGGGTGGATATCACTTTCGCAATGTAAAATCCGTAAAATCCTTTTATTTGCACTCATATGAAAGGCAATTTTAGATACGACTTTAATACAATTGATATAGTCTTGGAAGTGGAACGTAGAACTTTATTTTATTCGAAACAAAAGTTGTTTACGTCTGTCCAACTTTCAAATTGAATTCTACTACACATTTGAAAGCAACGACTTTCAAGGACCAAATGCGAGCAGAACAGAAAAAAAATCTTGAAATTCCCTAGAGACAGAAACTGGATGTTATTCTTTTTTTCCTCGAAAATTCTCTTGGATGTTGTTCTTTTTAGCGAAAGAAAATCGCAAGTCCTTCCCATGTAGGAAGGCCTTTGCATTTCTTCACCGGCAACGTTTGGCAATAAACTCTTACTTCTTTTTCTGAAATTTGTTTAAGGATTAAATTTAATTTATTCAAGTTTATTAGTCGCTAAAGAATACATTCGTCGGCTTTGGGGACTGTGGATCCAAACTTTAGCCCAAATTGTGTAGGCAAAAGTTTTTGATGAGGTCCTATTTCGTGGTGTTGTTCAAATGGCCGTCAAGTATTTCAAAGTGAAGTGCAGTCTTTTTCAAGTCACTTTAAACCAAATTCCAGGGGACCAGCATGTACATGTACCTCCGTGCGAAGGTTTTAGTTCTTTTTTTTGTAATGAAAACCGCCGGCAATTCTTCCTTAGCCCTTTCATAATATTTAAAATTTGAAACAAACTATGAAGAGTACTTTTCTCTGACGCATTTCGTAGCAAGCAAAAATATCCGTCCAATCCACTTTGACTCGCTACACTTTCAATAAAAATATTTGCGTTGAATTATTCAAAGGAGAACATTCTTCATTCGTCCGAATTCCCAATTTAGCTTTAAAAATTCCGGGGAATATCAATTCAGCTGAAGCTTCGCCACGTGTTTGTAAATAACTCGCAAGAAATTCATTGGAAGTGTACACCACGACTGCCGTCAATTTACTCACCTGTGCATCAAATCCTTTCCTGTTGTAAATTTTCATTTTCAAGTAAACCCCAGTCCTTTGCAGGAAATCAAAACCTCTACGCATTATGTAAATATCTTATTTCACAAAGTTGATATGATCCTTGACAGCCACAAGATGTTGCTTCAGGCGAGCAGTTCGGATGTCGCGTGTTTCGACCGAATAATGGTTCCCTTTCCTGTGTCATTATTCCTCCACCCACTGAATTTAAAAAACAAGCATCTGGTAATAGAACATCATTGCCTGGAACAAATATAACCTCATCCTCGGCAACTAATACACAGGGATTTAGTTGATTATGTACTTGTACTGATTTGCCTGGAAACGTAAGTTGAGGAATTGAAAACGGAGCACCCATACAATTTTTGTATTGTTCCTTCAGGACAATCAGGACCTTTGTAAGCAACATGAGGACTATTACTTCCACGGAGGAGGCGCATTTATTTTTCTATTGAAATATGACGCGAGACAATCAAAACACCCACCCTTACCTGAATCGAAGGAAAAAAACACAAGACAGTTCTAATGTCAACGTCTACATCAAATATCCCCTCTCAAGGTCCGTCATTCACTCATATTTAGTCTTTAGTCATACGCAACGACTTGTTTTGTTGTCTCATGTCAATCATTTAGATTCAATGCTCCCAGGACAATCGAGTTTATGGCGGTTGGTTTGAGATTGGTATGTTTCCGGAAATCCCGGAGGGGTGGAGGATTTTCGGAGCAAATATTCATGCGAATAATTTTTCTGTGTAAACCCTGAGACTACTCGCACGCGGCTGTAGCAACTGGTGGTGGTAGGTTTATGTTGCTTGGTATGAAGGTTGTCTGCTGCCTATCCGGAAGAGACATCAAAAAAGTAGGGGATGAAGCAGGCTGTTCTTCTGTTTTACATTGTGCTCAGGCGAGGCCGAGATTTGTGTGGAGACTTCTGCTCTCGAGCAACTAATTGTGTATCTTTCAGAATTTGTAATCAAGATACAGTGGGAGCTGTGAATAGTAAACAAAGAACGCAATTTGGCAAGAGCGCGTTTTTATTTTCCGTGACGCTGAAACCTTGAGTTCCTTGCAACTTAGAAAAAATTATACATTTTAGAGAAGACAGTGACATTTTGGTCATTTGACTTATGAGCAGGGGGTTCAAAGTTTGAAAAATTTCGTATTTGGGGGGTAATTACAATTTGATTACCCCTTGTCACCTACAAAAAAATGTATTGTAAATTCAAATTCCACTATAACTCATTAAAACCCTTTTATTTATATTTTTCCATCAGTCTTATTACAAATTTAAAGTGGTAGAAGCAAATTTAAATAACTAATTCTAAGGCTATGTAGGATCAGCTTTAACTTTGAAACTTAAAAAGAAGCATAATTTTCCTATTTTTATTTTAAAAATATTTTGACTAAATTATTTTGTGGCTCCACTGTAACCGTATACAATTTCTCCAAAGCCACCCAAACTTTCCGCCCCTGCCCTGAGTACAAAACTCTCCACTGACTCTCTGTCTCTCTGGCATTTCTCTCTTTTCATGCGTACATCCATTATACACAGGTGGTTGCTGTATTCGAAGCAAAGTACATATCACCAGATGATGCCGCTGGGAATTTTGAACCAACGAACCTGGTTCGACCGATACAGGACCAGCACAACATTAGCTGCAGCAGTAAAAGTCTCGACGATGATCAACAGATGCTCCTCGACATTGAGCAGAACATAGCCAACTTGGAGCGTAGTCTCAGTCGAGGTGTGTACACAAAGTAGAAACATTTTTATTTAAAATTCAAATATAGATAGATACTGTTTCTTTTTAAATTGAAAAGATACTTTTGTATCTCACTGGTGTTTAGTGTAGTGTAACAAAATAAAAATTCCTTATCAATTCCGTTGTAGAAAACAGTTCGGCCGATACATTCGTGAGTCGTAAGCGCCACTTGTTGCGACGCGTCATATCTTCCAGTCAAGGCCGCGCTACACACTCGTCGGCGATGTCCAGCGGTCACCATAAGTCCGAGCTAAAGTTCGATAAATTCGGTAAATCTCCGACTCCGCCAAAACGAAATGGAGCCACCACATCGGGTTCAGTGACAGCACCACCCACTCCGGTGACGAAGGAGAAGAAAATGTCACTGCGGACGGTTCGGAATGCATTACGGTTTGGTAAACATCGTCCTACACCACAGTCACGGGATAGCAGCACCGAAGATGAGGGCAGGTAAGTCTGTGCATGAGTTAAATGTCAGGTGTAAAGGCTGATGGAATCAAGGTTATGACATTGACCCAGTTTCGATTAGTGTTTCGGTTCTCTGTAAATTCTCCGCAATGGTGTTAAGGAAGTGAACCAAATTTACTCTTTCGGTGGGTGGCACACTTCGGGGCATGTCCTAAGGAATTTCTGTCGTCACCAAGTGCCAATAAATATTCATGGCTAGCATCGGTTGTGCATTTGATGAATTTTTAGTTGAGCGTGCGTTGGGGATAGTGAAATGGGAAAGTGCACTGGCGATTTAATTAGTTCAGTAACACTAGTCAGCTGGGACTCAATGGAGAGCGCAAATTCACAACATACACGGCAAGGATACAGGCAGACATGAATATTCAATTCGAAAGTGCGCCTATATCCACAGTAATAAATTTAGGTGCTCCATACACAACACAATCCACTGCGGAACGCAGATTTTATCCATTTCCCCCTACAAAGAACATGGATGAAATTGCTTTGCATGAATTCCAATTAGAATGTCACTGAAAGAACAGCGCGATGATCTGCCTTGCGGTGGACCGCCTCCCAGCCGAAGGTAATAATTGTTAAAAAGCACTCGGCAAGGTTGACAAAACTCTTTTCGAGATAAAACAGCACTTGTGGTTTGAGTCTTGTTAGATTCCTGCCCCGTCACATGTGGCATGGGGGGGGGGGGGGCGGAGGTTTGAATTCTGAAGAAATGAGCGCCAACACACACACTCCTTGCATGGAGATTGGTATACATTTAGTTCATATGATGAACTGGCATTTTATGTAGAGGAATCTTTGTTGGTATCTGAAATGAAAATGATTGATAAGCTTGTGCAAACTATTTAGCCGTTGGCGCAACCTTAACAAGGGAGAGATACATCACAGAGTTGGTTGCTAACATCAAAAGCAAGTACAGAGTTTCCACTCAAGAGATACCTAAATCTACTGCTTATTTGGTTTTTGTCTACAATTGAGGCACACACGTAGTACATACCTACAGGATGTCCTTGCACAATATGGTTTGTGTTTGCGTTAATTAATTAATTTGGAAACGTACTCCTAGCAAATGTTTTACTCAGCAAACTGAGTGCTATACATATCAGGAAAATGATTTGCATTTGTTGTTTTCCCTTTTTTTTTTGGAGTTATTTGAAACCTCAGGCAAATTAAACTTCCCGTTTCTACCTCAGTCCTTTTTAAAACAAATATACGTACATGCTACCCGTAATTGTTGCCTTAATTTACTTCAAGCCAACCGATTTTGTGGGTGGTCTTTGTTGCATAAAAAATGCCTGCGAAAGGGCTTTAGTATGGAAATGTTTTCTACTTTTTGCTGGTCTATTAAATAAAAGCAGGATTTGTTTGCAGTGCGACTAGTTCAACGCTGTCAGCTGCACGCAATGACATTCAATCAGGGCAATGAAAATATATATTTGTCTCTCACGATTGGCGTTCGAACATGGGTGCTGTTTTTCATGACCTGTATGGGTTTGAAAGCGGTTTTGTTTATTTTTCTATGAATTTGCTACAATAATATTGCAAAAATATCGACTATTCACGAAGGTCTCTTCATATAACATATCGTTTTTATTTTAAAAAATCCTAATCCTTTATTTATTGTAAAATCCTAAGTCACAATAATATGGGATAAGAAGTGGTTCTATCTACAGCAGGTATGTGAGAGGTACGGTCCGCAATACATTTAGCTGCGCCCGTGGCATCAATGCAATAATATTTTAATTTCATGTGCTTACACAAAAATGTAACAACATGACACCAAAAAAAAAATTTCTATATATTACATCTCTACTTAAAATAATATAAGTGCTTATAAGCACTATTCTAACTATTAAATCAAATAAGTACTATATAACTTTTCTCTTGAATAAAATAACTTTTTATATATTTTTACATACAAATAGTATAACATTTACATTAAATTTTTAATATGGCCCGCTGCCATGCTTGAGACAAAAAACGACACATAAAAAGTTTCAGTTTGCCAATCTTGGTCTAGAGCGTCTATACTGGTGCTCTCGGCCATTACGACGAAATAATTTTTTTTTAACACGATTTACCATAAAACTGAGCCTTGCTTAGTAGACTGTCCTAAACACTGACCCCTGGGTTAGCAGACCTGAGCCTGTCTGACCAATAGAACACCATTTCACTACCGATGACAAAAACTATTGTCCCTGACCGTTACCCTTGTTTTAAGTAGATCTCCACTCATTATTGACACGGATCACACAGCGCTGACCACATCAGCGACCGAAGGTGAAGAGGATAACCAAATCGGTGTGAACGAGAGCGGCGGCTCAAATCAATCCAGTGAAAGCGAAGATGTGGCCAACTTCGACCAGGGAAAGATGTAGGGCGAAAACATATGAGTCCCTATTTTTTACGTTATAATCCCTCTAACTCTCAATGACAGGATTAAGGCTATGACCCGCACAGCCGACCACTTAAAATCTCAGGACTTTCAAGTTTGCATCACTATCATCGAAGCACGTCAACTGCCCGGCCTTAACATGGACCCTGTAGTGTGCATACAAGTGGGCGATCAAAAGAAATACACCAGCGTCAAGGAGAGCACCAATTGTCCCTACTTCAATGAGGTTAGTTTTAAGACAATGCTGCCAATGGTAGCCTGTACGTGTTCGAAAAGGTCACGTTGCCGTTGCCGTAGCAATTAAATTTCCACCTCAACTAATTCTACCTCTTGTTTCAGTATTTTGTATTCGATTTCCACATGCCGCCGGTAATGTTATTCGATAAGATTATAACTCTGTCGGTAAGTACTCTTTAAATAGTTATTAGCTATCGATTAATCCCGCCTTTATGTTTGAGATATGTGTGTCTGTGTGCGAGTGGTTTGAGTGGGTATAGTTACCTGTATGCATGTCGTTGAAAAGGATTTCATTTGTCACTCTATTCCTATTTGGGGGGTACCTTTGACTAAATCCCTATCATAAAATATCATTAAGGCAAGAGGAACCATTTGTGTGTGTTACGGTGTAATTAGTCTTGTGGCATTGCTTTTTATAAAACAGGACATTTTACTGAGACAGAGAGGGTGAGAGTGAATTGTGGTGGAACTTTTAGCGCAATGAGTAATTGACCACAGGAGAGTAACTCATTTTCTCTTGGCACAATTGTAAACTTGTACACTTTTCATCGTTATGTCCTGTGTATATTTGGTTTCCTGAGAAGCTTGTGCTTTTTAGAGTACCTACTAAATGAAAAGTAACTCTGGAGTTATTGCTTCTGACAACGTCGCAGTGAAATATTGATGACGAACTCCCGGAAATGGGTGGGATCTTTTTAGTTCCGGAAATGAAGCAACATTTAAGTGAACTCCTGCCTATTTGGGAAGGAGCATGCTGGAGTGTGTAAAGCATTAAAAGCACTCCGCCTTATAATGGCTAAAAAGACACGCATATGGATAAGGTATACAAAAGAAACACTCAACAAGCTGATAGTCCCATTAAAAAGGGAATATTCAATGAAGGTGCACTAACTTCAATGGCTAGCTCAAGCACTTGGGGGCTTATAAAATATTTGTTACAATAGTTACTTGCATAACTATTTCCGGATAAAAGTTATATTTTTTTGATAATAATATTATGCTGGTAATTCCCCGATCAGCTAAGACTTGAAATTGTAGGTAGTGTTAGTAACCAAAAGTAAATAGCACACCGCATTCATTTTGGAGACTGCGTCTTGAGAACTACTTTTAATAGTAACTCTCGTTATTCGAAATAGCTGTGGTTAATGAACCTATTTCAGCTTTAAGGGAGAATTATTTGAATTTTTGAATTGCCAAACGCACCACAAGAGTAAAGCAACCCGGCGAAACCACCCCTAACTTATTTAACTACTGTAGAGTCATACTCAGCCGCCTTTGGTAATGGGAAACATAACTTTGTATCTTACAAAAGGTCCATGACCTGAGTAGGTATACGAGTGCTTAGAATTTGCCCAGGCGTGTGTCATTTCCAAATAATTTTCCATTGCCAAATAGACAACTTTCGGTGCGGAACTTTTTTGCATTTATCTCCCAGTTATACCAGCAAAAAATATATACACCAGTGGCACTCGCCCAGAGTGTTAATGGTATCTACTTTCAAATTATTTTTCAATAACTTCCTGATGTATACATTAAAGAACAGACAAAAAAATAAATAATGTCCATGTAAGGCAGCAATGTAAAAAAAAAAAATACGTAGTCTCCCTTGGGCAAACATTGTGCGATTCTTTTTATATCCCTCGTTGGTTGTGCCGTCCACCTTGTTCCTATATTAATGCCGCTTCCGAAACCATCAGCAGAAAGGTGAAAAGTGAGCTTTTCATCGTTCCAGCCAAGGATAATAAAAATGTCAGCTTTGCCATTTTGTCTACTTATGGTAGACGGTATAATATGCCAACAAGTCTTCTAGGGGTCAATATTGTGTCACCTAAGGCCAGACAGATATCCTTTTTCACTTCCACTCCATCTCACTCTCTCTTTATCGATACACTCTTTTGCCAAGTATAATTAAACATCAACCGCAGCTCTTTCCTTACTTTATATGGGTACCAAATAAATTCTTTAACTTCTGCATAAACATTCTTATTAAATTCTCGTTTGTGTGTATGTATGAATAGGTAATCCATTCGAGGAAATTTCTGCGCTCAGGCACGGTTGTTGGTAATTTTAAGATCGACCTCAAGACCGTCTACGATGCCAACGGTAATTGACCCAATTTTTCTAATTCGCTTACTTTTTCAATGTACTCTCTTTTAGATTTTTGCTGTGTCCTTTCCTTTTGTCTATATTTGTCGATGTCTCTTGTTGTTGTACTTTACATACTGCTAGTTTTAAAAGTGTTAATATTTTTACTTGCTTAGTTAATGAGGTAATCACGTCAAAGATTAATTTGAGGAGATTTTTTTTACATAAAAAGCTGAATAAGACTCCTTGTTCTTTTTTTGCTAAACTTTCCTTAAAATAAAAGCATTTCTTCTGACATCACATGAGAAAAAATCAGGTGGATAAGGGTTCGCTTCTCAAAGTAAACCGATATTGCGTACACATAAAGGTATACGAGGAACTGGAGTACATAACATAAGGATGAAGTAAATCCTTTAGGCGAAACATGCCTTGGTATATTTTTAAGTAAAATTTCTGGTAGGTATGCAGCTTGAATTTTTAATTTTAAATACGCATACTTATGGACTCATTTGAAGCAGTTGACCTATCAATGATCTCCTGCAGGGAAAGACAGTTTAAAAGTTTTCTCAAGTGGTAATCATAAAGTTTGAGCCATTTACACGGTAATGAAATATTAATGGGCGATTTAACTGAACACAGGGAATTTTCTAAATTCAACTGATGAAAGTGGGAGTATCTGCGTGTGTTATAAGAACAATGGAGGTGAGTCTTTAGAGAGTCGAAGTTTATTTGGAGTTGATAAAGTAACGCGCTTTCTTACTTCGCCAAGGTGGATAAGTTTCTCAAAACGATTTATGTTCGAAGGGAAGTTTGTTGCAGCTAATATCGTGGGCGTGGCTATCCATGTTTATATTCAAGTAAACCGATTCGAGACACTCGGAAGTAGTTCAAATCCATATTATCGATTAAAATTGAGTTCAGAAAAAAGGCTTAATTTTTGTGAATTATTTTTTACAATCAATTCATGCAAATACATTTTTAATTTGGTAAATCTGGTACATTCTTTGATGAAAGTCGCATCACTAATTTTCATTTACTGTGTGTCATATGCTCATTTTAAAATTCTCTACTTGACTAACTTACCAAACCATAACCTTGGGTTATAAATATCAAAAAATGTAGAATTATACAATCAAATTTTAATTCATTTGTAAAATATCCAATTTTAGTCTTTCTTACCAAATAAGCATAATTTTTTTGAAAAAGGCATACTTTTTCTCGGGTTTAGGCATAAAAACTTCGATCCGGCTTGGCATCACTGGCAGAAATATCAAGTTCTCTTTTAGACGCACAAAATCAATGAATTTCTTATTTATAATTCAAGAAGGCAAGAGGCTGTACGATTAAATTTGAATTGACCAGAACCGAGTTTACAAGCCGAGATAATAATAATCTTTTTCAGTGCCCAGGCTTAATTTTTCGAACCCACAATTTGAATTTTCAACTCAAAATCGAATATTGTGACGTTCAAAGTATTTAGTGTGAAGGTTAGTCTTACTTTATGCATTTTCAACGTCGACTAATTTCGGCTATGTTTCCACGATTTTATTGATTTCTGTTCTTATCCTCTCAAGCGGTTACGTCGATTCCTTATAATTTCTCAGAGCTATACTAAATATGTAGATACATACAACAATCAAATATTCCCTCTAGAGTCTACAGAATATTTTGCTTTGTTTGGAAAAACAATAACTTCGCGCTCCATTCTTTAGAGTTTAACCGAAAATACACTCCAACCTCAGTACCCCTGAAGTGCAATATATTTTGAGAAGCAACAGGTGGCCTTAAGTTTCACTCGTCCTCTTCTTCAACAATAATAATATCTTGTAATAATTTCCTAGGAGATGAAAGACGAATTTTATTTTTATGTTTAGATATGAGTTTTGTATGTAAGTAGGTACTACCCTTCTGTCAATTCAGCACAGCATTTATTTCCCTGAGGTAAATTAAAAAACATGTTCTCTGGTGTTTTGATGTTTAAATTGTATTCTTGTTGTTCTTTTCTTTATACATTTTTTTTATACTATCTTATTGTTCTTGTTCGTCTACTTCCACCACAAAAAAAAATGAAAACACCTTGATAACAAAATTAAACAAAAACATGAAATAAAATGAAAATGTAACCAAAAGGTGCTGCAAAGTCGAAGTGTCCTTCGTCCCAATAAATTGATTGGTACATTTAAATTGGATGTTGCTACTGTGTGGAATCACAAAGGTAAACAAGTTTTTTGTTTTTTTGTTATTAAAAACTTATTTCTCTATCTGTAGATTTTCTTCCGTTCTAATGTTTTTTGTAAACTTTTATTCATTAATTTAAACTTTTTCTCACATAATTTGCCGGTGAATGCTTTTTCTTTTCAATTATTTGTACACACTTGCTTATTGTTTGTGGATATCCTACTTGGAAAAGTATATTTGCTGCATCAATGAGTGGAGAAGGGAAGCAACTAAGAACTTGGTAGCTTTGTTGCCACTACAAAACAGTCCACTAATCCCAAAAAAACCGCAATTTAAATCTGAGGTCTCTAGGACTTTTTTTTTAAATAAAAAAAACTCTTAACGCAGTTATTGAATAATAATGGCAACGGAGTGGTGTTTTTAAAGAAATACGATTTGATTTGTCCTAACTTGTAAAAGAATGCAATCGTTTGGGTAAGCATTCTTTGCATCCCCCTTGTATCTTGTGTTTTGGTTCATGACGATTACTTTGAAAAAAGTCAATCAAATCATTTGAATCAAAAAATGCAAACAAGTCCACAAATGAGGCCAATTCGTTTTTTTTTTGTCGTACCGAATAAGCCGTAGAAAAATTTTATGAAATAAGGACTTGGTGAAAGGTAAAGTTTCGTAAAAGGGATGAATGACTTTTTTTTTATAACTATTGTTACAAGTAATACAAACACAAAAGTAAAATTCTTGCATTTTATTAGGCTGAAAATCCTTTTTTGTCCCACCTACCGATTTTTCCGTGAGTTTTGTAACAGCTTGCGTCGCATTGTATCGCTCTTAAGACTAAAACTAAAAGCCTTTAAGGTCGATTTATATAATTTATATAATAAATATATTGCAGCTTTGGTGGTCTTAATTATGAAAAGGACTATCCTTTAGGCGACCAGCATTAAATTTTACGCAACACACTAGTTTTTTAATTTAATTTTTCTTAACGTCCTTATTCATTTTGCCTGTTCCATGTAAACTTACGGTTCCCTCTAAGGTCTTTAAGAGAATTGCGATTATTTTCGTAAACCTCTGCTTTCATATAACTTTATAGGAGCAATTAATGAGCTGGATAATTAGACCTGGCAAAGCAATGCGCTCAAAAATTCAGTACGACCGAGTGTTGGGCTAAAAAAAAATGGGTTAAAGTTTAACAAGTCCCTGTTGAAAATTTATCGAGTAATTTGTTGTTCAAAACTACCGAAATAAAGAGGTTATGTAAATACATTTAAAAAACCAACATTTTATCGGTTGTTATCAATCAAGTTTAAAGATAAATATTTTTTGTTTTTTTTGGAGGATTTTTTTAATTTATAATAAGTGATTTTCTGCGTGAATGTCTGCAAACCATGATTCGAAAAAGATTTTTGTTCCTGATTCGCAGGTTTGTTGAAGGCCATATCTTAATTATTCACAAATCGCCGCACTAATAACAAATTTTAGTCTCGACTTTAAATTTACGGGAGCTCCCAATTGCGAAATTTGTATGGAAAATATAGCCACTGTGAGAAGTACTAAAATTTTTATTTAGAATTGAAACGAAAAATGTTTATTGGTAAGGCCCAAAGGTATTTAATCAAAGTCATCAGGCTTCGTCCAAATTATATAGACCTTGATATATTTTCCCCATTTTTTTAAACAGCGTAAAGTCTCTGACCAGAAGTTGTGTCATTAATTATATTTTGGATAAAAATCACTGCAAATATCTTTCCGAATTTTTTGTTGTCCGTAGAATATTTAGTGACTTGTGCTGTCTTGGAAACATCCGGATGAAGGTCCACTTTTTTCATATTATATTGTATCAAAAACGGATGATAACATCTTCAGACTTTTACATTTTTGCTGTGCCGTAAAAACTGCGTAACAGTGTTACTACAGTAGCAAAAGAAAATCGGATCCTGGATAGCTCTGTGTACATTTTCCTAAAAACAACTTCAAGGATCTAGTATAAAAAAGAAAAATATATATATTTTGATAACAACTGCTTTGTTTCACAGTTCTTAAAATCCACCCAATAGTAAAACGTACCAGGATGCAGATTTCGTATAGCAAATATCGTCTGAAGGATGTAGTTTCTGAAACTCTGATAACCATAATAAGTTATATTCTGTCGGAATTTTTATGACTATCCTCAGGTTTTATTACATTTATTGAACTGGAATAAGCTCTCAAACTGGTTATTTTGCCACATAGTTGGTAGTATTGAAGGTCTATCGTTTCGACGATAATCGTCTGAAAAGTTATGAAATAAGTGCCCTGGGTATCTCTTTCCGCTTATAGTATATCATTTGATTGGACATAAGATAAGGATGGATTTAAAAAATGTGGCCCAATTTAAAGAATACAAGTTTCACTTTAATAAAGTATTTTGCGTTCACTTGTTCATGGTAACGGCACCTGGGACATTGTAACTTCATTAAAAGATATTCTTTTTCAGGCTTTACAGCCATTCCTTTGCTGTTTAGTTTTTCTTCCTTTGCACTACTACATAATGCCCTAGATACTTTATTTTTATAACTGTCCGCTTTCTCTACTTCTTGATTGAATTTGTCTCATTTATTTTTCGCTTTATAAAATGTAACATTGCATCGTTAGAACAAGAGCAAATACCGTCATCCGGCATAGCAACATTCAAGTAGGTAAACACATTATTGGCGACACACTTCAACATACCTACTATAAACTATACTGTTATGCTGAGCACATTTTCAACTTTCTCTCTTTGAAACTTCTGCATGATCTACTAAAAGATGTTAATGTTCTTATTGGGACAAATATACATTACATATCAACTAACCTAAAACTGTTCTCCTTTAGATCATCAGTTTTACCACAAATGGGCGTTGCTGTCAGATCCGGAGGACTTTTATAGCGGACCAAAGGGCTATTTGAAATGTGATATTGGAATTATTGGAAAAGGTGATACAGTAAAGGTGCCTCAAAAATCCGAAAAGGACCCTGACGATATTGAAGCGTAAGTTTGAAAAATAAACATGCAGCCAAACATTCACATTTGTCTCTTTTCGTTCGCTGCAGCAACCTCCTTCTACCAGATGGAGTGCCAATCGAAAGACAGCGGGCTAAATTTATCGTGAAAATCTACCGCGCCGATGGTCTGCCCCGAATGAACTCCTCGATCATGGCGAATGTCAAGAAAGCACTGACAGGTGAATCCAAAGACTTGGTCAGTCCCTATGTGCAGGTCTCCTTCGCCGGGTTGATGGTAAGTTGTTGACATGACTGTGTGAAGCTTTCGAATTTCCAATGATCCTCTTCAGGGTAAGACGACGGTGAAGAAGAATGCCTACGCCCCCATTTGGAACGAGCAGCTGGTGTTTACGGAGATGTTCCCACCATTGTGTCAACGAATTAAGGTTTGTGCATCTGAAATTCCCACCGACTTGTCTAATTAATTTTGCACGGCTTACAGATCCAATTGCGCGACGCAGATCCAATGAAGCCATCAATCATTGGCACCCACTATATCGACCTTAAGCAGATCTCTAATGACGGCGAAAAGGGTTTCCTGCCCACATTTGGACCTTCGTTCATTCACCTCTATGGCTCAACGAGAGACTACACACTGCTAGATCAGCATTCCAATTTGAATACCGGCCTTGGTGAAGGCGTCAGTTACAGGGCGCGACTTCTGATTGCCATTCGCACCGAAATCACCGACAATATAGAGGCCACCACTGAGAAGAACGTCGAACTGGAACCTGCCTATCCCATATCGGAGTCGTCTTATTCAAAGAACGAGGAGTTCTTTCTTTTCGGCTCAATCTTGGAGGCTTCAATGATTGATAAGAAGGTCAGCGATCGTACGGTGTTCTTCGAGCTGAGCATGGGAAATGCTGGCAACTCCTTGGACGGACACAACGAAAGTTTCACCACCACAGACGATGAGGATGGCGCCCTGGAGACGGTGGATAGTACTTCGTACAGTAGTACGACTAACGCGTGTAAGCCCATAAGCCACGACAAGAGTCACTATTACCTGCCCTATTGGGACTACAAGCCTTGCATGGATGTGAGATGTACATTGCCGGACCTGAGGAGACGGATGTACAACAGCAACATGCTGTCAAAGATGGCTGAGAAGATGGTAAGTCATGGTCCATGTCAGCTTGGTTATAAAGCCAGTCCCGCTTTTGATTTTCTTCATATAGGAGGATGGACTTAGCGAGACCCATCGACTGATCGAAGAAGAGGACCCCAAATCTGAAGTTCGCCTTCGATCAACGCTCGAAGAGCTTGCTGCGGCATGCGTCAAGTATTTGGCAATAACCAAGAGCAACATTCTAGGCGCTGGCAGCGGTAAGACGAAACTTGACAAGGAACGAATGAAGTTGTGCCAAAGGGAAATCGTAAGTTATAGGCGGCGGCATTAACCAAATTACCGATAAAATTGTGACTTTCTAGGAATCCCTTGGGAATATGGCAAGGAACTTGCGTGCACTAGTCACACGCAGCTCGCTGAAGGAACGGTACAAGACCGCACAGACCTACCTACAGAAGCTCAAGTTCTTGATTCATGATGTAAGGTAGAAGAGGTTTTTTTTTAAATATTCTTCAAGTTCTCTTTATGCAGCCACAACATTCCTTGCCGGACATCTTTCTGTGGATGATTGCGAATGGGAAACGTAACGCCTATCACCGGATATCGGCCAGAGACTTGATCTACTCGCAGACGGAGGAGGAGTCGGGTGTGCATTGTGGCAAAGTTCAGACGCTCTTTCTAAGGGTAAGCCAGTCACTGATGGAATGAATGCATTAAGCATGAATCATATTTCACAAACGTAAAAATGTATTCCCCTCTTAACAGCTTCCTGGCAAGCAGGCGACGGGTCCAGCCAGTTGGTACATGCAAGCAAAGCTCTCGATCTTTCTGTGGCTGGGGGTAGTCAACCACAAAGAGCACTTCTTTGATGGCCTCCCGCACGGATATGACCTATCCCACGAGCTGAGGAACGCGGACCGACCCAGAGCAATGGCGCCGAACAACATTCACTACCTAGAGAAGCACGTAAGTGTCCTAAACTTCCCAGCCTTACAAATCAATGCAACTACCTCTCTCCTTCAGACTTTTCAACTGCGAGCTCATATCTATCAAGCCCGTTCCCTAATTGGATCCGATGCGTCCGGTCTGAGCGACCCATATGCCACTGTTTACATCACAGAGTTCGCCAAAACCACCCAAGTCATCGAAGAAACGCTCAGCCCGACATGGGATGAGCTACTCGTATTCGAGGAAATTCTCGTCTATGGAGCAAAAGACGAAATTAAAAAGAATCCGCCTACAATCATCATTGAGATCTATGACCAAGACAAGGTCGGAAAGTCAGAGTTCATTGGGCGGGCTATAGCCAAGCCGAGGGTGAAACTGAAAGAAAACGGCTACACCACACCAACACTGGAATGGTTCGACATTGTGCGAGGACCCGATAACGCCGGTGAGCTACTAGCTGCCTTCGAGATGCTCGAAATCGGCTCCAATGACATGCCACGCATGACAGAACCAAAATTCCTTCCCGTGGAAACAAAGAAAGAAAGAGCCTCTGCACCATCGTCCGGCACCATATTTCCCGTGCCCAAAGAGGTCCGGCCCCACTTGGCCAAATTTAAATTGGAGGTACTCTTCTGGGGTCTGCGCGACCTAAAGCGGATCCACTTCATGTCTGTCGACAAGCCTCGCATAGATGTGGAATGCTCGGGCAAAATTCTGAGCTCGAATATCATCCAGAACGCCAAGAAGAATCCCAACTTCCCCAGCATGCTGAAGTGCATCGAACTTGAACTGCCTCTGGAAGAGACCTACGCCCCACCAATCACGATCCGTTGTGTAGACTGTCGCTCCTTCGGTCGCTACACACTCGTTGGAACCCACCAAATCACATCTATCCACAGGTACATGTGGAAGGCCCCACCTAAGGAAGACTTTACCAAATACAAGACCATCGGCGGTCACATCATCCTCCCGGCCCCCACTCAGGAGAGGAATGACGATATGCCCATGATCACAGCTAACGGACCAAAGGAGGTGTACCTACCGAAGAACTCGTCCTGTGAGAACCTCACCCTCTACGGAGCTGCGTGTGTTACGAAAATGTATAAGTCCTTGTAGGTGCAGAGATGGTATCAATCTCCATTTCGTTTCAGGGTAAAGAAGCAGGCTCCCAAGCGAAAGCCCCCACCAATCGAACCAATTCAGGAGCACGACGCCGATGACGAGAACAACAAGGACTGGTGGACAAAGTACTTTTGGTCCTACGAGAAGCTCATAGACGCCAACAAGGGAGTTGTCAAGCCGTTGCTAATGGTCCCAAAGGAGGACAGGCCACCCAAGCTGGGCGTCAAGGGCTCGAAGTTGGTTAGCAAACTGAGCCCCAAGCATGGCCGCAAGGACCACAAGATTACACCCGTCGAAGACAATGATCCCGCAATGTGCAAGGTAAGGCCGTTTTTGATGAATACACTGACATGTAAATATCAGCTTGATGTTTTCGTTGTTGAGGAATGGAGTCTCTAAATACACTTGTATTGTGTAGGCCCATCGCCATTTTACCCCGCTAATGAGTTGTAAATACATTTTTTTAGCCGGCATTAAGCACTCAGTTGTCGTCTGATTACAAGTTTGCGGTAATTATATACATTGTACATTTTTGACATACATTCTTCAAGCCTTATCTAAAAAAACATTACTCTAGCCATTACACCTCTAACTCTCTAATCAATAGTGTGCACCAATGATGCGTTTAAGTAAATTGTTCGCTAAACCACTTCACTGACATTAAGCCCTTATTTTGGTAGAGGCTTTCATTTTGTACTAAGTGGGTTGTCGACTTTGCTAATACAGTCAAAGTGGGTTAGACTTTCAAGTGTATCCATCGCTTTCAAGTTCTTTTTGTAAATGGTCCAGTTAGTTTTTTCCTAGCGCTAGTTTTGTGAACGGGAAGATCTTGCAGTATTATTGTTTTGAAAGCCTTTTATGTAGCGGAGCAGTTTAGCAAAGCAGAACCCGTTCGCACGCTAAATCTTTAAATTTATACCTATAGTAGATGGAAAGATGAAAAGTCTCCATTCATTCAGCTAGCGAAATAAATGCGATAATGAAACCCTCTCACGATCATCTAACCAGAAGTTGGATAAGACCCTATCCATGTAGAGCCTTTCAAATAAAAATGGACTGGGACTATATATTTGAAATGCACTTTGTAGTTCCGATCTCTAAGATCCTTATGTTGCAATCTGTTTGTATCGAAAAAGTTTGAAGACGAATGAACAAACAAAAAGCTCTAAAGGCTATGAGCAATGCCTACAGATTTAAAAGGTTTCCTAAAATAGCTCGCAGAAGCTAGAGAATCTTGGAATACACTTCA
The DNA here is from genome assembly GCA_948293265.1 of Cheilosia impressa. Taxonomy (NCBI): domain Eukaryota; kingdom Metazoa; phylum Arthropoda; class Insecta; order Diptera; family Syrphidae; genus Cheilosia; species Cheilosia impressa. The sequence goes on along the minus strand of OX411882.1, from coordinate 40,835,415 downwards.
AAATGAAAGCGCGGTAGGAGAGCACCTTACCTAAGCTCAGTGCAAATTAGACACTCAACCACCATAAGGTAGGTATCTAGCGATAGACCTTACTGAAGGGTCACGTTGTGAGAAGACTCAGGTCCGTTCCGTGTCGTAGCGACATTAAAACCTTGCTTAGGAACTCTTGTAGCTTCAACCTTGATGTCTTCGTCGCCTTATGAAGTATGTTCCAACGTTGAATGGCAGTTTGACAAAGTGGCATCTTTCAAAGACCAGAAAAGGCTGTTTGGTTGTTTCCCACACCATGTAGTATGCGTTGCGTACACCAGTCAGTCAGAGCTACAAAAGGACCTTATAAAATTACAAACCCTAAAACACAAACACAACTGCGTCAAGGTGATTTGCAAGTTAAATTGTGTTATATGACACAAGGAGTTTAACTAGGAAAAGTATAAAAAAGGTTAAAATGGTGACTGACGAACTAGAATATGGAAAAAAATGTAGACATCCGCCCAAGCTTCAACACCCAAAAGAGAGGTCTTAAAATTTTCCCAAACACCTATCGCTACACGAATCATCTCAAAAATTTATTCAAACTCCCTGTACTGGTTTCTTTTCAAATCCATGCACATGGGCACCTATCTGCACCTAGAGTAGACTTTTTCCCCAGCTCCTTTTTGAGAGGGCACTTCGCTTTTGATAGTTTTAACTGCCAAACTGCCGCTGCTCCTGGGTATTCTAAAATGTTTCCTTTCAGATCTACCCCAATGAACTGGAAACCCAGCCAGAGTACAACTACTTCCGAGAATGGCTGCATTCGTTCCCATTGTTGCGTGGCAAAAAGACCGGCGACTCAATGGAGGATGACAACCGAACTGTGGGCTTCTTTAAGGGCGCCATTAAGGTGTACAAGCTGCCCTTGCCGAAGGGCATGGAGTTGCAAATGATACCTTCTTTACCGGCCAACGATCCCATTCATGTCTTGGTTCGAGTCTACATTATCAAGGCAACTGATCTACATCCAATGGATCTGAATGGCAAGGCCGATCCGTATGTAGTCCTACACCTTGGGGGTAAACGAATCTCGGACAAGGACAACTACGTCAGCAAGCAGCTAAATCCGATTTTCGGGAAGTGCTTCGAAGTAGAGGCTACTTTTCCCCAAGACTCGATGCTGACTGTCCAGATCTTCGATTGGGACTTGGTTGGGTCGGACGATCTGATTGGGGAGACACGAATCGATTTGGAGAACCGTTTCTACAGTAAACATCGAGCGACTTGCGGCTTGGGCATGAAATATGAAGAGTAAGTTGGCTCACTCTTCCAATGGAGATCGCTTCTGATCGTAGTCTTTCGTTGTCAACAGCATCGGTTACAATAGATGGCGCGATCCTATGAAACCCACGCAAATCCTATCGAAGCTCTGCAAGGAGAACAAACTAGATGTTCCGCATTATTTCCAGGATCGTGTGGCGATCGGTAAGTATTGCATGACGTTCTCCGAGGAGGAGGTGATAGCTTGGAACGGACCCACCACTTGCAAGAATAGGGATGAGCATCTCGCACTGGCAGTGCTGCATCGATGGTCTGAGATCCCGAAGGTTGGATGCAGGGTGAGTGTTTATTTAGTACTGACCACGGCGGATCTCAAGACATGCTTCTCGTTTGAAGATCGTTCCGGAGCACATCGAATCGCGACCGTTGTACAATGTTGATAAGCCCGGTATTGAGCAGGGAAAGCTGGAGATGTGGGTCGATATGTTTCCCATGGATATGCCTTTGCCGGGACCTTCTGTGGATATATCGCCAAGGAAGCCGAAGGCCTATGAGCTGAGAGTGGTGATTTGGAACACAGATGACGTGGTTCTGGAGGACGATGCGTTCTTTACCGGAGAAAAGATGTCAGATATTTATGTGAAGGGGTAAGTGGAAGGGATTCTTTTTTGGGCGTGGAACTATTTTTCTGTTTTTAAGTTGGCTTAAAGGACCGCAGGATATTCAAGCCACAGACATTCACTATCGTTCCCTAACTGGGGAGGGCAACTTCAACTGGCGCTTCATATACCCCTTCGAGTACCTGGCAGCTGAGGAGAGAATAGTTCTCTCACGGAAAGAGTCCCTCTTCAGCTGGGACGAGACAGAGGTTAAGATTCCCGCTCGGTTGGAGCTGCAAGTCTGGGATGCTGATCACTTTTCCGCCGATGATTTCTTAGGTGAGTTTCGATGTAGATTTTTACTGGCTAAAGTTGTAAGCCGCACTATTTTAGGTGCCATCTCCTTCAATTTGAATCGCTTCCCTCGTGGAGCCAAGTCATCAAAGCTCTGCACCCTCGATATGCTCAAGACAGACAATATGCCCACGGTGAACATATTCAAGCAAAAACGAGTTCGCGGTTGGTGGCCGTTCTACATCAAGAAGCAGAACGATGAAATGGAATTGACGGGTAAAGTTGAGGCCGAACTTCATCTCCTAACCAAGGAGGAAGCTGAACAGAATCCTGCCGGTTTCGGACGAAACGAACCGGATCCGCTTGAAAAGCCCAAGTAAGCCCTAAACGTTCCACAAGACTCTTGATTTAACTGACATTTCTCTCCTCTTCTTAGCCGACCAGATGCCTCATTCATGTGGTTCGTAAATCCGCTCAAATCAATCCGCTACATCGTTTGGCACAACTACAAGTGGGCCATCTTGAAGGCCCTTATCATCGCCGGTCTGGCGTTAATGTTACTTTTATTCTTCTACTCTGTACCTGGATATACGGTGAAACGGATGCTTGGCGCCTAAAATGCTATAGTCAAAGAGAAACCTTCTACCATTATACAATCAAATCTTGTTGTTGAATAATTATATAAACTTTTAGACGTAAAACTATTATATATTTGAATATCGTGTACATATGCATATGACAAAGAGAATTCGTTTGACACTCACCTCTCATTGTTGGATATCTGTTATTTTTCGATTTCGAAATCTATATATAGTTAATAATGAAACCATACACACACATATTTCACCTACATGTACAAGCGAATGAATTTTTCCATTTTTGTCGAGATTTGTTCCCTTTGTCAACATGTTTTATGTTGCTGTACATTCATGCATCAGAAACTATTTTAATATACAACAACAAATAGCCGAATATCACATTTTTGTCTTGAAGGAATTTTCTTGCTCAATAAACAAGTTTTAAAATAAATTAAAATCAATGCAGTGAAGTGCAGATGAAAGGAACAGTGTTTAATTGAGCTTAACGGAGATTGGAAGGTAAGTACCTAGACGATTGACGGTTAAGTTACAATAAGTTCCTTCACGATCACGATATAGCACATTACTCTTCGTTTCATCAGAGATACTCGTATATAGCTTTCCAGTGGAAAGGCTGTTGCCTACAAGCTGTTTTCCTGAAAATATTCCGTGATGTATACTTTACTTTTCAAACCCTTATAAAAAAAAACCTAACAAATTCAATACGACACACAAGACAATTGAACAGCGATATGCCCAAAAAAGCAAGAGGATTGCTGGCCGGCCATTAGCAACAAGCTTTTTTGTAGCTTACAAGTATTTACAGACCAGGATTGAAATTATAATGGCAACAATGTAAAAAAAGGGTTTAGACGTGAGTATAAGATATGCATCTCTTTTAATTAATTCATCTCCACCTATCAGTGTGAATCAGTTCTGACATCCGTCAACTCGACATCTGTCAAAAGTAAGTTCTGAATAGCCGCGAATTCTTTTTTAGTACAGACACATTAGGTCTATTAGTGTACTTTCACGAGCCAAGCATTAAGAATATATCGAGACTCCCTTAACTCTCACAGAGCTGAAAATATACTCCAAAGTTCCTACGTGGATTGACTTCGAATTACTATGAGTCACTTGCATCTGACATCTAATATTTATAAAGCATAATATAAAAAAATACATAACTTACAATTTTCCAACATATATGAACACTCGACCACCTCCGAATTGTCTTTATTTTCAATGGTTCAGAGTTTTATTTTTGTGTTTTTGATTGATTTTTAAGACGGTTTTTGACGGTTGTAAACTTTGTGCATTTGGCTTTTGGCATATTTATCAGTACTTGCCGGTTGAAATTCTCTGAGCTGTTTCGAGCCAAGACAGAAACTCCTCGTTACTCGTTATTTTGCTAGTTTTCTCTTTTTCTGTCATTTTTGATTAGAACTTTATGTGCGATTGCTGTTTATATCGACTGCTTTTGATTAAACACGTGTGTACACGAATGAACCTATTAGTGCTCTAAATTTGAGATTCTATTTTCGTTCATATAGTCGGAATCGGAACGCACTTTTTCGTCTCAGAATTGATTGACTGATCCGTCGGTCGGAGTGAAAATCTGAACGCTGCACATTTTCATATCTCACCATGCGATTGCTGATGGTGAATATCCCAATACAAACAGAGAAAGTAGATTTGAAAAGAGAAGTCTGACAAAGTATTGGTGAAATATCACAACAAAGGCATATGGCTGCTGTCTTCAACCTTGTATAAAACATATAAATTGCACTTCTTGAGTGGATTTTGACTTCAAATCGAGAAGTGAAACTCTCTTCTCAGAATCACCAGAAGAGTAGGTATATTTTTTTACCAATGGAATGGTTTCACAAGTAATTTTGGTCGATTCCGGAAATCCGGACGTTTCTTTTTACCAAATGGAAAACGGCACACAAGTAATGCGGAAGAAAATGGAACTAATGAAAATACCCAGCCGTCTATGTAGTTACCTTAGTCATGGAATATAGATTGGGATATGTTCAATGAATAAGATTTGCAGCACACATTGCCCACTCAACATTTCACCTGTCAAATCGATCTCCAAGCTTAACCGAATACCGGCTACTATCAGGCGACAAAAACCAAATTTCTCTATTGAAACAAAACGACACTAAACCAATTAAAAGAACAGGTATTTACAAAATTAAATTATACACTTTATTTCGTAGCGTTTTGGTTCAGTAAATAATGATATTTACAATGAGGTACAAGAGGACGATCACTTCACAGAACTATCTCACAATATAGTTTCCATTTGATTTGTTAAAAAATTAAGACCAAACAAATATATATTATATTACTTAAATACCTATGACATAAATAGTTAAAATATTTCGTGTGTTTGGTCAAAGCTTACGATTAAAATTATTGTGTTTTTTGTGTCACAAAAAAAAACGAAACACAAATACTTTCACATTGACTTATTCCGACTGTATTTTTGGCACCTTTTTGTTCTTAAATGACTAAATTGCGCTCAGCAGCGTTGACGGAGTACATCCGCCTACAAGTAGGTGTTGTCAGCAGCTTTGGCTGCCTGCAGCTTCTGCATCCTTCGCGTTCCGGGATAGAAACTTCTCTTTGGCATACTCAAAGCATCCTTGCACACGCGGATCGTGTAATCGGGTACTAAACAAGTGACTATACTTAGCAAAGTCAGCAACCACAGTGGGATGGAACAGAAAAGTTTGTTGTACGAAAAATAGACGTCGCCATCATATCGCCTATGAACAGATGAAGGAAATATAAATGAACACGAGTAATTGGATGGAAAATGAGAAACCTACAGATCTATCACATTGTAGACGACCGTGCTAACCATGAAGAAGACAATGGAACCCCATATCGTGACGATGTACCAGTAGCTGTGGTACTTTGACTCCAACCACAGCTTAAGACTTGCCACAACTACCACGATTTGTATGAGCAGCGTTCCGAAGACGGCGTACTCGGCCGGCTGTCCCACATTCAGAAGGACGTCGTTCATTGAGAATATAAAGAAAGCAAAGTAGAAAGTCACCAGTGAGTGATAGATGCCAAACAACACCCACTTCAGGAAGTAAGGCCAGTGAAGTTGTTTGTTGTTCGTATTCTTGACGTACAGCTCTGGTTTGCTGGAAAGAGAAACAGAATAAGTCAATAGTTACAGTCATATGTCATTGACCTACCTCAAGAGATCCTCCTCGTTGAACGGTTTCTCGGTGAGCGAAATGAAGAAGATTGGCAAAGACGTATAGACGACGTTGAACAGCGTCAGGAACCACGAATCGTAGACCGGTTGCGACGAGAACATACAATGGAATTGGAACAGGAACATAATACCCATGAAGAAGATGTTCTTATAGAAGAAATAGAGCACCAACAGCGACAGCCGCGTCGTGTGATAGTGGCCGTGCATGAGCAGCAGTCTTTTGAGCATATTGAATCGGGCGAATGCGAAATCCGCACATCGAGCCGCCTGCCGGCCCTCTTTGCCCATGATTCCGATGCCAACGTGGGCTTCCTGAATCATCGACACGTCGTTAGCGCCATCGCCAATGGCGGCTGTGTTGTAGTTTTCCTTGGACGTCTTGATAAGGGACACCACTTCACTTTTCTGCAGGGGGCTCAGCCGGCAGCAGAGCACCGCTTGACAGCGAATGCTGACGTCGCGGAACTTCTCAGGCAGCTCCTTCAAAGCGACGGTTAAGCTTTTTCCGTCAATTAGCAGGGCACATGCTCGGCCGAGGCCGAAGACAAGCTCGCGCTCTAGAGTTTGCAGGTGCACTTCGAGGTCCTCCTTGCGGCCGCACTCGATGATGAAGTACTTCATCGCTTCGGCGGGTATATGGCCGCACGAGAGAGCTATGTTGAGGGCGGTTTCGACTTTGTCGCCGGTTAGAACCCATATTTTGATACCGGCCTTTTGCAGGGACACCAGTGTATCGGCGACATCATCCTGAAGTGCGTCCTCCACGGCCGTGGCGCCTAGGAGATCAAGATCTGAAATGATAAAGTTATTGTGACAAGATGTTTGAAGGTTCTTGCAGATGAAACCTACTTCGCTCGATCTTGGCATAGCACTCCTCGGTGAGCTGCTTCCGGTTTTCCAGGGAGCTGTTGGCCTTATTCAAATCGCCAAGGAATTCCTTGTACTCGTCGTCGGTAATTCGCTTTCTCGCCACGGCCAAGGTGCGAAGACCTTGTCTCGCGAAGTCGTTTATATGTCCGTCTGTAGCCTCTATAAGCCTCGCTGATGAGGGTGCACACAGGGGGAACACGTAGCTCTCGGCGCCCTTTGAGTAGATCCACATCGTGCTATTCTCATCCTTCACAATCACACTCATGCGCTTGCGGTCTGAGGTGAACTCCAGGACATGCAGCCGGTCGAAGAATATGTTGTTGGTCTTGGCTACGCTAAACGGTCTCGAGTAGTCCATATGCGGTGGACAGACTCGCACCTTAAGTATCTCGTCATCATCACCGATATAGACGAGGCCGAGGTGGGCACAGGCTTCAACAAGAGCCTTCTCATCGGGACTTGAAGCTTGATAGTCGAGAGTTCTGTACCAAAAATCAAGCAAACAAGTCATTACTAAGGGATACAGGCTTAAGGGCTTAAGGGTTTTGGAACTTACTCCACAACGTTTTGGATCTCATTCTTGCGTCGCACAGACTCGGCTCTCAGAAGCGTCGAAGGCTGTCGCGACACAAAGGTCGGCATGGCATACGATTCTCGGGAGTTAGTACTCGGTGTTCGCTTTAGATCAGTAAGGGTCTCTGAAATGGTCTGTCTGGGTTATTGATCCCATCGAGGGCGCCGGGCGCCATTTGAACTCACCTGGTTGGGTTAAGTAAGCCCCCGGTGCGCCATATGACTGGGTTCGTCTATGTGTCAGAACTGCAGCTGCTGCGCCATTTGCCGGAAGGTCCACTTCCGACGTTGACCGCTTAAATGGCACCGACATAGGTCGCCCTGGAGCGAGGACCTGGCCAGAGGTGGGAAAGGTAACTGGACGATCCGTAAAGTCCCCGCTTGCCTCCATCTCCATGTTGTTTGACGGATGTACCCTCGAAGCCTGACGAGCAAAACGTGGACTTCGCTTCACTATCTCGGGTCTCTTGCGCCTTTCCACCTTTTCCGATTCATCCAGCAGAGGGTTGACATCGGAAACGTTTCCGTTTGCCTTGCCATTTGGGTTGGCGGACAGGGATATGTCAATGTCACTCTGCTGGCTCGAGTTGTGGCTCTCCTCGGTTATATCCGAGATGGAATACTTTTGGGCCTTTGATTCTTTCTTTGGTTCGTTTTCAGACAAAATGCCTGCTACCTGCACTGTGTGACAAATCGCCAACCCTTGGAAGAAGTTCTTGAGCTCGTTCTGAAATAGAAAATCAAGATGATTGGTGGCCACCACAATCGGATTGTTCGACTTACATTGAACTTATTGATGTCCAGTAGAATACCGCTGGACTCCTCCTGCAACTTGGTCTTCTTGTAAAGGAACTTTTTGCCATTGATCGAGCACTGCTGGAAGATCATTTCGTTCTTAGTCAGTGTCCCGGTTTTGTCCGAGAAGAGTATGTTGATCTGAAGAAAGGAGGGCGGTCAGTAAGTTTCTCAAGATCAGTTATCCTCACAAGATGCGTGATTTCGACAAACTGCGGAAGTTCACTGATCTACACTAGAGCTTACTTACCTGTCCAAGTTCCTCGTTCAAGTTCGACGTGTTCACAATGCAGTGTGAGTCTGTTGACTCGTCATACAACTCCGTGTCCCATTCCATGAAGAGCCCTCCCATCACACGGTGCATTTCAATAGTCACGTACAGCGAGATCGGAATTAGATAATTGAAGAGGATCAAGAACGACAGGTAGTCTTGAAGGAACGCTTTAACACTGTACGTATCAGCAGCCGGTCCCAGATAAGTGGCCTTCGGCACAACGAACAGCTCAAAGTACCGCTTTAGGAAGTACAAGAACGTAACAATAAAGATCATGGCAACCAGGATGAATACCAAGAACCGATTGATGTACAACTCGCTCGACGAGGACTTGTTTCTCGTCAGTCGACTGTTTAGCGCCAGCTTCGTTGTCATGCCCGTGTAGACCGCACAACCGATCACACATTCAGTGTTCTTCACTCTCGAACCACGCAGAAGGACATTCTCTGCTGTCAAGGGTATCACCCTCTGCTGAGTGTCTGCCAGCTGGGACATACGCATTGGCTCCATATTGGCCAGTTCAATCTTTCCATTGAAGCTATAGAGATCAGTCTTGGGGTGCTCACACTCAATGATGCCAAGTTTGTGCATTTGATTTATTTCCACATTGGGCAGCTCCCGCGGAATGACAAGGGTCTTCAAGTTGGACTCACCGTCCAAATTTGCGGTAGTCACGAAGCATTTGCCGTGTGGATCTGAGGACTTTACCAACACCAGATCACAGGGTACATCACAGTCTCGGCTCACCACAACCAGATCGCCTGGCTCGACATGCTGGCACTCGATGTTTTTCTCACTGCCATCACGGATGACAGTCACTTAAGAAGAATAGAAATAGTAATATGTTAGGCAAGTTGGAGGGCGCTTTGATTGACGATCTTACCAGGCGAGCAGTTGACGATATTGTCTGTCTTGTAGCGGAGGATGTCTTCATACGCCTGCTTGGTGGCGGTCACAGCGATTACAAAAACTAATGGCAGGAGGGATGTCATCGGCGACACAGGGCTATCTGGAAAGAACTTCGAATTAGTGAAACGAATTTAAAAAGTTCAAATATTTGCTTAGATGGAGACATTCGATGTGGGAACCTGTCACACCCCCATCGATTTAGAAAATAAATCTCAAACTGTAAAAAGTGTTCAGGGAAAACCATTATAAGAGTAGGTTCAAATGGTTGAGCTTAATTGTATCTTCCTCCATCTTTGATACTTGCTTAAGCCAACTGAATCATACAATGCTTGGCCTTTAAATTTATAAGTCAGGCATGTTAATCAGGCAGCTCTTAAAATGATTCAAATTCAAAAAAATGGCTTTTATTTCTAAAAATTGCAGCTTCTATTACACCAAAATAAACAAATACCGGGATATATTTGATTTAAGCTAAGAAGCCCCTAAAATCATTCAAAATAATATTAAAAGGCGTGCTTTTAATATTTTCTCTTTCTGTAAGCCACTTATGAGGAATCCCACTTTTCGTCTTTGTTGGCGTTCCATGCGAAAAGTTATAACGCTAAACGCATGCCTATCTTCACACGATATTGCTATCGAAACGATGATTGTTATTAGCATTACCGTCATCCATGTCGTCATGTAATTGGCCAATAAAAATTAAAATGATTGTGCCTACCTAGAGAAGAGTTTTGTGCCAATTTGTGCAATTAGTCGATCTGAACATGCGCTTTTCTGGTCTGGGAATGTTAGACACGTGCTTTGTGTTTTTTTTTAAACCGACCGACCAACCAAAAACGTGAGCACAGTATCTAAGGAGTTAGTCTGTTGTACGAAAGGTTTTTATTTGGTAATTTGGTGAAATAAACATAAAGTTGCGGCGACCAACATTTCTGCAAACACCTAAAAATCTTTCTATTTCATGTCAAATGAGAATGATAATTATTGCCGGTAAACTAAACCAATAATTCATCAATAATTGTCCGTTCATCACTTCCGGACGCCATTTTGTTTCATATGAAGGCTATAAAAATATCAACATGCTAAGCTTTCCAATAACTCCCACCATGTATTTTTCATGTATTTTTTCATGTTAGGTAATGCCATCCCTTTTAGTCTATTAAGTATTGCGTCTACCTTTTATCTCCCGTGTTGGGAATGCGTAACATTGTAAATGGAGCTCTCACACTCGCACCAAGAATTAGGCATTATTCAATTAAAAAAATATATATTCTTGCACAGAACTGACTTCCTTGTAGTTTATTGAAAAACATCGTTTAAACTATGAAAACTATGTTATCTTCTTTTAAGATATATTTATATCTACCTACTAAATAATAAATACTTTGTGTCAAAGTGCTATATAAATTTAAATAAATCTTGCTTACTACTATCGATAAGCACTTAAGAATGCACCCTAAAAATACAAGACTCTAATAATAATCGATAAACTCAGCCCAACGAAATAACTGTCGCTCTAATTAAAAGAACCGCACTATCGCTCAAGTGTAAGATCCGAGTTAGTGTGGGCCGCCCTTGAACTTGCCCGCCACATTGATTCACAATCTGAATAAATTACAAATTCATGTGCCACATTTTCTCGTCTCTTTCCCTTCGCCATAACCACAAGCAAATTCAGCACTAACTAAAAGTCACTGGCTGTTGTTTCCTCATGACGCAACTGCTCTATTACCCCACTCACATTGTTACAACATTCTTCCCATCAATTTGAGTGCATTCAAAGTTGCACCGCTCGGTTCTCAGAAATTAATTGCCAAACAGTGTAGACTTTTGTTTATACACCATATAGACAGCAACAAATAAACAATAAAAACATTAAGTTTAAGAGCTCTCTGACATTTTATGGCCCCAATGTTGGGTTTTGTTTTTTGTTATGACAAACAAAATGACATTATAACCAAAACTTTTGAGTTGACACTTCTGAGGGTGTAATAAGTATACTCCTTTTAATGACAGTTTGTACAGTAAGAAAAATACAATTTTAATTGCCATCAAGTCAACCGAATCAATAAATCAACACGCTCCAATCCACAGGCAATTTATATCAATAGATCGAGCGAGCAGCGAGCTCACTCGTCACTCTCCACTCGCCACTCGAGAAGAGAAAGACCCACTCTTCGCATCAATTAATGACTTTTTATATTGCTTTTGTTTCCAGCCCGAACGTGACCAAGACGCTACAATTGAACTCGTCTAATAACAATAAAGAAAAAACAAAAATATTCAACTAATAGCCATTTGCAATGAAATTACAATTTCGCTCGGCGTTCGATAATAGCTTTGACATTGAGCCAGTGACCACCGGTGACAGTGTAGTTGTTGTTTGCTACCGAGTTTTCTATGCCGTATGCGGGTGAATGCGCCAAGTGTCAATTTAAATCGGCTATAACTGAAGTAATTGCATTTATTGGCTGACTCTGTGATAATGCGACATAAATCTGAGATGTGATCATGCAACATGCATGAAGCATAACTGACGTTAGGGTACTCACCGATAAGTAGGGAAATTATTGTCATGATTAAAAAGTAAAAATTCGCTATGCGTCGAAATTGCTCTAGAAGATTTTGTGGCAGGAATGTTATCAGTGTGTATTTGGTCGATTTGATGCGATTTGTTTCCAGTTTTTGGTTTTTCTTCTTTTTAAGTGTGTCATCGCCACCGATTTTGATTCGCAGCCAATCGTTGATTGTGCTCACACGAGATCCCTGCAAGGTAAAAAGAAACACGAAAAAAATGTTTGAGTTGAAATTAAAGTTTGAGTAGACAAGATGATGGTGGCGCGATTAAACAGTCATGAATGAAGGTTGTATGAAGTTGTGACGTAGTTATGTGTTTTCACATTAAAGTAAGTACATTTGTTTATACAATTTTAATGGTTTCTGACAATTTTTAATTTTTGCACCAAACATTGTTATTGATATAACATTTGTGGGCTGGATGTTGGAAAAGTAAAAGCCAAGTGACGGAAGTTTTAGTATAAATGGACGCCATGAAGAGGTTTGGTTGGGCTATGAGTTCAATATTTGCTCAGGGAGTGGATATAATATTGTTTAGTGAAGATGATCAGGGTTTAACTTCCAGATATCACAAATCAGACTTTAAGGTTATTTTTACTGACCGACAAACTTCAAAACTGCTTAAGAAAGCTTCTCAATCAAGACTTTCAGATGGATTTACATCTGGGGGAGGAAGCATTGTCTTTGTCAAATCCAAATGGCTCTTTTGGGAGAAAATATTTGTTGTTTATTTTTCTGAATAAAAGTCTTATGAAGTGTTAAGCCTGTAGAGGCATTTGTGTACTGTTTCTAAGGATAAAGTTAGATGGTATTGGTGATGTACTTGTAATCAAATACATTTTTGAGCACAGCCCTAAACCGTTAATGCTTAGATGAAAGATTTTCATTGAAACCGACATATAACTTTCAATCCAGCCAGCACTGTTCACCTTAACCATCTCATACTGATACCCACAAACCTATTACACTACGCTATCCAACCCAATTCAACAATAGCAAAATATATCTTCAACCAAAGTCAAATTCTCAAGGTCCGGAAGTGCAAAATAACCCTCAATGGTAATCTTATTTGGCGGTGCAAATAGGTGAAGAACAAGCAGACAAATAATAAACTACCATATGAAGCTCGGAGCAAAGAAACACATAACACAATCCCTTACCAATTACCGAACTTCAATGAATCACTGAACATCCAAATTTTTACACCTCTAAAACAAAAGTCACCCAAGTTCATCCAGCTAAAGCCGACATAAACACATTACCAGTGTTCGGCACGTTCACAGGCCAATAAATCTTTGATCACAGAATTTTAAACAATTTGGTTGAGGCAGGTCTAAAGCGCTGTACAACTTGGCAACACTTGCAATTGTGTGCGATATGACAATATACTCATGCATTAACAATAGTTGCGCAATACTTGCATCAATTTGAATTGTAAATCAAGCTAGTTGCGTTCGCGTTGACAGATTGCACTATGTAAGCTTGAGCAACTACCTATCTGAATTCTGAACACAATCTTTCTTTTCAAAGGACTGTTAAAAACCAGTTCAATAACCTTTTTTCAAATACAAAAATACACTATGATTTCCAAAAATGTACACAAATATATTTACTTGTATGACTCACATCTCTTTTGTGATAAATTTGACATTTAAATGCAACCGGTTGTTTCATGTGGTCTCGATAAAAAATGCATTCCAAATAATGTTTTTTTTCTTTCACACTATCACTCGCCAGTATTGGCTGCTAACTCGTTAAGCATAACTAAAAAATAACGAAAATGTTAAAAGTTTGTTAACCGAACCGGTTGTCGCGCTTGCACCACCAAGGAAGGCAACTGCACTTGTGAACTTGACAGGTGACACTTCCCTAGACGAACACTACAAACTGCATCACTGGACCGTTGGTAATTTTTTTAGTTATTTTTTTTAATTAAATTCACGTGCGCTTGAAAGACCCTATATATAATTACAACCTCCGCGGGATGTAAACAAATTAAAATAAAAAGCAAACTTACTCACGCCAATTCGTGGCACTGACTAAATTGCGGTCAGAGAAATTCAACAGCACTGACAGCACAACTAACCACTCAAGAAAATATTAACCAGAAAGAAGAAACACAAAAAAAATACAAAACCCGAAATTCCATTCAACCCAAAAGCCAACACAAACATTTTTAAATTACAGTACGTTAAGACCCGATCGAACAGTTCACTGATATACTTGTATTGTTTGACGGATTGTTTGACAAAAACGGTTTCCCCTTTTGGAAGTATATATAGACCAATGGCAGATAATCACATTTTTGATGATTCCTATGCCCATTCATAACAAATTTTATTTAACAATTAACAAAGTCATCTGGCCGTGTCAAATCTACGTCAAGATCGCTCAAGAGGAACGCGATAAATGATTGTTGTCGATTCCGGGTGGAGGGCAAATAATGACAGTTGATGGATCTGCCAATTTGGCCTAGAAAATTGACAAATTAGTGGAGAAAATGTTGATGCGACTTGTCATGTCAAAGGGTAATCTTGGCTCATTTTTGACAATTGTTTGTCAAAGCACGCATGTGGAATTAGCCTTAAACTGCGTATGACTCTGCCCACTTAAGTGTGGAATCGACAACCACGATATCTTTGTAGATGACCGCTAACTGCGATCGTACCTACATCATTAAGATGACAACTTTGTTTTGTTTTTTTCCTAAAACTTTCCAGCCGAGAGTTTGCGAGTTGAGAAAGTGAAAGTTTTACACTCCAGGCGTAGAAGGTAATTTTTGGAAACAGAGGTTGACAGATTTTGAATTCTTCACATGATATGTCGACGGGAAGTTACGTTTATGTCATCCGTTTGAAACGAGTTTCGCTACATGAAGTATACTTTTTTTTTTGCAATAATTTAGATCAACCAACCGCGAGTAATTAAATTCCACTGACATAAACTGGAAGTAATGTGCGAAGTAGGTTTACGCAAGACTATTTGCTTGTCCTTGCCTCACGTAGATGGAGGTGTGGGGAGCATGGGAATTCCCATTACCATAGTGCCAGTGTGAATACTTACAGAAATGGGTTAAAAAACTTATTGAAGGTAACAATTGTGATTTTACGCACCTACAGTGTGGGTTCAGAAACTTGGTATATGCTTTTTTTTAATACAAAATCAAACAGCTTGATACTTATTGTATATTTATACCCTACTTCTATAACAAATTGTATTGGCGAATTAAAGTTTGAATTCTGTAAGTAGCTACATGTAGCGGTATTTTAAATATGTGTAATATCGAATATATTAGATTAGAATGAATATATTTTTCAGATACGACAATTCGCATGTATGTGTTAGTTTATCGATTTTTGACTATCACTGTAGCTGTAGGGTACAGTGTGCCGACGAGAGTGTTCCATACACTTGTGTTGCTAGTAGATAAGATAAGTGAATCGATTTTTTTATTTTTATTTTAATTTAAAAGAAGTGAAAATAAATTGTTTTAATGATAAGTGGAAAGGTGAAGTTACTGTGAATTATCTAACGGACATTCTGCTGCATATGATGTGGCCCAAGTTTTTGATAATCGGTTGAGTTACCGTGGTGTTAAATCAAATTGTTAGGAGTTAAGATCTAGTTTTGTTTTGCTATTTTTTTACCAGGAAAGGTTTCTTTCGCAATGGCGTTTTATACAACATTCTCAGACTCGTCACAAAATTCATCAAAATTATAGAATTCGTAGGTATCCTTCGAGGTGGAGGGAAGTCTTGAATCATTCAACCTAGGCGAAACCATATGTCAACGAACTGATTGGATCCTATCAGGCCCGGTAAGTCCACACCGACCAAATAGTCACACCACGGCAGATTCTGGAGAAAACCCAAGAAGTCCAAGTCGTTACCCACCACACCTGCCAAACTTGTCAGATTGTGTTCGCTGCTCCATAAAGGTCGGAAACAAACTCACCGAGACCTTTGGTATCAAAAAAGCATTTAGACAAAATGACGAGCTGTCATGTGACTTTTTCAATATAATTCTTGAGAAGATTGTGCGAAACTCACAAGCCAACACCAGAGGCACAATTTTCCTGAAGTCTGTGCTACCTAACTTGCATACGTTGACAACATAGCCATCATTGGCAGAACACAGCGAGCTGTCACTGATGCGTTTGCAAGTATCAGTACAGGAGCGGAAAAATGGGTTAAGTGGTGAAGAAGGGCATACAACATCCAAGATTTTAGTTTCATAGGGACCCTTAGGCAAAGCTCCTCACAACCATTCGTTTCCACCTTAATTAAGTCCAAACGGCTTAATTAAGATGCCTTTTCATAACAGTTATACTTTCGGATGTCAGACGTTCGCAAGGAGTGGCGCAGTGGAAAAAAAACATAAGATAGAATTTGCGTTTGGGACCCATCGCTTGGTTGTCCAACACACTAAGCCACTAATCCACAGCGCCTACGATATATCTAATTAGTCCATGCCAAATCGATTTAAACTAAATTACTTAAGAAAAACAGTTTTTTTAATGAAGTCTGGTGTCAAGTGATTTGGATCCAAAAGAGTTCTCTTCCCCTCTGTACCAGCATCTGCATTTCCTAATGGCCTATATAAAATCGCTTAACAAAACCATCGGATCATTGCTTCCAAATTCGCTCGCTGATTAAGACTTCCAAATTTAAGTCCGCTGCGCAAAACAAATTACACACTTCGCTGGTTTTTGTAACAACTATAGCAAGTAACAAACTATTTTTCTTCTAAAGGAACAAAAAAAAGTTGTTGCAGAACGCACGACTAATTACCAGCTCTTGAATAGCACACAAGCTACATAAGAATCAAATTTTCATAAAAATTTACCCCAATAATGGGGGATCCATTTAGCAGCGTAAATTTCACACACAAACGTATACACACGTGTACTTTGAATCATACCATTCGAATATTTATCGGCGTTTCTCTGAAGCGGCAAGCAAATCAAAATTGATTAAATTTTCAATATGCGGATGGCGGGTGCGCGCGCTGTTTAAAATGAAAAGTTTTCCCGCTTGTAAACAGCAACGCTGTGTAAATCGAGCATTTTCCAGAAATATAATAAGAAAACTAATAAGCGGATCCACTTGAATTCGACACCAACCTACCTATTGGGTGTCATTTTTTACGATAAGAATGCATTTGTTGTTCGACTAAAGATCCACAAGTCGGCATATAGTCACCAAATCGTTGTGGAAATTCAACTTGTTTAACTTATGTCATTGTTTGCTGGGTGTTTATGGACGTCGGTATGGGGCGGTATAAGTGTGCTTGCCCTGGGTGCGGGCGTACTCAAACAGATTGCGTAATGTCAATTCTGCGAACGACTATACTCAAGGTGACGTTTGGCTGGGCTTGGCTTTAGCCATGGCATGGCATTGACATTTCGTATTTTTAGAAATGTCGGATCCACATTGGGTCGCGTTGGCACTGTTATTTATAATTTTAAATCTAATAAGTATTAAAATATAATTGAATTGTATTTCGTTTTAATATTCCATAGAATAAATAAATATTGAATTTAAGGTATAAGTATTACTTTTAATATTAATTTTATTTATTTCGAACACAAGTGCATTGACATATTTCTATAATTTTTCGTTATAATATTTTATAGGTAAGGGATCGGTTCAAATATTTTTGGCATACAAATATTACAACTTTATATTTTGGACATTTTTTTAAATAGCGCACATTATTTAAATTCAATAAATATTTTGTTGGTTTCATTATTTTAATATAAGCAAAATATTAAATTTTAATATTTTCTCGTCGTTGTCATTTATAACCCAAAAAATATTGAATTTAACGCCAGAATTTTTTAGTATTCGACTCCTTGAATAATATTCCAATAAGCACTAAGTTCCTCTTCGATGGATGACAGATGGTCTGCTGGTCGCCTTGTTCTTTTCATTTTACGGAAGTTTTTTTGTTGAAATTCCGCATGGAAAAAAAATACACAACTTTGCGCATTCAAAATGAGCACGATGAAAAAATGCTGCCAAACAAGCTATTCCCTAAACGGGTTGTCACCGACAGCAATTGGACTCATCAAACAAACTCTTTTCGAAAAACCTTTAATTATATATAAATCGACAGCAACGATCTTTTCTAAGTTTGTATACATATTTCCAATAATGCTGTTTTTTTTTGAATATCAAATCTGAGAAGAATTTTTCAAGCCAGTTCTGAGATATAAATATTTTTTTTAATTTGTCTTATTATTTTAATTAAATAAACATAACTTACTCTATACCATTACTATAAGTCTTAAGAATAATTTAAACTGACTTGGCAGATTCAGATAAAATTTCAAAATAACATTGGAAGGTGGGGTACACTTTCCACAACCTACGCTACCATCTACAGAAGGACGGCGCGAATCACCTCCAACGATCTAGAAACAAAGACGCAATGGTCTGCAGTAATCACAAACGTAATAGGACCCCACACTTCAGTGAAGGTAACCCAAAAAGATGCTTGTATCTACTTTAATTGCACGCTAAGTACCTACCTATATACATTTGGATGTACCACTTCGGGGTAAAAAAAAGTGTTTAGCCATTAAGTGGTTTACAATTTTTGTTCACCAGCACGATTTCATGTCGGCACAGCTCATTGAAGATTAAACTAATTAATTTTAATATTTCTGAGTAATATATAGAACGCTGCGAAAGTTATTATAGTATCAACAAACCTTGAGAAACTAGTTCCGCTTGGAACTTTTACACAAACGTATGCTCACGGGTAAAAACAAAGTGCTATAATTCGCACTGACAACAAAATGTTTTCATCGTTGTGAGCTGAAAGTTTAGCTATATCGAATGCATTTTTGGAGAATCCCAAACTGCTGACATTTAAAAAAAAAACCTACTAGAATATATAGATACTCATCAGTATCTGCAAACTATCGATAATTTTCTTGTTATCGCATGTTACTGAAGCGACATCAATTATGTGCACGTCAGATTTATAATAATTGCCAAGGTAAGCATGGTTAAATCTTAAATGTTTAAAAGGTATTTTACGTAAATACGTTTCCAATTTAACTATTTAGCGTAGCAAAGTAAAATTCACACATTAAGTTAAATGTGGAGTGGAGCAGGTGTTAATGGTCTTAATGGAGCGTAATAAATAAGACGAACAGCACGTAGAAGTTGATTTTATGATATAAATAGCTGTGCAGATTTTTATGAGGTGGACCTTTGTCAATAGAAAATGTAGAGGCCTTTTTGCATTTCATTTATGATTGCCTTATTATTATGGCAAAGAAAACAATTATTTTACCACTACAAACCGATTGAATGTATTTATAAGGACATTTTGAAATATTGTTTCCAGACTTCTTCAATATTGATGGAAACATCATCTACAAAATTAATCTAAAAAATGCAAATTGGAGTAAAATTGGAGGCAATTTTGATGAAAAGAGAATTTCAACTGTTTAAACTGGTGTATAGATGCATCCGCGGGGATATTATGATACTATAAAGCTTATGGGTCACCTTCTAAACGCAGGCATGTATTCTATCCATCTTTCGGTTGAATACGTTCCGCAACGGACGTAATGGATTCTAGAGGTTGGAACTGTAGTTCGCTTCAAATATGAAATCATATATGGAAATAAAGGAGTCGTATCGTCTCTGATATCCTACAAACAATGCATGAAGTACCTACCTAATAAAGTTTCTCTCTTAATTTGGGAAGCAGTCCTATTTTTTATATAAACAGAAACTCCGTTGGCTTAAAAAACGTGGGGATAAGAAACTCAAAACCAAACTGTTTACGAGCCAAGCTATCGAAAACAGAGATAACTTGAACGAAGGCACACGCGAACTCACTTCCTAAATTTAACAAACGAAGTCTCATTATTGCCAGACCCAAACAAATGTAAGAAGAAACTTAATTGCAGCAACTTCATGAGATCGGCAACTTCGATTTAAGTACGTTATTGGTCTTATTTTCATATTCCGACAGAACACCGACAAAACCCAGCATTTCAGATCGAGACTTTTGCTTTTGCTCTCAACGGTATGATTTTATAAATGCAAGCTTTAAAGAGTCTTTTCGATTGTTGGCCTTTAGTCTAGAAATAGAGTTTTTGGATGATGATGATTTCCATAAAATACTTTTGGCCCAATTCGGACTGACTGTTTTTCAAAAGTTTTGCTGCGGCCCAAGCTTATTCCCATTGACAGTTTTTTTTTTCAAATTTAAATGAAGCGCATTTATTGGTCATATCTATTCCATTTTGCATACGAAAAAAATATTCTGTCAAACGAATTTATTGGGACTGCCCATTTCGTTCATTTTACGATGCAACTGATGAGATGAAATATGTGAGATGGGACCTTGTCTCAGCAGTTTCAGCTCTACCGCCTTAGTTTTTCGTTGCAATGGTAATTTTTATGGGAATTTCATCCGATTTGTGAAAGCGTTTGATGAACGAAAGCTAAACGAATTCGAAAAACAAATTTTGAAGGAGCAGGCTGATTTTTTATCAAGACAGACGATCGAGCTAATGTTTCCTTCCCACCCCAAGAACCAACAATACTCTTCAAATTTCGCTTGAATGGTGACAACGAGTAGTAGTTAAGGCTGCAGAGGGATGCGCAAACATTTTCTCTAAGTTCCGCATTACACAAACACTGCCAAGTCATCGTTCACCAGTAACAACCTGAATGCGCAGTTTGACACCTGCTTTTACATCGTTTTATGAGGCCCGATGGACAGGGTTGTTAGCGGTAGAGCTTAAATTTTTCGTTGATCTAGTAAAATTGTCCGAAACAGAGTAGAACATCGCTGGCAGACTCTATATAGGTCTCAGGTCATGCTCGCAATGCTCCCTCTCAGTGCCGTACAGTTTCTGGCAAAGTCTCATAAAGCAGAGACGCCACCAGTGATTAGCATGGTTTCCATTCGCAAAGGTTTTTGGCAAAAAATACACCAATGTTTTAAGGAACAATGAACCCTCCCTATACAAGCAACCATGCGCGTCCATGCCACACAAGAGTGGGAGTAAATTGGCCAACAAAGTTTAGAGAAAATATCGACTCCTATCAGTGTTTCTTCGTTGGCAAACGAGAGGAATATACCTAATAGCAGAATTTAAATGGTGCGCGAAAAAACCAATACCAAAGAATTTCCCTATCAGCATAAATCAAAAGAGAACCACCAACCTTTCTCCTTTTCCACGCGTCAGCAGTTGTCTTAGGTTTCAGTGACGTGTTGAGCGTCGTATCATTTGGCGTACTCGTCCACAATGGTATCCCATAGCCGGTGGTATCGACACGACGATATCCACTCAAGTGATCATGTCGTCCGATGAAATTCATTTTTGCACTCGTCTGACAGTTTACTTCACATTAAAATTCACTTTTTGCTTTATGCACCGACAAAATAAAATTTCAAAAATTATATATATATCACATTCACGATCCACTTTTGCTACTGCTATTATACAGAAATTCCGAATGCCAAATAGAATTTTAATTTCCGCAAAGAATTTCAATTTATTAACCCGAACGGTGCTGGGCATTTGTCAAGACGCTGATAGTTGACGTTGTACTGGATAGAAATTATATTTATATTTATTCCAATTGGACTTTTCGATGCGCAACAACTTGGTATACTGCAAATCGAAACAAAGTCACCCGGTGTTTTTGTTTTGAAGATCTTAATATTTAACACGCACTACCAAACACCTCCTGATCCGATCAACATGATCCCCCGATCACCCATCATCGAGGATCGGTTGGTAACGAAAACAGTTTACAACTTCTTAACTGGGCATTTAGAAAACATTTGCATTAGTAGTTTGCACATTTCGTGGAGTAACTATGTACACGGTTGTTTTCCACCTGTGATTACAGAACTCGCACATCTAACCGCGCGATCGGGGTTGTTAATGGGCTGTGATTGCCAGTTATGGGAATTCAATTAACACATATCCACTCTCAACTGTATCGAGGCGAAGGCACGGGTGGAATGGATGATGTCGCTGCGCGAAGATCATGAATGATTTTTTTGGAAAATGAAAACAACCGGCGCGGCCGAAGACCGACGGACGATAGATCTCTGTTGCGCCGTCAGAACCTTGCGGTGGTGGGAGCAGCATCAGCTACCACTGAAGTCTCGGATTCGGCGCTTTAAATTCTGTTCGTTCACTATTCTCAGTCGTAAGTACACGATGTGAAGCCATGCATCGACGAATCTGAACTGGACGAGGAAGTTAAATGTTTTCAAATGTTTGGTACCGGGTTTTGTTTTTGGCGTGTGTAGGGTAAATTGGAGTTTGTTAGAGTATTTTAAGCAGAGAAATTGCGTTGGAATATATTTGGTGTGAATTTTGCACACCTAGGAGATGATGATGTCACTTTGTTTTCCTTTTGATGTAAAGGTACTTAAAAGGTGTGTTTGGCAGTTCATTTTCGGTGCATTTGCAGAAAATAGATCGAAAAATGTGTTTCCTTAAAAGGACGCTTAATTTTGTAATCAAAAATCATTAATTGTATGCTGTTAGCTTGGTGGAAATCTGTCTCCACTATGCACTATTCCTGCTGAAATCGTAAAGCTCATGGCTTCAACAAATAGAATACGCGATCTCTCGCACGTGATGTACTACACTCCAAAGACGAGTCTATTTCTATTCCACCAATCCAATTCGGACTTTTGCTCAGGCAAGTCCCTATAGATATTGAGAAAGCAGATCGAGCTGAGGCAAAGGTGGATAAACCATCTTGTTGAACAGTGAATAAACCGATAGCCCATAGTGATGTACATTTAAGCAGTATTTCTGATAAAGAACTAACCAAAGAACAATAAAGGTTAGGGTTAGACTCCATTATTAAATTATAACTTGAAGACTCGGCAATATATTTTATTTTTATCTACGGAGGTTGCGAAGGTAGCCCTCAAATGTACATAGTCCCAAACTTTGGTTAAAACGTAATCAAAGCACTTCCTCTCGATATATTTTCCGGTATCATAAGCTTATATTTTGTTCTTTATTTACTATATGAGGACTTTTCTACTGGCTCTTACCACTCACGCATTTATCTTCGAAAATCGTTCAAAATTCACTCAAAGAGTGAAGCTTTTTCGTGGGACAGATAAATAGTTTCTCAATGAACTCCTGTCACTGGTATTCCTACACAAAGATAGGGTATATCCCCATCTAGCTACTACACCCAACATCTTCTCTTTATACACTCTTCTCGTTTATACCTATCTGTTCTGTCAGTTGTTTTTGCTGCTATGTTATGTTATTCAATTACATGTGGAGTTTTAAATTGTTGCTGGTGGAGGGGCGTTCCGAAAGGGGTCTGTTCGCCTGTTGTATCGTACTTTTGTAGGGGAAAGGCAAAGGCAGTTTGTGTAAAAAGCTTTTAGCTAAGATACTCCTTTTATTTCTTCTCTTCTTTCGCGCCAAAGTGGGAGATAAAAACGCAATCAGATACATAATAGTAGGTAGATATTTTGCTTTTGTTTGTTTCTGTTTTTACCGGAACCGATCTTGTCAGCTGAATTTATCAGA
Organism: Cheilosia impressa; assembly: GCA_948293265.1. Classification (NCBI taxonomy): domain Eukaryota; kingdom Metazoa; phylum Arthropoda; class Insecta; order Diptera; family Syrphidae; genus Cheilosia; species Cheilosia impressa. The sequence goes on along the minus strand of OX411882.1, from coordinate 40,811,891 downwards.
GAAAGCGTGTGTAACAATGCGAAATAATGCAATCTAAGAACTTGGGCATGGATGATGGCGTATTTGTAACATTGAGCAGTTATTCTTTTGATTTTGAGTAACTATCGACTGCCGGATATGTACTTTCTTTTGTAATTCATTCTCAAGGTATGTTCGGAGAATATGTTTTTGGGTGTGATGTCATTTGTTGCGTAAAATGCTATACAATAGAGTTATGTAGCATTATTTGATAAATTGGTAGGGTCCGGCTTATTGATTATCCATTTGTTATTCATGTAGGCTTGGACTGTATGAAGTTGTTGATGGTCAATGTAAATTTGATCGTATAGCAAGTTATACCAAGACGTGCGCAGTGAAAAAAAGTTGGATTTTCATTTAAACGGAAAAGTATATAATATATATTCAATATCACCCTTATCCTGCTTGTTTTTGTTTAAGGAAAGAGCTGATAAAAAGACCGAACGAAATTTGTATACTGCATCATCTTCCGACTCCGAAATGGTGAATTTGTTTGACAAAATATTCTGTCTAGACTGTTGAGTAAATGTATCCAACGTTGTGAGTTATGAAGGTCGCATGATTGTGGGAAATTATAAGTATATACGTCTACATAATTGGCGAATAAAATCGAAGAAGCCAATGATAATAAGAAGAAATGGAAACCAATCTGAAATCAAATTCAGCACTCTTCGATTACGAAAATTAATTATTCTGCATAAAAGAGCTTACAGAGAATTGGGAAAATATCTGAATTAAAAATATTGATCAGACGTATGGTAAGTTTTGTTGGGTGAATGAGACGAGAAGAATTATTTGGACTGATTTTTTGGTCTTTTGCGAGAGAAGGGTGAATGGAAAAAATATACAGATACCGAGATCTCTATAGGTTGTGGTGGCGCAAATGTAAATACTTCACGATTCCTAAGGACTACGGGGCGTATACGTACTAAAACAAAGCAGTTGCATTAAATTCAAAATATTAATGGTATATCCACAATCCAATAATATTAATGGCTAGATCTCGCAATTACGTTGTTAACGCTAACGTTTTCTATACAACACAGCCTTATCTGTAGCCAAGTTAAAAAGAGCACTAGCTGAGTGAAAATCGCCCCATGCTTTCGAATAACCCGTGTAATATTGGTGAATTTTATTTATTATCGCTAAATATAGATTTGTGTGTATATTTCTTAGAAAAAATGTTTGGCAGCGATATGAATTAATATCTCTTACCACCGATAAGATATGACAATCGTCCGATACTGGGTGTTTGTTTAAAAAAAAATACCATTTCGATTTAATAAAAGGTGATTGCCGAAGAATTTCCATTCGCTTTCTAATGTCAGAATATTAGTCAAAGTGACTTAAATTTTTGGGCATAATTTTCAATTATCAATTTAAATAACTGCGGTACACGTCAATCTGTATGTATATACAAATGATATGTATCTTTTTCGTCAGATCTTCTACTATTGTGCACAAAACGAAACCATGTCTGATAGTCCTCTATTCAAAATTCTGACCTCTGATCTGATATTCATCAAGAATCACTCACTCGTGCGAACAGACACGATCGTTTTCTGTACGCGGAATACATTTTGCGAAGATTATTTTTAGCCACAAAAGGTATATGCGGCGAAGAGGCGATAACTGAATAAATGGTGAGTGTATAGGATCAATCAATGCAATTACTCGGTTCAATTGACTTTAAGTAGAGTGACGTATGACAGTTCGCATCGAATGTGACACGTGCTGTAAGCGCCAGACGTGTGTGTAATTCAATTAGTGAAAGCACCTGATCTGGAGAAGTAATTTTCCCTGTGCGAAGGGATTATGTTAGAGATAGAAATTAAAAGAATTGATTGCAGTCCAGCAGCTATTCATAACGTACATAGCGGTGTATTGTTTGACTTACAATAATAGTATGAATTTTCCCGGAACAAAGCTTTTTCAAATTGAATTGCTTTGATGTGCTGGGTTATTCTACGGCGGATCACGTAAGCTATGGGAATGCTTTTGTTTTGATTCCGAGAATTCGAGGCGAAGTTAGTTCTTTTTTCTTTTATGACATGCCATTGAATATTACATGGAGATGTGTACATATAATATCAAAACAGATGGTTTGAGTTTTGCATGCAACCATTGGATGACTTAATTGCGCAAGGTTTTTGTCAATATGAATTTCCAAATGGGAATACTAGCACATTTAATTGAATGTGTTTCTGTACAGCTTTTTACCTCCATAAAAGCAAAATAATTGTCTAAAAAACTAGCCAAAAATTGCAAGAACTTGCAATATCCTCAACTGATGTCGTTATTGAAAAGATCTTTCAATTTGTGGCTAAAGACTGGCAGCCAAGCTCTAAGCTCTTAACTCCTTGTAGACAATATCTAACGCACTCGAAAATCAGTTCTAAATGAGCGCTAACTAGCGGTAACTTCATCGCCTAAAAAATTACCGCAACCAAAAGAATATATCAAAAGTAACACGGACATCTTTTGTATTACCAATGTCGGACTACATGTTTTATTTTTTTCATTTTATTCTTCTTCCTGGTATTCTGCTTAAGCAGCTTTGATTAGCTTGAATGTTCTTCTAGTACAATTTATCATTCCATGTGGTTTATTTAGCTAAGGAGATTGTATTTATAAGACCTTATGAATATTAATTTTTAGTCTTCACGCTTAATATTTTGTAGGTCACGATGGGTACTTGTATATTGAAAATTTCGAAATTGTGAGTTCGAAAAATAGTGCCAATGGACACTAAATATGAGTATCGCACTGTGAGTTTAATACAAAGCGTTTGGGTTTCTATTAATCTGCCAACGGACTTACTGGTCCCCCTAATCTTCGGTACAATTTTCCTAAGCTTCAAAAGTCCGAACTGATTGATTTCCAGTGGTGGCCATTTTCAAAACCATGAATATTCTTATTCAGAATACCAACTTAACAGATTCAATTTGAATAATATTGTAATAGAGCTGTAAGAAAAATGTTCGCATTAATAAACGTGCACAATCTACACTTAAATGAGCCATGAAACACCCAAAATCCAAATGGAATAAGCCACCATAATGCGTAGGTATATCATTGCTTTCTTACAATCAAATGGATTGAGGAATGCGATTCAGTGCCACCGATGTCATGTTCGTCCGCATCGTGCTCCTGAAACTGATACATAAATTTCCAAATGACTAATAGTGTTCACTTCAAATTTCTATTGATTTATACTTAAAATAATTTATCAACAAAAGGCGAATCGCTTTCCGATCATTGATCTTAAAATCCAACTCTAGCACAAGCAAAATATTTTTAACACTTTTATTTACGAACCAAAAAAAAAGCATACCAATTCAGGTAAGCATATTTCGAGTAACGCTAATCAAATACTCAAAGCCCATTTTGAGGGCTCTTCACTCTTCCAATAGATAAGATTAAAGAAAAAAAAATATATCAACGATGCGTCATGACTTCGTTTCACTATCATTTTTAGTTCGCCATTTCATTGACAGTAGTATAGGTATGAACATTTGATTTATAAAAATCAAAAAATTATTGTTAATAAACAAAATAGATTACCCTTCCTCCGAATGCATCCCATTGGTATTCCAGTGTTGATGTCATTTTCGTTCTTATTTTCCGCCTCACTAACTGTCAATGCGATGTTGTGTCAAGTTTCAAAATAACTCTCATGCGTTGAGCACTTTAGAACATCTCACTGCACTCGAAATTGCACTTGGAATTTACAAATAGTCCTTAGAGAAACGTTTTTTTTTTAATTCACTGTACTCGCTGCAATGGAACGTCTTATTACCCTTCAAACAGGCTCAACACTAAAGTACTTGACAAAAAAAGAATCTAAATCAATATAAGGCAATCTAGCGCGCTCTTATCGCCTCAAGTTTACCTGTTTGAAGTTTTATCGACGGAAAAAATTCCCAATTCAGAGGAAATTGGGAATCGTGAGCGTTTGTGAATAAACTAGCAGACTGTTTTGCAATTCTGTCAATCGAATTCAAAGTGAAATTCAAATATTGCAACACATAAAAATGAATTTAACTACCGTAAACTTCGTTGACAGTGCGTACACTCGCTCGGGTTGAGGGGCAACATAAACTAAGTAGGCTTAGCTGAATTCGCTAATAAGCCGGTTATCATCGGTATGAGATAAGAACCCTTTATCTAGCGATAAGACTGAAATGATTACGTATCCCACTATGAATCTGGGTGTGACATAAATATATATACCTACAGGTAAGATCTTCTTCGTTTAATTGTCGAACGATAATATGTTATTATAATAATAGTAAATAATTTAATACTTTACTATCGCCGGGAGTATAGACAACTACGTAAGCAGGTGCTTAAGTGAATTTTGGCTGTCATCGCAGGTTGATAAGATAACTTTTGATAACAGTTATGGCGCGAGCTGTTTTCGGTACATTTTTGGTATTTGTAAATACAAGGAAGAAAACAAAGGTATCAAATATTTGCACAAGAATTTCCGGTAATGAATGAAACTGTCAAATCATTGATAGATCGACTTAAGCTGGCTTAAATTGCAATAGTGTCACATTAACTTAAGGGCTCACTGAATCACTGCATTTTATTTCTATGATTAAAATATGCTTCTAAGTGGAAAAGTAAAGTCACCGTTTTGATTTCCGTAGTCTCATTAATAAAATATGCACATGGCGTAGTACTATATAAAAAATTGCGCCACTTTCACTTTTCTTGAACTTTGAGCACAGTAAAAATGCGTTGAGTCATTTCATCCACTTTACCAAAAGTAAGTAAGTCCTTTTATCAAAGAATAACTATTTTGCGCAATTGGTACACGTCCTTAAAAGCATTTGTTTTTGTTTTTTTAACCACAAAACGATTGATTTTTGTACAATCTACACCTGAAGTAGAATAAAGCTGATAAAGTCTTAACGCATGTTTATATATCAAACAGATTTTAAAGGATCTGGTGGTAATTATAGCCAAATTTGTGGAGTTCTATTACTTAAATTAAAGAGCTCAAGCCCGACAAAAAAAATATGTTTTTTTCCCAATACAAATGTGAATAACCCCTTAGAATTGCCCAACTAAAAGGCGATGTAAATCGCCTGAAATATTGTTTTCCAATTATTACCTACTAAATAAAGCACTTGAAATATATGACTTTAAGATTTTGTAAACACTTTTTTGAGTAAGATTCAACTTGTCTTAAAGTTTGTTCGCTTTGATAAACTCTTAAGGTTAGACTTAGAATTAGTGGAATTCTAATTTTTGTAATGTTACAAATAGTGTTGCGAAATTGATAATAGCTAGTTGTTCTAAAATAATATTATTTTCTCTGCATGGCGAATATAGGCTGCTATTTGAAATAGACTCGCTTTATCACAGCACAGCCGAATAGGATGAGCGATCGATCCTTCCCACCAAGTCGCACATAGAAACTGACATATCGATTTCCTTATTGAGAGTATTTTAATGTAAGTATGACAAAAATTTATTGAATCATTCTTTTTGTTGGATAATGTTGAAACTTATTTCAATAGCGAACAAATTGCTCGAGTTACACTCCAAAAGAAAGAGTCCATAAGAAGTTACGAGCAATGATTTAATTTACAGATTTACTTCTTGAGTAAATCTATCTATTAAGATAAAGCTTTCGACTTCTTAAACAGAAAAATTCAGTCATGTAAAGGTAAGATGTATTCTAAAATGGTACCTTTTTGCCATTTAGTACGACATGACCGAGTAGTACCTTAAAAACACAATGAAAATATTTAGTACATCCTCAATTGGTACCTATATATGCAAATATCTGTCAATATCAATTTTTTATGGCTTCTTGTGCCATTGCAATTTACACTCATTTATCTTGATTGGCCAATTCAGCGATAACGAACAACCATTATTAGCTATTTTTCTCTTTCAACAAATAATTTAAATGTCCACAAAATTGTTTTACTGACCGCAAATAAAAACTTGCAAAGCAGACAGACCTATTGATGGTGCATAACACGTTTACCAATATCGAAGTTAATACTAATCAGTGGTGATCGTACTACTCACTCCCGTGCAATATTTTCAAAGGTATAATAATATTTTTAAGTGAAGACGTAAGTTGCCCCTAATTTAATAAGTATACATTTTAGACAGGTATTTAATTTTGATGTAAAGCTTTCAGCTGATAGAGGTTATTAAAATTTATATGTCCTACGATGATCTGTCTCATGAATAGAATAAGGCAATAGACGGACAAAAATAAAGAAGAGACGAATAAGAACCACATATGCAATCTGTGTGACAGTTCTGCCAGTGCCAAGTGTCCGCCTAGGTAAAAGATCCGCCAATGACCCGAATTCTTTGGATTCGAATTTAAGTAGTCGGCCACATTGTCAATTCGATCAGCAAAAAATGTGTGGGCAGGTATACAAAATATATCAAAATATTCAGTAAAATCAACATTTTCATTATGGTGAAGTACACGAAGGAACAGCGTTGTGTACAAATAATTAAAAATTTACTGCGAAAATTCCGAGTCTGTGCTGCTCTGCTCGTCTTCAGCGATGAAGTGCGTTTTTGGTTAAACGAATCCGTCAATACGCAAACTATGCGGTACAGGTGACAGGTGAGAACCCTCATGTGAAACAGCACTTCATCCGCAAGAAGTCACTGCTTGGTGCGGTTTTTATGCCGGTGGCGTCATTTTTTCGTCGATTACAATGACCGTCACGTTACGGTAAGTGGTATTCGCTACAAAGACATGTTGGAACGTTATTTCTTTGAGCAATCGCATGAATTGGACATCAGTGATATGTGGTTCTAACAAGAAGGTGTCACAAGCCACACAGCGGATGCAAAAATCGAGTTATTGAAGTCTCAGTTCGGTGAACGTGTTATCTCGAGAAACGAGGCCGTCTATTTGCCGCCGAGATCGTGTGATTTAACTCCTCTAGACTTTTTTTTATGGGACTACTTTTAATCATTGCTCTATGCCAACAAGTCGGCGACGTTAGAGGAGCTCAGAGCCAATATTGAACGAGAAATAGCGGCCGAGTCATCGAAAATTGGGTTCAAAATATCGAATCGACAGCTGCATACGTTCCCGTGGTGGCCTTTATAAACAAAGTCGAATTCAATTCATAAATGTCTTGCTAGTATGTAATTCTTGCTATTAAGCCAATACATTTTTTTTGTAGATATCTCAAATAGTTTGCATTTTATTTAAAAGAAAAGCTGAAAGTTCCCTTATATGACGTTGTATTGTATTAACGATTCGCCACAAGTATTATGCATGAAGGTACGTCACAATAAAAAACAAAAATATTTTACTAAAAACCTTAGTGATCATTCCGCCACCGTTTCGATATAGAAGATCTATTGCTCCGAGAGACATTCGAAGATATTTAGCTATTTCGCGATAATTTTAAAATACCATCAGTTCTTTTTAATTTGGTTTTCTTCAATTATCATCATTAACAGGGTTGATAAATAACAAGTGGCGCTTATCTGAATTATTATTTTACGAACAAAATTGTAAATTGTTATCGAATAAAATAAAAGATTATTTCAATTCATATGGAAAGGGTGTGCACGTGTGTAAGATAAAGGCAAAGGGTATAAGGTATAAGCCCACATGTAGTAAAAGGTTGGAATATGCTTAAGTAGTTGGATCAGAAATAGATTTAGAAATACGGGCAACTTTAGAAGACAAGACGATGAATAAAATGATCCAGATTCGGAAAAGTGCTCTGAAATCGGAAAAAAGATTTTTTTTTCTTAGCAAAAAAAGAGTTTTGGTCTTCACATATGACAGCTTTGGATTCAGCTACTCTCTGCGAATTTTAATTATTTTAAGCCCACTTCGCATGGGGTGAGTCGTAGCATATCCTTTCCCGTAATCATTTTTTATTTCTGGATTTTTTGTCAGGAGTTTACCTTTAACATTATATATGTATATTAAAATATTATGACGTGACATCGAGTTGGGGTTTCCCTTTTTTTGTTTGCTTCATTGGTAGTGAGTCATAGACAAAAGAAATGAATCAGAAATGAATCAGTGCAAAAGTCAGTACATTTTAATCTAATCGACAGGTGCTCTCGAAACAGATCTGGATAATCAGGCTTGACAAATTTAGAAATTACAAAATGACTTAAAACATAATATGTGAAGCTCAATACCGAATTGAAACATAAAATTGACTATACCAAATTCAAATTCGCAAGGACAGAGCCTCATAATATACATTAGCGGTTGTACTAACTGTCAAAAGAGACAGCTGATTGGTCATTCCCATCTCAATCGATATGCATGCTTTCATTATCTCAAGTGACAGTTTAATTTGGTTTTATCGCATACTTCCTCTATCACATTTATGTAGGTACACTTTAAACCAGAAGGGCTATCGCTTTACTGCTACAAGTTTTCCTTGCATCTTAATAGGTCTGTACCTTTACTTTTGTAGTAAGAATGGAAAAGACTGTCAAAATGGCAGTGGTGTCGATAAGTTCCCTCACAGAGAGAGACACTCATCTATGTAATCTATGAAAATGGTTGATACATAATTCAAAAATTCAAAAAAGTTTTACGTTAAAATATCATATAAACTCGAAGAATTTGCTAATTAGTTGATTCATCTACCTAGCGTGAAAGTGATTCGAAATTAATCGAACATCTTCTTCAAGTATCTGATTGAACTACAAGCATTAGAGAAGAGGAAAAAGCGACCGGGCATTTACAAATTTCTTGGAGGCGATTGTCCTTTCTTACTCTTTACAGCAAGGAAGAATTTCGTTGCGATTTTCGAAAAGAATCTAAGGAGAGCATTCAATTTAATTTTTCCGCCTTTTGATACCAATTTAATAAGCAATAAATAAAACCAAATGCACTCATATGTCAAAAAGGACAACAAATTTCAAATCAGCTGTTAATTGTAAGATGACTGGCAGAAATTTGTTGAGTAAAAATTCGTAAGATTCTCAGTGGAGGGGTAATATCTTGCTCTCTCGATGACGCTCTCTTTTACGAATTTTTCGAATTAAGGAACGGCAGTGAGTAAAAATCGTAAATCGTAAAAGTAAAGGAACAGAACATTAATTTTGAAGTCTCACCTCTGACTTTCTCTTGCAGACAGCACGTTTTCTACATTAGATATCATACTCCAATTTTAAATGTTGACAGGTACTTTTTTAAAGGGAACTGTAAAATTTCGTTACTCACCTTATTTAAATTATGTTTACTGATTGATTTAAAAATTAAAAATTATACACTCCAATATCTTTTAAATAGGAAAACGGATTTAAAACTTTTGAGAAATGCGTAAGAATAGGCTCGCTTAAGTCCGCATGATCCTCCTCAAACGCACCTATAATTCGATGACACATCACATTAATTCATAAATCGCAATTTCGTGCACAGTACAAGTTCGTACATCATAATTATTCGTTTTGTTCATTTATTAGTGTAGGTGGGTACTTAGCAATAAATCTCTTCACCTGACAAACTGATATGACAATTAGCAAAACTGTGACACTGTGCCAGCCAAGTAGGCAAAAACAATTAGCCTCCTTTTGTTTTTCTTTAATTGGACAGATAAATTCGGAAGAGCTATCATTTCATTATAAACAAACGAGTTTACATAAACTGATAACTGCTCCATCAATCACAAGAGTTATATCTCTTGCCCTATGAGCTATGAGTCAAGTCAAACTTACCATCTTTTACGGTAGGTAGATATCCCCTTTGCTGGCTTTAAGTAATCTGTATTTTTACAGTCTCTCTGGGGTAGCAATGCAATGAAAAATCACTTCCAGTCTGCACCCAGCACCATTCGAAATCACTACCGGTGCAGTTGCAAACGTAATTCTTTGGAAATTCCGAACTGTCGACAAGTGTCCACTGGCGTAGCTTTTTCGTTCTCGAATTCGGTCTATCGCGAACCGTTTCTGCGTCTACCTATTGATAAACTGTCGATTCCATTCCCATGCTATACTGGTTCCGATCGTGAATTCATAATATCGCCCTCCTTTGGCTGATAAGAAGCTTATCACTATACCAAAACTGACAAAAGAAAAACAACTCGCAAATGCCACCAAAAGGTATGCTCTTCCACTCTAACCTGGCGTTGTGAAGTTTACCGGTGCTCGCTGTGTTGTGCTTTTTTTGTATCTAAAAGCGATGACGACGAGTCATTATCATTAAATTTGCGAATATGATAAACTTCATGGGCAGCGCAAAAATTGACACGGCACTGATGGTGTAACACATGTATCTTTGTTCATGTTCTATAGCACTCGCGGAGCAATTTTAAAGGTACGGTATTCGGGACCGCAGCAAAAAAGTCTACTTATGCGACCCATTTCGAACAAGACCCACTCTGAGCGGCAACTTGGGGGAGTTAGATTTAGATTGAGAAGATTCAAACCTCCTTATCGCCAGATTTTCCCATGCTAGATGCGTCTTATCTTTGATATCCACTCGCAGGTAATATAGTTTATTCTTACTTTATGATTGTGGAAGAATGTCATCATTTGATGAGACTTATCTAAAGCATTTTGAAGATTTCGCAATCTCATCAGTCATTGTCATTAGTGTGCCCTGGCTGTGTATAAATGGTTACTGATATTCGGGTCGAGTTGGAAATAGTAAAATTACGATCGTAGCACTTGTTTTGGGCTTTTACGGTGTTTACTGTTCCAAAGATAACCGCGATTTTGTTACGCTGTAATTTAATTAAATATAGTTCTACTCGTTCATACATATTTTAGCGGAATATCGTTGAAACGAATAAAAATAAACAAAATTGGCCTATGAACATCCTTTTGGGGGCAAGTGTGAAAATATCTGCAGTACTTCTTTTTCTTTACTAAGCCAACTTGATTATGGGACATTTATGTTTATCTGTGAATACAAGTGTGAAAACGCTTTTGCGATATGTTATCATGAGACGAACGATGAAGAGTTCCTGCTGCTTTGAGGAAGGCAAACGCCGCCCAATTAATTTTGCGACACCTCGTTAAAAAACGTGGCCACAGCTGAAGTACCTGGCTGCAGATCGAGATAGATGGAAGGAATTTGTCGCCGTCCTATGCCCCAACCGGGGTTGAAGGATTCATATTATATCGTTAAGAAGACGCTTGTCCAGTTATTTGGTTCTAGACAGGGAGAATTCTTCCCAACAGAGCTCCCTATATACATAAGAGACGATGACGCACCTGCTACAAATTTACCGGGGAGGCTGCATGGCAATAATCCAGCTTAAGCCAATTTACGATAACATTGAAATTGTATGTCGTGACATTGCTCTAATTCAATAGCATGCAGTACGAGCGTAATAAAGGGATTTAACTCGAAGTGAATTTCAACTGTAAGCAAAAAAAATGTTAAGCAAAATAAGTAAGAGCTGTGTCTGCAAGTTCGGTTTAGTAAAAATGGATAAAGAACCATTTCTCATTCTCTTTTATACTATAGGAATCTACTAAAGTGCAGATTGATACAAAGTATGCAATCTAAATGACACTTGGTCATATAATAGTCTGGCCATAAATCTAAATCACCAACAATAAAATTGGGCTAATTAAACGTATTGATTCCATTCAAATTGTGTTGATTTTAAATGATATAATGAGCCTACTCTGTGAAACCTTGTAGTATAGTCAAGGGTCAGCTAAATTAGGCGCATGCCGTCTGGACTTAACTCAGCTTAAGTGAATTACTCGGTCGGTCGGTCTTGTTTTATTATTCAGACCCAATGTAAATAATGGCTTAAAAACGGGCCTACGTAAACATGTGTTCGACAGGTTTCGGTCTGGTACCCTTTTACCAAATGTTTTAAGCAGTTTAAACTACAGAATTTATGTTAGAAAAGTTTTTATTTGCAACAATCTTTTTAAAGCCTTTTTTTAGTTTCCTACACCGTTGTGTAGTGCGCCTTGCAATGTACTGAAAGCAAACAAAAATTATTCAAATCATGTCCCCAAATAAAAGTGCTTAGTGCAGCTCACCTATAAACTCCGATACAGGATCATTATCGCCCTCGGCCCTCATAGTTCCAGTGATTTCCTCGTTCTCCACCATGGGCAGAAACAGTTGCACGAATTCAGGCGAATATGGATGGGTTATTGTCTCCAATACTTCTGTGACGAAATATCGAATCAGAGATATGTCCGTGTCTCCCTTGGCACAGCATTGCTTAATATATTTCACGACTGGCACGACACAGCCACGTGTGAGCAAATTAACCATGCGATCAAGTAACATTTTCTTCATCTCCAATTGAACGAGAATCTCCAATTCGTCTTGCTTGGACTCAAACAGTCGAATGAGCAGACGGAGGATCTGGTAGTGCAGTGTGGTGTGAACAGCGGCGACTTCGTCCAAAATCGCCAAATGTGTGGGGCAACTGTCTGTGGTGAGCTTGAAGTAGGATGGTTCTGTGACGGTATTCTCTATCCACCGGATGACACCTACTCCGACGACAGGAAATCTGTAAATTACAGGCGTTAGAGCAGATTCGTCAAGCATGTTTTATAGGGGGGACCTACTTAATACAGTTGTACAGAGTCTGCAGCTCAGCAATAAGCTCCGTGGAACCCTTGTTCACGTTGCAAATCGCGTGGACCCTCTCCACCGCCTGAATGGTGGACTTCAGTTCGTCTTTGCTTAGTACACGTTCGGTTAGTGGCCGCTTCTTGCTCGGCGTGTCCACCACACTCGAAGCATATGCCAAAAGGAAGATGTACTTCGACTTGTGCTCTGGATTAATTTTGACTCCAGCTTTGAAGAGCGAGTCCACAAGCAGTTCAAGAAACTGTGGGTTCCTTATCAAATCTATTGGTGGTGGATCTGCGGCTGTGTAGTTCCGATACAGAACAGTGATATCGGCTGGATTGAGCGTGTTTCTTGACAGCATCGACGACAGAGCTTGGCACGCTTGAGGATAAGCCGCTGAACCATTCAACGCCATTGTTATGGGAGTGACATTCTGATTGCTAACAAATTATAAGTCAATACAATGTGATTCCTCGTTGTAACCAAAATACTTACTTCGTCAATGCGTATTTTGTGATTTCCTGCGACAGACGCTTCATGTTGAAGCCACCTTTCGACTCCTGCGAAAGCACCTGCACCAAAACCTGGCTGTAAACATAAGTGTGCTGACCGTGACACACCATTCGAGCACATTCTTGAATGGCGCCCTGTATGTCCTCGGGGTTATTTAAGAATTTCGTAATGGATGTCTTGAGCACTCTAGAGAAAACCTCAATTTGCTGGGCAGCTGTGGAAATTGACGTGATTTCGCTCTGAAATCCCGCATCCGAAATTAACTTAATTGTGAAGTTCAACATTAAACAGTCGGGATACTCCTCGGCCAAGCGGTAGATGAGTGATCGCCATGTCGGATGGTCAATCATCTCGGTCAACCAATCAGGAGTTTCACCCTCTTCGGTGAAAATGGTATCCGCCTTTTTCGGGTCAAATGTCTTCAGAATCATGTCTTTTAGATGATTCTCAACCATTGCCTGAACGTCTGTGACTTTTACACCCGCCAAAATCAACCATTCAGCAAGTAAATTAGCCATTTGGGCGACAGCTTTATAGTTCTCCGACAGCATTGTGATAACCTCTTCGGGACTGCCACCCGATTGAAAGTATCGCTTTAACTGACTGAAAATTCCCGGCTCCATGATGTAATCTGGTGTGAAGAACTTTTCAAGACACTCCTGGATGGTCTCTTGCGGGTTTTCCTCAAGCATCTCCTGAGAAAAATTAGCATTAGAGTGAAATTAAGAAGCGCTTGTTATTGGGTAAACCTCGTCTTCGCCTGGTTTGCTGCGTCCACGCCATCCTTCTTCGTCGTAATCTACCTCCATTATTTGGTAATACAAGTGTTTTTATAATGATTTTCACTTAAAATATAATAAAGTTCGATAATAGTTGGTTAAAATACGGCTTTTTATAAAGCTACTGCTGTGTAAACAAAAATATGAAAAAAAAAATTTATTTGTCAAGTGACAAGTGACAACTAGCCTAACTTGAAGAAAAGTCATTTGGTTGAAATATGCCACAGATGGCGCCGAAATAGTAAAAAAGATATCAGGGTTGTTATAGTTATCGTTTAAACTCGGTTTTTAGTATGAACTTGCAAATGAATATCAGCTGTGTTTTTTTGAGATTCTATCGACTGTGAGTCTCGAAGTAGCAAGTAGAGCGTAGTTGTTGTAGTTGCGCGCTGAAAATCTTACTGTACTTTGCTTTGCTGAGATCGAAGCTGAAAAAAAAGGCCTATCGTAACATTCCTAAAAATTCCCATTAGTTACCTATGTTTCTTGATTTGACATCTAACAAATTAAAAAGTTCACACCTATTCCTTGCTCTCAGTAAGATGATTTACGTTCGTAGGCGTTCATTTAGATTAATTTGATGCGTTAAAAACAATTTCCTAAACTAAATGGGTGGTTTTGGTCAATAGAGCATTTGCGTTATGGGCATAACATTGTTTGGCTCTATTTATTGACATCGTGAAAAGACGCTATTTATTTCTTCTCGCTCTAAAGCTTCAGCGGATATTCCTCCGCCCGACATATTGAGCTAGATGTCTAGCGGTCAATAAGCCCTTTATCGACCATTATCAAAAGCTTACTACGTACATATTTTCAGAAGATGACAATGGCAGGCCACAACTTAATGAATAATAATGCAACCACTTTGTATCTCAAAAATATTGTCAATATATTTTCATTACTTGGAAGAAAAATAACAAAATATTTTATTTTTAAATAATTTTTCTCCAAATTATACTTTTTGTTGGAAAAAGTCGACTACATAAATAATGTTTCATTAATGAAATATTTTTGCTGATAAAAAAAATGTTTTCTTGTTTTTCATTCGAAAGAAAAACACGTCGAACTTATTGAATAAAACAGTATATCGCTCATTCCCTTAAATTTAAATTGAAACTGTCTCAATTATCGTACAAATTTACAAAATAATAGGAAAACATGGAAATGTTAAAATAAAGTGAAAAACAGATCAAATTAAAATGTTTCAATGAAAAGTGTCACTGTCATTGCGAGACACTTACCCACTAAACATGTCGCGCAGTAAGAGTGACACTTTGACTAGATAATTTGTGGGTACTAAACTTATCCTACGAAACAGGCAAGGACTCTCGATACGTAACAAACGAAACAAATAAAATAAAAAAGTTATAAGTTTACGAATAACAAAATAAAAACCAACTAAAAGAAAAAATTGCATTTTGTGTCAGATTACGTTGAATCATATCGTTAAATTTAGTTGGTCTTCTTAACGTCTTTAGAATCTCCCTCCTTAGCTTGACCACGACCCAAGATCTTTGCCAAGCTATCCCAAATGCCGCCGAAGAAAATCGCGCACAGCAAGTTCTCGAACGGCAGGAAGGGATCATGAATGCCCAGCAGAATCGACGACAACTTGAAATACACCAAGAAAATGACAATGCCAAAGTAGACGAGCGCATGTGGTGCCGATATCCAATCTGTCTTTTTGTCCAATACGAAGATAACTGAAGCTACCACAGAAGCTTTGGTGTAGCTGAAAAAAAAGTTGATTGATCAAAACAAGAATCCAGACAACCGGGTATAATAAACTTACAATGTTGGTTGCATAAACTCCATTGCAGTTGGCGTCCAGGCGCCACGAATAAGACGCTCCAACAATTTTGTAAATCCAGCTCCGTTGCCCTTCAGTGTACCAATGATAATCATTATAACCCAAGCGTTTGGATACAATTTCGCCGCATGTGACACACCGTCGTATATCTTTTTAGCTCGATAAATCTCTTTCATAGCACTAGCGACCAATTTTATTGGCAAAAACTTGGCTACCTTGTAGCCAACATCGAACGGTGTATAGAAGACCATGTACCTACAAGTAAATAACCGTTTAAAAGGAGAGGCCATAACTACCACCTTATAGAACTTACCACACAGCAGTGCCAACTAATAACTGTGGTGTGTTTTTGAGTGGCGCTAAAATTGGTTCGCCTAACAGTCCATTGGCTACCATACCGCCGGAAAAGATCACCAACATAGTTGACAACCAGCACGCAAGTGGATGTTTCCTCGAGAAAGCTTGCGCATTGGTGCCCAGATCCTCGCGCACCGCTAGCGCTGCTAACAAACTGTGTGCGATGTCAAAATAGGGAAACATTTTAAGCTTTATGACCTGATTGGCCATATCCAAAAATGCCTCAGGATCCATGACGGCGTTGATATGTGTAAATTTGTGTCGTTAAATCGTTTGTGCGTTAAGAATTACTTTCTGAAAAAGAAAAATTAAAAATTTTATTATCCAATTTCGTCCTAAAAGAGTAAATTTTGTTTTATGAAGATTTTGTTTACGACAATACATTTTGCAGTAGAGTTTACGCTAACATTATTTTACAAACAAACATGCCTAATTAATACAGAAGGAGACAACAAAATTTTCGACGGTTGAATTAGATGTGTTTGTTTCTTAAATTGTTACTGTCAATCTTTTCAACTATTGTAATATGGGATTGTGTTGTTTTTCTCGGAGGAAAAGAAATGATGAGCCTAAAACTGCATTTACACCATCACGCACGCGCATTTTTACACGAGACGGGACAGAGAGATCCGTTTTTCCGCAGTCAATGCCAGTAAAGGAGTAAGAATTAAATCACAAATCAGACGCTAAAAGTGTCATGGATGTGCTGCCCATAATTATAGATACGTAAAACGGAAATAAATACAAGTTCCGGGGAACATAATTTCTATAATCACTTGAAAACATTCTATTTCTGATTTAAAACATGTGAAATGAGAGCGGTTTTAAGTTTCAGTAAATTAAACCAAAAATGCATCAATCAGTTATAGGACGAAATTAATTAATAATTGTCCGTTCATCACTTCCGGAAGTCATCATTATATTAATACGTGAACATAAAAGTTTCGGTACACTTTTTAAGTATTTATTATGAAATGAGGAGAATGAAACTTATGTTATTTGAAAGGTACTGTGCCATAGATGTGCACAAACAAAAAATCCTTGGTATAAGTCGCCTTTAAGACTGGTAAAATTAAGTTATGAATTCCCCATACAAAACAGGTAATTGAAAGGATTTTGGTGACAATCAATTTTTTGACGCCATATTACCATAGCAACGTATTCAAATACATACCTACATAAATAATAATAAAAAAAAAATACAATAATAACGAAAATAATAGTGGTACGTTTTTTAGTATTACATTCTTATAAAAGGTATGGTCGATTTTCGACCACAAGCGATACTAGTTTTAATAGGAAAGCGAAATTTCGTAAGCCATCGCTATAAAAATATCAACATGCATAGCTTTCCCATAATTCCTACTACGTAAACAAGATGGCCGACCAAAAAACGTGTCACCGACCCCCAATCGAAAAATATACAGCTAAAACGATCGGAATACTGAAGCTGGACTTACAAAAGCGCATACTATCTCGCGAACGTTTGATAAACATGTGAGATAACGGTCTTGAGAATTCAAGGAATTTTTTTTCCGAAAACTAGACATCCTGGCTGAGCTGCCACTGCCTTACTAGCTCCAAAATCGTTTTCGTTACCCATGTAATCAACAAAAAAAAAATCGCTATTCAAAACAATGCTGTCAACAGCAACACATTGTTGTGATAAAGAACATAGATTCAAATAGATTCATATCTGTATTCCCAGGAACTATATCTTAAGCTGGATATGTATATATAGATCCCATGAAAAATAAATAAGTTTTGATGCTTTTCAGATGAATTTTGTTTTCCATGTTCACTTCTATGATCAAACGGTTTTTTTCACACAGTGACATTTTTATGTACCTCTACCTACGCAGTACGCGCAAGCAGAATATCTTTATTTTTACATAAACATTGCAATTTAAAACAAACTGTTTGATGTAGCAGAACAAAAATAGATTCCCAACATGCACTCGGTGTCACGCGAGTAGAATTTTGTTTATGCTATTTTAAGACTAGATTAAAATAAGAATACGAAATAGAACTCGATCAATTGATAAACGCATTGTTGTAAGACATAATAAAACTGACGTGATATAAATAGTTCGACATATAGGTAGGAAGAAGTTGCCTATATTAGTGTTTTGCGGTTACAGCCTGTATGTGTATTATAAATTCAAACACTTCTAACTAAATGACGCACAAATATTTTTTGTTGCCAAGAAGCGAATAATTGAACATTCCACATGGACCACGAGCCTAGCGCAAATACAAGTACATATCTACTTATGCTGATGCACGCACTCGTATATACCTACGCATCATATTTTTGTTGGCTCTGAAAATTAATTCTAATTACCTACATATGATGCGTGTCAATATATACGTGTAGTCTCTTATATTTAAATATAAGGTACAAATGACGAACACCGAAGTGGTACATGAAAGTGAAAGCGGTTGTCAAGCGTCCTGATTTTTACGGGTACCTATTTATGTATATTTATATTTAAAATAGATCGGAGCTGTCTTTTAAATAAATAAATAAATATTTGGCGCAACAGTTCGAAATTAGAACCATAGGTCCATCTTGTCACTAAAAGCCCAATAATAAACTACATCGAAACAAAAGTTGAAAAAAGTACAAAAGAGTCGAAAAACGAGTTGTACTCTTCCATCACAACAACTATCGGTTGTTTGGGAAAAAAACCTTAGATTTAATTTTGCACGTTTCCTGTTATTAAAATTTAGCCATCTGTAATGACTTTACCCCTGCGAAAGCCTAGTGTGACAAAAATTCTATTACTTTTTATTTGAATACCTAATAGGGCTGTTTGTTTAGCTTCGCTCTCAGCAAAGCAAAATAGTAGGATTTTCAGCACGCAATTACAACAGCTACTTGAGACTTCGACGACTACTGTAAGTTGTTCTGATTGCATGCTTAAAATCCTACTTTGCTTTGCTGAGATCAAAGCTCGAAAAAACACGCCTGATGTCAGAAACATCACCGAAACGAAAATTTAAAGGGTCCACTCTAAGAACTAGTTATTTTCAGTCGACTACATTGTTCTGGACTAGCAGCCTTATTTATTAGAATTTGCTAAACACGCTTATACACCTGTATAGTTATGCAGTGTATAAGAATATAGACAGCCCTTATACACCCTTCCAAAAATTCTTATTTATAAAACATTTTTCGACGTATACTAGTTATACAGGGCTTGTGTCAAAAAAAGTACTGAAAAAGAGAAATCTATTACATTTATCTGTCCGAAATGATAAAAAAAACCTAAGCAGCTTGTAGAAAATGCAAATTCAAATACAAATAAAAATAAAAAAATGGAAAAGTAAAAAGAAAAAGATGGGATATTTGGGACTCCATGAGCCGGTAGTCTTATCAAATTAAAACAAATATATATAGCGATTAAAAATATCTCATGTCTGCCCATATTTCTAAGCCAACTTATCGAGGATACTTGCAGAATCTGAATTGAAAATAAAAACGTCGATACATCGAATTTATTTTTGATTTCATTTAAAATAAAATGTGACAAATTATTTAAGTCAAAATGACATTTCGACTATTCCACCTCTATATAGGCTCTAAACAACGTCCAAGTGCGTTTAGCTTATACAAGCTCTGTACAACGTTGAAAAATTTTTATAAATAAGGTTTTTGCGTTTAGAGGCATTATAGAGCGTGCATAACTTTATACACTCTTTATAATACGTTTATAAATAAGGCTGTAGATGTACAAGCATACATTGAACGCAAAAGCTAGATTGGTCAGTAACCCCACTTTTTCTACGTCGTCGGCCATATACCTAGCTATACCTTTGTGAACTGTCAACTCAGTCTCGTCATTCTTAACTAGATTATAATAGAAGTCAACTAAAAAAAACTTTTCATGTCTACGCCAATCAAAACTAATGTCGTTGTCCATTGGGACCACTAGATTTTTTTTTGGATCTCAGATTTTGAGCGGCTCATGGAACATGCTACGAAGTGGATCTGCTTTTGTAATTGACAAAGACTCGTAATCTTCAGGCGACGAGAAAGGCGACATAAGAGAAATGTAGAAAGTATATTGATATTAGTGGCTGTGTGTAAACCTCAAAAACTATGGATATCTGCAAAAAGTGCTACGAATCAAAAACATGAAAAGTAATGAAAAAAATTGATTGGGCGGTCCTCGATAAGCTGCACTTAAACCAAAATATTCTCCACCTAATTACTTCAAGATTTGTATCCATAATCCACACAACGTAAATCTGGCGTAAAAGTTTTTTTATTAATTAGCAAGTAATTTGCCAACAGTGCAGTTTACCACATTCGCTACCTAATTAATTGGTAAATGTCAATAACCCCAATTTTTTTTTTTTAATTATTGGCAGTACACACACCGTACATAGTGGCATAAAAGCTACAGCAACGTGTGGTGTGTATAAAATACTAGATATAGGTTTTCATACAGTGTAGGTAGGTACTGTCTTGGTTTTTGTTTACATCCCCCACGTGGATTGACACCCCTCGGTTGAGCCATAATTACTAAACTACCCCGACGACGAGTTTCATGGCCAACATCCGGCAAGATGATTCCGAATGCCAATCAAACCCATTTGCGTCAAAATGGCGCCAATTGATCACCGCGATTATTGAAGATTATTCACACAATGCCGAATATTACATAAGAACAGCGACGGCTAATAGTCGCAGTGCCAACAGTTTTACATTACATTACATTGCCCATTTAAATAAAATACAATACAAATTGAATGTGTAAGATGTTAAAGTGGAAGTGTCGCATAACAACAATATGTCGACAGAATTCCTCTTGAAGATTTATGTAATTAGAGTTGCTGGGGGCGAAATTCCTTTACCTCAAATAAACAAACAAAAATAATTGAAAATAAAAACAATTTTAGAAAACGAAATTAGTCTATTTTTTAATGAGTGTGCTTTTTCAACTCTTTCTGGGTTCTTTTATTACTCGTTTTTCTTTCGAGTTTTTATTCTTATTTTTTTGTTTCAAGCCAAAACATAAGAAGGCACTGTTGCCAATGCACTTTTTTTTTGTATTAACAAACTACCAAATTCGGTAGGCATTTGACAGAACCCGATTAGAGCAAGATCGTTTGACATCCGGGTGTAATGTTATAATCGCCAACATTCATCATTTACCGAAAACCTTGTTTTAATCTAATGACAATCACACATGTCGCTGTCATTATTGTACGAGGTGCCGTCAAGAGAATATGAATTTGAATACGGCTTTCGGACTCGATCTTGAGTACTTATCGCATTTCAACTTGTACTTATACTTGTATCTGTGTCCAAGAACTTGCAACAATTATTTTCCTGCTTCGCGCGTAAAAAACATGTGTTTGTGTACAGTTTTCATAAGCACAGAAAACGAGTTGTATTCCAAAACAATAAATAGTAGAATTGGCTTTGGAAAAGCGATATTTTAAGTTTCTGAATTTTGTGACTTTCATGCTATTGGAAGTTGATTTTTTTTGTTTCTTAACTTAAAATGTTTAAAAAATTTTTTTTTTTAAATAAGATGGGGGCTGACCTTACGAAACAATTATTTTTTTATAATTATCCTAGGTTCAGCCACCTTCCGACTGACTGCTGATGACTAAGTTCTTTTTCTTCCATAACCGAGTATTCAAAATTAATGAAACTTTATCTGGCTTGATTCTGGCAAAAAATTCGATCAATTCTCTGTGATTTTCAGAAGTCCGCCCATGTACATTTACTGGAGAAATAGGGGCTGACTATGAAAAACACGGTTACTTTAAACGTTTTCAGTTGCCAGCCCCATTTTTATTGTAAAAATGTGCAAATTAAATTGGGCTGACTACTGGATACTTGCATGGCCGACTACTGGAACTAAGGGAGCAAGACTACTCCAAAATCATACGCACTTCACTCTTCTTTTTTTAAGTTTGCATTGGGTACCTAATATACTTAATAAGCTTAGCGTTTTCCAATCCATGCACTTTAAAAAGTTCAGATAAACCAAAAACTTCATTAAATAGTTGAACAAGAGTTTTTAAAAGACCAACCAAACACAAAAAAAAATTAAAGGCTGACTTCTAGTGCCACCAACGTATTATAAACATATTTCCATTTAACAGAATTAAAGAAAACACACTACTAATAGTACTAGTGAAGCAACAGGAAGTAGGTAGCACTGCAACTGAGTGTATTCAAAGATCACAAAAAATATAGAGCGTAGAGCTAATGCAAGAGATTTGTTTTGAATACTCAAAGAGAGCGCGGGCTCCAAAAATAAATCCAAGCGAGACAGCGCAACCATTTGCCGCAGATAAAAAATATTTTTCGACAAAAATTTAAGAAAATGGAAATGTAAAAGGAGAACACTTGAAAAATGCTAAAAATCACATTTAAAAACCTCTTTCTTTCTTCGAAGAAATGTCTCACTCAAATATTTCCGGTATTTTCGCAACACTTTTTATCACAGGCTGATTTTCACTTAGCACAAACCGTATCCTTTTAATTCTCAATTGTACATATTTTTCATTTCAGGCAGATAATAACACGAGTACGTACTGCAATTTGAACAGTCATTGAAGATAATTAATGAATTTCACATATAGATTCCGAATCACATCACAATATTGTCCACTCGCAAAGGGGTAGGTATCCAAATTCACAGATAATGTGAAAACTAACGGAAATAGCCGTAGACCGAATAAAAAAAAGAGAGCTGCTGGTTGGGGACAAACCGAATACAATTTAGGAATATTTTAAAGATTCTTTTATATGGGGAATATGTATTTTTTTAATATTTGTCTTTACTTTCTGACCAGCTACGTAAGAACAGCGGCAGAGTCGTCTCGGGCACCCTGCAAGCAGCTGAGAGTCTTCGCCTCAAATGTTTAATTTTAGACTCAGGCGCTAGGCAGGCACTCCGTCCCGATGTGAAGAAGCTTTTTGTGAGACAGATTAGCAAATAGGTGCTTTTATTTGAGTTTTGGTTCTCCTATTGAAATCCGTGTCCATTCGGTGAAAGAGGTACAAATAAACGTTGCTGATAAGGGTGCAGTTGCATTATTAAAGTTTGTTTACTTTGTTTTATGAACGAGAGGAATATGCGCGATGCATCTGATTTGACAACCCATTACCCATATATCGCAATGCAACTCGCATGAGATTTGCAATACATTCGAGCGAGATGAGTGACATTTTCGGAGAAAAAAGATTGAGTAGTTTAGTTACAGGGTGAAGAAGAAATAAAGAGTACGTTTTGAATGTATTATTTCTTTTCATCACAAGTATTTTATGCAGTTTAGTCACATGTCTAATGTAGCTAGGAAAAATTAAGCAGTACTTCTAAACGAAAATCTTATAAGTGGTAAGTTTCCTGAACTGGAAATTCAAAAGCAGACTTTGATTTGAGGTTTATTGGAATACGAAGCCTTGTTTTGCTTAAGCTTAGTTTACAAAGCCAAACATCGGTATCAATTTAGGCGTATGAATTATACAAACAAATTGAAGATAGAATGTACAAAATGCTACAAGTCCTATGGCTTGTCGTATCTGATGCCTTGTTTCTAGTGTTGTTTTGTTCTTTGTATGGATGATTTGGGTTAAGCACTACGTTAACTGCTTCCCTATACTTATGGTTTTCCTCCATTAGTATCGCGTTTTACCTTTAAGTCAGTTTTTAATTGTGATGCAGATCCTTTATGACAAGTTAGTCTGCTTGTAGGTACCTAAATGACCTGATAAATTTAAAATGCTTTCTGTTAACACGTATAATATTTATTTTCAAAATTCACTGCATTGATTATTGTTTTGTATACAACTACAAATAAATTTATAATTTCTTGTAAATTTTGTATTATACACATCCATATTGAAATTTATTTAATTTTATAATATTTTATTTATTTGTTTATGTAGTCTTTCGCTTTACAATATCGTTAAACATTTTACAAACTATCGTTTAAATTCCTCGAGTGTAACAACAGTAACCAATTAAAATGTTAACGCAACTTCCAATCCTCCTTACAATAAATAAAAAAAAGGATGTTTCTATTCAAAACAGACAATTATACAAGTGGGTTTTTTTTGTTTTTGCGGCATGTGTATTTTCTTGTCTTTTGTGTATGTTTTTGTATGTTATGTAATGTTAGCCAGTGTTGTAAAAGAAAATATTCTGACAATAAATATAAAAATAAGGATTTAAACAAAAAACTTACAAACTAAAAGAACTATCGTTAGAACAAGCAGTACAATTATTTATTTATTTTTTTTTTTTTAAAGCCACGGACAGTAATTCAAAACCACAACCACCTTGGCTAGAGCTTTATGAACAAAATGTATTCGAATCACTTGGCCAACATGGGTGCGTTCCGCCTGTTTGACCAGGAATTGCATAGCGGTCAAATAGGAGTATAGACAGTAATATAATTGAAAAAAGCATACACAAACAATGTGCCTTGAGATGTAAAGTGAGCTAGAGGGCGATCCTCTTAACTAAAGCTGCAACATGAGTTTGTCTTCTTAGCCGTCTTGTAGAACGCCTTACTCTGAATGGAGAGATTCTCTGACTTGATGACCATATCGTCGAGTTTTTCGCCTCGTTCCAGTACAGCTTCGATTGTATTCTTTAGAATGATTTTCGTCTCGTCGAGATCGTTTTGCATTTTTGTTAGTGCATCAGCTTCCTTGGGATCCTGATATTTGGTCAGGTATGTGGGTAGTGTAGGAAAATCAATAGTCGATTCGGTGCCCGTTTGGAATTGATCGACTGGAATACGTGCTGCAAACTCGTCGAGAACCTTGGTGATGAGAGTATGCGCAACTCGTTGTGGATACTCATGGTCGGCGATAAGTACCCCACCAAGATTATCAGCCCGCACATAGACGTGGCACATGTAAGCATCCTGTTTTACTGACTGTCGCATGGCTGGTTGAGTTCGCTCCACAATTGTTTTTGATGCAAATCTGAGACCACACATTTTATAAGATAAAAAAAAAACAATAATCAAGTTAAATCTCACCCCATGAACTCCTGAACAGAACCTCTTTGGAAAAATGAAAATGACTGTAGATCATAGGCAGCCTTAAGAAGACGACCCTCACTGGGTCCCTTGTAGAAGATACTTATGGAATATAGTTTGACCATGGCGCTTTGTTTACTTGTTGAAATAGAATTCGATTGAGACGAAGTAGAAAAACGACCACTCACGCGATAAGTATCGTGCTCTTGTTAGTGGACACAGTACGGCTAGGTGGGAGAGTTTACCTTTTTGTTATACACTTATCACAGCCAGTTTTTCATTTGATGTTAAAAAAGTTTAACAGGGTACACTCTTTTGGCGATTTTTCTGTAAAAATATGTTACACTCGCAGGAAAAGTGCAAATTCCAGTCACTCCCGTAAAAATCTCATTCACGAACTGTGTGGCATACGTCAAATAAAAAAAGACAGTGACAGGGATATTTTATATTTTTGACAGTTGTTAGGGAAATTTCGTTCAACGAATGAAATTCAAAGATGATGTCATGCGATGTTTTTGCATGCAATTTTTGAGACAAGTTCTTATGGCCATGTGACACTACTGGCGTTTTTCATTGAAGATCCGAGAGAATTGTCCCGAAGTTCAAAACTGCTCTTTTTAATGAAATTCGTTGGAGCACTTTTGCAACTGTGGTATATATGATCAGAATTTCTTTTGTTACCGGTTTTTTGTTTTCTACAGTAAATATGAATGTTTTAATGGACCAAATCAACATATATCAATTTCAGTTTACATTTTGCACGCGTAATTGTATATTTTCGGATCCCAATCGAAAAATTTGTTTCTAATAACACAAAAAACACTTCAATCTGACATTTCGCTAGTGTGTGTTGGTGAGTTCAGGGCAATTCTCTCTGTCGTGTTAAGAATTGACCTGGAAGTGCACTTTTTTTCTCAATGAAACATAAAATACATAGAAAGAGCACTTCCAAATTTGATCTTTTCATAGAAATGTTTTAGCAACTTTGCATTGTGTATACTTTCCAGGTAGGTACCTAGCATTTATTCAAATTCGTTCACAAAATAAAGGAAGTGCGTAGTTCAGAAAATCTGGAACAAAATAGCATGACTTAGTGGAATTTCTGTACCTATTTTGCTGTGCCGTCAAACATTGGCTAACGTTGACCAAAAGTAAACCAACTCTTTGTATTCATATAGGCAAGTATCTATATAATACCGAAGTTCTCTCTATTCATTTATTTAATTTAATACTGAGACATTTTTCTCAGAGGTCTGTCTGGCCTGTAAGCTCAACCGAAAATTTCTATAACATTCAATGTTCTGCCTTACATTACATCTTTATTTAAAAACTTTCGGCTGCGTAAGCCACATTATGCAAATATTTAAAGCATTGCACGAAAACATGACTGGAAGCAGTTTTAATATTTCAAAATGAGCGTCGATTTAAACCGAGTCGAAGTATTTCCTACCAGTTAGTTGAATGCGTATTGTTTGCATTTTAAATTATTAGTTATACTAAAGTTAAAAATACTAAGTTTGCGCAACAGGTATGTAGCAAGCAACCCTAGGCCAAGCTTCATTTTGTTAAGTTTTTCGTTATGCCGAGTTTAAACGGCTAATTGAGAAGCTCTTTCATAACAGTAATTCTCTCGGATGTTTGTCAGACATTTAAGTTTCTTTTCGGAAATAGAACCTAGGACCCCTCGCTAAGTAGTCAAACCCACTAACCACCGTGCCTACTACAAAGTAAATGATGCGATATTTTCGAAGAAAGTTCGTTTAATTGCCCGATGAATAAACCTGCCAGCCGATAAACTGACATCAGACTCGTCCTTCAGTTTGAAACTTTGAATTCGATGTAGGTACTTACCGAAAAAAAGCAACCCTGAGAATGCGCTTCTTAAAGATCACACTAAAATCCAGGAAAGAAACATGGCAACACCAACTGAGGCCGATTTCCCACAAACCTTAGCAAATTAAAACAACTCAAACCCCGAAGCTTATAAACTGCTGACAGCTACAAACTGCAACTACAACGGCTGAAACAAATCACAAGAACAGGGTGTTTTAAAGAAAACCAGAGATATGAGAACGTTTTAATAATTATTTCATTACAATTCACATTTTTCAAAGTTATTATTTTCAAATGTTTTCTTCTTCTTGTCTTCTTCTTTTTCTTTTTTTATTATTATTATTAATTTTACTGTGTGTTATGTGTTGTATATTAATTTTTTATTCTTTTTTTTGTGTAATTCTTGAATAGGTTATATAATTCTTCACATATTCACTTGTATTATTATATATATCTATATATATAGTAAATAATTCTTGTTTTCTTTTCTTTGCTTTTTTTAATCCTCTTCTCTTTTCTTCTTTACACTTATGCGTTATTTATTTAGTATTAATAAATTTTTCTTCTTCAATTTGAGAAATGAGTTTCTTTTGTTTTCATTTCTTCTTCTTTACTCAGAAAAAATTCGTGTAAAAACAAAAACAAAAATAATGATTCTTTTTTCCTTCTAGTTAAATATAAAAAAAGAAAAACCTATATAATTTCATAGAGAGAAATTTCTTTGTTTTTTCGTTTTCTCGCAATTCGGAGTTCTCTCCGAATTGGATAAAATGCCTTAAAGAATTTATACGTTTTTTTTGTTTGTTTGTTTGTTTAAAAACTAATAAGAAATGACAGAGTTAAGTCTTAGAGATGTCATTTTTCGTGTTTTTTTGTTTAATTGGTTTCGAAACTTTCGAAAATCTATTCCGAATGTGTAATTGTTTTTTTTGTTTTGTTGTTGTTGGAAGAGAAATGCGATTCAAATATCTAACGTGAAGGTGGTAATATACCACCTCCCGAAAAGGGCATTGTGTCTACTAAAAACTAATAAAAATAAAAATTGTATTATAATAGGAAAGAAAAAAAAACAATATTTCTTTTTGTTTTTCATTCGAAACTAGCATTTTACGATAATTCGGAAGAGTTGCTCCAAAACATTTTTCAAATTTCAATTTCTCCTAAATGACGAACAATATATATATTTATATAATGCATATAAATTTGGACAAAACTATAATAAATACATGGGGGTGTCAAAAATTCGAATTCGATTAGTGTTCGAAAATGAATGCTTCACGTGCAGCAAACCAAATTTAATGGATGGAGAGATACTATTTACGTATTTCCTTGTAAATAATGCGATTTCTTACCGATTTGTTTTTGTTTAATTTAATACTAATAAATAAATTAAATATAAATGAAAAAAAACTCTGAGAAAAAAATTAACAAACAAGAGTGAGAGAGAAAAATAAAGAATATGAACAAAAAATAACAAATGTGTATGTGTTTGAGAGAGAGAGAGATAGAAAATTTTTTTTAAATTGAATAAGGTAATCTGATTTCATTGAAAGAGTGGGCGCGGCGGCAAACAAGGCAAACAATATGGAATTCATTGGAAAGAAAAAAAAAGTAGTAATTCTGATTTTGTCAACCTATTCCACAAGCGCTCTACTGTTGTAGAGCAGCAGCGTCGGCTGCTGCTGCGGCTGCTGCTACAGCGGCTGCCGGGTTCACCGCAGTGAACTGGGGATGATAGTAAACCGCACCCGATTGAGGTGGTGGTGGCGCTCCCGTTGCGTATGATCCAAATGGTGCCCCGGCAGCTGCAGCGGCCGCAGCTGCTACTGCAGATGCCATGACACCGCTGGCGTCGTACATGTACGCCGCAGCTGGTGGAGACTGAGCTGGAGCCGCATACATTGCTGTCGATGGTGGTGTGGACACATTGTTCGGGTATTCGACAGAACCGCCACCATTGGCAACATGATGCGATGGCGAATATGCGTTCTGCTGTTGCTGCTGCTGTCCTTGCTGTTGCTGTCCGCCGCCATTGGCTTGGACGCCATCTACACCGACCTTCTCATACATGGACTTTTGCTGTTGCTGATTGTAGCGCATCTGCTGCTGCTGCTGTTGGTTACCATTTGGAATGAATTGTGGATGATGGCTACGGGGTCTATACTGCATGTGGGGTGGTGGTCCTGCCATGTAGCCGCCACCATTCGCTTGATGATGATGATAGCCACCGAGCATGGGACGGGGCTGCTGTTGTTGCATGGGTCGCTGTGGCCGGAATGTTGTCCTGTGTTCAGCATTTCCGATGCCATTATTTTGCCATTGCTGCGACTGATTCCAAGTGTTGTTGTTACCGGTATGGAATGTCTTTTGCTGCTGCTGTTGCTGTTGTTGTTGCTGTTGCTGTTGTCTATTCGCCTGGTAGTTTAGCGGATTATTACGCTGCATTTGCTGCTGTTGTTGTTGGTTTTGTTGCCAACGCTTGACGTTGCCGCCATTTCCACCCTTTGATGCATTACGAGCAAGTTCCAATAGATTAGCTGGAGGCTGCTGACCGGCCTCTTCCAGAACCGAGATCAACTCACGAGCCTGTTTTGCATTATCCGGAGTGAAAAACGTATACGAAGTTCCCAATTGCTGACAACGACCTGAAATATGAGAAACAAAATATGTTATTGTTGGCTATAATGTCACAAGGCCGTAAAGCTCCACGACTGAGTTTGAATTCTGTAATATAATCCGGTAAAACTGAATATTGTGTGAGAAACATAAAGTCTTAAGCCAGAAGTAGGTAACAACGTTTCGATTGTAATTGGTGTGACGAACTTAGTTCTATTTTTGTTGGCTGGCAATTTTCAACACGACTGCAATTACTCGGTCTTCTCTACCTCCATTCATACTTTATTTTTTAACAGACTTCAATTTTCCACATTAATCTGTAAAGTTAATTAAAGAAAAGAAAAAGAAGCCGATTGTGCTACACTAAATTTATGAAAATGAATTATTGAAACAGAACGTCGAGTAGAAGCGCAGAAATATGGATGGCTCTAGTCCGACTTTGAACGCGCTTACTGGTGACATCTACAGGACTCCAACTTTGACAATTAAAGTGCAGAACCAACATATATCTGCGGGCACCCCGAGGCGATGTTAAAGCTTTTCAGATTTGTCTTTCCAAAAAGAATTGGTACTTATAATTGAAAGGCAAAGAAATGAATGCCTTTAACTGATAGTTGCATACAGAATACATGTTGTTAAACGAGCAAGCCGCGATAGCTGTGGCTTTAGGACTTCAATGCCGGACAGTGGATGAAACTTGTACCAACCCAAAATGATTGGCACTAGCTTGTCAATGAGGCTATGAACTTATGAGTTCCAGACAACTGAATTCCCCGCTTAATGCAAGCGCCAGTGGACGAGAAAATTACTCCCAATGCAATGTCCTCACGTTATCCAAAACTTCATGTCCTGTGTCATTTAAATTTTACACAACAAAAAATGTAACCCCTTCTAATGAGATATTTATCGAATTGTGGAATGCACTATGCACCCCCCATTATCTCATTCATCATTACTCTTGTGTATTGTATATCCATAAACATTTCTAGTATATCGTACTACCCTCTGTCCCGCTCATAGTTAGGTGCCCTGCATACAAAAAACAAAATTAATCGCGTGTAGGTGCAGTGGTGAAAGTACAAATCTGATATTAGCTTACTACATTCAGCCCCAGCGAGAGAATTACTCCGGCCTACTTAGTAAAACTAATTTAGCTGTGACCCCCATTGAATGCATTCAAGAGCTCAACTAGCAGTGGGTTATACTTGTGGGTTGAACCGAGTGAGCAATATTTTTCTTCCTGCATGAATGCAAGTAAAATAAAAAATCAATTACTCGAACAAGTTTACTATGTGCACTGCATGTGTATCGATCGATCCGTACTTATTATTTGTCTATAACACATAGGGAACAGCACGTTTTTGTTTCGGTAAATATAGATCAAATGAGGAGACAGACACACAAAAGCAGCTAACCCAGCTGGGTAACTGAATACTATTACAATTTGTTGTGTATCCACAATTTTCACACGAAGTGCTGTTTCCATTATTCTTAGACTCAACTGATGGAAAACAAAGGCATTTGCTTT
This sequence comes from Cheilosia impressa, assembly GCA_948293265.1. Lineage (NCBI taxonomy): Eukaryota > Metazoa > Arthropoda > Insecta > Diptera > Syrphidae > Cheilosia > Cheilosia impressa. The sequence continues at coordinate 40,780,884 of OX411882.1, read as the reverse complement.
ATGTTTGCGATCGTTTGCTGTTGATCAGGCAAGAGTGAGACAGTTAAGTTAGACACAGGTGATTTGCCGGATGGAAAGCACTGTCTTGCTATGCTCTTGACAAACGATCACAATTTGATGAAGGAATAACATTGCCTGAGTTGCGGTCTGAATACACAATAGTTATGACGTAACATAGCAACGCTCGAAGGAACACGACTGTTTAGTTGTTGATTTTGTATCCACCATCAGATTTGCTGCCGTGATATACGGATTGAGGGTGTTCTGAACGCATGTTTTCCAAGTGAAGCAATTTTAAAGTTGGTCTCCACATATAAGTCCACCTAAACGTTGATATCTTTGACATGGTGGAACAGAAGTTGATAGCAAACGCCTGACACATTAACACTTCCAACTGTGGTTGGCAACTTTTAAATAATGAGAAGGAATCAAAACCGATTATTGGAGGCTGCATCATACCAGCACTATCCGAGGACGTGAAGTTATAGTTTTGTAAATCGAGGAGTATTACGTTGGTAATTACTTACTGGAAAGGCATGTTGTCCGTCTTATGCTCTTGCTAGAAAATCATTCTTTCAGACAAGGTACTACCCAACGACTAGGTTCAGGCTCAGGTCGTTGAATAGCGTCCAATCAGTTCTCTAATCAAATGATATACATATTACTCCTTAATTCAATAAAAGTTGCGTGGATCAGATTCAGAGGAGAGGAGAGGAGTAGCAATTTGAACCATGCAAACAATCAAAGGTCAACTACACCCACATTGTGTTGAGCAATAGATTTTCCATGCAAACTTTTAGTTTATGTCGAAGAATTTTGGACAAGGTGTCGGTTGTTGTTGGTTGTTGCAAACTTGTGTCAAAAAAATGTTTTGTAACACCGTGAATAAATTACTACAGTCGCTTTACAATTCATATTTTTAAATTGGAATCAATTCCTTTGTCAAAAAACAAAATCGCCAACACAGCGCGCATTTGGCAACTGCAAGTCTGCGACTTAAATTATTACCCAATGCCACCCATACTCGTTTCGTTTTCTTTCTCTGCATCTTAAATTGGAGAAGAAAATTTGATTTACAAGAAAATACTGCAGATGCATGAATGAACATACAAAAGTAAATGGTTTCAAAGAGAATGGCACTAGATCAACAAAAAAGCATAACAGCACCAAAGTGAAAGTGACTCATTAGGCAATGGCATGACGCGTTTATCGCCATCACGTTGTTCAGGTGATTTTAGGAAACACGTGGTACTAATGAGACGAAAACGGTGATATTAATCACTATTTGTGCATTGGAGTAATGAAATTCAGGGTAAAATAGACGAGATAGCGATGATGTTCCCAAATGTTATCTAAACCCTATAAATTTTGATGGGAGCATACTCATTTCTTGATTTTAGATATTTTTGTGAAAGATGTGATAGACAACTTTTCATTTTGCAAATGAATCCATAGCAGGCAATTAGAAAGAGCCAAAAGCCTCTGCAGCTAGCGCTCGTTAAATTTAATATTAGCAGTGTATTTTATATCCATTGTTAATAAATAATAATAGAACAGACAAATGGTGATGAGATTAAGAAGAATAGAAGAACAGATACCTAGATACTTTGGAACTGCAAGTGATAAAACTGTGTTGTGCATCATTCATCAATGACAAAGAAAAGACAGCGATCTGAAAGAATTTAACTATAAAACGAAACTTTTAGTAACACTCACATAACACTTAATAAACTCAGTGAGCAAAGTTGTATGTTACTTGCTAAAAACAAGTACAATCGTTGCTTTTTGTTGGCAACTTGGTTCTGAGAGGATGTGTCATAAATACTTGACAATTTGAATCGGTACAATCGTAGTTTGCACTCCGCAATAACAGAGACGGAGATGTTAACAAATTCCGCGTTCTAAGTAGTTTATCTTGATGATCATCATAGATTGCAAATATAGAATTAAGGAATTTCGGATAATGCAGATCTGATCTCTAAAACAAATCAAGTTCGCGGAGTACAGGGAATGGCAGGGGAACTTAGACCTCATTTTCATAACAGATCCGGAAACATCTGAACCAATAGATGTAGCTGAGTGCTCCGTTTGAAAAGCAGAATCATCGTTACCGGTTTATGTCGGAAAGTAGATGTAGTTCTACCCAGCTCTATCAAAACTTTATTAGCTCAGTTGAATTGCTTACTGCGCTGAACCATTTATGTGGGTTTTAGGTCAACTCATAAATTATAATATCCCCTGATTTTGTCTCAAACATAAAACGAAGAGTTATAAGAAGTTAGATCCGTTTTTTTTAAATGTTTGTCCCTTTTTTCAAGTACGCTACCAGGTTCGGAACTCCTGGAAATGGTTTCTATACAATCAACTACATATCGTAATTTGTGTGTTCACATGTCCAAATACCTCGAAATGATTCAGGTACACACTTAGTTGCCAGTCTTTTCAAAGATCTTGTCGCACTTATTTTATGGGTTGCGGTAACATTGCTTAGATCTTCGTGAAACCTTCCTCCCATTTCCAACTATGTGACCGTAAACATAAAGTGCGGACAGTACGACTGGTATGACTGCGGATCGTTGTGATCCGATGTTTTTCTTTTGAAAAACTTCAGGGTGAATTGGCAAGCAGATGGGGGCGACTTAGTAGAGAGCACACTAAACCATTTCTCAGATGAATTTTTGCCTAATGACTAATGAGTGGAAAACCAGCATAGTTTGCACTAAACTGCGGTAATATTGCTAGGACATGAACAGCGTCGAACCTAGTTCGTGTAGTTTTCCATTGGGGAAGAAAATCATTTCGTTTTTTTATCAAGAGTTGCAGAAGTAGATGTTTGCAACTTTCAAATAGCCTACAAAACAAATTACAAAGCAGACCTGTCTCCTTTTTCTATTTTTTGAGACTCTGTGACAACACCACACTTATGAGATAACACTCGAAAATGGTATTACGTTTAATTCCTGTTTGAACAGAACATAAGGGACCCAGTTCGGTTTGGGGTAATCTTAACTTACGTTTGTTTTTTCGTTTTCCAGTAGATGCAACGTTTAGCTTTTGTTAACCACAAATTTATTAATTATCCTGCTGATAGACATGGTAAAAGCCTTATTACATGCTTTTCCCTTTCAATGCCACATTCCGCTGTAAGTTAGGACCTCTACAGTTTCTACTTGCTTTTCCTCATTAAACACACTTCATAATAAAAAATTTTAAATAAATTTAGCGAGACAAACACAAATTAGTCACCGCAACCTGAATAAACGCGAAAAATTAGAAGAGCTGATAAGGGCGAGCTTATGCAAGTTGCAAAAGTATACAGCCGGCATGAAGACGTAATTTCCCGTTCACAGTTAAGGTGTGAAATGGATATTTATGAAATTTCAATTTTAAATATTCACGACCTGTAAATGAGTTCAAATAAACCTACATCCCACCCGCCCAGTCGCAAAATATAAACAAAATGATTGAACAAGTTTGTAGCGCTATACTACAACACTAAAACTTATTTAAAATATACAAATAAAAGTCCCATCTATTGATACGGAGGGCATAAAAAAAAAACAGAAAAGAAAAATCTTACCAGTACGTCCGATGCGGTGCACGTAGTTCTCTGACGAGTTCGGATAGTCATAGTTGATGACAAACTGGAGATCTTCGACATCAAGTCCTCGCGAAGCCACATCTGTGGCAATCAAAATGTTTGACTTGCCGTTACGGAAGTCTTTCAATACAGAGTCCCGCTCCGCCTGAGACTTGTCGCCATGAATCGAAGTGGCCGTGTAGCCCTCATTGCGAATAATTTGCAAAATCTCCTCAACTTTGATCTTAGTTTCGACGAAAATAATTATTTTACTTGTGGCAACGGCCTGTCCAATATCGTTCAACAGATTGACGATCTTCTGTGGCTTTTCCTCCTCTTGGCAAATGTCAATGATCTGTCGAATGTTGTGATTCGCGGCAAGATTCAAAGAACCGATATTAATTTGGATGTAATCGGTGAGAAAATCTTCGGCTAGAGCTTGCACTTCTTTGGGCCAAGTGGCAGACCACATGACCACCTGACGATCGGGACGAATTTGTTCGATAATCTTACGGATCTGCGGCTCGAAGCCCATGTCCAGCATACGATCGGCTTCGTCCAACACCAGATATGTGCAGCGCGAAAGATTTGTAATGCGATTCTCGAGGAAGTCAATCAATCGACCGGGGGTGGCGATTACAACTTCGACGCCACGTTCTAAATCGCGTGCCTGCGGTACCTTTGAGCTGCCTCCAAATATGCAAGTGTGTCGGACTTCTTGGGGCGACGACTGCAGGCCAAAATCGCGCACAACGGTCTGAATCTGTTGGGCCAACTCGCGTGTGGGTGCCAACACTAGCGCAATGGGCCCATCACCTCGCTGGAGTGGCGGCTGATTAACAATATGCACCATCGCGGGCAGCATGTAGGCCAATGTCTTGCCAGAACCAGTCTGGGCAATGCCCACCAAGTCTCTGCCAGAGAGTGCTATTGGCCATCCCTGCGACTGTATGGCTGTGGGTTTGGTGAAACCCTGACGCTTCATCTCTTGAATCGCATACTCGGGCAGAGATGATTCTTCGAAATTGGTTATCGGATGGGGCACCGCATTGCCAGCGACTGTGATTTGCATTTCTTTGCGTAGATCAGCCACTCCCTGTTCACTTAGTGCAATAGAATTCTGATGTGGAACGTAAAAGTTCTTTTGAAATGGCTGCAAATTGTCCCATTGGGGTTTCACTAAATTTCTGCCTGGATTTTTAGCTTTCTCACGCTGCATCTCAGCTTTTTCTTCTTTCGAGAGCATGCCCATCGGTATGGAATTCATGTGATGTGACATCGATTGCTGCTGCTGATAGTTGTTGTTGCTAAAAGTCTTCGGGCGTGGAACGAAATTGGGTTTTCTTTGAAAAGTCGCACCTCCGCCATAGTAGTTGCCACCATTTGCGGGCGAATTTGCCGTATAATTACCTCGTGCAGCAGTGTTCTGGAAGCCACCGTAACTGCCTGGGTAACCAATGCCTGCATTATTGTAGTGTGCTGCTCCGGACGCATCACCATTTAGGCCACCGGGACCACCTCCAGCGCCACCTCCTGCACCATTTCGGCCACCACCGTATGGTCGATCGGCCCTAGGTGCTCCATAGAATGGGGGCTGGTGGGGATGATGGGTGAAGCCATTCGAATACATGTTTTTCGTCTCTTTCTTTCACTAGTACTTATCGCCTCTAACTTTGATCCTTTGTTTCGGGGGAATTTTCTTCTTTTTTTTCACGGATGATAGTTGGAAAATTCCTGTTTGGTATTGCTGCGAGTACGAAATGAAAAAATCGTTTTCAATTGAATTTGTGAAATTATGGAATGGATTAGGTTTTTTTCTTTCTGACCTTTTCTGCTTTCTTTCCTCCTCGTTTTTTTTCCTTCTTTTTTTCTCTGGTGTATGTGTGTGCGACAGACAACAGGCGAATGGGGCAGCAAAAGCAAAAAAAGGAAAAGAAACGACGTGATTGGCAATTGACGTGCAACACCAAACTGACAGCCGATTTTTAGGAAAATGGTGGATAAAATACCTCGCGGTAAAATTTCCCTTTTTTTCAACGAATAAATTTGCCGATTCCGTCAGCACACAGGGATGTACTCTTTTTTGCAATGGAATTCCATAAGAAGGGAAAAGATCAGCAGAACCAATACTGGATTTTTAATTTTAGTCAGCGTTGTGCACACAGAAACAAATTCTAGTTACAAAAACTTTAGATTACACAAAAATTATGTCACTTTTCTTTTTCTAAATAATTCTGTACCTCGTGATATAGACTTGTATTTTCTCCAAAAGAGAACTTATAAGTTTGGTAAAGAATTGTGAGATATGGGAAGTACACATGACATTCTTGTTCTTTGTGCCTTTTTATATGTCACCTAAAATAAACATTTTTTTGTCTTCTTTATTTGACACTTATCTTCTTACCGAAAATGATATAATTATGTTAAATTTAACACTGTACACGAGAAAAAACAAAATATGGTTTACTCTGTCAATAAGTTGTACCTAGCTATGACGCATAGTGAATGGGAGCACAGAAATCCTAAAACAAACCTAGGCTATGTGATCGCTTACGTTTATGAGATTATAATATAAATATAGGTAGTTGAAAAAATAATTTAATAATTGTATACAAAATGCCCTGTTGAATTCAGCATGTCTTATTTGTCCAGTGAAACATAATCCTTAAGCAGGGAAATTTATATATTTTTGAGAATAACCCATTGGTCGAACTGCCACATGTGAGTGTTCTCGTATCACTTTTATATCGAATTAGAACATGGTCAATGAAATTCTATTTAAAATGTAGTACAGCTATAAAATACGGTAGAAGTACTTTTAAATTAAATTGATTTTGTCGAAACCCATTTAATATGCGTATATTAAAAAAGGATTAATTGGAACATATCTTAGACACTACAACAAACTGCAAACTTTAAATAGCCCTGGCCCTATATAGAACAAAATCCTGTCGATGTGACAGACACAGATAGTACTCTTTTATTATGGTGGGCTTACATCACGCACACCCATATTTTTACGAGATGCATTTTTGGAAGAGATCAGTTTGTCTGCATTCAATGCTAATGAAAAATGTAATGGAAAAAATCATGTTCTGCGATTGCAGAAATTGCAATCACTTGAAAACATTTCATTTAAGTACTGATTTAAAACATGTCAAATTATGGGTGTAATTAAGTTCAGTAAATTTAACAAACAATTGTGCAATCAATTTTACGAAATAAAAACATGAAGAAAGCCATGTTGCGTAAGAAATCAAAATTCCCTATGAAGCCATTGCTATGCTATATTCATAGACTTTCAACATTACACATTATACTTAATTGCTATCTGACTTCTAGGGAAACCACACAAATAAACTTGAAATGTATTTTAGTCGGCCATCTTGTTTACGTGGTAAGAACTGAAACGATTTATCTTAAGTCGACTAGACATCTAGTCCAGACCAATCCAAAAACAAAAAATAGATTGGTCGTAATGTCACTTTAAAACATCAGCCACATATGTGAAAAGTCATGAAATTCTTGACTATATGTGTCGGCTACTCCTCCATAGACGTCAACTGATATAACATATAACTGTTAATGGATCATGGGATTGAAAAAATAAAAATGTGCCCAAATAATATTATCGTACCGACAGTGGGAACGTTGTCATCAATCAAAATCAGTTCCGTTCAATGCGTTTCAGCCATACTCTCTCGCTTTCAATTTTAAGAGAACTTAAAATCAATAATGGAATACAATAAGTGCCGCCAGTACTCGACAATTAGTATCAAAAATGGTACGTTTCCAAATTTATTTTGTTGATACTATTTAATTTGCGCTGTTTGTCTAATCTCATTGTTTCAGTTAACAATATTTATTGTTCAACGTTAGTTTAAAACACAGGAAAAAACCAAAGAACTTTACAAATCTATTGACCTTCGTTTGTCTTTAAGAGAAGTATTTAATTGTCTTTTGCTTAGTATCTGTCTTTCTAAAGGAAGAACAAAAACAAAATAATTGCTCCAAAATGGAAAGCAAAAATGACCCATATCGCCATAGGCAGGAAAAAACCAAAGAACTTTACAAATCTATTGACCTTCGTTTGTCTTTAAGAGAAGTATTTAATTGTCTTTTGCTTAGTATCTGTCTTTCTAAAGGAAGAACAAAAACAAAATAATTGCTCCAAAATGGAAAGCAAAAATGACCCATATCGCCATAGGTAATTCTACATAAATATTATATTGCGAAAAAGTGATCCCACTATCCATTTAGTATGTTTTTGGTTCGGTCTTCGGTCAGCTTTGGCCTCGGCGTTTCCATTCCATTTTATTTTTACTACAAATGCAAACCAAAAACCAATACGAAAACGAATTTCTATGTTCTTTCCATCTAGCAAAGCAAAGCGAGAGGGCGAGAGCAATAAACCAACACCAAAGCCCAAACCAAGCCAACTTAAAGTTTTAGTCAGTGTTGAATTTACTTTTGCTGCGGTAGGACTTACCACGGAATTGTGTTCTCTATTTTAATATCCGCAGTTTTTTTTTTCGTATATTGTTATCGAGAAAAGAAAAAGTTGTCAGTAATTATATGTGTGTTTTCCAATTTGAATTGTTAATTGACAATTCGAGTGTGTGTGCAATTTATCAAAACAATAAATAATTATTAACAAACAAGAAACCAAGTGTAGCGGTAAGTAAATGCAATTTTTTGTTTTTGAAAATGTGATTGTTTATGTTAAAGTTTCAAAAGAGTTCGTTGGCATTAATCACAAACCGGGGAACTAAAACAGCAATAACAAATAAATTATGATAGTAATAAAATAATTCGACATTGAAGAATAAAAAAGAAGCGAAACAGAAAAAAAAAGAATTTAAGAAACTGGAAAGGGGAATAGGTAAACAAAAACAACCACCTTGCGTTGATGTTTTTTTTCTTTCTGGATTGGAAATGGAATTGGATTCATCTGAGGGGAATAGCGTTGGGGTTGTGGTGTGATTGTTGAGTTTGATTTGTGTAGTAAAATTGGTGGTACAAAGGGGCGGTTGATTATATTTTTTTTTTGCATATTCTGTGCTACATTACATTCCACTCATTCATTTCGTCAGAGTGATGCGAAATGGATAACAAAAACAAAATCGAATAACAATAAACAGTGTTACCAGGCCATTTTTTTTTTACAGAGAATACATTTTATGCTATAGGTATTTGATTTTTGTGTTTTCAAATACAGAAAAATAGAAACGGGATGGAATCGAAATAGCCCAAGTTAACAAGTCAGTCGAAATTCTCAAAAAAAGTTTCATAGGTGCTCTTGAAATGTAAATATAGACCTGTTTGCTGTTCGTTCAGTTCAAATGACTCTTAACGGCTGTATAGTTATGCAGTGCAAAATTATTTATATAGCCTTTATAGTAACAGTATCGTTATTGTTCTTATTTATAATCTAATTTTTTTCCATCGTATTAGTTAATAAACAGAAATTCAAATATTTTGGTCAAAAGCAGTCAGCAAACAAATTAATGAAAACATTAGCATTCCCTGTGTGTCAAATTGAGTATAGAAATTATGTGTTGTTGTGGTTACACTAAACTAAACAAAAGTAAAGTATTGTATGAATGAACGCAAAACCAAAATCAACAAGAATACCTAGGTGCCTACAACTAATTCGCAAAAACCAAGTGGTTTATGAAAAATAAACTACGTACCAGTGCCACTCGGGCTCCCATTTTTGTTTATTGTCCGATTAGGTAGGTATACTACATGCTACTTTATCAATTGGTCACTTTTATCTTATCTGTCAGTTACACTGCATGTCCCTATCCAATAAAAACTCGAACATATTAAAACATAGGGAACGTAATGGATTTTTAGGACCAAATAATGCTCAGGAAAAAGGTTTTTTTTGTTTATTTGAAAACAAAAATTTAAATTTAAATATAAACAACGTACCTACATTCTGGATCACACTGTCACTGTCAAACTAAATTGCAGCCACCAAAAAATAGTCACTTATAGGATTCGTGTAGGACTAACGATTGCGAAACAAAATATGTCATTAAAATTCCTAACATAAAACACCTGGCAATGCCGGCCATAATGCATAACGCCCTACCTACATGTACTGTAATAAAACAGGAACAAATTTCCACTTTTTACAAAATATTCCATGAAATAAAATTGTACTTGCGTATGGCAATGCACAGATGGAAAAACACAAAAACACAATTGCGACAAAAGAAGAAAAAAAAAACTATAAATAAATAATTGGTTGGAAAAACAGTTTTGTTTTTTTTTTGTGGAGAAAATGAGGGTAGAATAGAAAGAGATAATAATTATTTTCAAACGATATCAGCTGTAGTTTTTTTTTTTTTTTTTTGAATATCAATTTTAGTTGAAGTTTTTTTTTCGTTAAGTGGTTGGTTGGTACCTAAAACCGCTATGAACACGAGTTAATTGGCAAATCGCATGCAAATGCCGCTGGGAAAAAGCGAAAACATAAATTAAATTCCCGCCTTAATGCAACGAACAAGTGGGGTTTTAGTTCTACATTAATTTTCAGATTGGCAGTACATATTTTATCGAACGTGTTTAGATTGTAAACCCATGCATGTATAGGTATACTCTTCTACTTTTTTTCCTCGCTAATCTAGAAAAATAAGAGCCCTCTTTTTTTCCAAAATAAAATCGAAAAGTTTCTGTTTGCTTTGTTTTCTTAACTTCGACTTGACTATTTGTGTACGGTTCAAATGTTCGTCATTTCCTTGGTTTGTTTAGAGAATAAAAACTTTTGTTCGACATGTACAGTGGTTGAGTCATGAACTTGAGGAAATATAATGACGGTAGGTACTTTTTTAATTTCTTCGAGTCTTGCAAATTTCGATTCAACTTATAAAAAAATTACAAGTACGTAACTACATATCTAGAAATTTGTATGAATGCGGACGTTCAAGTACATATTTAGTTTAGTAGGTCTGACAGCTGTCTGACTAAATGTATCTCGGTTTTGATTGACTGAAATCAGTCGTATGAGCAGCTTTTTCAATTGGCGTTAATGGAGGGGTAGCCGACGAATCTAGTCAAGAAATTCGTGACTGAGTACTAAGTTGACAGTTTGCATATATGTGGCTAACGTAGAAAAAGCGACGTCCCCGACCAATCTAGTTTTTGCGTTCAGATTACATCTTATTCAGACCAATCTAGTCGACTTAAGATAACTACATTCTTGAATGTGCCCAATGTTTGAACAGAATGAGCTAAAGAACGACTGCCAAAAAATCGTCGTCGAAAAGATTGAACATCATCGTCCCATCGTTCAATCGAATTGTTCATCGCTTTCGTTTTCAACAGTTTGAACGTGACTGTAACCAAACTTTGACAACTAAAAAATCAAAAAATAAATTAAATTTGTTTTTAATTTTTGATTGCTGTGGAATTGGGCATTTAATGCAAAAATGGTAGGTAGTTTGGAAGAATTCCTCTACTGGTATCAAGATTAAAGTAAACACTTTATCAAAATAGTCGAACACAGTTAGTAGTGTGATAAGTAAAACGTTTAGTGAAAGTCTATACATAGGTATTAAACAGATACCCAACGTATCGTAGAACGTAGGAACCGAGCAAAAGTTCAATTATTTCGTGGAACAGATGTTTACATTTTCAATCAATTCATAAAGAATGCATTTTTTTAATTACATTACTGTATCATGAAACAAATGAATAAAATTCATTTTATATTTTTTTGCAAGTACCTAATGCATTTTCTTACAACTACGATAAGAGCGAGTCTCCTCCAAAGAAAAAATAAGTGTGTGCCTTCCTTTAAACATTTTTTTGTACTTCTCTAAGACCTAATTAAAACTGAAGAAATGCACCAAAAACAATGAAACGACGATAGTATTTGGCAGTTGAATTAGTAAAGTGAAGCAACATTAAACGATGATCGTCCAATTGTTTCGACGATTAGCGAAGTTGAAGCATCGTCGAGAAGATGTCGTTTGATCGTTATTTCCTCTCCGTCAAAGTTACATGAAAGGTTTTCAAAACATCGAGTGGGTAGGTACCCAATATTGTACTCAAAAAAGCCTGAGTGTCTAATCAATTTAAAGTGTGATGGACCTCTTTGCCGTTTTTAAAGTATGTTGGACCTTTTCTGTTCTAGCTTTGGTCACATTGCTTAGTCATTTTACTTTTTTTATGGCAGAACTGGGCCTCATCCATCATGGTGGACTAAAGAGCCGCACATAAGACCATTTTGGTGATGACAAACTATTCTGGAAAGATGTTTGTTTAGAGACCTGAACAATAATAGTAGTCGCGCAGCACTGCCCTTAGTCAAGAAGAAAAGGTTTTTAGAAAATACGCAGAATTCCGTAATGCCGCACTCAAAATGCCACAAGTCCGTGTAGTATTCTTTAGTATTCTGGGCTATTGCATTGCATTAGTTTCCCATTAACTTAATTATACCTACTCTGAAACGCAATATTTGAAACGTAATAATTTACCAAAAATGGCAAGTAAAGGTTACATTTATTAAGTGCGCATTACTATTCAAGAAATTCATTTGTTTGTAGGTTGCAAAGCATTCCTGCATGCACATTCGCATAAGCTTCTGTAGACGTTCGCTTTGTGCACCTTTGCGCACGAATAAAGTATCGCCTGGCATTCTAAAATTAAATCGTCAGCGAACGAAATCTTTTTAGTGGCACCTCGATGTGAAGAATGAAGTAATGTCTGTAAATGTTGTTGCTGTCCTCGCCAAATATTGTCAGGATGGAGTGAACTGAACTTTAAATTTGGTGGTATTGCTGACCAACTGATGTCTATATTCCTTTCTTAATTTTGTTTATTTGAGTGATATTTAAATGCATATAGGTATATTAAAAATTCATCGAAAATGCCTATCCTAAACTGTGTCCCCCGTATTAATAGACAAATGTGCACAAGTTAGTTAGCTAGTAGACATCAGATAGCATACAAAAATTTGACGTAACTTCTGAATAACGAGTTGATAACTTTTACGCAGCGTTTATTAATAAGGAGGTGTATATCTAAAATGCCTTCTTTTTTTTTGCAAACAGTCAAATAGTACAATCACATCTATCTAATCTCATACAGTGTATATTTCCTGCAATTTTATTTTGACTCACTGTTACTCAGAATAGTGTTCTTTTTTGTTTCCTTATTATTTTTGATGTATGTATTTTTCCGCAGCATTTTGAATTGCTTTTCTTTGTTGTTGTCTTTTGATGGAAAACTTTTTTTTTTAATTCGAAATAAAAAAAAAATCCCCTTCTCTCATCCACAATCCACTGAACACGGGTGTATGCAAGCAAGGTTTTTTATTATTTTTATTCTCCATTTCAGTCGTTTATACTATATAGTAGAGCCACCCGAATGTGTCAGTGGAGGGGGTTGGTTAATGGCTTCGTTTTCTGACTAAGAAAAATGAGCGAGGGTTTTTTTCTTCCATGCGATGTGGTGTGGTGTTTTCGGTTTGTTTTTCTTCTTTTTTCTGAATAGTCTGGAAATTTATTTTGTGACGAGAATTTTTTTTGTGTATTTTATTAGTTTTTTTTTTGTTATAGAAAATAAGAGACAGGAAAGTTATGGAGAAATTAACGATCGATAAGGTGGTTTTGTTTTTATCCACCTCTAAATTTGAGTGCAACGTGAGTTTCGAAAAGTCATGATGTTAAAATAAAAATAAAAAAAAAATATACTCAGAGTATAGGTAGATACTAGATAGCATTCATAAAAATATACCTTCATGTTGGACTTGGATGATAATAAAAGATGCATTAAATAACTTTATACGCAGCTTTTACAAATATGACTAGCGGCATGTCAAACTCCATACAAAAAATTGATATTTCAACATTTTCGCTAGGCGTTTAGCGACGTCCTTTTTTGACAGAACGTACGTTTATTGTCTTAGTTTTTTTTTTTGACGCGATAATTAGTTGAACTATCAACCTTTCAATCACACATCGACAGAAGATATTTTAATAAAAATAATGCAACTTGTAGATTATACCATGGTTTAGAATAAAAATTAGTGAAAATCAGCCACTTGAGATAAGAGTGTAGGTCCTGTCACGGTTCCCGCTATAAAGCTTTAAAAATTTTCGTATAAGAGAGTGATTGTTAAAGAAATACAGAAAGAACTAGTGAAACTGCAAAATGGTATTGAAATTGCAAGAATACGTTTGAACCTAAGGAGTTTTCATGTAAAGAAGCTATTTGTCATAACAGCACGTACATGCTCCCAACCAAAGCGTAGACCGCTGTGATCGGACTTACAATTTAAATAAACAAAGTATTACATATACAATCTGGCCTTTACATTATATTTTCTTATAGACACGATTTTAAATTCCACACTCAAACTGCTTCCACTCAAAGTTGTAACCAAAAAACGTCTTCCAAAACCTGTACAAAAGGAAAAGATAATGACATGAAACCTTTTTGAAAAGCAACTGGAAAAAAAAATCCGTCATGGTACACTGCAGGGGATGTGGATGCGAAAATGAACCAAACTGAATCTTGAGCCAGCTAAAAGAAAATTCTACAAAGATACAAAAAAGTGGAAAAGCTATTTTGCAAAAAAAAAAAACAACTTACAAAGAAATAGCCAACCAGAGCAGCATTCATTTCTTCTTTATCTCTTTTTTTTTGAACGATTCCTTCTACGTTGCTACAATAAACATTTTTGCGTTAGGTACGAATAGCGTATCCCAACAAAATGTTGATTTTTTTTTTGTTCTCACATATTCTGTTCCTTTTACGAAAGTATCTTCGTCTTCTCTATACCAATTGCAAAAATAAACAAATACAAATTTCATGGAGCCTATAACCTGTTGTAAGTTGCTGTAACCTAAGCTAGCCATCGACTCTTTGGTGATGATGATGATGCCAAACCAGATGCATGCACCGGAAAGATAGTGGAGAATGTAGAATATCTATACAGGAACACTAACTTTATTGAGATGAATGTTGGCTATACTTAAGTTTAAAATATGAAAACCAAGTTCATTTGCGTGAAATGCGTTGCTCGTTTTCCGGCAATGCATTTTGAAGTATGCATGCGTATGCACTAATTAGGTCTTCAGATTGTTTTTGGATACATTTTTAGAGCTTAGCAAAACCTATTCCATATATAGACCATACCTAGACCATATATACGAGCTCATGCAATTACATTATATCACTATATGATTCACAATTAATGGGGTTTGCTTGGCGCTACAGCCCGGGGTGGGACTGGGTACCAACAAATATTTACTTCTCTTCAGTTGCAAGATTTGGAAAGAATGAATTTGCAAGACCATGACGACCACAAAATGTTTATGACCAGAATCATAACTTAGACGACGTGGTCTTGTTCTTTGTTTTACATTTGCTAATTGCTTGTCTGAAAGCATACATTGAGTTTTGAAATGCGTCAATAGGTAAATAATTTCATTCAAAATCGGTTGTAACCACTATGGTACCCATCTACGACTTAAGTGATATTTATAAGATGTAAAAATAGCTTGCAACATGCAAAACAAAACCCAATCCATCCGCATACCTACCAAGCAATCATTTTCATATTTTACTGGAGTGAGCATTTCATTGTACAAATTTAGCGCTTTTTACAAATTTAGCACATTTCCAAAAGGCTATTTACGGACATCTTTATTATAAACAAAATTAGCTTACTTTTGCGTCACAAAGTTGGTTGGTCTAAAATAACGACTTGAAAAATATTTTGTTATTCCCTTTAATTTTTTTTAGGTAAACTTCTTCTCGATATCACATCCGGCATAGCAATATTATAAAGTAAACAACAAAATGCAAAAGCAGAAAGAAAGAAAACAAACTTTTTTCTTACACATCATTTTGAATTCCATTTTTGTGTGCGTGTTGTCATTTTAATTTTGAGAAACCGCAAACAAAATAAGCCGCAGGAAGGTCAAATTGGGTTTTCGCGCTCTTTTTTTTGCGTTCCTTTCTTTTTTACGTTTGTAAACAACAAACATAGAACAAAAAAAAACTGTATTTTGGAAAAATACGCACCCAGTTTTATGACTATGACGAGGTGTATGTATCGACTAGAATATGTAGGTACGTAGTTCCACTTCATTTAATATCTTTGTTTTTGACATATCATCACTAAAATGAGATAATTTGTTTAGAATTGATGCGATGGTCAGTGTTTATATTGTTTATAGTGTGTCAAGTGCACATTAGAGATATGTTTTGTTGTTGTTCTGTTATTTTTACTACTTAGTGTTTTTCAATGGGCCATACTGAGTTATTGTTAAGCCGATTTATTTAAGTAGTGTGTGTAACTTGAGGTACGGTTCGCGGTGAAATAATTTCTGACAGTTCTCGATGTCGCAATAATGGTATGCCATATAGACCTAGCAAATTTATATTATATAGTAAGTCAATGGGTTATGCATTTGATTTTGACAGATTAGTTTAACTGAATCGCAACTGGCGTAACAAAAGCACAAGTCCCTATATGACACCAAGCCAAGCATTCCATATCCATTCGCTTGTGCCAGTTTTTTCAATGCGGCAAATGGATGGGACCTATAATTGTAACAGCTGTCATAAAACGGTTTCACTGGATACCTAGTCATTAATTTTGTCGAACGTTTGACAGACGTGAGCGGTGTGGCAGTAAACATATAAAGGTGTAATATAAATTTGTTGAATATCTTTCGAGCTAAATTCTTCTAAATTCGTGTTTGCGCAGTGAGGTTAAGTACGGTATTAAAATTTACACAAATATTTTAACTAACTATAATTATTCTTCAACACAAACATTCTTTAAAGACAAACCGAGAAAGCGAAAACTATTCCCTGTATGAAAAATCTTTCGAGTTTCCACCCAAGACATTTCTGTTGGTGAATAATTGTGTTTTGGTGAATATCAAATACAACAAATAAACTGACACCCTTCTAAAAAAAATAAAATATTACTACATTTTTGTGCAAACATAAATTTGAATCGATTTACTTCTCAAAGAGAAACTAACCCAAGTCAGAGACTCGAAGAAAATTACCGAAAAAGTACGCGAACATGCCTAGTTCTTCTACAATTTTATTTTGAGAAAATTATAACAAATGGTTAAAGCGATCAGCAGGGCAAATGTCTAAAAAAAATAGCTTTTATAATGACAGATTTTTGTTTGATCATATGACAGACTAGCTCTACCCGCCCGGCTTCGCCCGTGTAAAATGTGGTTTCAGAACAGTTGATGGAAAAAAAATAAAGAAATTTACTGTCTTATAGGGGACATAAAAACGTATTTCTTTTGAAAATCGCTGGAGAAAATCAAAAAATTCTCGAAAGACATTGTAAAGGTGTAAAGTGAGGAAGCCTTCTTCAATAGTGAGGGACTTGAACCCGATCTAAAAAAAAAAACTCCCGAAGACTGAGTCTGAGTGGACAATGAAAATGAGCGAAGATAATGTTTAACTCCCTTTTTTTATTAATGTAACACTTCTTTGTATACCACTATGTTAGCGGTTTTATTTCTATCTTCCTGCTTACCTGATTACCCTGGAGCACGCTACATATAACTGCCCGTGTGTGAAGCAATTCTTTCTTTAATCAACTCCCGATTTTCTTAAAGTTTGACCCTGTGACTTATTGATTGTCATGGCAGAACAAACATTAATAGGAAATTAAATCCATTTAAACTGAAATGAATAACTGCTGGGAATTATTTGTAGGTATTCTTGTTATAAACACCGTTTTTCCTTTACCACACCCAGTTAAAATGAAAGCATCAATTAAGTTTTTCTCTAACGATAGGCGGTTTTTTTTTAGCTTCGATCTCAGCAAAGCATAGTAAAGTACAATTTTCAGCACGCGATAACAACAACTCTACTGTAAAGTCTCGAAGTGCCTGTTATCACTCTCAATCTGGTTCTATTACAAGGCTTGGGGGGATTCAAACTGCGATGCAACATAATGGGAACTTCAACTGTATGAGCAGCAAGGCCATGGGCTGTAATGCTATTTAAAAACTCGAGCGGCTAATTTACTGCCCTTGATCGCTCTTTTAGCTTTTTTTCAAAGGCAAAATACCCGCGATTTGGGTAATTATCCACGATCTAGTATCACTGATAGCTATACCTATTTGACATTTCTTTTAATGTTTTTTCTTTTCCTTTTTTAACAAACAGCATACAGCACACTGCCTCTATCTGCCTCCCTCTCCCTTACAGGAGTAAAATAAGGTTAAAAGAGATGTAAATATATCGCGCGGTTAGTATGTTTGATTTGAGAGTGAAGTGCATATCCACTCACGCAGGTGAAAATCGTAGAAATGTTTCAAATTTTGCCTGTTTATTTAAAAACCTTTTAAGTTTTCGAGTTAATGGATAACCTAAGTTGTACCCGCAGATGTCCTCTATAAGATGTTGGTTACTATATTTAAATGCTCCCAGTATTTTCGAACGGAAAGCGTTACAAAGAAAAAAGCGAAACGAAACGAAAAAATAAATTACTCTTGTCCAATTTTTTTCCGGAATTTATAAAGATAGAGAGTTGAAACAAAGTGGAGATTGTAGGCCTAGGTATCCTCTATAGGACTAAGAAAAATGCACCATAATATATTCAGTAGTTTCTAAGATTTTTGCATTTAAAGACATGCAGTCAAATTCAATCTTAGTCGAACAGAACTACACCAATTTTATTTATATGATGATGATGATGATGATGATGATGATGATGATGATGATGATGATGATATGATGATGATGATGATGATGATGATAAATTTGTCATTCACATATTAGTTACCTATGTATATACTTAATCGATAACGGGTCTAATGTAATTTTTACCAATCACACTCAGTACGGGCCTTTAATTCATTAACAAATGATCTAATATTTAAAATTTTTGAATTTGTACAAATTAACAGTTATAACCTCACATTTATGTGCGTACTTACAACCCACACACATCGTTTTGCTTTAAAATGTGTTCATACTCGTTTGTATTTTGTGTTATATTTTTTCAATTCATCAAAAAAGTTGTTTTTCCTTGAGCTCTATTTACAAAAGTTACAAAAATCATTAAAAAGACTAACAAAGGTTAACGAAAGGAAAACAAAGGGAAATTTAAATCGCAAGTAGATAGTTGCCTTCAGCTGTGTTTTCCGATCCCTCTGCCTATCATGGTTGTTTGTATGTGTTTCGATTTGTTGTTTTAATTTTTTTCTCATTTTCTCATATTTGTGTCATTAAATTTTTTTTTTTCACATTTTATGTGCTTTTTGGTTTTTATCTTTCAATTTTCTTTCTATACCTATTTGTTTCATTTTTTTACTGTTCTTATTTTGTTGGTATTTTTTCGCGAGAGTCAACGCGAACCCTCTGTTGTTGCACGATTTGCCTCTGTTATTGCTGTTTCGTCTTTTTAAAATTATTTTTGCATTTCATTGTTTTTTTTCCAGTTTCCCCCTTCTTTTTTGCGCCTGAGTTTGTGGGGTTTAATTAAAATTTTGAAAAACGAAGCGAGGGTGAGACAGGAAAACAAAAACATTGCATAAGATGACTTTTATATTTGGCTTTGAAAAGCTATGTATATATTCTTATGAATATAAATTATACACCCAGCCTTGCAGCTCGTAGCTTTGTGATATACATAATTGTTACGTGTCATTTCGACGTTTGACAAGTATCTATAAGATCTGTTTCGTAACTAGTAATAAATAAAGTAAGGAAGTAATTTCTCATATTTGAAAGAGAAAATGCAGAAATCACGTAAAAGTATAAGAACTTAAACTGAAAAAAAAACTGTGGTCACTATTCGTTTAAATGTCAAATATAAAAGAAACATCCGAGTACTTAAATGCAAGGCTTCGTCTCAAGTATACTTGGGCAGAAAATAGAAGCATTAAACCTTCTTTGAGAGAAGTATTAAATAAAAATTGAACAGTGACATTCTCAATCAATCGCCAATACTATAAAACAATTTGATAAACCACAAATGGCGGTAACAATATTTTATTGGAAATTGGGCTAAACGAATCCATATGTTAATTTGGTTTTACTTTGTACCAAGTTCAATATTCGTTGAATAAACCGAATTTATTAGCAAATTCACTGTGCTCCTTCAAAGCACCTACAGGACAAAATTATGTTACATGAATTTAAATAGAGAAAGAAAATTAAGTATATCCTCTCTTATCCCAAAAGTTTTTATTTTTTTCAGGCATTTTTTTCTGTGTCTGCATCGGTAGTCCATAAAAGCAATATATTCCCTCATCCAAAAAAGTCGGTAAGACATGTATGTATACTCATCCCATCCCTACATTATCTGCTATACAGAAAAATGTTTGAATTTTAACGTGAAGTTTTCTTTCATCCTTATTTTTTTAGCACATATAACCTTGTGTTTTATCCGTTCGTAAAACAAACTTTGTTAAGCTCTTGCCATTAAAAATGAATCATGGATTTTCCTGCAAAAAAAAAATCAATATTTGGAAAAAAAAAATGTGAACCAAAATAGAAAATGCCATTTTTTTTGTGTCAAATTTTCTTTGTTCCCTTTTCCTTTTCTCGTCGTACCAGGGTGAGGATATGTTCCAATACTCTTAGAGTTGTGAAGAAAAAATCCTAGCACCATACACGTACATAGGATAGAATTTTCTGTATTTTCAGTTTGTTTCTTTTTTCTCTCTCCTTTTTTTGTAGATTAAAAATGTGCGAAGGAAAGAATATATCTACGTATATTAGAATGTTTTTGAAGAAAGCTGAAGGAGGTTGGGGTATGAAACAAGGGAGTTGGGCTACTCTTTAGTGTCGTTTTTATATATTTTGCAACGAGGGATGTCGGAAAGTATAAAAATAAAATTAAACCTAGAAAAATGGTTGAGAGTAGATACGTATGTGTCTCATCAAATAGTCGACGAAATATGGTATGAGTTGGAAGGGGCAACGTTGGTCAAAACAGAAAAAGGTATGAACAGCAGTTCAAAAAAGAATCGCAGCATTTTTTTTTTTAAATTTAAATCAGTAGGTAGTGAGGAACTTTGAAGAAAAAATGTCGACGAGAGGAAAGTCTAGTTGGATTTATTTTTGTAAATCGCCGCTCATAGGGGTTTTTCTATCTCTTGGTATTCTGTTTCTTTTCAAGCGCCATTTAGTGGGTGTTTTGCAGGTTCCCAACTGTAATTCAAAAACAAGTCAACTTTATTGTAGGTAAAAAGAAAAACAATAGATCCATAAAATTGAAAAGGTTCTTTCGAGATATGAATATAACGATCCTGATGTGGTTGTTCGTAGAAAAGCAAACTACTGCGAGCAGATATTCGCAAAGTTTCTGTGCAGTAAAGCAGTGTTATCTATGGTTAAACATGGATAAACATTAACAAGAAACAGCTCAACAACTACTATATGCAAAATTCACTTGCCAGCAAGTAAATATACGTTGCCTTTTGTAACGTCACTGGATCCTGCATTTTTTTAAATTGCAAATTCCAATTGAACGAACTGCACCACGTATGCAGTTTTACTCAACACCCATATCCCAGGTGTTAAACGTTAAATTCATGTGACAACTCCATTAGCGATTTCCCTTTTCAAAATCCTTTCGATTTTGCGCGCAGTCATTAAACGTCGCGATACCTATATCCTCATCCAGTAAAATGTGCAAAACAAAGAAGACCATTGCTGGTGGTGCGAAAAAAGAAATGTTGAGATTATTAAGTTGCATTATGAGTTGCAGATGATTAATGAATCGACCATGAATTGGAAAAAAATCAACGTCCATGGGTGGTCCATAGGTTGCATTGGACAATAATTAAGCATTTGTTTCCTTTGTTTAGTTTTTGCTTATTTTTCTTTAAGTATAAAATGCATGACCCTCTCAGAAACATCTGCTATAGTTTTTTTATTATTAAATAGCAAAAATCAAATGAAAAAGTAGCGTTGATGTAGGTAAGAAATACACACCATTGTCGCTGTGTTATGTTTTGCAATTTCGAAGCGATGAGTATTGTGAATTCTCTTATAATGTATAATGTTTTTGGTATCGGCACGGCATTTAAATAGCTGATTGCTAAAGCTACAAATGAATTTCAATGAAATAGGTGTTTTTTTCTGATGGATTTAAATCCATTCGCCTAGTTGGTTTGATTTTCATTTACCAAATAAAACAGTCACGTTGTGTATGGTTGCCAACATTTTGCCGACTGATTATAGTATTTGTTAAATAAACTGTAAAAAAAATAGAACATTCCAAAAAGCCGAAGCTATTTCTGCTGCATATTGCATTTTATTAAATCTATAATTTTTTGCACTCTTTACATCGTTTAATAATAGTATAATAGCACTCGGACCACTTTCGTTGTTGCTTTTCGTTCTGTGAAGTCAAAAAGTTATTACATGAAATTTAATATAAGTTCTCTCAGAAATTAATTAATTATATTGCAGGAAATATGTACATACATATATACTAAATTAGGTATACAAAAAGTAAGCTTTTCTAAGACTTCAAATGTAAATGCGAAAATGTTGCGGATGATATATACTTCTTGGAGCAAGAACTTTTTGATGCAATGCCATTTTCAATCTAATTAAATTTTTTTTTTTAATAAACTGAATCAGATTTCACGACAAATAAGTCGCAATTTCTTATCAAAGTACGAATTTCATAGCGCAAAGCGTTGGTCTAGTTTAAAGTATGTATTTAAAATAATAATCTGTGGTTGGTTTGACACAATTAATTGGGTAACGTTTGAATTTCTAGTTTAGTAACTCCGACAATATTTGTCTCTGTTTTGGTTGGTCTAGGTTACTGACATGTCACATCACCAACTTATAATTGGCGTGGAGTGAGTAGCCTACCCATTTACAAAACCTGTGTGAGTAACCAATCGACATTTTGCTCTCTATTTAGATCTTCTTCTAAGCGCTCGTTGTTAACTGATTGTTAATATTTGACAGTTAAATCAGAGGAACATTTGAACACCTTAAAACGTTAGGGAGTTGTGTTACAACCGTACCCAAATATAGACGACAAAGTGCACCTGCATATTGATTAATGTGTATTTATTTACATAAAAAATTATGTGAGACACAACAGTGTGTTAAAGCAACTATACATGCACAATTAATGTTTTTTTTCAGTAAACAATTAACAATTTAGATCGGGGGCTTAGTTGACGAGTCAAGTTGGCGCGTTCGTAAACCTAGTCCAGACAAATCCAGTTGACGTACTACTACAACTATGTATCCGAACTTCCCCAATGTCAACTGAGTAGTCAGTACTCGTCGTTTTCCATTGGTTTCACTCAGAGATCCACTCATTCTGTAATCCAATGGAACAAGATAACGACTTCTGTTTGAATCCACAAAAGTATTAGTGAAATGTCAAAAAATAATCTGCGGATGCTGTCAGCTGACTTGTATATAATAAATAAATTACCAACACTTGTGTTAGTGTTTCTGGAGTGGATTCTGGCTTCAAATAGAGAAGCGAAATTCTCCTCTTAGCATCACCAGAAGAGTATTTTTCGAGCCAATGGAACGGTTTCAGAAATGATTTTTTCTTTTTGCCCAATGGAAAACGACATAAGTCACAAATTTCTAGATAGACAAATAGCGTCCGTTAGCTGTCAAATTAGCAAACTAGTGTTGTTCACAGGATGCGAAAATGTCGCTTTATTTTGATGAGCCCAGCCCACAATAACATTTGAAACGAGAGAACCACCTTTTCATTTTAAGGACTACACGTTGGTTAAATAAATATAAACTGCGATCTTGACTAAAATTACCAGCTCATTTTTTAATTGTTAGTATACGAAACAATGGAACGTATTATAGACTGTGTAGAATGTTGTTCAGTCCAGCTTTGCTTTGTCGATGTTTAAATATTAACCCTCCCCAAGCATTTCAGATAATTGCATTTACTTGGCCATCGTAAGTCTATTTGCTTGTTCTTTTTTTTTGCAATTTGCGAGCGCACATAAAAACGTTTTAACCTTTTCCGAGTTTCTATAGCCAAAAGTCATTATGGCAGCTTCTCCCGCCTGTTTTATTTTTTATACGTATAATATATTCGCCTCGGTTTTATCAACGGTTTTTTTACTGCAAATTCATACCAGCTACTGTGTTGGTAATGCCATATCTTCAACCTGCCAAAGGTTCTTTTTTACATTCTTTTTGCCTCCTCTGTTTTAGCTCTTTGCAAATTATAAAAAGGAAAAGACATAATTTTTTTCTTTTTCGGAGCAAAAAAAAATAAAAAAGGAAAGAAGGAAGGTAGATAATGAATAAGAAAATGCAAGCCCTTTGCCTATGTCATACAAAAATTAAAAAAAGTAGGACATAAAAAAGAAAATGTCTTTCATCCCCTAAGAGGTAAAAATATAAAAAAGTAAAACAAAAACCGAAAAACAAAATTGGGGCCATAAGAGGAAAATGCTGCCAAGCACATTTTTATTTTATTTTTTGTTCGGTTCAACATTACATTTTTCATTTTATTTGAATTTGCCAAGGGTGAGTTGTCGGGGGGGAAGCTTCGAAGAGCAAAGCGAAATATTTTCAGAAAAAATCTTTTCGCATTTTTTTTTGTATAATTTCTAACCAACCATCATGACGCAAAGTTGGGTGGCGGCAGTGGGCTCTTGGGATAAAGTGTCCTAAGTATGGGGCGGCGGGGAATAGAATTTTTATGGAATTTTCTCATTTTTTATGTACAATTTTCTTTAACGAAAAGGGGATATTTTTGTTGTCCTCTTGGTAAATGGAAAGGAATTTATTATTATTATTTTTTTTGCGTTATATTTTTCTGCACACAAAGAGGTTTTTTATTTCACAAAAAATCGATATTCTTTTACATTTTTTTTAGGGGGGATGGGTTTTTGTTGTTCTTTCCCTCAATAAAAAAAGTTTTGATTCGTTGTTTTATATAGCAAAAGGTGAAATTATTTATGAGCAATGAACAAAGGAATTTTATTTTCATTACCAATTTTTTAATTAAACTTGTAATTATGTTGTTGCAAGTGCTGTATGAAAAGTTGAGGGTGCCTTTGCATTTATTTTTTAAATTAAAATTTAAGGTGTATTTGCTATAAAATTGCAGTTGCACTTTTTAAGACATGTGGGCAACTGGAAAATGACAGAATCTAGGCATTTGGCGGGTATTTCATAATACTTATTAGGCCAGTGCAAAAATCAAGCTCACTACTGAATAAAATTGTTTGAAATTTGTGGAACCAACTTTCGACAACTTACTTAACGTATACCTAGTTCGAACAATGATCGAATAGTTTTAGTCCTTGCACAGTAACGAGTAACGAATTCCACATCTCTCGGCTCTATGCAAAATCAGTGTTAAGCTGGCAGGGGCTCGAAAAAGCTCGAATGGTATATGTACTTTTGAGGGAATTGTAGGTCCTTGGAAAGTTCTTGAATTTGACAGATTTTTACCGGATTGAACTTGTGGACAGTGTCTATATAGAAAATAAAGAAAGGAAAAACAGCATAAGTCGACTTATGTCAAAATTGAGTTAATCTTTCGATCGGATGCTATTCTATATGTCAATTTTTTTTTCATTCAAATATCTCTTATGTTATTTTCCCACATTGAAAGTCAAACCTTCGGAATGCGCTAATGAAAAGTGGCTAAAAATAACTTATGCTCTTTTTCATTGTTGCCACAGATATCATTTACAAAATCGTAATGCTCTTAACACACTTGCGCGATTTAGGGTCACAAGGGAACCGCGCTAGAGGGATCTTTAAGCAAGTGTGCAAACGACTTACACAAGCCGGAAAATGTGTTTGCATACCGAATCTACTTGTAAGTAGTTTGGTTATTGAAAAAAATAATTCGTTGGCTTTAAAACATCCGCAAGTGCTGTCAAAGTATATCTTGAGTTTCTACAGTTTTTAACACAATTGAAAAAATACATTTTTGATTTAAATTTTATTGTTATTCCAGGCTAAAATGTTGCCGCAACAGTATTGTCTACGATGGAAGTACCATCACAGCAACTTACAAACTATGTTCTCACAGCTACTAGACCGCGGATGCTTCTGTGATGTCACATTAGCATGCGAAGGCCAATTAATCCGCGCTCATCGTGTTGTTTTGTGTGCTTGCAGTACATTTTTCGACACAGTACTGACGAATTATGCCAGCGAAAGAGATCCCATCATTATCATAAAAGACGTGTCATATGCCGATGTCAAATGTTTGATTGAATTCATGTACAAAGGAGAAATCAACGTGGAACATGTAAGAAGAGTTTTTTGTAGCAAGGAATTCAAAATTTTCTAACCGTGTATTTAAACTTTTAGACCAGCCTTGCGTCACTTTTAAAAACAGCTGATGATCTCAAAATTAAAGGCTTGGCGGAAGTGTCTTGGAGGGACGACGAGACTGATCCAATGATGTTGGCGGATTCACGTCTGCAGGAAAACATTCCACACAATGATCAGAAGACGTTGTCTGGAAATCATTACGATGGAAGAATGTCTCCACCTATGACACACATTAATTCGAATAGTAGAGTGTCAAGGTTGCCAATGTTGGCGCCGATGTCTATGCCATCGTCAAATGTTGGGGAGTATGTTGGACCGAAACGAAAAAGAGGGCGGCCGCCATTAGATGACTCATATGATGTATTTAGCACGTAAGTAGTCTGCAATATTCCTAACTGACTAAAATGTACCTAGCCGTGCAATCAATGCCTTACAATACTGTCGTCTGTATTTTTTTTTTTGTAAAATCGTAGCTTTGCTAACGAAGATAAGGTTGATCGAATTCGCACACTACTACTATCTAGTTGAAATGTTTTATTGTTAATATTTTTTTGCAACAGCCCCAAGGTCACTCATATACCTCCAAGCTGCGATATGATGTATCCAGAGGTACGTGCCCAGCTTAATTCCTCCCCAATTGTAGAGCAACGCCATCCCACCCGTGACACAGAAGAACCGGTACGTGCAAGTCCAGAACCAGCGGAATGGCCCCAACCGAATATCGAACATAGGACCGATGTACAGAGCGAGGGTAACGATTCGCCCAACCCTAACGATACGATACCCAGTGCCGTGGCAGAGTATTATCAAAACAATGACTCTCAAGAACCGCCGAATCATAGTGAGGAAATTACATGCGAAGAGGAAAGAAAATACTCGATCGATCACGATACGAACGATCTAATTGGTGATGATAATGATCATGAACACGACCCAGATCAAGAGCATGATCATGAAAGGAATGCTTGCAAATCGGAGGACTGCGATCCGGGCGAAGCAAGTTTGACTACTGAAGAATTGGCTCAATATGGAGATGTAGTGAAAATGGATGCATATTTGGCGAAAGGAAGACGACCGCAATTCTGGGAGGAACCATTTACAAGACGGGTAGGTTTACCGACTTTCTCAAAATTTGTGCAATGAATATTGGATTTTGTTCGAAGATTTTAGATGCAATCAAGAATAAGAAATTGGAAATGAAGAAGGCCGCTAAAGTATTGGGAGTTTCGTATGGAACGTTGTACGGCCGCTATCGGGAGGTTTACGGTTGCCTGAAGCATCCCTACAGGTTTGTAAAAAAACGCATTAATTATTTCCTTCGTCGATCGATTTATTTCGAATTTTTTTTAGGGTAACCACAACTCCGATGAGCCGGTATGAGTTTAATTGGAATCCAAAAAGGCCTGGTAAGTAAGTACCTTCCGAATTTCAGATCGAGTCGTTGTCTCTCTTTTTTTTTGTACAACTCAAAAGAGACTTATGTCTGTTGTTGGCATTTAAAAATGGTTTTGTTCCCGTATTTTTCAGTTTTCTGCTGTCAAATATGTATGTACATAAATATATAGGCATCAAAATCTGAAAGCGTTTCGTAGTTCCTAATTTGCTTTGTATTATATTTTTGACGTGACACTTTTACTAACTTCAAAATGGCCGCACTACATCCATTTTGTGTAGGCTTCGAAAAGATGCAGCGCATTTCAAACCGTTGTCAAAGATAGGAGGACACAAATTGGTTTCTTTCTTGTTGTGTTTATTCATCGGATCGGTCCCTTTTTTAGTATTTTAGACGAAACAAATCTTTGTTTTTTGTTTGTTTAGAGCACAATCTACGAACACATAATAAAATAACTGAGCAATCGGAGTAAAAATCCGAGCATGGCGAGGCATGTTTAGTGTCTGCGCGAAGTCATAAACAGAAATATTTTGCCACAATCTTTTTTGACGTGTATCCAATTAAGCTATAAACTTTCAAACAATGAAACATTTTTAAACTACTTTAAATAGTTTAGCCGCATGCATATATGTATGTACTTCGTGTACGTACGCGTATGTGAAAATAGCAGAGCGTAATTTACTTAATTCATTTTTAACTTTTTCTTTTGCAGACTTAAAAGCGAGGGATTTAAGAGACGTTTGGCTGCGGTGAAGATAAACAGATTTGAGAATTAAATCCACATTCCGCAATGCATTTGTTGACATAATTATATTTACTTATCTCATTTAATGTGTACCTATGGTGATATATTATTATTCGTCTTATTTCTAGTGCTCATGAAAACTTTTTTAATTGTAGCTGAGTAAAGTTGTTAAGTAAAAGACAAAAAATATTATTAAAATTATTCTTTGAGGCTATTAATAAGATCCGTATTTATTTTGTTCAAATAAGCTTAAAATAAAATAAAATTGTAAGTGTGAATATTTAAAAAAAAAAAATAATATATATACAAATTAAACATGTAAAAGCTAATAATTGATAAGGAAAATGTATTCATTTATTTTATTATTTGTAAATACCATTACGGATACTCTGCAATCTTGAAAATAGAAATTGTTTTGTGTTTTAATTAAAATACGTACATATTTAAAACTTGGAGGACGGTTTTTTTAATTTCAATTTGAACTTCTTATACAGACATGTTGGGCTAAATACGTTTTTAACTCTAAGCATTGCGGAATATAGCCTTGCGGAAGAAAAATGCAGGGATAATCACTTAGCGCAATTGCCACACGCATGACTCAGATACAAATACGCATGAGGTATCAAATCTGTAAGCATAATTTAATATTAAAATATGAAGCAGCAATTGGTTTTCGGAGAGCTCGAAAAAAAATGTTCCGTGTAGCTGTCAAAAGTAATTGACATAACCCAGTACAACACAATGCCGCAAGGTGCGTTATATGTCATCGGAAATTTTTCCCGAAAGTTGAATCGAAACAGATAATTCGAATTAAATTTCCCTGATTACGTACGAATCGGAGAAAATTCCATTCCGGGACGGATAGGGCTGAATATTTGGACAATTTAAAAAAATATATATATAACTAGGTACCTACTCACCCTGTATGACTGTCGCCGAAAAAACTCGAATCGAACTAAACTTTTGCTTGGAACTTCATTTTTGACAGTTCACTAATGTGTCAAAATAAATAGCAATTTCGCAAGAATTTTGTTACAATTGTAAATTTTGTTAAAATTTTCTCTAGCTAAACTTCATTTCTTTATTTCTATTAGTTAAATATGTGGCAAGCAATTAAAATCGGAGAACAGGATTACTTCTTTCAATGTGCATCATCTGATAAATGTTTACAATATTATTTATACAATTTAATAGAGATTTGGTCGGAACAATGCAGCTCCGATGATATTATCCAAAGAGCTAACGTATGTTCTCTCATTTATGGTTTAATTTCTACATGTGCTTATTATTTTCCTCCTGATATATCTAGGATCTAAACAAGCGAATCTCTTATGATAGTGCGACTGTGATAAAAACTATTACGTTAACTACACCAACGACAACAACCCTCGAAGCTGCAGAAGGCGGTCATGTTTTCTCCCTAAAGTACCACATAGTTGGACGTCCTTTTAGTTTTCAATGGAAATTGAAACCTCTTCCAGCTGATGATGTAAGCTATTCTAATATCAAGATTTCTTCATATTAAGATTTTATTGTAGTTTCAAAAACTATTGACTTATCCACTCTTCATGTCCATCCACTATCTTTCGGAACAAATCAGAGAACTGAAGAATACAATCAAAAAGAAGGATATTGAAATTGACCAGTACAAAGTGGAAGGAGCTGTCTTACAAAGAAGTACATTGCCCTTACAATTAAATGAAAGAGTAAAGTACACAAATATTATGTTAATTTATTGCAGAGACTGTTGCGACCTCTAAGTTCAATGAAGACTCCTTTAACAAGCGTTACGAAAAGATCAATGACATATCGAAAAGCTTCCTTGGTATATCTGAGACAGTTAAAGGGTGTTTTCCAAATGTCGACAGCACCAGCAATAATGTGACTGACATCACCGACAAACCAAATGGCTCTACGTCATTTGTTTCGAATGAGAAATTGAAACGAAGTCCCAACAAATCGAAGTAAGTACTCGTACATACGCTAAGCGCCATTAAAAATATAAAAAATTCGTATACTTTAACTTTGTAGAAAACGAAAATTCTTTGAAACCCGCCGCCTTCGCATGGAAACTTTATACAAAGCAAAGAATCAAACAATGGACTTTCAGTCGAGTCAAAGTCAAACACCACCAACAGATGAACTGGCCGAGATATTTCAGTCGTTAGACGAACTGAATGCCAAGAGGCTGGCCTCAACAACTTTGTGATGCAAAAGTAGTTAGTTTACATGGTTGCCACTGGTCTGGAAATTCAGCGAAAGTTAGGGAATTTCAAAAACAGTCAGGGAACAGTCACTCTGTTTTTTTTTTATATAATTTTAAAAAAAATATTTATGTCGAGCTCTGAGGTCTACCACACTGAAGCCTACCCCAATGTACCTTAACACAAACCATTTTGTAATTTCGGTAGTTTTCTGTTTAACTCAATTATTGTTTTGTTCTCTTCTCTTATGTGGTATTCGATTGGGCGCTCTCAGAGCACTTTTTTTGCTCTCAGAGCAATTTTTATGTTCGTTTGGTACAAAAAAAGCAATCTTTTTCAGATTTCAGAGCACTTTTGCGAATCTGGATATTTTCTCAGATTTGCTTCAGATTTACCAATACACGTGCGTTTGAGTTTGACAACTAGTGGAGTTTGTTTACATTTTAGTGAAATTTTTCAACTGCAAAGAAACGCATTGCATCGGGTGGATCTATTTTTGTTAATAATTTATGTACAAAAGTTTAGAAATCAATCCGGGCGAGCATTTTGAATGTTTTCATATAAAATTTAACCAGTGAATAGAAAACGCTTAGAAAAGTGTGGAAGGCTACACATATTGCAGTCGCACAAATATAAACAAAAAAAAGAGCAAGTGACGTTTTTGTGTTCGATTAGCCACACGAAATCTGAAATCTGAGAGCAAATCTGAAGAAGCCCAATCGAATACCACATTAGATATTCCTCAAACCAAAAAGAAAAAAAAAATTGCAGTGCAATATGAAAGCTGTTCCATTAATCATTAACAAGACTGACAATTACTTTTTTTTTGTTTTTTTTTTTTAACAAGAAATAAACCCTACACTCCGAAAAAAAAACATTGTAATGCCAACAATAACAATTTTCGTTGGTTAAAATTAACCCAAAATATCAAAATTTTTGATTGAAGAATGAAATTGTTGGCAATGATGTAAGAAAATAGTTATGGAGAGTATAATATCCTTATGCTGAATATTAGATTCTTAAAACTTCAAAACGATTTCTTGTTATCTTGTTATTTTGGTTTACAATTTCTTAAAAATCTCAAAATTCTTCGGTTAAGAATAGTATTCTACTCGCGCTAAAACTTCAAAGACATTGCAATATTTGAATCGTTCCAAAACAATGCGTATAAGAAAAATGGAGGATATTATCAATGCTGCATCAGCTCAAATAATTTCTGTAATAGCAAGAAAAGACACTTTTCTTCGTGTCCCATAAATTTCTATTTGCAAAAGACGTAAGATTATTTGAAGCTTTCAAGCATTTTCCATTAACATTATAAAAGGTTTTTATTTGGCCTTGCGTTTTCTTTTCTTTCTCGATCAAATGTTCTCTGCGGTTTCATCCAAAAAAATATTCGTAGTAAACGCAACGCAAACTTCATCCTCCGTTTTTTACGTCAAAATTTTTCTTCGATTTGATGTATCGGACATTTATTTCGCAAGCTATTTATATGAGTGGAGACTTTTCATCGACCCATCTTCATGAAGTTAAGAATTTAGCGTGCTAAATTTTATCTCTGAAGACATTTTTGTATGGCAGATAAAATTTAGCGCGAGCAGGACTATGCTTTAACAATCTTTTTTTTTCTGAGTAATATAACTTATTAATCACAACGACTAGTGTTTAAATACGTTGTTTTTTTTTGGTACATTTGCAAAATTTGGTCAGGGAAAACTTCAAAACTGGTCAGGGAAAGTCAGGGATTTTTTTTTTAATAAAAGTGGCAACCATGGTTTAGTATAGCTATGCTTATGTTGGTGATACCTATATGATTTGTTAAATATATTCTATCTAAATTTATAAAATCTTTATCCTATTTTCATGTTTATTAAAAGTAAGTGACAAAGAAAGAATTACTCTGCCGTGCGTATATTTTAAAGCGCGCTATGTGCCAAATGCTTTCCTCACTATCCCACAGATGTAAATGGTGCGTAGTGGTGTAGAGATTTTCATTGCGTGAATAGTTACTTGAAGTTGATGGTATTTCCAGCCATTCTACAAACAAATTTGTTTTTCGGATGAATCTTATAACTTCAGATGATTTAACCTTTGTTGGAAAAATAGTTTCGCCATAAGTATTTCATTTAATAATATACTATGTACTTTCCATTCACTATCTTACATAAATCTTAATAATTCGCTTCACAGAACGAACGACTTGTGACAAAACAATGTATCATATGAACAAAAATTGTCATTTTATCAATAAGAATCGCGTTTGAAATGTATCACTTCACACTATCACAGATCGGTCACTTATTCAAGTGCATTTAAAAACAAAACATTTTAATTTACAGAAAATTCGCCCACACTTTATTCCCCACACAGGGCGCCAGCTGATTAAAGCTGTCAACGAATATCTGTTCACTGTTTACAGTAGATATTTCGAAATCCTCGTAGAGATAAAAAATAACAGTTGGATTTTCACTCAAATTCTATCACTGACGATAAGACTTTTTTTTTATAAACTAAGTGACAACATAACCTTAAACAAGTAAAAGTGTTATCATCGGCCTGGCCGATGCTTTGATACCCTCCACTGCATACAAGTCATGCAAAATTGGTTTTGTGAGGGAGGTACCAGAACTACTTGACCGACATAGCCCATTTTTAACACCAACCAAACGACGATAAAAAGAAGTCTTTCACCAATCGTTATCCGTCTGGGTTGATTTCTTTGGACGCTATCGTGTTTTCAACAGACAGAGAGACACGTGGATCTAATATTGACTTTGTATGGGAGGTACCAGAACTACTTGACCGACATAGCCCATTTTCAATACCAAAATGACGACGATAAAAAGACGTTTTTTCACCAAATTTCATTCGCCTATGTCAATTCCTTTGGGCGCTATCGTGCTTTTAACAGACAGACAGACGGACATGGCTAAATCGATTCAGAATGTGATCCTGATTCAGAATATATAATACTTTATGAGGTCTCCGGTGACTCCTTCTTGGTGTTACAAATGTATTGGCAAGTGAATATACCTTCCTGTGGAGGGTATAAAAATAATACGAATATTTACTTAAATGAATAAAAGTTTCTATGGAATTCAGGTTAACACCTTTCTGCGTGATGTGTTCATGGCACTACGCACTACTAGTTAACTGCTTTCAGTTCCATTTACTTTCTTTAGATTCCCTCTCAGATTTCAGATTTCGTGTGTCTAATCGCACATAAAAACTTAATTTTTTTTTGTTGATATTCGTGCCGTTGCAATATGTGTAGCTTTCCACACTCTTCTACGCGTTTTCATTTCACTACTTGTTAAACTTTTTAAATTAAAGCCACGATTGTTTTCTAAACATTTATACTTAAATAAATTAACAAAAAAAAATTCACTTGATGCAATGTCTTTCTTTGCAGTTGGAAATTTTCCCAAAAATCTAACACTTTTATTGGTAAATCTCAAGCAACTCTGAAAAAAAATCCAGATTCTCAAAAGTGCTCTGAAATCGGAAAAGCTTTCTTTTTCGAACATAAAGTGACCTAGAGCAAAAAAAAAGTGTTCTGTGAGTGCCCACTCGAATACCACATCAGAATCTAATTCAAATGTGGCTATTAACTGTTTTATTTGCAACCGATTTCGAAAGGAAATATGTCAATGGAAGAAACAAAGGAATTAATTTAGTTATTGCGTATAGAATAATTGACTCAGTATAGCCACTAAATTAATAATCCAATAATTGTAATAGATTTTTTTTTAAAACTACCATCCTAGTCATGTGATGGTTGTAGGGAGTCACCTATTTAATTTACCTCCTCTACTGTCCCAGCAAATCCATCTTCCTTATCACTTGCGGACTGACAATCATAACTAATTAACTATTTGCGAGTATATGAGTCGTGCATGAGTTATAAAACGGAGGCTAGGCCAACGTAGGTGACATGGTTCCGGCCAATTTCCATTACACATTAAACGTTTTGATAACAAAACAAGGTGTAGAATTTGGAAGAAAACCAATGGACTCCAGCATATCCATAATGGAATATAATCCCAAATTTGTTGATAAGATAACAATGTCGGCGAATAAAATGTTTTCACCTGCACAGAAATGTCTGCAGAATGCTATCATAGTTGCTGCGGGAATCAAGCCGGTGAAGACTTTGTTATATCCGCTCAGTAGTCTTTAGCTCTAAAGTGGAAAGAGATAACCTGTGTCTCCTAAGGTTATCGACTCTGGGGAGTGCCGCTTCGTATTTTGTTCATACCATCATAAACATTGGCCAAGACAATGGCAAAGGATAATAAAACGCTGCTGATCAATGTTATCCTAATATGTGTTTGTGTGCTACAAGGTGTTAATTCGAGTGAGTTTAATGGACAAAAGTTTAAGTAAAAGAAAATCACTGTGAGCCTTTTATCATACCGCTGATTGGAGTTGATTTTGTAATGAAAAAACATTTATAGCATTTACCTACTGATAGAAGAGATCAATCAATGTGCGAACGTTTTTTAGGCGTAGAGTGATTTGTCATTGTTTCTGAAGTCACTGTTGACAAAAATGAGCAAGAAAATATTAACGCTTTTTATTTAACTCGTGACCCATTGATATGCTTGTAACTCTGACTGTAACTTTAATGAGTCGAGCCATCTCAAATGAGGTTAAAAACACTTTCGAAGCGATTTAAATAAAACCGTTTTCGAAACTCGTTAAATACGTGTAAAATTAATTATATGTTACTCATATTTTAAAACATGCCAAAAGGTATGTACCTAATTAAAACGTCTACTTTAGCGATTTCGAACTTTAGAGTGTGTCCGGTGTGTTATGAGTCATTTGTCTAGGTGGATTAATAAAACAGGAATGTGTTTGATGCACAGCAATTTTCGAAAACAGATTAAAGTATGTTTCCGCCTTTAAAATAAATAATTGTGTGTCCAGTAGTTTTTGTTGTGGCATACATAATCTTGAACGAATAATAAACCCCTCTTAATTGGGATCATGGGGTTTTAATAAATACGCTTTAAAAGCTATATACCTATCGAATTTCGAAAAATCTTCGATCTATCTTTCATTTTTGGTAGTTAGTGTGCTGACCCATCAGTCAGGTGCTTTAAGTTCGACTACACAGACACAGATTACACCCCAAGATTTATTTTCACAGCGCCATCTATTGCGAACGTATGATATACATCCGAGAAAATTTTCCTTTTTTTTTGGTAAATCTGACAATGGAAACATGCCACTAACTTGCTATACCTACTCTCTTATCAGGATCTGGTGTCAGTTCTCGCATTATTGGCGGAGGACCAATCGACATCGATGATGCCCCTTACCAGGTTTCAGTGCGTCTGAAATATTACGACGCTCAGCAATTTGGCTCTGGTCATATTTGCGGTGGATCTATAATATCACAACGTGTGGTCATTACAGCGGCTCACTGCATAGCTGAGTAAGTACCAACGAATTATTGATCCGAGCCTTGCTCAAATATTTGCCTACAGCACTCATGTTACGCCAATGGTATTCCGATCAGCAAATGAATTCGTTTTGGTAATGGGTGACTCTTATCTCTATTATACAACATATAATACTCTCCAATTCAACGTACAACAAGTAGTCTATAATCCGAACTTTGACATAACAACCCTGGTTTATGATGTTGCGCTAATGTTCATCAATGGGCTCATCCCTTACAATTTTCCTAACGTAAGTCCAATTCGATTGAATACTGCTCCGGTGGTTGGCGGTACTAACTGCTTGGTATCCGGATGGGGGAAAATCAGTTCAGTGAGTTTTTGAAATACCAATGGTCATTTCTAATATTTCTGAAAGTAATTTTGTTTCAGAATGTACTTTCGAACGTGCTGATGGAAGCGACAGTTCCGATTGTGAATAACTCCGTGTGCTCCACCAATTATGGCTTCATCCCACAGAGCATGATCTGTGCGGGTTTCATGAGCACTGGTGGAGTGGATGCCTGCCAAGGTGACTCCGGTGGTCCGTTGGTTTGTAATAATGCTCTGACTGGGATAGTTTCATGGGGAAATGGATGCGCCGAAGCCGGATATCCCGGAGTCTATACCAACGTCTCGTACTATGTTGGGTGGATCAAAAGCATAAATGCAACCTTTGACTATAACTATTATGCAGGCGCATCTGGGGTACGAACAAGTTCGTGTATGCTTACAGTTTTGAGTACGCTTATGATGTCATTTTATGTCTCGAAATTATCGTAAATAAAAGACTGAACGTTTATGCCTTTTAAGATAATGTCTTTGTAACTGCAATAGCTTAAGTTTTTAAAAATCAAACACACTGTCGTATATCAAATCCAAGTGACAACACTCTTTTCTGTGCATGTAGCTGAGCTGTAGGCATTGTGGATGTTCATGTTTCTAGTTTAGTAAGTCTGACAGCTGGCTGACTTGATCTATCTCAGTTTTGATTGGTTTATATCAGGCACGAACAGCTGTTTCAGTTGATGTTATGAAGGGGTGGCCGACGAATCTAGTCAAGAAATTCTTGACTCAATACTAAGTTGACACATAGGAAAGTGACGTTCAAAGTGACAAAGTGACGTTCCCATAAAATCTACTTTTTTTTACATCTTATGCAGACCAATCTAGTCTTAAGATAACTATATTTTTGAATGTGCCCATTTTTTCAATTGTTTCTGCTGTCATTTTTCTACGATTGTGTCAGTCTTTATGCTGTGTCAGCGAAGATCAACTTAAGTAACTATACTTCCAGTATGGACATGACAAATAATTACAATATAATCTTACAGAGGGTGGATTGAGACACATGTCGAGTCTAAGTTTTATTTTCCCGTTGGTAATTTTCAATTTTTAAAAATGACTCACAGATAATACCTTTTAAGCTAGTAAAACATGTACAGCTGATAGATTTCAGCCAAGAAGAAACTGCTTCTATTAACAAACTGAACTTTCTGCCGTCTACAATGTATAGGTTCCGATGTCGATCCTCGTATCATTGGGGGAATACCAATTAACATTACTGGTGCTCCATACCAAGTTTCAGTGCGTCTGAAATATTACGACACTGGAGAATTTGGCAATGGTCATATTTGTGGTGGATCTGTGATATCACAGCGCGTAGTCCTTACAGCGGCTCATTGCACAGCTAAGTAAGTATACGGATTTCAAAATTACATCCTTAGAAAATTTATTTTTCTTTTCAGCACGCAGGTAACGCCAATGGTATATTTTACGGCGGATCAATTTACTTTAGTTATGGGAGATTCGGATCTTTACGATAGAACACCCGACACGCTACAATTTAATGTTCTACAAGTAGTCCATAATCCGCAGTTTAATATAACAACCCTGGTCTATGATCTTGCACTGATGTTCATTAATGGGTACATACCTGTTAATTATCCTACCGTTAGTCCAATTCCATTGAATAATGTTCCATTGGCTGGTGGCACATATTGTGAAGTTACTGGATGGGGAAAGACAAATTTGGTGAGTTCTTGAAATACTTTTGAAACTCACTAGTTTCTTAATCAGGCTATTCATATTTAGGTGCAGAATACGTTACCGAACTCGCTTATGGAGGCCGTTATACCGATTGTGAATAATTCCGTGTGCTCAACGAATTATGGCTTCATACCACAGAGCATGATTTGTGCGGGATTCATGTACTCTGGTGGAGTGGATGCATGTCAAGGCGACTCCGGTGGTCCGTTAGTATGTAATAATGTCCTGGCAGGAATTGTATCCTGGGGATATCAGTGTGCCGATCCCGGATATCCAGGAGTCTACACAAACGTCTCGTATTACATTGGATGGATTGAAAGCACCAATGCGACCTTCAATTACAGCTACTACGCAGGAGCATCTGTAACACTAAGCAGTTCGTTGTTGTTGGCCTTGACTATGGCAATTTTGACGTTATTTGTGAAAAGATAAGAGAGTTTAAATAAAAACGACTGAACGCTTGTTTTATTGAGAGACTAAAAATAATAATAAACTTAAACTAAATACAATCGTCGAACTTTTAACGAGACCAACGCCATCAGTCAGCTCTTTCAGCCACACCGAATGATAGCGTACCTCAGTGTACACCCCTGGATAATTTGGAAGAGCACAGCCCGAGCCAAATGATACGATTCCCGAAACCTTGCCATTGCAGACGAGTGGACCGCCCGAATCGCCATTGCAAGCGTCTCTCATTCCTTGCATATAGCCAGCGCATATCATACCCTCAGTAACGAAGCCCTCATAGTTTATGGCGCATTGCGTGAAATTAATAATCGGTAGATCCAGGTTCATTAGAAGATCAGATGTGTAGCCCTACAAAGAGATACGGCAGTTTTTACGCTGTCAAACAATGATTTCCATTCAAGGGGATACTGTGCATCCAAACATATTTATAGCTTACATCTTCCGTAATACCCCATCCGGTGACTTGACACATGGTACCTTCGGGTACCTCATCCCAATTCATGGGAATTGTCTGAATATTGGCATGCCCTTCAGGAACTGTATCATTCAGAATCATTATGGCGATGTCATCAATAAAAGTCGTACTGTTAAAAGTGGGCTTGTAAAGAATCTCGAGGACATCAAAGACGGTATTGTTCACTCGATTGTAGCGGTCTATTGAACCCATAGCGACAGTGAATTCGCTTGGATCTCGCATATATTTGAGTTGGTAGCTAGAAAGAGGTTAATAACATGGATGTCTGTTGTTCGTATGTTATTTCCACATACTTGTAAATACAGTGAGCCGCTGTAAGGACCAGTGCAGGACTGATAAGTGAACCGCCGCAAATATGACCGGCACCGAAAAACCAGTCCATTCTTTTCAAACGAATCGACGCTTGGTGTTTGGTTTTGTCATGGTCAGCTACGGTTCCATTGATGATTCTTGGTCCAACGTTGGTGTCCGGTTGGTCACTTTCGGATGCAGCTGCATCTTTAAAAAGAAGTACATATATGAGTAAAATTTGCCCTATTTTCAATTCTTTTTTGACATTTCAACTAAATTTGCGGAATGCTCTATTCAAGTACTGAATAAAACTAGTGGAAATCTTTTTAAAAACTTCGTACCACACGAAACGAGTTAAAAAATTATCTGCAGCTCTAAATTCATAGGGACACTCAGTGCACATGTGGCCTTAAGCAATCGGTAAGTCTAGATTAAGAAACTACGCACAATACTTTACAAATTAACAACAAATAATATGCAACAAACACAAGGATTTATTTCATTCACTAGTTAGTTTGTCTTACGTGCGAAAACTCCACAAATGATGAGTGCAAAAATGAAAATGACACGTCTTACGTTGCTCATTTTTCTGGTCTAAATGTCACAAATCCAACCAAATGTTAACTGATTGCTAAAAAATTAGTAAAATCTCCGATGAGCCATTATTTGATTTAAATTGAGGTTAATCTTATCTGTTTCCTTATATTTTGTTTGTTGAATATAAAAGTTTTTCCCAAATTGTAATAACGTTGGGGCTTTTAAGATATTGGATATAGGTAAGTGCCAACAACTCAAACGAATCTACCGCACGCGAGCATTTGCGATAACTGATAAATTGTATAGCAAATTAAGCGATTCTTAAACAATGATATACACTTAAAGTTACTATACCATGGTAGAATTTTGACTGATAACAAAATAATTGAGGGTACACCACGGCCAGGTTAATTGCTCCTGTCAATTCCAATTTGCGGCTGATGGAAGGAGGATGAAGATACTTCGTGATTTGATTATAGAATGTCCTCACAGTAGCCGGGATGAAACTAACAAAAACGAAATGGAGTTACATATCATCCTAGTCATCTATAAAAGTTCTGTTTTACTAAACACAGAGCAAAGTAAAAAGTACCAGTCACATTTTTGATATTTTGTGGTCCTGACTTTTAGTTCAATTCAGCGACCTCTTAGTCCCCGCTCTCCAAAAATGATTGGCCCCGAAAGCAGTTCACCAGTAGGATCGATAACACATCAGCAAAAAGGTTTGAAGATGAATTTCTGCTGCGAAGTCAATTCAACTTGGGACCAGTGTGAAACTCGGAGGTGTCAAGTTGAAATTGCGTAATAAAGGTTCTACTTCGAGACAAATGTTCAATAAGTCAATAAAACGCATCAGGTGTAGGTGCGCAGTTCATAAAGCTGTCAAATAGCGCAAAGTACAATAGTTGCAAAATCAGATCAATTAATTTTTGTATTCCACGTGCAATGAGAAGTTTCAGCCTGCATCTGAAATAAAAATCGAATGTAACCAAATGGAAAACCGCAACAATTTCAATGTTAAGGGTGTTAGCACATTTGTCAGTTGGCTTTGTTTACACTTCATTCATAAATACAAATGCGCGCTTTCCTGAAGATAATACTTTTTATTGCCTAAAAATTTCTTATCGCAGACACTAAGTTAATGATGGACTTATAAATTAAAAATTACTATCGCTCGGTGATATCAATCCAATCGCATACCTAATCGATCTAGCCCTACTTAGAAAGACAATAAATTATTATCAAGCCTAATAAAATGATGAAACTACTGATTGATGTTAAACTTGCTCTGGATTTCATATTTTTTTCGATCCACCCAATGTAGTGCCTTACATCGGCATAGACACCAGGAAATCCTGGCTTAGCGCACCCATCTCCAAATGATACAACTCCCACGAGCGTTCCATTGTGTACCATCGGACCTCCAGAGTCTCCGCTGCATGAGTCCATTCCACCCTCCATATATCCAGCGCAAATCATACCATCCACAATGTATTTGTCACCATAATTTGTGGAACACGTCTTTCTGTCAACTATCGGGACGTTTACGGACATAAGGACTTCAGCGGGTATACCCTTTAGGATGATGTTATTTTGTCACCAGTCTCAAGCATTATATAGCTATTTATGGCCAACTCACCGTTTCCATTAGACCCCAACCTGTCACTTGACAAACAGTACCCGCTGCAAGTACTGCTCTGTTCAGTTGAATCACACTCACTGCAGGATTTGTGGCTGGAACAGTGCCATCCAGGAAGACGAGCGCTATATCATTTCTGAATGTCGGCCTGTCGAAATCTGGATGTAAATAATGCGTCAACTCATACGATATTGTGTTCTCATTCTTCTCGAAGCGATTGAGTGTGCCCATCACCACGAAATATTCGTGCGCGCTATTGAATACATTCGCATCTTCACTGTAAGGGCGAGTCATAAGTTCGGTTAAACTTTCAAAATATTTTCCACAATTACTCGTAAAAGCAGTGCGCAGCCGAAAGGACAATTGTTGGCGCGATCAGTGATCCTCCACAAACGTGTCCGGTTCCGAAAATAGTCTCACGGGACTTCATACGCACTGAGACTTGATGGCGCGTATTTTCTATAGTTGCTTCAGTTCCGTTAATAATCCTTGGATCCCATTGTGCCATGGATGCTGCAAAAATTATATAAATAAGAAGAGAACAAAAGCACTTTTGTCAATAGTTACCAACTAAAGGCACAAAGATGGACCAAAAACCGCTAACCCAGACATTGATTGCGGCCATTTCGTGTGGACATAGACAGATAAAATAGACAGTAGTATGTTGGACAGCGTTTTTATACATTTTCGTGGATACACGGTTTTCGGACACAATCTTATCTGGTTCTATCGCTGTTCCCACAATTGATACTCTAGTTTTGTACCGATAAGCGGCAAGCGATAGGGATCTTGGATTTCCCGGTGCATACGTGGATATTTGATTTTTAAAATATTAACATTGACACATATGATATATTTGTATCTTATCGGTTTTCGAATGCCCATCGGATTAAGTTTGTAACTCTGTGAGCTTCGGTCGTAAAACAGATACTACATCGTAGGTTCTGTCTTCTGTGACGTGGCTGTGCAATTAGCTAGGAACCTCTTCAGGTGGTTTAACATGAAACTCAGACACGCGAAATGAAGTATGTTTCCGTTACAGATAGTGACAAATCATTTTCTTCACAGTACGAGTAAGCTGTCATAAAATATGTCTATTCCCCAGATTACTTTGAATATTTCACTTATGGATACTTGTGGTGAATTGAATTGGTTTTGATAAAGTAACCATCTTCACAAAACACGAGGTTGTGTGTTTAAGAAGTTATAGCAATCTTTAAATTGCAGGAAAGCTATTGTGAATAATGTGGCGGACAAAAGCTGCGCAAATTTTTGAAATCGAATGATAGTATGTACCTATATATAAGTGAGGTACCTATTCAATATAGAGCGGCCAATTCTGCGTATTGATTTATGATTTGCTGGTTCGTTCATCTTAAACACATATTTCAGCTTGAATTTTAAGTCCCCGAGGTAGTTCCAGGATGAGGTGGTAAGATCAAGTCTCATAAGATAAAAAATACTAGTCTGTGGGGGAATTAATTGCACTTAAATAAGCTATACCCGCGAATCTGTTTTTAGATAGATGTCAAAATATTTAACAAATTTTTGGCATAAACTTATTTCTTTTACTCATTTATTTCTTCTAGTTTCTCATTAAAAATTGCACCGAAGATCAATTTGTTGTTATCTTTAACAATATAGTACAGCGTGTTTGCGTTTACTTACTTGCCATCTATACTGTATTGAGCCGCCCAAAATTATACCTTAAAAATTGATCAACTCAGCTTCTAACCTTCTTGTTGGTATTCCGCAAAATGTGCTAACTGTATTGGCAGGTTAGGTTTGTTTTTGTTTACCAAATAATCAATTTACGTTGTTCTTTATTATTTATTTTGGTCAATGAAATTCGATTAGGACCGATTAGAATTGTCAGCAAATTTATTGCCGGAGTTTTTCATTTATCTGAATGTGCGTGTTTGTAATTAACCAAAAGTACAAAGTACTCGGGAACCTTTTTTATGCATACACCTGGTTATCGATAACGATTACAAGCAAATACAAATAGAAAGGGTTAAGCGATTGTTACTAGATTAATTTCTGTTAATTATACTAGATAAAATGCTTTGTTTGATTTTAAATGCAAAGCGCGAAGCAGCTACATGAGTCAACCTTTGACATGATTCAACCTTATTAACTAAAAATATTGCAACATTCCTTAATACATCTGCACGCGTAGGTACATGTATTTTGGAATAAATATAGTACGGTCTTGGAATATATCAACCAATTTGAATCGTGTCATGGCAAGTTTTGTATATTTAACACATAATATACATGTGTAGTTGCACGTAAGCGTAAGGCACGCGCTGCACTTTTGGGCTTTCTCCTTATCATTTGCTTTATTTAAAGATAGAGGTATAGGTACACCTACTTTTCACACTCAGCAACCGATATTATGAAATCAA
This sequence comes from Cheilosia impressa, assembly GCA_948293265.1. Lineage (NCBI taxonomy): Eukaryota > Metazoa > Arthropoda > Insecta > Diptera > Syrphidae > Cheilosia > Cheilosia impressa. The sequence goes on along the minus strand of OX411882.1, from coordinate 40,737,379 downwards.
TTAGCTTTCGAATTCGATAGTGTTGTTGGAGGAGCGCATTATAAAATTAATTCGGCATCTACTTTCGAGTTATGGATCGCTCATGTACCAAGGACATCGGAGCCGAAATTAGTTCGGATATCGCTGGACTTCATTAAGTTGACGGGGGTTGGTTGAATGAAGTCGTTCGTTTCTGAAGACAAGGCCACGTTCAACCAACAGACAAGTGCGCTTAGAAAGTGACTTCTTCTTAGTTCCAATTACGAACAATTTGACTAGGCTTCGACATTTTATACCCTGTTACTTTAGATATAGGTAGTTTTGTTTTCACAATTTTATTTTATTTTTGTAGAAGTTTCTTAACTTGTAAACGAAGTGCGGCTTTTTATTGGTGGAATCGTGGGGACGTCCAAGAATCTAGTGCAAGTCTGACAGCTGGCTGACATGATGTGTTTTAGTTTTGGTCAAGTGAACAAAATTTTTAGTTGACGTTACGAATTTAGTCAAGAATTTCGTTAGTAATTATGATTTCATTGCGTAAAAAACTATCTTAAGTAATCCACTAAACTTAAGACCCAAGAAATATTGACGGATAACTAGAATTTTATTTGGCGAAAAATATCAAGAAAAATGAAACAGCCGATGTCAGAGCAGTACTAGAGTCTGTTCAGTTATTCAGAGTTGGACAGAACAGATTATGTTTGAAGTTTCCATTAGAAAAATGCTCTCAACAACTGTTCTACTTATTATTTCATGAGGCTGCATCGTATATTGTGCTCTTTAGCAAATCATTTTCTGTAGCCACGTCTCTGAGGTGGAGCAGACTCGTGAGAAGTGTCAAAAGTATAATGTATTCTTGAATCTAGGAGTGAGAGAGTTTATTGTTTCATAGTCTTTTTGGTCAATTGTTCGATTGCCTTTGCCCCTTCATTGTGCTATTGTGCAATTTTCGCTTTTGACACATAAAGCCTTATATACGAAAGGAAATATCTAAAGAAATTATTTGGTACGAGTTATAATGTTGCTAGATAAAGATATATGTATGTAAGGAATGCCTTAAATGACCAAACCGAATTGCTCTGACGGAGCTGATTATTCGCTCATTTGACAGATAGTCTCGTCATATATGTATTTGTGTCATTGATTTTCAAAGTTCAAAACTCCTAACTCGAAGGACGAAATGTATGCTTTACAGAACCCTTATCCTGCCAGTTCTGCTTTATGGCGCCGAGTGCTGGACGATAAGCAGGAAGGGAGAGCTGATACTGGGCTCCTTTGAAAGAAAAATTCTTCGGCGGATTGTTGGTCCTGTGTGCGAGGAGGGCAAATGGAGGAGAAGATACAACCGCGAACTCTATGAGCTGTACCAAGATGTAGATGTAGTCCAAAAGGCCAAAATACGTCGACTACATTGGCTCGGCCACATCGAGCGAATGAACAATAATGCTCCAGCTAAGGGGATCTTCGAATCCCAGCCGCCAGGTTCGAGACGACAAGGAAGACCGAACCTCCGTTTCAAAGACCAAGCCATCGCGGATGCCAGAGCGCTTGGTCTGGATAACACTAGAAGCAGTGTGCCCGGGATCGCAGAGGATGGAAGGCTACAGTGTCTCAGGCAGAGACTCTCCACGGGTCGGGAGCCCGTTAAGTAAGTAGTAAGTTAGTAAAGCTAAGTAAAGTAGAGTTTTCAACTACACTCCACTTGACAGGAGCAGTCCATATTGATTTGGGTCTGTGTCCATGAAATTTTACTAATTAACTGTTTTCAGCGCTATTTTTTTCCGCGGGAGAGACTTGGGAGAACGATAAAGCAAACTGAAAGTCGAGACACAGAGCAAAATATACAACTTTATCACAAATATGACTGCGAACCGTTTTATTGAGTCTACTTTGGTTTGACTTGACCTATACCTACATACTGTGCTGAAATGGGTTTTCATTAAAACACATTGCATAAAAATCCCCGTGAGAGTCAAAATAAATATTAAAACAAAAACATACTTCCAGGAAGATAAAAATGGTTTTGTAGGCAAAAACCTTTTTTATATAAGGAAATGTCAGTAAAAGCCCTTTTAATACTTTACATTGAAATTAAGATTGCTCTCTAAAAAGTTAAAGCATTCAAATGACATCAAGACTAGACCTCCTTTTCCAATTGCCTCTAAAAATTGCACATTCTGCCCTCTCGATTTTTAAATACGTAACACCATTGCCAAAAATAGAAACTTCACGACTCTAATTGAAAACTGACCTATTTGAGATCACTAGCTTCAAATGATACCTTTCTATTTCTGATGTTATTCTAAACATACCTAATATTGTTGTGACAACAAAGCTTCTTATCATCAATGGATTTATAAATACAAATTCTAACAATAATAAGCAGATAATTCCCAACTCTCAAAAATATTCGATCAACAACACAAGCCATAAGATAATCGTCATCGAACCATTCACAAGTGCGTACAAGTCACTTGAATATCGCTTCATTGTTGGAGAGGGACTTCCAATCGGTTATATCTGAAGATAAGATACCCGACCAAAAGCCGTGTGAAATATGCTTCTACATTAGCATTGGCAAAAGTTGCTTTCTATTTGTCAGTGAGGTTCTAGGATGGGACAAACCCAATCGTGTTTAGCACGCGTTTCTACTTCGATAGTGAAGGTGGTCCGATCCTCCTTAATCTTATCCATTGTTGCCCTTGCCTAAGAATATTGCGCACCTTTTTGGCTAAGCACTTCTTATTTGTACACTTAAGCTGACAGTTGGCTTTACGGTTCAAGTCGTCGTGAAAGTGAAATTGTTGCCATTAAAAAACATTCAAATGATTCGAAAGTTCTGCAGAGTATTTTGCTTGGTGTTTCTTATTGGTGATCTCCAAACAAGTGAGTTGGTTTTTAAATTCAATTATAAAAGTGAGTGATTTCAAAAACAAAATCAAGTATGAAGTATACAAATGTAACAGCTCCTTTCAGCTTCTTCTAAAATGAAGTGGTGGAAAAGCAGCTTAAGTGAGAAATAAGAAAGGGCAAACCAGAAAAGGGTCTTGCAAGTGGTGTCGTTCTGCCAATCTCTAAAATTTAACTACCTATCACTGTCGTGTTACTGGCATTTGATTTTGACAGCGCAACAGACTGCATTCTGGTACTGCATTCAGTAAGATACTTTCAGAGAGTTTCGTTTTTCTTTGTTTGCTTTGAAGATAAAATTATTAGCGGGGTTTCAAACCAAAGTTTCCCTGTTTAGCTGCACAAAGTAGATGACTTCGGATGTGTTGGTCCGTAAGGCTTGTGACGTTTCTTCGTTAGTCACTCTGACATTGCCTTGTTCCGCAAACGAAAGTTCGGTCTTCCTTGCCTAGCAGCAGCGTTTTTCCGAAGAAATTTTGAATTTGTGCCATTTTCCGAGACATTACAAAAAGTTGGATTTTTTTGTGATTTGTAAAAACTAAATTCGAAGCTGCAGATGTCAACAATGGCATTTTGTCTGGACATTGAAATACTTCCAGACATTCTCAAAAGCGTTTTCGGTTTCATCACATTCGGGCGTGATATCGTTAAGCCAATTTAAATATCGGGTTACCTTTGATCTATAACTTAGAATAAAAAAAAAAAGAAAAAAAAAAATTCCACTCGCCTGCACATGTCCAAACTTATCGACTATCAACTACTGTTATCTCGCCGAAAGCGACTTAAAACTGCACGACTTACCAACTAATCAGTCGGCTACTGCATGATAAATATGATAGCCATAAACAACTTATATACCCAAGTGTCACGGTCACTCAACAATAGAACTCGCCCTAGCTATAACAGGGCGGAGGGTTGTAAAGTTTATAACGTCTGGGTAGCTTAATAAACTTCGATTTTATATACGTAGATGCCATAAATTTCAAAGATCGTTGGGGTTACTATAAACGAATTTATATTTCAACATTTTGTCGACAGCTTGTAACCAGCTTCAAATGATTTTATTGAGCTTATGTAAAAGATTCCATTAAAAATATCGCAAATATTCAATATGCTGATTATATGCTTTTAAAACATATCACAGATTATCTCTTTCCAGGCCTGTCACAGCACAATGTAAATGAGGCACAGCTATCAAAACCGAATGTCAACAACAGAGCTGTAGCTCTACTGGAAGACACCCGTCATCAGGCGTCAATACGTCTGCTAGAGCAGGAGATTACATTCGGCGATGGTCACATATGCGGTGGTTCGCTGATTACGTCGCGGGTGGTTCTTACATCGGCGCATTGTCTATTCAAGTAAGTGCCACTTTCGTTTGACGTACGAGACATAAGCTTAAGTGAATGTGATTTTACCTATATCTTGATCAAAATGTTATCACGGCGTTTAATTAAAATGGGAAAATTCCCTTAATTTGGCATGACGACAGACCGATCAGGTGCTGTCAAATGGGTGGGTAGTGATGCCACTTGACTGTAAAACTTGATACGATTCTGGACTATTTTAAAGTACTATTCACACTGGCAAAACTATTCAGGGCAAAAAAAGCATATGCACTCATATCTACCATTTTTCGGTACCTATTTTTATAAAGCTTATTTGAGGGAGTTTCCTTTTTTATTTTTCAGTTTGAGGACTAAAAAACCACGCCATCCGGCTGAACTTCGGGTAGTTCTGGGAACACCTAATCGCTACCAGAGAACTGAACACACCCTGATCTCACGAGTTGTTCACATTCGATATCCATCAACCTTCGATGTCAACACAAGGTGGGACGATATCGGTCTGCTATTCCTGAGTCAGGAAATTCCCGAAAGACACGCATCGGTGCGGCCGATTGAAATCAACCGAGAAGCAGTGGCAATGGAAATTCCCGGCGAAGTAACTGGCTGGGGGAAGACTGAAAGCGTAAGTTTTCCGCATAAACTAACATACATGAGTTGAATGAGATTTCTTCTTTGACTCCCAGGGCGACACATCCCATCACCTCACAGCAATGAATGTCTCAACACTGGATCCGTTAAGTTGCGCGAAAAGTTTCGGCCGTCTTATTACCGATGGTATGCTGTGTGCCAGGTACACAGAGGCTGACAGGGACATTTGTCAATCGGATGTGGGTGCACCGCTAGTACATGATGGCAAGCAAATTGGAATTGTTTCGTGGGCGAATAGCTGCTGGATGCAGGACTATCCAGAGGTGTACACCGATGTGGCGTATCACAACGAATGGATCTGGAGGGAGCTGAGAGATCGCAGCAATACGGACAGCTCAGTTTGGGGTCTGTTGGGATTTTTGGCGTTCACTTGGTATGCGATAAGGGATCGACCGAAAATGTTTTGCAAGGTATAATTTTAGGGGAGGATGGTGTTTTTTATATAAAAAGAATCTGATATTTTGTTTAAGTATTTTTTTAAGATCGATGTAGGATATTTTTAATTATAAATGAAAAGCGAGGTGTGGCATTTTTTTTTACGAAATAAAAAGGAGCTTTCGGAAACTGAGAAGAAAGTGGTCTGGGAAAGAGGACAATTTTCCATCAACAGTATCACCAATTACAAATAAAATCGGGTGGACCGAAGACGTTAATTTTTGCCTGACGAACATCTTCTAGATCATGATTTTCTTAAGTTAAAAAAAGAACAAGCAGGTTTATAACTGTGAACGCATTTGCTTATTGCTTGTATGTGCCACACATTCTCGACAATCGATTCAATATAGCTTCACAATAAGTTTGCCAGGCTTAAGCAAAGTTGAATGAACTTCACTGGCAGAAGTGCACACGAGCATTGCCTTTCTGCATTAAGGAGTCACAACTCGAACAGCCACCGCCTCATTGCCGTCAATATAGTTCCTTTGTGGCGCGCACACTATCGCCACAACTCCTATATTGCTTTGCCAAAACTAAGTGATTCCTTTAAAATATTCCGTCATCCAGGAAGTTCACTGCTCCACTACCAGTCTCCCTTCTGTCCATTGTAGTCGAGCATAAATCACTTTCTAGCTCCAAACATATACCAAGCATCATCGGATCGATAACTTTGTATCGGTATAAGGAAACGGCGTGCGCTCTCAAGAGCAAGAGGAACATGCTAGCCTACGCAATATTTCCATGTTTACATTTTACATCATCCACAAAGAAGATTGACTTTCTTTCTCTACCAGGGTTTCCCCTGGCGAGTTTACACTCCTGTGCGTCTCTTCACCACCGGAATGTAAATTTATGGCGCGTGAGTGAAGATATTTTTGGCCACAATCTTTTATAGGAGCTGGGGTGCAGAATAGGAAATGCGTCTCATTTGGCGCTTTGTCTGAGTGTTTGTTGGAGTTTTAATCAGACACGACAAAGTGTCACGTTCAATGGGAATATAGTTTGTTCGTTTTATTTGAGAGAAGGAGGCTTCAGGGTTCAAGGTACGCAAATGTTCTACAAGTCTTAAACGTATTTCCCACTGCGAAGGTTGTCTTGTACCTCTGCTGGGAGTGGTACAGAGCCGAGAAAATCGCTTAAGAGGTCTGCTCTGCAATACAAATGTATGTTTTCAGGAATCCACCCCATTTTACTTGAAAAGAAAACCGCAACTGATTCGTCTTTACCTTATAGTGCATGCACCACCTTAAGCGTAGGCATAACACAAGTTGCACCATTAGAAGTTGAGTGCTACACACTCACACAAGATGTCAGGCACTTAACCTTCAGCTTTATATCGGATGCGGTATGCAATTAGGTTTGATGTCATATTGGACGGGTGATGGTAAGCTGTCCGTAGAACATCAATGTCAAGCTAAATACTTGAGCTTCTCATAGAACCAATTATCTTTGAAAGTGCCAAGAAGCGCACGTTGTTTATATAGATTATGCTTTCTGTGTGATTGTTATTAGTGAAAACAGGGCTGGAAGCCATTTGACGGCAAGTGCGCTCTCATCTCAATCATTAACCAACTCAATCAGTTGACAATACATATGTCGATAGAATGATTCTAGAACATTTTAATTAGAGGGAGAGCAGTGGGGGTAGCTTTAAAACATTATTCCATTCGAGTGGTATAATGGCCTCAATTCCAGCGCATATTGGAAGCTACAAATCAAAAGAAGGCGGTTCGATACAATGCTTTGAGAAAGTCTCGGGTGAAGATCAGTATATTGGTGAAACTGCTTATCATCACATCCAACCAAATGCGCAGAATTTTTTAGCTGCATTAAAAACATCGCAAATTATTGAATAAAGTAGCCGTCTGACTGAAAGAGACATTAATGTGGATCCAGATAAGCAATTGATCTCATATCAAGAAAAAAATCAAGATGTCCTCTGCTTTGAAAAAGTGTGTTTAAAAAATAATTTAAGTATGTTCGTTTAATGTATGTAACCCACGATTTAAAACTAATAAAAATCAACGAATTGGAATATAACAGTTTTTTTTTTAAGAATTCCTCGTAAGATTTGGAAGCAAGCCCTCTGGAAACAATCTTGGCTACGGCACTGCGTATGACAACGATCGTCTGGTCGATTTCGCTTTCAAAATTTTGACAACACTTAAAGGGGATTTTCTGGATGAACTTTCAACTTTTAACTTTAGCACTGAGAAGCTGGTCTCTCTTTTCGAGGAAAATGTCCGGGACTAAGGCTTCTCTGGACTACTCTGACCCAACATTTTCGGCTACTACTCTTTAAAGCGACCCTAAACAGCTATCAAAAAATCATTTTAAATCAAGCCTAAGACTAAGTCCAATTTTGACGAATAGAAGCTTCATTTCGACCCACGTGCCAGGCGTTCTAAATGGATCTGTAGCAATGCAACCACTATACGTTTGTTAATGACACACGATTCTCTGTTGTTGTTTTCTAAATTGAGATTAATATTTCACAGAACAACCTATACTAGATTTGTGTTTACTGTGTTTGTAAACATACAAACGCACTCTTCAAATTTCGATATTAATGAACAGATTGACATGAACTCCATTGCTCAACTTGCTTTCTGCGATCGTCTTTCTGCGATCATAAGACGTATTTATAGACTCCGATTGTGCCTTCATACCAAAAGGTGATTAGCAAAGCATTCGTCCGAGGAGAGGTTGGCTTTGTTCGAAATTTGATCAGGGCTGCCTTTTGAGTGGAACAACCTGGGTGAGCGTCCAAATCAGGGGGCCCATTATATTCAATAAACCGTCAACAAAAGTCCAGATTCAGAAAATAAGCTTGAACTGCTTAACTTAACTGCTTTGCATAATTTCATATTTGGAGACATTTTGGTACATTTTAGAGGCCTTAGAATTAAGAGCGTACCAGGCTTCACAAATAGCACAATTGAAAAGCCAAAATCTCCCAAGATCAATGTCCCAAATTATTAATTATATTTAGCAAGAGAGCGGAATTTTTTTAATTCCATTCAGCATTACATTTTGCTGGAACATTGTAATTCTAAACTATTGTAATTTTTCGTTTCTGGCTTCGCTTCGCGGTGTCAATTTTATAAAAATCTATCACTCAGGAATTTTGTTTTTGCGTTTACTTCGGTCGCCACTGCTAATGAAGATGAGGTGGGCTTTTACAGCGCCATCTCTTGGTCGGAGTCCAAGCCGTTGGTCATAAAGAAGTAAAAACACTCCAGGACGCTTTTAATGAAGGTGAGTGAGTGAGTGAGTTTGTCCTGCTTGTACATTTCAAGACCTCTTCTAATTTTTGTGAAGTTGGGCACAACGGACACAGGCGTGGACTATATTTTATTGCGATGCATAAAGTAATTCCGACTACCTAAAACTTCTAAGTCTTTGTTCTGCATATCTGTAATTGTTTTTCTCACCTCTGACTCTGACATGTTACCCGTAGGTATAAGAAATTACGCCGCAAAAGAAAATCTCGGTCGGGGCCCCCGAAGAGCTAAGGCCGGAGCTGAGTTCTTTCTAAGATTAGTAGTCTTCAATTAGATTTTTTGCAGAAAACAAATTTAAGAATTCTTTGCTGCTATAAGTAGACTTGCAGTATGACACTTAGAAGGTTTTGGGTTGTCTTAATCTTTAGATGAAAATTGAATATTTCGGCACTTGCATCTAGCCAAAGTCTTTTTTTTTTCTTAAGAAACTATTTAGCCGTAGCAAAGCCATCAAATTTATTTTTTTTCCCCATTTTACGAGAACCTAATAAAAATAAAAACAAACATCGCTCACTTCACTCAAAATGTTGCCAGAAACATTGCATCTACACACGGTTTCTTTTTACTTTTCCCCGATTTTCCTCTTGAGTTTTCTTTCCATTCCTTTCCGAATTTTCCAACCCACACACATACGACATACTCTACGCTACTGCCTGCCGTGTAGCACTTCATGCTTGGCCAGTTTGCTCCCAGCTGTCTGCTGTGAGAGGCTGTTGCTTTGCTTTGTCGTACAACTAACAACTCTGCCTGGCGCTGCGCCCTTCTGATGCTGCCTGCTCCTTGTTTTGTTATGTTGCTTGCGCCAAGCTACCGGCTCCGGCAACAGTAGCAATGTTCATCGTGTAGCACGGTGCGTGGTGTTTTCGCGTTCCCCATCCCATCACCATCCCCATCGCCGTTTTCATTGTGCAATTTCATTTGGACGATACTCGTCGTGCCGTACGGATAGCTCTGTTTCGGGTTCGGAAAATTCACTCTCTAGGCCGTGCACGCAATACGCGACGGACGGTGTGCGCGTCTTAAAATAGACCATTGATACATATACACCAAGAACGATTTGTTCCTCTTCAAATGTTCGTGATGTGTCTTTTGCGTACAATTTTTAACTACACAAAGTAATATTATATTTCTCAAAGAAAATATTCAAAATTTCAACTAAATTTTCTACTTATTCGAGTGTTAACTATTCAGTTAGATAAATCTTTAACAAATCAAATGCAGCACCGAAAAGTGATGTGAGGAAAAGAAAGAAGGAAAAAAATTTAAAAATATATATCTCCAAAATGTGGGGAAACAGTGGCTAAAAGCAGAGGAAGAAGAAAAAGGAAAAAGAATTGTGAAATAGTGTCAGTGAAAGAATCTCAAGAAAAAATAAAAAAAAAATATATCAAACGGATTAATCAGATATACGAATAATAGAAGGCTCAGAAATGAAGCTGTGGAAATCAAAGAAACCCATTAGCTGTGTTCCTGGCAAATCCAGCAACAGCAGCAACAGCGGTAGCAACTCCACCAAAAGCGAGGAGAAGTATGACTCGAGTGGAATACCCTTAGTGCCGATTGTTGGGGGTGAGTTATGATTATGATGCGCCTATACACTTCATGAGCTGACAGTGAATTCATTAAGAGAAATTATTTCGCGTAGTCTATTGTTTTTCACTTTTTGGTTTATTGCATGTTCTTTTTTGGTTTTATGGCGCAAAGGAAACCGTGGACAGTCTTAATTGAAGTGAAGATTCTGGTTAAAGATATTCGAGGGTGGATATGTACTCTTTCTTCGCGAACAGGGGGTAATGACAATGGGACTTGGAATGTCGGCTGTGCAATTAACAAACTGGGGATCTTGCGGGTGATAAACTGTCGAGGAATTCAAATTGAAACAGAGGACAACTGGAAGGCCCTTGAACGGTATAAGAGGTGTAGTGGTCATCACATTGCGCACTTCATTCACTCAGTTTAATTTGCAAAGTTATTAAAAACTTAGAGTGGGTCATTAAATTTGGGGTTGAAGGAAGTGAGTCTAAAAATGGGAACAAAAATCAGATCAGATAATTTTTTAGGCTTGCAGTATCGCTCGCTGTGGCGGTTGGTTATGTTTCATATACTGTGGGTATACCTATCAGTAATAAATTTAAACCTCCTCTTTGTGGATCTCTCAGTATAAAACAAGGCTTAACATGGAGCAGCATTTCTTTTTTATTTCATTCCAATCGGCCAGTTGATTCAAAAGATATATTCGAGAAGAATGGTCAAGAGAAAATAGCATATGTCCGCATTAGATTTTCGGTAAGTGTACTAGTCTACGGAGCAAGGGGTCTCGGGTTCGATATTCGGAAAAACACATATTATATGAACGTTTGCAAAACATCAGGGTATATTTACATTTTTGCAAAAGCTCCTAAATTTTGGAGTTCGAACTGGGCATATGCAATTTAAAGTCTGCTTTGTACTTATTCATAGTCTTGACTATAGCTGTTTGGAAATTCCCAGCCAGTTTAAAAGGTCTAAAATTACACACGATCTGAAGTTTGTAATCTTCAAAAATATATCGAGGTGTGAGTAATTCAACTGCTTTTGGGCAGATTTGTAACTTTTCTCATTCATTTTATTGGGTCCCAAACCAACCTTTAGGTTGCTTTTCCACTACGCCACCTCCCAGGAACGTCTGAAGTCTGAGAAACTTTAATGGCACTAATATCATTTTTACTTGTAGGTAGATCTATTTGGCAGGGGTTAAGGGAGTGCGTGCTTGGAGATTGGTCTAACGTATGGGCTTCATGGCTCCACTTTAAACTCCTGAGCAAGCGTACTCAACAAAGTTTTTTTTCCACAAATCTATAAGCAAGAGATGAATGGTTTTTTGGTTCTCTCCTTGTGAGTTCTTCCGCTTTCATCGGAGATCAATATAAACCAGAACAGAGCTTTAGGTTCACATATTTGTGCGACGTATTTCATCCAAGCATTCCCTGGAAAGGATTACCTACCGCCCTTGCCTTTAACTTAGCACAGCTGACTTCAAAACGAAAAACACTGCAATCGTCGCATGTGTCGAAAAGTTAAGAACTCTTCCTGCCTCGCATCGATATAAGTCTAGCTTCACGGTCACAGTTTTATATCCTCTTTTTGACGGCTTCATTGGGGACATTCAAGTATCTAGTAACTGTCCGACTTGATGTATCTCAGTTTTGATTGGCTGAGATCGGTCACATGAACAGCTGTTTCAGTTGACGTCTTTAGAGACGAATATTCATAATTTAACAGGACTCTCGCCTGAGATAAAAAATATGGCATTTTTCACGTTTTATTTGAGTCTGTCTTCAGCCCCACTTACAAGTCTCATGATGGGTCAAATATCTCTTAGCAACCTAAATTCCTCGTCCCCAGCTGTATTTCTTTCGAATGTCACTTCCATCATCAGTCCTTACACATTTGTCATTACTGTGTGCGTTCCCGACTGCCAGACACAAAAATGCACACGCAAAACAAAGTTCAACGATCATCGAGGACTTTAGTTAATTAACACGTGTCCGCCGACGGCGAAGGCGACGATGCCACTCCAAAATGGAATAAAATATGAAAATCAACCAAAGGAAAAACAGTTGGAATGAGAACACAAACAGACTCATTCCTCTACTCTAGGATTCACGCTTCTCTGTGCAGATAAATCTACCTATACACCGCAAGAAAATGCATGCGCGGAGTGATTCCTATTTTTGGATGCGAGATTCCAAAGTCGCTTTCAAATTTAATGGAAGATCGAGAATATTTTCAAAAAAACACCGATCAGCCCGTTTCTTGTGACTGTATCGGAATGGTTTATCTGAAGGAGTGGATGTACAAAAGTGTCTTCTTTTCTAATCAGCGATTAAAAAATTCGTTACAATCACCTCCCGGCAAATCGTTGCATGCATTTTTGAGCATGCACTTCACACCGATCCTTACTTCTGAGAACAGATCACATGAACCCAGATCAATCCAAATATGTGGCAGTAATCACTTCCTCTATCATAAAGCAACGTCAGTAGGTAATTGCCATCAATTGAACGCACATTGATCCGCCATTTATTTCGCCGCCTCATTCACTGTTCTACATAAACTGTCCGCAGCAATGTTGCGTAGGGGGATCTCGATCTCGATTTCGATTTCAATTCTCATTCTCAGCTACAAGATCAATTGACATGGACAGCAATAATTTCCTTTAAGGTAATTGATGTTCCCATTGACTTCGATGACAGCGACGGGGTTGATTCGTTTCCTACTTCTTCAATAAATTGTGCTGTCGAGTTGTGGGGAGAAAATGTCACAGCAGTTAAGGAGGTCATAAAATCCAACCAAAGAAAACAGTAAAAAAATAAAATTACAAAAAATAAAAGTGCAACTTAGAGCACAATTATCTTCAAATAAAAACACTTTTTCATTGGCAGTAAAATGTGCATTTCCATTTTACATACTGGCGGTGGATGGAAATCAAACGAATTTTCCTCTACAGACAAGGTTCATTTAGGCGAGGAGCGTTTCGTTTGTTTTTGTGTGTAGTTTTTCCAAAAATACCTCGCGATTCCACATGCAAGAACTCTCTCGTTAATGAAAACGTCATAAATCACTCAGAAAATGTGAGTCTCCCTTCCGCGGAGATGATGGCCTGAGACCGAACAAAAAATTGTTTCTTTAGACATGGAATTTAATTTTAAAACTTAAAGTGTGCTTGGGCGGCACCTTAAGGTAGCCTACACTCCTCGTAGCTTTAGACTTGGCGAACTTACGTACGCATGAAAAATCAAAAAATATCAGCAACTCTTCTCGTTCCATTTTGGGACACCACCGCATCAAAAGCACTGTTTGCAAATTTTGTCCGTTGGAGCGAAACGAAAGGGAAATATGCGATCAATTTGCATCTCAACAGATGCTCGATGAGATGAGAAACCTGTGTCCTATTTCACAACACCCAATTTTAGATAACACAACCGATCGATATAGTGTTCGCGATCGGTTGACTTTAAATCCCAATTCAAACGTAATTCTATTTTCACGGACTAAATTCTCATCAAAATATTTTTAGCTAAAAACTAGACAGCGATCGTGCTCTCAGGCTTTCTTTTCCTAAATCGATCCACGGATGATTGAGCTTTTTTGTGTGTATAAATTTTTAGTAGTAAAATTTTCTCTCTGAGACACCCTTATGAACTTGAACAACTTTGCATGTTTTTCTCAACCTTTTAGGGATTTCTATCGAGTAAATTATATACGAGAGTTCAGTGATCCTCGAATCGAACGATCATTTCAATCACTTGGCTCCCCCAAAATCGTCTCTCTTTTGGATTAGTGATAGAATTATTGTTTCGTGCATTGTCAACAAATCCCTGGATATACGCGGGATGTAAGCGGGATAAGTGTTTTCCCAACCACCCTCAATGTCCCACGGAAACTCTTCGAATTCCCCAGGAGAGATGTCAACGATGGAAAGGAAAAAAAAACAATTCAATCCAATTTCATTATATTTTTCATGGATAATTTCCAAAAATATCACGTTTTCCAACGCAAGTCGAAGTGAAAATTCCATTCCTTGCTGGTTGGAATGTGTGACCTTACTCAATGTATGCCGCATCTTTATCTTCCTCTCCACTCCTAGCTCTACGCACCAAGTCACATAGAGACCTATAGTCATCTAGTCATCCTTCACATGTGGTGAGGGCATGGTGAGCGCTTCAATTAATGACTCATTTGGTGTCCTTTAATAGTTTGTTTTTTATTGAGCTCTTTTTTCGAGTCAAGTAAATTCCCTACCACTCACAGTCGCAGTCCTGGGGTTTGTGTTTGCTGTTTGGGGAATGCCTTCATACAGCATATAGATAGTTTGAGATTTGAGTAAGCGCGCACCAACTTGCCTTACAAGGGTTAAGTATGCAAGCGTTATAAATCATCACAGATGACGTATGCCAGCATGTAGTGCGCCAAGACTATACAACACAGTGGGACTCTTTCATTGATGACGGACGATATAGACGACGGTGCCGGCGACTGATGGCATCGTTGGCGGTTCGTTGGAACCGGAACTTCACTTCGGTGAAAGGAGTGTTGTTTGTTTTTGTACTGCTCTGAGTGTATTCCTTTTGGGAATGTTATTGGGGTTTTCCTCCTTCGCCGTTGCGTTAATGGGCTTTCCACATATGCACACCAAGTGAAAATGGATTTATGACGTTTATGTGTGAACAATTAGAATGGATTTTGTCATTCGATTTGATGGGGGTGTTGTGTTTCATCGATACAAGGTGTTAGATGTTGAGTCATTGATGTGATTATGTCGATTCGTAAACAGTTATAAAACAACATCCCTGACATTTTGAGAGGAGTATTGTGAGCAATTGACAGGCTGCCATTGAATATAGACTCGCGTTTGGTATTTCTGTCGTTGAGTATATGAAATTTGATCAGACTTATGGTAGATGTGTCATTTTAAGGGGCACAATGACATAAACAAATAAACTGTAAGTTCGATGTCCTGAAGTCAGTCCTTGGTAGCTGTTTATTCAATCGTAACTCCTCCACTTAATTGCATATATTCCAAATGTCAAAAAACACAGCTCAGAAGACGCACAGGAAAGTTATTTATATCAAAATTGTTACATTTTTCATTAATTTTTTTTAAATAGGTCAATTTATTTCAGTCCGTTATGTAAAAATCAACAAAAAGTGAGCCAGGTAGTACCACTTAAAGAAAGTTAAGACATGTGGCGGGAAATTTAACAGATTTTTTTATTACTTATATAGTTTTCTCAGAAATGCCGAACCTATAGACTACGGAGCGTCAGCAGCGCCAAAGATTTAAAGACCAATATATGTCTAGAAAGCTGAAAAAAATGTTTTCCACGTTGGCATTCGGCCTAAGTAAAGTATGACGTCTGTATGCCAAAATTGTATTTGTCACAATATGATGTCTGTGGGGGTAATCGACGCCATTTTCGTCAACTTTTATAGTGATTTTTGAGCGGAAACAGCTCACCCATCGTCATAAAAAACTGTCCATCTACATGTTGCCTTGAAACACTTTGACTGTTGTTTACGGTGTTTGATTGATCTGTTCTCTTTCATCTGAAGTGACTCCAAATGGTCTATTGATTGTGTTTTGCTGAAATTAAATTCGGAATCCACATACTTTTGAAAAGGAGGTACATAAAACAGCAATAGAATCAGATAGTAGTCAGATAGCTCAGTCCAGTGTCTAATGGGACATCCCTGAGAGCGTTTGATGTCAAGCACATTGCAGTGCTGCAACGAAACACAGAAACCAATTTCTTTCTTTTAACCTGAAGTCAAATATACCTACCTATATTTAAAAAAAAAAAATGAATAAAAATCATTTTGACCAAGGTTCACTGACCCCGTAAAAGAGTGCACAACATTTTCAGCCGCTTACGTCTTTCAACCAGTTCCTGAAAGTAGCAGCTGTACACAATTCATGAGCTCACAAAATTTAATTAAAATTCGTTAATTGTGCATTGCATTTTGACTCCCGCGCACACACAATCAGTCTATGTGCTGGATGCTCTATCGAACTGTTGGTGGTGTTGGCGGTGGCAGTGCTTGTTGCTCTTGCTGGTGCCACTGAGTGGTCTTGGAAAATTCATCGATAAACATCAGCAGCAATAACCAATGCCACTGAGAGACAGATCATGAATTGAATCATTTGTTGGAAGATTTACGAGCTCAATAAATGCATGCGGCACTGCACAGTGAGGGGTGATTCTGACTGTGCGAGGTATCGGCCTGCGCAGATCATTTTAGATTTCCAAGTATAATTTTGTTTTGGTATTACGTCAATACCAATTGTGGCATTCAAATGAAGAGATATTGTAATAAGGGTCAATGAGTCTTCTTTCTAAATAATCACAAATTGGCTATGACAGGAGAGCATCATTTCTTGATTGAAATAAAAATTTGATTGGATTATGACAGCCGTCGGGATTTATTTTGAGCAGACGAACGTAATTTGAATTCCTCGTGAAAGTAGAACACGTGTTGGCTAATTGATGGTCTCAAGTCTCAACTCTCAAGTAGTTATGCCAATCAGATATGCCAGAGATCAATTGAGAATTTTTAATTTTGTTTGGTGCAAACTTAAAGTTGCGAAACAGGTCCGGCCTCAGAAAAATCGAAGCCTAATTCGCGTGAGTTTTCGGCGCCCATGATTTGTGTCAGTTTTAACAGATATGGGATAGCTCGTCTTCAATTTAACGACTTGTTATTGTCGGTATGGCTAAATGCAAGGGGAAATTTTTCCAAAAAATCAATTTTATCATACAAATAGGTGTAGGTATTCCACTCTCACCTTATCTCAACTTAATTTATAAAGGAAAGTTCAGTTTAAAGCGGTTTTTTAGTATGGGCCTCTCAACTGGATAGATAAGGGGCTTTAAACTCTATCGGAAAATCCACCTCCTCAGTAATTCAATACTAAAAAAATTATCGCCTATGGTTGCTTAGTTTGTGCAGGTTTGCTTTTGCAACTCTACGTCACTTTTCTAAAAGTGTGACGCCGATCTCAACATTTTTGCAAACACATCGACTTTGACAGTATGATTTATGATATTTTGTTTCTTCATTCAAAGCGACAAAATTTTGCAACAAAATTTGCAAGAAGATCTAAAATAAATTTATCCAATCAATTTGCGAAGCGCTTTGTATGTCGGTATAGATATAATACCTCAAAGTACCCAATCTGACAAAAAATACCTGCCATAAATAAAAGCGTTTGATATGTGAGATCCTCCGGATGCCAAAATCTCCAAGGACCTACGTGTATAAGACGGTTCAAGGATGGTGGGATAGAGGTTTTGGAATCGAATAAGACAAACAGACAGATCTGTTAGATGGGAATTGAAAAGTCCAAACAACTAATTTTCAATACATTTCAGCCTGAAATTTAGAATTTTATTCACTTGTTGTTCGGGAGGAAGCAACTTTTTTGACAATGCTTCGTTGGAAATACGAGTAGTATAGCCTGGAACAAAATATATGTGTTGAACGACATAAGCATGTTTGCGGCACATTTTGATTTTGTGGCCTTGTTTGTGCCTACAGATTGTGTAGCACACTTATTGCGCTGGTCAAAAATTTGACAGCACGTTTGACCGTTTATGTTTGAGTAGTTTGTGAGGACTGTTTGTATGATGACAAGTTAGAACAAGAAAAACAAGAAGCATGTTGGTGTCCACTAGTGACTTGTATGAGAACCTTAATTCATCATCAAACTTATCTGCCATTGTTTGGGCAGTTGAATTGTGACATTCAATTCCACATTTTTATACTCCGCATTGGAACCTTGAGCACATCGCTTCGCCTGTAATATAACAAACTTCTTGAGACTAGAGTACCATCTGATGATGTATAAAAAAAAGGGTTAGGAACAAGGTCCTTAACCCCGACAATTGTTCAGTTTTGACATAAGTGTAATACGAACTAATCCTTCTAATCCTCCTATGTAGGTCAGATCATAAGCCTAACGAAACTTTTTAAAAGAAAATTATTAAATCGCTATCAAGCAGATTCATTGGTTGTAGTTTAGCCTAAGCCAAACAGAGAGGTCACAATATGATAAGCAGTGTGTCCGATTATTTTTGACGCTATCTTATGCCTATATACAACTGTTATGGTACCACATCTAAGCAAGGAATAGAGCAGAAACAACTCGATTTGAAGAGCTTATTAGCAGCAAATACATCGAGGATGAATAAAAGCTTTACAAGACATTGAAAGTCAGTACTTCTAAGGCGCACTTTGGCTGTCAAAGCTGCCGTGCCAATCTCTTTCTTGCACGCAATTCACAACATAGGCTGCTGAATTCGTTAAGGCTTTATCGTTATTGAAACGATCATCTGGGAGAGTTTTTTTTAAATTAAACTTATAAACTAAGTTATATCATTTCGGGAAACATGGGGTCAGATTCTGTAAGGCGAAAACGTTGAAAACGTTTTTGTGCGCACGAATGATTTGTTCTAAGTAAATCGTTCATGCACATACGAAAATGTTTGAACGTTTCGCCATACAGAATGCCGACCATGATCTGGGTAAGTCATGTCTAACGTGCTTAGTCCACCACCTCAAACAAGATTTTGCTCCCAAAAATTAAAAAAAAATCAAACTCCGTGTTTTTTCTTTTGAAAGTTAAACAAAATTTAAGAGAAATTGTTAAACAATCAATGTATAATTTAACCCATCAATTGTCAATTAAAATCCTCCAGCAAAGTGGAAACTGCAAATTTTGAAATTTTGAGTTATCACGACCAAACTTTAAAAAATCTTTGCTGGCAACCTCACCCAAATAACGCTGAAAAAGTGTAACAGTGGAAGGATATTTATAGTTTGTCGAAACACCCTCCAATCAATTAGATTATCATAAACTCAACCAAATCCATTTCATATCGGTTGTCGAAACATTTTCAAACAAATTTAAATTTGCCCACCCCAAGTGCACTCAAATTAACGATGCAATTTTCAAAGACTGCTGATCATCTGAAAATCGCAGCGCGTCAGCTCCACTTCCCTCATTTCACATTCGATCAAAGTCGCAGTAAACCGTCAAACTTCATTCACGATCTCAATGATCAGTCGGGCATTTCTGGGCCATATAAGAAACGACTGACAGTCTTTGAAGTGAAATGACTCAATTATACCGAAGCAGATAAATTGATTTACTCCGTGCTGACCACCATCACTTTCACATTTGATTCGCATTAAAATCCCGAAATAAAATTCCAAAACCCCTCCCTTTTGAGATAAAGCGATATTTTAAAATAACTCGCTGGTGTGGTTTTCTTGGGGATTTTTTGAAGCATGCGGACGACCTTTTGCGTCAGATTAGCTTTCGCGTATTTTCATTTTTGACAGGCACTGGGGTGGCTGGATAGTTACAAAACAAAAAACAAAACCATGCTGTTAACATTTGGCCAACAACACAACTGGACACATTTGATGTACAAATTTGTTGCTGTTGTTCTTGTGGGTGTTTCGGGCGCTTTCGTTGGCTTTTATCGAAAAACATTGTGGTTTTAGTGGGGATGAAAGTGTTGTTCGTGTGGTGTATTTTTGGACGCACATTAGAAATGGAATAAATAAATATTTTGGTAGCGTCTATGGTGTGGTTGATACAAACCACCAGCGGGCGGCGTGGTGCGTAATGATTTCAAATCGACAGGCGAAGAAAAATTCCGAAATCCCCAAAAACATGTGTAGGGGATTTACTGATGCTAAGGAAGACTCCTCAGACAGGATGAACTTGTCAATTTTTTAGGATTAGTTGTTTATAGCGTTTTTCAATCGAAGGCGCATGTGAATATTTTTTTTTATATTGTCGATAAATGGGAAGAGAGATTTTTTGTGCAGCCATTTTAATGCAGGGTGTTTCGAGGAGGTACTGGCTTCCACCACCTATTTAATAATATCAAAGAAAATATAACGCAAACGAAGAGATGATGGGAGGAATGAACTTTATTTGGAAGTGATTTGCAATATTTCTTCAGCATAACAATGACAATGAGAACAAATTCGTTCACCCGGCGAGGATTCCGCATTACTTCGTAGAGGTGCTAAGCTAAAGGAGCAGATACATCTCCAACTTCTGCTCTTCTTCTTAGGACTTTGAATACCTTTAGCTCATCCTTCACGCCTCTCGACCACGGCATTTGGGTCAAGCTATTATGGACAAATCTGTGGAAGTACAATTTTCAATATTTTTAATTACCTTGTGACTCTATGCCGATATGGCTTCGATCCCATCCGGGGACAGCAATGAACTGCTACTGTTGGAAAAAGAAACGTATAATATCAGAGCTTGAAGATAAGCTTTTTCTACTTGGCTAGAATCTCCCATTTTATCCGGAAATTGTCTACTTCATTTGCATCTTTGCTGCCATTTCATGTGAGTGCACTGTATGAACATATTAAGGCTAATCTATATAGTTATTCAAATACCTCATTAGCCCTTAAGAATAGGTTCTCTACCCTGAACTTGTATGCTGAACGGTCTTTTAAAATGAATGTTATCACACCCATGGGTCTTGTGGTGAGCTAGTTATTTCTTTTTATGCTGGCGACTGCTTGAAGCAGGGTGAAGTCTATCGCGTCGAAAGGTTTGCAAAAGTAAAATTCGGGAATATGGTCAACAAAGCTGATCGCCTTCACTCCTTGCGCCACCATAAGTCGCAGAACTCCGTCATGCACTTTATTTTACAAAAATGATTTAAGGAGCGGCCCTTATCGTAGTACCTTTTTTGAATGCAAACTTTGAACTTTCATTCCTAGTATCAGTGCATACTCACCGAGGTCCAACGGTTTTTGGATATTTATGATGACCAGTTTTTGAAGGTTTTCGGAAGTCATTTGATGTGCAGGTGTTGAAAATGGATTCCAAGTCTAGAAACTCCCAACTCAGCATAAATTGATCCGAATCTCTGTTTCGGTTTCCCACATATAGGTACCCCACGATACAAGTTCATCAAAACAGTGGCGTACGCAGGTGGGGCGCAAACTTCTACCCCAACACCTCAGAGTGAACATTTTTTTGTGAATTCCGTTGGCAACATTTCATCACAAAACTAAATCTCAGCCCCTCAAAAAAAATCATCATACACTACTGCTTCAAACTGCCATTGAGACTGTTTTCTATTTCGAGATGCATTCATCAACTTTTCCATTTCCATCTGTGACTCAGACTCCAATTTGGCAAATTAACTCCATCAAATAACTCACACTTGATGATCCCTCAAATGGCAACAAACAATCTAAATTCATACAAAGAATTTGTGAAAATTATCCAGGATCATGCACAGAGAGAGATCCTCATTCTAGCATGTAGCATGACACGTGCACATGTACACACATATACGAGCGACAAATAAATTGCCAGCATGCTGCCAGTTGTTGTCAAATGTAATTCACATTTAGGGGAGTCATCTTGTACGACTAGGCAGCCAGGCAGACTGCGTTTTTTTTAATAGACTCCTCTCCACTCCATCGTTGTTGTTTGATGTAATTTTCCAAGTCAATTATTTTCGACTCCGAATGCCGGTGGGGCTGACAAATTTTTCATCACAGTCTCTTTAAAGCACTAATGACATGGCTGCGTTGAAAGATGTACGATGCAACCGTGCCTAGTGCATAATCGAATTAAAGGTGGATACCACATCCAATTCAATTTAATGCACTCCACCCGCGAAATGAAATCTTTTTAATGTCCATGTCGAAACGTGTACATACGCTGACTGTGCGTAGCTAATTTGGGATAGGTACTCGTATCTAAGGCGAGTTTTCGCAATTCGCTGCGGGATGTGCCGCTTAAGTGCTCGCTTTGATCTGCATAGGAGGCGAGTGCCCCTGCAGGCTGGTTGACCCAAGGATGAGGGAGACACCTTTACATCGCGATTAGATATTTTTAGTATAGGCAACCGACTTTGATTTCCAAAGAAGTCATAAAAAAAATGTTCGAATTACGGAAGCAACATGTTGCGGATTTTTCTCAAATGGACAGAGTGCGCGGTTTTCTGTTTTTTTTTCGGGTGCCACATAAAACGTCTGTTGTTCTGGTAGAATGGGTTTTATTGTTTTAGAAGAAAAAATCGTCTTCCTTCCTTCACTCATGGGCCATGGCATAGAGAGCAGAGGCCCACCGCACTAATTAAATTCCTCGGTTTATTTATTTATTTTTTGTTGCTGTTTTTATCTCTGTCCATTCCAATTTTTATGACGACATCAAATCGACATTGTTCAATGGAGCGCACAAGAAATGTAATTAAGATGATCGATGTGGAGGAAAAAGTGGGTCTCTGTCGGGGATGGTGATTCCGAATCCGCTACTGTATTGATGTGGAAGTCGTGTTTCGAGGGAGTCACAGTTCGACATGAACATGTCTGTCTGGTTGAGGCGAGAGCAAAGTTTCGCTGCAGTACTCCTAACTATAGTTTTGCGATTTGGACTTTGCATGAAAACTTTTTATTGGAAGCGTGTTCTCGATGCACTCATTCTATGTTGAATGTTGAAAGTTTCGAAAGAATGTTCAGTTGCACTTGCAAGAGGACTTCTTCTTTTTGTTTACATGTCTGATGGATTAAAAGCGATATGACTTCTACTGTCCCTTCCTTGACAATAATGTTTATATCACGTTTCCTGTAGAATACCAGAGGAACTTTCTTAAAAGTATATATAGGTACACGTTCATAGTTATGACACGAATATTCCTGACTCATCGGAGCAGTCGTATTAAGATCAAGTATGGAACCAATTTAAGGGAATGGAACTACCACCGCATACCTATATCGACCTCGTTGTGATGTGTCTGATTTTGAAGAAGAGCAACGACATCGAGAGTTTTAAAATTGCAATTGGAAAGCACATTGAGAGTATGGTTGGTGATGGTTAATTTTTCCTCAAACTGTCAATATATCAATGTTGTTACCCAACATAATTTTGCGTATTGCGGCAAATAATTTTGTCCCAAATATCGGGTTGCAATAAGATAAACTCTTCTTAGACTTCCAAGACTCCATCTGAAAGTTTTTATCAACCATTTTTTGAGCCTGTGTGAGTGTGAAGATATATTAGAATTCCGCCCAAAAGGGTTCAAATGGGCTTCTTATCGCGATGGCATTTAGCTGTGATCTAGAATTGAGGTTCTACTCATGTTACATAGTAACCTCCAATGCATATACAGACATTTTTTTAAAGGTTATCAGCTTTGTATAGTGACAGCAATTTTCATTGATTGCCTAAATCTTTCGCTCAAAACTGCGAACCCCCTAAAACTGTATGTATGCACCTCAAATGCGCGCGAGTTCAAGAAACAATACAATCAAATAACCTTAATTGTTACACCATTTAAAGTCGCGAACGGAACTATTTCAGTCGCCACGAAATATGCTTGCCAAAGTGATTCATATTTTCCTTTATGACTTTGTGAAGCCATGCCTTTTCTTTCCAAATTTTCTCGAACCGTGCGTTCTTTAAATACCCACTACACAGAATATACACAACAAAATTGTACCACAAATGTGTAATCAACCATATCGAGTGCCTATTAATCATGTCGTACTCTATGTGGCGCGTCGCCTTCGTCTGAATTATTCTTCTCGTTTTCACGCGTTGAAAAACGAAAGCTCACCCAAATGTCAACAAACCAAGCACTTCTGTTCGAATTGTCTACACAAACCGCACACACCAACAAAAAGTGTTTACATTTTTGCCGTTCGCGCAACATTTTTCTTTTCAGTTTTCAGTTTATGTTGCATACGAGATCTCTCACTCAAGACTGCGCCATTGTTTATGTTTTGGGCGCGTTTTTGCGTGGGTTTGTTGAATTTTTCTAATTTAAAGAGAAATATTCATTTCTCCTTCAGTGCATCACTCATTTATCATTTTGTGTAAATTTCTCGTTTCAGTTGAACGCGCCATGTCACCCGCCCAGTCCGAGGACAGTGGGCTAGCGCCTGAACGTGGATCCACTTATGCAACAATTTCCCTGCCGCGAGATAATGTTGCTCAGAATATGGGAATCACATTCGCAGGTAAGTTTTTTTTAAAAAGTGTTTTTATCTAAGGACGGGGTCTGCATTTGAGAATTAATAATCCAATTATTCTAAGCCCAGCACTCTGACAAATTGGGGTGTTGACTGACATTGAGGCGGACGGATGACAATTGGATTTACAGAGAGAGATTTTTTTTCTTCAAATTATGTGGTAATTAATAATGCACGCGTTTTCCACGCTTCCATCAAAGGGTCGCAGCCGCGCGCCGTCGATTCGGGGTAATATTTTAGTTTCTAAATGAGCAACGTATGACAGGCACATGCCGTCCGACCAACCGACTGACAGGATGATGCGGGTGTCTATTGGAAATACTGAAACTAATGTCTCATTTGGTTCTGTGGAAATTTTCGAAATTTTGAAGAAGTCTTCGAAAATGATTTAGTGCTGCTGAGAATGCGTATTATGGGTGTATTTCCAGAGCGGAAATGTTATTTTCGGGGCAAACGATACTGTGGGGACTTGGAATTCTGAAAATTCTGCTCATTAAGTTCGTATGGTGGTAATCGGCCTTGACTGAGCTAGGTCGCAATTCGATTAGTGCAATCGGGAGTTATACCCACTTACCACTTTCTTTCTCATTTTCGTAAATGATTTCATATCTGCAACTTCTACTACACCCATTGTAGATGCTTCTTAAATTGTGACGTATGAAAGACGAAAAGCACTAGTGGCGTATTCTTTAACGTAAATTAACGCCATGCACAGTTTTTTTTTTAACTGACTGCGTCTCTTGTTATGTTGAAGCGAAAAAAATTAGTACGAAATACCGTAATGTAGTATTTTCCTTTTTCATGGAATAATCCTTCCCTGATAATAGAACGGTGAGTTTGCCATACCCTCTTTCTGGTGCATAGGCTATAGGTGGGGGTAGACAATTTCGGTCACCGTTCGTCTGCCCGAAGATAAATCGTCATTGGTCGCTACTGACTTGACTAACTTTCTTATAAACATTGACTGAGACTGAAGGCCAATGTCCCTACTGAAAACAAACTGCTGCCAAGTAGTATATTCCGTATTAATGAAAACCGTATTAGTTTATCCACAATTCCACGATCTTTTTGGGCTTTCCAAAGAAGCATTAATTACAGATTCTCATTGAGAGTCTGTATGCAGTATGCAGCAGCTCGTGGCTGGTTTAAAATTCTTAGTCCACCTTCTCCTCCTCTCACTCATGTAGTATCACAAACGACCTAGTGCTGTAGCCTAAGTGTGTCTTTCCAGACAGTCATCTTAACATAACCTGGCTTTACCTTCTTCGATTCGTATCACTGTCCGAGTCTTTGCCAGTGATATAAGCTATGTTCACAATTCATTCAATTATTAGCCGGGAATTCAGGCAAAATACTCTTCTTTGACACTTAGTCTACCCCATTGTTGACATTTGTTTTCCGTCATAAAATTCCATTTCGAAAAAGACAATTTTGCACTTGTAAGTACACTTAAAAGTTCCTCCCTCGATAAGTACGAGTACTTCGGCGCGTTACACTTTTCATGTTCGTACTGTGAAACACGTTTAGTTAGAACATTTCGATCATCTGTGATCTGTCATCGTTTCTGACACATGCGACAACATATTTTCATCACACTTTCTGGCATGGATAGAGGGCGTATTTTGTACTCACTCATCGTGGGTGCCGAGAGGCGTCTTTGGATTATAGAAGCGTAGATACCCACGCGTTCACTTAGTGAATTAATTTATTGCGTCCCATGTTTCTGTCCTTATTTATAGTTTCTGCCAAACTAATTAGGAGCAGTAAACTATTTCTGCAAAAAAAAAACAATCGTCGCGTAGTTTTGGAATATCATCTCACGGCACATCTGCTGTGTTCATGTTCGGTAGCCGAACTAGCTACAATGTTGTGACTTTTATACGATATTTTATTCGATCTTGTCTAATGAAATTATATGTGAACTTCTCGATCGGATTCTGTTGCTCAGATTTCGAGGAAGTGGATATGATTAATTCACCGGAGGAGATTTATTGAACGAGAAATATGCTCGCCTGGATTTCAGACCCATTTGCTGGAGAAGGGGAGAATCTGCATCACGCGACGCCTTGTTGAAGGGTGTATAATAAATTTTGGCGCGACTGGTCACCATGTTCGTTTTATCTGACAGATGGG
The DNA here is from genome assembly GCA_948293265.1 of Cheilosia impressa. Taxonomy (NCBI): domain Eukaryota; kingdom Metazoa; phylum Arthropoda; class Insecta; order Diptera; family Syrphidae; genus Cheilosia; species Cheilosia impressa. The sequence continues at coordinate 40,711,077 of OX411882.1, read as the reverse complement.
ACAGAAGTGAGGTATATATGAAAATAAATTCTAAATGGATGGTCCGGGATTAACTAATATTTAACGGACTAAGATTGTCAACAGATGAAAATTGGATTTCTTATTTTATTTGATAGAGATAAAAAATTGAAGATAACTTTTGACAGTTTCATAATACCAACATATAGAGGGAGAAAATCTAGGGCAGATTTCAGAGGGGCATTCTTTTCTAATAGAGTCTCGGAGATGAACAAAAATAAATTGCCCTCTTTGATGTGGCAGATTATGACGTTTAGTAATTTGCCATCGACTATTTTAAGCACGCTGTTGATGGGGCATTAACAAAAAGTAAGGAGCCAATTGACTGGTCGTAGATTAGCAATTTGCCGAACACTTTCTCAAACCGAGTGCACTTTTTGAGTTTACCACGTAGAAGTTATTAATATTTCCGCTGATAGCTCTCTCGTTCCAAATTCACTGTCAAAAGAATTCAGACAAAATAAAAATAAAAATGCTATTCATACTATAATTAATCCGGTCTAGACATTTCACACATGGCTAAATTGCGTTTTGCGCCAAAAGCCGAAGCGACACATCCTCCCGCTTGTAGGTATTACGTATACGCAATATTTGACTTATAATTTTTTTTAATTTATTCACACAGCCTTTCTTTGAAAACTCATTTCGTTTTCTTCTGGTTATTTATTGGCAGATAGCCATTGAAAATTGTTGGCAGTTTATTTTGATTTTTTGTCAAAGAAAATATCAAATTTCCCTCGGGGTTAGTTGGGGGTGAGTAACATGCATGACTAAATGGAAGACTTTCTGGCATTGCAACGGACAGGAATCCATGGGGATCACAATCAAAACATTAAATTCAGTTTCTATAGCTTGAAATGCAGGATAGGGCAGAGAACTATGTGTATTTGTTTTCTTCAAATTTATTTTTTTTTCTCTGTAGTGTGGTTTGCTTAAATTAATATGACAGCTGATGAAAAATATTGCGGTTTGATTTTCAACTCGTAGAACTGATGGTTTATGGTGGGAGAACTGTCTGTTATTGGGTCAGCATACCAGTGTAGTTTATGCAATAGTAAGGTGACGCAATGTGAGACTTTTTTGTGTAAAAATTATGGGAAATGTACTAGTTTTTGATGTTGCAAAAAAATTGTTTAATATACCATCAAACTATAGCCGTTAAAAGTATATAGTGTCGTTAATCACAAGGACTCGATTTTTGGTGAGGAAAAAAATATTTTCTAAGCTGGAAGTTGAAGTTTCCTAAAACAAGGACATAAAGTAAGGTTATGGTGTAGGTGAGCCAATTATTTCTTTTTTTTTAACATTTTCTTTTTATGAGTCAAGATCGAGAAAGAAATACAAAAATTAGGAAGTTTTTTTGGATTTTAGAAAACAATTGTTAAGTTGTTTTGCATCAAGAATTGTTTGGTTCCAATAAGATTTTTTTTTTCTAAAACCGTCTATTTTTTGTTTTTTTGACCTCAGAAACTGTTTGCTTAGCTTAATCAATCTTAACTTAAATCAATAAATTGTTTCTGAAATTAAGAATAATTATTCTTTACCAAAAAAGGATATGTTGAATACGCAATGTGACATTGAGAACTTTTCTTTTATATCAATAACTTGTTTCTTAAATTGTGCATTTATTATTCAGATTAATTTATGCAAACCAAAAACTTCTTGAAATATGAATATTAAGTTAATTTTATGAAGTAGTACTTCTTTGGATTTTCACAGAAATCATTTTCTTCAGTCAGTAAAGAATTTAGAGCAAAATACAAATAATGCCCCTATTATCGTTAGCGAGTCGAACAAAAAAAAAAGCGAATGTGACTTATTTGTATTATGGTTAGCGAATTGAACGAAATTCATTCGCCTGAACTGTCAAACCGCTGGCGAATTTAAAGTCGCCTTATTGCGGTTTGCGAATTTATGAAATATCATTCGCCTAAAACTTCAAATTTTGGCGAACAAAACTATTTGGTGAAACCTGAGGCGAATGTAACTTATGAATGAAAATTAAAGAAAAACGTATAAAACCCATTCAATTCATATTTCTACATACATATGGAACAAAACCCAGCTATAGCCAAAGGGTTGGTACAATTTGGAGCTTCAAAAAAATCCAATAAAGAATATTTTATATTAAAGGCACACAAATTTTTCATTTTGAATTCCTTTTTTGTTGACATAAATGTTCGAATTGTTGTTTTGCTGCTGTCATTTTCGTTTTTATTACATAGGTCGCCTTTGATTTCTAGGCGAATGAATTAATTCGCCGACCATAATCGTACAAGGCGAGTGTTTAGACAACTGACTCGATTTAAGCGAATAATTCGACTCGCTAACGATAATAGGCCTATAAATTAAAAAGGACTTATTATTTTTATTAAGAAAAGCGAAGTTATTAACACAATTTTAATTTTTTCAAATTATTTGACTTATTCTTTTTTTAAATATTCTTTCTGAACTTCCAAGTTTTTGCTGTCATCAACCATTAGAGCGGTGAAGGAAAATTTATCCGTTTTTTCTATGCAAATTGAAAAAAATAAATAAAAAGTAGAGCAATGATAACGAAATAAAATGAAAAAAAACTGACCGGGACAAGTACCTACAGGAAACAGGGCTCTCGCTACAATTCGCATAAAAAAAAATGTTTCTGCTTCTTATCCTGGTGGTTTCAAAAATTCCAATAATAAAGAGTTTCCGAATGAACTAAGAAATTTGTAAAGAAATCGGTTGCGAGTTAAAGGGGAATAAATGGAACAACAAAAAAATGTGTCCAACTGAATACACAAAATAACGAATATCCATCTGCCAAAAAACTTTTAGAAAAAGTTGTGTTTTGAACGAAGTGTAAATGTCAGCTCAATTAAGCGTGAATAACGTACTTCGCTTTATGGTACAATTTTGTATGCCTTACTTGCAAACTTTAGGCAATCTATCCCGCAAAACAAATAAACATAAATATAAAATTTAACAACCAAACTCGTAACCATTTAACAAATAAAACTGAACAAGTGCGCATCCTGGCGTACAAGCAGCCACTTATCCCTACAACCTCAGTCGCATATACCTCAAACTATTTCCCTTTCTCACACTCAAACAAATAAACAAAACATTGCATTTGAAATAAAATCTCCCATTCCATTCACATCATGATGTTGTTTTCTTATTTTCAGAGCGAAACGACCTCTCGTATCCACCTGTTATTGGAACCCTCAGTCCACTGGGTCATGCGGCCGATTTTCTAGCGCCTGGCGATCGCATCCATCAAGTGGATGGCATCTCGACTATCGGTCTTACAAATCAACACATCATGAGTATGCTGTGCCATGGCGATGGACCGTCTGTAGTCGAGATTGAATATTCCCTGCCCGAGTACAGTAAGTATAAACATAAACAGCCGACACCAAGGGTGAGCCATAGAGCGCCCACGATGACGGGCCCTCTCCCCCAATTCCATTTCATGCGTTGATGCGATGATTTATTTGTTTATGCAACATGGATGCAACATGATTGTTGTTTTGATTGCATTCGAAATGCAATCCACTTGTGGACTGTAAATGTTTATTTTTGTGATGTATTATTAAATTGTGAGAAGCTTACGTGGTTCATCTCATGGATGCAAGCTTCCGGTTGCCATAATTTTTATTTTTTTCAGTCAACGACATGAGGGAATTTTCCGTATTTCCATTTCCATTTCGATATACAAAACTTTTTCCCCCTCTCTGTCTATATAGTGTCCCAAAACAGCCTGTGCGTCACCTCAAAGCTGGCACAAATCACAGTGGAACGTGAGAGCGGATGCCTCGGGTTGACGCTACGCGGTGGAGGTGATTATCCACTGATTGTGACACACGTTCGGCCGCATGGACCCGTTTTCAAGACGGGACGCATCAAGCCCGGTGATCGTTTGCTACGTGTCGACAATGTAAGTGCGTGCGAGATGAGATGATGCACCTGCATTTGTGCCTTTGATCTGTGTTAACAAGGAAATGCTTTTCATTTTTCAGGTCTCACTGATCGGAAAGACGCTGGTGGAGGCACAGGCGATCATCAAATGCGGCGGACATGTGACGGGCTATACAAATCTTACGATCGAGTATGATGTGTCGGTGATGCAGAGTGTTGAGTTCTCAATGGGACCGTTGTTGATTGAAATCGAACGACCGATGAACGATAAACTGGGACTGGTGCTGTGCAACTACTCGTCGGCGATGCTCAACGATCATTCCAAGATCGACGAGGTCAGTCAGGCGGCGGTTTATATAGCTAGCATACTGCCGGCCAGCATAGCTGATAGGTGAGTTTTTCATTTTGTTTGCTCTTTTGCAGTTTTCTCTTGGCAAACCTTCAAAGAGTCGCAATTGGTCTACGTCTTCGACCTAAGAAAAGCTTCAACAAATGCGTGGAAATAAATCTTTTCGTCTTCGTCCTTGTTTTGAGTTTTTGGCGTTCCAACTTCCAAAGTGTGATCTAGCTCTGGTAATTATTTTGGAAGTGGCATATAACAGAGACAATACTGAGACCACCAACTTCGGCCGATTTCCCGTTACTTAGCCTACAAGCTATATTTTTCGGAGTGGTCACGATTTACTGCGCTAGTATTGATACATAGAAATTCGTATTGACAAATGTCACGTAACTTCAAAAGTTCTGAGTCACCAATACACTCCCAAAAAATATGAGCCACTTCCGCTTTGGGCAAAATGCCTTGCAGCGTTCATAGAATTTTATCCGTTAAATTTGAAATTGTTCGTTACGTGGGAATAATATTTTTTTTTAGGAAAAAGTGTACATTTGCTTAAAATATTTACGAAAAATCAAGAATGTAGGTTGGTTGAGGGAAAATGAAAACATTTTGAGCAAATTTTCCTTATTATTTAAGAAAAATTTACACACGAAATCGAAGTTAATTATATCCAAAAGCGGGAAATACACAACCATATTTGTCCCAATATATTTCTAGTATATAAAACATCTTCTTTAGATAGTTTTATTTACCACACAAATCAAATTATTTACCTTCAAAAAATTTATAATTACTAACCAATGGCATTCAGTTATGGTAAAATGTGGTATTCCCGAACTCTTTCACATTTCCCCACGGCTGCCGAGGTTGGCAGCATTTATTTTTTGTATTTTTTGTATGTTTTTGCATGTCATTCGGATTCATTCGGATTCCGAATTGATATAACACCGATAGGAATACAAAATGGCGAATTTGAAAAAAAACTGAGGGGGCCAGCGGCAAGAGGATTGTGAGTTGGGGGTCTCAGTATGGTTTGTCTATGGCATATAACATGCAGTTGTTTATGGTACACTCGGAAAATTATTTTCAAAATATCGTTACCGTGCAGATAAGCTTCCTGAGCGAATTTTAAGTTCTCAACACTTATTAAAAGGAACTTGATGAAGTTTTCGTAGTTCTATACAGTTTTCCAAGTCCTTTCCTTGGTCTTGTTTCGTCAGTTTGCTCTTGTGGATATATTACTTGAAAACAAATGGGTTATTGGTTTCAGACTATAATCTTGATATAGGCAGCCTTTAACGAATGGTATCCGTATTGGACGATGCCGTACCTACCTAAAGATTTGCTAATCAAAGACTGTCGCATACTTATGTAGTCTGTGTAGAAGGAATTCGTATATTTGGAGCGATCGAATCGCCTAACGACGAAGCTCAGCGGCTAGCTAGGCATATGTGTACTTTACTCTTCAAGCTTCGAAGGTGAATTTTCAGAAATCATAAGGTAGATCTGTGTTGATGAAGAAGCTTACTTTGGATAAAGCTGACAGCCATACCATACTGGTGGCTACATTCATCAATCTAACCGATCTTTTGTAACTATATAATGTGACTGATGGTATAGATATCGCCATATATCGCTATACGTATCTAATTGTACCACGTGTAGCCTACTAATACGAGTATGAAAAGCATTCTTTCACTTCTCTAAATTTATTGACTCATTTTTAATGACAGAACAATTTATGCAGGAATTCAAAAGACTTCAGGGGTGTCACAACTGCTCTTGAGTTTTGACTAATTCAGTGTTACTTGCACAAGCTCTAGCATTTCAAGGGCTCCTATTCATAGACTTATTAGATATATGGACTTCTAGTAGCCAACTTCGCCTTAGTTCCAACATTAGCGCTAGTGCACTTTGTTCAAAGAGGAATAAGTAGGAAACACTTTATAACAAGCAGAATTTAAGTACGTTTATTGAGCTTCATCAGTAGTATGAGGAATTTGAAAATACATTTTTTAAAATGCATTGAAAACAAAAAAAGCTTAGTTACATTTCGTCTTATAATTTGAACAACGAAGTATGTTGATTCAATAGCTCCCCTGTGCAATATTTGTAAGATTCGGAGGGAATTCCATCCGATCCTGCAGCCTTTCCATTGTTGAGATGATTTGGCGCCTCCAGTACATTTCCCAGAGTTATGAATCTAGCTAAAATATCATTTCGAAAATTTGTAAAACAACCCAGAAAACTTATGGAGAAATCCAAGATGGTTGGCATTTTGTTACACATTTTATTCGCTTCGAACCAACAGCGCTAGTTATTTTGGCGTAATTTTTTTGACATAGCTTGTATGGAACTGACAGTGCACTAGCAGTCCATCTTTGGAATATAAGGCCTGTTTTTTAAGCTTCGATCTCAGCAAAGTAAAGTTGGATTTTCAAAACACAATTACAACAACTACGCTCTACTTGACACTCCGAGGACTCACAGTAGTTGTAGTTGTGCTGAAAATCTTTCTTTACATAGCTCAAAAAAATACAGCTATAGTATATGCTCCTATGAATTTACAAATTCAAGGTCTACCTTATCCACCAAATTGTCTAATTTGTTGAATGAGTTCAGCACCCATCTTTTGATCTTATTTTATATCAAATTAATATGATGTGAACTTATAGGAATAGTGAACGACATGGCGAACTATTGACAGCCCTCTCTATGAAAAAGCATAATTTTTTTGACAGATGCGAAACCAAAACAAACGTAATTTCTTGAAATATATTCTCTGTGCTGGTTCCAGACACACCATTCATTCATTTGCGTATTTGCGCTTCAGATGTTTCGTAGATGAGTTACTTCTGCATAGTGGCCTGTAAATGTAACTGAAATGCACCCAGGTTACTCAACTTTGAATGCATTTCGCAGCAACGTTGCAGATAATCATAAATCCGACATCATCGCCTGCCGCTAATGACATCGCCAGCACAGCCATCCGCAGTTTTCATTACATACATCTAGCGTTAAATTAATTTTGCGCAGGACCTTAGCTTCGATGAGTGAAACTGCATGATGTCCAAAGCACTTAATCTGTGCGCGCATTTATGCCTCCTTTGTATGGCCCCTGTGACATAATTGCCGCAAACGTCATCATTCATTAGACGGCTGGCAAAAGGCGGCTTCGACTTCGATGGTGCGGCAGTACAATATCATAACATCTCATGCTCTAGCAATAATTACGTCTAAAAATACTCCACACGATAACTTAAGCACATTTCTGATTTATTACAGATGCGGTGCACTCTCCGTTGGCGATCAAATTCTCTCCATAGACGACACAATAATCGAGAACACCGCATACAGTCCGGACGAGGTGATGACACTCCTAGACACCACCACGGGACGCGGCTTTACACAGATGCAGATTCTACCAGCGCACGCTTTGGCCAGAAGAGGTACGTATACATATGCGACAGAGGCGCCTTCGCGACGTCTATGTCGTTCGCACATCCGCCCATAAAAACTTTTTCGCCCAAAAACAACTTTTTTGTCAATCCCTCCCAAATCCCAGCGGATAAATCTTTTAAACTAGCACTCAGCGATTATAATACGGATGCACTCATGCGAAATGCATGGCGGAAAATTCGCTTCAAAAATAGAACCGCATCGGAGGTAGAGCGATAGACTGCGGTCCTTCTCGCCCTAGTGCAGCTGTTTGCGACTCGAGTGAATGATATACACTCCGGTAAACGGATGTACCGTGCGCGCGTCGTCTGGCCGTCTCCTTTTGATTTTAAATAAGAATAAATTTCCGTATGACAGGTTGCGTGTCAAAACCGCAGCTTTTCGTGTGACATCTGAACGTCATAAACTATGCAGCTGTCAGAAATTGTAACAAAGCCAAGGCGAGGTAAATTAATTTGTTTTGTCGTGTCAAAGTGAGTCTCACTTTCGCATTTCTGTCCTCCATAACAGTCGATGTGTCAAAGTCCTAATGAATTCACGTCAAATTTACGAGATTAATTTGAAAAAGATTTTTATTCATCACATTGGCCGCCATCACTTTGTGTCGCTTCTTAAATCACCGGCAATTTGCATTTTCCCAAAGGATTTACGACCGTTCGACTAAATCAGATCATGTCACGCCGAGTGATCTTTAAATGGCTAAAAGCCGTGGAATACTTGAGATTCATATCTTTTGGAAAAAGTTCAAAAAGACAAAATGACACAGAAAGAGAAAAAAAAGAAAATATCCGACGACACTTTATGGATGTCAATAAAAATGTGGGACATTTTATTGGGAAATCATGAGCAAAATGTTCTTCAAAACAATTTTGACCTAGATTATATGGAAAAGGGAACATTGAACATTGAACACGAAACGCGTCGCGTGGGTGGGATATCAAAGGCGGGCTAGCATCGGGTGGGTGTCTGTATAGCATTACTCTGGTGGTCGCTATTTGTGATATAGTAAAATGTGGAACGCGTCCGAATTTTTGAGAATTTTCATTCATAAAATCGAACGCAGAAATGAAATCATTTACGAGCGATATTTCTGATAGTGAAGTGCTTGTCGATGTTTAATGATCCGCCATAAAGGTGGAATAGGGCAGTATATTACCACGAAATGTATGCCTGTTTTATTTGCGATAAATCTATTACGGAAATCCTTGCTGACTTCCTGTAGGGAATTTTTCTGCGGCAAAGCACAATTTTGAGCCATGCAAGTTTCATTTGTTTATTGGGGGAAAAAGTGCTGAAATGGATATTGGTGAGCATTCGTTGCTTTGGAATTTATATAATAACTAAAAAGTATTACGAAGTTATTAAAGCACTTTTTTGTACTTGTAAATAAAATGTAGGTATATCTAATAAAGAGGGGTACAGTTTTGGAATATGTCGAAACAAGTACCTATACAAATCCGTCAAGAAAAGAAAACTTTACTGGTTGTTCCCATACACATGTTTTTGCTTGTGATTGCCCCATTTTTAGGGAGCTATTGGAAAGATTCAAAGCGCGATGCTTAAAATCATATTCGGTGTCCAGGCTAGATTTTTAAAATAACCCATTTTGACCCACAAAATATTTAATGCAAACTAGTAGTGAGTGTGAAATTATTTTCCATTCTCTATTTCCGTGTAAAATTACACATTGTTGTGGTAAACGTTTAGAAATAGGTATGGTCCTTAAGAAGAGTGCATACTTTCAACATATTACCTATAAGAAGGGGTAATTTCTACTTTCTCTACCACAGCGCAATCTATCAAGTTAATATGGTTCGTAAGTTATGAAAAAGTCCCCTTTCAAAATGCAGTGGTGTCTTATATTCAAAAATACTTTCTATACACAGTTAGTGGAGTACAACTTGAAATAAGTCTTATGATTCTACGATTACGTTTGTATATAAAGTTTATCTGTTCGAATTAACGACAACTTGCAATTAAAAAGAAGGTTTAGAGGGATCCAGTCCTGTGTATTATCCAGAAAGTCAATATCGTTAACATTTGTGTATCATTAAAGTGTATTTTTATGCAAAACTGAAAGCTTCTTAAAAGATCCGCATTACCTTCGATCTTTTATTTTTGTTTCAACTAAGTTAACAAGTTTCACAAAAGCATACAATTTTTGAATTGACTGGCGCTGTCTCAATTCTCTTATTCGATTAGATCTGACCTCTGACAAATGTTTTCGATGTAACAACACCCCCGTCTGATTAATTTTTGTACGAACAAGTACGGCAATCGGCTAAAATCATTGGTAGCTCATTGACTACATCTAGTGGCTGCCCCATCGATTGGTCCTCAATTATTATTATTTTTTATAGATATCGAGCACATCGCCCCTCGAATAATTGTTCGCACCCACCTAAGTTCCCACAGTGAAAATCCACTAGCGATTGCTCTACACAAGCAATTTAATTGCCGTCTGGTGATGACAAATTTATTACATATCGCAGCCTCTCGTCGTAGCATTCAGCATTGAGAACATAAAATGACACCCTCACCCGAATAAAGAAATTTCTAAAAATAGCAAACAAATAACTGTGCGTCTGTTCTCTCTTCCCTAGGTCACACCCTCGGTAGCCCGAAATACGGATTTAGTACGCTGGAGTCTAGAAAATCGCGCCAGAGACAGCGATTCGCCCGGAAGAGTTCGCTACCCCTAGAGTCGAGTAACACCGGCACAATGCAATCCAGCATGGGAATTTGTCGCGCGGAGACGTTTCAAGTGGTTCTCGATTGTACACACGGTTCGGGGATCATTCTCGGTGCACCGACTCCTTGCGGCAGGGCAGTGACCATAGCCCAAGTTGTTACAGATTCCGTTGCCGATCGCAGTGGTTGCATACAGAAGGGCGATCGTATTATTGCGGTCAACAAGATGTCTTCGCTGGAGGTGAACACAATCCGCCAGCTTTTAGGGGATGTTGGCCCTCGACCACCTGGATATCAGGGTGCCAATTGGATCGAACTGGAGATTGAGTTCGACATGTCGGATGCGGTGGTTCCTTCGAGTGGAGTGTTCAATGTCAAACTGCCAAAGACCGGGAAAGGTGGACTGGGAGTCAGTGTGAATGGATCAAGTCATGGGGGTTTCCTTATATCGGAGGTCAAGCCGGGTAGTCTTGCACATCGTACCGGATCGGTGAGAGCTGGTGATGTTCTCCTAGCGGTGGACAATCATCCTTTGCAGCATTTCAATGTGGATGCAATGTTGAAAGAGGGCGGCAAGAATGAGTACACAACGTTGACCATCAAGCGGAATCTACTGCCGGACTTTCTGTTTGACGCTCAGCAGAAGGCGAATCCGATTTATAGTAATTGCGGGGCGACGAGTGATCACGAGATCTATGGCAGCTATGCCTCTAAGTATGGTGATGCTGTGAAATATACCGACTGCATTTCCATGAAGTCCACCACACCACAGCCGGAATATTTTCGAGCAGAGGACACGTACAATTCAGCGGTGGTGCAGATTCGACAGCATCCAACTTGGGCCATGAAGAGTCCATCGACGCCACCGTCGATAGGTCGAACCTTTGGTGCTGAGAACACCGTCAGTCTGACGACAGAGCTGCCCGACGATTCGTACAATGACTTGAGTCCGTACGATTTGGATTACCCCACGGAACGGTTTGCGAGGTGAGTTTGAAGTTTAATGTATCTTGTGTGCTTGGCCTTATTGTAGTGTTTAGCTTTTGCGACATGGCATCCCTTCCTCTGAATCCCTGTTGTACTTTAAAAATGAGAGGAGCTGTCGCTGTCTTTTATGCAGAACAAAAAAGCTTGTTCTGTTGTAGGTCTAGTTTATAAAAACCACAATGGCCCAAACGACAGGCCACAGACCACTGGCCAAACGATTCCAATCGATACTAACTCGCCTAAGGCCCTTTACAATGTCCCCCAATATATTTGCTAATGTTCACCCGGAACAATCGATTTCAAAACCATAAATGTTAAGCTTTTTCTCTGCATACAGCCCCGATTGCACTGCCATACCCCCGCCAATGGAGAACAAACTGTACGGCACCACCCATCATCAGATCATCTTCACAGTTCGACTAGAGCCCAAGGGTGGCCTGCTGGGCATCACACTTGCCGGCAGTGAGGAGACCAGCAATCCAATATCGATCAGCGGAATGGTTGAGGGTGAGTATTTCCAACCCTTGAGAGCTTGTTTTACAAACGAAATCTCCTCCCACTAGGTGGCATTGCCCACAAAACGGGCCAAATCCAAGTCGGTGATCAGCTGCTGGCCATCAACGATGAATCCGTTCAGGGAACGCCGCTCTCATACGCCACAAAAATGCTGCAAAAACTTAGCGACACTGTCGATCTGAAAGTTTTGCGATCGCTTGAGGTGCCGAACAGCTACGGATTGGATGCGGCATCTTCCAGCAACCCGCAGCCCCAAGTCATCTACGCCAAAGTTCAACGACGTCCTCGCAGTCCGTCCAGCAGTGACGGTATGTCCAGCTCGAACAGTAAGGACAGCAAACATCGTACTTTCCATGTGACTCTGTACAAGGATAAGGTCTACGATGACTACGGATTCTCCGTTTCGGATGGCCTCTACGAGCGCGGCGTCTTCATCAACCGGATACGATCGGGAGGACCGGCCGACATATGTGGCATGTTGAAACCCTTCGATCGGATCATGCAGGTAAATGTTAGCGATTTCAACTCTGCGCCCAACTTCACATTCTCACCTTTGATTTCTCTTCCTTAAGGTCAATGAGATGAAGACGCAGGACTTTGACTGCTGTCTCACCGTGCCCCTAATCGCGGCCGCTGGCGACAAAATAGATCTAATCATACAACGATCGGAATAGTTTGCCCGAAGTGCCTTATTGTTAAGTTTCCCCCCCCCCCCCCTAAGTTTAGTTTAACTTAAATTGTAAAATTATCACAGCCAAACCCAATGTACTCTATGTATCCTGTTAGCCATAGAAAGTTACACAAAAATGAAAGAAACCAAAGAGAACTTGTCTTCGAAATAGAAAACCAGAGAAAAACGTACACAATTCCAAAGAAAAATCTGAAAGATGTAGGACATCCTGAGCTGCTCAGATGACAATAAACCACGACAGATTTATTATTATTTTTTTTTTTTTTTTTTGTATAACAAATAGCTTTACATAGTAAAGATAGTATGCCTTAAGGATTTTTGTTTTGCGTTCGAATATACCTATAAATTCAACAACAAATATTTTTAACTACTAAAAGTACCATTAAGCGTTTATTACTTTTGTCTAATCGGATTATATCTATACAATGGACAAACTATGTTAATCGTGTATATTTAATAAAATTGTATTTAAGTTGAGGTGGGTTTTTGCGCCTTTTTTTCTGTGCTATGGAACGAAAATCGAATAATGAAGTTTACCGTTTTTTGCAATGGCTTGAAATTTAAAAAGATAAAATTGGGTAAATATTAAAATCGATAAAGAAATGACAAGAAAATTAAATTAGTGTTTTTAAAGAACCAAAATTCCCTTTTCTTTGTTCTGGAAAGCATAACGTATCCCTTTTTTTCCTTTAGCGCATTTCGAGTAAATGCATTCCCACAATCTGGCAGCATTGCCTACGTATGTGTTGTGATCCTTGCGGCGATTGTTTATATTGAGACAAACAATTTCTTACTATGTGCGTGGGCCGCTTTGGGAAATTATTTTTCTGTCAACTATTTTTTTGCACCTTAAATGCCATTCAGCACGTCATTCATCACAAACAATAAACAGAACTACAATTTGCTTACATCTGAAAATATTCATTCATAGAAATGTTTTGTAAAGTACTAGTAATCGAAAGAGAAGCAGGAAGTTCGTTGGAAAGTGACGGAGTGTTGTGGGAAACCTTGACAATTTATAACAATATCATTCACAAATGTCAAAAATAATATATTTCTAATAAGTAGAAATACGCTTTAATGCTTGATCTCACATTTAGTTTCAGGTTGCGTTTGATCTAATTCATTCGCACTTTTTGAATAAACATACGAGTACGTAGGGGTTAGATGATACTTTTCGGTTGCTAAGTGAGCAACTAAATTCTAAACGTAGTGAATTCTGAATTAAAGGCATAGGTACTCAAAATGTTTTATAATAATTTATATAAGCAAACACTGTAACCGTCCACGTTTAATAATTAACCCATATGATGACGTCCGCTGAGTTTATAAATAACTACAGTATTAATTAATATCATTTTTCATCTTGTTAACAAATGATTCATAAATAATACGATTGTATTGGGTTTTCACTCTTGACAAGTTGAATGCAGGCACTGTACTTCAATTTATGAACGTTTTTCAACTGACTTGAATCCACACTAATTAGGTCACATATCGGCCTTTAGACAATAAATTCAACAAAGCTTCCAAAAGCGAAACGGATATAGTATAAAATAACACAGCTATGCACCAGAGTTTCAAAAGGATGTCGGTCCGACTCGTAGCAATTAAATTTCCATATAGGAACAGTTAATACTTACCGAAACCGAACCGTAAGCATTTATTTTTTAATGTGCCGTACTAATAACAAATTTAAGTCTCGACTTTAAATTTACAAAAGCTCACAATTGCGAACTGTGACTAGAGTCAAGACTATAGACGTTTATTGGCATGGTCCAATGGTTCTCAATGACTGACTGACTTATCTCCAAGGATTTTTAACCCACTGGGAGTGTAATCATTTTTGCCGAAGTTTTTTTTTAAATAATAGAAATACTAGCATTTCCAACCATTCACATTATTTTTCAATCTTCGTCAATAATTTAAAATGGTTTTCTAATCAGCAATCACTTGCATTGATTTTCAATCATCTTCTGTCACTTGGATTTTGTTCAACTATTTGCGTTCTTTTCAAACCATGAACAGACAACTGGCAACCATTTTGGAATGAGTGTCAAACAAATAAGTTATGAAAAACAGGGAATATAAGAATACAAAAATACGATCAATTGCAATTTTTAAATCATTGCCAACCATCTACATTCCTTTGCGATCTTTATCAATCACTTCTAGTCTTTTCAAATCATTCGAAATCAATTCCAATTCATTTGGAATGGTCTCTTATCATTGCTTATTTTTAACGAAGAGAAAAAAACCTAAAGACCAAAGGGCTTTTCGCAATTTTTTTGGAGCTACCATATCAGAAAGAAAGATTTTACCTAGCTGACCTAGTACCTTTTTGACTCTCACAAATGAAGTTAATACATTTCAAGGAAATTGTACGATGTTATGTAGTTATTTGTAGGATCCAAACAAATTTTTAAACCGAATTTTATTTAGGTTAATGTTTATAGAAATGTGTTCAAAGAAAAGAGGAAGCTGTAAAAAAACGCAAATGATTGTAATAATTTTAAATGATTGCAGAATGACTAAGAAAATATTTCTACAGAATCAAACTGATTCGAGTGATTGGAAATTATTAAAAATTTAGCAAATGATTGGGTAAGAAAGTAAACGTCGCGGGTGCGACTATATTGCAGTAGTGAATTTGGCCATTCCCTCTTAAAACCGAATCAAATTACCAGCTTCGTGAATTATTGACACACACAAATTCTTATAATACAATATCTGAAGCGTTTTTGTTTTTTATTAAATTTATTTCACTCCCTTTAAAGGCAAAGCAAAGCTCTTGGGACAAAATTCCAAGACGCCAGTGTAATTCCGTTAAATGCTTTCTTGTCTATTGCTGCATATTTCAAAGGAATTCTACTTGTTCAGCACAAACATGGCTGAAGCTTGTGTCAATTCCAAAGAATTCCATGAACTAAACGACACCTTTTGTCTGTGCAGACGACGCTTTTTAATAAATCACATCGTTTTTACATATTTCTTGGAAAAGATTTATCCACTAAAAAACCTAAGCACTTGTATTCTCCGTCTATCTATGAATTATTCATCATACTTTATAAGCATTCGCTACTAAAATTAGTCCGCTTGGGGGAAATCCAACTGCGCGCTCGTGCCAACAAAGTTCTTAGTAACGATCTGAACTCTTGTTAGCCATGTGTGGAAAACCTCTCGACGATCATCTGATCGGTTTGCCAATAACCGCTTACGTAAAATCTATAAAGCAAAAGCCGGTACCATACACAGGCTCCACCTTGTCTAGGCTATGAGTAGTTCGAAAGTTGTAACCGTACAAAGTGCAAAAACCTGATGACGTCAGTTAATACTTTGGTTTATTTTGAAAGTGAGCAATACTTTGATTGTGACGAATAAAACGAACGTAGTCATGCGACTAAATATGGGAGCGAAACTATGAATAGGGCTGACCGGCGAAACCGATGCGTCTCGTCATTGCTATAATGAACTAACCTTATTCCGTACATTACTTAAATGTGTGATTTACATTTTGATAAGTTTAAATTGTGAATTCTTAATACACGAGGAAGTTTGCACTAACTTTCTAAGGGCAGAGGTGCAGCTAAACTGGATGTAGACCCTGCGGCCACTTCTCATGCACGAGGGCAAGCAATTTATGAAGCATCTAGATATAGTAGATGTCGAAGGCACATGTTTTGTTGAAGTTAAAGGACTAGAGCGGCGAATCCTCGGAATACTCTTCGCAGCAGACAAAGGTGTAAACCCGCAAGACGGAGCCAAGCATTCTCGCTTTTTAGACTGCTTCTCTTGTATTTAGTTGCTAAGCGTGAAGCTTCAGCGCTTGATTCGTGAAATTCCTTGAAAACTAAGAAAGGCTGAAACTGCACTCAATCTTACCACTCCTAACTGAAATATACTAGAAAATGCCGCTTGAAAGCCAGCACACAATGATGAATTTAAACCCCCAGCAACTAACCGACTGATTAAATTATCTCATAAGAAAAAATACAAAGATTGCGATTTACCCCTGTTTACATCTCAATTCCCTTGTTGTCGCCAAGTTCGTTGGGCGCTTTGATAACCCGATCAACGAGCATCCACTGCGACTTAGGTAACCCCTGCATTTGGTTTGACAAGCCTCTTTCTACGTGGTCCCAAAGGATGTTTATCAAAACAAAAACATATTCTAACCTCTTCATGCCTGCGTCACTAGAGTGCAATTTTTTTTGTCTTAAGTTTAAAATATGCATAAATATTATTCTCTTGTCAATTTGATTCTTTTCCGCAGCGCAAAAATGATAGCACAGTTTTATCAGTAATCGAGACGGCGGAATGTGTTTTATATTTTGCATTCAATTCGAGCAGACATATTTTTGTTCGGGCACAAGGAAGCGAAAATAACAATTTTGTGATTGTTAATAAATTGTGTGCGTATATGTGTCTTGTGCAATCGCGGAGGACTGCCAATGCAGGAGCACTCTGATTGTGGTTATTGAACTTTGTTCCCGGATCGATTTGTTTTGAAAAATATGCGATGATAATACGCCGCCATGTTCTAGAATAATTATTTTAATTTTTGTGCACAAAAAAAAACACACTTTCTTGTTTACCGTAGACTAGACCGAGTCTAGGGGGTATTTGGGTTGGGATTGCTGTTGACGAAATGGCGTTCTGAATGTTATTTATTTGCGGTGTTGCGAGTAGAGCAATTCTACTGGAATTATGCTTCAAAAGTTTGCGTGGTTGCGGCAGATTTTTCAAGTGCAAATGGTATGGTAGCGGACATTGCACACAATTTTAAATCACGCAAATATGAATCGTGAATTTAGAGTAGAAAAAAGGAAATGTCAGACTTTTTGACAATTTCTATTCGAAGTTGACAAGAAGCTTTTACCACGATTTAAATTTGAATCAACATACGTTCAGATATGCAATTTGAATATTTTTGTTGCGTATACGACACAGTTACAGACGGGGGACTTTTTTTTTAGTATTTATGAAGTTTATAGCAAATTTACTAGTTGAATGGTTTGAAATTTATGTGAATAACTGCGCTGTTTAGCCATTTTAAGGCAGGATTTGGTTCAGTTTGAAAAATTTCGCTGGACAGAAAGCCGTATATTCATTAATTTTGCTTTCCATTAGACTCGAGGGTTTATGACTTCTAAGCAGTTACTCCAATGTCCCAAGTTTCGAAAAGCCTACAACTTTGTAACTATAGATGCACGATGCAATAGGCTAGGCTAGATTAAAGTGACTGCCAAAAGCCGACACATTTAGACAATAAATACGTTCCTTCCCATCAGATGAACAGGGGACTATTTCAAAACGACCCAGAAAAAATAGCCAGTAAGCAATACAAGGTCAAACTTGCTGTCTCAAATAAAACCCAAGCATTTCGATGATTTAAGGATGGTATAAGCTTTGGACTCGGCAAAAAATTGTAGATCCCTTTAATTCGTCACAAAAGTTAAAAACCCACACAAAACGAATTTTTGTAAAAGGCGTTATGCCTCCGATTTTTTTTTGTTTAAGCTTGTGACAATGGCAGATGTCTTTAAAGATTGTAATCTTGTTGAGAACAATAGTAGAGAACTGGATATAAGACGCCACCTTATATAGGCTGCCTCTACTAGCAGATCTTCTGGCAGATGTCCACCTTTAATTCGAATGGATAATTTGGCCAGTGAACAGCAAATTATCAATTAAATCAGCAAACGGACTCTCTACATTCACTGCTGACTAGTGTCTTCTATATTCGGAAATTGAAACATTGTAATACTTATCAAGAGCTATTTTCACTGATTTATTTTAACTGTCGGAATCTTGGGAAGACAGACGTTTTTTCTAAGTACTACCATAAGAATATATTTCATCTTCTGACCCTACGAAAACCACGTTTACTTCTCCCTATTTCAGAGGAATGTCAATCAGATTTAGAACTCTGCTCTTGAGAAATGTCTTCAACAATTTTAGGATGATATCGGAACTTCAGCTGGTATAATGCCGCCTGGACCTCCGCCTGGTTTAGTATGATTTGAAGCCAAAGCTAAACCATGCAGCGCATAAAACAGTTTCGCTCATGTAATCAAATCTTGGGGGTTTTCTATCAGCGCATTTGAGCTATTTGGATACAATTGGGTACCTACTTTAAGAACTTCTTAGTCTGAAGTCCACCAGTAGGTGGTCTTTTCTTACCTCTTGCTAAATAAGGCGGCCAGGAAGAAATTGCTGTTAGGGTGGAAATCTACGGGTTGCGAGCTTTTGTATTTCAAATATACATTGAGATTCACAGCTACCGTCACCGTTTAACTTCAAAACTCGTCCATGGAAAATTACACTTAATTCCCTAATCGCTTTCTGTTGTAACAACTCAAAATAACGTCGCTTTTAAGTGTACTTTTAGGCTTATCACTGTTGATGTACACATATTAATAATTTTGAACCAACGCACTTTAGTTCAACAACCGAAAAAGCTTCTTGTGTACAGGAACACGGAACTTTAATTAAATTTTAAAAATATTTTCTATTAAGTACTTGGATTTATTTATAGCAATAACAGAAATATTTGTTGAGAACTTTTTGTTAATAAAATTATGCATAATCATGATGTAAACAATTTTGTTTGTAAATTTGTTGATTAGTTAACTTTGGCATAGAGGTTGTGTCTGGGGCAAGGTAATAGATTACAACCGCAATTTTTTTTTTTTTTTGAAACTATGTAAAAGGGTACAATAGGGTTGCGTCGGTCAGAAAAATAGTGTTGAGGGTTCTCTACTCTAAGTTTAATTAAGGAAACTCTTCCATATGTCGTGGATAGGCGTAGATTGGTGGTTGATTTTATTAACCGGTCTAAAACGATTTAGTCTTAAGGATGGGTAAAAGATTCACCATAAACAATAAGCTACTTTTTATTTTATGCAATCAATTTTCTTGCGACTCTTTCAAGAGGGACTGTCATTTTTGGCAGGCAATTAAGGACAGAGTATATGCGAATTTATTTGATATTTATGAGAATAAAGACAAGTTATATCCAGTCAAGTCGGTTTAAAGTTTGTTAACGTGTAAGAATGGTTGCGAGTAGGTGCCTAGTTTTTAGACAGTTTAAGACCAGCATTGTTAGTTTTATTGTTTTGCAAATCAATGAGGTACTTGACAAATAAAACGTTTTAATTAGATGGTAGTTTCTTCGCCATCAACTGATAATGTGACTGAGAAAAGAAGAGCTTGCATAAATATCTTTTCAGGAAGCTAATGTGCATCCCTTTTTTATGGTGCTATACTGCTTACGTTTGGGATGATCCTGTGCACCAAATGAAATGCCTCCTGCGGTACTATGAACGATTCAATTTTCACCATAACCACACAATTCAAGATGACGTCTTTTAACTGGTCTTGGAGACCTAAGCTAAATTTCTTGCCATTTGCTGTGAATTTTGTAATTTTTACAACGAACGAAGTTGTCATTCTTTTGTAACTTCTCTTCTGAGTCCACTCACCGAACCCTTCGATTCGCATTTCGTTCGCTTTGAGTTCTCCGTAAGTATAGATTTTATTCGCCAGCGACTTAATCTGAGAACCTCAAGCGATACATGTTTCGTGTGAATGATTGATGTGGCAGCAAGTGCCGGTGAAAAGTAAAACTTTATTTTTAAGAGATATTTGGAGTCGCCTCTAAATATATCGAAAATGCTTCCAAGTCTGTTCTCTTGGATTGGACTAAAGTTAGACCGAAATATCAATATTTTAAATTTAAGAATGAAATTGTATAAGCGATGATGTAAGAAAATAGTTATGGAGAGTATACTATATTTTTACGCTAAAAAACTTAATTCTTAAATAGGAGTTCTTGTTATCAAGAGTTATAGGTAGTTTGAACAAAAACTTTTAGCTTACAATCCTTTTTAAAAATCTCAAAATTCTTCGTTTAACAATCCTTTGTTTTTCTGATTGTTGAAAAGGCACTACACTAACTTTATATAAACATTCTATGAAGCTGGTTCGTGGGTAAGAATTTAAAAGTCCTTATTGATCACATCAGACTGAATAGAAACGACTTCAGGTTCTAAGTTGCGATTTGTCTTAAAGACGTTTTGTCGTTTTAGACTCCTGTCTTCCTCTGCACTTTGTGAGTCAATGTGTTGCTTTTATAGAACCATCTAGAAACACTGCTCTCTCCAGACGATGAGCGGCCTGTCAGTCCATTGGCTGGTTCCGTAATTTGCTTCTGTTTTAATTCGAGTTTGCTAGTCATATTTGGGAACAGTTGAAAGAAAATATACCTTTTGATCTACAGCTTCTTGGTCACTAGTAACTTCAATTTGAAGATAATACAATACAAGCAAATAAAACACAGAAAATTCAACCAATCAAACATAGGTTGCGAGCGACCATGACGTAACTGAACACTGAAGTCTGTTTGTTGGTGCATAGAGACGTGCCCCTTTTTTTGTCGTACCAAGAACAGCGTTGGTTCAAAACCGATTTTTATGATATTTAGAACAAAATGAAAGAATTATTTCTGTAGGCGAGGTCCCGGCCATCAGTGGCGTCCTTATTTATCCATAAAAGAAAATCATTTTTTTATCTATCCTCCCGAACGACATTTGTCCAACTGAACCCGCTTCTCCCCTATTTCTCAGCACACATGCCTACATTATTGAGTTGTCTACAGATTTTTGTATTTAATTATCGGCACTGCGTGGACTTTGGCAATTGACGTCAATCGAATGTACAAGCCAAACAAAATGGGTCGAGCAAGGTTAGTCCTTCAGATGAAAATATGCCACTTCCCCCGACCCCTAGCACCCTGCCCGCTTCTATTTGGGCTGGCAGTGATTCCCGCATCTCCAGACAGCCCCTCAGCCGGTATTTGACTTTGAACCCAACAGAAAAGTCCGCTCCGCAATTCGCACTCAACATTAAACAACCAAGACAGTGGGAGGAGGGAAAGGTTTTCAAAGAGGGGGCCGCGTTGTGTCAGCTACTCTGGCATACAGAGTGCGATAACAAGTCGCTCATGGATCGCTTCCCAATTCTTTTCTTATCGCATTGAGAGCGGCAACTACAGTTTGACACACGCTATCGTCGAATAGCAAGAAAAAAAAACGGCAACTACCGCACCGGCTAGGCTTGGGGCATCTCTAATCGCCATTAGAAATCGCGCACTCTCCGGAGAAGAAATCATGAATAATGCAACATTACTCAGAGCGGCACGGGAACTGGCTCTGACTCTGGCACTGGCACACTGCCAGCAGCAGTTCTCTTTGACGTCGATTCGTACCGAAACCGAAACCCATTACCAGCACACATCGCACAGGCTTTCCATGTGCGTCTACATCTCTCTTCTGACGTAGGCCCCGCAGAGAATCGAGCTGGAAACCGAGATCGAGATGACGATCGATCCATCAAACTTCAAACCCATAAATCCGCGGCAACCGCAGCGAACACGATCAGTTAAGTGCAGATTCTGAGCCGTGTCGGTACACCACAGAGGCATACAAGAGAAGACGGTCTCGCTGCTGAAACGCGCTTCCAAATACGAGTAAATAAAACAAACAAAAAATATTGCGAATTTAATTACGGACTCTGATAATAATTAAGACATTTGCATGAGAGTGGGTGCCTGCTAATTCCAATCAATTGACGGTTGTAAGGGGCGCTTCACAAGAGCTAGTCGCGTCGTTGTTGTGCGCGTGCAAAGTGCAGTGGCAAAGAAATAATTTATTCTTAGCCATTTAATTAAATTTGAATATTAAAACAGACGCGGGCGGTGTTTAGTGCGGATATTTAACAACAATCATGTACATCGCCAACACAACGGGTGGTCTGATGCTGCAGACCATGCTATATCTGGCCAATCAGTCGAGCAGAGCTGTCAACACGCTCTACGATTTTCCACCAGCAACCAAAAGTGGTAAGTGAAATTGTGGCCGGCAGACGAAGGTGTTGTGCTAAGTAAATGGTGGAATGTTTTGCTAATGGGACCGGTTATGGTCTGTGGGAAGTAGGGCAAATATACCCTAGACAAGGTGATGTACCTGCTTTTACTTTCAGTGCAGTCGACTTGAATAGGTTTTACTTTTACTTTTTGAGACAGCTCATAGAAAGGCTTTTCGTTTTGCTTTTCAAATGCGCGGCAGGCCTTTGTTCCCGACGCCACTTCAGCTGGAGGACTTCTTAGTTGTGCGTTCAATTAATGCGATTGATATGTCGGCCGTTTAACAGAAATATTCGCTGTAATTTTGTGGTAATATCGTGGTGCAGTGAACTTGGAAGAAGTCGCTATTGGCCACTGATGAGTTTGGTCGTTAATTGCTTGGAAACATTGTCCGCAATAAGATTCACTCGGGGTTAGAAGTTTGATTTTGTGTTGCACCGACTTTGAGTGATATGGCCTTTTTGAACTGTGCGGTTGGGTTTGGCAAGACGTAAACTTGTTACTGCCTTTGAAAAGATGTCAAAAACTGTTGTCGTCGAATAGTTTTTAAAAAAAAGTTCCGATGTCATCGTATGTAAATCGCAGCATTATTTACTCTCCAAATGCCCACGATTGCACAGGCGAAGTTCTCTTATAATAGCTCTTGTGGGTCCAAAGGCAGCGTCAGATTTTAAGTAACGCTTTGAAATTTATTTTTGGTCATAACTCCGGCGGTGGTAGTTCATTAATTATATTTGTCAGTTTCATCGAAAAGCGGTCATAAAATCATGAAAATGTAACATTTTTGGTACCGCCTTGCATTTTACTAATTGTGTCGCTACTATGAGCTGCAACATTAGCTCCTTTGTTCCCTTTTTTTGTGTCGTTAAATGAAAATTTATTGTTAGTGCACTGGGATCCATCTTTGAAAATGTTATATTTTTAGTAACCCTTTGAAATTTTCTTTTAACCACCGTTTGCCAGCAATTTAAAACCTTTAGGCTTTCAAATTTTCTAAAACCTTTAACCTGTCATTGCAAGTAATAAATTGTAATTTTTTTCTGCCAACTGTTAAAAAAAGGTGCGACGAGCACGCGTAACGTATACTAACCTTCCGGTAGATAATTATTGGACTTAGCTATAATTTTTATGCAAGTGTGTCGCAACATTTAAAAGTTGGAGTCAATACGACTTACGAAATACTCAACCAAACTGGTTTTCATCTCCCGACCTTGGGATAAAAGTGGCATTCCATCGTCGTTCTCCCAATATCACCGTAAAAGGCCTTGAAGGGTGTAGCCAATGTACACAAACTGAATTGAGTAGGTCAACAGAGGGTCAAATTTCGAAAACACTGCCTGTTCCTTGTGTAGAAATGTACAACTATCACCAAACCAGCAGGGCTTACGGTGGTAGGACTGCGCTGCCTAAATTTGATAATGCACCTGCGGGACAGTGGCTGTTAGCATTCCTCGACGGACCTTTAGACCATCAGTTTTACCTTGGTCCTGAACTGGGAAGGAGCTGAACAAGATGTAAGAATCGGCTCCAATTACTGAGGTTGTAACATCTCCCTGATGCAATCTACCTCAGCTCAAGTTGAAAATCCAAGCGATTGCATCTACCATTCCACCGAATACCAATAAATATGCGTATCGTCAAGGCAGCAAGAAGTTTAGTAATTTCCGCTTTATATTCTCTTTTTCTGTCCATACTCACACAGCACTCATATATCGATAACTTGCCAGTCTGTGATCTCCGATCAATACCAGTCGTGTCTACACGAAGAATGACCCAATTTCGGTCACAAAAAAAAAATTGCCACACTCAGACACCGGTTTCTTTTATTATGCTCTGGTTAGTCGCGGCATACGACGATGGAAAATCTTTAACGCTGTCATTAGCTCTAACGAGGCGGTACATTGCCAAAAAATCATGAATGCTCCCAAGGTGACTGTGCGCATCTTTTCTTTGTCATATAGAGATAGAGACTACCTCAGGATGCACAGACAACGTACCCGCACCTTCGTATATTGGTTTCACTCGACTTCACCATTAAGTCGAATGGCAATTAGCTCAATTACACTCTGAGCTGAACGGATGAAATCGAATTCATGCAAAGCGGCGCACTGAATCTCACGAGTATCACTATGACTCGCACAGGCACAATTAAACAAACAGATGAAAATTGTGTCAGAAAGAATATTCTCAAACATTCTATCGCACGTAGGGTCAGCCATGGTTGAACTCCTTTTTGCAAAACACTTATCAACTGTACAGTGTGTGGCAACCGCAGCAGCGATTGCCCGCGTGCTATCAGGACAAGACAGAACTGATTGATAACTGGAAATAGTTTTAATGCGAGAATGCTGGTATTTTTAGCAAATTTATCCGAACGTTGTTGTACCGAAGGAGGCGACGCAGAAAAACCGACGATCCTTGATCTCGAAGAATGAGTTTCTTTAATTAGGTAGGAGAAGCTCATTAGCATGAGGGATGACTCATGGGTTGGGTTCAGTCGGGTCAATCCTGCCTCAAGCTAAGTTGATAAGCGAAAATGGGCCTGAAGTCCAATGTGAGTTGAGAGGTCATACTTGCGAAATTTGAATCGAATCGGAAATTACTTTTTAGCGCCGTTTCTCGAGCTGCGTTTTAAATTACTGTTGGTGCAACAGAAATCGCCTTTCAATCCAATCATGCCCCTTAATAGTGCGCTTCAACGAGGGGTGGCAGCAGGCTGCGATTGCGTGACTTTAAAAACGAGATTCCACTTGAATGTGCCCTTGGAGGTAGAATTCGAGAGGTTTGTGCATATTTAAGCCATAAAAAAATGTTGTAAGACCAAGCCAGAGCCTTGGTGTCGATAACTGGAAGCAGCATGCCCACTATCGCAGAGGATGGAAGGATGCAGTGTCTCAGGCAGAGACTCTCTAAGGGTGCAAAGCCCGTTAAAGTAGGGAAAGACAAAATACTGCTGTCAACTTCGCAGAGTTGCTATACTAATTGCTGTTCCATTCCTCTTAGCATTTCATACTGCTCATCGGTTGGCATCATCTAAAGTATCGTTTGGTACGCGCTTTCATTACCCAGACTGGTAGTATGCCAGCATGGAATCCGCTATCTTTGTGGTGCAATACTAGATCAATTTTGAAGAAGATTGGTCACGATTCGATTATCTACAATACTATCAACGAGAAATTTCAAAACGATCCTCGGACTTTTCTTTACGCTATCCACAGCACGGTACTTTTAATAAATAAAAGTGCTATTGACTCTCTCCTGAGAGCTGCAGAATATGTTGAAACTTGTCTATCGCAATTGTATGCAATATATGTAATATTTCTTGCAACGAAAGTGGAGCTTAGGAAATCTTTTACTAACCAAGTTTCATTAATTTTTCGTGCGGGGCTTCAGTATACCAATTCATTTGATATGCAACCTCGAGATGTGTCATCAATCCAATAATATTGACAGAACTTCTATGGGAGGTCATGCGAAAAACACGAAGAGTTACCACAAATATAACGCTTTAAACGATTTTCACTCTACTCATACTATCGAGCAAAAATATGGAATCAAATGTTCACCAGAAAAAAATCGTAATCCTTGTTTGAAATGCAGCATTTTGGAAATGTTATCCTCTGCACTCACAAGAGGTACTCATGAGCGTTTTTCGATTCAAAGACACTAAAAGTGTACAATGGACACAAAATTTCCTCAGCAAAAGGTGGTTCATAGATAAATTAACAAAATTAGCTTGTTTATCAACCAACTGAAATTCTGCATATGTTTTCATGCAGTTTGATCAGTAGGTGCACAAACCAAGGTCTCTAACGCCACCTATACAATAAAATGTATTTTCAATGTCAATTGTCAAAGGGAGCTGTTGGAAAAGGAGAATTTTATGAGAGCGAATGAACGACAGGGTCTGTTCTTCGAATCTCCACCAGAAGGAGACCACATGTCCCGTACTAGTCTATCACAACTTCCAGTGCAACTTGCCATCGTTTGCAGTTATAATTCTGCCCTCATAAACGAGTTCACTGCGCGATATTTCTGTACCAAAGTGAAATCAAGGCGCAGCACCTACGGACACGACAGTGCTGCCACTTTGACAGAAAGCAAGAATGGTTTCCTCATCCATTATTTCCATCAACCGCAACGTTTCTTTTCATTGTTCGAGGTGTTTAAGTTCACAGGTCAAAGCCGGTGGCTACATTTCCTCATCCAAGCCGAGAAGTAACCTTCTTCTCTTCCACTCTCAGTTAGTTTTCATTTTTCATTCTCAATTTAGAACTCGTGTAGACAGAGCAGACACTAGCCAACCTCCTTTCTCTTGAAATTCAATTTGCAAATCGATCTAGAACAAAAACGTGTTTGCATTTCACAAAATCACTCGCAGCTGATATTTACCAATCAATCTGAAATGTAAACTACCTTATCAGGGTCGTGCACACAGTTTCTGGAAAAAAATATTTACCTATAGCCTTTATCTCGATGTGTGCCCCGAGCCAATAAACTCACCCGTTGCTCGTCTCTCTTTACAGACCTAAACGAAGTCAAATGCTACGGCGTCTATGGCTGCTTTCCGCTGAATGGCCCATGGACAACGAATACCCGTCAAATCAACGTTCATCCACAGAAGCCGTCCGAAATTCAGCCCCACTTCACCCTGTACACAAGTCGCAGCTTCGAGTATCCGCTCTTTATAGACTTGAATGATCCGGAGTCGGTGCGGAATATGGGCATCAATTCATACGGCAAGCTATTCGTGATAGCCCATGGCTACCTGGAACGCGGCGATATGCCGTGGGTAAGTTTTGCATTAATACACCTCGATGGCCATATGCTGAATATTTCTTCCACTTGCAGATGATGGAGCTGGGGAAAGCGCTCCTATCGAGTGAGCCAAATGGCACTGCCGCTGTTATTCTAATCGACTGGGGTGGCGGTTCCATCCCACCCTATGTCCAAGCGGTAGCTAATATAAGACTGGTGGGAAACATTGCCGCACATGTGATTCATATGCTTTATGTAAGTGCGGAGAGGTCTTTCTCATGCGACACGATCTCATGGAGTATTTTCTTTGTTCTGTTTTACAGGAGGAACTGCAGATGCCCAACTTGGACAAGGTGCATTTCATTGGTCACTCGCTGGGGGCGCATTTGTCCGGCTATGCCGGCTACCATTTACAGAGAGATTTTGGTCTGAAACTCGGCCGAATTACGGGTATGGATCCAGCGGCTCCGTTGTTCTCGGAAACGGAACCAATTGTCCGCTTGGACACGACTGACGCGACATATGTCGATGTGATCCACACCGATGCCAATCCACTGATGAAGGGCGGATTGGGCATTTACAAGAGCATCGGTCATGTGGACTTCTTTCCCAATGGAGGATTTGACAATCCCGGCTGTGGCCAAGGATTCCATCAGTATATCAACAATAAGGAGAAGTCGTTCTTTATAAATATGCAAGAGTTCCTCGGGTGCAATCATATTCGCAGCTACCAGTTCTTTACGGAGAGCATTCGGAACAAGTGCCATTTTACGGGCATCACGTGTGATTCTTTTGAGGTGAGTTGGGGTTTGGAATTTCTATTTCGCGTCTAAACGAAACATGTAGTACAAATTTTGATAATTTTGAAACTGGGCCTTTTTTTTGTCAGTGATAGTAGACAGTGGGGGAGAAAAAAATTCTGCCCCTAATTAGAATATTTTTTTTGGCTTCGAAGTTTGTTGACGTTTGTTGATCGTTATGCGTAATGACTGTTGAAAAGCACAGATTTTGCCGTAAAATTTACGATTTTCGAAAATGCAAAACTTTTCGAAATTCAACATAAAGCTTTTGCATATCTACACCAACTGAGTTATTTATTTTCTGCATGAATATAGCGCAGGTTTTTGTATGTCGCAAGATAATTTCGAAAACTTGTTTGTTGAACTCGCCTAGTTACAGAAATGTATAAATATCAATTTTTCTTTCGAAATTTGCTGACCATAAATGAGTGCAAATTACCAGCACACAATAAAAGAAAATCATTTAAACATGATTTTCCGAATGTGGGACGGCAAGGCAAGTAGTTCTGTAACTGAGCTTAGCTTTTTAAAAAAATATCGAAAGATTTGTGGCTTTGAAAACAGTATAAAAAGCTTTGGTTTAAGTAAGTAAGAGAAAATATAAAAGCTCTATAAAGCTTGAGAAAAAAAGAATTACAATGATGGCAGATGAATTCTAGTTTAGAAGATAGGATATTTGAATGGGCACAGTTGATGAGCTTTTCGAACAAGTCGCATTAAACATTATCGTTCTGGACTTATTTATTTGTTATACGGCTGCGCGAGCTTTTGCTCTTACAAAAGGATTCGAAATCCTGCATTTTTCCAATATGTGCCAGTTAAATTTGCCAAAATTTAAAATGTAAGATCGGCCCTTCAACGGGAATAACACTTTTTCCAGTGGCAAACATGCTACAGCTTCAAAAATTAGTATTAGAAATGTTTGTACCATTAGTCATCGCAGCTTTCAGCTTCATTCACTCTTCAAATCAGTTTTTACATACCCAAGTCATTACACAACTCACCCCTAATAACACACTTTAATCCCTTTGCAGAGCTTTAAAGCGGGCAAATGCTCGAAATGTGGCCAAAATGGGATGCACTGCCTTCGCATGGGTCTGCACAGCTACCATGACTACAGGCAACTCATAAAGGATCAACAAATCGGAGAGAACTCAACTCTGACAACATACCTAATGACTGGAGACAGTAGACCTTTTTGCCGTAAGTCCTAACCTGATTTCCCATTTTTGCCAAATCTAACCTTGTACATTTGCCCGCGCAGGTGTCCACTACAAAATCACAGTTAAAGTGTCCGACTCCCACGAGAGCACCCTCCATGGCGGTGAAATCGGCACTCTATCAGTGCGGCTGCACTCCCACCGCAAGCGTTATACTGATAAAATTAAATTCTCCAACGAACCGCGTTACTTTGCACCTGGCGCAGAGTACACCTCCATGTTGCCCGGGCGTGACTTCAACAACACATCATACGCCGCCGTCTTCTGGGAATATCAAACGAACTTATTAAACCCCCTGACATGGCGCATTATATCCTCGCCACGGATCTACCTCGATTACATCCTCATCGAGTCGATGGAAAAGGACCAACACTTGAAATTGTGTCCCAAGCGCAACTCACCAATTCTGTCGGGCAGCGAAAATATCCTCCAAACGAAATATTGCGAAGAAGACCTAATGTCGTAGATACGATACAGCACAGAGAGCAATGACACAGACCATGGTAATACAGGCTTATCAAAGACAACAACGCGCAACTACACTAACACTCAAACTGTGAATATGCTATTCTGTACAGCAACCCTCACGTCGACTTCTTGCAGACTTAGCGTAATTATTTAGAGATGGCACCGATGGCAGTATGAAGAATAACATATAACGGTAGAAAGAGCAATGCATATTGAAAAAACAAAAAAAAATCGTAAATTACACTTATTCATCTCATCGTACATACATATTTATGAAGTAACTAAGTATCTATTTATATTATCACACATGAAGGAAGTGATTCCTTGTCATCAATTCCATTCATTTAACTTAATTTAATTTTTTTTTCTGTATATAGCTAGGATTTCGATGTGAACTTGTTTTATTTATACAAAAATTTAGAGATTACATATTTTATTTTGTATGTCCTAGGTTAGAACACAAACAGCTTATAGATGTAGATGATGCAAAATAAAAATAACAATAAACTGTTAAGATCAATAAGAAGGATGTTCGTTTGTTGTTTCAGTTTTCGAAACAATTTAAGGCATATAATGGTCTGCTCAAGAAGAATGGAGGCGGCCAAAAAACATGAGCTCAATTAGAGGTCCACAAGTACCAGTTAAATTATTTCATTAGGGTATGGGATCATCTTAAATCTTTTCCATACATCGAGAAGTCTACAAGTTGACCTTAGAGTTATAAATATAGTTATTTTTGGTTTTATTTTTGTGTTATATACGTTCTCGATTTTTTTTTAAATCCTGTTTGAAGTTTTTCAAGTGTCTGATCGAGTTCTGGAAATTTCTACTGTCACCACGTCGTGTATTTGTGAAAAACATTAGAGGGAGCACTAAACCTTTAGTCCTTTGCTGACAGAATGTGTTGGGTACTTGTTTGCATTGAACTTGGTCATACAGCATTACAAGTGCTTAAATATAGTACAAGTTCTACAACCGTGACGCAATTCTATCAAAACAAGTGATGCGAATGTATACACATCAATTGACTTTTTGGTTAGTGTTAAACAAATTGAAACCCGTCTTCCTATTTCAATATTCAACATTCAAATTCTTACCGGAATCACTGGGCCGACTGGGGCCACATTAAATTAGCCTTATTGAAAATCGTGTTTGACATTCTTCCTTAAATATTTTGAATGGATCACAATAGAACATTTTTGTAAGGAAAATTTTGCCATTTTAAGTCAGACCCGAAAACTAAAAATTTCTAATAATTGGTGTGAAGTGTACAAAGTTTGGAAGATTGTTTTGAGGAAGTTTTGGCCTTCATAAAATTCACTCACCCAATAAATACTCGCGTATTTAGGGCTGGATCTGAAAACTGTGATCGAATTTTGCTCGTTTTATAAATATAAACGCAGAATGAGTAAACTGTTGCTGAGTATACTATTCGACTTCATTCCAATACGTAATCTATTCTAATCAAAACTTTAAACTTATTTTATTTCACAATAGCTTATGTTGTATGGAAAATATCTCCACTGTGAGTTAATAAAATTTAAGGTGAAGACAGTAGTTATAAGTACGAGATATAAGAGTATTCATAGGTACTTATTTTGGTTATTCAATGGGTTAAGGTTGGGTCACAATGATAAGTGTAGAATTATCAGAATAAAAAAAAAGAAAAGAAAATTAGAACCTTGCAATATTTTTTTAGAGGTTTTTGCGCCGCCCAAAAATTTATTAAAAGGACTTCCATGGCAGTAGTTCATCCTGTCAACTAAAAAAACTGATTTCAAATTTTATGTGCTGTGCGGTTTACGTGATATGTAGCGCCATCAAGATAGAAACAGAGCGCTTCCGATTCCAGATTTCTGACCAATCAAAATTAGTTACCTGTGCAGCATTACCTCAAATTCTTTTAAATGATTTCGCACTCCTTCAGCACAATAGCAGACTTATTTCAAGCCCTTTGCTAACATATTGACAGTTTGATACTGTCAGAATGTGAAATAGTCAAATTTATGCCAAATTGACTTGGGCTATGAATTTAAAGGAGTATGGCCAAATAGAATTACGTATAGGTCATTAATATGAAAGAGTTATACTGGAAAGATATCGCTGTGAAGAGTGGACAACCTGAAGAATGGTATAGCAATTACCTATTTTTTCTAAGCGATAAACTTTGGGCTCATTTCTACAATTTTTTCATAAGTGGAATTAATTTTTCAAACCCCTTTTAAAAAGTGAAAAAGAGATATTTGTATTAAATCCAGCATTAATCTTGAGCTTTAATATCAACCACTTTAGACCTCCCAGGTAAATAAACCGTAGGTCCATCCAACTGATTGCAATCGGATTTTTAATCCGACTGAAAAAATTAATGTATTAAAAATTATTGCTCGGATCAGCATCGCATCTAAGGACCAATTTCTCTCAACCATTTATGTGCGTGTGTGGATTTAGTTTTTCAAACATATCGAACTAACCTACAACCTGTAGTTCATATTCGAATCTGATGGGTTGAATCTTAGTTTCTCGAATATTTGGCAAAACAATAGAAAGAGTGCAACAAAAAGTTAGGTTATATCATACTGGGGATTGCAAGTGTTACCCATCACTAGCGAGCCCTGTTAAACGCCCAAAAAGCAGAGGACCCCAAATTGTTTCTCTTTTGTAAATAAATCGTTTTATTGACCTCAGTTTTTGTTGTCGTTTCGCTTGGGGTTTTTTTTTTGAGTATTTTTTTTCTTCGCCCCTTCATCTTCCTTATTTGCTAAGGCTCTGATCGCTTGGTTAAAAACCGCTCCCAGCTAAGACAAACCTTAAATCAGCGCCATTTAACCAATAACCTCCTCACTTCCACTTAGGACTTCGATAAATCAAACCGAACGTATCATTTTCAATTCAATTTCTTCTTCCTCCTTTGCAACATCCTTCTTCTCGAACAGCGAACAAAAGTTGTTTTTTTCCCCCAGATCCCCCATATCTCCCTTGCAGCCCGCTCCTAATTGTCGTCTCCTTCGATAACTGATTGAACAGCCACAAGCGATGCACATCGTACCAACATCATCTATGCGGCTCAAAAGGATGGTCAACACAATACGAGTATGTAGCTATACAAACGCCTTTCTGCGCGCACTCGCGCGCCATCTCCAAATCGGGTGCCGCTTAAGGACTGTAATTAGGCGCTCATTAAAGGGGTGGTCCTCGGCCTCAACCACGGCTTGGTGTGGTGTACAAGGTTTTTGTTCGCCTGCACGCGCACAAAATATTAAAACAAATAAGCGTATTTAATAATTATGGAGATGAAGTGAATTTTCGCCCAACAATGGGCGGACAGCATGCTCTTGCAACAGGTCCACCGGTCCGCGTATAGTGTTAACCTACATCTGTGAGATGCGAGATGCGCGTGCGCGATCGCCTTCGCCGTGAAGGATCGATCTGTGTGCCGACGACCACAACGACGACGACTGCTACGACCTACAACAGCGTCGCATCGTTCATCATCGCAAGCTGTCCGCTGATTGTTGTGTTTTACACACAATTCGCGCCTGGAAGCTATTTTTGGGGTGGATACAAATTGAATTCCACTCTCCAAGGGCCAGGACAGCTTGTTGATTTAAATTTCGCTGTACACCACAATTTCCGAACGTAACAATTAAAATGCAATCAGCGTACGTATATGGGCACGGAGCACGATATTATAGGGAAAAAAAGCGCAAACCCAACGAAATTGAAGTGATGACATTTATGATGGGAGGTATTTATGGGGCGTGCATGCGAGTGAAGATAGGGAGATCGGGAAGTTCTTACAGGCCAGAGACGTGCAAAGTATGGTGAATTTATTGCAAAGCGTTTAGCGGAGTCTTGAGCGCATCAGTGTAATTGAATTCATTTTTTTCGAATCAATTAGGGCTGTTTATTACATTTTTATATTCATTGCAGATGTGTGATAATCGTCAGTTTTTATACAGTCTCGCAGGCCACAGGATGACGGGTGCGTGGAGATTATTTTTTTCCAACTTGATGGTGTTCATAACTTGTTGACCTCAATCTTATACTGCGACAGCAGCCAATAACATCCCTCACCCAACTATACCCTATCTACGAATTTGATGTGCGTTGATATATCGCTCTCCAATTATGGACGCCACATAAAATGGGCAGTGGAGTCTTCTTCCTTTGTTGCGTTGTTACTCAGAAGCAGACTCAAAGACTCGTTGTTTATATGTTATATAGGTCTTTGCGTCTCACTGTTAAGGCTTAATCGACAAGTTTTTAAGCAGCTGCACTTATCCATGTACGTTAGTCTATTTTGAAACGCCAAACCAATGGCCAGTTCATCAATTTATTGACACTAGAAAAAATGATGGCCATTCGAAAAAGAAATCACTAAAAAGACTTTTCTGATGTGATGAATGTCGCTGTATAACCCCGATCCAAGTTGGACAGACAAGAAGAAGCCTTAATCCGCTTTAGTCAAAGTCCAAGCTCCCGCATGGTTTAGGGTCTTGTACAATATCTTCCATCGAACTTCTTAGATCTAACTTTTAAAATACCCACCGAATAACTTACTTCGAAGTGCAACCACATCCCAATTGGACATTGGACAATCCCCTTGTTTATGTGAAATTATCTATTTTTACGACCTGCTAAATCGACAATTCACCATCAGTATTCCATGGCTCATCCGATGCAGATAGGAATTCTTATCTTGTAGCAGCAGGATGAGATATTTCGTCCGGTTTGTCCAATTCACCTGTTCCATTCTTATCTCCCCCGGTCTTTGGATGGCAATTGCAATTGTCAAACTCGTATTGTTTATCGTCTCATTGTCGCCTGAATGATGATAACAACAAATGACAACAGCCAACATGCATCCTGTACCTGTACGCTGTACCAACTGTCTCATTCGGTAATTTGTCGTCAGATAAATTCTCATATACCGTCCCTCTCTTCAAGATGTAATCGAAACCTTTTCCGATAATTTATTCGATTTTTATTTATTCGTTGTCGTTGCGTGTAAGTGTGTAGTTCTGCTGGTCCGAATCCGAATCCTTTATATGGAAATGAAAGGTAATACGAAGAGAACAAAACAAAAGGATCAACGACATTCATTGCATTATAAGATCGACAAAAAGGAGAAGAAGACACGTAATCGATACGCTCGCTGAGGAACGTTCGCCCCCCTTGACTAGCGCTGTGCACACATTCTGCATCTTTGCCGATAAAAATCTTCGAAAAGAGGAAAAAGATACGACGACGACGACGATCCATGAGGTCCCATCAAAATTATTTATTGGTCTTAAATCGATGATGATGCGTCTTATCGTCGTCGTCGCTGCGTCGTTTGCCTCAACTGGGCTGTGGAGAGATACCTCTTCTGGTTCTTCATCTCCTCGTACATCGTCCTTATCGGAGAAGATAGCGAAACAAGGAGTTTCGTCGTCGATTTTTGCTATCTTCCTCAGTGCAGCGACTGGCGCCGTTTGCATCTCTAGGTATCTGTTTCATTATCTCTTTGTCTTATGTTGACATTTGTTTTTTTTCCAGTCTCAAACATTCCTGCGGGACAATCCCGGAGAGAACTGCAGGTTGGCCGTATATAACTAATGACTCTGGTTGCGGCGTGACCTTGTAGGTAACATCAGGTGTTTCATTTATGTTCTGTTAGCTGGACGTGGGCTACCTACTTGCAGCAATTGCTGTGCTGCACTAGTTGGCTGCATTGAGGACACAATTTCGTAGGCTGTGCACTCTACCTACATACGCCGGGCATCCGCAGGGTTTCGGTGTTTAACCAAACGTACGAGTATATGCCAATGCCAAGCGAATGTTAGGCTGAGTGACAGATTAACTTAAGCGTTAACTTAGTCTTCGAGTCTAAATGGATGTGGTTAGGCCTCATTTGCTGAACACGGATTGGGTGTACTGTGGTAAAGGCTCAACAGAGTAGCAGCCGCAGTACACAGTACTCATGCTCTGTGTGTGTACCTACACTCAGGCCTTAATGAGACTGTTAGTCGTCCTTGCATCAGACACGGGGTATTGATGCTCGCTTTGCTTTATTGGATCTCTTATGCAAAGGGTTTCGGTGTGAATTGACAGCCTCCAGAGATGATCGTTCGAGTGTATGGACGATGTGGGTTAATTGAGGCAATTAATTAGGTGTGATGTGGTGTTTATTATCCGTGCGGCATGGTGCGACGGTAATAAAATGACGATCGCTTGCTGGGAGAGTGGCACTATCTACTGAGTTGTGAAGAGATCTTACTTGCATGTCTGCCAGTAGCAGAACATTGTATGTTCTATGTCATTGCAGAAAAAATATTTACATGGGGTGAACCTGAAAGCCAGTGGTATGTCAAACGCTGTGGGAATCAAGACTATTGGTACTTAAAGTGAGAACAAAATTAATGGATATGGGTTGTTTGAAATATTTTTGAAAGGTACTTCTTGTAGTTTGTGGTGGTGCGAGTACAGCACCGCCTAAGCTCTAATAAATCTGGATACATACCAAAGGCAGAGCCAAATCCATACCAACTTTTTATCTGAATCGTACTTCCCGCACACACAATTTTCATACCAGTTCAAATTGTTCTAAAACGGCTGTAACGATTTCAACCAAAATTAATATTTGAGCTTAATTAGGTGAAGTTAACATGACTGCGTAGTTAGTTTTCCGCTAAAAATCGAATAACGGCAAAAGCTTTAGTGCGACTAGGGCAAAAGCTACCATCCTATCTGCCACCACAGTCATGACACATTAGTTCGAGAAAGCTTTTTAAGTGTAAGTCAAATGGAAGGGCCGAAAATTGCATGGCATATCCAAAGGGCACTATAAAAAATTGCCAACAGTTCAACCTTTGTGAATGATTTTTCTTTTTTATTTAAGAACTAAAAAAAGGACAATTTTCTATTTCATTCAGTCAGTTTTGCAGCAAAATTTATAGTTCCTGCAAATTCCACTTAATAACTCGCGCACTCACTGACCCGCAGCTCATCGGTTCGCATAAATAACTTTAATTGCCCAAGTGGTGTCCCTTTGGCTAATTATATTTGTTCCCACTTAGCCGCATACCTACACTCAGTCAGTCACCCTTCCTAATGCATTTCATGCCATAAACTGTAGAGTTAATGGGATCACCGGCTTGTGATCATTCTGCACCTCGCCAACCTACTTAACGCAGCCTTATCTCTGGCCAAGTGCCATTAGTGGACACTTAAAAGTTAAAAATCATAAAAATATCCATGTACGTTCGCACCGCGCCGCCAGGCGGATGCGACGAAGAAACGTGCGGAAACGATAATCCCTGCGCAATTCATCGCCGCTGCGGTTGCATTATCTTGAATTATGCCAACCCAGAGGTTTAACGATGACTACAGCGAGTTCGAGTCGCAGTTCTGGACGATGGAGCATTGCGTGTCACCGTCCATAGTGCAAGTAGGTGCAATTGCACCTCGACACGATCGATATACACCTATATTATTGGAAATGGATGACGACGATGACGGCCGGCAAAGCAAAATGGCAAATTCGTGTTGCCGCAGTCGTTCATTGTGGCCCTCGATCGATGTCGCTGTTTTAGTGGGCCGTACACCTTAAAACACTCGAACGGGCAATTTACAAGGCACTAATGGGGGAGCACATCACATGTGAATCAATTTTATGTGCTCGACTTAAGGCCGGACTTGGTGAAGCTTTTTTTTGGAGTGCGCTCTTAATGGCAATTAAGGTGCGGGTACGATAACACACCTGGACATCGCGTTGAGTTGTGATCGACAGAATGGGCCGCAAAGGATGCATCGGTGGGTCGCGATATATATTTAATGGATAATGTGGTCGGGGATAATTTTTAATTAACAAATGTTAATGCCTGAACCAGTACTTAGGGCTGACAGTGATATGTGGGCGAAGCTTGTTAACAGGCACACTGCGCGACTGTTGTACAGATGTGAATCGCTGGAAAGGGAAGTCTTAAACATGCCAACCGTATATCGCGATAGCCTGTCTCTTATGGGGTCGATGTGGAGGTGCCTGTCGCTTGGAACGGGTTATGTTTTGTTTTGCTTTTAGCCGATTTGGAGGGTAGACTTACCTCTGCAATGGAACGGGTTTGCATAGTTTTTGTGGAGAAGTGTGTCACGAGTGTGAGTATTTATTGCTTTTAGAGTTTGACTGAGGAAGGGAGTGGTTAGAGAACTCGCCAGAGCACATATGTTTGAGGTGTTTGGACCGAGAATCGAAGACGGTGATCAATGTGGGAGCTGATTCGTTTAGCTCAATCTGACTCCAGCAGATTCGCATGCATAGTTATGAGGACTATATATTTTTACGAGACTAAGTTAAGACTTGTCTAAGCCAGTTTGCCCCCAAGGAAAAACAAACTTTGAAGTCAAAATCAAACAGCTTTGGACAAACCCTCCTTGAATGACATGAAAGGTAAAGGGGCTATGATTAGAAAGTGGCTCTTACGGAGGATCGTACGAAACATCCAAAATTAATAGGAGCTATCCTCATTGCTGTGTGTCATTCTCTCCTATATTTATAACTATTGAGACTATCTTACACAATCAGTGTACATAATACCAAGGAATGGCGTCCGAGCTAAGGTCCAACAGCTGCCAAATGAAACACATTCCTTTGCCTGTTCATCTGTACAGAAAGACGCCAGTCACGCTGTCAATATATCAAATCTCGACGCCGCAACTTTATTAAGGTTCAAAAAATGTTCCAGTCGTCAAAGAAAAAGTCACAATTCTTCAAAAAATTCCCTTCTCCAGAAATCTGACGAAAGTCTTACGCGAACGGCTCTTAGCTGGACATAGGTTCCAAAGAGACATGGCGATATCGATGGATAAATCTCCAAACATTTTCCAAGCCGACTTACATATAGCGGGCCTTACCAAATATCATTTTCGACCTTCACCCTATATTGCTGTAGGTCGCATGTGCAATTTTTAATGGACGATTGTGAGATAAAAAATTTAGCCTGGACACTAAAAATGATTAAAAATGATTATTAGTATCGCGCAGCGTGTTCTAAAATTCATACGAAGGCGAACCATCAACATCGTCTAGCAGCTCTTAAAGCCCTGCGATCGTATTCTGTCGTTTTGAAGCTTGTTTTGTACTCTCCCTTAAAGTTCGGGGTGAATGTGAGGGTTCGTTCGCTCGTTCACCAGTCTTGAAGCCTTTCTTGCAATAGCAAAGTCAAGGGCCAGGCAAAAGCTAAGAGATTTATAAGTCCAGCTCATAGCGAAGCGAGAAAGTTTCAGCCATTTTAAGGTGTATCTGCTGAAAGACGTCATGCTTATAGAGCACGCACTTTTATTTACTTGGAGATAGAAAGTCCGCATAAACTCCGCTTCCGCGAAAATTCGCTTACCAGTCTTATTTTGATGATAATTTTCGACGACAGCGCACTTTCATGAGTTCAGTTGAACTATATTGTCCGTGGAAAGAATTACACATGCGACCAATCTCCTACACTGAAAAAAGGGTATACCTACCCATGTTTGCATATATGATTACGACTTGTTTTTCGTCAGCCCCCTACCCGAACTATAGCCACAGGCCACAACAACATCGCCTCCATGACAAAAACTTCATTCACTTTTCTCGCTTCGTTTCAAAACGTCTTGTGTCATCCAATTATGACATCTGTCCACTCCGAAGGCCGGGCAAAGACAACCCGCCGAAGCGAAAAAGAAAAATGACCTCCGATATCGAAACTGATGGACAGCGTGACGCTGCGCCGACTCTGCCGCTGGGTTTGTCCATTCCATTTTTCCAGCTCATCAACATTTTCACAACATCATACATCATGTCCCACAATGTCATCCTGCATCACGCAGGCGCTTCGTAAATTCATTTTTCGGGCCCCATGGTGTTAAGGCTTTCGAAAATCAGCAATCGCTGCCTTCCCACAGAAGGCATTAAAAAAAAATTATTTCCTCTCCCTCCATCCGACGCACGGATGGTTATCGATTTAATTAAGCCGCGAACAATGGACACAAATGCAACGTACTTAAGTCCTAATGGATGCTAATGAGATTATGTGGAACCGCACAAAAAGGATATCTTCGTTTCGGTGATAAATTACCTTGCGGGCCAAGGAATGCAGCACCTGTTTTCCAGATCAAGATACACTGGAGATGGAGAAAATAAGATCGATTATGTTGGTTTAATGGTTGTCAAAGGAATGCACTATCAAGGAGTGATTGATGACCTCGAGACGGTTCCCGACAGGGTTCATCTCTATTTTATCGAAACCTAGATAAACAAACAACTTTGTTGCACCACTGGTGGTGAAACTATTATTACCGACGAGACGATCGACGACGAGCGACGACGAGCTCCCATCGCGCATAATGATCGAATTATGCAAATGTTCTCTGCTCTGGAGTTTGATGTCCATCTACTCACGGGAGGGACAACACCACAAGGATGTAGAATATTGGAGCCGTGTGACTGCGCACATGAAATAAATGCTTGTCACAGTGGTTTGGTAAGTCATTTAGACATTCGATTGGTATCGTTAAAAAAATTGTAATAAAAAATGTTGGGAGGGATGACATCGAACGCTTTTGGATGTAACTTTGAAATTATAATTGCGTCATGCGATGACATGGGGCAACAATGTTGACCGGTTGGTCTGTTTCGGGGAATGCGGAAATTAAGAAAAGGGGAGTTTTATTTTGATGGGATCGTAAGGTAGTAAGCAGTTGGTGATGTTGATGTAGGGATTGTTCTCTAGAAAATAATTGGTGGGGTCATTAAATTTACATGTGTCATGCACCTACATATGTCCCACACCACGCCATACACTTCTGTTATTGAGTATTATTACTTGGCTGCGAATTCTGGTAGCAACTTAATCTCTGAGCCAAAACCGCAATGCGATTCATATGGAAAGTCTAGCAAGACCATAGTGACGCTGCGAATCGGAACACAATGGACACAACTGATGGCCTGAGTAAAGCAGTGGCCACTGTCAGAAAAGCATCCAAAAGAGGTACCTAGAGTTGCGAATAAAACATTTGATCAATAGAGAAATGCTCAATGAAGTCGGGTTGACTGACCCCCAAAACTCAGCCTGTTCGTATGCAACCATTTTTGATAAAGTGCTATTATCTGGTTATTTTGGTGAATAACCGGACTTTTGTTTGGATTTGATGTTTTCCCAGTGGCCCACCCGTTCGATAAAAGTGAAAAATATAGAAATCAGTTTACCAGCAGCATCATAAGCACACCCTGGCGGAAAAGTGGCAATGTAGACAATGTGCAGCTTAGTGTTACCGATGGCCAAAATGATAAAGTCCCCAAGAAATGGGCATAAAAAAGAGAAAAATAAAAAATAACAAAGTCAACCACAGATCGTAATTAAAGACGGAAGGCAATGGAATAACGAGGGAACAGGATATTCCCCATTGGAATGAAGCAAAATCCATACATCTGCACACACACAGAGTATTTCCTTGAGTTCACTTTGTATG
This sequence comes from Cheilosia impressa, assembly GCA_948293265.1. Lineage (NCBI taxonomy): Eukaryota > Metazoa > Arthropoda > Insecta > Diptera > Syrphidae > Cheilosia > Cheilosia impressa. Next base: position 40,669,823 of record OX411882.1, on the reverse strand, counting down.
GGCGATGAGAGTTTTGAATCTTTTTAATGGAAGTAATGGTCCGAAAGTCGTCAATGTTGTCAAAAGGGCGAAAACAGAGAATTTTTTAAAAGTTGTCGACGGTGCCTCTGTTTTTAGATACCAATATTTACTCTAAGATGAACTACAGACCGATGAAATAAAACGAATATTCACTCTATTGAAAGAAGGACTATATACTCACTCATCGATTTCTTTGCTTGAAACAACGTGCCAACATTAAGTATGATTTTTAGTTGCCATCAGTTCAGACTCCACCTGCTTAGGTACTAACGTAGCACATGCCGCTATATTTACATTCGACTAAACAGCGACAAAAAATAAAATAAAATACAACACACAACCTGAAGAAGAGCATAAAGAATATTTAAGTATCCCTGTCCGTGTTCCATGGATAAAACTACATCATTAAAAAGAAACGAAAACAAACAACAACCCATCCAAGCAGGGAGAAGGAGAGACATAAAAAAATAAAACAGAAACCCCATACCATCCACGATTGCCAAACAGCGCACAGGAATCATCGTTGTTCGTTTTGAAAACCAATAAATTGTCCTGCGTTGCGCATTTGTTCTAGGACATTAACTGCGCCAAATGAAGAGAAATAGAAATTAATTTCATAATAAAATGAAATTTACCAGGATGGCAGATATTCACGCAATTTGCAAGTGTGGCGCGTTCTCACCGAGAGAGGGAGGCTCGTTGCCTTGCTGCGGTGTCAACGATAACTACACGCATTTGTTTTTGGTTTCCAAATGTGCATAGTGAAATGATGAGGCCTTAATGACTGCGAGGGAAGATGGAAATGGAAATTAGAAAAAGGGACGATGACACTCTATCTATACCCAAAAGTTTGCCAGTTGAATTTTTCAACAATTGCTGTCAGGGAATTGTCCTAAGCACAAAATCACTTTACCTACTTACAGTCTTCTGTTGTGAATTAGTCAAAAAGCAAAAATCTGGCCATGAACACCTGAGGAACAGAACCCCTTTACTTTTTGCTAAAATGTCCTCCAAATTGCTGATCCAATTTGGAAATTGCACAATTCTTTCCAAAGGACCGAAGCCGCCAAGTGTGTTAACTTTATTCGAATTGTTCTGACACATGGGCACGATAAAAACTCTCGCCGAAAACCCGCTCTTCAATCGAATTTAAATTCCAAAATACCATCCAAGTGTTGCCACGTTGCATCCGAAAGGACTCATGTTTTTTCCCTTGACAGATACAAACCAGGTTGATGCGAGTGTTTGCGCGACAAAGGAATCCATCCATCATTCAGACTGCCCAAATGATGGACACATCCTCAGAGGGCTGCACGATTTTGTGCCCAAAATAAATACGCTACCACTTCACGATTGGGTGATGAATTTAGCAGGCTTTGGCATTCCATATGCGGAATTCGGGTTCGCGCAGTAAAATCAATTAACTTTAGCTGATCGTTAGTCCAGCGGAGGCACTGCAATCCATCTGACAGTGTAATTCAGTGAAGATTTCACTTAGTTATGGGCACAGTCAAACATGAAACGCACCGAGGCCACGGGGTTAGAAATCGCAGTTTTCCTAATACAGGTTTATTATAGCCGGTTGTACATGCAAGCAGTGGGCACCCAACTGAGTAGCTTTATTATCCCCTTTCAGCCTACAATTCATGTCATTGTACGTCCCTGTTAGAGAGTCCTCAACGGTCTACAGTGGGCACTGGAAGTTTTCAACTTGGTGGGATATTTTTTGAGCTGTTTAAAAAAACGTGACTCACGACTACCACAAGCGCTTGAACAAATATTTCCCGAATAAATGACACCTGAGAGGGGACATCTAAACCTGAAAATTTGGAAAGTCAATGAAGGGAGCTAAAGTATGTTCGGGGGGACCCACATGGCATCTGCTATTTTTCAGAAAGCTCCAAATCAGTTGCTGAAAAATCGGACGATTTTGACATAATGAACTAAATGCTGCTCCACGTTTAGACCCTTCTTTTCAGAGAAATTTATCAGGATTGGTTGAGTATTTTAACCAGATATGGGTTCAAACCGACATACAAATAATTTCCTCTAATATCGATTGTTTTGGCAATAGTCCTTTTTTATATCTCTAAATTTATTGGAGGAACGTATATAATTTTGAATTGGACACTGCAGAAACAATTGACGCAACTACAGAAAATATTTATAGAGCTACACACTAAACGGAGCCGCAAATAGTGGGCAATGAGCTTCAAAATTGAGTTGCCAAAATGAGCATCTTTTGTATCAACGACATCTGACACTTGGGTTTGCCACTGTAGAATAAAATCTTTCGCAAAATATTGAGCGGTACCTATAGTCTTAGCTCTGAAATCAAATTCAGCCGTAGCCAACAGATGGCGCAGTACAAGTAAGCATAAGACTTCACTTTTATAACCTTGATATGCAGTTGAAATTTATTTAGCTATGCTCTGCCAACAGATGTGAAAATGGTAAATAAAACTGCTGGTTCATATAGGACCCTCGGTCAAGCCTCTCACAACCTTTCGCTTGAGTGAGTTTTTATTTTTTTGACGAATGGAAGAGAACTGCAGTTTGAAAAATGAGGCAGTACCTAAAACTATAAATCAATTATTTGCCAATACTTTTGGTGACCACTGTATCTAGATATGGCCTCCTCCTCATATTGAAAGCCGCTTCTAACAAAGCCAAAAGCTAAGCGATACACACAATCATCGACGGCGGCGGCGGCAACCGTGTACAAGGGTATATATAAATCGAAGAAAAACCAACTTACAGCGATCGGCCAAATTGAATTTCAAGACAAGCGAAATATCACTTCGATTAATTCAGGCGAACCCATTAAGGGAGCTGAGAGCGTCCAGCATCATATCACTGTTGCCGCGTCGCCGCTGTACGTTCAACAAATAAAGTTCGCATGACTTTAGGACTTCAGAGGAAAAGCGCCGTCTGAGTGTATGTATTTTTTTTGTGTTTTTGTCCGACGTATAGTCTCTTCATCCGTTTTTGTCCCGGTGGCGGCATGAAGCTGCACACACAAACGATCGATTACCTTCAAAGTACCATATAACCAAGAACCAGCGCGCTATTCAGTAAAGCAGAAGGAGTTTAGCAGTTCCCTCTACAGTACTCCCGACTGCCTATCCCTATGTGCACTTGCGGACTTGCTGAGCTCCAGATAAAGAGCTAAGTAGGTAAGGGAATTTATGGATTACACTGGACTTTTTGTCGATTGAGTGTGCGTGTGTGTTTGTGAGGAGTTTTGTTTCTATGGCAGCTGTCGACGGTTCTCCTTTTATATGGAAAATTTATATGCAACAACTTGGCCAAGAAGGATTATACTTGCGACGCGACGATTGAAATAGCTATCTTTGGGGTTTGGAAGACTGGCTCTCGACTTGGCACGGCAATTGTCTTGTGCGTGGGACATGGAGAAGTTACCTCTGCACACAGACCAAAATGCAAAATCACTGTGAATTTGGTCAAGAAAAACATCCCGCAGTTGCAGTCGTAATAAATTAGGTGGCGGTTGCTTTATTAGTGAAGTGTTGGGGTTAAAGGTTTTTGGAGGCAAAGAAATATTGCAGGCCTACCTTTCGGAGCTTTCAACTGTTTTGAGGGATGTAACCTTTTCTATAGGCTTCCTTTATGTAGGGAAGTACATACTTAGATTCGATTTCTTACTTGTCACGAGACTAAAATTAACTAGAGACATTGGATATCAGTTTGTTTTCGAAGAAAAAATTGTCTTTAGGATACCTTTCAAAAAAGTCTCAAGTCGGCACTCGCCACCTATTTTTTTTTATCTATACTACGATGGCCTAGCTCGGTATATTGGTAATTCCATAACACGTTGCGCAATTCGGTTTTTCAAACTTGCACTGTGCATACGGCATAGAAGCTGGAAACTCACTGGGTCTTCGGTTGAGGCAGAAAAAAGGTTCAAATTTTCTGATTCGAGCAAGAGTTTTAAATGATAAAAACGCTTCAAAAGCCGCCTCAAGGAATCAAAATTGCAAAAACTAAAGGTTGCCCTGTAAAATTCTTCGAAAAATGACTCCAACAACGCCTTGAAAAATGCCTAAAAGAACGACCCAAAATTCTCCGAAAAATAGTCTAAAAAATTCCAAAAAACCCTGAACGTGCTTCGAACTTGACCCGGAAAATTCGTCGGGAAACGCCAACAAAAACAATATTGTTAAGACCACAACCCTAATTGCCTACAAATGACAAAGTATGGAGATGGAGCCATTCTTGGTTCAGTGTGTCAGAAAGCGCCTCTAAAAGTAATAGAGCAGGAATAAACAGGAAGAAAGTCCACGAGAAACTTGCTTTGCAGGATAAGTCACAGGACGCCAATGTGTTGACGCTACCGGCTTTTGATGACAAATTTCTAATACAAAATCAAGTCAATATGAGCAGTCTTATTTAGAAAAGTCAAAGTTGCTCGGGTCATGGACTAGAATGGAAGGCCGCAGTGTCCCAAGCAGATGCTTTCCAAATATCCGGAGCGCGTTAAATAATACAGAACCTAAGTATTCCTTGCCTTAGCAGTTTGTAAAACATACCTCTTAAAAAGAGCTCCGATCAACGGCAAACTTATCATAACAACCTTCTAGAAAAACTCACCCCAATTTTTCTGTGGCGCTCGGTTTTTTTTACAATACAACAAAGTCAACAATTAGCTTGCGAATTTCGCTAATTAACACTCCACAAGTACCATCACATATCCGCACACCTAACGACATCAAATGTCAGTTACTTTAGCTACTGTTGCATCACTAAAAATATTCCCGGCAGTACCACAGCCCACTGCAGTTAAGACGTGTTAAATGAAATCAATGAGCCTTAAAATGAACAAACGACGCGGCTTACAAACAAACCAACCGAACCGACTTAGCCAAGCAAACAGCCTATACCCTACCTGCGGCGGCGTCGGGACTCGGGACTGAGTGATCTTGCGTTTCATTGAATTGACAGAGAGTAATTACGTTAAGTAGCGGTTACGGCACCGAGAGTATATAGAGAAGAATAATCGCATGTCAACAGATACTTATTTAAAATAAATTAAATCTCCGGTGTCTCTCATGTGAGTGAGTTTGCATTCTCAACTTCAGCTCCACAGTGTACAGCAAGCTCCATCCCGGTGGAGATGGAAAAAATTGATCAACCTGGGCCAAAGTGTATATATAGGAGAGTCACCTTGATGATGGTGTGTCGGTCTCTGACTCGACTTACTCCGTTCAAAGTTGGCATGATGAGTGGAAATTATTTAGGATCTCTTTTGCTTAACGATCGTCACAGTGGAAGTTCACAATTAATTAGAGAAAAAGTGATAAGCATACCTCGGGTTGACTGCGGAGGGCGCACGCAAATCCACAATAAACCTGTCCGAAGGAACGATCGCGAAGTGAGTATTGATTGCATTTATTCCTGTTTAATTCAGAAGGGGGGGAAAATAGACTGGGATCTATTAAATGCAAGGCGAGAATTGCAGCGGAAAGTTTCTTATTTTAGGTGCGGTCCTAGAAAGGTGTGCGCCTCTCATGCAACTTGATGGAATTCACTTTCGGAAATTGATCTTGCATTTGGTGCATATTTCATAGAAATTATTTTTGACACAACTTCGTAATCTGTACGACAAAAAAAGGGAAATGCCTATCAATGAGGCTTCACAACATCCAAGGTCCAAGGAGTACCAGTCAGCCATTACGATAGAACAAGTTTAACTCCGGCTCTAAAGTTTGTCCAACGATCGGTTGTTTGTTTGACACTTTGTTTGTTGTAAACAGTTCCCCCATTTAGGGGGAGTCACTCGCAAGTTTGATTTAACGCAAATGCAGTTTAAAACACTGGCACTCAATCAAGTCGAGGCGATTCCTTACCTCTAAATTAAACGCTTCCAAGCTCTGCAGAAGTAACCGTAATGGGCTCCCTTCTCCTCGATCGCCCTTAGTTTTTCTTTATACAAGCATCAACTACAAATGGCTACGTAAGGCTTTGAACAAAAGTCGCAATGCAAAGCAGCTTTATAGATGTACCTACAGGACACACAATAAACTAGATTTGGGTGTAGCCATTTCCTCTTTGAGGATCTATGGCGTGGATCATTTTTATTTTTCTCCCATAAAGTAAATTTTAAATTTTATTATGGTTATGGAACTACCCTTCGAGGATATCCCCGTTACCTCAGAGTAAAACACGAGCTTCCTATCCATCCACACATGCTCTCGGGCAGATCTCGTATAGCACGATCGGTTTCATCTCATTTTACACGCTCGAATGAGCACTTTTTAGTCGCTCCTTTCACGGCCCGACAATCGAGGATCATTTGTGGATTTTCGAAATGCGCACACCAATTACCAGATGTCTGCACACCCATACAGCAGGACGTTTGTTCGAGTTTCACTTTCACATCTTTATCCTTGCAACGATCGGCTCTGGCAATGGCAAATCCTTTCTTTCCTCCTTTGACTGCAATCAACCATCCACATCTCTCCGACATCCGACATATGTTCCACTTTCGATTGAGGCGAGAGGATCTATCTCGTATGAAATGCCAAAACACTAGATGCTGTGCCAACAGCAATAAGGACCTCCGTTCCATTATTATGCGCACATAATTGTGTTGCTATCATCCATGTAATCAAGTTTTGTTAGGCAGAGCAATAACAAAAGGACAATGCTACCCCTCCGCTGTTATCCTTTCAACAATAAGAATGTAACAATGGCATCCTGCTGGTATTGTTGTTTCAAGAGTCCTTTCAAGTTGTTGTGTGTGTGTGCATGAGGGTTCTCGAGGCTGTTGAAATTAAAGTGAAGTGCATTAGTGTTAAGGACCCCTCGGCGGTTAACAGCGCATGCATATAAATTTGGTTGTACACTTTTCAGCCAAGGGATAAAATCAAAATTCCAATCGGCATCGGATTTCGTTCATCGTCGAGCGCAGGCTGTGACACATGATTAGATCAAATTTGACATGAGTGAGTGATAGGTGAGGGAATGATGTCCTGTGCACACACAAGGACATGCTGCATGTTTGAGTAGTAATTAGGACTTGTGTTGACATTGGTGGAATTTGTTCGCGGTGACAGGAGAGGTGTCTTGACCAAATATCCACCGAAAAGACGAATGCGAGCCACACCTCTCGACACAGAGAATCTCAGCGCCAGCGGGTTCACTCTTTCAGCGCATCCGTCTTCGTCGTCTATGACGTAATTCGACGTAATGTTAATCATCCTGAGAATATCTAATTGTTCACGGCGCACAACCCCTTTTCGTGTATAATTAAATAAGATTCTTACGACAAAAAACAAAACAAACAAAACAAACATAAACAGCCCAACAGGATACCGCATCAGGATACACCAACCCTCCATAGATTAAACAAGGATTTAATGTAATTCGATTCACCCGCTGCGTCGCGTGCAGCAGCAATCCAATTTCTTCCGTTACGGATGCTGCACACCCCCGCCGCCATCACCGAGACACACCAAAGGATCAACCCCTGTGAAGTGAAGTGTGCGCGCCGCCGAGCTCTCAAGTGTCGACTGAGTCCATTAATCATCCTGCGCTAAGGATGCCAAATGAATTTTTCACATCTGTAATTTGTTAAGTGCATCGGAGTTCGGGCCAAGTGTAAGTCCTGGTCCTGGCTGTTAATCATATGCCACAGAGAGTGAATCACCCTCCGCATGTGGTATAGTTGGGTTGCGATTTGCGTCATGTAATCGGGAAAATATTGCCGATTATGTTGCGACAAGTGAATTTTGCTCTTTTGCAGCACACCCAAGCCCACTGCGTTCTGTTGGGCGGGGATGAATGTTCATTGTAAATCATTTGTAGCCAGGACCTGTGGAATAATTGAAACATCCTCCCAAGGGTGTCCGAATCGAATGAGCAGCGGGACGGGGTTGAAATATGAAATCTCATAAAATTTAATGGATGAACCGGAATCTCATTAGTTTACAGTTGTCTGATCGCATCAACTGGGGTTGGTTAGACACGATGGGAATGAGATTTTAAACAACTATCTAGATGCACTCAAAGTCCATATGGCATGTTGTGCTGTGGGTGCTTTTAACTCGGCATCTGGTGTAATTGAGTTGTCACTACATTCTAATGAGTAAGGTGTCTGGAATCGGAGGATATGGTGGTGTGCAAACAGTCATCATCTACATGACAATTTTTTGTTGCAAGCTTTCAAACCGTGGCTTCGGTAGGCTTGATCGAAAAGTTGTGCCAAATCAGTCCTGAAGTTAGTAAGTAAAAATTATTTAAAACAAAAATTACTACCAATTAGCTTAAAGCTGCACAAAAGGACTAGAGTGAGAAGAGAGTCCTTATATAGCAAAGCGGAGGAACACAGAGAGCACAGAGATCTTGCTCTGAGAATACCCAAATTCAGCTGTCGGGCAAAGTGAAGCACTCAACCCTGGATATCAAATGTCAGGACGTCTATTTATCGGACCGAATTCGTCATTATTATAACTGCCAATAAAATTGATGTTTTTTCAGGGACTGAACTTGAGACTTCTCGATCTAGTGCGATAGCCACCGAACTATGGACTGTTTATCTACCCACAAATTAAAATTTTGTAGGAGGAAAGTTTTCCTGACGATTGGATTCTCGAAAGGAAGACCTTTTAACAGCGTCAACCGCCAATAGTAGAAGTATCAGCATTTTCATCTTTGCATAAAAGGTCCTATCTAAAGGCTTTTGTCGTCAGCTTGGACCCCACGAGTCTTAATATTCCGATAGGGACACAGCCGACAGATCATGGAGGTTACCCAATAAATCTTGATCGATGCCCGGCATTTCTTTTAAGAAATTGAATAATAATGACAATTTGGAACGCTTCATTCGCCATTACGGTTGGGAACAAAATTTACCGAGACCTCTTAAAGCTCAGATCGGGCAACGACACCGTTTACCGCTCAAGATCGTTCGGGATGTCGCAACTTTGAGCGGACTCTCATTGAGGTCCATCAAAATCTCTCTATGTGTAGCCAAAGGCGTTCATATCAAAACCCGTCCATAAAAAAAAACTTCTCATTTACTTGTTCGCATGACACTTTCATCGGAGACGTGTGCCTGCCGGGGCATGTTGCATAAGCGACAACTACTTACAGCCAAAAGTCGACGAATACCATTTATCATCTCATCATAAATGCGGTCGTCAGCGTCACACATTCCACGCCACATACTAATGCATCACTTTCATCATAAACGCATCGCAGGCCCGCAAGGCGTTCGGGTCTAATTAACCCTTCAATTTATTTCAATTTTATCCGCGCGCCACAAAATCATCATCAGAATGTTATCGTGTCAAATTAATTCTGTCTTCCACTCTCCTGGGAGCCACTTTAAATTGGTTTCAGTGGACCAACTCATTCCGAACGCAAACATCCATCAACCTGCCACAGGTAGATGGATATACACTGTGCTGCGGCGATCAACCCAATTGAATATATTCGCTCGATCCCCCCTTCAGTTGGTTGGTCAACATCCAATTCGGGGCCCTAATTACCGAGCCCTGTGTGGTGGCTTGTTTCGTTGCATCTTTAAAAAGTTAATCATGACATGTTGGGCTCCACTAACACGGCTGCTGCTGCTGTTGCTGTTGCAGTGGAGACGACATTCCGCCAGGAGTGGAACCCCCTCTGGGGGGATTGCCAGAGTTTCTTTTGGTTTTGGCGTCCCACAAAAATACGCGCGCGCCTACCGCACAAAAGCTGAACACTGCAGGCGAATGGTGGAAAGAAATTTCACCTGCGGGCCACGTTCACCTATGGGGTCTGTGCGCTACATGCGAAAGCGCACCCCCGTTCCCCGACTGTGTATAGATTATCCCGTGTACGTCGCGACAGCGCCTGGAATTATGATTGACGTAATGTATTTTTTCATAATAATCCGCTGCTTCTTCTAATCCCAGTGTGCACTGTGCAGGCAGTCCACCAGCCAGAGTGCCAGCATCTTCTTGGTCATAATGATAATGTTCGGGATTTGGATTGTCTATCGGGGGTCTGCAGCTTGTGTCGGACTTGTGGATGTTCTGTGGAATTCGCTTTCTACCTTCATCAACATTTCCAGCTATATGTCTGACATTTGCGAACTCAGTTGTTTTTTTTCTTTTTTGGGTTTGTATGTTTGGGATGGAGGAAAAGTATCAAATTCCCAATTCCCATGCCTCAGTCTCAGTTGTTTGTGAGGCTCCCTCTCGCTCTGCTGTTTGTTTCTTAAATGAGTTGCGATGATGTGGCGGATCATCCGGATTGGGAATTGCAGATGTACAAAGCGGCCTATTCGTGTGTAGGTCACCCCCAAAGTGCCTAATTAATTCTACACTGAGAGAAAGAAATGGACGATGGGGCAGTGGACTGGTTTGTTGGGTGCTTGTGCTGTGAGTCGTTCTGCTGACTGACAGTGCATAGAGAAAGTGGGGTTTTTTATTTATTTTTGAACACATAGTTTGTGGTGGAGAAGGCTTGTGGTGTATTTACAACGGCCAAGTGGTCATTGGATCTATAAAGCTATTAAAAAGAGTGGTGAGCCAAATAGCTCTTAGTTCAAATGACCTTGCTTACCTTAAAGAGCTTATTGAGAAACATTCATCACTCATATGTCGTTGAAGAATTGAGAACCCTTGCGGAACGGTCAGAGCGATTTGGTTCAAACAAACTCACGAGATCCCAAGTTGTGTTTATAAAAGAGCTTTAAAATGGAAGCGATGCACTTTCCATAGGAACTTCGGTAAATCACTTTGACTTCCATATTGGCCTACATTATCTTCCAGAAATCTGCAAGGGTCTTGAGAGAAGTATTTGAAGAAAGTCGCTAAATGCGATGTACAAATCGAAATCGAATTCTAGCGACGAATGGGTAAACACAAGCACTTGCACTGTAGTTAATGCTGGAGCAGTCAACAATTTAATTTGGTCAACAAGGTATCCAGGTTAGATAACTTTCTAAATATAATGATAACATTTTCACCACCTTTTGCTTGAAAAGCAAGCCGCCTGCCATCCTCGTTGACATACCTAGTGCGCAGTGCAGTAGTTTTGGCTTTGAATGGAGATACTCACAAAAGAAAATGGAACATTGTCCACTCTCATTGCCTTGGGGTGGTCAAGCATTTCCCAAGATTACGGGCTAAGTAATAATTATTCTAGCGATATCTGCACGCGTTCTGGGTAGGAGGGTCTTCGTTCTGACAGTGTCGTAGTTTGGTCAAATCTTCCTTAAAATCAGGTTACTATGACTTTGAAGCAAAGTGCTAAAAGATTGCTCTAATCACGTATCCTAGCGGAGGGTGAACTTCCTTCGTATAAGAAACTCATAAAAAAGGAGCCACGTCTGGCCTTTATTTCCCTTTATGTTCATATGACCAGGAACTCAGACGAGAGTGATTTTAAACCAAAAGCCCTACTCAGTGTCATCCTGCAGTCCACAAAAAGCAAATTGACTGCTTTAACCACGACCCTATACGAAGATATCTTTTTTAACTTTCTCAATTAGGAGGAGAAAGATATTGTATTCGTATAAAATTTCGAACTCGAAATGTTAACTAATTCTGACTTTACGATGATAGACGAACTCAAAAAAACCTGTCTCGATTTGGTTCAGACTTGGGATTTAAAGTTTATGGGCCTACAGTTCGAAGGGAATCTTAAAGAGCAGTTTTATTGGAAGTTTTTGCCCGGTCCCCAATTAAGTCGTTGTTGCTTATCCCACTTAACTGTTGCGAAATCCTGCTGTTAAATTGCAACTATGGGCTATTCCATTTGTTCACTATCAATGCTTTCACTATAAAACTTAAAAAAAATGCAAGCAATGTGTCCTGAATCTGATGAGATACTTTTACAATCGAGTCGTACTCAAGCAAATACCTTTACGCAGGCTCAAACTAGATAAGTTGTTCCTTTTTACATTTAGAGAAACTTTAAATAAGAGGACTTTCACATAAACTTTTATTTACGAAAAAAAACTAATGGCTCGGTCTTTTCTTGGAGCTGCGATCGATGAGAGGACGTCTCCTGTCCGCACTCCAAGTCGCAGTTACGTAATTTATTACCCCAGCGCTAGTACTGCTACATAGGATATCCTATATCTCGATCCTTGTCAATTCTTCAATATGACGTATTCCGAAAAAAAACTATCGAATTTGGTCTGTGTGTGTATTTAAAACACAGTGGCGATCCGTTCCCTCCCTCTGTCGCAGTCGCAGGTTCCATTATCAATTTTGTTGTTTATTTTATATCCTCCACCTCCATGCAGTGTTCAACATCCACATGTGGTGTCTTGTTCCGTCGAATTTGGAATACCTCCATGGAACACACAGTCGCGCTCACATAATTTCAATGGCTCAGCGGGACACCTTTGTTGCCATGTTAACGCTCTCGATTTTTATCCATACTCTTCAGGCTTTTGTTCCTCCACCACAAGCACAATCAAGCGAAACAATTCAATGGGGTGTAATGGCGTCCTCAATCCTTTTGTTGTGGTCTTTTCATAGTCATTTCGTGTATCTTGTGTTTTTATTTTCCAACCTCACCTCTGGATTGTTTGTTTAGGGTTTTGTGTTTCGGCGGAGGCGGTGCGCGGGTTTTAAGTTCTCCTCGGATCTCGAGGGCTTTATTTGTTTTGCGCATGGTTAAACGCTGAATGGGATTAATGTCCAATGCGATTCAATAAATCGAAGTCGGCGTATCGGGAGAGTTCCTTTGATTGGGTATACGTATGTAGTTTCGGTTCTAGACGAAATATCACTTTAACAAGGGCGGCGGCGTTCTGTGTACAAGGGGCTTACGGAGGTACTGAGAAATGGCCGCGATAATGCCAATTTGTGGATTTTGATTAGGGTTTTCCAGATCAACTACAAGTATGTGCAAGTATACGAGTATGTGCCTAGGGCGAAAGGGATTTGCTCAGCCTCATTTCATGGAATCGAAAATGTGAGGCATCCGCCACTGTCAATGAACTTGAACCCACATTCCGTTGGTTTATTTATTTTTAAACATTCTCCCAATCAGCGTCCTTTTATCTTCCAGTGGCATTGCTGATGTCACATCGATCGAAGAAAGCAATCAAGTCGACTGATAAATGAGACTCACGTGAGCACAAGTACCTCTAAAATGCAACACCGAGGCCGAACACCTCTCCGGGGAATTCCCCTAATTGCCGAATGTCTTTTTAATTGAAAATATATATCCACCGAACAATTTAGTACAGCACAGCTATTCGATTAGATATAGATAGCTGCCTGCCATAACGACAGCATTTCTCCCGCGTAGACCACTTATAAGACCGAAGCAGCAGCAGTTTTTGTCGGTGTTGTTCTAGCAATCGGCGCGCGTGTTACGCTGACATAATTTATCGTCTAATTCACTTAACGCTTCGCGGCATCGTATGCATTCGATTAGCCGCCGAAAGAAATGGAAGGCATCTCAAGACACCCTCTCGGATACACTTCGAGATACATTTCACTTTAGCGTGGCGGCAGCGACGACGACGACGACGACGACCCCAAGGGACATATATATAAAATATCAATTCCAGATGCAACTTGGACGTATGATCAGCTGTTGGCAAGTGTCAAAAGTCGTCTTCGAGTGGAGATACTTTGTCGCAACCATTACCAGCACTGCTCCAGAGTTCCGATAGAAGATGTTGTTAGCAAGGTTGTCGCCAATTAATGCGGAGAAATGAATTCAACGGAAAGAGAGGCATTCCCATTCGTACACTGTTTACAGTATACCACCGTCTAATGGTGGTTGCTCGGTAGAGGGAACAACTGTTCCACTAAAAGGGTCATGCTCCTGGCTGAAGTAGTAAAATAGACACATGTATTTTTTAGTAGCTACTTTGATGATTTCCCAGTGGACGTATAAAACTCCAGATACAACTACTGGTCTATGGGAATACTGCATAGAGATATACGCTGCACAGTAACACACTTGAAGGGTGGGAATGGAGGTTCATGCTGCGTTTGTTGAATTCCATTTAATGGCAGGAACAATTTGTTAAACGACGAGTTGAATGCTGAAAATATGGGGGAAATTTAAAGGCGTTTAGAAATGAAAAACAGAAAATCACAGCTAAGCTGTTTTGGTGCGTTTTTAAGTGAAAAGTCATGAGATACTGCTGCTATTCGTCTTTACGCAGATTGTGATAAGTCCATTCGATAAAAGGGACACCAGAGTACAGCAGAGAAGGCAACGTAGTAAAAAAAGTACTTATATTCTATTGTGGCACCCTGATACCTTTGAATTTGACAGTTCTTTCTTTGAAAGCTTACGATAGTGTATTTTAAACTTTCTATAAGTTTTCGAGCCGCAAAAAACTTTACAATCCAAAACCCCTCAAAAACTGCATCAGGAACTCGTAAAAGAACAAGTCCGAAAACTCTTCAAAAACACATCCAACCAACGGGTCAAAAAACATGCTTAAAGCCTCTACAAACGCTTACAAGAGTTAGTTCAAAAACGCTTTCGAAAGCATTCCGAAAACGATCAGAAATGACCCATAAAAACAAGTGTCAAAAACTTTCTGAAAATGCGTCAAAAAATAATCATAAAACGAGTTGAAAAATTTGTCAATCGTCCCAATATCTCGGTCTTAAATCTCTATAAAAACTTTCTTAGAAACTGCGTCAAAAACTACATTAAAAAACATCTAAAAAGGTGCCAAGAAAATATGTCCCAAAACACACAAAGGCTTTGTCGAAAAACCTTTCAAATATATCGTCAAAAAAGGCATTAAAAAACGTGATCAAAAACAGGGCAAAAGCTTCAGAGGAAGCTTAAAAACGTGAAGTAAAACTGTGCCAAAACGCGTCTAAAAACGGGTCCAAAAAGGTAGACACAATACCTTTTGGATTTATTTAAAATTTCGATACCTACAATTTCATTTGTCCAATTCTATGACGTGATCCCAAAACACCATTTCCATTTTGAATAGCATGTTATAACTGTTCGAAAATGCCCATTTCTGACATCAAATCCACGATCGCAAAAGAAGGTGTCTGATTAAAATCAGCACGGGATATTGAGACGATTATTTTCTGTCGATTTATGTGGCTGATATTCTGAACTCGATGACCAGGAGGATAGTCAAACAGACGCAATCGTATGCGTCCGCAAACCCAAGTCCAGGCATTTTATTGATGCTTTTGGTTGTTTTAAATTTTTTTTCGGCGTCTTCTCTCCTTTCGATGGCACTTGCGAACGAAAGAAAAAACGTTTTTTCCTGTTTTATCAATTAACCAAGGACCTCATGCTGAGCGTTGTGGTGCATCGTGTCTGCATGATGTTGATGATGATGATGCTGGTGGGAAGAGAGTCCGCCTCTCTCCCTTGCTGTCTTCCTCCCACCCAACTTGCAGTCAATAATCGAGGAAATAAAATGTTTGCATTGTAAATTAATTAATCTGGACTCTGTGATGCTTGTTAATGTCATTTAACGATTTTTATTGTTTTCTTGTTAATGTCGTTTCTTAGTTTTTATGTGATTTTTCTTTTGTTCACCTTCGCCAGGGTGTAGCGGAACAACAACCGCAACGAAGTGCCCAAGGAATGTTTGACTGCTCGTTTTGGCAGAGCAAAGTGTGCCATTTGGGTGGGATTTTGATTATTTTCATGGCCGCATTGTTTTTTTTTATTTTGAATTGACTTTTGAGATTTTATGAATGAGGTGTACCCCCAAGTGAGTCACTTGCGATTTGTCATGTGACAGGGAATGAGGTTTCGATCGCGTACGTGACCACACAGAACTGAATGCTAATGAATTGATATGCGTATTTTGAAGATCGAGACGAAATACCTTGAGGACCTGGTGGACAAGATGCGGCCTTCTATGATCACAGCTGCAGGTTTCTTCCACCATAACGTACTTTTCTGTTGGTGGTTGGTCAGCACTTGCGGTGATCGTCGATATCTGATTTCAATGGGCAAATTTTTGGCATGATCAGTGATCGCCTGCGGTCGGTCACTTGAACGGATGTCTCGAAACTGTTTTTGGTTGTGTATCTCAGCCCTATTTCCAACCTGATCACCGCTTCGATCACTGTCACAATGGGTCAAAATAACGATCGATTCTGCAATTTTTGTGACACAATTCGTTCCGTCCATCATGCATATATGGACGCATTCATTCTTAGATGGCTATCAGGACTCTGATCACTGGCCTTGGACAAGCACTGGTCCAAGTTTATTTTATGACAAGACATGAAAACTCTCCTCCACCGATCATTGTGGGATCACAGTAAATACCTATATATCTCAGTGTCACTTAAATTTGCCTTTTGGCCAGCCCCCCCTCTAATCGTCGATCATCTCAAATTAACGCCAGGGAATAATGAGTTGCACCTCAAAACCCCTGATTACCACTTGGCATGAAGTCTCTTTTGTGTTTTCTTTATTCCGTTGGAACAGAGGAGACACCAGGCATATCCCTCGTACAATCATCATCAGCAGGAGGTCAGGAGCCGATTTGGATGTGCATTTATCAAAGTCGCCCCTTGTTCAGGGTTTTTATTGTTATTATGCGCCAGGCACACACCATGATCTCGGCGGTCGCAATGCTCTTGAATTATGACTTATTGGCGTGTCCGCCCATTTTGACAGAGTCATATTCACGGCATAAAAATAATAAACAAAAAGAATATTGAAGGATCTGGAGTTTTTTTTCTGTTTGCGTTTGCTGGAAATGATATGGACAGCGAGAGGGGTCAATTGAGGTGTTCCGGTGTTGAGAACAAAATAAAAGTGGGCGCCACAAGTGCTACCTGTTTTTGAGAAGCGTGAAAGACTCCCGATTCTTTATGATTTGTTGATGGAAGGATGTGTGGATAAGTGGTTGATGGGTTCGAGCTGCGCTAATGAGATTGTTGGAACACGCCCCAAAAGGTCAGTTTTGGGTTAAGTGGTAATTTTTTTCAAAACCGCAAGGTATTCGGATGATGATGTATCAACATTCTGTCAATCTGAGATGTGTGAATCAAGGATCGGAGTAGAGAATAAAGTTAATTTTAAATGACCATAGTGTTACGATTGGGTGATCAATACTCCCATATGTCCTGTTGAGTTCTTGTTTTCATAATCAGAAGAGATTTTGTGGCAATCGATTTTACATTCTGGCGACAGGATCGTTTTCTAAATTTGTCCATGGCAGTATGTACATAAGTCAGTGGTAAGTAGTTTACTTTGTTTCAGCAGACGAATTTTTCTGAAGCACGATCGGTATTTTGTTCCAACGATCACGTGTAGAATATCGTGACCATTGATTAACAGGATCATTCATAGTAGAATAGTAGACGTTCTAAGGATCAAACTTAGCTTAGCAATCATTTCTCATAGTTTTTCTAAGTTTTTTATACCTGATACCTTAATAAGAACTACTTTTTATTATCCTAGGGCTCAATCGCGTTATCCGTGAACGGCGATACGTGGCAAAAGTAGCTTTTTATCCAGTAGGTAAAATCAATGGAAATCCATGAACCTAAAGCTCGTTCCCGTATGCAGAAATTCAATCACTGTTCGCAACAAGCTTCAATGACCGCGTCTTTATACGATTTTAAGTGAAGTAGTTGTGTAA
Organism: Cheilosia impressa; assembly: GCA_948293265.1. NCBI lineage: Eukaryota > Metazoa > Arthropoda > Insecta > Diptera > Syrphidae > Cheilosia > Cheilosia impressa. The sequence continues at coordinate 40,652,227 of OX411882.1, read as the reverse complement.
CACGATCACTGAGCGAGGTAATAAATGATCTTTCAAGTGCTGGACCAGTCTTTGGCGTAGGGTTTTCTTTCTTTCATGACATGACTGGAATCGATCTTGAAATTTGTAAATTCTTCGATTTGACATGATCAGTCTGCGATCTAGACGACTGGTGTTACTAAAAAAGGCTAAGTGATGCACATCCAATTGAATTTTACTTGTCTTATAGACACGATCAATTGACCTGATCGATATATATTATATCTGTATATTTCCAAAACAGCACAATAGGTTTCAAAATTTAAAGGAACAACCATCGATTTTAGACTGTTTTTTTAAAAGTCAACCATGGAAGTTTGATATTGGGTTGCATCAGTTTGCGATCGTTGTATGGGAAGATCGTTTTAGATATCCTCGTGTGACCAAATATTAATAGAGTTATTAGCGAGTGACATGATCATATCCGTACAGGTGATCACCGACAACCAATGCTTCGTCTCTTAAGCCAGAAGGTCTGTTCATTTTTAGATCAACAGAAATTTTATAAACTTCTCAACCAAAGGTGATCAACCTAACAGAAATGACATGTCCCCAGATCAGAAGATCATTGCAAAGATCACTGCTTTTATCATTCCTTTAAGTCGGTGCAAATACAACATTTTAAGACTACTTGATCTTGGAATAATCTTTCCGCTATTGTTCAAATTTGTCTTTTTTATATCGAAGTATACAACATTTTATCTCTATCTATTTTTATCTATCATCGTTGGAATCTTGAATTTTGTGATCCTTCTACAATCATGCGCCATGCAGCCGATCTTGCAGTTTTCCAAGTCAATTCCAATTTGATGAAATCTTCTCCGCAGCTTACATGACATTCAGCGTGGTCTACTACCATTCAGCCCGATGTTTTAAAGGCGTGACCAGTCGATCACTGATCGCTTCACTCTTTCGTATGATCATTCCCTAATCCAAATCGCGACTTGCTGACAAATTTCATTACGTTCTCGCTTAACTTTGCTTCCATCTGAGTCATGCATACAGCACTCGCTATATGTCACACGATTCGACTCGAAAAATACCCGCGATCCTTAATTACTGCAAATTAATGAAGAAAAATTGCGACACGGCCTCGTCTTCGTGTTCTCTTGACCCTGACAGCGCGTAGCGCATTTCTGAGTTTCTGAGTTCTCTCTATCTGACACAGCGCACACATCCTCTATTCATTGAAGCGTTCGCATCCCGAAAATAGCACCATCGGTATCTTCTCCATTTGGAGCTCTCTCTCGAAATACCATTTCTCCGTTGCGCGCGACGCATTTAACGAATCGCCAAGTCAATTCGGGCGACATTCCCCGTTCATCAATGCACTGCCGCGCATATATCATTCCAATTTGTAAGCACCGTTCGGGACCACTTACACCATCCCCAGCGACTGATTGCAATTGAAATTCTTAGATACTCGAGACATCGCATAGAATTTCATTCATGCATCGCACAGATGCACAAAGTTAAAGTGGCAAATAATTATGTTGTGCTGCGTGTAATTGCCAAGTGGCATTGTTGAAATGGGCGACGAATTTATGGCCGGCAATTTGCTCAGGAGGCGTGTAATAAATTGCCGTGAATTTGTGGCACGGTGCGCACAAATGATGGCCGGGCCGGGGCTGGATTGCCCGTAATGGGGTGTAATTGGTAAAGAACGTGGCAATTTCGTTGTGCCCGCAAATGTGTCAAAGTCATAGTGAGTGCATGCGGAATGCGTGTGATTTGTAACATCCTTTAGTGCAGAATGTTTGTGGCAAGACAAGCCGGCACCAGCCGAATGGTTGTTCCTTTGGAATGGTTCCAAAGAAGTCGCTTCTTTGATAAAGTTATGGCGCATTGCCGGTGATTGACTCTCGCTCTACCTGGTTCGATCTGTCAGCCAATGAGCAATCTTTTCTGTTACCAATGTGCTTCCTGTCCACCATCAACCCGATTCGAAGTCATTATCTAACAAAACAAAGATTAAACGCTGCTCCAGCCCTGCGCCATTATTCTTCAGGCGAGTTGCCTTTAATTGCTTGTTGGCGCGGTCCCAAGATTATCGGTTCCACGGAAGAGAAACGAGGCTTAATGGTGATGTTAATGGAACAACTCCATCCCACTAATTAGCGGCATTTTTTCTTCAGAACGCTCCAATCCGGGCCATCCTCGCCGTTGTCCTGCAGTTTATCACCTGTGACATTTCTCATTTTCGGAGAGTATATCGATTAGAGGAGAGCAACTCTCACCGAAGGGCGCGCGCAGACGCATCTAAATGTCGCTCATGAATAATTCATTGTCGCCGTATACCCAGTCCAGGGAGAGGCAACGAAAGAGATCTGATGAAGGTTAGCTAATTAAAAACTGGACTTTACCACACGAACGGGTGAGTAACACAGCAGATATGAAACTATTCAATTGGAATCCACTCGGGCTACTCTATGCATATCTCGGAGAGTCATACGCTTTCAGTATCTAAATGCGTGTCCCAAGTGGCTATGTTTGTGGGCTATAAAACTAAATGAGTCGTTGCCCAATGTGACATCTTCCGTGTCGAAGGGAACCATTAAACTACTTCTAATGAGATAAGGAGATCGTCAAGCATGATCGTCATTTGTGATGATCGTCGTTGTAGACAGCAGCAGAGACAAGCCTTTGGATACACCAGTTATGAACAGAGCAAACTATCTCAATACCGGTCAAACAGGAAAGATGTTGTCACTGCAAGGAATTTTATTACAAAGCTTGGTGCGTATACTCGGTGGCGACTGCGAGTGTAAAAATATAAAACTAAAAAAAAATAAAAATAAAGATTAACTTGTTAATTTATGTAAATGTACTGCAACTTTGTGATCTATAGACTGTACTACAGTCAACATATGCCGAATGGACAGCATGAGAACGTGCTGCGGTTGCGTTCAAGTAGATGTAAATATCTTTTGAGGTTTCTGCCTTCGATTGCGATAATGAACAGCTGATATTGACCAGATCGTCAAGTGATCGTTAAATATAGTTGTAACTACTTGGAAGCCAGTAGAGAATATTGTCGAAGGTATATTCAAGAAACAGGTACATCTTTGGCAGAAGTGGTTTCATGCATGTCGTGCTGCTGTGATCGTGGATAGAATGATCCTCCGAAGTCACATCCATTTCTACTTACAAGTATCTACATCCATTAAGAATTTTTTTTTAAGAAGCGATCGCGAAATTATTTCTGCAATTTGTCGGCTAAAAGCCGCCAGAATCATTTTGTGGTCAAAAAAGGACTAACGTGGTTCAGAAGTTGTTAAAATTAAAACGATCGTACTGTCTTTTTGAATCAGTTCACTGTAGCTGATGGTATTATCGCAATCGATTACATGATCAGTCGGTGATCATTGCGAAGGGATTGTTAAGGTGTCCAATTGGATATTTGCGTTTACTATCATATGATCCGGTCGATGTATTTTTCCACAGCGGTATTAGGTCCAGTATTTCTTTAAACCGCAGCGATTGTGTGTTGATTTTCCTTTTTAATTTATTAGCGTCAGCTGGGGTCAATATTTTAATGATTAGCCTGCGATCGTGACGATCTCATTGGTATTCTGAAAAGCAGTCTGCGTGATCCACATGATATGATGACCCGAGTGGGCTTTTGCTCATGAGCCTTTTCTATCTGTTTCTTCAAGCCGGTCCAAAGGCAACAATTTATACCAAAGTTGAACTCGACACGATCAATCCGCGATCATTAAATATCGATTTTGTATAATAATTATGCAGAATCGTATATAAGAGTAGGTCCTTCTCAGAATTTGTTCTACGATTGTGCGCATCATCTCCGAAGCCGAAATTTGTCTTCAACAAATTGATCCACAAAAGTTCCCCATCGACTTACATGACATGATCATGGTCAGCGATCACCTATTACCTACGTCTGCATTTTTCAAAGCTGTAATCACTGTGTCGGTGAACTGATCGTGACACTTCTTCATGATCACTCCGTCTGCAAACACCAAATCAGGACTAGATGTGACACATTTTATAACGACCTCACTTAAGTTTGACTATCTTCACACAAACTAAAAATGCGTCATAAAATTGTTCGAGAGTGTACACCATTCACCGTTCATACAGTCGTCTTAACAATTTTTGCAAATGATGTAACTAAACGGCCCAGTTAGCTGAATTAAAGGTGTTCGAGTTGGTATTCTCGGTGCATGGTGTACACTCTCAAATAGTAGACAGGATTCAAGAGCCGATTCGATTGGCCAATGGACTAGATTCGGTGTCCAAAAACCCTTTGGATATAAAAGCAGTATTGTGGTGGATCGTTTAAACGACATTCGTTTGAAAGTCGGCGTCCTCTATAACGATATGCAGTCACTTCGTGATAAAACCGTCTATTGTCACCCAGATAAGGTAGATATATGGCTACAACAATTAAGGGAATTGAAAGTTCGCAACGCTCTTATTCTGATGGTCAACAAAGGAGCAAGGCCTTAAGGCCTAAGTCCTGGATTAACTGAAGAGACTTGTTAAGGCCCTGGGCCCAATCAAACGAACGCAGCGGACTGTAGAAGAATTTAGAAAAGTCGAAAATGGATGTGAGAAAAGTTTCACAATATCTTACTTTAGGTACCGGGACCAATATGTCAACAAGTTCGCGATTAGACAGTACACATAACAGACTTGGTTGGTATCGGCTCTCTCAACGTTGCGAGAGGGCCAACAAAAATATTCCTGCGTCGTCAGGTAGGTTATTTTTGAATCCAACTCCAACACTGTTTGAGTAGCTCACTTATAAGCAAGATCAATGCCTAAAAAATGCATCAGACTGTGCGAAAAAGATTTGAGAATTTTTCAAAACTTAGATGCCTGCTGGCTGATTGCCCTCATAACTGTCATAAATCTGGCTTCGTGTCCATCCATATTTTTCTGTGGAAATCTCTCACAACTTGTGCCCACCAGAGTCACACACAACCGAATGAGATCCCAATTGATTACCCAGCACACTACACTTGGCCCTTAATCCACACACTTAACACACCGAGACCCTGCACACAGTTGCATCAAGTGCGCCACCACACCGCATCCCGCCGTCTATCGTGTTCGCATGCGGACGCATTCCACAATTATCAGACAATTCACGGCGGGATGCAGGCGCCACCGCCATACAGCCAGGTAGGGTGCACCAGTGCGCAGCCCATGCTCTTTTGCGCATCTTCATATTCATATTCGAGATGCGGTATCTTCGCCGTCGACGTCGTCGTCTGGTTGGTAAAAATGGTAACTGACCCAACAGGTGATCACCGATCGTAGAGATCCACGAGACCTATAATCCGCTTGAGAGGAGTCTGTTGCCATCTCAGAGATGTCATCCCAATCGGTGATGAGACTATGATGGTGTGTCGCCACAGTCTGCGCTGCTAACTGCGGCACCGACTGACTCCACAAGCTGAGTGGAAACATTTCTCAAAGAACAATCAGCCTGTCAGCGATGATCAGTGATCCATGTCATGGAGTTTCCTTTTTTAATCTCGTATTTCATTCCACCCAGCACCGGCATCAGAGCGGACTCCCTCAATTGCCACCGATGACACCGCTGCTCGTTGCGCTGGCTGGTTGTGTGCTCCCGAAACACGCTGTAATGGATCCGAAATTAATGATCGTGCAGTGCCTCCTAAGTGCTGGGAGGGAGCGTCGCGTCGCGTCGCATTGCTTTTGTTGTGTCGCTGTGTGTCGCCACGATCAGATACACCGATGACGTATTGCGCTTGCCATTGCGGGACATGCTCGCTGCAACTGCAACTTGAGCCACTGTTTTTCTTTTCCCAGTTTCCACCAGTAACGTATCCACATACGTGTACAGTGTACTCTGTACATCCTATGTGGGGGGGAACAGTTTGCCACCACAGCAGCAAAAAAAAACAAGATTTGATCGCGAGATGGTCGTTTGGCTCAATTAAAACCGAACGGACACAGTGGCGGTGCTCATGGCAGCGGACATTGGTGGAGCGCAGCGTTCGCGTTCCGTGCGTGATCGATTTTCGGGGAGTGATACTGTCTCCGGCCGAATTAAGTTGTCGCAGAGGGGCAATTTAATTAAGCGAAAGTCGTGCCCGAGGCGCGACGCGACGTATTGTGTGTGGGATTGGATTATCAGCGTATAAAGTGGTCTTAATTAAGTTGGTGCTGCTGCGAACCAATGAGAGGCAGTGCAGTAAAAAAAAAAACCTCTACCTATACCCCTCTCACTCCACTTATACATACCTAGACTGACAAATTAATCACAAGGCTCATTAATTCGTAATGGGCTCTAAATCTAACTCTAATCCCACCATAAACATCCAGCACTGCATGCTGCAGGAGAACTCATAAATCAAAGACCAAACGGATTCCACCCCGTGTATTAGGCGCTCACATACCATTCCCACCCCTGTTGTTGAAATAAATCCCGTACCTCAAGTCAATTACACGGCGCAAGTTCATCTCGGAGGTGGGTCGCTGGGTTGCGCTGTGAGACGAACCAACTGTCGGATTTTGTTTGGAATTGCCAGTGGGTCCTTGTCCGTAATCCTTGCGACGAATCGAAGTATAAAATGTAATTTCAAGGGCCAAAGAGCAAAGCAATTCGACTGAGTATCCCAATTTACAATGGCATTCCGAAAATAACCGAAGCTCGAGCAGAGATTGTCTGTCTCTGCCCCCTCGGGGAGATGTCATGATGCGGCAGTTCTAGATTGGTATTCCAAGGATGGATGAAGTTATTTCTTCTTCTTTTTTGAGTTTCCACTTCGGTGAGCGTTGTTCCATTTCTAATACTGTGAGTGGTGCCGCCGCCATGCACCAGCGTAGTGCGCCCGGGTGGGTATATGAAAGTTTGCAACGTCTAAGCGAAATGAGGATTAATGATGGTACGGCTGGTCGCTCCCCTAGGTATCCAAGTGAATAATTAATAACACCAACGGTCAGAGGAAGTTGTGTATTGTGTATGCATGCAGTACGCACCATCGGAATGGATGACTAAATTTGTGGCGAAGTTTTCGAGGAACATCTTTGGAAAAAGTCGCAAAAAGTTATTATACATAGTCCAATTGAAGCTTCACCATCCAGTTAGATATTTTTATACCTGAAGTCAAATAAGTAAATGTCTTGTCAAAGTGTCCAGCTTAAAAATCCATTCAAATGTGGCACTGCAATGGAAGAGTTTTTATAAAAGAAAGTAAGTCTTCTTGTATGTCCCTACACAACTGCTTCCTAAACGGGTTTTTTACAGGCTTCCTGGAATATATCGAGTCATCACCTATTAAACTATAAACATAACTATAGTCCGCATTGAAGGGCGCATAACAATGAAACCACTACCTAACCTGGGCTAACTTAAACGGCTTTAAGAATTTATACCAAATTTGGTACACGTGTTCAGTTTATTTATATTCAAGGAGAGGCGAGTTGCAATTTCTACTACTACCCCAAAAATAATTTGGGCTTCTCACAGTGTCTAACTTACGCGCAATAGAAGAAGCAAAAGCTACATAACCAGGCAATTCCTTCCTCTTTTTGAACTATGAGGTTTTTTACTCACATCAGTAAGCCAAGTCCAGATAAAGAACGCAACGAGACGTTGAGGTTGAGGGTACTACTTAGTAGATTCTGTGGCTCGGAGGTGCGTCTTTTGTTACAATCTTGAATTTGGAAGCTAATTGGATATTTGAGGAGAGCCCAGTGACTAAGTGAGAGTTCTCAGGTTTAAAGACTTCTTCCCAAATGAACGCCAACGTCCACACAAGAGGGTCTTGAGAGTTTCTATAGAGTTTCGCTCCATTTCGGTTTTTGAACCTGAAACACCTCGCTAAGACAACTGACAACATTAGCGAATTGGGAAGAATGTCACAAATTGTGACTCACAATCGACAGCTATCTTGTCAAAAAATTGCGCATTGGTCACATACCTAGAGCGGAATGACACAAAAGCTTCCAACCCAGAGGGAGGTGGTACGCATAAGTGAAAGGCAACCTCAAACAGGTTGGAGGCAGTTAGCTAAAGACCGGGCTAAGAAGTTTCTTGAATTTTCCCATTCATTTTTTTTTTTTGTGCAACAAAGATGAAAAATTCTTTGATGTAGAAGTAACGAAAGACGTTTCCTTGTTTTTAAAAGAAACCTTCTCGGTTTTTTGTTTGTCGGTCTACCTACCTCCAAGTTATATATTGTCCATTCAGATAGGTACCTAGCGACCAACTGCTTAAAATGTTAGTTGTAAAGGCCTAAAAATCTAATGTAGCTCTATAGCTACTTTTAGATGTCCTCCCAAGTTTTAACGAGGAATCATACCTTTCTAGTCCGATTTTCTAATTTTGGCTGTAGACTTGTAATGGCTAAATCAGTGTACGAGTTCATGCATATCCTGGGCGGACATGGAACTCAACCAATATAGGTACTTTCCTCTTTTGCATCTCTCCTCGATCTATCGATAGCAGTCCCTAGTTGCACCTATTTTGGCTGAGATAGCCTTCCATCTAAGCGCCATTCAAAGTGAGGTCGTCCCAATATCGCGATATTTCGCTGGAATAGAGTTAAAAACAGCCTCTTGGTGGTCCTAAAAAGAACCGTAAAAAATTCCTGTGGAAAATTCGACGCTTTAGGGCACCGATTATTGCCTTTTCCGGTAAAAAAAAGGTCGCAACGGTTAGAATATGCTCAAGGTCTTTGATTGAAATAAAAGCCAATTGTGACAAACGCGAACCAACCACAGTTTGATACCAATTGGGTGCGCAAAAACGTGGGTAGGAACCGGGTTGGATCACATTTGGGAAATCTATCTATTAGGCGACATGCCAATCGCCACAGCGAAACCTATGTACTAATAGTGATTTTAATTACACAGCCAAAAGACTCAAAAAGGGCTACCTTGGTAAATGATACCTACCCAGCCAAATCTACCTACAATTCGGACACAAATAGGTGTAGGTACGTGCTCTCTGCGAATGCCACACACGGCTCTTTGTAAGAATTAATATTCCATTAGAAGTCATTAAATATTCCAACCTACATATCATTCCGCATAAAAGGGAGCTGCCTATCACCATCACTCATAATTGTGGTAAACAACTAAAGGTTTCCCCAACTTCACACAGTGTTGCCGACAGCAGCGGTTCGCTAGTGATTTCCCGTGACAACATTTCCCGACATCAAAGAAGCTTTCTCGCAGCCTGACGGTCGACCATTTTTCATCACCCCCATCCCCATGGCCGGATTGTTTTACATATACTTATCGCAAAGCTGCCCCACAAAACACGTAACTGTCTGGAAAAACTTCAGAAAATTCACAGTCCACCATCTCGTGTAAATTTGAATGTCGTCGTTCCCTTTCCATTTCCAACGATTTATTACCCCCAAATGATATTTTTCTACAGGCCCGTCGGCTCACACACTATACGGCTATCCCACAGTAATGGCAACCCTCTCCCCATCTCAACATATTGGCGACCAGCAAACACTACGTTCGCGGCATTAATTCGATTTTATTCTACAAATTCTCCCTTTCTATGTGTTCATGTTTTTTTTCTTTGTCCACGTAAACGCCATTTATAACGCACATAAAAACCAGAGAAAAGAAAAACACACATTATCCGTGTTATTGCCACATTAATCATTTCGCACTTCACCCAAAAACCAAAAACCGAAAACGAAAAAAAAATCCCATTCAAAACGTTCCCTTAGTAACTAGGTTTACACACATAGGAATGTACTTCAGGACAACTGGCGCACACAAACAAAACTGCTCGCCCAAAGGGTGTGTTCGCACAAGAAGCCAAAGGAGGTGGACACCAACTCCAAGAAGTTTGACACTTGAAATGTAAATATTGAAATATAACCACAGCTACCGTTTACGTACACATCGAAGCGAAAAGCCCGCCCTGTACACCAACTCACACATCCAACTGCACACCCGAGCGTAGGCACAAAAATATCTCCAGATGCATCTGCGCCATATCTGCGGCGGCTGACAAAGGAATACCTCGATAGTCCCGCCTCCTATCAGCGCCATCTCGTTTATAACGCACGCACACTTGCACAGGAATTCATTCCTCTGTGCCTTCGTCGGCGTCGTGCACACACAATCCGGTTGTGGATTGGAGGGATTATTCTTTTGTCATTCAACGCACAGCAACTGTCGTCGCCGGATGTGTTCGCTGTTCGAAAATAAATATTTCCCGAAGAAAATCGATTTGTTTTGAGAATTTGACGCGCGGCGGGTCTCTTAGTTTGTAACTTGTGTCTTGTGTGACGTGCGGACGGTGATGTGCTAGAACCGAAACTAGTTGCGACACCAATTTGTGAGAAAAGTATATCTGAAAAGTGCCAAGAGAGGGAAAATGCTCGTTCCATCCGACATGATCGCGGCCCAATCCAAAATGGTGTACCAAATGAACAAATACTGCGCGGATCGGGTTCAGGCCCGCAAGGCGCAGATCCACAAGACCATCCAGGAGGTCTGTCGCATCGTGCAGGACGTCCTCAAGGAGGTGGAAGTGCAAGAGCCTCGCTTCATTTCGTCGCTGAACGACTACAACGGGCGGTTTGAGGGTCTCGAGGTGATCTCGCCAACGGAATTCGAGATCATCATTTATCTGAATCAAATGGGAGTGCTGAACTTTGTCGACGATGGCACGCTGCCCGGTTGTGCCGTCCTCAAACTCAGCGATGGGCGAAAACGATCAATGTCGTTGTGGGTGGAATTCATAACCGCGTCCGGGTATTTGTCGGCTCGCAAGATACGATCGCGTTTCCAGACCTTAGTGGCACAAGCCTGTGACAAGTGCGCGTATCGGGATATTGTGAAAATGATCGCCGATACTACCGAAGTGAAACTGAGGATACGCGAGCGTATTATAGTGCAAATAACGCCGGCATTCAAGTGTGCCGGTCTGTGGCCGCGTTCGGCCTCGCATTGGCCATTGCCGGGGATACCGTGGCCGCATCCGAGTATCGTGGCCGAAGTTAAGACTGAAGGATTCGACATGCTGTCGAAGGAGTGTATAGCATTGCAGGGCAAAAACTCTGCCATGGAGGGCGACGCGTGGGTGCTGAGTTTCACCGATGCCGAAAACCGGCTGCTGCAAGGTGAGCTTTGGTGGCGTTTTGCCGACGGCATTGTACTGTGCGCATTTTGGATTTGATGTCTGTGCAGTTTTTCTTGAAGGTGTTTATATCGTCTTTCCACGTTAAGAAGTAACCCACGCGTTAAAATACCGATCACGTTAGGGTTTAAAGTACCTATTTTGTGGTTAGGTTAGGTTAAGTTAGGTGAAAGTGGCTACCTACCAGCAAGAGCCTTTGTAAGGTTCCTTGTGATATTGCGCAAAAAATATAAAAACGTGTTGTGACTAGTACCATATCTACAGAGAACCGGTCAATAAACAGATCTGAAACGAGTTGCCAATGAGTTCCAGACCTATCTCTCTCTATCTGTCGAAAAGAGTTTGTAAATTGTCACATGTGGTGACCGGCCAACGGCGGTAGTAGGCCGCACTATATACTGTCCATTTCAATGGAACTAGTTACGAGTAAACCTACAGCCAGGAGGTTTACAGAGCCACCCGACGGTAGGGTGTATTTGGCGAGAAGACTCAGGTTGCCGACGAAGACTTTCTTTGGCTACTTTGGTCGCAACGAGTTCCCGAGCTCCTCATGCCACTATACTTTTAGACTTTTAGGTAAAACCTACCTATACAAAGGTTCCCCAGGGCAGCAGTTGAGTGCACTAGGCTAGGTACTGTGTACATATTTTAAAAGCTTTGAGCTCATAACCAACTTAAACTGTCTCAATATTTGGCAAACGTTTAGAAAGTTTTTGTCAATCAAAAGTTCGTGTTTTTGGTCTCCTTAGAAGAGTCGCATATATATAATCAAATAGTCCCTATCATGGAGAAAAGCTCAGATGTGGGAACTATATTTTTAGGTTCCAATTTGAGCTATTGAATAAGTCATAAGTCGATTCGCCACATCCGTGAAGAAGGGAAATTACGCCAATCTCACATAAGAATCAAAAGGAGATGTTGGCACGTTTTGTTAGTTCAGAGATGATGCTATTTGGTTTCGTGCACAAAATGTTGCTTATATCTCACGCCTGTTGTGCATGAATATACAAATAAGCAGTGACCATTGTGGTCTAAATGTTAACAGAGGAAAAGACGTATACGGAAACTAGAATGCGTAAAGCCTTAACTGTCGTCGAAAAGGAAGACCTCTAAAACTAGCAACTAAGTGCAAAAAGTACGAGTTTAAAGCTTCATCGGAAAAATCTAAGAAAAGGATCTTCAAAATTTCAAAAACGATATCGTCTAGATGATCATCGTCTTAATATGTGATCTGCCCCCAGCACTTTGGGCCGACATTTTTAAAACCTAGAAAACTATAACCTAAATAGCTTGATGAGCCCACTTTCAATAAGCCTATTAATCTCAACATTTCCATGGGATACTCTATATAGCTTAAGAAAGAAGTGGCTGAAAGGACTCTTCGAACTAAGAGCCCTGGTCATTCACATATCACTCGAAGGTGATGGATAGATTCTGGCTCTTCGACGTCCCCAAAGCTTCTATTAGTCGATAGTCGTTGTGCACAGTATTGAAAATGTTTTTCATGTATTGTCTCCAATCAGTTTATGTGTAGCTTTGCTGATTAATTCGAATTTAGACCTCATCTGCAACACCACTTTCATCAGAGTGTCGGGACTCCTCGAACGTAGTCTTCTTTTCAATTTGGCTTAACTTTCAACGTTTGTTCCAGACTCAACGGACTTATAACTGATTGATGAATAAGAGATGAGCTGTGCCTGCAGGTTTAATCGGAATATTCTATTCGAATGACCCGGGGCTTAAAATCACCAAGCGGTATGCTATCCTATTCATATGACCCGGGGCTTAAAATCACCAAGCTATCCAAGTAGATACCTTGTACTGCTTTTCAACTCTTGAGACAACCGTCTCCATTGACCGCCCATTTGTTAAAGAGCACAGAGATATTTCATCGACGAATTCATCGTATTCATCCGTTTGATCCGTTTGATCCGTTGAGTAACTTATAACAGCTATCTGAGCTTGAAAAACACTGCAAACGTCGAAGATTCTACCCGATTACCTTGGAACTTGCGAATTTTACAGATACCGATATATGCGTCTCAATCGATTGACATCTTTGAGCCATGGGCACGTCTTCCACCTCTGTTACAACTTTGTTGGGAGGTATTCGAATAATGTTGGTATATTTTTTTTAAGACAAAGGTAATAGGAAGAATAAGGAAGTGCGCGTTGAAGTCCGAATGTGTTGCCGAACGTTCTTCTGCGATCAATGGTTTTATGGCACGACCTTCTATGTGTATCTTTCAATTTCATTTGTATAACTTCAAGGGGCGACCGCCTACCTTTGATGATTAAGAATCGATGGCGGAAGATCAAGTGTCAAGACACCTATAACCTATACCAAATAATGGATAGACGGGACATTCAAAAATGAATGAATGAAATGGAAACCAAGACCACCGTGGTGTATACACAAGTGTTGGGCAAGCAGTGAAGACACTATAACTCATAAATGATGTAAAAGCCTTATCTGTCGAAACAACAGAGTATACCGCAGCTACGAGGAGTTACTCGTTCTATAGATGCAAGGCTATCAGTACCTGAAGGAGAAGGCTATACCCTTGTGGTTTTATCCAACCTTTAAGCATCATCATTATGTGATTTTTTTTTACCTTCAAAAATGTCAGCGGCCTTTCAAGCTTCATGTTTCAAGCTTTCCGATATTTTCGTTAAAAAACTGCACAGGGTCTAACTGACTGGACAAGTCATAATTCAAAACTCAATTTCAGATCAACAGCTTCTTATATCTTTTGTTACCGTCCAAATTTAAGGGCAACTTTGACAGCGGAGTGGCCAGTCACCGTCTGAAACTACACATCTTTTCGCAACAATCAGGTTTTTCTTAAGTAAGGTGAATCATCCAAAATTTTGAGTCACTGAAACTTTCGACTGATCTATTCCTTTCTAATCGGAACTTCTTTATTTGGGAAATTCCAAATGTTGGTTGGAAACACAAAAGTTCCTGTTCCGTCGTTCAAAAGGTTACAGGTTGGGATCCCCGCTAGTACTATTTTCATATAAAAGTGTAATTTATGTTAAACCTCCCTTTCCATACCATTAGTATATACTTGGTTCACGATGGGCTACGCTTCGGAAAAAGGTTTTAAATCTACTCACTGTTTCAAATATTCATCAATTACGCGGACTCGTTCGTAGCATCTAGTGGCTTTTACAACAGAGAAGCCTAAGCTGGTCCCATAGATCGTATTTTAACACAATTCTTTTTTGAAGACTGAGGGTGAGGGCCAATAAATATTTTTAGTTTCGACTCTAAATTTTACTAGTTCACAATGGCTTTATTTTACATACAAATTTCGCAATTGTGAGCTTCCGTAAATGTACAGTCGAGACTTATATTTGGCACTGTGGCAATTTTTAAGCCGGTTAGTTCATGGCCTATTAAGTTGACCTTAAAGTTTCCTTGTCATTTCCAATTCGACTTCTTTTTCCTTGAAGGCTTTGGGCTAATAAATATAATCATTTTTAATCTTCACACTAAATTTGTTTTCAAAGTCTGCGAGAAAGCATTTAAGAACAAGTATTAAACTGGTGGTCTGTGTGAGAGTTTGACTCTACAACTGATACTCAAACTCTCACATTTCATCAACCTATATAGAATTTAAATAAGGCGATAACCACTCGCACTCATCTTTGGTGATACAGAACATCTCCCCTTTATCCGTATTCGAAACTTGAATACCACTGGTTTGACACTTCAAAGATTTATGCTGCAATTCCCAATAATTAGCTCAAAAATACAGACCAAGCCAAATAGCATTGCCGTCACCGGGAAAAAAGTAGGCGTCAGTGCGTACTACACAAAAAAAAATACTCACTTCCAAATAAATGATTTATCCGCATTCACGCGCGCATAACCTAAAAACCACAATAAATGTGTCGCATAAATCAAAGAGTACCTACTCATCACCGCAACCATTGTGTTATCATCTTCTGTATGCTTTTATTATTCGCCTCTAATGATTTACTATTTATTTATACAAATTAACCGAAAAAGAAATATACAGTTCGTGCCACCCGCTGGGCCGAAGAGTTCACCTCAAAGTTTGGAGTTTGTTCGCTAAAACGAAACAACCAAAATACCCGCAATGTGGTTGCCAAATGTTAAAAATAAATATTTGGGAATGACTTGCCGTGACTTTATCTACAAGTTTGTGGGTTTATTTTCAATTGGCCTATCGATAAGAGATCGTGTTCAGTTTCTTATTGTTGAAATTTGCATTTAGATTTTGAATTAATAATTCATTTCGTGCCAGAGAGATCAGCATGCGACATTTTACTCGTATTTTCGTTAACACCCGACAAGGAATTTCCTCTGTCTCTCACAGAAATGATGACGAGCTTTGGTGTAAATTTTTGTGTTTAGTCCCCTTCGGCAGCGGCAGGTGGCGATGGACGGTGGTGGGCACGCAAAGAGAACGACGAATTATCAATTCAAATATTATTTCAACTCAAGATGATAATTTAGGCCGTTTAAGTTGTCGAAAAAGATTGAGAATGATAAGATCGTGGAGTTGGATGTGAATCCGTGGTACGTATTGTTTATTGGATGTGTCCAGAGAAAGTCATTGTGCTTTTTGTATTTTCTCGAGACTTCTTTTCTTGCTATTACTCAAATGTATGGATATTATTTAAAATATGGATCGTGAAAGGTTTAGTGATTTTGGACCTAAGTTTATTGATCTTTAATGATCTGTGTGACATTTCAAAAGCTGATCTTGGAAGAAGCGACGAAGCATAAAATTCCCTGAAAAAAAACTGTGCAGAATATTAATTTTTGTATTAATTGAAAATATTCTTGACATTTTGACAAGTCCACGTGTAGTTTCTTGTACAAGAAACAGCTTTAGGAAGTTGCTTATGGTGGGGGCGATTAAAATTTAAAGCAGAGATCAAGTCTCTCAATTGGGGGGATTTTATTGGGATTTTTTTTCACATGCAGGTTTGAGAGCAGGGTTTTTTTGAGAAATTTTGAAATTGAGCTATTCTACGAGCTACTTGACAAAAGTTCGAGCAATATTAGTCAAATTTAAACGACGAGAGAGAGGATTTTTGTATTTCTTAAAACAAATAAGTGCGAAATTTATGTAGGATTCCATTCGCTCGTAGTTTATTTTAATAAATACGCGCTGGGTGCGTTCACTTGGAGCATCGTTTTAACCAGATATTGTTAAGTGACGGCGTTCAGTCGAGTAAATTTTGATTTTCTGATTAGTTATTTTTTTTTTTTTGTTTTTTAGCGTTTATTTTTAAAAAAATTATATTAAAATCTTGAGGCAAATGTGAAGCATTTCTCTTTGACTCTGAGCAAGGCTGAAATACTATAGCCAAATTAACCATGAGATGAAATATCATCAGCGAAAAAAGTGTAATGAGAGTTCAGCCTGAGGCATAACCTGTAACACCCCCGTAAAACCTAACCTTAAATACCAATAACACTTGGTAATTTTATTAAAACAAAATGGCTGCTTTTGTTGTACCTTAAGGATTCTAAATGAACGACAGACGTTTCAATAGTAACAGCGTTGAGAATTTATGGTAATAAAATGTACTGTAGCTGAGGAACATGGAGTTAAATTTCCTTATCCGTGAGCGAACAATACGTCACTGAATTATGAGAATTTTGTTTATGCCGCGAGCAACTGAAAATGAAATCGGTCCTCTTTGAAAAAGTTTATATTCGTATTACTTCTATAAAAATAAAATATAAATATTGTAGCATTTTTTAGAACGTGTAAAAGCGCAGCAATTTTATTTTAAAGATTTATTTTACTGGTTGCTGTTCTGGCGGAGGGAGCGAATTTTTGACATTTTGTGGCAGTTGTCAATACGGATTTTGACGTCTGGCGTCTCTGTCAAAAATTTGAATTGATGCCCTTCCTTACTTGTATAAAGCATTAGTTCCAAAAATTCCTGTCATTAAAGTGGGAGTGGGTATGGACACTTTTTCCCTATTTTCTATGAGCACTAGTCGTCGATTTGGCATAAAAATTAAAAAAATATTCACTTTTCAATTGACCCCGACGTGATTTGAACACGCAACCTTCTGATCTGGAGTCAGACGCGCTACCGTTGCGCCACGGAGTCATATGATAATGTCAAGTGCATTGCAAAGCATTACACCGCCACTTAATTAACAGATTAAGAAGGCGTACCTTGACCCACCCCCTAAGACTGCCTGTTTGTCCTCTGTGAAATGAAAATAGTTCGGAGTCAGTTAAGCCTTGAAAGCTGAAATATGAAATATAGGAAGTCTCTCTCTAAGATCTAGCTATATTTAAAATAGGTCATAGGTCGAAGGAGGTAGATTTCTCTTCTCATTTCTACTGACATAAAATGACCTTCCCACTTAGTCCAGGCCATAGAGAGAGAGGGATAGATTAAACTAAAATGGCGGCATTTGCTTTAACTTTAAAATGGAATTTGTTTGTCTCCTCGAGTTTCGAGTTTTTCAGTGGCGCTTTTTAAATTTTTCTTGGATTGCGTAGAGCATACCTACAAATAGATTGAGTGGTCATTTTAAAACATCCGTGAATTAACTTAAAATTTATAGAAATTGTCTATAACGCAGAACATCGAGCCCAGAAATGCTAGCCCCCAAAAAACATCTTAAAAACGACTGAAAAGCAAAAGAAGTAACCTTTAATAAAGCGCGAAAGAGACGATCTTTTTTGACAGTCCTTTTTTGCGAAAATTTTCTTAAATGCATTTTAAACGCACCTGTTTTATATCATAAATGACAAGAAAAACCTTAGAGATATGCAATCATAAGTAGAACTCTCTTAAGACGTTGTCAATTTGACTGCTCTTCTTGAACTAGATGCAACATGCAAGTCCAATAACCAAATTTACAACTAAATGAAGAGCTCTATTGAATTCCCCTGATAATACAGGACTATTCAGAATGTGTTCGTTCTAGTAAATATTGGACGGACGTTTCAATAGTACAAGCGTTGAAAACTTATGGTATTAAAATGTTCTGTGGCTCAGAAACCTGGAGTTGTTAAATATCCTTATCCGTGAGCGAACAATAAGTCACTGAATTATGCGGATTTTCTATATCCTGTGGGCGACAAACAATGAAATCTGACCTCTTTCAAAAAAGTTTAAATTCGTACTACCTCTTAAAGCGATTCTCGCTTGTGATAAAATTAAATCTAAATGTTGATCCATTAAGCTGCTTATTACGTCTGAAAAATCCAAACGGATTGTCTCAACAGTTATCGCGGATGCGCGGTTTTCAAGGTAGCCTTAACAGCAAGCTGGGTGCGTCCTTATATTCATAAGGCCAGTTACAACATTTTGGGAATCTTGCGTAATGGGTGAACTTGACCCCTGCATACAACTTACCAACAGATTTGCCATTTTGAAACCGGCCTTCCAGTCACAATTGGCTGGAAAAAACTGTCAAAAAACTAAAATCCAGTCAAAAAAACAGTCAGCAAAATGCAATCAAAAATCCACACAAGATAAAGCAACGAAATTATGAATAAACAAACCTTCTTCAAAACTAAAAAAAATAGAACTGAATCCATTTACTCTCAACTGTTAAAGTGATGTACATCAGTACATACATATATTTTAAAAACTAAAAGAAAAATAAGTTATTAACAACAACTTATCAAATAAAAACGTTTACTTTCCCTTCTGAAGTGTTTTAGGTTCTCCTTGCGGTGAAGAAGTATTTTTAAGAATTAAAATAACACTTTTTAAATGAACCCGAAAAAAATCCTTTTAAAAACTCTTTTGTTGGCTCTATTCAAGAAAGTACACACTCTCCGATTAATGATGGAAAATATTTTCCATTAAATGGCTGCTGATATCCCAACCCGACAGCTCAATTTTTATGGACTATTTTTTTTCAAATAGGTCAATGAATATTCGGCTTAATTGCCTAAATGATTCGGTTCGGTTCTTTAGCGACCGAACAAAAACCATAACCAAAGTCGTTAAATAAAAACTTGTGTCTCTGCATATTTATTTTAACTGAACTAAAAACCAATGCTTCTATTATTAAAAAAAAACATTTTTATGATACCTATCCCAACCCAAGTGAACTTACAAGCTTCTGGTCATCACATATCTTCGCTTCGAATCTATGTATTAATTTTTTCATTTTTATTATATTTTTTTTGTTGTTGTTTATTTTATTCTCTCATCCGTATAACGATAAAAATAATCATTAAAATCAACAACCACTCAACACACTATAAATTGTTTTGTTTTGACCCGAATACAAAATTATGAGACTTTATGAACGCAACAAGGAATCATAAATTTCCCCAACAAATTAATTAATTCCTCATTAAATGCTGTACAAAAAGTCGAGATAAGGTATGTTTTCCTTTTAAAAATACTGAATGCAGTTCTAAAAAGGCTGTCGAATATCGTCATACCCACATTCATCAGTGGCTGTCTTAAAGCCAAGTCAACGATAAATTTGTGCCCACTTGTAGCCGTGTTTGTGACAGAAACAATTTAAGTTAAATATTTATTGCTTTGCTGATGAAATTTTATTTTAATTTGATGCGAATGTAAAGTGTTTGTTTAGCAAAAAATAAAAATAAAAAAAAGACACTTGAACTGACCCCGACGTGATTTGAACACGCAACCTTCTGATCTGGAGTCAGACGCGCTACCGTTGCGCCACGGAGTCACATGCTTGACAGTGGGCGTTTTTGAAACCAGTCCACGTGCAATTAAAAACATTCAAACAGTCGATGATGATGTGAAGTAAATAACAATAAGAAGCAAGCAAATAAGATGGTCACCCAAAATTAGTTGCCGGCTGATTTGAAATTGTAGGTTTTGATAGATGGTTGAACCTTTTCTCTGCGCTATGGGAATACGATTGAGATTCAAGAAAGGAAATAATGGTTTCCCATAGTTTAAAAAGGTCTAATTAAATAGTTTACTAAAACTTCTTACACACAAAATGTAATTCACCCATCTTTCTGTCTGTCTTGTTTGCCTTTCAAGAATTGTTGGCTGATAATCCATTTGTGCTTAAAAAAAATATTTACTAGAACTAAATAAACGGTTTCAAATTAGGGGGCATGGCACCTCTCGTTTAACAATTAAACCCCTGAAATGCTTTACCTATCTTACCAAAGAAGTTATTTCAAACAGCTATATTTTGCAAATGATGATAAGTTTTGTAGACTTTGGTAAATTTTTGTGCATCGTCTGTACCAAGTAGTAGTAGGGCGGAATTTTACACCGATGCAACCGTAAATCATTTGGAACTCTATAATATTAGGACCTTTGACAGCTAAACTAACGAAATTTTTTTATATCGAGGCATTTTGTACGAATAAAACAATTTTCAGAACGTGGACAAAATTGTGAAAGAGGGCGCGGTACATAACATTCGTGCAAAATACTAGAGCTTTGGCAAAGATGTTAGCATTAGTAAAGGCGCTATATACGATTTGAACATAAAAGTTGTTGTATAAGGTACTTCACAAAACGCCTTTTATAAACCAAAACCAATTTAACAGAAATGCATTTGTTATAAGCCTGATGCGTGCGAAAACTCGAAAAAATTTTCCCCGCATCTAACAACGAACTACGCGCTTGGACATAACTGTGCTTTTAAGTCTTATGGAGCATTTTTTTTCAACCGTGTAAAGTGAGTTTTGTCGGATGCATTTTGGTTTACAAATTGCCTTATACAATATAGATATAGATATATCTTAGATTCAGATGATATTGCAATTCGGGACAGCTCTGTCAAAGAAATTGCAGCGAGGGATTCGCACAAAAATTGTCAGGTATAAGAATCTATAGCTGGCATTTTTAGAAGCCCGAAATTGGACGCTAAAGGTAATATATATTGAGCGCAATTGATGTACATATAGGGGAAGACGGGGTTAAAAGTAATACAGGTAAGTATATTACAACCCCACTTTTTGTAAAAAAAAAATGTTTTGACATCTTATGTGGCTTATATATTGCTGTTTTTTTAAACAAGTTACACTAACCCATTCGAAAAATCATAGGAGCAGCATCAAATTAAGTCGAATATGTTACTTCTAGTCCTGCTCTCCCTACCATTTAAGATTAAGAGCATGGCTGTCCCCCTATTCCTGCAGCTCCCACTGCCATTTGTAAGCGTTTACTTGACAAACCAAAAGACCCTGATTGCCACCTTACAGTACCTACAATTTTCAAGTGACTTGGAAATCTTTAACAAAAGATCCTTCTCACCGATCTATCGCAGAATACAGGTCCAACCTCCTGGCGGGCTTCCATTTCTGCATCTAACAGCTTTTGCCATAAATTAGCTGCGCTTATCGCAATTTAATTGAAGAAATATGTTTCAGTCTGAGGACGATCTCTCAAAACACCATTAGTGTCTCACTTTATCAAGGCACGCACACGCTGGGCTGGTTGCGCGTGCGCACACACAACCTACCATCGCTACCCGTATATCAATTAATTTCCTTTTAGCACAAACATCAATCTCTGCAATTGCATATCGTTTTAAACTGAAAACACTTACACATGCATGCACCTAACACGCAATATCCATTAATGAAACAACCTTCTCTCTTTTTTCCAGGTGCCAGTCGACGCCGCTGCTTAAGCATCCTAAAAACATTGCGTGACCGTCATCTAGACCTGCCCGGCAATCCTGTCACATCGTACCATTTAAAGACACTGCTACTATACGAGTGTGAGAAGCATCCCCGCGAAATGGAATGGGAGGAGAATTGTATCGCCGATCGAATTAATGGAATTTTCCTGCAACTAATATCCTGCCTACAGTGCCGACGGTGTCCGCATTATTTCCTGCCAAACATGGACTTGTTCAAAGGAAAGAGTCCTGGTGCGTTAGAAAATGCAGCCAAGCAGGTGTGGCGATTGACGAGAATAATGCTTACGAATGTACGCTGCCTGGAGGAGTTGTAGATGCACTACTCCATTTTTTTTTAATTGTTCACAAAATAAATTTTTATTATTATAAATATTGTAGTAGGTGTGTAAATGCAAATGAATGAGTGCGGATCAGAGTGAAAGTTGTACATTTTCAGAAAATTTTATAAAAAGTTTACCAGTGGCCAGTTTAAGTTTTTTTTTTTGTTTTTATTTTTGTATCTCGATTCTTTTTATTATTTATTTTAATTGAAGTTTTCCTCGAAAGAATGGTGCTTTTAAAAAGTATACGTTTTTATGACTTTGTGTAGGATTTGAAGTTTTTGTTTAGCGCATTATGAATTTTTTTCCTTTTGTAGATTTTATTGCATAGATTAGATAATTTATTCAAATTTCAATAAAAAGAATTATAAAATAAATATCGAACGTAGAGGTGGTTTTATTGAGTTTTGGAGATGTTTCATTGGTCATGGAGCTTAGGTAAGTTGGGCAACTACTGGGTGTGCTTTTGGAATGCTTTTGGTCGAAGAAGTTCTATTACAAAGCTTAAGGGTCCTCTATAGTGCCCTTAATTTTGGCGACATCTGATGAGAAAAATTGCGGACTGAAATTTTAAGCTGTAAGCTAGGCTTAAACACATATTGCAGCTTACAAACTATTTTCTGCCATTTTCCTTTCGCAAGGTTCGGGAAAAGACATCCAAATGGACAACTGTCTTGAGAAAGGCTCTCCAATCAGGGTGCGTCATATAACTTCGAGTCGCCTCTAAACGTGAGAAAAACTAATGTCTTCACCTGACCCTTTTCATTCAATTAAAAGTTGTGTTGTATGTGACACCAATGGTCCAACTACCACTACACCATAGTGCTGGGTTTGTCAAGCTAACTACCTCCAATTCCGAACAGGCGACGATGTTTGTCCCACGGAAAAGCCGCGCCCGGAATAAGGCTTCGCTTACACTTATTATTTGAACTAATCGCTTCTCGAAACGACTTAGATTGCTTATTTTTACTGTGCTATACGCCACCCAATGCACCACATGTAAGACGCCCTTAAATGATAGACTATACTGCTAGAGGTCTTTCGTGCTGCCTAATTTTCTTTAAATCTAGATAGTGCTGAGGCTCTTTATAAACGTTTGCACTCTTGCGGGTTTCATGTTTCAAATCCCATAACAAAAAAGGTTATGGCATATGTACCATCAACTTCTACCACTACCTGTAAGCCGCCGAGACTCGTCATCAAATAGGCTCATTTTTATAATGTCGTGGCTTAAGAATAGTAGACCGTTGGAAAAGAAGTTAGTTCCCTTGGGTCTTTATTGCAGAACTTAACCTTTTAGCTTTGCCACGAGAAAGTCTAACGAATCCCATAGCTTATATTTCAAGCTTGAATTTTATCCAGTAATCTACATACAAGGTGAACATCGCTTCGATTGCCGATTTTTTTTTGGTATTTGTTTCTCCAAGGTGTCCCGCCAGCGGCATTTCTAGTAGAAGCTTATACCTTCATCGCGGAGTGGAGGTTAGAACTTTGTCGATGCGTACTCATGGTCAGTAGAGCTTACACCTTTGGAGCTTCCCAATTCATAAATAGTTTGTTCCGAACTTAGACTGAGTTGATGCAAGTAGTATTCGCTGAGATGGGAGCTTTGCCAATGCGTATATGAATATGGTCAGAGCGAGTCGGATCCAGCAGTAGTCTCAACTCAACCTACGTGGCTACGTTTGCAGCTATGCAATTGATTTTTGGCGGAACGGTGTGCACAGTCTTAACACTAGTTCAAATATTCGTCAATAAGTCCCAGCGGGACTTAGGCCTAGACCTAAAGCGACGTGTTGTACTTGCGCAACACAGTAAACTTCAGTGAGCGGCACTGGCAGAAAGGAATGCAATTTCTTCGAAAATAATGTCTGTCACCAAGTAAGCCAGAGCAACAGATAGCAGGACTAAGGTACAGCTCTTATCTACACTTTGCCATCGGCATTTGTTGAATTTCCTGCAAAAACGCAGTGTGAGTCATATTATGATTATAAGGAGAACTTGCCATCGGCTGCAAAGAACCGAGTTTTATTGAGGTATTCATGACTAGACAACTGCGATCAATGACCTATGTGGGGAAATTTGCACCATACGCAGTGGGGTATTATGCGAGGGTAACATGAAAGATGGATCTATGAGCTACGATGACTGGTAATGGTTGGAATCGGTACCATAAGGAAAAACAACGCAATTAGTCTTAGCGACGGCAACATACATTAAGAGCCGCGATGAAGGATTTACCAATCCACCGCCATATACAGTATACGCTGTTTGGCACTGCGAAGAAGACGAACACTTGTGTCCAACAGAGTTCAATGTTAAACTGTTGACGATCGTTACCAAGGGTTATTTGATAAGTTGAAGAGTGGCGCTTCTTCACTTATTTTAGCTGGGCCAGTTAAGAGCACAACTTGCTCCATTTACTTATAACTCAGACCTTTCCCTCCCTCTCCGGACCCACGCACAATGATTTATTAGACTGATAGCAACGTAGCTCTCCGTATCTAATCCCTGAAGGCGATCACCCTTAGGTCATCGGCTTAAATGGCTCCCATAAAACCTATCATGCAATCATCACATCACATATCATACTTGTCCCACATTTTTTACGAACCGGTGTGATGACAGTAATCGCCCATTTTTCACAACCATTAAATTACAGTCCGGGCGACTGATGGGTGAGGGCCAGGTTAAGTACGCCCGGGGTTAGGCGACCACTCACAAGGAGTTTCTCTTGCGATTCACTTTTGCCAGGCAAATTGCATATTTTGATAGGTAGTCCATGGTTGAGACCAAATATGAAGCAACAGCCGGCAGTCAGTTTCGTGCACTTTTCAACTCGCTCCGAGTCCAGATTGCAGCACAATGCTCTGTGTGTGGGCCTCTAACAAGGTGTAATTACGGGCTGTTATCCTCTCATCGCAATCGTCCTGATTATAGTCTTTTGCCCAAAACAAGGTAAATATTAATTTTTATTCCTCCTCCCCGTTTGGATGTGTGTGCAGTGCAGATATCTGCAGGAAGATGCAAAACCAGAATTTTTTTCTTTAGACGATGATGAACGACCAAATAATGGGTCCTGTCCACCACCACTGCAGACGGTAATAATCGCTCTGCAAATTGGTGACGCTGACGGTGATGGAGGGAGGGAGATTAATCGCATAGTTGCTTACTATCAATCAGATGAGAGAGAGGAATACGCTTTTTTTTATGAGTTTATAGGAGCGGAACTAATTAATAAAAATAAGCCGCAAGGAGCTGCGTTCAATATGTGTGTAGGTACATGTAGTAAAACGAAAAATTGTTTTCTCAATGTCACGTGAATTTTATGAGCGTTGTGCGCGGCTGTGTGGAGAGATAATTTACGATCTGTCAAAGTGCCCCGGCACCGCGGTATGACAACTTGTGTTTTGTTAACATTTTATGTTCAACATGGATCTATTCGTTTTTAATTGAAGGCTGTCGGGCATAGGGGGTGTATATACTTTGGGAGTTTGATACAATTTTTTTTCTTAGTATATTGGAGCGGAAGGGGTTCGAGTTTCTGAGCCTTTTACTTTCTGAATAATTCAGCGCAATAGATTTGCTTATATTTGTTTTGCTATTTTACATATCCATCTACAATGCGACTGTCGGAAGAGTGAATTTATGTCATTTCTTACAGTTTTTAACTTCTTCCTGCAAATGTTTTCCATAAATGTTAAACATATTCACCAATTGTAAGAGTTTATATTCAATAACAATGTAAAATTAATTTTTATTGACTTAACGCCTAAAGGAGCAGTTTCTTAGTATCAGAAAATTTTCCCCAAATTTGGCCAGAACCTTTAAAGTGCCTAATGTATATACTATTTATAGGCTTCCCTTAGAAGATTTTTGAGTACAAAGACAAGCGGAGCTGAAATCGCTGGTCTATTGGGGTATGTTTTTGTTTTTGACAGAAATAGATTTGCTGACTGTAGGTGCTTGTGGAGTTTATTTATTTTTAGAAATATTCATAAAACGGTTTTATTTTGATTGCCGGACAAACATCCGAAAGAACTTTCCAACTATAGCCATTTGTACTCGGCATAAAATAATATTTTTCCAAAAATGAAAAACTCACACAAAACTAATGGTTGTGAGAAGGTAGCCCTAGAATCCCCACGGAACTGTTGCATTAACCATTTATTTTCTTTTGGTATATGTACTGGATGTGCAGTCATGTTAACCGTGCCTACCTTAACTCAAATATGAATTTTGGTTCAAATCGTTGAAGCCTTTCCAGAAAAAAATAAGGCAGTGATATTGGGTCATGCAAACTTGAACTGTAATCCCACAAACTCCAATTTAGAAGCTTGAAACAAATCCGCCCAGACCTCATACGAGCATATGGACAGACGGACGGAATAATGAGACCCACTTTTTTGGGTTCCTCTCTCATTGAAATGCCAAAATTTAAATTTACTACGAATACAAAATCGTTCTCTGACTAGGTATTTGAGAAAGTTCAACATTTTCAGCTAGAACAGAAATCAACAAATTGTTCTTACGATGAGCTGTTCGAATGTCATTTAATTTTTTTGGAAATTTACACGTTTTCAGTTCTTAGCTTAGAAGCCCTTTTAGTACACAAAAGAACCATCGCATTTGTTGAGTATAGGTAATTCCGCACAGTTAAACATTATCTTGAATAATTCTTTATGTAGGAAAAAGTGTAATTTTTTTAAATTAGCTGCTCCATGTTTCAACTAATTCAAAGTACGCCTTGCTTAGCTTAACTGTCACATAAAATACTCACTCCTTTCCCAAACAAGCAATAATTTCACTCTTAATTCACAATTGTATTTATGACAAAATATTATTCAAAACCAAAAAAAAAAGTCGTTGCGCTCGTAAATTCCACATAACAAGCAATTCACGTCGGCAAACATATGTGACAATAAAATAAAAATTACTTACCATATCGATTGGTACCACGAAATACCAATGAATCCAAAAGGGCATATTATAACTATTGTAACTCTATAGCAGGCACACAAGCGACAGATAGATCGTGATTGAATTAAAAATTTGAATGCGTTTTGCATTTTTCGGAGAGAAAATAAATACAGCCAGCCGTGTCCCTCTATCTCGCTCCCTCGATCGCGGTGGTTGCAACAAGATTGTCAACTTAATCACGAATTCAATGAACCACGGCCAACATTACTGTGTACCTACATGAATGCGATTGCGAATAACGATGCCGCACAAAACGGTGGCGAAAAAATCTTTAAAAACAATTTTTATATATGTATAGCTAGCCAGAGAGGCGGATTCGACATGAAAGTCATGCCGCTGCCGCCCCGTGTGCGGAATAAATAATTGCAAACATTAAATTGTTTTGGCGGATGAATTTTTATTCGCGAATTGAATTGTTGGTGAGTGGTGTACCGTTGGTATATAAGAAGACGTAAGTTGGGAGCTGGCGGAGGCGGTGCTTTGGCTAAACGTTTATCTATTTTTAATGGCCAAGCTGACGGGATGCTAATTGATATCAATTATCGCTGGCAAAAGTATGACTGATGCTTTTGACATTTCGAAGAGATCGATGTTGCGCTGGTGTGGAATCTGGCGAGCATTAGCTTCTTTCAGCTGGAATTATGAGGTGGAATCTCTTCTTATCGTGGGAAGTTTTTGTCCCAGACTTAGGAGCAGACTGTCTCTCTTTTTGCAAGCAGTCAAATCGCCAAACAATCTGAAAATGGGGACAGAAAAGTCAAACTCTTAGGAGGTAGGGGAGCACACCTTAAGCGTAAAAATTGAAAAATTTGGATACAAGAAAGGAGCTACAACCTAAACAGATTTAAGGTCTAAAAATAACTTTAGGAATGCTAGGGCAAAACAACGGTAGAAATGTTAAGAACATCGTGATTTAGCAAAAAAACACACTGTTTCCCAATCTTCCAGCTCAAAGGTCCCGGTATTAAAACAACGTACGGTGTTTTAATAAGAAAGGAAAACAACTGGCCGCTGGCTTTAAAATCACCGCAACACCCAGGGTATGGATTAACCATGGAAATTAATGAAGTCCAATGACTATAGAAGATGTATTTAAGGAGGACTTTCCAAATGTTTAATCAGACAAAGATCACAACCTACTATCCAAGCTTAACTCCCGCCTCCCAGTGTAGTTATTGGTCCGTCATAACCTTTTGAGTTCCAGCTTAGGGACCTTCAGTCCGCCATTTGGAAAACCTCCCGAAGTCGTCCCAAAATCCATTCTTCACCCATTTTTGGCAGTCATTCCCATAGCCTCTCTCCAAGCTCCAGGCAAATATTACTTGCCCAGTCTATTTTCAGCAAAAGATTTTCTAAAATAAACATAGGCTTCAGCTTCTTTTCAGCCTTTCCCTCTTTGGGGAGCGTGAAGAAATCCCCAGCTAACCTAGACTATGGACAAAAAGTCGAAACTCAAAACTCCCATTTTATGGCAGCACAAGCACGAAATTAATCCTTTTACAAACACCTCAGAGCGCATTCGACCATAAACTACAACCAACCGCACATAAGATTGAAATGCATGCTTCATCTGCACGAAGCATCCCCCTATTTGTTCCTGAGTTGCTGAAAAACCATGTCTTCATCAAGAGGGAATGCCAACCCAACACCTGTCATTCGTGTATCACTTTCAAACAGGCAAACTGACACTTTGTCGCAACGTCACTCTTAGCCGGCCCAACGCGCAAATTATCGCATGAAAGGGACATAACCACATCCGTGCGCGCACATATACCTACAGAGAAGCGCCACAAAAGGCCAGCAAACACAGCAAATTATTCCATCAAAAGGCAGCAGCTCACCTCATCATAACCTCACTCACAGTCATCTTCATCATCATTGTCTATCCATTTATGACGAACGCACAAATGATGCGGCACGATGCGTTTTGGTTGCAAAATTAGCACGAACGTTGGTTGGTTGGAAGGCGGCGGCCGGCGGCTGCTGCCGATCGAGGTATGGGGACATGTGTAGCTGACTCATCTGACTGGAATACTAAGTGCGAAAATAGCCAAGCGCCAATATGGATGAGCAGAGTACAAGCTTTGCAGGATGCGCGCCACAGAAATGAGGGACTAACATCGGAACCACACTTAATGGCTGTCACTACAAGTCTTGGCTGTTTTACGAGCCACCATGGGCCAGCTATTCCACGATGATGATGACGGTGAACTACTGTACAAGTTGGAAACCTCCACCAAGTGTGTCGTAAAAATGTAAATTTTCCAAACGACCATCATTCGGCGTTTGATGCGATGGGGCTGTGCCTTGTTTTGAGACCTCTACGCGCGCTCTTTCTCTCTATGGAGTGTGTTTCTGGCCGAATTTATGTTGTTTTTAAATTAAAATCTCGTTAGGCGCTGAAGAAGTGTCATTTTAATTAGGATTTGAGGCGCATTCACGATGATCTCCGCCAGCACTGGTAATTTAGATAAGATAACAAAAATGCGGGACAGCTCCTGTGGTGCGGCCACTAGAATGGTGACCACGAGCATGTTTTGAAGCTTGTTAAGGAAATTACACAACAAGCCTAATGAAGTGACTGGAATATATATTTAGCTTGGTTTACGCAACCAAGCAGCTCGAACTGCTGGCGCGGTGTAGTAACCCTCCATGTGACAAGTTCAGCAGAAGTCAGGTGGATGAGATGTATAATTGGAGCAGTGTGACTTGTCAAAAATGTTTGTACGGAGTAAGCACTTGTAGATATAAACTCAAGATTCTCATGGCTAACTGTAGAAGGGATATATGCAGCACCAATTTCACAGCTTCGAGTGTCGCTTACTACACGAAAAAAGATCGATCGAGCCGCAACAATGATTGTATTCCTAAAGCTTATATAGGCAAAGTCCTAGTACAAACGCCAAAAGTGGTGACATGCGTGACAAGTGCGTCAAGCTAGATAAGAGCGATTTGGGCGTCATCCGCGATATGAGCTATGAAGCTATGAGTGCAACTTGAAGAGACGAAGAGACGACACCCTGGAGATATGCGGAAACCAGTCCCGGGATGATTGGCCAAACGTCGTGGGCTTTAGATCTCGGCAATGATTGTCTCTTCGAAGAAAATCACTGATCCCCCTCCGACGTGCATCGCAACTGACACCACTCCAGGATATAGTTGCGAGTATATGTTCAAAGTTGTCAATATGCCAACGCGGACCTTTGCCAATGTCGAATGCTGCTCACGCATTGACGTTCCCTTATCAAGATCTACCTGCTGGATGAAAATAGATTCTTAAGCCTTTGACTTTGCCGAACGTCATGGTGGTGTCATTAGAGGTGTTATCAGCGACGCGTTCAACAACACTTTGTATTTTTATGGCTTCCCTAGAAGTGCACAATTCCACTCCTTAAAATCTAGATCTAGGTTACGTAGGATCGGCTCTTATCTTAGAAACCACTGCTCTCTGTCATGCCCATTCGAGTCGAGTTTAAGTATGCCAAAGATACGACCTATGCCCACCCCTATTCCTCGAATCCCCATCAGATCGTTATCCCCATATATGGACGCACAAGTAACTTCCCATGGCTGCCATAGACAAAAACTACGTATATACCTACAAATGGGTGGACAATTTCAATTCACTGTTCAAATTCGATTGCATCCAATCGATTGAGTTGCTGCGATCGCTGACAATTAATTGCCGGTGCTTGTGAATGAGTATCACGTACGTGAAAATGGGATCCTAAATCACCTCAATGGTAGCGGAGCAGCAAAGCAGCAGCAATGCCTTCACTTGATGATATTGAGCCCAGAGCACGTATACACGGTACAGCGCGTTCGCAATTCACATGTATGAGCTACGATCGGACCGCTGGCTGACCGATGGACAGACGGATGCCGAAAGCCTTTCAACCGCCATATATGGCGAGATTCTTTGACAATGTGTGATTGATTTACCACCCCGTGCGTCCCTTTTTCTGCTTCGAATCCGTTTGTCTTTTGATTTTGTTATTAATTCAATGGGAGTGGTACATACCTCTCCAGATATACAGATACGACGGACGGCGGCTGTTCTACAACAGCAGCAATGAAACGACAAACCGACGCGAGGACACGGCGAGCTCGTTGAGAAGAATATTTCATTTTGATGTACAGTTTTATGATTTCTTCATTATCGCTCTCAGCGAATTTTAATAAACACATATCGCTCGGGGAGCATGTTACATTTTATTTGTTATTTTTATTAATAGAACGTAACAATGCCTCTCTCTCTCTCGCAGAATTTTTAAATTAAATAATGGAAGGCAATCGACTTTGTTTCATGGGAACGTTTTGCATATTTGGTACTCGTGTTCCATATGACTCCGTGGCGCAACGGTAGCGCGTCTGACTCCAGATCAGAAGGTTGCGTGTTCAAATCACGTCGGGGTCATAGGGTGATTTTTTTTTTCTTATTTTGTACTAATTTCTTTGTACGGACGTAAATAAACCTACATCGAGTGCCGCCAGCATTGCAACGAATATGTTGATGTTCTTGAGGCAGGATACCTAAATTGGGTTCTACACTAGAGGCCCTTTTGTTACAGCACATATTCATCGATCCCAACTTTCATACTAAGCTACAACTGACAACTCTAGAGCATTTGAACCTCGTTTCATCTCATATACATAAAGCATCCTTACTGATTTTTTTAATTGTATCTAAACTCATTATTTTTACCCCATTAAGACGTCAATGGGACGAAAATTGGTTTGATAAGATTTTCCTATTAAAAAAATAGGATCCTAATGAATTTAAAGATTATTATAATTTATTAATACAATTGTAAGAATATTATCATTATATTAATACATGAACATCAAAAGTTTCGGTACACTTTTTAAGTATTTACTATGAAATGAGGAGAATGAAATTTATGTTATTTGAAAGGTAATAACATGGAGTTTTATTTCGGAAACACAAGTGCATACCTTCTATAATAGAAGTTCTATTATTAATTAATAAGACAAAATTTTCAAACAAAGGAGTGAGAATTATAGAACTATAGCTTTCAACTTATTATTTCAATTGCATGAACACAATTGACCAATTTTAATAGTAAAAAAGTATTTATTGAATGATATAGTATCGTATAGTACCTATAGTATCTTTTTCTGGGTGACCCCTGTCCTGACTCCTGATTGGGGATAGTCACCCTCACCAACTATTTATGGCCTTATTTCAACAAACCTCCAATCTTTTCAACTCATTTTAATTTCTTTTTAAATCTCATAACGTCTGTTGGGTTATTTTCAGGCGTCAATCAAAAGGGCAGTGTTGCTTTAGCTTATTGAATAATTTTTCATCGAGAAGTTTAAATTTTTCTAAGTCTCTAAAAATAAGTCGCGTTATGAGGTTGCCTTTTAAATATTATTTAAATAAAGGTATAGTTGCCATTTGCATAACTTACTTTTGGTATACCTAGTATTGGGTTCTGTTTGAGACACTGAAGCTTTCCGATCTCCCTGAGCCCCTTCGCACGTTGCTTTTATTTGTCTATAAATCAAGTTTGACCCTTTTGGAACCTAAGCCTGGAATTCAAAAAGCCTTTTGGCTCGGATATTACTATCCATTTGCTAGGTGAGGCAGAGCATATTTAAGCTTCTTGGACTACATCCACGCATATTAAAGAAGCTTCTATAGAGATCGCGGTTGAATCTTCTTCTCGATATCGACATTCCGAATTCGGCCATCGCTATAAGGGAAAAGGGAAGAGAGAGAGAGAGAGAGAGAGAGAGAGAGAGAGAGAGGTAGACTATGAATGCTATTATAAGGGTCTTTGAAGCCAATGAGAAGGTGATGTGGTGACTGGGTGAGTCTCTCGACTTGACGATCGTTCCTGTTTTCTAGGGTTCGCCTTAGTAGGTTATTGGTTTCCATATTTAAAAGAGGGGATGAACATTTTTCTACAGTGACTCGACGTGGCAGGTGGAAATACCTTCTCTGCTTGTCATTCTCTTAATCGGCTGCTCAAAATTTTGCTTAAGCGAATGGACTATATTTCGCTTCGGTTAGTATTTAGTATATTTTGTTAAAAAAAAAATTGTAGAGCCCTAAAAAACATTTTGCTTTCTCCATAATGTAAGAAACAGTTCAGCACAGCACAAAATAAAGATACAGCCAGTCGTACGCCAACCGTTTTTTTAATAACCCTAACTTCAAAACGCTTCTTTGCAAGATTTTGATAGGCATATGACTTCTCATGTGAGTTATGTGTTGCAAAATCCGAGCGTCCAAATGCATCCTTAAAACTTAGAGGAAAAGACTTATTGACATTAGAAATGCGGTCGTTTTAAAAATTATATAAACGTTGGGCCTTAATGATATTTTTTAACCTTTGTATTAATATATTTGTAGGTCACAATACGCAATTTTGTATGGAAAATTCTCGCCATTCTGAGTTCGAACAATTTAGAAAACTTTGTGGACCTTTTATAATTGTTGACGCCGATAGTTCCAGTCTGTTTGACAAAATGTCTGATGCTGTTAAATTTGTTCCCTGTGTCAAACTGCCTGTTGACGTGGCTCTGCTTGTATATTTTACGAGAAAGAGTTTCGTGGCTTAAACTTAGCAAACTATAAATCAAATTTGCATTCCACGCAACAAAGGACTGAAATTGTGTCAAATTTGTAAGTCCAACACAAATACACAAGCAAAATGGACAAACGCTGCCAATGATCCACATATATGTGCTTACTGAAATAGACAGCTAGCAACGATATTTGCATCTTTATCAGTTTTGGCATCACTTCGTCTCATGCTAGTATGAAAGGCTACGTTTTATCTTTTTTTAAAAATATTCACCTCTTGAACTTTCCTATTGGGTATTTAATTACCAACCGATTTCACTTACGAAAAACATGATTTGTTAAACGTTTGCCACCTAAAACTTCGACAAACAGTCTTTCTATCTACGGGCATCTTTTAAGTCAAATCAAAGTCAATTACCAAATGCCAACTAGGTATATTATCTTGTTCAAACTTGTATTGAACCCACTTATAGATGGCACGCTGTGCACAGCGTGCCCACCATTATAAATCAATCCCATAAATTTCGTAATTATCCAAGAGCTTGAAATATACTTTTATAAGAGTGTCCAGTTCGATGCATAGAAAACCAGCTGCGTGTATGAGATTTACATTCACAAATATGCCAAAAAATATTTGTTCGAAAAAAAAAACAAAAAATAACGATGACTACCCGTCGTGACAGTTCGAGCTGTGAATTCCTATCTCTAAAACAATAAAAGACGATTATCACCTCCGAGTAAATTGTATAAATAAAACAAATTGCGCAAAACTGTTGCCATCGCTTAAATGTGTATCTCTTCGTTTTTGGCTTTCAATTCCAATTATGGTTTGTTATTTCCTTGTTTTTTCACTTCGACTTGACATATATGCTAATGAGTTGGTAAAAATAAGAAACAACATCTAAACGACGTCAGTGAACATATTTTATTTTATTTTTACTGATCTGAATATTTTGTTTGGAAATTAATTTCGGAATTATTTATATCAGTCAGTGGATGACATAGAAATCTTTGTCTCGATTTAATTTAATGAGCCCAAATGGGATTTAGATGTAAAAATATCGCCAAACTCGCTTGTTGCGAATAAGCCAATGAAATACGATTGAGCTCGCTTAGTTCCTCCAATTGGAGTGATACCATACCAAAGATGATAAAGGGGTTTGCAACATTACAAAATTTGTCATGCGGTACCAAAATATATTTTGTCAGGCAGAGGAAAGGTACCATTTCTGGTTGGAGTTAGAGTGGTACAACCCAGCGACGAAAACGGACGCACTTTGACAGTGACAAAGTGGTGGACATGTTGTTTTAGAAGAGAAAAAAAAAATTGTGTATATGTTTCCTTTAAATTTTTGTAAAATTTATGTTCGAATGCACTGCACAGATGGAAGGTCCGTTTTCCTTTCCACTGCTGCGGACTGTGTTTCAGTAAATTTGCTGTGACATGTTGACAGTGCGGGGGAACGACAATGTGGTACCCCGTACCCACACTGGGCACACATACTTCATTTGAATTTTAAGCGAGTCCATTAAAATTTATTATGGGTTCGAATTTTGAACATTAAAACTTATGTTATCTGAATTAACGAATATCCAATGAATATTTTAACGGCCATAAAGAATGAGTAATGGAACGAACGTGAGTTTGAATTAGGACTGATGAATGTAGGCGCAGTTGCTCGGGTGATTGAAATTGATGTCCAAATTGCAATGTTGACTATAATTTTGCGAACTCGCATAGGCATTTTTTCCTGTCCAAAATTATGTATCTATTCAGGTCACACAAACGCGCAGTTAGAATTATGTGCTTTTCTAAAGGGTCTTCCATTAGCGACTTGGCAAATTCAAA
Organism: Cheilosia impressa; assembly: GCA_948293265.1. Classification (NCBI taxonomy): domain Eukaryota; kingdom Metazoa; phylum Arthropoda; class Insecta; order Diptera; family Syrphidae; genus Cheilosia; species Cheilosia impressa. The sequence continues at coordinate 40,616,773 of OX411882.1, read as the reverse complement.
CTTTTAGTGTGAACGCACCCTTAAGCCGATTACCGAACTGTTAATGTCAAAGAATTCAGTAAAATCAACATTTTCATCATGGAGAAGTACACGAAGAAACAACATTTACAAATAATTAAAATTTACTACCCAAATTCCGAGTTGGTGGTCGCAACTTTAAGAGCGTCAACGCCAATTTTCACCTTCAACGATAAAGCGCAATTTTGGTTAAACGGCTTCGTCAATATGCAAAATATGCGTTACTGGACAGGTGAGAACCCTCATATTCTTCATAAAACAGCACTTCATTCGAAGTCACTGTTTGGTTCGATTTTTCTGCCTGTGGCGTCATTGGGCCGTTTTTTTTCGTCGATGAAAATGACCGTCACGTTACGGTAAATGGTATTCGCCGCAGAAACATGTCGGAACGTTATTTCTTTGAGGAATTGCATGAATTGGAAATCAGTGATACGTGGTTGCAACAAAACGGTGCCACAGGCCACACAGCGGGTGCAACAATCGAGTTATTTAGGTCTCAGTTCGGTGAACGGGTTATATCGAGAAACGGACCGTCTATTGGCCGCCGAGATTGCGTGACTTAAAGCAAAATACGCGAAAATAGGTTTAGTGGTGACGGAGGGCAAAACAAAATATACTCGTATGTTGTCATCGAAAAGGGATACACAACATCGACGAATCGGGCAGAATGTCACGATAGACAGGCTATAACTTTGAGGTATTTCGGGACTTTGTCTACCTCGGCTCCACTATTAGCTCTGAATATGACATCTCCTCAGAAATCAAGCGAAGAATCTCGCCTGCCAACTAATGGACGTTATCAAAGTCGGATGAAGATCTCCTTCGTCACTTCGAACGCAAAATTGTTCGAGTTATTTTCTGTCCCGTTTGCGTTGACGGGTTTTGGGGGAGGAGATTCAACAGCGAACTGTACAGCGATATCGCTCTGGTCAGAAAAGTGCGCATCAGTCGTCTCAGATGGCTATGAGACATGTAGAGCGAACGGACACCAACGCTCCAGCCCGAAGAGCCTTCGATTCCAAACCGGAGGGACAACACAGTTGAGGACGACCTCGTCATAGGTGGCGCGCGAGCTATGATCGTCAGAGGTTTCTGTACCTTGATTTATTTTTCCAGGCTGAACAATATTGGGATTAGTTTTACATGTTTTTTTATTTATTTATTCTGCTGAGAGTGCAAAACCGCAGCGTGGGACCGGAAGGGTCTCGTATTTGTTTACAGTGTATAACACAGATAGAAAAATATTATTTTCAAAGAATTGCGAATAAGGCTTAAGTATCCACGCTTTGAGGTTGAAGAACCGTAACTCGCGCAAGTTAAAGCGGACCTCAACCAACTTGGAGTGCGCAATTGGAGGCAGTTAGCCACAGATCGAACTAACTAGAGAGGCTGAGGGTCAGGTCCACCTCGGACTGTATCGCTATCGCTACCTAAGTATGTAAGTAGGTATGGTGGGTAGTTCCAACTGCCTTATCGATGGCGATTTTTGTTCGGTAAAAATGGGTTAAAAGTCAAGTCTCGTTAAAAAAAGAACAAGTAAGTACCTATTCGTTGTTAGAAACTACTGAGATAAAAGGGTTAAATGCACGTGCTTGTAAAATAAAAACTTTATCAATTGTTATCAACAAAGTTTCAAGTTATTTTATAGTTTTTTCAACCGAGCAAATTAATTAAAAGGTTATTTTTAAACAAGTGTCCTTAGTTGACTCGGATATTTCCAAACTCTGTAGGAGCTGTACTAATATTATTATTCGACAGCTTTTAACCGAGAGTTGGTTGATTTTAAATAAGTGCTTTTGTTGCGCGTGCTTTAAAGGTAAGTGAACCCCATTAGTATTCCTTGTCTACCTATTATCATAAATAAAATTTCAGAAAAGAGTTCTCTGGTTCTCAAACTATATTTATTGCAGTTGGCTGGCAATCTTTTAATTTTTCAAGAAAATACAAATTCCCCAGAACTAACCACAACAATCGATCTAAAACTCGTGCGTCAGTTCATTGCCATTCCGCTTCCAATTTACCTACAAACATTTGAAAATTTCCCACACCCCCGTTGGCCGGGCGTTCATCCCACAGCTAGATACACTGTCACTTCAAATTTAACTCGTTGGGGTAATAAATTGTCTATGAAAACACACGAAAACTGCAAGCAAAATGGCTTTTAGTCGAATAAATTCGAAAAAGCGTCCAGTCAAGGTATAGTATAGTAGGTATATAGAGAAATAGAGATAGCAAGACAGTATGTAAAAATAAATTTCAAACTGTGCTCTCACTTATGCAGCGAATAAAAATTCATCATCTGAATTTATTGTCAGCCCGCGTTGGCTATGTGAAAACATAAATCGAACGACTCAATTAATAAAGCTACCTTCTGTAGTGGTAAGCTGAAGCGAGGTAGTCGGGACAAACGGAAAATCATTAACAAAACAGGGCACGGACACAGAAAATGCGCGATAACAACAACTTTAAACAATAAATAAAAGAGGGAAAATAAAATATTTACAGATAGCTACCTCGAGGCACTGTTTATGTGGAAGCCGCAAAGTCGTTCTTATTAGTAAACCAACAGATGGCGTTCTCCCTTCTTAAAGCCAAAACAGAAGACATGTGTGTGTCGGATTTGTGCCTCTCCGACTCTGCCATCAATCACGAGATTTTTCTTCTCTCCATCCACATCCATGCATGCCAATGCCAATGAATGAACCATAGATACTACTTTTGTATAGATGTGCTCAAAGTGAACTGACAGCAATGGCTGGCTCATTCATTCACTCACACGAACGCACCCTGCCACTGGGTGGAGCTACGAGATCCCGCCTCACTACACACACGCACACGCTCGCAAACACAAATTATACCTGCGCCATCCCCATTCATTTTCGCAACAGAAACAAAAGATACAAAAGTATCTATCTGCCGGCATAGATCCTGTATCGATTTTTTGCCATTTTTTTTTTGCACGCTTGTGGGTGGATGCCTCGCATACATCTACCAAAGTATTGACGCAGTGTGCGCGATGTGCGAATTGTGCAATTTTTATCGAAAAGATTGCAAAGATTTACTGAAAGAGTTGATGGGAAACTGCGGATGCAGTTCAGATAAAGACAACGCGTATCGTATTCCCCCACAGAAAATTTCCTTCTCCCATTGTGTGGTGCATTAAAAAAAATTAAAATATACCGAAGTACTAGTGCAAGGGATAGATAATTAAAAAAGTGAAGCACACGCAAAAAAAATAGTCAATTGTGATCCAATGTGAATTGTGACCTCCAAAAAGGGTATCTCTACCACGTGACTCGGTGTTTTGTTGTTATTTTCGGTTTGTTTTCTCGGTTCGAGATGCTTGTGCCACCGGATATGATGGCCGCTCAGACGCGGATGATCTATCAGATGAACAAGTTCCTCGTTGAAAGAGTGCAAACGCGAATGATGAAGATTTCGACAGCCATCCGCGAGATCTGCAAGATCATCCAGGACATCCTCAAGGAAGTCGAGGTGCAGGAGCCCAGATTCATATCGAGCCTGGTCGAATGCAACGGACGGTGAGTTACATGTGGGAAAACCGTTTAGTTGAGTCCCAGCTAAGCTAAGCTCTCCCTGTCTCTCTCTCTCTCACTCTGTGTAGATTTGAAGGTGTCGAGGTGATCTCGCCCAACGAATTCGAGATCGTTCTCTACCTCAATCAAATGGGAGTCTTCAACTTTGTCGACGATGGCACGATGCCCGGCTGTGCCGTCCTCAAACTCAGCGATGGCCGCAAACGATCGATGTCCCTGTGGGTGGAATTCATCACAGCTTCCGGGTATCTGTCGTCGCGAAAGATCCGTTCCCGCTTTCAGACACTGGTCGCGCAGGCATGCGACAAGAGCATCTACCGTGACATGGTGAAAATAATCGCCGACACAAGTGAAGTGAAGTTGCGAATACGCGATCGATACATTGTCCAGATAACGCCGTCGTTCAAGTGCTCTGGCATTTGGCCACGATCGGCGGCCCATTGGCCGTTGCCCGGCATTCCGTGGCCACATCCGAGCCTCGTTGGCGAGGTGAAGACAGAAGGCTTTGATTTACTCTCCAAGGAGAGCATCATTATGCAGGGCAAGAACGCGAGCATGGAAGGTGACGCTTGGGTGTTGAGCTTCTTTGACGCCGAGAACCGACTGTTACAAGGTAAGCCAAACCAACATGATCTTGATACATGTCTCAACCACTGGTCCTTAGGTGGATGTCGCAAGCGCTGCCTGAGTATCCTGAAGACACTGCGCGATCGACATTTGGATTTGCCGGGCAATCCAATCAACGCTTATCATCTGAAGAATCTCTTGCTGTACGAGTGTGAGAAACATCCGCGCGAGTTCGAATGGGACGAGTGCTGTGTCGCGGATCGTCTTAATGGCATATTTCTGCAATTAATCTCGTGTTTACAATATCGTAGATGTCCGCATTATTTCTTGCCCAGCTTGGACATGTTCAAGGGCAAGTCGCCCAGTGCTCTGGAGAATGCCGCCAAACAGGTGTGGCGGCTCACCAGGGAGATGTTGACAAACGCGAATGCATTCGATAAGTTATAGGCGCGGGTGCCGTATTCTTATCATTTTCTTACAAGGAACACGTTTAGGTTATGTAATTTGAAGGATCAAAGTGATATCATGGGTGCATTTGATGTACAAATGACAAACATATAGGACACACACACGCAGAGGACTCGTTCCATATGTACATACATCTGGTGCAATATGTGGCAAGGCGCGCAGTTTTATTTTTTTACACACACAAACATTTTATAAATAGGTTGATAGTTGAATTTCATTTTTGTGGCAAACAATAAACAAATATTTTTATGTTGAAGGTATTTCGTTTGATTTTGGTGAGGGGACGCTTTTAAGTGGTGCGATGCTAACACTAAAAGCCTGGGGCCACATAATCATATATGGGGAGGTTGGGAGCACCGAAAATTGAGTGATGCAAAACAGGGCTCCAAAAGATGGAAAAGCACACAGGCACCTATGACATTCCTTGAAAAGTATATACCCAAATATATATCTACTTTTTAATTGATGGATTTAAAACTATGTACACAGTTTGTGCGGGGTATCTCCCCTATAAAGACTAAGTCTGAGTCCTCCCGACGTCTTTTAAATTACTTTAGCGCTTTCCAGACATCTCGGATAGCCAAAGTGGCAATCAAGTGCTTGAAATCAGGCTCTATAAACTCACTCTAAAGCGGACTGAAGCAAATTTTAAGGCTACTGAGTTCACTAAACATGGAACTAGGTATATTTTCTGTTCTATACAAGGTATTCCGATCGCTCAATGATAAAGCTGTAAAAACCTTAGATAGTCAAGTGTTACGCCATATTTTCAGCGACAAAACAGTTTTGGCCTAAGCTGGATCTGAAAGTTTGATATCTCTTAACAGGCTAAATGGCTGCACTGACCACTGTCTTATAGGCCTGTATATGCGACAGACTTCGCGTATTTTTATACAATTTTTGTAAACGATGGCTGGGCGGGCAGCGGTGCCATAAGTGCAGATTTTTGTGCATGATTTTTCCATAGAAGTCTGCATTGCAGTTTTTTTTGTCATAGTTGCAGATTTATCCAAATATTTGTTATATATTTTGTTTGCTTTGTTATTGTTGTTTTTCTATAATAACTGGAACACAACGAAAACAGAACAAACTGGATAGTGTCAGACCCCATCAGAACTAAACAAAAACGTAAGCAGACACTTATTCCGTTCTGCATGTTTCGCAGATTTTGTTCTGTTTTGGACATTGCTACATTCGTAGGACCGCTAGGCCTAGCTTCTCGCAACCATTTATTTTGTGTGAGTACATTTTTTGCGATGAATGGAAGGGATCAACAATTATATACCGGGTCCAAACGGCCAATTGAAAAGCTCTTTCATGCCAGTTATACTCTCGGATGTTTGTCGAACGTTCGCGAGATGTGGCGCAGTGGAAAAAACCTTAAGGAATCAGTTATGTAAAATGCAACCGAAAATGTTGCAACAGTGTGAAAATCGCAAAAAAAATATCAGAACACAAATTTACCTACGAAAACAATTACAACAAATCAACCACTGATTGGATTCCATCAGAAAAAAATCCTCATATATGGAATGGAACAGTAAAGAAATCAAATATTTTAGTGGAGTGGTTTTTTTATAGTGAATTCACTTTTTGTTTTTAATAAACTAACCTTATAAAATACAACATTTTAAGACCATGATTGAGTTAAAATGGTCAAAAAAACCAAAAAAATGTCGTTTGACGTATGGCTATAACTAGGGCCTAAGATGGAATTTTCGCGAATCGAACCTGGGACCTCTTACCACTTAGGCACTGCGCATATTGGAGTTAATCCAAAAAGATATGACTACCCTATAATATCGTGTCAAATTGTGTTTCCTTTCCATTGATTTTTTTTTTACAAAATCTATTCCAATCTATTTCAAACTATATTCAATACAATGAAAATCCATTTTCGGTCCCTAATGCCCGTTGACAACATGGAATACAAAGTAATGCACACGTGCCTTCATCCAACGAAACAATATGGCCAAACACATGTCGACATGCGTAAAACAATAGGCAGCAAGAGTGTCCAATAATCCGGCCAATTTGCATTCACTCAGTTCATTCTTCGCCCTTAGACGACGAGGTCTTTTGGAAATCCACCCTTCAAGCGAAATAATTTACCGAAAACAAATTTCCCGCACGCGTTGACATTCATTTGACAGTGAACTTCAAAACACCACCCTCGGCCATACTTTTAAAGTATTCAAAAATTTTTCAAAACTTTTCTTGGGCCTTGCGGCTGAACTTTTGTGGTTTAATTCAAAGCAAAAAGAAAATTACAAAGGGGCAAAACAAAATGTTGGGTGCAAAAGTGAGCAAGCTCACTCACTGGTACTCACCTTTAATTTGTCATCGAAGAAAACGTGCCATATCGCATCCATTGTTGGACCAGTCATTGCGCGACAGGGAATATGGGAACGCACGCGATCCAAGACATCTGCAAAAAGTACACACATCTCCCCTCGGCCTGGGCGATTATAATCCTTAATCAGCAGCATCCATCCGTTCATTCATACACACTCCGCCACCACCGAGTATAGAAATGTATGCCGGTGAAATATGATCCGATGAGAGTTTGCATTCGCAATACCATTGTCCGGATGGCTATATATAGGTAGTTGCTGGGGCAACAAGATGCGTGCAACCACTCGCTTCGTGCTCAAGGATAATTTGTTAAATTTGCGGTGACGGATAATATGCATGAGTATCCTTATAGTTATGTCGGTGTGGTGGGAGTGGGAGATTGCAACTTAATACTTTGTTTGGCTAATAAATTTGAATTGAAAAGAGATAGGGAGGTGAGCCATTTGTGGACTTTTTGAACGGCAACCGAACTTTGGTTTTGATTTAGAGTGTATAGCGACCGGTGTGTGGGTGCGGAGGCAACAAACCACCCGCAAGGCATTCACTTATGAACTCTAATAGCTCAACATGTGGCGTCATTGTGTCCGCCTCGATCTTGCAGTTTTAGGAGTAAACTATGCATAATATGGCACGGATTGTTGAAGGTGTTTCTTAGTAAATAAGGCCATAGGTCGGGCCTAGGATGCAAGGAAGGAAACAGCATGGAGTTCGAACTAGGTATATGAGGCACATGTTTTCTAAGTCTGGATTCTTACCACCTCTATTTGAGAGAAGCTGCTGCCAGACTCCACTTTGCAGGGGTCGAAATTGAGACTTAGCCCACTGTGTTATTTGAATTTTTTTGGTCTACCTTCCCTGGAATGCAAACGATGTTGCTTTCGATTTTGAGGATATTTTTTTACAAATTGCGGAAAAATTAACGAGCCTTAGCACCAAAAGTCAAACATATAGCCAGCGAGCGACTGAGGAAATCCTCGATGAGGTGGTTTAAACTAGCCTAAGAATGGTGCCATGGAATGGTTACTTAACATCAGACAAACTTCACCCAGCTGAAGTAACCATGGTACCATAGAGCAAACTTCTGAGACTTAAGACCTACACTTAGAATATAAAATCATTTAGCAAATCCTACTGCGAAGGCCTAAAGCGATTTCATGATTTGTTGGGACGTTATGGAAATAGAGCTGCCCTAACACCATTCGGAGGACTGGCAAAGGCAAAACTCACCGTCTTGGCCAATACAAAATATGCTATCAATAAACTGCAAAGACATGCGTAACTAGCATGCGTATTACGGCTCAACCACAATTAATGAGGTGATCATGAACCGGATTACTTTTTCATAGTTAGGCGTTAGGGACACAGCAGTTCAAACAATTCTACGGAAAGCAAAATACGGAATCGGAGGCCATAAGTGCTGTGGCCTGAAAGAATACGGTTCCATCTCAAGCAACAATTTTACTCTAAGCTATAGTATTTGTTAGCGGAAGAAGAGCAATCTCGAAGTAACTTCTATAAGACCTTTGCAAAGGATATCCACAGGCTTTATAAAAGGATATGGAATAAAGTTTTGAAAAAATCTCGATTAGAGTTCTGAAAATATTTGAAGAGATGCTTCATGCATGTCTTGTTTCGATAAAGCTTCTCCTCCGAGGCGGCGTTGGCTAGCCTCTTTAGAGCTTCAGATCGGAAGCATTATGAAAGCAGTGCATTTTTATGCAGTCAACAGCTTTCTATTCTTTTTAACCACTTGAAGCAAAAAGGTCTGGATAGTCGTATAGACTTCTTTTTACCTACTGCAAAACTTGCTTAGCTGGATTGCACTATGCGGATGGACTATCACATTTATAAGAAAAAATGGTTGCAGTCTGTATAGGTTCCCAAGGACTAGCTCTCACATTCGTTTTAGTTTCAATAAGTTTTTATTTTTTGGGGTACGAGTTATGGGGACCTACAATTTTACAACGAACCCAAATTGCTAAAGTTAAATAAGGTATAACCCCTGCGCCACAGTGCTTTTCTATGGCGTCTATAAGAGCTTTCAGAGAGGTTCGCGTTCCCATTCAGAGGCTTAAAACGAGAGACTTAATCATCATTATGTAGACCCACAGAGTATGGACCGATCTACCAGGTTCTACAATACATAAGGCGAAATCGTTGCATTAACGATTTTACTGTTTGTAAAAGAGACGTTTCACTTTCGTATTTTATTCAAGATTGTCTCAAGACATTTGGCTTTAACGTTTTCAAGGACCCTCCATTATAAAGGAATAGGATGGCCTTGCTGCGATTAGAGGCTAGCTTTCTATAAGAAAATGATTTCTAAAAATTCGTCCTTTTAGCAGCTGAAAAAATTGTGTAAACTTCTCTTTACGTGGTAGCTTTTTATTTAAGGATACACAGAGGATATTCAACTAAGGCCAAGGATGGAAGACCTCTCATTCTTTTCATCACTATAGCTCCTTATCCCCCGAGAATAGTCCAAAATTTTGGATATTCGATGTAGAGATACATATACCTACCCCACGTTACGTGATACATAATGTCCCTCACTCGAGCCTACCCATATATTTCTTTTAATACGCATCAGCAGCCATCTTCCCAGAACTCCAGAGACTTTTTCTCTTCTCACGCAACCTGCCTCCGAAAATTAATTGATTTATTTTACAAACCACTTATTGGGTATTTCTGACCCGCTATCACCGATATCACTCAATCAACTTGACAGTGGACATTGTTTTGTCGTTGTGAATGGAATACACTATTAACCTCCCGAAGGAACAAAGGAACTTCTTTAAATATTATTAATGAATTTCCATCGTGAGATTGTCAAACCCGTTTTCCGAAAATTAACAAAAATTGATACCAAACTCCACGCAGGTGATTTATCTTAAGCCGGACTGCGGCCCCAAACCCACCACACAGACACACAGCTTAGCTAAAACAAAAGATTGATATTATTTCCGTCGCATCGCGTATAGATACATTCGAGAGATAACTCTTTCTCTAACGAACCAGACATGGGACGGAATTTTCGACTGCGCAACGCAGTTTTCGGTTTGGAATGTTTTATTCCCTTGAACAATGCGAGTACCTCGGCGAGGTCCCAGGAAATTTCCATTTTTCTTCGGAATCGAAAAGGGTCAGATCTGGAGCCTGGTACACACTATACCACGCCTGATGTTAATCAGTGTATAGAGAGAGAATTTGTGTGCAACTGGCAAGAGATACGAGTATCTACATCTTGCTCTGTTTGGGTCTTTAATCCATTTGGGGGTTTTCGAAGTCGGTTTTGGTGTAAGGCCAGGCGCAAAACTCCGCCTCTAAGCTCGGCTATTATTTATGGTTATGAGATCCATGAATTATGGTCAAAAATGAGGCAACTGTCAACAGCAAGACATATACCTTGGCTGATGCCATTCGATATCATTTGTTTGTTTGTGTGAATGGAGTGCGAAGTGGAAGGCATGAGTTGGAATTGGAATGAATTCAGTATTCAGCCCGATTGAATGTCAGTTCAGTGGTGTCTGGTCACAGACTCCTTTGTGTGTTCGCAGAATTTCCAAATGAAAGCTAAGTTATTCGCTTTGGAGATCGTATCTGGCGGACAAGTTATGGACGTTGTGGCGGCCGATGGTTGACAATTTACATACTGGTTTCGCGTATGGCTATATGGCCATGGACTATGGGAGAAGGATCATTCAGAAACATTTATTCATTTCATAAATTGCTTGATTATTTGGCATGATCTTTGGATACGATCTGTATAGGGGTTCAGCTATCCGACCCTAATTGGGAGATCAAGTTGGGTTTTTACTTCGGGTGGTTGTTGCTAGTGGGAATATACCAACACATGAAAGTTTTTTTTAACGGAACAATTACCTGCAAAGTCGTAAAGAAGGCGGTTGTATCTGTCCAATCAAACGAGTCAGCGATGGGATTCGCGAAATTTGTTTATGCCTGTTGACCAAGAAGACTGTTGCCCAAGTTGATCAACGCCACTGTGCTCTCGGTATGGTTGCGCAACGAGTTGATTCATTTGTTGAAACCGATACCATCGAAATCACTTGGCGCTGTATGTTCGTACAAGACCCTAGACCTAGCTCCTCACAACCATTAATTTATAGGAGTCTTTATTTTTGGGACGAGTGGAAGAGATCTAAAATTAAATGCCAAGTCCGGACAGCTGACTTAAAATGCTTCTCCGGGTCTGATGTTTGTCAGATGTTAACGAATGAAAAAGCACATTCCGGGGATTGAACCTGAACTCCCTCGCTCAGTAGCTCAGTACACTAATGGCTTAGCCAGTCCGCATGAACTGGTACCTTCTGCTACAACAACGGTGTTCTGAGACAGTTGGATACTTCCAACTCTCTTGTCTCTAGCAGATGGCGCTAGTGACGTTCAAAATAAATACTGTAGTAAAATAGATAGCTCACATAAATGGAAAGAAGCAGTGCTGCCAAACAAACAAATTTCGAACAAATACGCATTTTTAAAACTTGGCAGCACTCTTGCAGTCAAGTGACATGGAACAGTCGTTGCAGGCCATCGCTTCGCTTTTTTTATGAGATGACCTGCACAAACGCAGATCGAACCTAGTGTCCAAAATCTTGCATGCTCTAAGACTTATTTTCTTAACATTCAGGCTTCAATCATGACAATGGATCACTCTTTCTGTACTTTTGCCCTCCTTCCCAGGAGACAGTCCAAAAGTCGCTTTCACCGCCCCACAGGAGTGTCCATCGAATATTTTTCATTCACAAAAATTTATCCAAAAAAAGAAACAGTTTTGCCATCCGCAACATACATACTGGCGGTCAACATATAACCATTTAGTCAGACTTTGTGCCAAACCTTTGACACTAATGCTGCACTGTGGCTCGCCCGCTGAAATGGGTGAATGCGATTACTTAAAGGTGCTTAACAAAATCGGCTCTTACCTTAAGTTGACAACTGACAGCCTGCCGGTTCAGGTCTCAAGTGCGCACATCGACAAAAACTCATCGTCAGTGCGTATAAAGTCGGAGATGTCCTATACGTATACGGGCGACTTAATTATTTCATAATCGCTAATGAGATTCTCTCATTTGGTTCTGGTTAATGGGATTACTGGTCAAAGCACTATAGACATGCACTGACCTACGATTTGGCTCCACGACGAACCAATGCGACTCCGAGTACACTGTGGCGAGGAGTAAATTAATTAAATCGAGTATCACGCTGGGGAACGCTGTGCGGCGGAGATTAATGGCACCGTTCGTTTTACTCGAAATTGGTTTTGCTTGTTAGAAGAGGAAACTGTTTTTTTTTTTTTTTTTTGATGTAATGGAGCCATAATTTGAGATGCGATGATTTAAGACGTATATCCCGTCTTGTGCGGTGCAGTAGCTTGTGTCGTTTTTGGGGAACTTTGTCACGTTTGAAAGGTCTCCTCTTTCTCCTCGATGGATGCATTTTTTAGGGCAAATTTATGCCTGTCATCGAAGTGGTTTTAGATCTCTTCTGTCATCGGAAATGCTGGCAAACTTAGTATAGGAACCAAAGAGAGAAGTTAAAAAAAGAACAACTTTGTTTCGTTGACAAAGAAGCCACAACTCAATTTCTGGAAAAATGCTTCGATTGTAGACTAAATATCAAAACTAACTTTTTACCTTTTAAAAAGAGTTTCATGAACGAGTTCTCGGATTTAAAGACAGCTCGGGAATATATGGCAGGCCCAGATCTCTAAAATCACAAGAGCTGCCTCCTATTAATTAAGTTACTTTGAAAGTAAAGTGGAACTTTAGCTTGAAGCAACCGTTACCACTTTAGGACTAATTTTCGCATTAGATTCTCTAAAAAAAAATCCAAAAGATAGCATTTTTTTGCAAAAGATTTAAACATTGAAAAATAATGCATCTACTGGAAATGCAGCAAAGTGGCAACTCTGGATGAAACTCGTATGTTTCTATATGTGGGGCTCGGCGCTCAGCCTCCTAACTTACTTGATAAAAAATAGAGACGAGCATTTTGAAAGATGGGTGAACCTACAACGAGAAAGGACATAGGACTAGTCATTAACAAATGCTGCCAACAAGTCCTACAATAGAATTTCTTCTGAATTTAAAAAACAATATATACATATATATTTTTAGGCACGAAAGAGCGAAACGCAACACAAAACAAGCAACCAATGCACATCGGCTAGCGTAACTGCAAAACGCTATTGATAACTACAAGGACATCTCTTTTCACAAGCTTCCATAACTACAGGACAACCCAAATTTAAGACTCAGTTCCTGAAGACATGTGCATACACAATATCATTTAAGTTTCTCCGATGTTTCCTCTTTCCATTACATTTTGACAACTTCTAGAATTTCTGATTTCTGATAGCCCAGGAACATTTCTCTGGAATTTTCGTTGTAGCAATCAGCGCAAGTTGTGCGAGCTACACACACAAGTGACGCAATCGTTGCAATCAATCAAAAAAAAAACTCTTTGGTGCTAGAAGGATAGAAATAAAGGATTCCTTTGCACTGCTTGACTTGAATTATTGTATTCCTAAAAGTACCTACAGCATTCAATTCTATTTAAGTAAGTCGACCGAAATGTGCGTCTTACGTAAAGACTGACTGGTCATCTCTGAGAGATTCTCGTCTTCTCTGTCTCGAGTTGTGGTACGCAGTTAGTGGACCTCATTACTGGGTAATGGGTGAATTCAGACGCCACAAACTCAAACAGCGTAGGTGAAGTAACGCAGGTAAAGGAAGAAACAAAAGCTATACCCAAATCACGCAAGTATCCCAAGGACTTTTCTTCTTGTATTTTTGTTGCGTCGATAAACGCAAGTAACGCGAGTGATCAAATCAAAGCCATTAACGCAAGTGTAGCAATAACGACGTCAATTAACGCAAATAGCGCCAGCCACTGAAGAAACGCAAGTAACAGCAGCAACTTAAGCCACGAAAGCTGTGCAACCAACACAAGAAATGCTAGTAATGCATATCGAGCAAGTAACGTAATCGTACATACCGCGTGGTAACGTGTTCGAACATTGAATGGACTAGTAGGATCAGGCTGCGGATCAATTAACTTTTTGTTAATGAGGCATGATTTTGTCATTGTTGCTCAACGTTGCCGCATGCCTCATCCTTCTCATAGCTGCCATCCGCTATGCCACCGCACCACCTCGAATTGAACCTAAAAGTGTCTGTTCCACAAAAATAATGAATCCCAACCCTCATTACTCCATTAGCTAATTACTTCCTCTCTGGGTGCCTAATTTTGTTATCCTCCCCCAAGCGCGGCTGCGTTCCAACTCTTCCTCTCGCACTAACCATCTGTATACAAGCCTCCAACTCCACAAATTGCTTGTCAAAAATTAAGTCATAATCATAAACATACCCCGTCCACCTCATCACGAACAACCGGGCTCCATTGACTACGACAAATGCGCCGCCGAAGCAGAGTTCCTGTCACAGCGATTAATTAAGAGACGACGACGAAGAACGACGAATCCAGAATCCACGTGCCACAAATCAAAGTTCCGTCCAATAACTGAGTGCTGGATGCAACAGGAAAATCCCTAAAACAAATCCTAAAATGAAAAACGCGTTCATAACTTCGCAGAGGAGACAATCCTTCACTCTCGCGATCCCCACAGACAAATCACTTAATTATGATTGAAAGCGCCCCCTTGTCCCGGTGCGAAGCGCGTTCGACTCGGCGCCGTTATAGCCCCCCAATTCCTCTATAAAGAGGTACGACTACATCCACGGATTAATCGAATGCAACGCATCTTTCCTGTGCTCGCATTGAAGAAAAATGTCGCCATCCGTCATCGAAGTGTCACGCGCTCAATTTTGAATGCCGCCGATGCGTGGAAAACTCATTTTCATATTTCCTCCCATAAACAGTGTCCTCTGCCTCTCCTCCGGACCACGTGTTTTTCATAATGACGAAATAATTAACGAACGCGCGTCCGTGAGATGCCGTTGTTTCATCTTCCAGAAACGCGGAGATGCACTTGGTGTATACAGTATAGATGGCTGTCGGTATTCGAGCTCCATGGATGAGAAAGAAAATTAGCTGATCGCACGCAGCAGTCGCTCCTATAGCGATCCCATGGGATGTATTCAAATGAAGTGCTTTGAGATCCATCTTGCAAACGAGAGCTAGATTTATTTTAATTAAAATTCTCCCGGGATGAGGATTGAGCTGAGATCCCTCAGGTGGGAATCGCAGCAGCACAACACAGTTGTCATAGTCCCAGCGAATCACAAGAATGCCGTTGTTTAATGGGTTTTTAATACATACCGACGGATGGGATACGAAAAGGGCTCAAGATGTTTTCAATAAGAATATAAATATAATTTTTCTCCAGGAAAATGTTCCAGAAATAACCGCGGAATGATGGCAGGGAATAGAAATACTTGGAGGCGGCGTGATGGTGGTCTATTTCTTGAGATAATGTACGATGACATTGTCTAGGGCCAGGATTAAAATGCAATAAAAAATGGATAAGGGGCTTTGGAGAGCTTCTGCTAGAGGCTAAGGGCAATTCAAGGAATTTTGACGCGATTTTCGTTTGTTTTTATGTAGCAACTCGAATAAATTGATGTTTTCATTAGGGAAGATAAATTATTGGCGCGAGGAATTTTTTGCCTACATGACAAGGATAGTTAAAAATGTGACAGCAAATATTTCGGGGTCTTTTTATCATTTAGTGGGCATTAGTAGAATCGATGGAAGTGCCGTCTGTTGTAATATTAAAAGCTCTACAGAGAAATAAAAATCTTTAATCCACCCCCTCGAAAATTTGTAATTCGCTTCTTAAAACCAATAAACTTCTTCTAGATGTTTGAATATTATCCGTTTTCCGGCGAGTTTTCCAACAACATTCGTGCGATGTCGACCATTTCACACAATACATGCAACGCCTGAGATTGTCAGGTGAACTCGCAGCCAAACGAGGCACCAATCTAAAGCGAAAAGTGTTTACCAACCAATGCTGGTGACTAAGGATAGAAAACATATGCAACATCGTTAACATCGAGTAGATCTTGAATTGCCTCCACTAGCTTAAACATAAAAAAGGTTTTCGTTGAGCTAACCTAAAAGTTGCTTTCAGGGTCTTTATAAAAACGCAGCGCACTTCAAAAAAGTTCATTCTCCAATGCTGCTGAGCTCAGAAAATCCTGCAATAAGGTTAAGAGGGTCTTCTTGGTTTGATACCTCTGTATATTTTGCCCGGTCAACAACTGAAAACTCCTTGGGTACAGGACAAGTAAACTTTGAAACTTGCTTTCTGGGGACATATTTCCAGGGTCTACGGTCTGCAGGTTACTATTTAGAAATTTAGTACAGAACTGAAAGTTTTCAAACGCTGTTGAAATGCAATAACTTCGCCTTCTCGGAGACAAGATTTAAAAATAATAGAAGGCAGAGGGCAACAAGATTTCGTTCGATTTTTATGATTCCTTTGGGCATTTGTTTGAGGTCAAGTTTATCTGCATTAAAGTCTCGTTTAACTCGAGAATTCACAGAAAATGTGGCAGAACCCTATCTTGACGGATGTTTCTAGAAGCCAATACTCGTATTTGCTCCTTGGTTTGTTTTAATTAGGCTGCTTTCAATCAATTGATATGTAGAAATATTTTAACATTGCTCAAGCCCTCTCTTGTCTCTTCGCGACGTTAAAAGATTGTTCGACAATTAACTCTATTTCCTTTCGCATATTGATGAAATAATTATTGCAGCCCTCTCATTCCTTGAATTCGTTAACAGATAGTCCGAAGATCGTTCTGGAGACGACAATCACCGTCGCCAAAAGCGAAAAAAAACCTCTCGACTCATAGTAAAAAACTCTCTATTGATTGAAATGTGCTAACCACAATCCACCAGTCGTCTATTTAAATCTGCAACATTATTGCCCAAACTGTAGCCCGCCGCTGGTCGATTGGTGTATGCGACGACTTAGCAAAGACAGCAATCTTATCTCAGGCACAATTCAACTGGACTCACTCAGTTAACACCCCTTTTTGTGGGCCTCCCCTTCCGAGGCTGCGAAAATAAAACCCGAAAATCAACGTAAAATTCTTTCTTTAATTTCTCATTTTTCATTAAAACAACAAAGTAATGTTTGATTTTCTTGTTTTTTTTTCTCTTCAAATAACCTATTTTTTGCATCTATGTATTTCGATTCAAAATTCATTTATATTTTTTATTGATTTATATTAGGTATCTTGTTTTTTTTTTAAAGGGAGAAACAACAAACCACTTCTCCCGTAAAATATCTGTTTGGGTTAAAATTGCATTAAATTTAAATTATCATTAAATCGGTTTTGTATAATATTTCTAGTTTTTGGAGTTGGAAAAATCATCATTCCTCACGTGAGTAATTATTATTGGAATACTGAGTTCTTGTTGGAGTAGTTGTGGTTTAATTAAAAGTTCACAAATGTCTCTAAATGGGTGTATGTGTGTGTATGTGCCTTTGCTCTGGTTCTCGTTGCATTTATTTAATTTATTTATCGGTTTGAGTTCCGGAGCAAATTGACAACCAAAGAACTGATATAACTAATCTAACTTTATGAATATACATAAGTGTAAGTGTTGCATGTAATCAGAATTCATTTAATTCATTTAATTAATTTAATCATAATAATATTGGTAAGGTTTGAGTTGTTTCTAGATGTTTTTAATTTATATTCTGTTGTGATGAGTGGATTTATTAATTTCTAGCTTTTATTTGATAAAAAGTTTATCTTTTGTATGGCGCAAAGTTGGAAAAATTCTTTTAAAGATCAAAATTTCTATTTGTTACTTATGCATTTTGTAGTTTTATTTTGCTGTGAAGTTTATTATCAATTTTTTGTGTTGTTTTTTATATTTCCGTCTTGAACGAACAAAAAGGTTTCTAGTTTTTGCAAGCAAGATTCGTTTACAAGTATTTACAATACGTTTGTGAGAGTTTTTCTGTTTTCTGTTAATTTTTGTAAGGCAAACCAAACCGACAAACAAAACAAATAGATTTTCATTAATTTTCCTTGTTTAATTTTCGCTTAGAATATCTTTAGAATGGGTAAAATGCAGCTATGCTGGAAGTACTAGTAAAATTTAGTATCACAGTATTTTATAAGATCAAATTTGTTTATATATTTATTATAATTTTTTAATTATATAATAAAATTTTCTTATATGCTTTGGTTTTTTTTTTTAATAGATGTATACTTGTGTTTTTTTTCTCTTTTGTAATTTTATCACTACACTTTTTCGCTTGAATATTGAGTTTAAAGTATGTGTAACAAAATAAATGTAAAATAAAAACAAATAAAAGCAAACTGAAATATAAAGATTTTCTGGGCGTTCTTCTTGGGCGGCCATGAGACTCTGACAGTTCTTGATTTATGGTAGTGAGTATAATTTTTAAAGGGCTCTTTGGACTTTCCGCGAAAGACTTTATCGGACTGTTTCATAAGAAAATCCATTTTCACGTTTTAGAGGTTATCGTCTACTAAAGGAGTGCGAGAAAGGGGCATTGCAACTCATTCACAGTAAATTCGTCAATTTATCATTACATACTCATTCAACTCATCTATGAGACGACTGGACTACAGGCCAACCTATCCATGAAATTTAGAATCTAACATGAGTTTTTTCAGAACAATTTGTGTCCTAATCAGTTGTTGAACGACAAAGCAATCTACCCCTGAAGTCTCATAATTGGATGATATAGCTCATAGCTATGAGTGACTTGAAAGAAGTTGATAGCTGAACCGTGAAAAGGTTAGCTATAGTTAGCCCAGTGCTCTAAATTCTACCATTATAGTGACCTGGCTTATACACAACATATTGGAAAACAAATTACACGAAGTATTGCATCTCGGCACCATACTTCAACAAAAAAGCGAATAAGTTGTGTTTAAGGCAAAGAAAGTGGTTCTTAACTGTATTACAAAACTTATCGACAGAAACTGTTAGGGGCGAACATAAAATGTGTTTATTCCTCGCTTTTTCCCATCCAGATATATAATATAATTTAACTTAAGCATACATAAGCTTAAGGGTACATTAACAGCCTCTTCAAAAATGGTTAACCGTCTCTAAATCGACATAATACGTTTTCTATTTTGTCCATACGATGTATATAGAGCAATGATTTCCATGGTTTACAAGAACACTTGGATATCCTACTATTGTTGCAAACCATGGAAATCAGTGACCTATAAGTGGGTAAAGTAAATAAAAAAAAACTTTATAGTTGGGAAGCACTGGGAGACTCAAGGCAATAGGAAAATCAAGTCACTGGCCAGCCTAGCTATCCTAGGAAAAACGTGCTTTTTGAACAAAGTGGACTTTTTATTTCCTTCATTCCGGACCTACTCCTCTATATTTGCAGCCCGTGGCTTTTTTTTCGTGTAGGGCTTCTTATGAGGATCTACTTTAATATCTGCCTTTGCAAATTGTAAATTGCATATCGTGTTTCTAATAGAATGCCATCAAAAATAAACGTGGACGTATAAACGAAGTGAAAGGAGTTATTGTCGAGAGTTTTTGCGGCAACTGTTGGTATATATTATATATTTGTATTGTGTGGTTAAGACTACCATTTCTGAGACGTTACTTTAAAAATTCCCACCTTAAGTACGACACGCGCCGATAAGTTATAGTCACCCAAAATTTAACACCCTCTACCAAAGTCGATGTGACAATTACATGTTAGTATTGTTAGTAAAAAAAATAAATCAGAAAAGCCTTGCTCCAGTGTTTATAACAAAAAAGTTTATTTAACTTTAAGGTCCTGTCCAAGTACATTTTTACTGTTAAGTGAATTCAGTTTCAGCATTTGATAAATATATATATATATATAACTTAAACAACTCATAAAAAGGAAAAGAAATCAAAACAATATTTCACTTTGTACATATTTGACAAAAGTAAGTAAATAAAGAAATATAAAACAAATAGAAACAAAAACAAGAGAAACAAAATAAAAATAAAAACTTTAAAAGTGATCAAACCTTCTGATGATCTGTGTATATATCAGTGTGTTGTTGAGTGTATGAAATAGACTAAAACGCCATAATACTTTCTTACTTAGTTCCAGCAAATCAGCTACATTCTATTCTAGAAATATTCTAGAGCCTTTCTCAATTGCAGGGTCATTAGCAGCAGAAATTATATAGTAGTAAACGAAAGTATTAAAAGGAGAATAAGTAGAAGAAGATGAAGTAGAAGAAGAAGAAGTAAAAGACAAAGTTGTGTAAGCGTTGCATGATTGTAAAAGACCAAGTAAAGGATGTTCGCTTCCCTTTGCAATTATCATATCGTCGTAATTATTGTGTGTGCTACAATTATTATTCTTATTGTTGCGGTTGCGTTTGCTGTTAATGCTGAATAGCATAATAGATTTTTTAATTTGCATTTGCATTTCTAATTGAATTTGAATTTTGTGTACATTTTTGCTGATGATGTTATTTCTGTTGGTGTTTTTGATTATAAATAGCAGTTGCTGCATTTGCTGATTCTGTTGCATTACCAATATCATTATTAATTGAACCAATTTAATGTAAACCTCAATTAATATCAAACTACGAATATTATTACTACTACAACTACGACTATTAGTTTCACTACTACTTGCTGATGATGAACTAATTGTAATTTTTATAATAAAATTTATATTATTTATATATTCACTACTTAGCAGTAATCGCTTCATTGCATCATCTTTGGATAGCCTGTCCTCATCGATAACGACGATAACGATAACGATAACGATATCATTATAATTATTATTTTTTATAATAATAGAAATTGCTAAATTTAATTTATTTGTATTCGCCCATTTTGTTGTGTCAGTGTTTAAGTTAATTAGTCTTATCGATGTAATGATGATAATTGGTGTTGATGTTGTTGTTCCACAACTCCGAATGTCAGTTTGTTGTTGTATTGATGTTCTTTCTGTCGTTTGATATTCGCAATCCAAAGGGAAGAAGACAAACATTTTGAAAAAGAAGTTGAGTTTTAAGTTGCATTTGACGACGAAAAAGTACAGGAAATGCCTGTAGCATTTGTAGTTAAGAGCAAGAGACTGTCGGTGATAGCTGATGAATGATGGGAGTTTAGTCGAAGCTTCGGCATCGACATTGTCGACGAATACTATTGCGTTGTTGTGGACCTTTGCTGCGGTTTTGTGGGAGTCATTGGAGTACGTTTGTGAGTTGTCGTCCTGTAAATGTAGTCATTCAGGAAGCGCGAACTCGTCCTGTTCGATTGGCTTCTTTAGCCAATTGCCCAAGTCCTCACGCCGGAATGCTGCAAATAGTTCACGTTTGGCAATCTGGAAAAAACAAACAAATAAGACGACGATGTAGTGTTAATAAGTAGATTGGTTCTTAAATTTGATCTGGAACAAAGGACTAAAGGGAAGTACGATTGCATGGGAATAACTTGAGCCAATGTTACATTGGAATTCTATGTTGTGACAAAAGATGATCAAGAAAAAATGTCTGATGTTGATTTGCAAGTGGATGTGATCTACTGTTTTACAAAGGAAATGTGGAGATGCCAAATAAGAGGATGCATTTGGAGAATCAATCTTTAGACAGAGTAGACAATGAGCTTGTCGAAGAAATGAAAATATGAGCACTGATCTGCTCTATTTCAATGATGATGATCATAATTGATTGTGCATTTGTGTAGAACAACCTTCTGTAATGAGCTAGCTGCTGCATAAAAAACAACATACTGGATCGTGCTCGTCTTTGGTTTTTCAATATGTGACAGGGTATTTAAAATTTACAACAACTCACCTGATAATCCTTAACTTTAGATTTGGTCTCTCCATAATCAAAGGTTACCTTCCTTGTCTGGATGCCAGGCAAATTCTTCAGCAGATAACCATACTTCATGAAGAAATTCTGTTTTGTTATACGAGAGATTTGATTATTGACCGTCTTGCCGGTCAGCGAATTGACCACCTCCACTTCGGTGTCACCAATAGTCCAGTTAATGCCGAAATTAGGTGCCTTTGCCTGATTGCGCGGTTCGGCCGATGTGACCAACGCCAGCCGTGGCTTATTCAAATGATATGGCGGTGGAAGACCTTGAATGGATTTCTCAATGCGACCACATACGGCACGATACATGTGTTCCGGATGCAAAAGGCTCCCGAGCACAATGGAATGCAAGTAAATTGGCTCCACAATGGAAGCCAACAGTGAGCCCTGTATACCGACTATGTTCCAGCGAGCGATTTTATCCGAGCATGACATCGTCAGCAATCGTTGGCCCTGCCAAAGGACACACATAATTATTTAAATTAGATTTCACAAAATGGGTTAGTTGGGTGCTTACCTGCAGCACTCCATCCCAAGTTTGAATGCCATCACTGCTTTTGACTGGGATGGTTCCTTCGCCCGATTCGATTTTTGTCCTCAATTGTCCCCTGGCTTTTCTGTGGTCGTTTTTGTTATGGTTTATTGGTTTTGATTTTTTTTTTTGTTTTTTTTTGTTATAAAAGTTAAAAGGGGAAGAAGGATTGTGGTGTAAGATATTTGAAAGTTGTTTCTTTTTTCTATTAAAGGGATAGGAAGTGGGAAGCGGGTGTTTTTTTTATGGATTGGGATTAATTATTCGGTCTAAGGAGATATAACGAAAATATTTGAGATATATAATAGTTTTACAAACCTATTTGGATGCTTGTCAACACCAGTGTCATTTTCGTGAGGACTAAAAATCCGTGCATCCCCACAAGGCGCTGTATTGATGTACAAATGGAAATGAACACCGGATTTTAGTTTATAGGGATATTGCCCATTGTCTGTATTCCTCACGAAAATTGACTGATTTGCTGTTGCTATAAAGAATATACATACATACACATGTTATTGTTATTGTTTTTGTAACAGAAGTTGTTTTGTTTTCGTTCGAAAGAAATGTTGAAAATAGAAATAGATGGAGAAAAGAATAAATGTGTTTACCATGCTGTACTGTTCTACGTCTATTTCTATTTTAAAGAACATAAAGCGGGCACAGATGATCAAACAAAGTAAAGTTGAACGTAAAGTTAATCAAAAAATAGGTCAAAACTTGGTTGAATAGAAGTAAGGTAAGTAGGTGTGCAAGAAAGAAAGAAAATGAAGGATCTGAAAGCAATATGTGGTTGTCCAAAGAAAATCAAGTCAGAAACTAGGTCGACCAAATCAGAAAACATAGGGTAACATTTGAGGGAAACATATTTATGGACTAAGAAGTTGACTACCTACGTAACATAGTCACAAAGAGTGAGAATGTAGGAAACGTCAAGTGCTTTGTCAACTACAGACGCGAACGATTTTTTATTTTAATGCACACTGATATTCTGCCGACATTTGGACATTCAAACGGATCTGAAATGACCCAGGAAGTCGTTTAAAAATCACATTTGGAAAGACTTGCATTTATTGACAACTCCAAATAAAACAACGAAGCACGATCTCTTGCGAGTATTTGAACCATTGAAAGTAGGAGTAACTTGCAAGTGTGTGCTGTGTAGTGAAAGGCACCCCGTCCTAAAAGATTATATTAAAACTGCAGAAAGGCATGTCTATGCCTACTTTATGTTACTTCCTTTTAGATGAGTCTCTACTTTTCCAATGCATTCAACCCAATGCCTATACGTGCTCAAAAGGCACGTCTCCAATTATAAAGAGTCACTCGTGCTATTTTTTTCCCTCTCAATCTTAACTTCCTTGTCCAATAACACTTAGTACTTTTCATTGTTCTTTAAATGGTATTTCGTGTTTGGTTTATCGTTCTTTTTAAATCTTAATAAGTCTTCGACATGGAATCGGACTGGTGTGGCAGTGCAAGCTCTTGTTGCCACTTGTCGCACAATCACAAATTACAGCAAAGTTAAGAAACGGAATTAAGGAATTTCGCGTGCAGGATGTCATATGCAAATTAACCGGATAAGAGTGTAAATTCACCTGTTTTGCGCGGATATTTCATTTTGTTTACTAATTTCCTATCTGTCTTGTGCATTTGCGGTTTGAGAACGGCATAATGGCGCTGTTGTAAATGAACATTGGGAGATTTGTCAGTCGATTAAAATATGAACGGATTATTTCGTCGTGTTAAGAACGCAACAAATAGGAAGGGTTTTTTTATATGACCGCTTCCAGGCGGCCTTTTACTGCAGAATATTTTTTTTAATGTACATAACATTGCTATTGACCTCAAAGGAATAATCAGAAGCAAGGACATTTCTGAAGTAAATATCTAGCCGCTTTAGTAAAGTTTCAATGTGGCCCGAGCAGTTCTGAATGTGTCGTAAGCATACCCCTCGCCGAGCTTTACAAAGGGTCATGGACGTTTCATAGAGGTAACTCTGAGCAGCTACCAAAACTCTCACAAACGTGATGTCTTGGGCACACTAGATCACAGAATGCATTCCCTACACTCACGGTTATGTTGACGTTTCTGTGACTTTCAGGAAGGATTATTTATCTTCAACTGGCGGAATAAATGCCCAAGTCTCAGATCCAAAGTGACGGCTAAATAATTGGGTCTCTCCAATTTTTATGCACGCGTTTTGTATCTGAACACATAGCACAAGTATCCCCTCAAAAGCAGGAAAACGCTCTTGATGATACATACCATCCTCGACAACCTACTTCATCGGAACAAAATATTTCATCTATCATCACGCATGCATTGTAAGCATCCTTCAATAAACATCAAAGTAGAACAAAAGAGCAGCAAAAATGATATAAAACAAGAGAGAGAGAAAGATTATTGAGACACAAGAACGTGTACAAATTAAAAACACTATACACCATTGTGCACATGTCTCGCAATAATAGTATGCCTGCCAACAATATCCTTGGACAACAAATTACAAAAAAGAAGAAAAAAAAACACAAAACAAAATAAACTGCAACTAAGAGAGAATTGCAACAAAATGCTCAACAGAATAGAAAGACATGACAAAATAACAAAAAAAAAAAAAGAAAATCGCATTCATCACTCAGACCACGCACGTGGGTGGCGTGGTATATGCGCGCACCGGGCGATGATTTGAGATAGATTGTGATGTGTTGGTAGTTCTCTACTTACACGAGCTCGTCTGCAGTTCCAATTGAGCATACAAGTATTTTACCAAGCACCGCCGGGACACAATTTCCGCATGGGAGTCGTTGAGGACCGCACCGTTAACACTCATATGCTCACCACTCACACATTTGGTCCCAGTTGATACGGATATGACCTAGAAAATCACAGAGAAAGAGAATAGACTGTTAATAAGCGACGACACACATTGACATATATTAAATGTTTTGCAACCACTCATCCAGTGCATACTTTTGCTTCGTTGAAATTCATATTGTCCGTCATGACGATACCCGCCAACACTTTTCTCCTCGAATATGACTCTTGTCCTTTGATCACCTCCATGAATTTCTCCAGCACCAGCCGGCCAATTGTGTCTGCATGGATTTGGGGCAACTCCATGGACGACTGTTTATCATCGATTGGAATAGGTACGTTCTTCTGGGGATGCATCATAGGACTATAGGAGATGTTGCATAGGGAAGCGAGTGCTGCCTTAGCAGCTGCGTTTTTGGCCAATTTTTTTGATGGACCTGAAAAGAAAGAAAATCTGGTTTGAGTGGCAAACACAAAATGGAATCCATTTGCAGCGTTCAAGTCGACTTTGTAATATTCAAGGCTAAAATCTCCTTTACATGGAATTTCGATTGAGATCGCGAATCGAAAAAGGCTTTTAAGTGCGCGACAACAAAGTTGCACAAGTGGTTATGTTCCTTTGCAGATGGCGAAATATGGGTCGCCTTAAAATTGTTCTCACTAAAGGGCAAATGGTGGCGCTTTCTTTTAAAACAAAATCCATTTTTCAAAGGACGATGCATATTTATGAACGGTAAATGGATTTCTGTTGAGTGGGTGTTGATGCAGTGTTCCATAGTGC
Source organism: Cheilosia impressa (assembly GCA_948293265.1). Taxonomy (NCBI): domain Eukaryota; kingdom Metazoa; phylum Arthropoda; class Insecta; order Diptera; family Syrphidae; genus Cheilosia; species Cheilosia impressa. The sequence continues at coordinate 40,590,850 of OX411882.1, read as the reverse complement.
AGGAAATGTAGTTTCCCAAGATGTTGATGTGCTTTACAGAGATATGCCGTTGAATGCCAAATGGAAGCAGATGAAAATGCGATTTGTACTCGCACACAAATGTGCGCTACGAACCGAGCATAAGGAACTTCACACTGGCAGTGAACGTTGGAAATATAATTGTAACGCACAAAGCATGTGCGCTTTAACAATGTGCGTTATTGTTCTTGTGATATTTTTCAGTTTATGAGTATTCCCTTCAAAATAGTGTTGCACTAAGAAAATTTTATTTCAATTGTGACACGATGAGTTCCGCGAAGAGCCGAAACTGCCGTGCTACACAAAATTAGCGAAATTGCATTCCATAAACTAAATACCTATCCACAATGCATTATAGTACTTACCGGTTCCATCGAATTTGCTATTGTTCACTGTCACAGTCATTTTGAAGCGGCAATTATTTTGAGCGCCATCTATTGTCGAACAATCAAAGTGCACATCATTGAAAAGTTCATACAAAAGCATAACTGGTCCCTTGTCGGGAACTTTTTTCTGCCCATCTACGGTGATAACACCTTTGGATACTTCAGCTGCATGGGATAACAAAATACAAGAAAAGTAATACATTAGTACAGGGTTTATTACAACCAATCGCTCTGAGTGTTACTGCTTAGAGGGGGTTGGGTAATATGTCGAATCAACTAAAAACGAAAAATAAGTCAAACAAAAGGGTATAACTGCAAACATGTGTGTATATCCTAAAAATCTCAACCAAATATATCACAAAAGAGGTTCAAACTAAGGCTTCTCTTACAAAACTCAAAGGCGGAAATGTCAAAAATTATATCATATTAACTACAGCGGATTTGAAAAAATTAAAACAAACAAAACAATATTCAGTTAATCATGAATTTACCAAATTTGTTAAGATTTACCTTATACCTGGAAAAAGTCCGTCGTCGTAAATTGCTTAAATTTATTTTAAAACTTTTGATTTACAATACAATACTCGGTTGGGGACAGAAATTAAAAAAAAAAACAAAGTGCTCCGGTCAAATAGAAATGGAATCACTTTATGAATACAGGCGACTGATTTTGGTTTCAAACGAGAGACGGAGAGAGTGGCATTGGTTTCTTTCTCAAATGCTATCCCTTGCATCTAACGAGACCAGTGCAATATGGAATGGACACTTAAAAGTTCTTTTTTTTTAGGATTTCGTTTCGTTTTCAGTAACATTTTGAAGTATGTTGCCCTAAAGGCCTTTGGAAGTTATGTAGACAATGTAAAGTTAGGTTGGGTTGATGCCTTGGCTAAGTCAGTAAACACTTAAACCGAGTGATGCAGCCTTATTAACATATTGACGAACAATGTACGAATGGCCTGCCAAGGGAGGTACAGTTGATTATAATGATGCACCCATTAATATTATCTAGAATGACTGACTCTGTCAACAGACTAAGTGCGCTGACAGTATGCTGTACATTTGAACCGGGGTCGGATGGTTTCATACTATTTTTTTGTTGAAAGTTTCCCTTTACTCAACCAGAACGAGGTCTTTTGATGCAATTACTAATGTTGTATCGATACAGGGTTTAGCACAGCAAATTGGAGCGACGCAATCTTAGCGCTTAGAATAACTAAGAATAACATGTACTAAACACTGCTGTAATACAAAAATTTTACAGATTCCAAAGAGGTGTTCCACAGGGCTCTGTTTTCGGGCCTTACTTTTTCCAACACTATGTTTGGTGGTATCTTGAGACTGCAAATTCCCAATGAGACACACATGTATCGATATCTTAGCGATGGTGACGGCTTAACGAACTTGAGTTGACTGCAAGTGAGTCAAGAGCAGAGCAAACAAAAACGATCGCGTAAAAAAACTTAGAAGGGTCTGATCGAGCGACGGAAACACGGCCCTTTTACCAAAAAAAAGTAAGTGGATTTTCTGCAAAGCTTTACGAAATTGATTTCCTGGGACTGTTCATTTAAAATCTTGTAATTTTCCCAAATCTATGAAGTCTACGTGAACAGTTCGCTTTGCATGTTTTGTCACACTCAATTTTTCAAAGGGCATTCTGCTTGCGACTACACTAATGGTGGCGTACCACAGGGCTATGTCTCCTCTACCATATTTTTCAAGTATTTACTAATTTTCCCCCTTTCCCGAAGGCTTCACTTCGGTAGCCGTTGCGTTCCCAAAATCGATTATTTTATATATTAAGTTTCAGAAGTTGACCTCATCGCACTCGTTATTGGAAAAGTTCCCTTAGACCTTCAGCCATCATCCCAAAGCTCTTTAAAGCTAGGTTACTTCAAATAAAGGTGTTTAACAAAAGAAAAACATATTCAAAACTAAAACCACCAACCAAAATTTGCCCCTTAATTATTTTTATTTATTTTTTTTTGAAAACCACTCATGTCTTCCAAAGTCAGCCCATACAACATAACATTCGCAAATATTTATAATTTTATGAAATACAGCTCCGCCAATTCAATTAATCAAAAATCTACACACAAATTGGCAGAGCAAAATAAAGGTCATTCAAAAAAACACACAACACTCTACCAAGTGTCCAATCATGCACTTCTAACATCGAATAAATAAATCATTCATATTCTTGACATTTGATTGAAATCGAATTTCCTTTTTTCACCTATCGCTTGGATTTCGATTTAGAAAATCGCTTAATGTCAGAATGCGTTAGCAGAAATATCCATCAGAATGGTAAGCACATTTTCTAAATGAAAATAATTTCCAAATGTTTCATCCGCCCCTCCGTCCATACCCACTACCACTACCATGTGACGACATTTCAAGCAATCACTTTCGATAAATTGGTATAGAAAAATATTGCGGAAGCAAAAAAAAAAAATTATGACTTCCGAAAAATTGCATTAAATTGGGACTGCACATACACTGCAGATATACGAGACAGTAGGGCACGTTTCGATCACTAGGGTTAACAAAAATTGCAATTCCACACAGACATCGAAAAAATGAACTCTAATATTCATCAGATTGGGACAATTTAATTCTGTTAACATAGTCCGTGTCAATGTAGAGTTTATGTTGGGGGTTAGAAATTGATTTCCGCTTTTGCAATGATTTTTTTTTTGTCAACGGAAAAGTGACACTTTTAGATGAGTAATGGAACGCGGTAGTTGGGTACACTTTATATGTGTCACTGTCATAGGAAGGAATGGAGATTAGGTTGATATTTATTTCGATCGTGGGTGTGTTGTCATTGGGTGGAAGATCTTTGCCTCAGTTGTCTTAAGAGACTCACAACTCTTCAAAAATTAATTTATTTTTATTAATTGATTAGTCTACTTGAGATGCTCGAACATAGTAGTTATCAAATTTGGGCCTGTGCCACTGAATTTTAATTAAACTTGTACTTGGGAGATTTTCAGAGTTTGTTTTTAAAAGTTTATCAAAATTTGAGAAACACGTGAACCTCTCTTCTTAAATAGGTATTTAAAACTAACCCCTTAACAATCTTAAAAATGTATATTCGACTCGCAAAGCGGGTTCTCGAAACTGTCGAAGTACGAGACGAGCTTCAATTTCCATCAGTAAATGTTTGCTTTTTGGGCTAAGAAATTCAGATTAAGTAGAAAGATTCTTAAGTGCTTTGAAAATGAATTAATCCAGTCCTACAAGGGTTCTTCTAAGTCCGAAATCCAATTGATGTTCATAATCATTACTGTCTTCGAAAGCAAAGAAAACTCATAAGGTCATTATGGAAACAAACGATTTTAGCGAAGATCAGTCCCGTCTTATCCTTATATCGAGAGATTGGTGGATTTTCGAGGTTCGGTAATTCGCACTGTTTTTGCAGGTCCCCCAAAATGCGAAAAAAAAACAAACCGCCAAACTTCGAAAATGCATTACTTTCATAAGAAAGCTTTTTTGATTTGTTTGAAAGATTTGTTCCTGATACCTATCTGACAACTCTAAGACAAACAAAAAAATATGCCAAACAGACAAAGTCTCAAATGTAGCCTTGTTTTGGAAAATTTTTTTATTTGGCAAATGTCAATAAAAATCAAGCACTTATCAGTGCAATGTCTTCTCAAGGACTGTCTTTTGAGGAGTCAAAAATTTAAATTTAAAACTTGGTCATAAATAAATTTCCGAAACTAATCTCTACGAACTTGCATTTAAAAGGTCAAACCTGACATTTCCAGTTGTTAGTCAACAACAATGACAAAGAAAAATTTAATTTTGTATGCCGGTCAGACCGAGGATTAATACAAACAATTACAAAAAAATAATAACGAACATCTTACAACAACAATTAGTGCTATTTATGACATATGTATTTGTGTATATATCACAATTAAGGATAGGCGCGCACAAACGTTTTCGGTCGCACGACTAACTTTCAATGTGTAAAAACATTGCGATTGGTACCGGTCACATTGACAGTTATGTGTTCTTTTTTTCCCGATCAAAATCGCATGTGCGCATTACACAAGCCAACATCAAAGGGATTGCCAATTGCTGGTAAAACAAAAATGGGTGCGTTCAACGGAAAAAAAAAACAAACAAACAAACCTCTTACCAAAGTTCTGTTCACATTGAATTTTTCTCTTCACTAAAAGTCGATACAAAAATGTGACCAACACATAAATCAAGGAAATATTATGAAATCAAAATTAAAACAAAAAACAAAAACAAAACAAAAAATTATACTTGCTTGACATGCTTATATGGCCATTCAAGAAGGATGTCAACTTTTTTTCACTCTTAGCATGCTTAACAAATTTGTCTACAAGAGCTATAATGTCTGCTATTGGCAACTTCTCGGAATTTTTAATACCGTTTTCCAGATGCTCATCGCTTGTGAAATCAAGATTACATGCTGGCTTCAGCGGTGTCAGTACAGCGCCATCTTTAAATTGGATAAAGCTGCGTAGAGCGGTTGCGGCGGCTTCAATGCGAGCGATTTTTTTACTTCGCCCCTGACCAATATATTTTTGTCCATCCACCTGAAAGGAAAAAAAAGAGACAGCCAGCCATTAGCAAAAAATCAAAGAGGTTCGAAACTAGGGTGAAAATATTAGCAAATTGATTTGCTCAGTGGATGGATTGATTTTTGAGTATTTCCAGTTAAAATTCGAAGACCATACTCGTTAAGCAAAGCTTGGGGCTTGATTGGGTAATCCTTACTAAGTCCCTGACAACGCAGATAATGAGGACTTTTACTGTTTATATTCTTCACCCCTTCTTCCGTTCCCTTCAACTGCCAGTGCATGTATAGTTGCAAAGCCGTCATAAAAATAGACGTCCAAAGTCCATTGTTCCATTTCGCTATAAAGTCCTTCACTGTACAATTCCCCCACTCATCCATATAAAATCCATCACAAGAGGCTATTGTTACACCTCTTTAGCCTCTAATGGTGTGGCTTTGGAATAATCCACGCAGTGATGCAAAGCAACACCTCCAAGTGACATGCATGACCACTACTCTCAACTAAAAGTAACCTGCACACTGTGCATTCCATCAGCTTGCTTCGCCAAGGACGACACACCTCATTTCAACGAGGCCCATACATAAACATAAACTGCACTGCATGTCGGAGCATATGTTCCCAATTAGGGTAGACAAGGTGTACTCTCGACAGACGTAACAAGATCAAACGAAAAAGGATGGCTCTGCAAGTCAACCGGTCGGCATGCACACATGGGTGTGTTACCTTCCTCTAACGAAAAAAAGAAGTCCTGCATGTACTTCTCTCTCTATCTCTGTCCACCGGCTTCTTAATTCACTTTCCACTTACACAAACTCTGGCTATAGGTTTGGTGGCATAGTCCACGCTGAGTGCCAATCCTCTTTGGATGGAACCCACTACTAGCCGCACTCCAGTTGTGATAATGTGCTGAGAGAATTGTGCCAACCATCACATGACTTGTGCTGCGACATCGCAATAATCCGAAAAGACAGATAACTTCTTTTATTCATGTTTGCTCCTTTTCAGTTATTTTTCGCTTCATTTTGCTTTTTACAACGCGAATTTGTCAGTGAAAATGTGCATGGAAGGGGGGAGGCGGACAATTTTTCGCTGCAAAGCATGAATAAGTAAAAATTGCTGCTGAATTATCCTTGCAACAATTTACGTTGGCGGACAGATGAAGGACTTTAAAGCACCTCCAATTCCACAGCCGAGGTAATGGTGTATAATGTAGCTGTGGACGGGGGAAAGGATTTATTTACAAGCTTATTTTGCGTGGTAATCTGCATGCCTTGTGCCGGCGAAGTGTGCAACCCAGTTGCACAGAAGGATGTGCATGGTGCAATGATAGTTCCCGGGCTGAAAAGGTATATGCTGCTTATAAAACGGGCAATAGTCGCAGAGAGAAAGAATATTTAAATGTGAAAAGTCCTTTTTTCTTGCCTGCAATCAGTGCTTTTTGGGGTAAATTGATGGAGATCCTTTCTAAAGAAATTTACAAATATACATATATACGGCAACCAAAGCGCAACAAAGAAGAGAAATTTTTGAAGTTGATTCAAAAGGATTGCACAAGTGGAATTTAAAAAGTTTACACTGAGGTTTCTTATTTTTTAATGAAACGGGCATTTTTATTTCAGCAAAATTGCATTTCTGACGAGGGGTGGGTTTTACTTTGCGAAACCGGGGCATACAAATATTTTGCGGAATTGAACTATGGACTTGGCATGAGCTGCAACAAAATTGTGTTTCAAGTTTTATTGGAATCAAGTTCACGGTCAGTTAATGCGGGTTTATATTCAATCGCGAATTGAGTAGCGAAAATGTTTTAGCAAATGCTTAACTCATTCGAGTGATGACAAATGTGCTCATTTCTTAAAATAAGCACACTCTACATATATTTTTTTTATAATAATCTGGGGCGTATTTGCTGAAAAGTGTACAAGTTCGTCGCTCGAAACTTTCTCTACATTCCACGACTGAAATTTGAAATTTATTTTTGCAAAAGTTTTTAAGAAATTTTCTATATTCAGTGTGGATCGGCTGTCGCAGTAAAACCAAGCCTTAACAGCCTTTTGATCCCCTACAGTCGTGGAGATCACTTATTCATTTCGACTCGAGAAGACTATTTCGCCAGAAAGACAACAGAAACATAGCATGGTAAGACTTAGTTTCTGCAAAGAAAAAAATCCCTGCGTAGAATTTCAAGAGAAATGGGATTGCTCTGACAGGAGAAACTGAACGCAGAATCGAAGCATCGATCAACAACAACCATGGAGAGTTAAGCTTGCATCTAACTCAAATGCTTACAGATCATTGATGCTCTGGGGTTTATCTGCAAAGGTTAGGGCGCACCTACAGTTATCCCAGTTGGGAAATATTTAAAGATGCGGAATACCTCATAATCCATTGGCCTCGGTATAAAAAGGAGCGTATGAGAGTCTTATACAAAATTAGCCTAGGATCTTTTACAACAAAAAAAAATATAACATAGGAAGACCGAGTCCCATATAAAACTCCCACTAAGCTCGCCAAGTAACAAACCATACAAGCTGTTAATAATATAATCCTTAAGTGAATTATAGGTCCAACTGAATTTCGTAAACTGTCAGATCGTTCACGCTCGCGGCAACCGCTTGTTTTCAAGTGCTTCGGTGTCCACCATCAACGTTCAAGCGATTATTGGAAGAATTCAATTGTGATTGTCAATTCGTTGTATGTACCTATTGGCCTTGAAAAGTAATTTCTGCTTTTCCCTTGCGCAATAATTGATCACTGAATATGCTAATGGGTCCGCATTACGTGGCTAAATAGCACCTCTGTCGGATATGTGCCATCGCTGTTGATGTACAAGCATAAACCGCTTTAAACTCCTAAGATTCCATTGCCTCTATCAAATTTAGCCGGCGCAACTTTAGAACTCGTTAGACTATGTTGAACATATTCTTATGTCCTTCGACAACGTAGCACATTGGGAGAATGCCAATCAGTCAACCATTCAATCAATATGCCAATAAACTTGCAACGCAGCAAATTGACTGTGGAAGGACAAGCACGGAATGTATAAACCCGTATCGTCTTTCAGGCACTTCTTGTCCGAAAATTGTTACCCTGCTGCCTTTAAAATTATACAAACACTGAACAGACTAACCGGCATTCTGCCTTTCAAAGCGTGGTAGTGTCCTCCAAACTATTCACCAGAGGTTCGATTAATGCAATATCGAAGTGTAGCACCCAGCGTGGTAAGAAATAAAGCTGTGGAAGTCAGCCGCGTTTATCCTTTCTATCCAGATGGGCAGTACAACTTCACACTTTCCTGGGTATCCTCTGTCACTGTGACATTGCACTGTCTAAACGACTTGACTTCTTTGGCCAAATAGCAAAAGCCTGCATTTCAGGTAGACATACTCACAGAACTGGTTTGTCCAGCAATAACCTCTGCAGAAGCTGCAGAAACGACGAGCTTTGCTTACTTGTCCCGCTGTTATAAAGGCTCATTTGAGAATTTATTTTCTCAACGATCTTAGTGACGATCACTACCGCAGACACATTTCATCGCTTCAGCGGCAGGAGCAAAGAGTTTAAGTAGTAAATGTTTGTCAAAAGCCACTTCAAGCTTAACTTGTGGCATTTTATACTGGCACCATTCTAAAACTGAATCACACAATCAATTTAATTGTCCTTAATAGCGACAGAGCAATACCCTCGTGTTAGATATTTTTGATTGACAATTCTGTACTGCTTTCAATTTATGGCAAGTAAAGACATTCCCTGATTTTGACAGTTACCGACCTTGACATGCAGTTGACTAATCTATTAAATTTACTGTTTTTTTTAAATGAATAAGTCTAAAAAGGAGCTTTTTTAAATGTCAACAATGTTATTATTAATATAAATATTTTACCTGCTCTTGAAACTGAAAAAGCGAGAACAGTCTCCTCTAGAGATACTACAATCTTAGGGCGCACATCAGCAGGATATTCACGTTTTATGATTGCACTTTGTGTATATATATATGCACCGCTTGAGCTACTTCCTTTTACGAAAAGATATTTTTATCTGGATTCTTCCTGGTGCTCTTATCCCCTGCAACCGTATACAGTGAGCTACTTCTGCTTCGTTTCCATTGTCTCTGTGCATGCTCCACTCATGCGGCCAAGTGCCGGTATAATATTTCCTATTTCCTCCCAACAAATTGGACACATGGAAGTGGACTTTTTACTCCAGTTGTCGTCGTCGTTCTGTTATTTAATAAAATCTTCAGTTCAGTGAGATCTGTTGTTGCGGATTGGGGAAGATTTTATTTTTCTGGTTTGTAGCTTGTTCTACTTTCTTTATCCCCCTCTTGGTATACTCGCATCTAGATTTGCGCCACAAAACTGATTTCAATATGAAATTAAATTCAAAATGTATGAAAGGATTGCATCGGGCCAGCAAGGACTTAGTTGTGAAGCAAAATTGAATTCAATTTTACCAAAGGACCAACCAAATGTTGGTCGTAATGAAGTGTCCTAATGGGTTTCTGTATGGAATCAGATGTTGAATAGTCAGGATAGGGGATTTTCAAATTGTAAGCGAATACATATATAGTTGTAAAATGTTTGGAATTATCTATGAAACTAGGATAATATATCAAAAGGAATTCGATTTTAATTTGCAGAGTTCCCAATTTTGAAGTTTTAAAGTTGTGGCTATCAAATTATGAAAAAACAAGCCACAAGGATACGATTTTCATGCCAACAAGCAAAGGGCTAACATAAACTGGCGCCCGGTGTGGGCCCATGTGAACTTAATTTGCCGACAGCAAGTTTACTCGAAGGAAAATATTAAACGCTTTGACGACGAGGACATTAGCATCAATCTAATTAACACTGCGTACAAGATCCTTACTGACATTTGCCAGGTTTGAAGGGCAGAAAAGCCGGCAATTGTCGACAAAATTCCCGCGCAAGTTATTGGAAAAACAAGAAGTCCAAATCGGTACTCAATATATTTTTATTGATTTTAAAGCCGCCTATGACAGCACATTTATACACAACCTATAAAGAGGAAGAGCTACGTTTAAATATGGTAAAGTCCCAACCGACACCCTCGATGTCAAAAATGGGTTAAAGAAAGATTGACAATCTTTCAAAAGTCTGTTCAATTACTCGCATACGCCGACGATATTCACGAAATTGTTATTTTTAGCTAATAGCTGTCATCAGAAATCAAGCGAAGATTAACTCTTTCCACATGCTGTGTCTTTGAAGGCAACTTTGACAACACCTAGACTGAGTGACGCTTAATCGAGGTTCAGAGCAGCTCATTTAATTTTTCTAGTACAAAATGTTTACACGAATGTCGCAATTTGTATCGTAAAGAGTGAACACAAAATATCATGTCCAGCAGTAACAAGGAGTACCCGAAGCCTTGGACACAAAGACCCAATCTCCAGAAGACTTACTTAAGCCTGCTGTATTCCTTATGAAGCTCACCGGTAGAACTTGTTATTTAATATTATAGAATTGGGCACACTTTTGTTGGAAATCGCCTGTGCTAAAAGTACTTGTACTGTTCTTGCGTTTGAAAAAGAAACTTCTCTTCACCACCTCTTTGATTTGATATACTTTTACGCAAGCATTTTGCGTTTAACCCTTGTTTAATTAACCTTAAGTTGGTCATTTACTAACTTTGATTTTTAAAAATATATAATTGCTCAACACTGGATCGAGTGGGCTCTTAAAAGTCTGTTCCCCAGACAGCGAAGTCGACTTGTTTGAAAGCATGAAACTCAATAAAGAACGTGACCATGACCGTGACTACACTACTATGACACTATGAACTTGCATTGCTCCCTCTTCCTGTCAAATCGAATCGCTGGACGTTAGTTTCAACTGTTACCTCGTCTGTCCAGCTAAATAACTGGACAAAAAACATACTAAGCATAACTAGGAGTGGACTCAGCACAAAACCACCTCAATTTTAAATGCAATCTCAGCAATTCCACTCGAAGTTCCCTTCTTCTTTTTTTTTGGGAAAAAAATACTTCTCAAGTATGTACATTATCGTTGTGGCACATACTGTTCCTTGTGCACTTGATTTATTATCACATTTCCCCATGCTGAAAGGGTAAAATCAACTGTACAGAGCTCGCAGCCAGGTGCCGTCATTTCAAATTTACTTGACACACGATGAGTAGAAGCAGCACCATGGTATCCTACTTAAGCCATAGCTACATAAGTAATTCTTTATGGAGTGCAACGCCAAAAGTGGAACTCAACAACGCCATCGTTAAGTCGGGTGGAATCCCCAACTGAAATGATGTCACAAGGGTATGGAGAGAGTGAACGGCAAGAAAAAAAACACAACACACCCATGAAGTAAGCAAAAGATTGCGAGGACTATTTTCGTGCAGCCGGTTGTTGTTATCCTGCACACAAATACGAAAACACCTACCATGCCAGGTACATATAAATATAAATGTTCAAGCATGAGGACAACATATAAGAATCTCTTATTCAATTTATTTTCTATTTGCAAAACAAGGACACTTGCAACAACAGCTGAAGCAGCAACTGTCACCAAATGGGGACAACAAAAAATTCAAAACGCAACCCCACCTCGTGACTTTCGTGAGAGAGGAAAATATAACGTTGATGTCGAAAAGTATTCAATTGACTTAGAAATCCGCAAAAGGTAGGTAAACAAATTGATAAACAAATTGAAACGGAAATGGCACTAAGACGCTCGTAAAACCATTTATTGCATGTAAGCCAAATAGACAGCAATATTTTCTAAACATTCGTCGCGAGGATATAATGATAATGGGGATGTACTTGGTACGTAGCGATTTAGGCGAATACACGCGAGACAATATTTAGAACTACAAATTGCGGTTCAATTTTGTGCCCTCTGACTTCGTGATTGAAGGCTGTTCTCGAAAAGAGAAAGGATTTCGTTTCCGAATGCGGTGTATGTGTGGGTGTACGCTGCATCCTGATATGGCGAATGATAGACAGGAAGTGTATCATGCAGCATCATCCGCTGAGCTTAACCTCAGTTGGCTTTGAATGGCGTGTATTATGTCGGAGGAAGGATTTGCAAGAGATTGCGCTTGTACTACTCCGGGGCATTGTGGTATATTTAGTGGCCTTGAACGAGTATAAGTAGTATTTGTCTGTCCGTGTTTTTCTCCATCTAGGCTTTGGGGCAAAAGCCGGATGCGTTTGGATCAACCCAACTTCAAGGATGATGCTAGTTCTTTGTAGTTGAAGTATGGATGGAGGATTTCATACCTGAACACAAAAGCTTGCCATTGTTTTTGAAATTGAGGTGAAACTGTTGTGCATGTGTACTGTGTCGTAAGATTGCGGGTATTTTGGTATCCGGATTTGGAAGTCAGCTTGGGATGTACTTATACGTTTACAGGAGTTCTATATACATTACACATGCCTTAGGGCCAATGCAGTGCTGTATAGAGAATGGATTTCTGCTTTAGTTAACAAGCGCTCGACGGTGCGGGAAATTTCCTACTGGAATAAACCATTTCAGACAGCTTTCCTAGAAGAACCAAATTTGAATACTTTGCTGAGATCATCGACTTTTCATTAGATCTTTTCCTTAGATCGACACTTCTTTCATCGGACGGGGATAATAAGAATTACTGTCAGACTTTGAGTACTGGACTTCTGGGCGAGGGGTTCCTGGTTCAACCTCCAAAATTTATAGACACACAATATTCACACTTTTGGAAGATTCAGAGATGATATCTTCATATGGCAACCCGTTGAGAAAACATCGACTACAGCAAAAATTGTGGAAATTAAAATTTGAACCACAACCCGCAGCGCTACTTTCTGGAGAAAAATGAGCAGCAAAATGTTCAAAACGTGAATTGAACAGTTGTTCAAAAAACAAGTCAAAAATTAACAGCTATTACCCTCAAAACCTATTGGATAAAATCGAACTTCACGGCTTTATCAAGTACCTAGTCTATAGTGCATAAATGTGCCATTCTCAGATTGGTGTAGTTAAATACTCAGGAAATATGCCCCCAATATGCATATAACTAAACTTATTCAGCACGGAACATGTTCTCAGTCATATTTGAAATGCTTTACCAAGAGAAATAGACTTCCCAGACTTTACGAGAAAATATATCTTTAGAACTTGACAAAGTAACAACTTTATGAACCATGCAACTTGCAGATTAAAGTGCTATACGCTGATAATAAAATAAATAATTTGTAAACGCAGATCATGATCAGATCAGTTTTGGCGGATGTCTTTCCAACAAAGATATCGGGTTGAGAATGCTTAATGAGACCCTCACAGCTCAAGTACTAACACTTGATTTTAAAACTAATTTTCCCATTTAGACATGATTCGTCATGAATAGGTTCAGAGCTTTTTAAAGGGTTATTTCCAATAACAACAGCTTTGTACGAATTTTATTTATCCACTTGAAATCGATTTTTCCAATTTTTTCGAGGTCTTTGATGAATATACAAACAAGAAAACTACCCTGTTCGAAATAGTTACGCATGGAATAAGCTTGCTTTCCTTAAAATTATAGGAGAACACAAAACAAAATGCAACCGTGACTGTGAAATGTTTTCTTTTTTTAATATTTTTGCAACAAATTGGCTCTTTTGAAAAACCCCCATAAAAGCCTTTATCCGTTTTCGTCCCACCTCAAAACCTATGCTTCTTATACCATCGAAGCGATGAGTTTTAAATTGAGAATTTCTGAATCAGTTCCAAGAGCTTTTGCAATATGAATATTTGGCCAATGCTGGACTCTCGCGGCTCGAAGACGATTTATCGATCTTGAGTTTATCATTTTGAGCTGAACTCCTGGGTGCCTTCTTGACGATATTTGGATGAGACTTAAAATACCAAAACTTAAGCTTCTAGTTGCAAATGATTTCTTGAGAGGTTAAGACAAATTGTAGCCTCTCAGTGTTGAATTTATTTGAAGTCGTAGACCTTTCTCGACATGTACCTTGTCTGCAGCTTGGCAGTTGTGTTAAAAGATTTAAATCATGATACAAGCCTCAAAATCCCAATGAAATTAGGTCTAACCAAGAGATCGTATATGACCAATGAGCACTAGGATAAAAGCGTGCTTCCCTGTTTCCCATCGTCAGCCTTCGCATAACCTCCTATAAAACTCGCAGGCCAGGTATTTGCATTTCAATAAAATCTTCGTCACATCAACTGATTAAATAATATGGAAATTTTCTACGACGATTTAAATGGATTACCGGCTTAAGATTGCCAAGGTTATGTCACTCCCCTAAAAGGATACTCACCAAGTGCAAACAAACCCCCAGCAATTATTAACAGGATTATTCGACCACATTAGGCTTATTTACCACGTATAACCCAATCGTATCATCCACTTAGTTCGTAAGGACATTCATGCCCACATACTCTGCCAATAATTCAAATGCCAAAGTCCTCAAGCAAATTTCGTTCAAAATTTCTCTCCGACACGAACCTCGTTCCCATCAATAGTCACAGTCATCTGGCCAACGAGAGACAGGCCCGGATGCCATTCGAATTTCGACTTTCCATAGATGGCCTATTTAAAATTCATTTCTCTCACTTTCGTTGTGATATGGAATTCGGATACCCATCTGTGCGTGCGAACATCCCATTGAATCAATACAAAGCAGCAGCACGCACAAAAACGTGAAACCCCGACTGCACACACACACGCGCACTCAGACCAGCCAAGTGGTTCGGCTTGAGTGAATAAATTGAACGCACAAAAGGGCTCTCAGACCGGTCGGTGTCGTGTGCTGTCATATGAGTTCCCCATTCAAAAAGCACTCTCAGTTGCATTTTAAGGACTTTTTTGTAGAAACACTAAGAAAAAAGGACACGAACAAACAAAGAATGTTACATCCTGAACTTTTTGCGTTTTGTTCTTCTTGTGTGTTGCGAGAACGCAAGAGGTATCTTGATCTGTTTTCTTTTTCCAAAGCAAAATACCATTTCCCCGGAAAAGATATACACACACATCGTATACAAAGGCGAACGAGGGTGGATGTTGTGCTGCTTTCAAAGACGACTCGCTTTTCACTTGGCCCGAAAGGATAACAACATTTGTGTTGTTTCTTATGGGAAAAATCTAGGCCATAGGTTTCTGGCACAAACAAATTACGATTATATGATTATTATTATTGTTGTTATTTGAGTCCAATGAGCAAGACGGCACTGCAGCGCACACACACATGTGCGGATACCATTAGCATTATTCATATCGACTCAATGCTGCTCAGGGATTGCAATGGTGTCTGGTTATAAAAATTCAACAAACGACTTGGAGCTGTTTAGCTATATCCTTAGGGACGGATCGTTAACTATAATAAGTGTTGTTTGTGTGCTGGCATCTGAGAGGCAAGAAACTTGTGGCCCTCCGAAAACTAGTTAATTCTTCCAGCCTAGTGCAATATATGATTTTTTGATGATTTTCCTTCGTTCCTTTCCGTATACGGCTGGAAGGGTTTGCGTAATGAATCAACGAGGCTCGCGAATGATATTTTATTTATTCTGA
Organism: Cheilosia impressa; assembly: GCA_948293265.1. NCBI lineage: Eukaryota > Metazoa > Arthropoda > Insecta > Diptera > Syrphidae > Cheilosia > Cheilosia impressa. Next base: position 40,575,362 of record OX411882.1, on the reverse strand, counting down.
TTTCATATACGTGTGTCTGGGAGTTGGCAGTCTTTCGTAGAGATTTTCGTTGGCGAAGACTTCGCCGGAGGTGGATAATGCTGGGCCTTGTGGTGGAATCTTTGGAAATGCGATTCAGAAGACGCTGGCTTGTACTCGGGCCATTGTACTATGTTTTCGTGTAATCAGTTGTTGTTTTTTTTTTTTTGGTACCCGGAAATCAAGTGAAAGGAACTTGGGTCATATTTTTAGTTTGAATGTTATAAATAAACGAAATAGTTTACTGAATGCAATCCATGGAGTAAATCAATGGATGCTTTTGTGAGGACAAGTTCGATATTATTTTGAAAACTTTTAACCGACGACTGTTGGGGAAACACATTTAAAAAGAGTTCGACGGAGTATTTTATTGGAATTGGTTGTGTAGCTATGGGAAGTTCGAGAAGTGCTTCTTTTCTTTTCCTTAAGGTCCAACTACTTGCGAGAGTTCTTAGAGTTCTACTAACCATGCATTTGATACAACTGTAGGGGATTTTGTGCGTTAGTTATTTGTAGTTATATTTCGTTATACTTCTGCACTTTGAGCACTGCTCAAATTATTGGTAAAAATAAAATATCGGATGAACCCAAAGGGAGCCAACACTTAAATAATTTTAGGTACTAGTTAGCTCTCTGCTTCATCCAAACTCTGAGCTACACTACCAAGTGAAATTTATTTTATTAAATCCAAAGGCGCAGTGGCTTAGTTGTTACTGGTGTTGGAGTACTAAGTGAGGGGTCCCAGGATCGACCTACGGAAAAAAAAAAACAAATTCCATCTAAAGGATATTTCTTCACTACGCCCAAAAATGAAAAACTCACACAAAACAAATGGTCGTAAGAAGCTAGGCCTAGAGTCCGTACGGACACGTTGCGCCAACTATTTATTTATTTTTAAATACAAGCAACGCACATCGAAAGCATTGTATGTTGGCTTCTCTTTCGGAGCGGAACGAAAGAAAAGTACTATGTAAATGTAACTTTCTTGCTTGTTGTGTGAGTACGAATTTAGTGCAAAAAACTTGATCGGTTTTGGCAACCACTGGGACTGGTACAAAATCGAAACTGAAACCTGAAAGTGAGGATTCTATGCATCCTACCATAAGGAAAAAAAATGGCGGTGAATATGAAGTCCAAAAAGTCGCTAATCCATATTTCGTGCTTTTTACATAAATGTGTCCCTGTAGATGATCTTTATACCTTTACAAAATATAAAACATTAAAATATGCATCATATAACGGTGATTTTTCAACGATTAACGCTTTTTACATAGTACAGGACAAACAAATTTGTAAAAACGTTTCCTGATCCATTTTCAAAAGTCTATAACCATTTTTGGTGTTGGTCTGTTCGACTTGTGTCCACCATTACATGCGTCCGGCGGTTGAACACGGTAGCACAAACCTTACCGGTTGATGGCATGATACAGTTCTGTGTCGATTTTTTAAGAAAAATCTGTTAAGCGCTCTATTTTCAATAACCTTTGTAATTGTCTCTTCCCGCCCTAGCCAAAGACTAGGTCCAGCCACACGATTCAGCCCAACAATCCGAAACGAAACTTTGCGCTCAGATAGCACGTACCGATGCGAAAGTCATTGTCGTTATGGTTGCGTTGCTAGTCACCCAGGACACCATATTTCCGTCAAACCGAATCGATACCTTTTACACATCATTGAGCAGAAAATTCCATTAATTCCCGATGAAATCTAATAACGCATTCTAATGAGCCGGCAATGACAATAAATAAAATGGTTCCCTTGAGATATTTACTGTTTCCAAATTCGCACGCCTATCCGCAGGCAAGTTCATACCGTCTCCTATTTTACATGCAGCACGCTTGTTTATATCCCGCTTCCACCCGAAAATGAGGACACAGCCAAATCGATTGATTCGTATAAACCACAAGAGCATGACAGCGATTAACCCACACAACTGTTGGCCTCCCTCAATTCTATGTTCCGACTGAACGCTCCTCGCACCATCGATTGCGACAGGATAACCCACAACTATAAATTAACGACAGCATGGCACGCACATGTCGACATTCGGAAGACATCACGTCACAATGGACTCGGTTTACTGGACAACTCCTTAAAATTGTCAGGGTGCTGATCCTATTTCCTCTATCCACTAAATACCACCAACATTGCGACCCATAACTGATTACTTCCTGTTTGTTGTATCGAGTAATTCATCGTCGTGGTCGTTGTCGTTCTACAAAGGCAGAAAAGTGCTTTAAGAACCTTTACAAATACTCGTAGATCCTTTCTGGTTTTGAGAGAGGGAGAGTGAAAAAGATAAAAAGAAGCAAACACGGATATCCTGTATTTAGCTTGTCCTTGTGAAAATGCAATTTATATGCAAGTGACCGCATCAAAAGAACACCAATGGGTCGTATCGTAAGACTTAAGCAGCGGGTCCATAGCCGCATTCGAGTTCGCTCTCTGTGTGCGAGCATGCATAAGCTTCCTTATTGACGAAAGGGATATGAGCGAGCCGCTTCCAAGAGGATATTTACTCAAGGAGATGACGATAGATTTTTTCCCTGTTGACACTTAAAGTTTTTTTATCATTTTTTTGTAGAATAATTGCAATGGGAGCACTCTGGCCGCCCCCTGTGACGATGCGCTCAAGTGGTTGGAGCAACTGAGTGGAGCAAGAAATGTTACGTATACGCCACGGTGGCCTACAAATTAAATGTTCTTGCGTTTATTTTTATTTCATGTTTTTTTTTTTTTTCATTAAAGATGTCGCAACTATGTAATGGTTTCGGTGTTCCCTTTTGACATATATAAAACCTGTTTATGACAGTATTTAATATGCCTACAGAATAAAAAGGGAAATTACGATTTAATGGACTCTCGTGGAATGTGAATATATGAAATTATCATGCACGCAAATTTGATTGTTTGTTCTTTATTGCCATGTGGAGCGAACTATTTACGACAGGATAATAATTTTATATTTGTTTGGAAGCAGGATATATCTTGAGTTATGGAATCGTAAATCAAATCCAGAAATGTGTTAACAGAGATTTATGCAAACGAAAGACGAAGCGCCAGTGAAGTGGAAATACGTCTTACGGGGGAGCGCTTTTAATTGGCAGTATGAAGAGTACAATGACCGTCAGTTATTTAGGTATGGAGTACAAGAAGCAACCCGTAACTCTTGATTGAGGATTCGGGAGCCTTTCATTAAAAAAATAAATAAAAAAATAGTTGGTGCAATAGGTCCGTAGGGACCATAGCCCTAAGTTCTCATTCGTTTTCTGTGAGTTTTTAATTTTAGGGACGAATGGAAGAGATCTTCAATTTTATCAAACGACGAATTGAGAAGATCTTTCATGACAGTTATCGTAGAATATTATAAAATTCGAAAATTGGGTGACACGTTATACCAAAGGCCTGTTGTCACTTGAAAGATTTGCTTTGCCACTCGCTGACACGTTACAGTGTTCGCTTCTCTGTTTGTCATACAAAAGTAGCTAGATGGCGCAACAAGACCTTAACAAAGCTGCCTACAGTCATTCTTGTATGAGAGTTTATTTCACTTTGGAACCTGCGACTTAAACATACACCTCTCGAGTAAGCGTGGTCTTTGGCTAACTGCCTCCAGTTTGGGGGCCCAAAGTTGGTTAATGTACCCTTTCACTTGTGCGCACCACCTTAGGCGAGGTCTTTCTCTACTGCTTTGTTCCTCCTGTTGGAAATTGTAAAGTCTTTGGCCCTTTGTGACGTTCTGTTTGGCTCGTCGATGTTGTAAGTCAATCCTTGTTAACAGCATATACCTGGTTCTGCTCCCATTTATAAATTAACCCATTTTTACAGCTAACTTTTTCGGCAAATTATCAGCTTGTGCTATTGCACAGACTTTTGAAAGATTACGGAAAAGAAGTCAAATTTATTATGTATCGATTTGGATTTCCGGGAATCAATCCAAGATCTGGTCGGCTTAAGACTTACCCCGGACTAAACCAACACTAATAGGGGTGTTGACAGATTTTTTTCAGGCGTTTACATTGTCAGTAAGATAGCATTTTGCGTGCGTTTATCTAATGTCTTCATAGTTTTTACACTTTGTAGGAGAGAGTTTCATGAGAACGAAGCGTTGGTTCCATTCAGCAAGCACCCTCCTATTAAATCCGCATGGGCTTCATCAAATCATCTTCCACTGCATTGATTCCGATTGGTACCGCAGCCTCGTTTGACTTGAACTTGGATATTTCTATCGTTTTTGACAAGTGGACAACACTCAATTCTTTGTTTGTCCAGGTTGTATGGTAGTTCGTTTTCCCTGACTGAGAATCGGCCTTATTCGTCGTTCAACAGACGAATGTCTTCAGTACGGACTTGGACGCTACTACCAGGCATCCCTGTTAATCTATATAATTAGCCTGATGAAGCTGTCGAATGCCTTTTAAAAATCTACGAAACACGATTTAGACGCGGGATCGACACAGAGGGTTCCATGACAGAAATCGGCTTACTTAGCTTGGTACTATATTTGTACCAACCGACTCCCAAAAGGCCTCTGACTGGCTAGCTTTCACTAAATGTCGATGTTGGACCTTCACTTTTGGGAAGCTTTACAATCAGAAATCACTCTTTTGACCTTTCCGCAGAATTCACACTCTCCCTAGAACTCGTTTAGGTTATGTAGAAGCCATATTGACTTTGTTGGAGTCGCTCTTTAAATTCCTTCTGTCTTATCGATCTTCAATGCCTTGAAATCGGTTATTACCTCATGCTTAATGGGGGTTCCTGTGTGTACCAAAAATACTCCATATACTTTCCTGTGGGTGATCCTCCTCTAAAACTAGTAGAGGATCTGTAAACTTATTGGCGATTACGATGATTAATTTGAACTAGGCCTAGACTGCACTTTATTCAACCCTTCTCGGTTCTGTCAAAGCCGTTCAGATAGCAGCGCAAAAACCAATATACGTGCAAAAAAATCTCCGATTGGTTCTACAAACAACTGCCTTCGCTATCGATATACACTCAAAAGTAATTGCATTTTGTACACTCCAACGAATTTTTCATAATCCAAAGCAGCAGCCCCGACCGATTTCAATGAATGAATGTGACCTCCTTCGTGGTGCACTCTCAAAGGACTTACACAACCAGCACGGTCTTTGGTCTTCATATATTCTCCCCTACACCGAACCGCATTGAGGTCGTAACCAAAAATTACACAAGAAAGCAACCTCTACTCAACAACGGTCATCATCATCACCGATATTATTTTGCCAGAAGAAAATGATACCTAACGCAGGCATAACCCGGATAGTAATAATTTAAATTCCCATCCCCTTTGGCCGTCCGTCAATTCGTTCACGAACTTTATTGGCACTTAGTGCCTGCAATCACTGCTCTTCTGTATGGTGCCCCCTAAGACCTATCGATTCCTTAATTCATCCCCCGCACGCAATGCATACACCGCACCGCACACATCGCCATATTGCAGGCAGCATTCTGTCTCATTGCTCCCCCATGGAATGGTAACTCAAAACGAACCGCCCCAATTGGCAATGGCAATTGGCCGCATGCTTTCTCTGTGTGTATCGTTATCCACTCGGTTATTGATTGTTCCTTATGATTTATTCATAAGGGAGGTGGACGGTTTGACACAGAAGAGGTTGCTGCAGCTTGAGCTCACCTTCTTCGGTGCAAGTAAATCAAAAACGTTTCGCTTGCATATGGGTACATTTTGCAGTTCCACCTCAATATCAATAATCAAGCGCGCTGTTAACATACTAGTATATGCGCCATCGGACAACCCCCTGAGTGACATAATTTTGCCATTTGCCTCGCTTAAGCGATTTTCTCTTTTCTCTTATTTTATGAGCCACATCGAAATGAATGCATAAATTTCGAGCGACATCCGGCACCAAATGGGGACGATCGGTGGTGCTCCTCGAATAGGAAATAGTGAGGGATGTACCACCGTCAGATTTGGCACCTAATCTAAACCCTAAGGGATGGTCGGTCGTGAGTAATTTTTCATGATATTAATTCTGCAGTTTTAATAATTAAAATGTCACTGGTGCAGTGGTGGATCGACTGAAACGGCGGGCATCAAATTGAAACGGGAAGGACGTGCGCGCTCCAGCGAATGAACAATAAAATTTTAATGAAGTGTACGCCTTCGACGTGGTCATCTTGCTGGTGGAACGTTGATTCAAAATTGAGAGGCAGAGCGGCAGTTAGGTTGGGAGGCAGGACGAGATTTTTCTGCCAGCTCTCTTAGAAGGACAGTATATAGTTGTTGAATAAATTAGCACTACTAATCAAGCTGCGATTAATTAGAATTTTTACGGCGGATAGCGAGAGTTAATCAGGACCAATGGCATGGAATTTTAAAGAGGGACGTTTTTTTTCTCTGAAACGGAATTGGTTGATTTAAGGTAAGGAATTGAGTGGATTTTTTTTGGGGTGGCAGCAAGCAGCATATAAAATGAGAAAGATTGCGTTAATATTTGATGAGTAATCGCACCCTTGTTGGTTTTAATTAAGTGACTGGATTTAGTGGACGCAAAGTCGAGGTCAGGGATAATTGAATTTGAATAAGAATTGAGGATTAAATTTCATAAATATCGAAACCCAGACATTTGAGCTAACTGTTGGTGGTGAGCGAAGTTTGACAAGGGAAGACGAAGGTGTGCTTGAGTAGTTGTGGAGTTGAGTTCGATCGCCAAATTCTTTTGCTCAAAACTGTGAAACTCGCTTTGAATACTAAAATAGCTCTAAAATTAATTGCATTTTACACGATTTATTCACCGTCCAAATAATTAACGACCTCACTACAAAACGACAAAGACCGTATTGCGAAAAAAACTAAAGCTTAAGAGAAGAATATAGGACCGGAATTAATTATATGTATACGTTATCTTACGTGTAGTAACAGATATATTCTCCTACTCTTATGCGAAAAAGAGATATGGCAGTGGTTCACATCACCCGCCTACTCCACATTACCCGAACTTACTCTATCTCTTGTTTCTGCAATCAAGTTTGCGTTTTCATCTCGTACCACGTCGGGTATTGCCTGATCAGCGCTTGCAATAGGGTCTAACCGGAATCCGCGTGTCCTACAACCTAAAACTGCTTGCTCATATTTTTTTCTAAAAATGCGTAGAAAGGGGATTAAAAAAAACAGCTATTTGCTGGCAGGACACAGTTTTTCGTAGGTTTGCGTACTGGACTATTGAGCGATGAGTCACAGGTTCGCTCTACGGATCAACATAAATTGCGTCGTGAGGTTTTTCCAACAGGATTACTTCTCAAGAACGTCTGACAAACATCCGAGAGTATGGTCGTCTTTTACATTCAACCTTTAGAATTCGACATAAAATGTTAGGCCCCTTCCATTCGTTCCATAAATAATAACTCACGCCAAGCATATATTTTCTTTACATGTTTACTAGTTTTATGATGATTAAAGTTTTTAAAACATGTCCGTATCTTTAAACCCCTCATTTCAAAACTGATACGATACCTGGGCCCTAATAAGGAGCCAACTTACTTATTTATACTCTTAACTGAAAAGCTATTAGACTCACTCCAAAAGCTATTACTATTGTGAATAGTTTTGCTTATCTAGCAAGCTGTCTGTTTGTTCATCTTCGAAGCTTTTAAAGTCAAAAGATCACAAACTGTAACAACATTGTGCTGAAACAAATCCTGCGACAAATATTAGAACTATCGTTGCGCATTGTTTCCATCCGCCTTGTTGATTGTGAACAGCTCCCAGCGTTTGCTTGACAAATACAATATTTACGTATGAGGAACAAACTTAAATTTTATTCCGAAGTAAATTTCGAGAAACGCTCAAATACACCTAATCTCCCACGAATGGTTGCGCATTCATTTTGTGTTCTCTATTTGTTTGTTACTTTTCAACTTTTGCCATGAAAAACCAAGCGCTTACAGTAGTTTCACCGCAGAGCTACATATACCATTGTGTGCGGTGTTACCCTCATCCAGCTCCACCTATATTGCCCTGCAATCCCTAGACAATGGTGCTTTGTTCTAAAATAAATGCGACGAGGGGAATTCAACTAACGAAAAAAACACACCATCACCAACGACTGTAATTTTATCCGCATCCATAAATTTGCAAGTGCAAACAGAAACCTACTCTAAAAATTTGCCTGACTTTCTACAAAAAATCGAATTTACCTCCGTGCGCTTCTCTCTCTTTACCTGTAGCCTGATGGAAAAAATATTTTCATACAGATTGGGAGCAATCCAAATTTGCTTGCGTTTCATTTCATGTTTCACAATCCTACACATATCAACCATCAACCAGGCCACCAAGGATATCCTGAGATTTAATTTTTTTTTCGTTGTCTAACCTTACCACCCATTGCTAACGAAACCATAACGATGATGATGACACACCTTTTGGGTGTGTGAATTCGTACACAACACGAAGGCTGACTGCACTTTGAGTGAAATGATGAATACACACTCAATCACTGTCAGTCACTCAGCCATCATCACAGTGAAACTGGAGTGGCTCAACCTTGATTAAAGCGCACTAAAAATACAAAAATATATCCCCGCATTCACACCCCCGCTGTGTTGATCTAGTATCCGTATCTGTTTCACATCGTTTCGCTCTGTGTGCAGTCCACATTCTTCTCAAAACAAATAGAGAGACGGCAAAGTTCCACTTGTAGTTCCACTTTAACTTGAACTATGCAAACAACATTCGGATACGCAAGCCTCCACACAAACACACACTGCAGTCGCAATTAATGAGTTATTTGTGTAAAAGTCCTTAATCCGAGAAGAAAGAGAGCGAAAGCTGGCTGGCTGGGTGGGCTGGTGTTTCTGGTTAGACACTGATTGAAGGGATTACCTCATCCATGGGGGAATGCGAGAAAAGATTTATTTTCATTTGAAAGATTTTTCTTGCGCGTCGTCGTCGTCGGCCGCTAGAGATTCCTACGGACTTTCAGAAATGTTAAATTTTTTATAACAAAAGCGGTGAATCGGTGCGGTAGAAGGTGGCTTTTAAGATGGGAATTCCACATAGTACTTCGAACAGTTGTTCCAAAGACAACGTACACGAAGCCATTGAACCACTTCCTTCCGCACCTCAAACCAAAAGCACTCCACTTGTTCTTGTTGTTTCCTGCTGCTGCTGCTGCTGCTTGGTATTCATTTGAGGTTTTTATTCATAACTCAAGTACAATTCGATGAAGGTATATATATGGAGATACATTGGGAAAAGTTTCAGTTCGCCATAATAATTGAAAAAACAGCGGTCAGCTGGTGGAGTCAGATGGAGGAGTATTGGCTTCTTCTTTAGTTCGGATTGATTTTGTGATCGATTTTATAAGTAGTTGAAGGAATTCAATTTGACAGACGAGAGTTTTATTTGGCATACCTTGTTCAGCTGCATTTTACGACAAGGGTTTAGTTGTAGTCGAACTCAGTTATAGCGACTGAACTGAAAAATGTACATTTTTGTGCAGAACGATAGTTTTACGAAGCGGAAAGCAATTATTTTGGACTTTATAGCTCTGACAATGAAATTGGGAGGTAAATTTCCATCGATGGACTGGACAGGTAGAAGCTATATTTTCGAATTTAACTTCCCCTACAAAAAAGCAAAGGGGAAAACAACAAATCTGTGTATTTATGAACGTTTTTTTTACTGCTAAAAAAGAGACCCAAAAATTTACAATAAGGGATACAAAAATATTAAATACTTCTGCACTGCACGCGGTTCTGTCATTAAACGTTTGGGCTGCATCTTTTTCAGTCACGACAATAACTCATTGAATAGTGTGCTAAACTACTGAGCCAGGTGTTTCAAGTTCAATCCCCTAGAAAACACCAAAAACACCTTTTTTACTGCGCCAGCTCTAGTGACCTTAGAATGCTTTCGAATTCACCCGCTCGAACTTCGCATAAAAATTGTAGGCCCCTTTTCATTTGTCCCCAAAAATAACAGTGAGGCCAGAGATTCTATAGATATCTGTTGCGCCATCTATTTGTTTTTTAAGGGTCAATTGTTTGAATGAACTTATGTAGGGTCTCTCACACAGGCAAAATCTGACCTCAAGGAAGGAGGAAACTATACAAAAAGTTTGCAATCAGTTTTGTGGTGCGCCATCTAGATGGAAGTAGCACAACTTTAATTCATGTTTTTACTTAGAGTGTATACAGGCTTAATTGGGAAAGGGAAATGAAATTTATCGATTCTCAAATTCTATCATTGCGGACATACGAATTAAAAACGAATCTTACAAATAATATTTAATGAAGCGTTTTTTGGGTCGATCTGGTTTGAAATTAAGTCCTTTGTAACATATTTTTAAGTTGTTCTTACGCGCCCTGGACAATGGCATAGTCGGCTCCACTTTGGCTTGATTTGATGCAGCAAGTTGCTATCCAGGAAGATTGCGTTTTAGTTTTCGTTTTTCGTTTAGGTACATGTCACAATCATCCAGCGGTTGTGTATTTTGGTTATCAGCGGATATTTATTCTTACTATCTAAACCAATCAATGGGAGGATACAGAAGTAGATAGTCCCGGAAGCCGCATTAGAAGGTACTGTAGAAACTCTGCTGGCCTAAATAGTATTTTCTGGCAATCTCGGCCAATAGATCTTCTTTATCGCCTTGGAGAGTCAGAAGTTTTAAAAAAAAAAAAAAAAAAGAGAGAAAAAAGACGACTGATATCCTTTAAGTTAGAAATACTAGAGGTAAATGTGTCATCGGTTCGGATTGTTGGGTGATGATTGCTTCCGCCATTGAATACCATTTTAAAAAGGCTTTAGATGCAGTTAAAAGATATCAGGAAGAGGCTACAAGGAAGTAAATTTCCCATCTCAGTTATAAAGATATAGAAACCCTTTTTAATTCTAAAAGCAATAAAATTTGGTCAAACGTAAAGGATGCTTAAAATTTAAACGACAGTGTCTTCGATTTGTGATACAATTTGTTCCATTTGTAGTTTGCAAAAATTTTAGGAAATGCGTTTTAGGCACAAGACGGTCGTCTGAATTAACAATAGTGAGCCGGGTTTGCAAGTGATTTATTAATACCAAAATTTAATGAGGTTATTTGGAGACGATGCTGGGATCTGACAAGAATCACCTTTACCAGTGGACGGAACGGTGCATGCTTCTGTACCCTTCACCATACAGCGTTTAATTAATAAAAATAACAACCTATTGCAACCTGCCTACTCAACAAATGTCACACAAAAAGAAGCTAAAAAACAACAAAGCACTGCGCAACAATAAAGATGTACAACCAACTATAAAAAAAAATAGTAGCAAAAACAGAAACATTAAAAAGGAATTTCAAAAATGAATACAACATTTCTGCTCCTCCACCTACAATCGCAGGGAAATACTTTGAATTTGAATACTCCGCATTAGAATTAAGGACGAAGGCCAACTTCAGCAATTGTGCTTGGAACTGTATCTGCAAACATACATTCAAGCACCATTTTTCTCTACCGCACTAGTCATTCTAGCTGCCGTTCCGTAGCTAAAAAAGAATGCGAAAGTTTGTCTTACTTTCTAGATGGATAGAGAACTATAGCAAGAGAACTGTGTGGCCGAGCTGTATATGCGAAGGTATATCAGGGTCGCGCCACATCCTTACAACGAATGTAAAGCATTCCTCGTCCAACGAAGGAGCAACAAAAAAACACACGACAAACTTAGTTAACAATATGAAGAGGAACAAAAGGATACGAAGGAACGAGTAACGAGTGTGCGAATAAAGGAAGGGGTGAACTACATTTTATGGCGAAAACTTTTAAAATTTTGTCATCATACAATTTCGGTTACAGAAGGCAGAGACCGAGTTTGGTTTTTTTTTTTTTGTGTAGGGCAGGTTAATGAGGGGAGTGATATATGAGGGAGGCACACATACAGTCTTTAGGGGCTAAAGGACTATAATAAACGTGTGCTTCATATGTGAGAGTGTGTGTTTGTTTAACTGTTTAAACGATTTTGTATGCAAAAGTTGCAAAACTTGCATGAGAATAGTGCACTAGAGTAACATGAGAACACGCCTGCAAGGAAATATGTCCTTATAAATATTCATCTATTCTGAGTCTTTTTTTTAATTCCATACATAACTGAGCAGAGAACGAGTGACACATTCTACAGGCATTCTAATTTTGTGTTGAACTATGGAAAATGGGGGTAAGAAGAGAGAGTGCAAACAAAAAAGAGAGGTTTCATGTTGACAGAGTGGTATACATGAGAGGGTGTCCTTAAAGTTATGACTTTCCGTAAATCTTTAAAATTGAATTATTCAATTAGACGAAGAAACTTGATACGGATCTTGGTGGTAGGGGTAGGGACACAATGGAACTACTTAACTTCTGACATTAACTTGCAAGTTTTGAGGTAGACAAATTCGATTGGGAGCGAAAGTGAAAAATTGCCAAAGGAACTTCTCTTAGCATGTCTCCGATTTCCTTGGACGCCATAATCGATCGGAACGGATAATAGGTGACCTTCGACATTCATATGATTGGATAGTCCTCTGTGTGGTTAGAGTTTGTGTATAACTAGATTTGTGCTTCAGCACATATGGGGTAGGTTATCGCAACCACATATAGTACGAATAAGAAGTACAATTTAAGTAATTTTAAAATTGGACAGTGGAAAAAGTGGGTAATGTGAAGAGTTCCCGGTTCGACCCCTAAAAAAAATAGAAAGTCCAAGCTAATAAAAATACACACAACATAAAAGTTTTGAATAACTAACCTGTTCGGATAGAGAAACTATTAGAAGGTCCCTGCCAAAAGCGATTAAGTAAGCTCCTGGATAAGAGCGACATCTGGGTTAAGAAAACAAAACACCAACTTGTATGGATTTTAGCTCGAATAGTTGGAAACCATTTGTACTTGCTAGGTCATGTTCAGTCTTGAGGTTTTAATCAGAAAAATGTGGGTGTGCCAAATTGGCTTTAAAACTCTGTGTTAATTGGGGTTATTCTGTAGAGGTTGACAAACACGACCGTAACCTACGGTCAGACCTCGAAGCGAAGCTGGAATTTTCATATTAGCTCCAAAATTAATGATGCTTCCTGTATCACGATTGTACACAACTTGGTTAGCTTTAAGCCCGTGTATATACTCAAACATAGACTAAACGGCTCATGAGGTCTGCAAGAAACTTCGTTTCAAACTGACTGAAGTTCACACCCTACGACAAGTATGGCACCCATCGAAGTACACATTTAATTTAGCTCTCTTATTTATAGAGTACTTCCCATAAAGCAATAACAGTTAAAATGAACAAGTTATGTGCGACCCGGTTGTGCATATATTTTTATTTGTATGCCAAATTCTGAGGCACAGCTATCGATTTGGTCTAATGAGATTGGATCCATGAAATTTGTGCAGATAAAAATCCGAACGACATGAAAGCAGATGCATAACAAGGATTAGCTCAAACAATTCTGAAAGGTTGAACAAAACACGGCAGTGATTGGAAAATAGCAAAGATAAAGCCACTTTGCAAGACAATTAAGAAAACGCTCGCCAGATATGTTAGGAGTGTTTCTAAAGCGTTAGCGATTAAAATGTCCAAAAAAGTATCTAATGACAATATTTTCGAAGTGGACGGATATAAGAACACGCTTTGTAAGAGTCTTCCTAGTAAGTATCAGTTACCGGAGGTTCCAACTGTGGCCAGTAAACGGTTCTAATTCTAGCTGACTGATTATATTTGGCGACAAACAACAACAGCCAGACAAGGACCCAACAAACCGCCTGTTTACAAGGTCTAACCCATGTAAGTCTGCAAGAAATGAGCAAAGTTCAATGTAAGATATTTTCGGCTACATCGTCTCAACCGCACCAGCGAAAAAAACACACCATCTATGGCAGACAGCTTTCTTCTGAGGACCTAAGGCTTTGCTTATATTCTGTTTAAATAGAAGTGACTACCGCTCTCATAAGCTCCATCCGATTGGGTGATTCCAATGACATTTCTATCCTTAAAGATTTGTTCGAAATTTACGGAATTTGAATAAAGGAAGTTTTTGAAGATTAAACTACTACAAATCTAAAGATTGCACTGGCCCAGGTCCAACTCCATTACAAGTAAATGACACAACTGCAAAAAAAAGGACACACTCAATTAGAGGACTATTCTGTTTTCTATTTGAAAAATTTTGACTCAGATCACAAACAGAATGAACGCACTACTTATAAACAGAATAACAAATGACTGTATTTTCTATAAATCGGTCAATGACGACCTTTGTTCACCCATTTACTATCAATATATCAATTAGTTGATTGCTTTGCTAAAATATATCAATAAGTTGTCCCGTTTATCAATAAAAATATTTTATTTCACCCCAACACACACAGTAACATACGAAACGAACAAAAATCGAACCACAAAGCCTCAAACCATATAGCACACACAATACCCAATTGTTCCGTAACACGATAATTATTTCAAAAAGTTCGGTCTAACTAAAAATTTCTCCATTTTACCACTCGAAACTTCAACTTTGCAGACAAATAATATCGTTTCCCTGTCAGTCGTATAGCCAAAAGATGGGGGGCAAGTGCGGAAAAAAAACCTAGAACACTTCATGCTCAGCAGTATTTTGTTTTTCCTCAGAGTTGCTTCACACTTTCACAGCGCCCTAACTTTCACACAGCACACTGGGTACGATAACTTGTCATAAATGGCTACATAAATGGGAAACACACTCTTACAGTCGCGAGGTAAAGTTGGGGAGCACTTGCGGTTTTCACTGTGAAGTGCAATTTATTATTTTTTATATATTCACCCATAGTCATATTTATTGTCTAGGCTATATTTTGCGAACTCATAATGGCGAAATTTTCAATAGAAAATTACCTACAAAATATTTAGTGTAAAGGTTAAAAATGATCATTAGCAAATCCCAAAGATCATTAGGGCGCCATAGATGTTGAATATTTCATGTTTTTTTCCACCACGCTCCGTATCACAAACGTCTGAGATGGCTTTCCAGTTCTGCCGTTCGACTTCAGCATCAATTTGTAAGTCCCTTTTATTTGTCAAAAAAAATTAAATAAAAACTCGCACAAACAAATTATTGTGAGAAGATAGGCCTCTGGACTAGGTCTGTGGACCTGTTGCGTCAACTGTCGGAGGTCTGATAACTACCTTTTTTTAATTTTGATTATAAATATAGCGGATAATTTTTTTTCTAACTGTCTGGTGAGAAAATGTGGCAATAATCTAAGCCATCTGTACCTTGGTAGCTGTCTCTGGATATTCCACGCTTTTTTGAACAAATTTCATATGGCTTAAGTAACATTGTTGCATTACTTTAAAAGATTGCATATAATATTCAACCACAAACTTGCAACCTCCACTGTTATCCCTTTCTCGTGTCGACAAAACAAAAAATTAAATGACCCTGAGCCTCCTGATAGAAACTGCGTTATTTAATGGTTTTTTTCCGGGGGGTGGGTAAAATTCATCCACCTTCCTTCTGTGTGTATCATCCGATACAATACAAGTGGCGAGGTGTGAGAATATCCTTCCACCCGCACAGCACACAGGAAGAAGATATGCTATCGTTTGTTTCTTCTTCCAATTGTTTTTTTTTTTTTTTTGGTTTTGTGCCACTCCTATTTTTTGTGGAGAGAACAGCTCTACCGTTCCCCAAACACAGAGAGTTGAGACAGTGCTGCAGTATGTGGGAAATTTCGGAAACAGCGGGTGGAAGATGGGGTCACTCTCACTCACATCAAGCAAATAGCTGAGTGTTGATGAATAACTGCTGACTTTTGCTATAATTCTTCTGCTATTTTTTTTTTCATGCAAATGATAAAATGGTTATGGTTATGGTCGACAGGCGCATTTACGCTGTTTTATGGGTGTAAGGGAACAGTGTGCAGTGTAGCATTGCGGTTCGGAAGCAGATTGTTGAGGAAAGTTGTGCGATTTGGAGATTCTTTCTCTGTGGGATAACGATGGGTCGCTTTTTTATTGAATGATGAGAAAGACAGTCTCATAATTGACGGAAATTATTTATGCATTTAAAGCAACAAAAAAAAAAAAGGAATATTAAGTATCATCCAAGATGATTGTTTTTACCCCCGGGTCTAAAAGCCCCCCCTCAAGGCAAATCTGTATTAGAGCAGCAATTAGCTTTAGCTCCCCTAAGTATCTGGCGATGTTTTTATGTGCGTGGCCTACTTAATAAGTTTTCGGCAGATTTTGCTGAAAGTTTGTATGTTTAAGTTCCGACAGTGTCTAGAGAGCAGTTTGAAGAAGTCCGATTTTTCATTGGTATCACATACTTCTCGGACGTGTGTATAGATTCATAAAATCTGGTTACTTCCTCTTTCGTAAACATTTGCGGGAACTGAAATTCTAAAACGTCTTTGTGTAGAATTAAACTCCGAAGTACCTAATGGAACTCTAACTTCTTTTTTTTTCTGGCGTGTTTGGAACAACCTCTGAACTATAAGGGTATACCGCCTGCTAACGTAAAATAGTGTTACCCTCTGTGAAATGAGTCAGATTCCAACTGCACACAAAGATGCACCCAAAAACTGGGTCACTTTCGCTAAACTGTCAGAAACGGTTTAGCAAAAAAATCAACACGTGTAACTAATTGCCGCACCAGAGCTTAATGATAGCTTATTTGTGACGACCGTCAACAATTCACAATGCGATGTCCCCTCCATACTGACCAAGGTGAAATTAGCCAGCAATAACCCTTTCACCCTCCGGAAAAACAACACCCGAAGCCAGAAAAGTTATTTTAGTTTGAAGTTTTTTTTTTGCTTTTTTTTAATTACGAATTTCCACCGCAAAACCAAGTGGTTTTGAATAAAAATGTCCCACCTAATCGCATTTTAATTACCGCCCACACTTCTAGCACTTGCAGTGGCAATATTGCATCCGCGCAAAAGAACCCCCAAAACTGATTGAAATGAATTCATCAAAATCTATGTTCCTTCAAAACTAAAAATAGGCATTTTCCGCTCTTCATTTTTGTCTAGTTTTTTTTGGGATGTGTCAATGTGTCAGCAGTATCCCCCCCAGGCCCACTGCAATTGAAAGTGCGACGTACTCATCAATTCGCATAAAATGCACATTAATCGTTTGATTGCATTTACAAGCAACGAAAACTGACAGCAACAGACGGCCGAGTATCTGTTAATGAGACTCACAAATCAATTTCCCTAGTAATGGGTGACTGACCAGTTTCTGTTGATTTCGTATGTCATACATAATTGTAGCTGTGTGTGCATCTGTAGAGATGCCAGTTGAGTGTGGGCTAGGCGTTGGGTGGGGGCACATTTATGGATGACACTATTCGATCGATGACCATTGAGGTGTCGCACCTCTTCTTTCCGTAGCGGGATACTATTTACATGCGCGGTATGCTGCAACTATTGGCCCGGCCAAGTGCATTATCGTAAATCTTCTTATAAATATTTAACATTTTTAATTAATTGCAGATAAATGTTGGCGCACGTGTGTGTGGGTCGGCTGGGGGTGGTATGAAACCAATTGAATTGTGACGCGTAAAGCGTTTTTTTTTTTTTGTAAAAGAAAAATATCTTATAATTAAATTAAGTGAATCATTAAAAGTTGAAAATAACTTCAATGAGCCAAAGAAGGCGGTGAGTGAGAAAGGGTAGTAAGTGTTATAGCCGGCGAATTTATGCTTTAGTCGCATGATGGGGACAACGCATAAATTGTCAGGTACCAACAAACTTTGAGCGAGAATCATTGTAATTCCTCCATTCAAAGGTCTCCATTCAAAATTTTTGTTTTATGTTTATTAAAATTTGCAAATCTACCAAACCAAGTGTCATTTTGACATTTATGATCAGCATCAGCTTATAAGTCCTCTTGAAATATCTTCACATTTCACATTCGCAACGACGTGAAAATTTTCCATGAAATATCGATTGCCTGGGATTCTCAAATACATTCAAAGCGAACGAAATGCGAACAGTTGAATCCAAAACTGAAAAACCAGCCAAATATGTGTATAGAAAACTATTGGAAATGCAACCACGAGGTAAAAAGAAAATAAAAATCTACATCATATGAATTTTAACGAAACGAAAAAATATAATTCCACAATAGGTGGCGCAAGAACGTTGGTTTATATTACATTTTTTGCAATTCACTAAACTCAAACAAACAAAGTGTTGAAACAAAGTGTTACAATTTGTTCCATGTTCAAGATAAAACTAGGGTCGAATTACAACATCCGTGAGCGAGCATTACGTCACTAAATTTTGTGGATTTTACATGCGAAACAATAACAAATTCAGTCATATAGTACTCGATAACGGATGCGGTAATTCAACCCCTAATTTGGCTTTTGTATAATTCTTTACTCACAGTTGGGATAAATATCTAAAGAGAATCTGAGAAAAATCGCAAATAATAGTGCTCGTATTTCCATATTGAAGCTTGTATATTACTTTTTTTTTTTGCTTTACCGAGAAAAATGTACAAAAACAGATTTAATGTTTCTCAGTAAAAATGTTACGTATACGCCACCGAACGATACCGATTGAAATTCTTAATAACAAAAGTGTGGAACTAAAAATGACGAGCATTTCAAAAGAGCAAGGAGGTTGAGTCACGGGAGGTTTAGAATTTGTAAACTATTGCACATACCCCAACCTTCTTATCACAGAGGGTGTCCAATGCGAGATGACGCAAAACTGCATTTCTCAGGTATTTTTTAGATAATCATAAGGAAAGTTTGATGCTCCAGGGGATGTTGACTCTTTTAGTTGATTTTGAACAAAGGTATATTTACTTAAGCTTATCAAATAAACAGTTGATTTTTATCGGAGGTAGTTAATTTCCATATAGCTTTGCAGTAGACATGTGCTGGCTTCCGCTTTATCTTTCCGTAGTTTTGAAACCAAACTTCTATTTCCAATCAATTAAATAAACAGCCGACCGCGGATTATAGAAAGCCATCAATTCAAATTTCCCTTTACCGAAGACTGGATCAAAAAGACCCAACATCGAATAGTGTTAGCAACCATTCTACAAAATGGTCTTATGCTATTGTTTAAGCACATACCTGCTCTATGCGTTCGTGTTACCAACAAAAGGATTCGGCTGCTTGTCCTTCTCCCCTGGGCACACATCAACCGTGTACATAACTCTCTATTGAAGTTGATCTCTCCACACAAAGCATTGTGGTGGTACCACGCCAAGCTATTCAATAAAAAACACTCTTCACAGGATAATGAGACAGGAGTGACGATAGGAAAAAAGAAAAACACCAACACCACCAAAAGCATCGCTCTCTAAAAGAATCAATTTCATGCCAATGAAATTCATTATTTTTGCACAAAAGTATTAAAACGGCAAATAGACTTGAAAGCGCCCGAGATTGAGTGGGTAAAGTGGAGGTCCCTGCGTCGCTGTGCACCAAATAAAGAGATCAACTCGAAGAGGACGGCAATGATGGAGTTTCATTTTCAGTTTTCAATCTTTTCTCTTGTTTGCCTACGTGCGTCGTCTATAATGTGGCTCTTGTGGTTCATGGTGTTCTGTTCATTCCTTTGCAGAGGAAAATCAATAAACTGGGTTTTTATTTTGCTTCTGTTTTAATAGAATACGCCGGCAGGAGAGGTCAGACACGTCTATTGGATGTGCTTTCCGTTTTTAGTGACGTGGACACTGAAGAAGGCGACGTGTTCTATGTGACGTCTAATATCAGCAACCGTTCTGCCAGTGGCCACGAATAGCCTTGGTAATTTTGCGCTTTACCACATACATACGTATCTAGTATACATACCGTGTGCCTTGGGCTAGACTTTTCCATTGCTGATTGCTGGGATAGGCTGGCTCCTTCGACTGTACGCTTTGCGTTGTCATAATGAGGTGACATTTTCCACGACAGCAATTTCATAGTTTCTTTATTTTTCCATTTTTTTGTGTGCTTTTTTTTAATGGAAAACCAGACGAGAGTGGTGGTAATTATTTGTTTGTTTTTTTCTCCTTTTATCCCCGTCTCTTTATTTTTTTTTTGTTTTTGTCAAGATTAAATAACCGATGATGGCGCGCAATGTGATGGTGGGCGGAAGGAGATTGTATCCTTAGAAACGGTATTAATTAATTGGCTGGGGAATTAAGAAGTAGCTGTGTATTAAGGGTAATTAAAACGTGCAAAATCGAGTGTGTACATTTTGTGGAAGCTCGATGATTACATTTTCGCCACATGCCTGCATATAGGAGTAATGAGGGCAAAAAACGTTGGTTATCATGATGAGATGGACGAGATGGGCGAAATTTGATTAATAATACCAGCTGAAGTTAAATATAAAATGCTTCTTAAGGACAAAATAGTCAAGTGATTCTGTTTTCGAAGACATTTTATAATGTTTTTGAAATAATATTGACAAGTAAATGCATTTAACAAGGTTGTGACTACCTTGACGATGTTTCGCCTCACGAACGTATATCTCGTTCAGGTATGAGATGATTTCAAGTCTACAGTTCGCCATAACACTGCTGGTGTTCCCCAACGCTTTCTTTTGTCTCCGACACTGTTTAATGTATCCAGAGCTTGAACTAGTTAATATAAAAAGGATCATGAGTTTAATTCAGTCGAAAAGTACTTTCATTGCACATGGGATATCAACGGACCTTACCAATACACAGTTTTAGTTTCGACTCTAAATCTAAGTAGTTCACAATGGCTATATTTTCCATACAAATTTCGCAATTGTGGGCTTCCGTAAATTAAAAGTCGAGACATAAATTTGTTATTAGTATCTACGGCGCAATAGTCAATTATATTGATTCCATTCCGCCAGAACCATTTTCCTAAATAAAGGTCGAAAATGGTAAAATATATTTACACTGCTACCAAGCCACAAAGCGAAAACCGTCAAATGTTCTTCTGACCACGGCAACATTTAAGAAACTGCTTTGCCAAGCTTCACTGCGGCCCCATCATTCTAGCGAAAACCACTCCAAACTAATTAAACACAATCATTTTCATTACTCCTTCCAAACCAACCAGACTCCTTTTCCAAATTCCACTCAATACTTCACGACTATAAATGTCGAAAAGCCCGCACTAAATTCTCCACCAAGTCCCCCTAATATCCTTCACCCATTCATAATGCTTATAGTAAGAAAAATATACCTTCCACCTCTCCACCACATAGAATTACTTACCTCAACTGAAATTGTAAAAAGTGGTGCATGTACTGGTCCACTCTGTGATTCCAATTTATACACCAAACCATGTCGCAGCTCATTTAACATGGCAACTGTATTCTTCGGCTGTGGTATCCGCTCCTTCCCCGCACGAGGTTTTTTCTTCGGATGCACTAAAAGGGAAAATTGGAAAAAAAAATTATAAATTAAAGGAAAAATGTCGGCCAGCAGAGCACATGTCATTCCACCATCCATGTCCGGTGATGGAATTTAATTAGTTTCATAAGCCCAACATCTATAGATGGGTATATATATATAGATTAAAATAAATGTGCTTACGTGCAAATTTTGAGCCCTCATAGCGCCGTTTCGAGGGTGTTTTTCGACTATAGCCATTCATTGTATCCACCCTTGGTATAAGTAGCGGCTGTAAGTTTTTTTTTTCCAAAGAAAGAGAACAACAAAGGAATAGAATATATAAGTAAATCAGTTTAATTACATTTCACATAATTAAGTTGAAAATGAAGAAAAATTGCACTTTTTACGAATAACATTGAGACAACATTTAGATTGTTGGGATGTACAGATACACACATACACTTAAATGCACACTTCATCTAAAACAGTATGTCGAACAGGAATACAAAGATTTGTAAAATACTCACAGGACTCTGGCGGTTATTTGGATTTGGATCTGTGGCGATGTTGGCGAAATCTTCAGATCCATTACCAGATTCCTGGTAGAGCGCGAATAAATGAAAATAAAATAAAAATAAACAAAATCTTAAAGAAGACTATAAGATAATAACTGGCAGGACACTCAGTGGGGGTGGTTTGTGGTTGTTAATAATCGCACAGAACGAATAAAAACATTTGTATCGATGACTCTGATTAGTTGGATGCATTTTAAATTTTAGACGGAGTACCATATGGCGGCATACATGGGCCTGTGCTTTTAGTTATGCGATTTTGAGCGTTATTAAATTTACATGCATAGCTTTCTACGTTCTACATTGACACTACCTATGGACAGATTTGGAATGATAATTGCAAAAGGAGCTAGAACAGGTGTAAAAACAACTGTCGGGGAAAATATTACTGATTTTTAAGTGAGTTTAAAGAGCAGAGCAACATATAGGAACTTTCTCTTTGAAGTTCTGAGTCACGGGGATCTTTAGAAACTGCGATGCTCCGTAAAAAATACCACTTATCAGGAGATATTGTAAAAACGAGAGGAGATGGGAAATCATTAATAAGTGCGAATACACTATCCATCTTTTATAAAAGATTCAAAAGAACTGGGCCCTTTTTTAGGTTATGAGATATACTTCCAACAACAATAATTAGAGGAAACAGCCCAGGTCAAGACTCAGGACTCATCCATTTTAAGGTGATTAGGAATAGTCTTCGTGAACATTTACCATAACGTGAAGAAAATCTTCGGCGCGTTATTCATAATCCACCTTCAACAGATAGCTGCCTTCACCTATTTGACTTAACAAAAGCTCGTAATAGGCTGCTAAAAACCAGAAGGCTTTTCGAAGGCTATCTGTTGACAAGAAGAAGCAGAAATGTATGCTCACAAAATTTTAAAACTATATCCAGCTACAAAGGTTGGACTTCTTCGATTTTTACAGACTTCGCTGCGAAGGGATGAAGATGCGGATGTTATGTGTTATGTTATTTGTTCCATGTTTCTTTTATATCGATTAGGAAAATGCTGATAGTGTTTCTTTGTTTTTGCGGTTTAAGTTGTTTGAACTTACAAATGGATACACTCCTAGTCTCTGTATTAAAAAAAAAACAATCATCGAATATTACAACGAATATTACAACAAAAAGCGATTATTAAGAAATCAACAAAAAAGGAGCTTCAACTACAGCGCCAAGCCAGTAATACACAATTCCTTCCGGTAGATTTGTAGAACTCTAGGTTCTTCTCATTAAACAAATCGTTTCCGTTTTTCAGACATACTGTACATACGTAAATACAAAACTAACATTTATATATAATATACTATACATTTAGATTACAGAAAAAAGAAGAAAGAAAAATACACCATTACCAACTAAGCCTATTCATACAAAAAATAAATACATTCTCTAAACTAAATGAAAAGAAACATTAAATGGAACACCAAACCAAGCCCGACCGACTACTCCTCGATCCAACAGAAGGATAAAAGAAAAAAAAATTGCCATACAGATAAAATGTCCCTTTAATGCTGAAGCTGTCATTTAGAGTTTGTTTTTCTGTCTATCCGCAATAACTCTGCGGTGGAAATTCTTGAACATTTGCCAATGTCGTCCTTATATTTTTTAGGCCGCTGTTTTTGTGCATGCAGCCAACCAATGCAGAAAGTAACACAAGGTAGACAATTGGCAGGACACGTGCACTTAAGTATAGAAAAAAAACTCCATCCCATTTGACAAGAATGAATGAGGATGAACTGCCTGCCTGCACTCAGAATTCGAAATTAATGCAAGGTGCCGGTAAACTTTCCTCGTCTACATAAGCAACTTCTACTTTTCAATGTAATCAACAAAAAAATGTACAAAAAAAAAACTATCTTCAACTCAAAAAAAAAACAAGGACTTAGAAATCACAAATCACAGGATTCACAGTGGCAACACGAACGGGAAGAAAAAACTCACCGAAGTGTGTTTGTGAAATGATTTATGGTACGCCAAGGCAAACGACACAACGACGACAAGCCAGCGCGAACAAGACCTCGTACCTAGTGCACGAAATGAGATTCTGATCTTTAAAAGGATTACGTGTATAAAGCTGGTGGATGATTGAGGCTGGGGACCTTTCGAGTTTTTCCCGGATTGCGATTTGCATTAAATTGGAGTAAGAGAAAAAAATGCCTTCTCAATATGACACACAAAAACACACACATGCACGTATATCCAAGGATATGTGATGTGCATTTTTGATATTAAATCCGAGAAAACATGGATATGGTGTACGGAATCGAAAGCGAACAAAAAGTGTTTACAAGAAATCCAGAACCGAGAAGTAGTAAATTATCGGGGAATGCCTTCAAGGCGAAGGAAGAACTTTTAAGAGGATATATGAGCTTTAAGTTTGCAGTAGGTCTCCGCGCTGAATAAATATATATATGCGTCTTCAAGTGTTGGCCCAAAGTAGTTTGCTCTGCAAGGAGGATAGGCAAACTTTGATTACTTGGAAATGGCTTCATTCGGCGGTTTGTTGTAAACACCCTTTAATGTGGTCTGCTTTGAGTTTCCTCTAATTAAGGAGTTCATAACGTGATGTTCGTTGGATATCACCTGACGATATGTGTACTTTAAAGCGGTTCCTAATGAGCCTCTTTTAAATCATTTTTGAATCGGTGACAAGTCTGCATAGAATATCCAACCAAAAATTCTGGTGTCAAGCAGCAGGGACACCCAAACTGAGAAAGAAAATTAAAACAACGTTAAACTGTATTTCAATGTTTGCATAGAGCTTAGTAGCCAACACAAAACGAGTTTCATGCGTTTAAATTTTTTGTTTGATTTTCAAAAGACTAGTGTTTTGGTGATGATGTTTGAACCCGAGATTAAAAAATAAATAGTTGGCGCAACAGGTCCTTATAGAGCCTAAGCCAAGCTTCTCACAACCATTCGTCTTGTGTGAGTTTGGTTTTATTTTTTTGACGAATGGAAAGGATCTACAATTATATGCCAAGTCCAAACGCCCAATTGAGAAGCTCTTTCATGACAATTATACTCTGGGATGTTTGTTAGCCATTCGCGAAAGATGACGCAGTGGAAGAAAACCTAAGTTGGAATTTGTTTGTTTTTTTTCGGGACTCGAATCTGATACCCCTCGCTTAATAGTCCAATACTAACCACTAACCCATTCCACCGACAAGAAGACTTATATTACTTATAAGTACTTGGCATAGCGGCAATAGAGGTTGTTTGCTGGGGATCCGTAAGACGGGAAACACTTCGATAAAGTATTTTTTGTTTGTAACAATACATGTTATTTAAGTCCGAATAACGCCGGAATAATATATAAAATTTATAATAATTTAATAATTTATCAAAAGTTCGAAAAAAAACAAAATGTTTATTACAATGATCATAATTTGATCGCCGATCAGTTTCGATATTCTATCGGCGTCATTTTCGACCTCTATTACACTAATTTACTTTGGAGTCTCAATCATATCGCTTAATGCGATCGGTAATCACATTTCCACAAGATCATTATCACGCAGAATTCAATAAATCGTAGATATACGTGCAGAATTCTTAATTTGTCCTACCATTCGGTTATGATCGTTTCGAAATACTGTTCGCTACGATCGGCAGTGATGGTAATACGAAATTTAAGTTTGCATTTTTAAAAAGGATCCTGATCTTTTGTAAATCAAATAATTAAGAGCTGTTAGTGACTATCAAGATCGGTGATCTTTATAACGAAAACGAATTCTGAAGTTCGTCAGGTCAGCTATAGTCTCTGATGTTACTAAATTGTTTTTGATTGCAGACCAGTTAGCACGATCCGTTCATGTATTTTAAAACGATCGTTTCAACATACTGATCTCGCCGATCGACGAACAGTGGTAAGTATGTAATAAGTTGAAACTTGCATTTTATGAAGGTTCTTACTCATTTTTAATCGAACAAATAAAGCAAATCAATTAGTTTCAAGATCAGTAAAGATTAGTGATCTTCATAACACAAACTACCTCTGAAATATTCGCATATTTTTCAACTTCAGTAAAGAGATTATCATTTTATTTCACTTAAAATTATTTTTTATTCCCATCAGACCTAAAACACGATCGGTTCACATAGTCGAAAATTCAACAATAACAGTGATGATCGCCACAAAAATCTTGGTACTTCTCATCGGAACTTGGCCCCTTGTTAACAAAGCATTAGCTATATTCCTTTCAGTTTTCAAATCCCTATCACACCGGCTGCCACGATCGGTTCACTTCTCCATAACAAGATCTTTTTAATTGGTAAGTAGACTTTGTAAATCTATGAAAGGGTTACTTAAATTGCATAACTATTTGGTTACGGTCCTTTCGATATATTTGTTGATCGCGATCGATTTCAATCCATTACGATTGAAAATCAAGATCGGCGATCATCGCAGAAAAACCTACTTGTCATCTTCGTTGAAACAATTTCCACCACTCAAGGCAAATGCACTCGACTAAAAGTCAGAGTTGACACTCGGTAGACCAAACACACGCACTTTCTTAAACAAATCCCGACACATTCAACACTCTACAATAACAACGTCCCATCAAAGTAGCCATCGTTAAGATTTCAAATTGCAACTCGTGCTCCATACCGTATACTCGTACATTCCCGGCACACTCAATTGAAATTTTTTCAATTTCAGGAAAGAACAATTTTTAAATGATTCACACTCCCACGAGAAGAGCAATTTTCCTCGTGTATACTTTCCACCCAACCGCCCGGTACTTACTCCAAGTGCACGAATAAAAAAGTTTCGGCTTTTGGCGAATAATTGACATTTATTCGACTCATTACTCATGTAATAGCCGTTGAACATTGTAGACAGCATACGAGTATATATACACAAAACACAAAAAAACACACGCAAGTTTCGAATTTTTAGCACGGCTCTTACTATTAGGCGATCCCGTTTACCCCCGTTACGCCCCGTTTATAGGTGATAGTACAACTAATTGCACAACGATCTGATAATTTATTTGATGCTATTGAACAAAAAAAAAAATTAACACGCGACGAGAACGCACTTGGAAACAACACGTTTGCTTGTGAATAATGCGCGAGTACTCTCTTCGATGGCTGCAAGTAATAATGAGACGCTAAAATTACATCGACTTTCGGTTGCGAAAATTTTCAAATCAAAGATAATGGACGACAGATATCTACAGTATGCGAGCGCAGAGCAATAAATACAACATTGGTGGTCGATATTGCAACGACTATTTGCCGGTGTGTAAGACCGCTCGACATCCGCCCTAATGATGGTGCGCAGCTGTAATGTGCACGGTTGCAGCCGAACTGCAATTGATTTGGATCTCTGGGGTGTATCTCGCTCTGTGTGGATGCGAGTGTCTATCGTCGCTTCGGTGCACGGATAGGAAACTAATTTTCAATTAAATTTGTATTTCGTTCGATTTGGCTTTTTCTGTTCCCAATGGAAAATGTATTTTTGGTAATATTCGTGTGTACTGTGCAAAAGGCAATTGAAGAAGTTTCGCACATACGATGTGAGCGACAGGTTAGGTCAAACATTGAATGAGACGTATTTTGCACCAGAATTTTTTTTTAAAGTTTGTTGAATAAATTCATGCAAGAAGCTGGGATTTAGCACTATGGTATGGGCTGTGGTTATGTTTATTATTCATGAGATATTGCGTGTGGGTTTTTTGTTTCGCATTTGATCTATTGGCACAGGATACACTATATGACGCCCTTTGGTAAATCATGTAGCACATTTCTGCTACGTGATGTTAATACAAATATTTGCAAGGACCAGATGGACTGCCACCCAGATAATAACTCGATTGTCCTTTCTCTTTCTGCCTGAAATTTAGCATAATCCGAAAAAATACTTTCAAATTGTTCCCAATTTGCATATGATGTTCTTTTGTCGACGATACGTTTTTAAATTCAGTGGCGCTGGTAACAGAATCCTTTCTGAATAATAATATTGCAATTGAGTTGGTAGTACATAGGTCGGTAGAAAGGGGTAGTATCTTCGAGTAAATGAAACTACAGATCGGACTGTTGTTGTTAATATCTATGCACAGCTATGTAAGAGCAGCTGTTCTGTCCACACTTCAGAGCTTAAGTGGATTGCTGATGGGATGCTTCGTATTGCACTGAACAGATGGCGCATTTGTTTCATTTAAGAGAACCTTGTTTATTGCGTTGAAGATGAATGAATATGAAAATAAGATATAATGCGAACGCAATAGGGACAAATGTTTCTCACTGCGGTACGTGGAACGTTCGCAAGTTATCCAAATTAAATGATGCGAACTCTCATTAAAACTACTGACATTTACACTAGGTTTGTATCCAAATCAGGAAAGCGCTGGCAGCCATAACTAATTCTAAGGACGATGGGATATTTAATTGTTTATATTAACCAACCTTTGTGGCACGCAAAATACTCCTTATATTTTTTCGGTACTCATTTAACTTTCAGCATAACGAAAAGCTATTGGAGCTAAAAAAAAATGCCAACATGAAGGTACGCGCTAAAAGTAAAAAAAAAAAAAGTCGTGTAGTGTTTAAGGGTACTATTTAAAACCGAAAACGAAGGCGATTTTCACTTTTAAAAAAATGTCTACAAAGTCGGATGGATTTTGGGAGCAAGATTTCTCCCACTCATTTACTTTTGCGTAGGATAGTCGGATTACTATCCATAAAAAACCCGTCAAAAACAAATAAAACCCACCCCCTTTATGAGGTACGAAACTTGAACTCCTCTAATACGAAAATAGACACGCAAACCAAAGTGTCCGTAAGGTTTTCACTACATTCGGACTTTTCCACATAACACCGAATTTCTTTTTAAAAATGTTCCACATGAATTCATTTAAATGGAGGATAAAACAAACAACAGACTTTGTAAAAAGTAATTAGATACGTGCTTTATGATTTTCGCCCTAAACCGACCCAAAGTCCTTTTCGAAACGTAGCCCCGTCCTTTCTCAACAGCCTGTACAGTACCCTCTCAGTAAATGAGTTTTTAAGTCTCTGAGGGCGCAGCAGAGATGAAATTGAAATTATTTTATTTTAATAAACTCTCTCCACCTTTTTTGCTCATCTCTTTCCAATAATAATTCAAGACTGACTGTAAGCATTTGTCTAAGTCTTTTTTATGTCTTTTGAGGGGACAGTGCACGCACAGTTGTTGGCCACGTCTTCGTCAAAAACGAAGGTATACCACCACCGAATAGAATACCGAGCACCTATCTCTCTCGCTCGTGGGCACGGCTGACAGAGCAAAATAGCAACTCATGTCCTATCGTGGTTTTTGATTTGAAATTAATTAATAGCCGCATGGGTGAGAATCATCGTGTATCGCAAAATGCCGCTCGAGATGCAGCAGATACATACCGGGGCGTTGTATTCGGTTAGACGCACTTCGCTTGAAATTTAATTAGTGTTTGGTGTGAGCGAAGGCCCTACTAGGCTAGGGGTTGGCGGAGCAAAACTATATTCGCACAGAAGCAAAGTCATGTGAATAGTGCGACATATTTCTTGGTGACACTTTCGGAAAGACTGCCACCACCGTTGTGTTGTGGATACATATGGTTCTGCCAAAGACGAGCACAATGATGGACACACGCACTGGTTGGAAGTTTATCACATGTAATGCTCACGATGATGTTCAGGATATACGATACAACACAACAAATGATTCTTAAGTGTGAAGCGTGGACAATGGAAGAGAATTTTAATTGTTCGCAAAATGTGCGATGGGAATGATTTGATCAGCTGCTATTTGTCGCTCACATGAGATGTGAATTGGCCATAAGACCATTACAGTTTCTATGCGGTAAATACTTAGACAGACAAGGGAACATGCATAATTTGAGAAATTGAATGAGAAATGGACAATGGGATTTGTTGGGCGCATGTTTGCATTAATGATGGCAAGTTGAAGTAATGTAGGTAATGGCCGAGGAAATTGTACGTTTTGATGCGAATTGAGGACTAGCGTTCAAATGGCTTTAAAAAAATTCAGTTTTGCAACTATGTACTTGGACCGTGGTTTGATGGGATTGCTATTCACTTCCACTGTGTGATGCCACAACAAAACCAGAAATATATTTGTCTGTAGATGCAGCCCTCAGTTGTGTCTATAACTAAAGTTTTTTCCGGCAATGCCACTCAAATTATTCAAAAAAAAGTTGTTTGCTGCACCTCTGCAAGAATAATTGCATACCTTTCGGTGCCATACAAATGTTGTCGATGCCTTGCCTACTTTTTGGTGGTTCGACAACTTTGAATTTATCCATTAGGTGGGTTAGAAATTTTCTTTTGAATTTAAATGGGTAGGTGGTTCACCCCCTGCCAGAGTCAGAATTCAGATCTAAGCCAAGGATGATGGTGATTAATAAATTACTCTGCGATATAAGTAAAATGGAAAGGAAATCTGTCTTAAAATATTAATTGACTTTAGGCACTAAAAGACTCTTAATCAACTATAACCATATGTTTCGAAATCCGTCTAGAATTACTAAAAATTTGGAAAACAGATTTATTTTGAAAAAATTAAAAAATTAGAAAAATTAAATTCCAGAATCACGCTTCTTAGAACTTTTTGCTAAAAACGCAACACTTTTTCCTTTTCCAAGTTTCTGTTAAAATTCACAAAAAAATTCTAACAGTAATTAATTATTTAAAGTTTTTTTTATCTATTTAGGTTGTTTTAGGAAAGTTTCGATAGCCGTACGTTGGAAAATAAAGGAAATTAAAGTTTCCAGTGTGGATATTTGTATATCAAACGTCGGGCAGCACCGTTAAAGTGTCAACGGTTGTGGTTAAAGTTCGTCTAAGCATGCTTGTATAATGGATATCATGGCCCTCGCATTCACATTCACAGATTTTTTTGGGTACACTGCTAAAACTCCCTCTTTCTAAATTTTTTCTCCACATGGTGATATCAAAAAAGGTTGTCCAAACAACAGAGTTGAATGATTTTTTTTTTGTGGACTATGCTTTCTTTGTCAATTAGAAATATTGAATATACTTTTAGACGGAACGGCAGTCGAGTAGTTCATACCTTTTAACGCACTTTAGGGACACCAATTGTTAGCATGAAAAGTACATAAGAAACGATGCCCAAATTTAATAGAGATGTCAACATTAAGTTGTCTGTCAGAAAAGTGTATGTATTATTCTCAGATGCAGTCATTTTATAATTTAGTCAAATGATTTTAGACCACCGATTCGTATTAGATCAACTGAGCCAACACTTACCGTAGATGATGATGTCGAAATTTACAGCTCAGTGCGATATGAATTCACATGGTCCAATAGTTCATAGCCGAGGGCGATTGTTAGGTTTTGAAAAAAACTGTAAGCCCAAACAAAGCCCTAATATAGATTTTGCCAATATTGAAACATATCCGGGAAACCCCAAAGTTATGGTAAATGCCAGAGTAGAACAAGGGAAATTTAGCCGTAGCAAACGGACGGAACGCCTAAAGACGAAATATAATTTGTCAAAAATGTAAAACTTTCGGAGTGGTCCTTTCCAAACTATATCCTGCATTTAAAAACTCCAAACAATAAGACGCAAATAGACTTTCGGCAAACGTTGGCTTACTGAGAACTCGTTCCTTCCTTTGATGAAACACTGTTCGTTTGGCTCCGGATCGACCCCAGGTTTTTTTTTTAAATAAACTCACACAAATGAATTGTTGCGGGCAACTTGGTCTAGGGTTCTTTTATGGAAATATTGCTCACCATTTGCTAATTATTTTTAACTGTCACTCTCCTATCTCCGATTTTATGGTACACAATTTTACAGTTTTATTTCCTTGCCCAGCAACTTTCACTGCCCATCGACTTACTCAATATTCCACGCAAATCCCTGGGCTTTGCAAAAAATGTATAATAATTTATAATTAAGACCGCCATATCCCACTCAATTGAAGCTTAATCCTTTCTCCCTTCCGATTAGGCAAAAAAAAAAAAAAATATATATATTAAAAAAACACTTCATCATCGTCCAATTCCTTTGATAACAAGAAAATCTCCTTCTGCTCAATTCCCAGTCTCCTTTTTTTTAGATACTTCCCTCATAATCTTGTCGTTTGTCCTCTGAATCCCTCGGCGTTTGTCGTCTTTATAAAATTGTCGTTTTCCTCCCTACAGTAGCACTACTCAAGTTCTCTGCTGCATCGCAGCACTTTTCTTAACACTTTGTGTCACACAGCAGATAAAAAGTTCCCACCACACAAGGATCCCCGCGCTATGGACCCCATCAAAATAATATGCAGTATGTATAACCATCTTCGCCCTGCCGCTGAGATGGACTTTAATTAAATTTCAACGCTTAAGTGAAATAGAAATTATGTGTGTGTGTGTTGTGCTGCAACCATTGGGCAAGAAAACTTTCCAAAAACAACTTTTTTTTTTCTCCCTCCCTCTACCCAGAGACTTTTCGTCCTTGAAGGTTTCTACTTTCAAATGTATTTTTTTCAAAATGAAATAAAAACAAGTAAAAGTGTTATCATCGGCCTGGCCGATGCTTTGATACCCTCCACTGCGTACAAGTCATGCAAAATACCAGAACTACTTGACCGACATAGCCCATTTTTAATACCAACCTAACGACGATAAAAGAAGTCCTTTCACAAAACTTCATTCACCTAGGTTGATTCCTTTGGACGCTATCGTGTTTTCAACGGAAAGAAGGACACATGGGTCTTATATTGGTTTTGTATGGGAGGTACCAGAACTACTTGACCGACATAGCCAATTTTGAATACCAACCTGACGCCGACAAAAAGAAGTCCTTTCACAAAATTTCGTTCACCTACGTCAATTACTTTGGGCGCCATCGTGCTTTCAACAGACAGAGAGACACATGGGTCCAATACTGGTTTTGCATGGAAGGTACCAGAACTACTTGACCGACATAGCTCATTTTCAATAGCAATCTGACGCCGATAAAAAGAAGGCCTTATACCGAATTTCGTTCACCTACGTCAATTACTTTGAGCGCTATCGTGCTTTCAACAGACAGAGAGACACATGGGTCCAATATTGGTTTTGTATGGGAGGTACCAGAACTACTTGACCGACATAGCCCATTTTCAATACCAACCTGACGCCGATAAAAAGAAGTCCTTTCACCAAATTTCGTTCACCTACGTCAATTACTTTGAGCGCTATCGTGCTTTCAACAGACAGAGAGACACATGGGTCCAATATTGGTTTTGTATGGGAGGTACCAGAACTACTTGACCGACATAGCCCATTTTCAATACCAACCTGACGCCGATAAAAAGAAGTCCTTTCACCGAATTTCGTTCACCTACGTCAATTACTTTGGGCGCTATCGTGCTTTCAACAGACAGACAGACAGACAGACAGACAGACAGACAGACAGACGGACATGGCTAAATCGATTCAGAATGTGATCCTGATTCAGAATATATATACTTTATGAGGTCTCCGGTGACTACTTCTTGGCGTTACAAATGTATTGGCAAAGTGAATATACCTTCCTCTGGAGGGTATAAAAAATAGTCACCGCACCCCAGTGCCAGTGCTTCCAACTCACCAAAACTAATTTATGCGCAATTTTCTACATTTTTTAAGAGAAAAAAAATATAAAAAACATGTCCAAATGGAGGAAGACGGAACGTGACGAAGAATAAATGTGCAGCAACAAAACGAAGTCGATGCGAGGAAATGTGAATAAATGCGCCACCACAAAATGGACGAATTCAAATCAATAGTTTGGGTGATTAGAAGTAACCTTCATTTCGCAAGTAGAATTGCATAAAGAGGGACGCAGAAAGGGCATCTTCGGCAAGTGCACTTAAGAACACCATTCATTAGGAGGATCATTTCTTTTCGTCTCATTTATGTTGCAAATTAAAGCTTTTAGACGAACAACATCTGAAGAAGAAGAAATGACTTCCCATTGCATATACACACACACACCCATAAAACGAAAATGACGAACAGGCGGAAGAAATTAAAGTCAAGCGAGTTGCTATATATCTCTGTCGGAATATATCTGCGGTTGCATTTTCTGTCCACTATATATCTTTGCATAAGCTGTATCGGTATCACCACCCCACTTCGTTTTGGTTGAAGGTTAGTAGAGGCTCTATGAAGCTTTGTGCTCTTTCTGGTACTTGAAAACAATGTGGTCTCGTATAAGCAATAAGGCCAACGGAATGTTATTATTCATCCACATGCAGCGTGGTGGAGTAGGTATATAAATGCATGGTTGGATTATCTGATATATTTTTTTTAAGGACATACAGAGTAGGTACTCGTAGAGAGGTGGCATGTGATGCTGCCTCATTGTTGTTTCGGGTATTATAGGACGACACAGATCTCTCGTAAGTTAATTGCTGTTCAAACAAAGTTGGCTGTTTCGTGTGGGTTTTTTTTTTTTAGGTTAAGGTGCTGTGCTGTTAATTAATAGTTTTCCATTGTTATACCGGAGAGCCGAGTGCTAAGCAAAATTAGCTTCAGTGTGGTGGTGAGTTTTTCGCTGCTTTGGCAGAAAATAGGTCCAACAACGGAACCGGTTGGTTGGTTTTGCCTGACATTTCCCATTGTAGCAGGCGTGAATGGAATTTTTAGGGGAACAAAGGACTGAATGACAAAGGGCGAGCGTTCTTTGTTTTCTCCTGTTAAATGAAGGATCCTTGCTAATTAATTTGGAGCATGAAAGCCATAAATACCGTGTAGAGGTGGAACTATATCGAATAAGCTCGATGGTTAACAGAGGTTTATATTCAAATGTGCAACCTCATTCGGTGCGTAGTGGTTTCCGGGGGAGCTTAGTCATACAATGGCCCAGATAGGCATCTTTTAAAAAATATGTGTCAAAAAAAATGGCAGATGATGGAGTTTCTCCAATCTAGTACTAAAATTAATAGGCCTTGGACTTAGAATGATGATAATCTAAAGGTACCTGATAAACCAAAAAAAAAGGGTTCTTAAAATTTGGTTGGAACTAAAAACTTTTCATGAGTTATCTTTGTCTCCGACTTGGAGTATTTTCTTAACTTGAGTCGAGTGAGAACGTAATGTGCAAGATCTCATAATTAGATGCAGGCATTTCTTTTTTTAAACCCCAAACAAACAGTTCCAAATGACAGATTGACAAACATAAAAAAAAATTTACAACTTGCAAAATAACTCAAATCCTGGAATTTACTTACGCAAACAATTGTAAGCAGAACAGTTAAGGGAGAACCATAATCGTATTACAGAAAGTAACCTGGCTTAAGCCAACGTACGGCTACAATATAATGCTTTGTGTGTGGCTGACAGAACTTAGGTGGAAGTAAATACGGTTAAAGTTTAGGTGCGCGCGCATTCAATCCAAAGGAAAGTAAAAGCCCCCCAAAAAGACAGCCCCACGATATATATTAGAACCAGGTTATTTTGCCCTGCAACTGTGTCAAGCGGCTCAGTTCAAGAGTTATTGCCCAACTAATGTATCAACATATTAATTCAGCTAGCTCTGGGCGCCGGCCATATCTTTATCAAAAAATCACTCAACACATCCATCATGATGAAGTTTCATTTCATTCTCGTTGTATTGTCAACAACACAAAGCCACTGTGCCTAATCATCCGAATCAAAAGTCTAAAGAAAAACAGTATTTTCCCTCCTTCCGTCTGTATTGCTTTCTCTAATTATCCTTCGCTTCCGCTAGATTAAACATGAAATTAAATCAAGTCGTGCGGGTGCCATGAAACATAGAAATCACTGCACCATTGCTGTTTTCGTTCGTGACGACTCTTCTCGCCGGGGGGAGTACAAATACCACTTTCCTTAAGGCTAGAACTCCCTGACAAACGGCGGAAAATAAACGACTTTTGTGTAATTGTACCGCACTTCCGGCAAACTAAACAAAATCCTTTTTCCCTGCAGACTCGAATTGCACTAACTAACCTCCCCCTTCTATATATAGGTATAGTGGAGTGCAAATACACACAAATTACCGGTGTGAGCAATTTAAAGCGAATTCGTATGGCATGCCAAATGTATACCTACCGATACCCCACCTGCAAAGGACATATACATAAATCGGTGTAGAGGTTATCTGTATAGAAACGGAAGAGATCCTACAAAATCGCTTCAACGCGTGCCTGACAAAGTATTAAACTTAATGAAAGTTTATGTTGACCGAATGTGAACGGCTTCTAAGCGAAGGATAAAGCGTTCAGTGATACCGATGAACAGAAACAGAATGTGACTACTCCACTCATAGCACAGTGATCTAATAATAAAACGAACGAAAAAGAGCAAATAGAGCGAACTGAAGTGGTGCTGCTTAAATATTTAACTTGAAGGAAGGAGTTGGAATGACTGTCAGGACAACTAAAACGGGTGACATAATTTAGACGCGAGTATATACGATGGGTGGTGGGATAGGATTTTCTTGAAAATGAGCAGAGAATCTGGGGTACCTACTCGGACTGACATCGATTTATGCAATTAGGGATGAAGTGGGAAGCAAGTTACAGCTATGGGGATAATGAGTTGTGTAAAAAATGTCACTTTGTTTTCACTGTTGTAATAATATTAATTTAAATAACAATTTGTGCCTTCTTTTTGACATGCTAAATTTGAATACTGTCTTCTGATTCGGAAACGCTTTTTCAAGGACCCAGCACGAAATGACCACGACTGGTCACTTGCCCTTTTTTCCTGTAATCGTTACACAAAAATGCCTCAAGATAATTATTCCGATCCCGCCTTGTAGAATAAAGGCGGGATCTGAATGATATTCAAAAACTTAGATTACTTTTATTTTAGGCTACAGTTTAGTGTACGTGTGTGAAATCTTTATATGGGAACATCCGTAATTTTTTGGGCTAAATTAAAAATTCCGATACCGCCGCGGGTGTGACCGGACAAATGTTACTTTTAGTGTTGTTATATCGTGGGGTTTATATATTTTTGTTCGAATTTCGATGCCCGAAAAGCTTTCGTGAAAAAAAAAAGAAAAAGCAGCAAAATCGTGGGAATTTCAGGATAAATATATAAATATTTGCTGAAATGTCATCAGAACATCTACTCGTACATTTCAGCATAAAAAATATATCATGAATATTGCCTTTTATAAGAATTTTAAAAATATTTGGGGGGAAAAAAATAAATGTCCGAGGGAAAATTATAGCAATAATATACTAACACTGGTCAGAATTTCTTATTCTCCCGGAATGTTGCAGTTGCGACAGTGGGTGTTTGATGAAATACCTACTTAGTTTGAAATGAGACCTCCAACTGCCATATAATCCGCAGTTAAAACTATAAGCCCCTTTTAAGCTGGAATTGCATTGCTTTCATATAGATTTGAAACTGTCCAATTTTCTTTTACACGAAAAGATAAAAAACACAATCCACGTCGCCCATGTCTATGTCAAAATTAAAGCTTCCGTTTTGCATTCTGCATCTGTCAAACGTCATCCCCCTTCCACCAAGACAATGTCTGTGTCAAATGTCATTTTCGAAGAATATGTTCAACTTTTTTGTTGGCAAATTTAACACACCTCGAAGTGTCAGGAACCGTCTAAACACTCAGCAAAGTGTGAATCATTTTGGGATTAGAAAGATAAATGCTAATTACCACTGCGCGCCGCCAAGCACACCTCCTTGTTGACAAATTTTGAACACAATTATGCCCATACCTTATGGTGGTGTCTCTCTCGTGTCTATTTAATTGTAACGTCTCGTAAACAAAAGAGGACATCGTCGAAAACTATCCGTGGCTTTGTTAAAATGCAATTAATGTCAAAGTACGCTTGCACGAGACAACGGCAGCGCTAAATATCTTTTGTTTGCACAATATTATACTGATGAGCTAAATTGAAAATCATTTATCACACCAAATCCGTGCAAACATAATTCGCTTGTTTCGAATTAGCATCTGAAAACAATTTTAATTGTCATATTTAATTATTTTTTTTTGTTTCTATTTTTTTTTTCTGTTTCAACATACTACACAGTAAGAGAAGCGGTACAGTGTCATTCAAAAAAAAAAAAGGGTTGCAAATAATACGTGTGCACGAAAGCACACAATTTGCCAATTAATTAAATTTTCAAACAAATGATATGTATCAAGTTTTTAGATGAAAATAAACACATTTCACATTCTGCGTATATTAGCCTGGGCAAGCGTGAGCATAATCAGGTACAGCAAGTTATCCGCGGTGGAGTGGACAGGCAACTGCAACCATAGTTGTGTTGAAAAGGTCGGTTAGAATCGGTTGGTGTAAGCATGGAAAATACCTGCAAACCAGTACCTGACACTCTGCAAGGGCAGCAATTTAGAAACGTAAAATACGCTTGATGGTCTTGTAGAAAGGAGACACCAACACCAGCAGCGTTAAAAGTAAAAAGTTCGTTTATTTCCAAGAATGTATACAGGGCTCATGGGGAAAAAAGAACCATAGGAAACATTTTCCAAGACACTGCGGGAACTGACAACATCTCCCATGCCATGTCGTTAATGTAAAACAATTCAGCACTGAACCAGACGATCAATGAAAAGTTGGATTATGAAGTAAATGTCAAGTATCGCATGGGGCAGTTCTTCGCTGTAACGAAGGCGAGTGGAATGCGGATGAGAGTGCACGGTTGTCTCGTGAAAATATGAAGTAAAAAAAATTCAAAAAGAAACAACTAGCATTGGTATGTCAGTAAACTGTGACATTCTTTCCGTTTCACTGACGATTCTGAAGGCCAATGGGCCCTAGTCGCTCTACCTAGTTGGCATACAGGGTAGGTACAATTTTCTCAAAGAATTTTCGGTTCCTAACACATTTTTTTACGAATACTTCAGTACAGATTCCAACAGTTCGTGGGCACCATGGTAAAAATTACTTTATGTGGAAATTTGTACCTCCAAAGAAACAAAGGAAACACTTTCTGATTGAATAAAAATACGTTTTGCTTATAAAATTGATTATCGTACAAAATAGAATCGATTAAAAAATGTAACTTAACTATTTTAGCGCAAGATTTTAACAAAATTTAACTTAATAACTTTTACTAAAGAATAAGAAGTAACGAAAGAAATAGATCATTTTGTTTTACGCCGCCAAGATTTCACACAAAATTTCAATTTTAATTTTTTAGGTTAGTGACAAAACGGGTAATTTTCTGGGATTTTTTTTAAAAACTCCCTTTAACACTGGTTCGCTGTTTCAGCAGTGATACTTTTTGATAGTTTTAAAAGTAGTAAAAATAAAGTGCACGACTGGGTCGAACGAAACTTTCTCGTTCATAAACAGTT
Organism: Cheilosia impressa; assembly: GCA_948293265.1. Classification (NCBI taxonomy): domain Eukaryota; kingdom Metazoa; phylum Arthropoda; class Insecta; order Diptera; family Syrphidae; genus Cheilosia; species Cheilosia impressa. The sequence goes on along the minus strand of OX411882.1, from coordinate 40,536,186 downwards.
TGGTTGGTTGTTTTTTAGTTTTCTTAGATAGGTAGGTAAAAATCTGAGAAGCGAAGCTACATAAAAGAAACGGTTCATAAAATAACGAATAGTGTTAAATAAAATCCACTTTTTGGTTATTCATCTGATACGGCAGTATACGAGTATATCAAATAACAATGTTAGTTTTTTTTTAAATTAAAGCTCTCAGAAACAGACAATTGTCGCAAGTTCAGGTTAGAGAAATGTAAGCGCCTATTGTACTATTTTATAAACTCTTACACTTTACAAGAGTTTTGAGTACAAGGCGAAGTGTAGAAGGAGTTTTTGTTTTCTTATCTGTTAGGGCATGTTTTTTATTTTTTACTGGAATATATAAGTAACGCTGTTTTAATGTGTCTATGATTGCAAATAGGGTTAGTGTTGGACCGATATCTTTACATTCTTTAGATTCTAGAGGTTTTGGTTTTTTAATTTGCATAAATAGTTACAAACCGAATATGACGATGAACGGTCTAATTGTGTAAGTGGTTAGAATTATTTTAAGTTGCATATTCAAAATATTCAAAGTTTTGCGTAGCTTTCATTGTTTTTTTATTGGAAGTGGGACATTGACGTTATGGCAAAAATATACCGTAGATATGTGCAAATAGATCAGAAAATATAAAAAAATTAAAATAAACTGATTTTTTGAATTTTCTGAAAAAAAACTATGTACGGGATCTTATTTAGAATACTGTTATAATCTTTAATGTGTACATAAATCAAAATTGTTAGAGCGGTTTTTGTAAAATTATGCAGACCAAACAGTAACAAATATAGAAATATTTAGTTTGAAAAATACTATTGCCTATAGTTAATTTAATTTTTACTATTGTAAATAGTTAATTTACCCGAAAATTGAGTATTAAATATTGTTCGGGATGTAAGCATTACTTGGTTTTTAAAGTTTTATCCAAATCGAAAATGGGGTATTCGAGATATGAGAAGTTTTTAAAATTATCGTTTTCAGTGATGATAAGTGCGCAATAAATTTGAAAACATCAATTTTACTCTAACTATGCATTTTGCTCACAACCGTTAGTTCCGTTTTGGGGTCTACAGAAAACTAAATTTTAAAAATATCTTTTTTTTTTCTAAAAATCCATTTAAAAAAATTTTAGTTCGCTATTAAGTTATAAGTGACCATATTACTATAGGAATGAGTTTTTATCCCAATCGTATGGACCGTTTTCGAGGTATGTCCGAATTTCAAAAGTACAGATATTCGTTTGTTTTTAGCGAAAAACTGAGTACGTAGTCAAGTTAACCTCACCCTACGATCGATGAATGGATTCTAAATTCTATACAACAATCAAATCGGATGTAGTTTTTGGGTCTTAACTTCTAAACACGTTAATTTTGCAAGGCAATTTAAAACTGCAAACAATTTGCGAAACAACCCCACAGGACACAAGACGCAACCAACTCATGTGTTTATTTGCATCTCCCTTTATCGAAAATGCCAAAACAAACTGAACATTTTAAACGAAACACAAGCTGTTTTCGCCCAGCAGCCCAACCGAGAGTCTATGAATTTTTAAATCAGAACAAAACCCCAATTTCATGGTTCACTCCCACCGCCGCCCTACTCTTTTATCGATTCCAAAGACACATAGTAGTAAATGATGGGTGGCTGCACAGTGCACATGTGTGCCCAACTGCATCAGGAATGGTCATGTATCTTCCATGAAAATCTCCCAAAAAGCCATGCGGATATTCGGATATCTCTCTTTTTTTTGGATGGTTTTTGGCTTGCCTTTGCTATCCGTAATGCGGTATCGTAATTGTGGCCTGCAGTATTGAGTTTATTAATTAATAAATTGTCCGTAATGTTGTGCATTTTAAATTGATATCCGCACAAGTGCCTACAACACTTGTGTCGAGCGTAAATGTTATCATTTTGGATGGAAATCAATTTATTTATGAGCGCATAATTATTTAACGCCGACATTTCCTGAGTGGATGTCATATGCAGGAAGACTGTCAGATGCACGTATAGAGCTTTTTTTCGTTTAACGCGCGCTATTTTCACCGTGTCGTGCTCTATTGTCCCAGATGGTGTATATCTCACAGATGAAACAACTTGAGATACATTTCTGGAGAAATTAAAATGTTCTACAAGCACTTGTGTGTTTGTGCGTGTGTAGGACTGCCGCACTTGGAAGTTGGAACACACGACAGTGTGCCAGTGTATCTGGTGTGCATCATATGCCAAGAGAGATAAAGATAATTTGACAAGTTGCATTTTGCCAGGATCTACTCGTATCTAAGAACAAAAAGAACTGCACTATTTCGGACAGACTCGTCTGTATTGTGTATGCGCTATTGAGTTATTTTCGTGAAATTAATTTATTAGTTTTAATTGAAATGCATTGTGTCGTCGGCGAAGATGCATGCAGCACGACCACGAGAGAATTCAATTTGTTTGCGTATACTCGTAATGGTGGCAGGATATCTGTGTTTGACTCACGACACCATGTTGACAAATTTGATTGAAACGCGTTGCTGGTGGGGGGTTGAATGTAATGCTGTTACATTATTATGTTATTACCTGAACCGTCTGTTTGCGAATAGTTCAGGATAACTAATGTGGGGACTGTCATGGATGACAATGCATGGGAGGAGCGGCAGACGCATGTAATGGAAATACATACAATGGATGTAGGAGTCTTGCAACTGAATAAAGGGTTGCGGTTGCTATTGTCATTAATAGATTGAGTTTCCTGGGAAAACCGATTGAGAGGATTAAGCTGCTTTTCTACATACAACCGATCTGATAAAATCCGATTCGGACATCCACTCTAATTAAAAGTGATTACCAACTATGGAACAATGTGGTAAAAACCAACATCCTTTGCACGTTGAAAGTGAGTGTATTTTTGGACAAACTAATTGTACTAATGAGTACTAATAGCTATCGCGATGGCTTTGCGAAAGCTATTCGAGAGGTTGTCTATTCAAAAGCGCCAATTATGTCCACGATCGAAGGAAGGAAGCGAGGAAAGAGGGACATTGTTGTTTGGCAACGATAATTACATTTGTGTGCTATTTTTCGTGTACGCCCTCATTAAGCACAGTACCATGGATAGGAAGGAGCAGTTTGGAAAATATTTCTCACTGGGTGTGCTGCCCCTCGAAATTTCGGCAATTTCTCGGAATTTCTCCAACCTGATACAAAATATATAAGCTAATTAAAAACAGTGGTAGGTGGAGGAGGTTGAACCGTTCTTCTGTAGCAATGGCCAGACGATATCATTTTAGTTTTGCAGGCGGGTGCGTCAAGAGTATTTAGCTGTCTCTTGGGAAGTGGCTGGCGTCAGGTGATGTAGTAAGTGTTTGTATCTGCAAAAGCTTAAATTGGGCGATGATTTCATTTTTTTTTGAATCAGTTGCCTTGGCTATTAACTCTCAAAAGTCGGGTACACAGAACCTCGATTAGCAAACAGATTTTTTATGGCAACAGGCGAAAGATGGGCGGGCAAGAGATTTGTGCTATTCCCATAAATATTCCTTTGGAATATTCGGATTCAAGGTTTATAGCAATCTTCATACTAGGCCAGGGTAATGGGGACAGGGTGACGGATGATCCGTTGTTGGGCAAACAGTATCGCTCATATCGAAAGGTGTGCTGGTGTCTGAAGACCAAAATAAGGATAACTATCTTCGCATCGTGCAGACAAAGTATTAGAATAAGCCTAACAGATAAAAACTGCAAAGCGTTGTTATAGGCGGCAGATTAAATTGGGGTAGGTAGCTAGAGCCGTAACTGGTTCTTACTTCTTCGAATATTCTGAAATGTCGCAGCCATTTTTCGACAAAGAGATTTGGAGGACCGGATACAGGTTTGGGTCGCCAGTTCTTCCTCAAAAGTGTCCATATCCGTGGGAAAATAAATGTTACATAATGAATTTATTTCACAAAGGGGCGACACTTTAATAAGCTTAGACCTAAGATCAGCCGTGAATCGTAAGTAACAAACTGCGAAATGGTAAACCATAAAGGAAACAAATCAGCTGTCATCCGCTCAATCAATTGCCGCTGGAAAAAGTGATGCCAATTCGAAAAACAGACCTAAAAAGTTATTTTTAAGTGGTTCACAATTTTTAACTTATTTTCGAGCAGCTCGGTTCGTGCACTTATCGTTTGTCTTACTTATATTGAAATGGAGAATCAGAAAAAGATGAAATCAGATGTCACTTGAGCAATCGGTTGCGGCTGGAAAAAGTGATAATGCCAATTCGAAAAACAAACCTCTAAAAAAAACAAAAATTACACGGTTTCTAATTTTCAACTAGTTTTACGAGCACTACCATTCGTAAGACTACTCATTGTTAAATAATAGCATATAAAGCTAGGCAGACGATGTAATTTTTTTAAAGAAAGTCCCCAAATAAAGGCAACCTGCATTTGGCAAGAGGTTACCAAGAAATTTATTTTTAAAAGCAAAACCGAATGGCACACCCTGTGTGTAGTATGGACCTCGATCTAAATCAATTTATCTGTTATACAGGTTTGATGTCCTTTGGAAGACTTTAGATTATTTCTTTCAACAACCAATTCATCACTTTTTGCCCCGCCAAAGGACAGCTATTTTAAGCATAACTTTCAGTACTTTTTTTCACTTTCATCAATCAAGTGATATCCCTCCTAATGATTTATCTGCTCAGCAATCACTTTGTTCGAGCCTATTCTCGCTCTATTATATCCAGAGTAATCTATTAAATCCATAAACAGAATATGCACCTTTTTATCCTCTTGCTGAAGGACCATTTATCACCTTAGTCATGCTGGCATGTTAAAATGCCCCAAAAAAGTCCAGCCATCGATTGTGTAAATGTGATATCCTTTAAGCACTCATTGGCCACCATAAAACTTTTCGAATATAATCTCACCAATCCGGGGTTGTGAATAAATCAAGTCCTATTTGCAAAAATAAAGGTAGCAGGGAGGTTCTGTTCTTTTTTTTTATTATTATCCAATAAAAATTCAATTAAACCAGCATTTCGTGGCCATAAAAACAAAAAGGACCAACATTCCGAGAAAGCATCGTGTTTGTCCTTATGGTTTTATGCTGGCACACGCATGACTCGGAATAATGAATGCAATCTCGACGCAGTCCACCTTTTTGTGGATGTGTGGCTGTATGTGGGTGTGGAGTTTATTTATGCGGTGCCGAGTGTTTCATTAATTGTTGATGTTGCATAAAATTAGTTTCGATGTTGTGTGTCCTTTTTTTCGCTGGCTGTTTCACTTTCAGCCCTTTGTGTAGTACACGTGCATGTACAACTGCGGAAAAGTTTGTTTTCGTTTGCCTCAATTGTACTCGTAGAGCGGCGTTGGCATGTAATGAATGCAAGTACACGTCTACTTCTTACCGAAAGGATATATACAACAACTTCTCAGGATACTTTGGAAAGAAAAGCACTGTAAACACTTTGCACTTTGAATTAAGAAGTAATTAGGAGGAAAATTCTTATTTGCAGTTTCTTTGTGGTTAAGTGGTGGCAAATACACTCGTGCATAGTTTGGGTATCTTCTCTGCCTCGTTTATGTTAAATTCAGCATTTTTGGACTTTGAACTGAACGTGTTTTGATAACAAGGGCGGCAAACAATCTCATAAAATCACGAATTGGTCACACAGCCAAGAGTATACGTGTCCTTGAGTTTACAATGTTTCGATTGTTGCATTTGAATTGTTGTATGCACGATATTTAACGCGCTTGTCTGTTTTTATTTAGACGTTTAGCGAGGGATGGTGTTGGTAGCTGGTAAATATTTAAGTTCTTCGTAAGTAATTTGTGCTTGGGGCGAATGATTTCCCAGCACAGGGGCGAATATTTTCGCGTTCGGAGCAACAGCCGAGTTTTTTAATAGAAAGCTAGCAAACTGGCTGGTAGCTTTAAGAACTGAAGGCATGCTCCACGTAACAGGTGAGCAAACTTAGTCTAGAAAGCACAGTTAAATTCACATCAAGAAGAGAGGGTGATATATATGACTAGAGGAGAACCCACGTTTCGTCAGCAGCGCTAAGACCACCACCGGTAGCAGCTTAGCTATAAAATAAAAAGCTACAAAGGTTTTAAGGAACATTAATGACGCTCTCTTTAAACACGCAGATCTTTCGGAAGTATTGAAGCCGAACATCTAGCAGTTGCAGAAATATAAATTGGTAGCATTCTCCTCAAAGCCAACAAACAGCAGCCAAACAACCAAAACAAAAATACAGCCCGCAGGCAGCTTCCACATATAGTGGATCGTAGAATGACAACTTTACAAGGAAGCCCTCACCTGACCACTGACTACAGTTGTATGGAATTTGGAGACATACGTTAAGGCTTGATTACACTTTCTCCAGGTCTGTACTTCTGATAAGTACTCGATGTTATATAACCGCCCTGAGAAGGCTTCTTTACATTCTTTACCTTGGCTCGGCTAAATTTGTTGGTAAATTCTGATCTCCAATTTACTACCCTTCTTCACTTAAGAGCTGTGCAAATGTTTATGACGGGACCATTAGCTCAAGGCGAAGGTACCTACAAAGTCGGTGGTAAGAAATACCTTCCCCATCACGACTTTTTAGATAGCCTATCAATATTTCGTTGCAACTTGTCAATACCGAAGAAAATCGTAGAAATCTGACCCAAGTTCATTAAAACCGAGGACTTCTTAGCTTCATATGAGGGGCACAATAAGAAGCGATGTCAACCTAAATACGATCTGACCTCTATCACTTCACGTTCAGATCTTAAACGTTATCCTCGCCATCATACATACAAGTAAGCTCTTGAATTGGTATACTGCAATCGTACACAATCGTGCTCTGCCTCTGGACTAAAATTCGACATTCGTTGGTACCTGCCTGAAGGCTCTATTGTTTTAGTCCAGCTCAGCAGAAACCTTTATTTGCGCAACGTGACCGGTCCAACAGACTCTCCCTCATAGAGTGTTATATAAAAAAACCCACTGCATTGAGATTCCAATGGAAATTGGGAAAATTCCTTTCTCTCATTTCACCACACACATACTAACTAACTTACACGTTCTTTGCGTTGACGACGACCAAACCAACGACAGTGAGTCTCTGCTCATTGTTGTCGTAAAATTTAAGTAGAAAATTCCTTATCACTTGAACGAGCTACAGTGTCGTAACCTATCCGAATACACCTTATTCCTCGACAACAGCAAACAGAGGGAGAACAAGAGATACATGCAGTAACAAATTATCCTTTTACTGCCATGCTGCAGTGGCAGCCCTTAAACCACAGTGATGCCAAAATAACAACATCAACCGGCGAAGATATACGGTGACTGCTGTACTGAGGCTGACTCTACACCGACACCGTTTTAGCGCAGCGCGGCAACAGAGAAAGTGAATGAATGAGTAAGTGAAATGGAATGAGTCCAAGCATGTGCCATTTATTGATTTCGGCAAAATGCCAATGTGCTGTGTTAGAGGGTTCCTTGCAAAGTTTTGGGCCATAGTCGCGCGGCTGGTGGTTGGGTTAGCGTTAGATAGATGGGCCACCCAATGACGACGCATCGTTATGATGAAGCATAAAAATGTTATACAATAAACTATGTTATTGTTGGTGTGTACGACGACAGCGTGCTGCTATTATTTCGGATTTAGTTTTTTTCTCTTTTTTTTTTGCTATTTTTACTACTTATTGCTGCCTCAGCTGAGAGTGAATTATTTGATAGGATTCTGTGTGTGCGAGGATAGTACACGCAATGATGTGTGTATGGGGAAACAGTGAGAAATCGAGTAAGATACGTTAAACGTTGATTAATGCTAGGGAAGAAAGCACAAAGACCAGCAAGGATGGGGTGGGTGACTGATGCTGGTAAGATCATCAAGTAATTTAACATCAACAGAGAGAGTAGCAGTTTTGGGTAGTCTTCTGTATGGGGTGATATTTAATGCGACTTTTTCGCAAAGTGGCGGAAGAAAGTATTTGACTTGCGCTGATTTATAGTGCCAGTGGCTGTTGTCAGGACACTGAGATTTCATTACAAACGCTTTGCGTTACGGTTAAGCTGATTGTCCACTTCAGCCTGGGGGGAATGAGTGTTGGACATAAATTGGGAGTAGTGCCACAGAACGAGAGGATATTTGTCCATTTCGAAAGGTGGGTTGGTTTATGGTGCATTTCGAGATTGGGTGGCGATTCCTTGACGAAACTGGTAGCCAAGGGCGTCTTTGTGTCTAGTATAAGCCACTCAGTGGCGGACTTTTTTTTATGAATGAATCATGAAGTTGTGGTCGCACAGGGATGACACATAACTTACGGGAGGTACTCTAATGCTTTTGCAGCTGAGGTCTATGAGGAGTTTTTGTGGATAGACTCCTTATCGGCAGCTCTTAAATCACCTTAGTGTATTGCTCACCACAGATTATCCAGTCTGCTGTCATAGGGTTTAAGCAAAAAGCTTTTCCCTCAAGTTGGGGGTTGATCTTAAACTGATGGCACGTGTTAGAAACACGCAACAACTGCTATCCACAAATTTTCATAGAAAAGTGGATATCCTCACAGAAAGCTAGGCATAACCTACAATGGCGCCTCTGATTTTTGTTTCCTACTTGAAGTCTGTCTCTTTTTCGTTGCTCTCCCATGTGTCATGCTGTTCCCGCTGAATCTCCAAGCGCACTATTCCCTCCTCTTTACTGTTGCTTTTTCGTTTCACTCTCCAAAGCATATTATGCCCGATTTGCATAATCTCGCGTGCTACCCAGTCCTGTTTCATGTCGCTTTTTCGTTCCATCGGGGTTGAGAATTACTATGCCCAAGCCTGCTCGCGCTCTCTACCCATTTTCTGTCGCTACAAGTGAGTCGAACATTTTACCCGAGCTGCCATAACAATGCTGCTTTGCTTCTTTGGACCACTCAAACAGAATATTTTGCCACAATCTTTGTCTCTGAATGTAGAATTGGATAGAAAAATAATTTGCTCATAAGTCTCCATAAGTTTCTGACAACTGTCTGACTAGATGTATTTCGGTTTTGATTGGCTAAAATCGGGCTGAAATCGGTCAGCTGTTTCGGTTGACGTTTATAGAGGGGTGAAATTCTGGACTGAGTACTAAGCTCACTGTTGGCATATGTGACTGACGGAAAAAACGTGACTTTCCCGACCAATCTAGTTTTTGCTTTCAGGTTACATCTTATCCAAACCAATCTAGTCGACTAAAGGTAACTACATTCTTGAATGTGCCCATTTTTAAATCAAATTATCAGTCAATTTGAAACATAACGTTCCTTCAAAGTGTTTCACGTTTCTATGTTCCACTCAAATCTCACAAATGGTTCATCAATTCCTTGCAGTGGATTTGTTTTGAGGTTGGTCTCATAGTTAATAGTTAATAAATTAATAATTATTATACGCCCACCAGATACGTTTTATTTGCAAGCCGTTTGGTGGTACTATTTATCCGACTGTTTTACTGACGCACTTATACTGGCTGTGTATTTCCGTAAATTGTTTCATTTTTCTACGGTTTTCTGTTTTTACGTAGGTATGCTCTTTTCCGATAGCTATAACTTGTTCTTTTTAGCCGAACCACTTGTCGTATTTTTGTTTCATTTCAAATGGAGGAAAAAACGTCGGTAACGAAGCAACCTGTTACTGTTATAAACCTTGAGCTCAACTAAATGGAGACAGTTAGCCAAAGACAATGTGTTCAATTTATTTGTTCACTTCCAGCCGCAGGTATAAAAATTCAGAAACTTGCACAATCATTTCTAATTTACGATTCCGCATGGAAACGTTTTCATTACAGTAAACAGAGCGAGCTCGACAAAGCAACTTCACTTGAGTCATGAATATATTTATTTTCTCTGCAAGTACATATTCTTTTAAATGAAAAAAAAAATACAAAACGACCAACTACCCCTAGAAAGAATCTGCTGAATCCCTCAGATTCCGCCTTTTGTACTCGCTATGGCAAACAAAACTATTTCAACAGCAGCAATTCTCCTCTCTCTGTCTCTCCCATTGAGTGAGATGTTCTAATGCATTTGGCATTTTCCCTGAGATATTTCGTTTTCTTTTCTATTCTTTTATCTGTTATCTTTTAAATTTTTTGGCTCTGATACTCTTGCCATAGATTTTGGTCGGCTGACTTCTCTTTCACTTTCTACCTGGCCACGTCAATGTAAATTCTGCCTAATGCTGCAATATTGTGCCAAAAATTGTATCCCCCCCGCGCGCGGCAGCGCAGCCCACGTTATACCAATCAATTCAGTATTCAGTTCAAATCGGATAAGGAGCAAAATAAAGAAGACGGAAGGAAAACTCCTTTTGCTGATTAAGGTGATGTGCACAAGGACATCATAACGACTGGGCTTATCTGGATGGTGCGGGGTGCAATTTTAATTTAACGAATTAGTTGGTCGTTGTCTGTCCATATATATATATACTGTATGCGGCCTCTATTTTCATTTAATCTGCCTTTGCATCGATTTTGTTTTGCGGCATTTGTGCTACTCGCTGCTGCTGCAGTTCGGCAGATGAATGGTGGACAGCTCTTAAAAATTGCATGGTCAGCATTAGCATATACCACACACACGACCAGTGGTGGGGGTAATTTTGTGATGATAGTTCGGCCTTTTCTCGTGATAAGCAAACATCCCATGGGTTTTTTGGCCTGTTTTTGTGTTATTTAGATGTGCGGTCAGGTGGGATTTTTGGCCAACTAGCTGATTAGAAAAGCAGACGGGGTGGATTTGGTTTCCGCAGGGCGAAAAGTCGTTATAGTGATCTACAATTAAGAGGCAACATTTCGTGTACCTTCGTGTGTGCGGTCAATTGCATTAGGCGCTGCATCATTTGAGTTGTGAAATTAGTTATGTTCGTGGGGAATATTATACAGGTAGCCGTAGGAACTCTTATTGAGGGTTGTAATCGCAGATGAACTTTGTTATTACTGCATAGTAAAGGGACACATGTGAAGCGCTTTGCCAAATTTGTAACATTTACATGATTCGACTCCTTCCATTCAAACAAACATGCAGCCTTATGTAAAGACAATCGGAATAGGCAGAAGATTAAAATTTTAAATCCCTCAATGGACTTGGTAAGAGTAAAGAATTTACCCACTAAACCTCTAACTGCTTTCACTGTCGCCACTGACAACAAGTGATTCGGAAGCTTGTCGTTTTCCTCCTTTGAAAGAAGGTTTCAAAAGTAACAAAAAATAGAGGAACGAAAACCTTTGCAAAAGAGAAAAATCTGCACATAAGATCAATATCAGTCATTGTTAACAAATGCAACTAAAAGTTACAAAGATCTTAACGAGTCTACTGGCGTGATATCTGGAAAAAGATTGAACAACTTCCTGCAGCTGAAACGGCTTCAAAAATACACCTTCTAAAAATCAATTCTAAACGCATGGGATTATTATCTTATCTTGCCTGGTGGTTGCAGTGGCTTAGTGGTTGGTGTGTTGGACTAAGAAGCGAGGGTTCACAGGTTCAATCTCCGAAAAAAAAAAAAACATTAAAAAAAACGTCTAAGGTTTTTAACACTGTGCCACCTCTCGTGAACGACAGACAACCATCTGAGAGTATTAAACTGTCATGAAAAGGCTTCTCAATTAGCAGTTCAGACTCGGCATAAAATTGTAGATTACATCCATTCATCGCAAATATGAAAAACCAATGGTTGCGAGAAGCTAGTCCTGTGGTCCCTACGGACTTGTTGCAACACCTATTTATTTACTAACCTGGTGGTTCAATAAAACGCGAACAAGAATATACTTTGACTTCCCAGGATCTTTTAATATAGCCAGACAACAAGCCAGAGGTTTTACTTCAAAAAAATCTGAATATAAATAACACTTTACCTCAAACACTCTTTTTAGTCCGGTGGCATATCTTTGGGTAAATATTTACAGCTCTCTTGCGAAAGAAGGAGGACTTCTCTATAACTACGTATTTAGGATTGGTTTCAATTTGAACGGAACTTAACGCGGAAGTTATCCTTAAGCCAGTCAACAACGACAAACGTTGTAATCCACCTAGCTGCCTCAAAAGCTTCACCTCGTTTTTGCTGATGTCTGGTTTAGGTTTTAAACGCAAGAGCGTGACGTTGTGCCCGCTATGGTGCTTAGCATATTTGTGATGATCTCACAACCCTACTCAACCTGACCGAACTTATACTGATATCAATAAAGAGACTTGTTGACGTTCATATCAAAGAATGCCTCTACATTTCCATCACTATGCGTGTCAGAACGGTAAAGATTGGAATGGATTGAATGAAGAAATCCGCGAAAGTAGGAACCCTACTAACCTGAATATATTGATGGCCCTTATGGCACTATTATTCTTCTAGGTTCACGTGTCTTTTCATAGCCCACGAGAGTTCAAAGTGAGTTAGAAAAAACTATTAGGGCATTTAAGGTTGTAATGCATTTTTACTCCGTAAAAGGTACCTAGAAATATAAGTCTAGTGTATTTATAGACACATCAACAAAAAAACATGAACCGTAAAATAACAAAACATGAATTGATGTCAACCACAAGAACTCGACTTTGTAGCCGCAAAACGTGTTGCACATTAAAGATGTAATTTGAGCAGCTTTATTGGTTACGATTACATCGAATATTTGTATTTTTGTTTCAATCACGCAATAGGCACGTACAATGAGCAACTCGACGACATGACAAATTTATGTTTATAGGGGAAACAACAATGAATTCGGCAGTTGTCATAGCCTCTCAATGCATGACAACTCACAGCAGTTCTTTTCTTTTTCACGTCTGTTGACAAGCATGCGAAACAAAATAAAGTAAACGGGCCCTACCAATAACTTTTTCTAGTTTCGACTCTGAATTTAAGTAGTTCACAGCGGTTATAAATTTTTTTTCATACAGTTTTCGCAATTCTGAGATTCCGTAAATTATAAGTCGAGACAAAAAAAAAATGTTATTAGAACGGCCCAACGACTTGAAGCCTCGCACGACTTTTCATGATCCATAGAGAAAAAGCAAGACATGCCTTCAGTTTCCTCCTCGGACCACCACCTCGCAGAAATGTATGTTCAGCTCTACCCCCAGCTGAAAACTGCTTAGTACAAATTACCTTATAGGACATTTCGCCTTGTTTTGCCTTGTATTCGACTCCGAAAAACACGGTCAATGCGATATCATCGGAACGAGGAGACAGTGAATGGTACTGCAAAACCTTTTCACCCCAATGCTAATATCCGCATTATATAAAAGCCTATTAAATTTCAAAATCATGCATACTCTACCGTAAACACTTTGAAATAAATAACCGTAACAAATTCAATTTGTATTAGCCTACGTGTGCACGGATAGGGTCGGATAAATGTTGGCCCAGAATAAACCACCCTACGAGATTACCTCTTTTAAATAGCACTTTCGATGCCTTTCTCGTTTGCCTAATAAAATAAATGCCCATTTGGGCATTCTGTCAGTCAGCACCTAAAACGCACGACTATCTAAAACTGTTGTCAAGTGAATGAAGAACCCAGTACGTTTCGTATTACATTTCTTCGTCAGATACCAATGTACAAGAAGTACCAATACGGTACAGGCGACTGTCCAAACACGTTGGCCTCGGCGAGTATTCCCTTTTTGGGACTCACACATGAAGAGGTTATGTTAATGACACCTATATGTACACCAAGCTATTGATATGCGACAACGCTGTCCCAGATTAACCGACGATTTTGGAGACACAGCAAGAAGTGTACCAGTTTTGACGAACAATGTCCAATTGAAATGGATGCAGTGTTCGATTGGCAAAACGGCTCCAAAGACCAATCGTGTCGTAACATCGTGCACAAAATTATAAACATTTCAGCAAAGATTACTAATTTACTACAGATGCTTTAAACGCAGATAAGGGTGGCATGTTAATGAAGTAATATGTATAATACTCATTGCACAACCATCCACACTATGAACAAAAAACAACCGCCTTTGCTGTAATTGAATATGAAAAATAAATCACAATTTGAACGACAAGAATTAAAAAAAAAATGTAATAACTAAAAAAACCACATAAATTGAGATAAACATTAGACCTCTCTTCGGTATTCCCTCGAACGATTATTTGCTCATTAGCTAAACAAACTATTGGACTCTGAGATTTATTAGTGCAGAACACCTATTAACAGAAAAAAAAATCGAAATCATATAAAATCATCGAACAGCGCGGAGGTAAAGTCATCCAATTCGATTAAATAAATATAAGGCAAGCGTGCGAAAACAAAAATGAAAAAGTGCTGGAGTAGGTAGGTAGCATCATCAGTTTTTAGTACCAATTGCCATAGAGTAGTACGGGCCTTTATTATTTTTTCTGACGTTTACAGTGGTTGTAAAAAGATTCGAGAAAACAAATAGATAATCCTGTTGAATTGGCAACGAGGCTGCTTATGTTTTTTGTAGGAACACAACATCCTTATCCCACATTTAGGCTAGATGAGAGGTTTCCAAACAGATTTGAGGAGGCGTTTATTTCGCCTCGTCGAGAAAAAAGTCTGAGGAGAGGACGCATCCTTCGTGTCCTGAAAAAATACCTATCAGTGTTTTATAAATATAGCCGATCAGATTTGTTGCCAATAGTTCAATATTTTTTGCTAAGGCACTAAGCATATATGTACATATGTACGAACAAGGACGAACTAAGCAGTAAGTCAGAACTCACATGCCACAGTTGAATTTTTTTGGAAGCTGCTGGTGTTGTCGCAGCGCTAGCTATGTGTTATCTATTAATAAACTGAAATGTGCTATTGGTCTGGATACACACCGCCGTATTAGATAAGTACCTACCACCTGGTATGGTGGCCCGTCATATGGAGAGCCTAAAATTGTGATTCAATTACGACGGTGTATAAGTTAGTCCTGGACTGGAAACCAGTCTATCCAACTATAAATAGAGTTATTACTACTATTTGAAGCATTGGACTTAGTCAGTGATGTAAATCATTAAACCTCATTCAGCTCGGTGGGGCATGTTCAGAATTGTTTTAGCAGTTAGACCTTTATTACTTTATTTGGCTGTAAATTCAAAGTTGAGGTTTTCAATAACGCTTCGTGGCATAGTTCCAAAATAATAACATGCATGTATTTCAAATCTTCTTAATTTTGAATGGCAGCGACTAGAGATGCTTGCAGACGTGTAGATGTAAGCCCTGCACTCAAATTATTGCAGTTTGTGTTAAACCTGATTTTATGACTTCGCAAATGGGATTCCAGTTCTTACAGATTTATAAAGCTAATGCTTAAAAAAGCAAAAGCCTAAAGCTGTGCATAGTAATATGTATTAATGTTGGTAACTTTTACGTTGAATGACCACCCCAATAAAATCGCATATATGCAAACGTGTTTCATCACTCATGTAACGTCCAAACCTGCGTTGCACTTTCTGTTGCTAAACTGCAAAGTCAAAAGTTGCTAGCCTGCACGCAGCTTAACTCATCGATTTTATCGTGCTCTGTCGATTAGGGCTAATGTCATACAAAACGCAAGTTCTCTGGTGGTTTTACACACATTCTCCCTTTTCCCGCTTTCATACCTTACCGGTGGACCTGGAAATGTTAACCTTTGAGGGGAAAATGACAGCGAAATTTCACTGTTTTCATCCCCTTTTCTTAAACAACCCCAATCGTGGCTGGTTTTTCTCATGAGACAGTTCTGAATTCAAAATCCAAACAAATCATACTAATAACCGTTCATAAGCAAATACCATCCCTGTCAACCCACAAAACACCCCTTTCTACTTTCTGTCTAATCTCTCGCCAAGCAAATATTTTTCTACCCCACTGTGCTGTACCTCTACTCGCAGTCAAAGCAGCGACATACCTACACAGCCGAAAAGAAAAGAAATTAAACAAAAAGGAAGCAAACATAAACAAATAAACAAAACTACACAAAATAAAAAGTAAAAAGCGACAAAAAGCAAACAACAGCGAGAATGAGAAATATACAACATTTCCTTGCGTTGTTTTTGTATTAAAATGTTGGTTTATTTTTTTCTACTTACATGCGGCGAAAAATTCGAATCATTGTTCAGCATTATTTGAATTTTGATTGCTGTTCGTTAACAAAAAATAAATTAAATCTGCTTCTTTTTTTTTTTTTATTGCTTGCTTGTTATCTCTAGAGATATGTTTTGTCCTCGCGGTGGTCTGGTTTGGCTCTAACGACAAAACCGATACCAACAAGAACTATCAAATATAAAATCGGTCAAGCTGCTTTATATGTGGCTTTTGGCTTTATTTGGGGAAAACTCACTTATTTCTTGCAATAATTTCCCAGCACAGAAACAGAAAAGAAACACAAAAACAAAATAAAAATCAATAAAACGCAGACGACACAAAAAAACTGTTCTTCGTCCTTCTCGAACTCGCTTTACATTTTTTTTTTCTTTTTTTGTGAGTTTCTTTCGCTTAATTTTGGATGGAACAACTATTTAATGGGGTAAACTAGTTAATTTCGGATAATTCGAAAGGAAAACTTTAAAGGGAATACTATTGATGTGTCCCCAACTATAGAACAGAAAACTTTTTTAAATGAAAATGTATAGGAAGGTGGTGGTTTATCACTTTTTTCCTACCTTGGCATTTAGGTAAGAGCTCTTTGAACTTTTAATTTTGATTTTTTTGTTAATACAATTCACTGAGAAATAAACTTAAGGGTTTTTATAGGTTTTTTTTTCACTTTTCTGCAACCACTTATTGGAAGAACAAACAAACAAAACAGGCGAATGGCGGTACTACTAGTTATTGGAGATCTTTGTCCAATAGATTTTTCGTGGGCGAATCTGTGTTCATTGATTGGATTTTAATGAATTGAAAGGCTCTTTCAGATGCTGAGTGTGGAAGGATCGCTGATAGGACAAGAGACGACAAGCGACACGTGAAGCTTCGGCGATACTTGAAGGAAAATAGTTGCAAAGGTTTTGCAAAGCCTGCGAAACTTTGGCGGCGGTATGCATTGCGGCTGTCATACAATCGGAATGTTATAAGAACGGGTATGGCTGCGGAACAATATGGAAGATATATGACAACGATTCTGCGCCCAGGCATGTTTAACATTTGTGTTGACTTTATTTGGGTATGTTCGATTGGAAGATGGACGCAGCGGTTTTCTTTTGTAAATGCAGCGGATGCTTACACGCTGTCTCCACTTGCGATGAATTCAGAGTATGCGATAAAGCATGCTTTCAATATCACAAGTGGAGACCATTATAGCAGCTTTATTTCCATAGTTTGCTATAGAAAGCATGCTTTTATAGCATACCATATATCGCATACTATAAACACAAGAATAGCTGTCATTTTGCTGTCAATTAATTTTGAAATCGAAGTGTGCCGTTGAAATTCAAAATTAAATACTATAAATAATTTTTCTAAAAATCTATGCCTTCTTTTTTTTTTGCAAATTTGCTAGCTGTTAGCTTTCAGCGCAAAGATACTCTTTGTGCGTGTTCGTTGGCATTGTCTCTTTAACTAAAAAAGTATGCTATGAAATGCCCAACGAACGAAATTTGACAGCTACTCTGCTGTTTGCTTTTTTTGTTCGCTGTTGCTCTTTGCTTTGAATTCATCGCAAGTGGAGACAGCGTGTTAGGAAAAAAAACAATTCTTTATAATATCACATACCTGCCTATATCGATTGAAAAGTTTCACAATTTGAGTCTTACCATCTGCGGGTTCTTTGTATGTTAAATGTTTTAAGCTTGTTATGCGCCTTTTATGTTGCATCACTTATGCGAAAGTCTGCAGTCCTATAAATGAGTTTAAGAGTGTCCTACCAAATGAAATCCGAATGAAAAAAGCACTCACAAATTTAATTTTAATGTGAACGGAGTGCATCGAAATATTAGGCGTGTTTTTTAGAGCTTCGATCCTAGGGGAAATGATATGATCGATAATTTCAGAAGAAACTCCAAATTTGCTTATTCTTCCGTTTTGAGTTAACTTTCATATTTACAATGGGTTCGTCCGACTGGGATATGATATTACTTAAAACAAAGCAATTTTTATTTTTGAACAACCCTGAGATGCCACTAATCCAAATTCCATTCTATCCCAAAGTGTTTGACTGTCATATTTTGACTGCCATATTTTGACAGATTACTTTACTTGAAAGTCGTCTTTCTGCGTGGCTGCTTGATTTCATAAATATTTTTTGATTTGCACAATTGTTCATTATGAAAACACAGGAATTACCAACTGAAGAAGTTGGCAAACTAATTCACGATGTGAAAGTTGGGTAAATGGGTTTCATTTTCATCCGAAGCATACCTTTAATAGTGTTCTTTTTACAGCAAAGTCGAAGGCTCATACACCATCACAAGAAGAACTTTGAAAATATTCAAACAAATCATTAGTGGACAAGATTGGAAACATGCTGAGTAAGTTTTAGTAGCGCCCCTTGAGAGTAACATGATGGTAACCTTTTCTTCACCAGGGAACTGATGAAAATCATACGCACTCAAGGAAAGATCCTCGTCTCCGCACTGCCTCAGCAGGCAGTTTCAACCAATATTGCTAGACGGATGCTTAAACTGGTTCGTGAGGAATTTGTCTCATTGAAAGCAAAAGTTCAATTTTGTGACGACTCGCAAGCATCCCTGTCTCTGCACAAGCTTGTAACGCAAACCAGTGAAAATGACGCAAACAGAGATTACTCACAGCCACAGGAGGGTCTGCGTGAGGCTCTCCTCGATCATTTGCAAGAAATTGAAATAGAGTTGGAGACGAGCACGGAGAATATTTCTCAACAAGCCGAGGAAAACATTCACTCGTCAGAGGTGATACTCACCTTGGGCCACTCGAGGTGTGTGGAAAGTTTCCTGAAGCGGGCAGCGAAAAAGCGCCAATATTTGACTGTTATTGTGGCAGAGTGTGCTCCATCTTGTAGGGTAGGTTGGTTTAAATGTTATTTAAAGCTGTTGCATAAATATGAATGATTTTTTTAGGGTCACAACCTTGCATCGAGTCTGGCTGCTGGTAATGTGGAAATCGTCGTCATCCCAGATTCGGCTATCTTCGCGATGATGTCTCGGGTGAACAAAGTGATTATTGGCACCCACAGTGTATTGGCTAATGGCGGGTTGCGTGCCGCTTGCGGCGCTTATACAGTCGCTCTGGCTGCCAAGCACTACTCTGTTCCGGTTATTGTACTCGCTCCGATGTATAAACTCTCTCCGGTGCATCACTGCAGCTATGAAGCAGACGCCTTCAATCTAGTGGGATGTGCTGGAAGCGTGATACCCTACGATTCCCTGGCATCTAAGTTTGCCAAGGTGTACAGCCCCATTTTTGACTATGTCCCCCCAGAGCTAGTTACACTTTTCATTTCAAACATGTAAGTTGGATACACTTCAGTAAGACTTAACTGAACTACTATTTTTGTTTGTAGGGGAGGCCATGCTCCGTCATATGTCTATCGATTGCTGACAGAATTATACCATCCCGAGGATTATGAAATCTAATGTGAAAAGAATAACTATACGGAAATAAAGCAAAAAAATGTCTTGTCGAAGGTGTGGAAATATTTTTGTTTGGATTTTCTTTTCTCTGGTTCGGTGGGTGGGGAAAACATGCGAAAAAATCGCAAACACGATGCGCACTTTCTTGGTTCAAAATCCAATTACGGATGTGTGGGCCTCAAAAGGTCTGCGGTGACAATGGCTGTTATTTCATTTCAGTCGTATTTTAAATTTTACGAGAAATTGTGTTCTTTTCCTTTGTTTCGGAAAGTGGATTGTTGAAAGCATTCTTAATTGTATATCGGTCGCTTTGCTGCATGGATTACTTACGGCTGTCGACCTAAAACGCGTACTTAGCAAAGGATTGCTTTCAGTTCGGAACAAGACTTGTGCGTTTGGCGATTGATAGGGTTGTGTATATCGCGTACTAATCATTTGCAATAACCTTTAAAACAGCATTGCACTTCTTTAATATCTTAATTGCATTATGAGGTGTTATGCAGTGCTGGAAAATATACAGTGCTTAATTAATCTATAAAATGGTCACCTCATAAGAAACAATATAGGATTTCCAGGTACTTCATCGTCTGGCGCCATTTAATTTTAAGTAGGACCGCCGCACTCTCCTTTAGAACTGGTTGGTTTTCTTTTAACCCGAATGTGCTTTATTGCCAAAAAATACATATACTTGCGCTAGTGCTACAGTCCGCCAATGAGATGATTGCCGCCTCTTTACGCAAGAAATTTGCTGGCCGCATTGTCCAATATGATAAAGTCCTGAAAGGTCGGTCGTTGCTATATCAATTGTAACCTTATTTTTATCGGTTTGATGAGATAATTTTCTGTTTACATCAAATGACCTACATTGAATGATAACTCGCCGATCTTTTAAAGCCTGTATACGTGGTACTTAAACGGTTTACCAATACAAAGCGCCTTTGCTACTATATCCGCTGAATTTTTTTTAATGTCAGGCCTCGTTCGTTTCACATTTGTAAATCTCATTCTTGAACTTGAACATATACCGACTTGAAAGTGTTGCGCATTACGCCCCTTGATAAACTTGTTTTACTCTTAATGATCGACTGAGGATATTTTACAACTACTTTAGGGGCTGGACTTGCTGGTACCGATGGTGGATTGTTTGAAATATTCGGCGCCCTTCTGCTTTTTAACGATGTCGATTAGCTTTTATCCATTTCCAGGTTTAGCGTTATGTGTACAATTATTTGTTACCCAATTTAAACATAAACTTCGCTAGCAATATGCAATATCGAACTAAGAACATCCCTTGTCCAATCTAGGGACTTGCAAAAGCCGTCTTTTAAATTCTCATCTTCAACATCAGTGTGTTTTTTCAAAGATTCGTAGGACCCTTCCAAACCCCCGTTTGAGACAAACTTGGCACCTCACCATTTATAATAACTTAATTGAAAAGACAGTCGTCATGATTTGTTAATGGCCATTTCAAATTCATACAATTTAAGGCTCAGCCGGTCAAGTTTATGCCACATCACGTTTTGCCTCGCCTTTGAAAATAAAAAAAGCAAATGTATAAATTTATTCGAAGTCATACGACACACAGGGCGTATACGTAATTTTTTTTCGTTGAATGTTATGCATCTGTATAACGATTTATAAAACTCCTTCCCACAAAGTAGAGTCCCCTAGAGCTGGAACTTATTATTGCACCACGTCCGCTCATAAATTCCCATTAAACAAGTCTTGTAGACAACATATAATTTTCATCGAAATATGCCCGTCCTCCCTCTTTTTATGGGTGAAACTACCACCACACCCCATGCACTTTCGTGCTAACCATGGCTAATTCACCACCACCGGCACCCGCTGCGACCACACTTTTTGGTGGAATTTCATACGTCCGATGACCTTGTGGAAATTTGCAAACAACAACCTCCCTTATTAGGAAAACCTTTTCAAATTCCCAGAGAGGGATGTGTATTACATGCAAACATCGATATAATTGGACAGAGACACAAACAGCCCACCCAAATGTGATCGGCCCAACTGCAGAATACCCGTTCGAGTGTCAATGCCATCGATGGGTGGCATGGACGCGAACTAGTGGTATAAGTCCTTGACAAAGCCGACGGCGACGACTCAGCCCACCCTATTTTTTTTTGGGGGGGGTTGGTGACGAGCACACAACGATGACGTATCACTCTAGAGTGTTTTTCTCTGTTTTTGACGGCTTATACAAGTGTAGTACCGCACAGATAGTGGGTAGCCCTTTTCGTGTGTTTAGTAGCGGTGTCAGTTTGTTTGGGTCGCGTTACGAGTTCGGTGAACGTTGCGGTGATTTTGTTTTTTTTTCTCAAAACAACAAAAATCCAATTAGTGCATACAAAGTGTTGCATTTAAATTCCAGAGCTTATTGGACGCAAATTAGACTTCTACATTCAGTATATGACTGTGTATGGGTGTGTATAAAATCGATTTTCTCTTCAAATGAGATAATCTTCCAGATACAATTCTCAGTAAAGATATTCACCCAGAATAGAAAGCATTTGAAAAAGTTTTCTCTGTGGATAGCAGTGATTCATTCGGTATCCGAAATTACACACAGTGAAATGTATATATCGAGTTAGTTGACGGCATACACACGTGGTGGAATTTAATTTTCAAACAGTGAAAACACGAAACACAATTTTTAAAGGAACTGACAGTGTCAGTTATAAATTTAAAATGTTTTGGTTTGTTTACAAGTGCTCTGACAATGCTCTAACTTGACTGATATTAGTAAATAAATTCTTGCACACCACGAGGGGTGTAACTTACACCGGAAGTGCTTTACACAATGTTGATTTGTTAGCAACATCTCTTTGTTCAGGACTCAATTTTAAACGGTGGAATGAAAGTGATACCCTTGCCAGAAATTGAATTTCCGCTGTGACTGCGTACGTTGTAAGACATTTAGTTGTTAGTTCATTTGTATGCATTTCAAACTAATCCAATTTATTAGATACCCTGCTTAGACCTATTCATCGATGTCGTTAGTTTTACCAACTATGAACACGTAGGACTGCAATACCCACGTTATATCGCACCACATTACTTGCACAAAGTTTATTTTGTATCATAATTTGATGGTTCAATTTCGCAAATATGAAAATATTTTATAAACAAGTAGGTACCTAAAAATAGTTTAGTACAATGATAGCTGCTGGGAATAACACACAATCATATTGCAAGCATTCCTGCAGTAAAGTGCTGTGCCAATGATTGTTACACGTTTCGATATGCCACCTCCTCGAGTGCGCGCCAATATAAGCGAAACCCAAAGTCACTCGAGTAATTTTGCTTTCAAAAACATCAAGTGATACCTAAGCCTGTCAGTGGAGCCGAGGTAGTAAAACTGCCTTAAAGCGGCTTTGCAAATGACGTTTTGTCTGTTTCGTGGATGTTGTGTGCCCTTCTTCTTGTTCACGGAGTATATAAACATCCTTCATTTTGCCGTCATTTATAACTATTCGTTGTCCCTTTCATAAAAAATTATTTGAATTTTCTTATGGACCAATGACAGCTAGTTGTGTTCTGTGAATGACGTTAGTGCAAGTAATTTCAGAAAATATTGGCTTTCGATTTTTGCGAAATTTTCTCAAGAAGAATGTTAAAAAAGTTAAATAATTCGTTCTCCATATTAATTAAAGGTATCAGAGATAAATATGTAGGTACCCGCAATTTACAAACAAAAATTGTAAGTCAACTGAAGAGCGAACAAGTTTTGTAATCTTAAAACTAGCAGAGTTGACAAATGATTTGGAGTGTATTTTTTGTCATCGTTTGTTTTCACATTTGACATGTGCAGGTGATAGAAACAATTTTATAAAAAAATGAATCGGAAGGCAAAGTAAAGTGTTGTCTTTAATCATTTTAGTTTAGCCACTAAAAATTCTGCAACTTTTTTAGACTTTAGCTGTTCGAAGCAACTCGGAATAAATTTTGTTTTGCTGAGGAAATTTTTAGGGACATTTGAGTCTCTAGGTTAGCGAGTCTAGTCAAGCCGACGAACAGTCAAGGATGGGGACATTAAAGTACCTTTCTAGTTTAGTAAGTTTGACAGCTGGCTGACTTGACGTGTTTCATTTTTGATTGGAATAGATCGATCACAACACTCTTTTCAGTTGACGAATTTCGTGTTGACAGTTCGTAAATGTAGCAGACGTAGGACAAGTGGTGTTATCGACCAGTTTTGGCATCTAGTTCAGATCACTAGGTTTTTATGATAAAAAAACGAACATTAGTTCCATACTACAAAATAAATAAAGATTTATAGGTTAGGTTAGGGTGGTGGGGGTACACTGCAACCGCATTGAAATATAAGAATTGTGTAAGTATATTATAATAACAGCAACAATTTATGTGCAGAAAGGTTCTTTAATTTCCCGAAAGATAAAAAGAGAGAGAGAGAGAGAGAGCATAAAGTCAGAAATTTTTGTCCATGAATTTTGTTGGTTCAAATCACTTGTTAAATCTGACAGCTGACTGGTGCGATTCGTCAGGCGTTTTACCTACAAACAAAATGATATAAGTATAACAAAATAAACATTTATTGTTCTTCCAGCAAATGTTAAATAAACTGGACAATTCAAGTTGACAGATAGTTGACAAGTTGATTTTTACGCGTTCATATGCCTAGTTCAAGTCCAGACAAATACGGTTGAAGTCTACGACTACCAGTGATTTTAGGCCTACGACATAAACATATCCGGACGTTTCCATTTATAATATCAGTAGCTTTTTCAGTTGGCATATACGGAGAAGTACCTCAGGCTGATATTTACTATTACTTAAGGAATAAAGTAGTGTGTTTGTGGATGCCTTACATCAAGTCGGTCGCATTCCTAGAAAATCTAGTTCAGAAAAAAACGAATCTAAATCAACTTTAGACGTCTAGACTCTTGAATGCGTTGCTACTTTTATATGTCATTTTGACAGACAACAGCTTACAAGAAATCTTCTATAAATGGCTGACAGTTAAGAAATCCCCAACATATTTAGAAATTGAAGACTCCCAAATGCAGCCATTATTTAAAGCAAAATAAGAGATGGATAAAGATAAATTGAGTGACAGAGTGATCACTTTCTCTCATACTAGTTTCTTATTTGCATTCTGCAACCCAACAAAATTACACTAAATCGTTGCAGGTATGTCGTAAAACTAATCATTTCCCATAATTACTGGCTCAAGTAAAACCCAGACAACCTGTCTAACAAGCCACTTTAAGTGCATTTCCAATAATAGAGAATAACTTTGTAAAATCGGCGCCGACATCGCTTTTAAATGACGTTGAACTTTTGCCGTCATACCATATCTTACTTAAAGTGCTAGTGCCCCCGTCATGCAGCTCTCGTTACATCTTCTTCAACGGTTAATTGATTTCCAAGACGTACGTACACTTACTTCAATCGCCCAACGCTATAGATACTCGTACATACTTATTGACTCTCTAGTCTATAAACCGAAGACAGTGTTATCTTTGGTATCGCTTGACGTCTTCGCAATAATAGTGTTGTCAACTGGCTCTCACGTTCGAACGTTAATTTTATCAACAAATTTTGCAGATACAATTCAAATGTCATTAAGCGAACAGATAACAAATTATAGAAATGGGAAGGGAGTAAGATAAGATTAAAGGAAATTTACTAAGTTCTCGAAACCTTTCGACACAAGTTCGATTCAAATAAATCAAGTGACGCGACACGATAGGTGGCTTCATATCAAGTGAACACTGAAACATATTAAGAAACCGAATTTGAATTGAATTCGAAACGATTTTAAATAAATAAAAAAATGGCTACATTCAGTCAAGTTGTTAAAGAGCAAAGTTTTGAAGTTTTTGAAACGAATAACGTTTTTCCGGCACAGAGAACGGAAACCAAGCCACTAATAAATGAGACAACTTCGAGCTTATTGACCAATGAATCATCTTCTTTGTCGTCCTTAAAGAAGGAGTCATCGTCCACAACTGTGGTGAAAACCGTGAAAAGTGACAACGTCGCTAAGATCAAGTCATTCAGGGAGCTTTGTGGCGTTTTAGAAGTGCAGAATAAATCACCTACGAAATCATCAGTACCAGAATCACCAACAGCACCTGTACCACCACCGAAACCAGTATTACTACCCGAACCAGCAAAAGAGCTATCCTCCACGCCTCTAGTGAAAAGTGTGAGAGCGAGAATTTGCACAATCGAAGAGCTGCTTGATAGTTCGTCGGATTTGGATTTACCACCTTCTCCACCACCACCGACACCGAAATCCGCACAGCCCGAAATAGAACCACTTCCAACACCAGTACCAGCTGTGGCAACATCACCAGTATCACCATCGGTACCAGTAATCAAACAGACGTCAGAATCAAATCCGATACCGGTTGCAGCAACAAAATCACTACCGGTTTCCCAACAGACTGGTGCTTCAGCAGCAATAACAGAATCCTCCAAGCCAAAACAACCAACAGCACCAAAGCGATCGCCATCACGTAAAATGTCTGCGGATAAAAATATTTTCCTGCAAAGCAATGGTGCTACTTTCAGTGATTTCAGTGCTTCCAAAGATTCAAGTAATTGCAAAACTTCAGTTGAAACGAATTCCAAGGGAACTGACATAAGTGATGACAGGTCCGATTCGATATCACCGACACCGACGACAGCAACAACTATCGCGACAGCCGGTGGTATATCAGTAAATCACTACGAACGATTGATTGAGGAGCTAAAGTGTCCAGGATGTGCCTCACCGATGAAGGCTCCGATTAGACTATGCGCTACTGGTCATAGTATTTGCCAAAATTGCACAACGGTGCTGACGTTGTGTCCACTTTGCAAGGTGAGTCTAAACATTGATTTTCGGTTTAGCTGCCTATTTTTAATAAAGGGAACGTTCAAGTATATAGTTTAGTAAGTCTGACAGCCGTCTGACTAGATGTATCTCGGTTTTGATTGGCTGAAATCGGTCATATGAATAGCTGTTTCAGTTGAAGTTTATGGAGGGAAAGCCGATGAATTTAGTCAAGAAATTCGTGTATGAGTACTAAGTTGACAGTTCGCATAAATGTTGCTGATGTAGAAAAAGTGACATTCCCGACCAATCTAGTTTCGCATTCAGGTTATATCTTAACCAGACGAATCTAGTCGACTTAAAATAACTAGATTCTTGAATGTGCGCAAAGATTCCACTAAATTTTTTGACAATCAATCAAATATTTTATGTTTTGATTTCGCAATAAGTGGGAGCATTCATAAATACAGATGTAAAGTTACCGTTGCTTGTGTATATCAACTACAATTACTGCCAAATTAAAGATGGTTCAAATCTAGGTTGATTCGTCACTAAGAAGTTGCATGAAAGCAGCTGTCAATTTTAATACCAAAAGGTAATACTTATATTGATTAAAAGTAGTTAACAAATTTCCCGTTACGTAATATGGCGACCGATACGATTGCTAAACATTTTCGGTTTCAAAATAACCATTTAGAAAAATAAGCAACAATTGCAGCCGTGTCAATCAGTTTGAACTTTATATGTTCTCTGAAAAATTTTTAATAGAGTATGTTAGCAGTTTTAGGCATTGGGGACGTTGATGTTTCTAGTTTAGTAACATGACAGCTTGCTTGCTGACTTACGGTGCCTCAGTTTTGATTTTCATCGCATGAACGGCTTTTGCAATTGACGTCTATGGAGGGGAAGCCGATAAATCTAGTCCAGAAATTCGGGACTGAGTACTAATTTGACAGATTGCATATGTGGCTGTCGTAGGAAAAAGCGAAGTTACCGACCAATCTATTTTTTGCGTTCAGGTTACATCTTATCCAGACCAATCCAGGCGTCTTAAGGTAACTAGATTCTTAAATGTGCCCATTAAAAAGAATAATGTAAGTATGTAACAATTTCGAGAGAAGGCTGTTCAAAAGCGTCTTGTAGCCAACAAAACTTGAAGTTTAAGATATTTAGATTGGCTGAGAATGCAGTAATATCTGCAACCCGATTGTCAGCCTCATATTCCAATTTGTTGACACAAAAGCCAAAACTGCAAAACTGCTGACAAGAAAAAATTGCATCACAATATATAAATGTGATATAATTTAATTGTAAGCTTTCGTTTTAATCTTAAAGCATTAATTGATAGGTACTGACGTCAAACTAAATGGTGACGTATAGCGTTTATAAATAACTCATGATTATTTTTGATTTAATATTGAAAAGCGGATTTTATCATTTGGACAGCGGATTTTATAAATGGTTTAAATAGAAATCTGTTATAATATTTTGATCTCACTTTTCATGCGTACGTAAGAGACATGTATTGGTAATTGAAATTTGAACAAATGATATTGATCATGCTACAAAATAAACAATTTTAGATTGGGAGCATTCTTGATAAACGTGACATCGAAAGGTATGTAGGTATACGTTCGCGTGTTCAATATGATCAGGATTATTAAAACGGTAGAATAAATCATACATACTGACCTGTCAAAACACTTTGATTATTTTTTATTACTTTAGAGGCAAATTTAGACTTTCAAAAAAGGCATATTTGACCCGTTATGCCTGGCTGCAGATCCTACTTGAATAACTTTGCTGAGATAGATGTTTAATAAAACACTCTTGTAATATGGTTATATTATATCAAGTTTATGCACGAAAAATTCGCTTCGCAGAAAAGTGATACAGGCTTCTAATAATTAGTAAGATATTTCAACCGTCAATAAAAATTGTCTAGTCGGTACTAATATGTATGCCAATTGGAATAATCTTATCTCTTACCAAAAATAAATACATTGTCATTCCGTTCCACTTGTCAAACATAGGCCATGATGAAACAAAATTAAAATTCTTTGCAATCAATACAAATTTTTGTATTTTCGTCAACAGGATCCCTTCATTGAATTACGTTCGCTAACCCTTGAGGCCCTTTGCTCGAAGGCTCACTTTCGTTGTACCAATGCAGCGGCTGGCTGTACAGTTCGACTGCAAATCGATTTACTCAACTGGCATGAGAAGCAATGCGTGTGGAAGTCAATGAAATGTTTCATGGGTCGTGTGTGGGGCGAATGCACCTGGACTGGCCGAGAAGCTGGCTGGAAAGATCATTTAGAGTCGGCCCATGCCGATCGTGTCTTCACAACCAATGAGGTAGATCTGGTATGGAATATGAATGGCAGACTTCAGTCGTTATCTGGTTACTATGTCTTCGAAGTCTACGATGAGATGTTTAACTTTTATCAGATCTACGATAGGGATCGTGTCCTATTTACGATGACTGTAACATCCACAGTGCGTGATCGTAAGTTAAATTTTGCTTATGAGGTGGAGATGTACCATAAACAAAATGAGGCCTTGGTGATAACTCAGCGGTTCCCTGTGCACTCGGAGTACGATAAGGACATACTGCTGGACGGCACATGCGTTTGTGTAGCTCTAACAGATCTACAACGATTGATCGGACAGGAAAAGGTAATTGTAATCTCTATAAATGGAATCTAGCAAGCTAATAACAACTGTTTCAGATCCTCAACTTCCGTGTCCGTATTCATGAAATCAAATCACCAAAGAAAAACAAGGCACCAAAGAAACCATCCAGAAAACATCCCATAGACTTCCAACAGACCGACATTGAAGGGGCCAATTTGAAGAGTGTGCCCTCTGGTGTGATTGTTACACGAAAACTCGATGATATACCTCTGGATCGTATCAAGGACAATGACGAGGAGAAGGACTTTATGAGGGACGAAGAGACATCGTCCTCTGATGATCCGGAATTTGAAGCCTTTATCGAGAAAAAGTGGGGCACCCCACAGATGAACTTTAACCGTAAATATCTAAGGAGCAGTGCGTCTAAGGATAGTAGCTCATCGTCAGCGTCATCAACTTTGTCCACAATGACCGATGGAACGGGCGCTGTAGACGGTCTGCACAGACAAAGCTGTGAGATTGGCGGCACTAAAAGCAAAATGAGAAATGTAACATCAAGCCTAAGGAAGTCTTTTCGATCGTTGAAGACCGATATAATTGACCTGAAGAAACCGTTCACCAAAAAGTCACCCGAGAAAAAGGAGTCCTTAATAAAGAAATAATAATTGAAAACCTTTTCTAAAAAAAATGTTTTTTTTTTTTTATTCTCTTGTGAAAGTCAAGCAGATGGCATAATTTACAGGATATAAGACTGACTCAACAACCACAGATCTACTGGGAAAGCACATTTTTAGAGGTCTAAGCTGCAAAACAATGATGGAAAAAACTAAATGTCTTTCGCATAACTACCCATGCAGTTCCTTCATTTTAGATTAGATGAGCAATACCAACGATAATAAATTATTATCAGTGACAATACTATGATTTGTCTGTTAATTAATTTAAAGCCAAAAGCACCCTATTTTCAAAAATAACTGTCACTAATAGCCGTATTTTATTATCAGCGTGATCTGATCCGGATCAGATCACGATAATAAAACAATACGGATCATTGAAAAGTTTAATTTCTGAATTGTGGCTACAGTTGCTTTCAAAAACAAAGCAGATAATAGAGGGGTACTACAAACTTCATATTGCTACCAGCCAGTTGCTTTCAAAAACAAAGCAGATAATAGAGGGGTATTACAAACTTCATATTGCTGCCAGCCATATTGCAAATATTCTGCTCAACGTGACGTCACACAAGGCACTTGACATTTCACTTGAAATATCGGGGGTGTTACCATATTTAATGGAATTTGCATAATTTATCTTTTCCAAATTTTTTTTAATAACAAATTTATTTCATATATCTACAACTATGCAACACATGAACAATATTTTGCAGCTAGCACTTGAGTTTATTTTGTCATATTAAGGTGTGTCCAGACCAGCCAAACATTTCAGAAATGTTTATGAAGCAAATCGGACACATTTCATAAACATTTGTAAAAGATTTCTGAAATTTATTTATTAACCCCCGTATTAATAAACAAATGTGCACAAGTTAGTTAACTAGTAGACGTCAGATAGCATACAAAAATTTGACGTAACTTCTGAATAACGAGTTGATAACTTTTACGCAGCGTGGTAAATGTTTATGAAATATTTATATTTCATCCTTTTTTGGATAAGAAAAAAAATATGTGGTAGGATTATAATTAGATTAGGGAATCACGCGGCACGCAATTTAATTCAAATAATTGTTCATTCATCACTTTCTCATTACGTAGGTATCCCAAGCTTTTCTTAACATTTGTATTTTATTTACAAAAAATAATCGAAAAACAGCACTTACTTTCTGCAGTGAAACTTGTAAAACAAAAATTATTTCCCATCACGATTGGGAAACTGTGAAACATTTCATAAATGTTTTCAAACCAGCAACACATTTCATAAAAATTGTTTTGTTTAATAAATGTTTAAGAAATATTTATGAAATATGTAGGTATTTAATTGTTTATCAAGTGTTTGGCTGGTCTGAATATACCTTTAAAGAACGAAAAAAAATAAGTCGGAACTCGAATGCGAAAAAATCAATTGATTTTTTTTTCCACTTTTTAGTCTGGCAACGTGATTGTGTGGCTATCGTTTGCAGGCACACCAACACTTAAAAATGAAACAAGCCATCTAGTGGGAAATAGTGGAAATAATTTTCAGATCATGTTTCATGATCTCGATGAGAAGCAGGATCATGTGCTGTTGTTGTAATTGCATGTAAATCGATGATCTATATGGATCATAGCTGATAATAGCCGTATTTTATTATCAGCGTGATCTAATTCGGATCAGATCACGATAATAAAACACTACGGATCATCGAAAAGTTTAATTTCTGAATTGTGGCAACAGTTGCTTTCAAAAACAAAGAAGAAATAGAGGGGTATTACAAACTTCATATTGTTACCAGCCAGTTGCTTTCAAAAACAAAGGAGATAATAGAGGGGTATTACAAACTTCATATTGCTGCCAGCCATATTGCAAATATTCTGCTCAACGTGACGTCACACAAGGCACTTGACATTTCACTTGAAATATCGGTGGTGTTGCCATATTTAATGGAATTTGGATAATTTATCTTTTCCAAATTTTTTTTTATAACAAATTTATTTCATATATCTACAATTATGCAACACATGAACAATATTTTGCAGCTAGCACTTGAGTTTATTTTGGCATATTAAGGTGTGTCCAGACCAGCCAAACATTTCAGAAATGTTTATGAAACACATCGGACACATTTCATAAACATTTGTAAAAGATTTCTGAAATTCATTTATGAAATATTTAAATTTCATCCTTTTTTGGATAAGAAAAAAAATATGTGGTAGGATTATAATTAGATTAGGGAATCACGCGGCACGCAATTTAATTCAAATAATTGTTCATTCATCACTTTCTCATTACGTAGGTATCCCAAGCTTTTTTTAACATTATTTGTATTTTATTTACAAAAAAAATAATCGAAAAACAGCACTTAGGTACTTTCTGCAGGGAAACACAGTTTCCCATCACGATTGGGAAACTGTGAAACATAACATAAATGTTTTCAAACCAGCAACACATTTCATAAAAATTGTTTTGTTTAATAAATGTTTAAGAAATATTTATGAAATATGTAGGTATTTAATTGTTTATCAAGTGTTTGGCTGGTCTGCATATACCTTTAAAGAACGAAAAAAAATAACTCGGAACTCGAATGCGAAAAAATCAATTGTTTTTTTTTTCCAATTTTTAGTCTGGCAACGTGATTGTGTGGCTATCGTTTGCAGGCACACCAACACTTAAAAATGAAACAAGCCATCTAGTGGGAAATAGTGGCAATAATTTTCAGATCATGTTTCATGATCTCGATGAGAAGCAGGATCATGTGCTGTTGTTGTAATTGCATGTTAATCGATGATCTATATGGATCATAGCTGATAATAAAAAACAGCTAATAAAAAACAGCTAATATACCCGATTTTTCTATTGTAAACCTACTCTCCGCCAGATGGCAGAAAATTTACAGAAAAGAAAATATTTTCTAGAGCTGTCGCCGCGCCGTCACTTACTCAAATGTCAATTTGACACTTTTTTTCGCCGGCTCTTTGGATCATTATTTGATTAGTTTTGGTTTATCTTTTATTTTTGTTATAATATATTTGAATGCTTTAATGTTTAATCGGTGTATTTGTTGTTAAAGCAATGGGAGTTACAGTTCTCGTACCTTATCAAGTTCCCGAAGGAAAAAGTGGCGCGCAAGCTATAGAATTTCTAACAAAGCGACTTCTTGCACTGGGCGCAACGCAGACTGGTCACTTTCTGGTGGATTGTGAGACGTATATCTCAACGCCTCCTCACGGCCAGGCAAAAACTGTTCATGTTCTTCACAATTCCGAGTATCCTGCTTCGACTTTTTCCATTCTGGACAATGGCAGCCGACACATTCCTCTTGTAGCAGATAATTTGTTCGATTTGTTGATGTTGAAGATGACATCCGTATACTCGTCCAAGAAACAGACTAAAATCGAATCGAAAGGGTCACGTTTCGAGTATGGGGACTTTGTAATCAAATTGGGCAGTGTAGCCATGATGGAGAATTTCAAGGGAATACTTATTGAAATGGAATATCAACCCTGCGTAATGCTATCGAATTGTTGGGAAATGATGCGAGAGGTTCTGCAGGGATTTCTTGGAAGTGGTATATCTATAGGCTATCCAGTATACTTTCTTTTGCCGTCCATTAGCAACATGGGCCATATGAGTAAGCAGAATGAAATTTATGAACCGCTAGACACGATAAATCAGTATTTGGAGCAGTTTACCCACTATAGGAAACAATCAAATATGCAATTGACCGCAGGAATGCGAACGTGAGACGATGAATTTTTGATAATAAAATAAATGTAGTAGTAAAGAAATAAATTGTTTTATTTATTTGAATCGTCCTTATTCGAAAATGCCATTGTTCTGGTAAGATTCTTAACGACCTGGAAATTTCTATTCCAACTACCTACCTACTCTGGAGAATCCCTCATTGTTCCGCTTAAATACCATAGTAATGCACATTTTTTGTCCTTCTAGTAATCCGGCTAAGTGTTGTCCAAAAAAATCAATACGCAACTGGCTATATCTAGAGACTTACCAGTTTGAAAATGTTATGACTGATGGGGAGAGGTTCTTCATTTGAATGTACGCTCATTTTTAAAGGAAACGAATTGACGACGTTCCGAAAACTGGGCTCGAATCGCGTCATCCGTGAACGAGCATTTCGTGACGGAATTTGTTTTTGTTTCAAATGTAAAATCATTTAAATTCTGTGAACGTATGGCTCGTTTACGGAAGTGGCGCTTCGAACCCTGGTTTGTAAATGGACATTACCCGACGCGGTTTTATTAAAAACGTCAAAACAGTGTCTTTCCTACAAGTACACTTTTATTTCGATTTTAGATCAACACAAAAGAAATTTGTTCTCGACTAGAACTGCTTTACTTTCCCACGTACAATGGTTTTTTCATTGATGTTTGTTTATTTTCAATTCCATCATTGCCATTGCCAAATACAGTGCGTATTTTTAAAGACATTTTTTTAAAGATTTTTCAACAAATTCACTTTAACTGAGTTCCTATTCATTAGAAAGGTTCTAAGTATGAGTCGAGGAACATTGAAATGGGTGGTGGCTTTGTCTACAGGACATGGTAATTTCGGGTATCACTTAAGGAAAATGGGCCTTAGAGAGGATGATTCCTCCTGATTCCTCCAGGTAAACTATGCCTGGAGGAATCTGAGACAGCGGCACACATACTGTGTCAATGTCCGGCGTTGGCTAGCAGAAGAATGAGGATCTTGGGACATCATTGGGTCGAGGCCCAGTCGATAAAACAGATCTCCCATAAACAGATGCTAGCGTTAACACTAGGAATCGAGCTCAGAGAAGAACTGTGGAGAAGTCCAGAGAGTCTACCTGAGTAAGATTTACAGTGGTAGAGAGACGAAAAGAGGACCCGACAATGGTGGTTTGATTCGAATATCTTTCGAAATATATATACATATATTATATATGTATATTCATTAGATATTTATGTTAATTAAGAAAGCAATCAAACTACCACAAAATAAAGTCTTTTGATTTTATTTTCAATTTATAGATTATTTCATTGAATTTGAATAGAAAAATTTGCAGAAAAGTAATTACAATGAAAGTAAAAAGCGATAAGGTAAGTTTAAATATATCTCGGAGCAAAACTCAAATTTCAATGCGGGCCCTACTCTGTAACATGTTCCGTAAAGTAAAATTTTTCGAAAACGAACCTTTTTTACTCTGTATTTCGAAAGTGGAATGAAATGTACTCATGTCGCATATATAGAATTCTGAAATTATAACAGAGTACCTACTTAAAAGCGGAAGGGGAAAGCTATTTCGAATGGGACGAAATAGAGAGTAGGGCCCCTGTTAGTGATAAATGCAATGCAGATAGACGCCAAGTACATATGTATTAATTTCCATCTCGACACTGCTGTCTTAAACCTTTTTACAAAGCGTTTATTAAAACAAATGGATGTATAGTCTGTTCTTGTTTCTTGTACGGGTTTGATTTAAGGCCGAAGATTGTAGTTTCTAAATTGTGAAAATCTGTTTACTAACACAGGAGGCCCGCGT
Source organism: Cheilosia impressa (assembly GCA_948293265.1). NCBI lineage: Eukaryota > Metazoa > Arthropoda > Insecta > Diptera > Syrphidae > Cheilosia > Cheilosia impressa. Next base: position 40,501,074 of record OX411882.1, on the reverse strand, counting down.
TCTTGCGACTTCTAAATGCGAATTTCGATTCCAGAACCAAAATTGAGCCTTATACTTCAACAATTCATTTCTCTGGCGGACTTTTTGCCTAGCATAGTTATTCATTTGCCCGCTTCTATTGCATTAGAATTATTATAGACAGAAAATTCGAAATTGTGTATTTTTTTTATTATTTGTTTTCTTTAAATCCTTAACATTTAATAATTATAATTACAGTAATATTACTTCTTGTTTGTTTTGTATATAAAGTAAGTAAATGTTATATTAATAGCAGTTTATTGTTTCTTTTATATTTATAATAATAATTTTTGTTTATTAACTTTTTGTTTGTTTTAAAATTTGCAACTTTGTTCAATCAATGTCTTAGAAAATTCTTAAAATCATTTGTTGTAACATATCTATGTACCTCCTGAAATAATTATATAAAATACCTTTTATACAGTTCTTGCTTCTTGCCAATATTGTGTTCACAAAAAAAAGGAAATCAAAGAAATAAATTCATATAGTGTGAAAATTGTAAAAGGAAATGTTGATCGTTACGTTCAAGTTCATTTATTAAAAATTGGAAAGAAAAAAGTGAATTATGTATCTAAAAATGTTTTACTACTTTTAAGAACGAAACAAAATATTTGAAGAAAAAAAAGTAATTCGCTGTTACAATTTGTATGTACGTTTTGTGTTCGTCATTATCTTCTTCCGTCATGTTCGTTTTTTTGGTTCAGAAATTGTCTCTTATGTAAAACGTTATATAATTTTTTATTTGCTTTTAATTGTTAAAAATGTTTTAATAAAGTTGATTAATAATAATATCGTATTCTGTCTTATTGCTGTTGTTTTCTTTCGATTTTTTTTTATTATAGTTTATTAGGTTTCAAGTTTTCCTCCTCCATGTAGGGTGTAGGATATTTACGATAGTAGTAGTTGGTGGTGATAAGGGGGTTATCATATTTTTTTTTTAAATATTCACTTCTCAATAAAACAAACAAAAATCAAAGAAAACGAGATCAATCTTCCATTCTCATTAAGTTTAGTCACGAATTGGAATTGTTTGTGGTTTGATATGGCCACCGTCTCCTTCGGAGACAAAACGTTTACGTCCTCTGTAAATAGAAAAAAAAAATAGATAGCGATTAGTTATTAGTTCGTTCGATCTATTTATTGTGATACGGCTGTTGACAAAACCCCATAGTTTATCTTATCTAGTCTTATGGCACGGTTTATTGGTGGAACTAAACAAACCTACGGTATAAACATGTTTGTTTAATAAACTTTGAAGTGGACTCGAAAAGATTCTGGAAGGATTTTGCGTGCACCTTATTTATCGAATTGTGAGATTTGACGTTTTTCATTATCCTTAGTCTAGTCACGACAAAAAATCAATAACAGTCGAAATTTTGTCAAAACGTGTGTGGAAAATGGTAATGGTGCCAAACATTCTAATTGCTCATTTAGAAATCATATGGACTCTACAGGTGGAGATCGCTCGAGCTGTCAAATCGCGAATATAACTAAATGTACTTTCAAGGGTCTACGCATGCGTCATTATTTCTAAACAAGCACATATCAAATTATACTCCAGATATATATCTAAAACATGTTTAAGTATGCAACACAGTTAACTGGTTACTCAAGTGTGAGTGTTAAACACAAAATCAAAATGCCATATCGCGAATTCTGTATGTATGTACGAAAATTCAAATCAAATAGTCAACATAATGGCCTGTTATCGCTGCGCCAGCACCCCTTTAAGACATTGTTGTTATTTTTATTCTTCCATTCAGTACCCGGTGTTATTGATATGTGGTTATGTAATCCAACCGTTCGCTAGTCTATCTATTCTTTGCCACATTTGCTGTTTTCTTTTCTCCACCAGTGAAAAAACACGGGGAGGAAATAATGAAACAAACAAGTGGAGCTAAACTTATAGAAAGCGAAAGCATTATTATAAACGAACCGGCTTTCTTGACAATGAATGAAATTCATATTTTCTGTATAGAAAACGCTATCCAAGTCGAGTCATTTTTAAAGTGGAAGGTCAAATTGAATTCATCAAGATTATTTGCTAAAAACGCAATAGAGAAGTTTTATTAAAGCAAAAACGTGTGGAGCTGGTCTGACAAAAAAAAAAGAACTGGAACGTAGACAGCGCGATAAGCCGTCACCATATCGGAACAGCTGCATGTTTAAAGATCTTCGGATGAAAACAAAACAAACGAGAGTTAAAAGCGATAAATACATACTCGTTTTATTGGCTGACGCAAATTGGTAGCCATTTGCAAACGACTTCATAATTAATATGATTAGGTGCATAGTACATTCCTCCAATTAATAAATAAATATGTATCTCTTAAGTTAGAGAAATGGGAAACGATTTGACGTTGATTCGATTACGGAGTTCTTTTTATATGTACAATATAAATCAATAGCAATCGAAGAAAGCCTATTTTATTTCCATCACGTTCTTGTTCTCTTCTTATATGGCCTAGAAAAATAACGAGTACCGAATAACGAGTACTAATAACCCAGACCCCAGATAAAAAAGGAGAATAAGTCTTTGAACGGTTTGTTTGGTAAAGATTGGTAAAAATCGTGCCATACTCAATCTATTTCTCTTACCCTTACCCCTCTTATCTCGCTCGTCGCTCACTACGTGGCCGAAGTCTTAGAAAGCTTAACAGCTTGAAAATTTCGCCTCTTGTTGACCAAGTGCGTGTAACAGGCGCAACAGGTACCTACAATCCTACATACAACTTGATTCTAGGACTAGCTTTTTTGGCACCCTTGAACTTACTTTAAAAAAAATCCCACCCACAAATTTTTGTAGGTTGCATATAAATACAAGGTGGGCCAAAAAAAGTCATCCGGTGTTGTTTGGCTCTCATTTTTTTTCTAAATGAAAAACTTTTTTAATTATGTTTATTCGAACCTTTAGAATTTTATTGGTCAAGTAGATAAGATGATATCGGCCAAATGGGCGTCGTCACCATTGATTGCTACGAGTACTACGAGGCGTTCACCAGAAGGAAGCATTATTTTATGTTTAGGGTTAAACCTGAAGCCTGTTGCTCAATAATCGCTATGCTCACAAAGTATACATATAAAGTCATTATATCCGATTTCAGCTGTCGATAATTTCTGTCCATATGCCGTTTTATTGAAGGCTATTGAAATAATATGTCATTCGACACCTATACGATCAAATATTCAATTCAATAGATACATCAAGTTTCACTACCGAAGGGATATGTTTTTTTTAAAGCCCTTTATGAAATTAAATCTATTTTTATTACAAACTCTAAGAAATTGAGTCGACTGACACAGTTTTCCCACCATGGCAGGTTAATTTGGTGCACAGTAAAAAAAAAGGGGTGACAACTCTCGCATGCAAATCAAGAGGTCATTTAAAAAAAAACTGAGTCTTCTCCCCCATGTCCCAATTTAAAACGACGCAAAAAAATAAATAATTCAACCACATTTTTGTTCTATACCCAAATGCGTAATTGTTGCGCAAGGTCAAAAATAGTTTGTGTTATTTGGCGCCAAAAAAAAAAGTCATTTATCACCCATACATCTAACGAAAATACATCGAAAGAAAAAAAAGAAACCGGCTCCCAAAAATAAGTGAAATGCTGTTTTAAACAAAACAAAAACTACTATCGCGTGAAATGGGACGGAATAGGTACTAAAATAGTTGAAAACTAAACAGTGGACGAAAGAAAACCAACATATTTTGCTGGCAGTGTAAAGGTTTTATCAGCTAGACTACAAAAACAGTAAAGTGTAGGCGTGGGCAATTGTATTCTATTTGTGTAACCGGCGCCCGCCACATTTCTAGTAAGATTTGACAATTTGTCATGGAAATTTTCCAGTTTCCTATTGCGTGCGCCTGGTGGGTGAGTGGATTAGGTACGTGATTTTGAAAATGTCACCCACCACTGAGTGAAGACTGAACGTGCCCTCTTTCATGTGACATTTTATTATGAGGGAAAAGTCAACCTAGCAGGATTATTTTTAGAGTTGTTTCATTTCTTGTTGAAGCTCCTAGGAAAACAAACGTCCAACACTAGGCATAGTTAGTGATTTTTTTTATTTTTAAATAATTTACACCAGCGCACCGTGCGAGTACTAATTGCTGGCGCTGTCACGCATTTATGTGGAAGACATGTACATGTAGGTATGCATATAAATAATGCTATTAGAGAGAGCAACAACCTGAATTCAGTTCAAGATCGCTTTTGTATATCTCACATCGCATGCACTCTGCTCATGCACTGTGTCCATGTCTCATGTGCTGTTTTTGGTGTTTGTGCTGTTGTAGTGGTTAGCTTTTAAAGTTTTCAATTATAATGCCCATGCAGCGAAAAGCTTGTTTTCTTTTTCGTTTTTATATGTAAGCAAAAAGTTTATGAAAAGTACATACACAATTGTGACCGGTATGTATGTGCGATGTAGATGAAGAGTTATGGGTTTATGTATGACAAAAAATATTTTTCCATTGCAAATAAACTCCAGAACTTAATTAAACAATTGGTCATAGGCGAGACTAGACGCACTTGAGACCGTATTGCCGCATTAGTCAACTAGGCACTGGCGAATTGCATAATCGAGTGAACCCATCTGATGCATATGGAGGGCTCACAGCTGAAGCGAACAAGTCATAAAAAAACAATTCGAAGATATTTTGAGGCTGAGTAGATGAACTGCCATGAAAATGAGAGCCAATGAAACACTTTTTGACTTAGTCCGTTACAGAATTGAATAGAGTTAAACTTTGCGGAGAATTTCGAACTAGGTTTTACATTTTTTATATATTTTATGACTTGATTCGGTTTAGCTGTGAGCCCTCCATATATAGTCATTTGACAGGTAATGTGGCTTTCGATTTGACAGAAAGGAGTACTATTTACTAGTACGAAATCTGAAATTTTGTGAGCAGAATCAAGAAGCCCAATCGAAAACCACGTTTTTTTTTTAATTTATACCATACCTTGACACTGACCTTTAAGATCAATATTTCTTTAGTAGCAGAGTTCACTAAGTCTGCTGGTGAACGTGTCTCTCTGCTAAACACGCGCTAAATTTTGGGATGGCTTAATCTTTTGGATTGTCTTTAAAGACGAGGCTGTTGTTTCCAACCGTTGATTGACTCTGCAGTAGGTCTCTGGTCCAAGGAGCGCGGATTCTGAACCATCCCTAGTTACCTTCTCCGCACATTCGTTGCCTACAATACCTTGCAAACCACGCATGGTGTATGGTAATTTGGAGCTTGGTCTTTCATAGCTACCAACATAGTTCTCGAACTACGAGTAAACTTGTTTGAAGTTCCACAATGAATTGCGAATAGATAGGAGAAAACAAAACCAAGCAACAGGTCTCGTATAAAAAAAAAATTACCTAGCAATCTTAAAATTGGCTTAGTTTCTCCAATCCTGCAAAGTCAGCATTATATCTTCTAAAGCTCATGTGTTTCGGGATTAGTATCATTTAAGGTGCATTAAGCAGATATTTTAAAGTGTCCCATCACCTCAGATTTGTTCACCTTAACCTCACCCCTATGTCTCCCAAATTTGAACCGATCTACGTTACTGTTGCCCAGTAATGTCCAGTCCATATAAGTACTGAAAATGAGAGGTGAATAAACGCACAACTGACGAATCCAACATCTACAATGAAGAATATTGATTTAACTCCGCAACTTGTAGATTTTCTATAGACATCTAATGGCTTTTCGAAGACAACCGTCCGTAAATTTTATACCGCAAAGTCACATTACTTTTAACCTTTGGTGCCAACGAAAGCAAAACCTATTCGCGGTTGAGTAAGCCTACCAGCTGCCACAAGGACTGGGTTGGTGTGTATTTCTTAATATCTCTGAAGTTCGCAACAAGTTAAATTAAATAGAGAAAAACGGGTTTTTCCGCTCTGCAAGAGAAGGTGTGTATGATTTCGTATTTTATAGTAGCCCTCCCTAGCCGCGCAGTATCTAAGTCATGAAAACGCACTCATGTGTTTGTCTCACAATTTAGTTGAAAAATACAACAAATGAATTTTTGTTTTTTACACATTCGAAGGGGGTGAATGAACTTCCATTGAATAGCGATAACTGCACAAAGTTGTTGAGCAAAGCCGCTTTGTAAGCTTTTTACAGTCTGCGCACTACCACCATTAACTACGGAGTATAGCACTGCAGTGTCATGATAGTGCACACAGTTTACTTGCCTGACGCACTGCATTGTTTGCGCGGTTTCTATTATTTTCTTTGCTCTGTTAAATTAGCGAGACATAAAAATGTATTACGAAAAAAAATACTGCGTAGGATAATGTTTAGAAGCCGAGCCGGCACTCGTGTGTCATGTCGTATTGGCAATGTTTATTTATAAACACGTAATTTTGTTTTGGCCAACTTTGCGTGGTGCTGTAGATGTATATAGGAAGTTGCCGCTTTTATCTTAGACACCTATATTTACGTTGGCGCAATGTATAAAAATAATTCGATTAGAAAATAATAGGTATATGTGCGAGTTTGTTGTACACATTTTCTATTACGGACACATGTAGATAGTTAGTCTTGTCGTTAAAAAACAAACAAGTGTTCCATTGTACCTATACTATATGGGAGCTATAGACTGCTGATATCGCGCCAATAAATTATGGCCATTAATCTCTGTTTAGATAATACAAATTCGTTTGGGTGTCAATGTTTGAAGCGACATTTTTTGTTATAAGCACGTGATAAGATTGCTGTTTCAAAGACCATCAGATACTAATACTTATAGGGTATACGTGGTAGGTTTTTATGTTTTTGTCGTAAATTGTATGTTTAAGTTTGTGGTGTTTTATACTTTGCAAATTGAATGAGGTACCCTATAAACATACGAAACATTTATATATGATAAAACAAAAGTTAGTTTGCTGAGAAAGTGGTTCCCTAGCCGAGTTTTATTATATACGCCAGACAAAGCTTAAAATATACACCCTAACCTATTCCAAGAGCGTAAAAACAAAAGTGATTATGATCACAAGACACCAAAGTTCGCACTTTTCTCACAACCTAACCTAACCTTACCCAAGAGTATGCCTCATTCATGTAATTGCTCATGGTGAAGTGAAAAATATTGTCGAAGGTCAGCTCGATCTTTATATACGCGATCAAGTAAAACAACATCTAGGGTTAGATCTAGCAAAACAAGATCTAGGGTGAGAGCAGGTGAAATTCAAAACCACAAATTAAAATCAATATTTAATACTTTGTTACAGCACTATCAACTTGCAAATTTTAAATCGCTTTAAACACGTGATCAAACCCCAACAATAGTAAACAAGCTCTCTCTACTTGACTATAAATAGCTCATGATAAGTTGAATCTACTTTTGCTATCGCAATAACCGCCCATTTAATTTCATTAATTATTACCCCACTTCTGCGTCTTTTTGAAGTGCCATCAAAGACGATAGATAAGATAAATTAGGAAATTAACAAACAAAATAATAAATAATACTCACCGAGAGGGCATATTAATAATAATTTTATCAGTAAGAAAACCAGCATTGCTGCAACGTTCCAAAAAGCGATCTAATATAATGTACGCCAACGGAACGTCCAATACAATATCAGCCATGTCATCAAAGACGCGTTGGAAGCCCTATTAAGAAAGAATACAAAATGACACAAAACAAAGATATATTAAATAAAATGTTTCAAGGTTGTTTTTTTTATTTTTTAGGATTAATTGTGGCTATAGAGGTTAAAGCGTGACATTATGGCAAACCAACTTGAAGCTAATTTCTTATAACACTCCCTAACTGGTGCTTGTTTATGTGGCACAATGTAATTAAAAGTTGCAAAAGTTTTGTTTACTTGGGGAGGAAATGGTGTGCTTAATGCAAGCGCGCCGCACCTTTCCACCTGAGGCTGGTATTTGCCTTTTACATTTTATTATCCCCAACCGGTTAAAGGAGTTTCATCAGCGATTTGCTGTTGTTTATCCGGTCTTTCATAACGATTAGTGCGATGAAAATAAAAGCGCTTTTTAGAGCACCTTCTTCAAGAGACACCACGTAGGGACCTTTCGGAAAATTTCATAAACCAACCCATTATTAGAAGAAAGTTGCGGAGAAGAATCTTATTGTTGAGCTGATGCTGTTGACACACTCAGTGATAAAACATAATCATTTTACAATTTTACAGACTATGTAATTGTTAAAATGTAAACTACAAACAATTTTCAAAGGTTGGGGTAGAATCCCTTCAAAGGAGACGAACACTAACATCTCTGATAACTCACCTGTTCCATAGTAGCTGGCAAGACCAAACATGCCTGATCCAACGACTTGAATAGTTCACACACTGCCTCTTCAACACTTGCGCTACACGCCTCCATTGCCATGACAATGGCCTAAAAATTAGAATAAAAACATACAAATCCGTAAAAAAAAAAGGGAACAACTTCCGTCAGTATTTGAACTCACCTCGTAGATTAACTCGTGATGGAAATGAGGAACTTCCAGCGCTCGTAGACAGCGATGCGCCTCCTGAATATCACGAGACGACAAATACTCCTTCAGCAACAGTGTCATCTCCCTGGTAATGAATTTAACCGGTCTCAACGGTCCACCCATACCCCAGACATTGTCCAAGTGGGCCAGGCCCTGCTTCATGTGAAGCAGCGTATCGGCCCGCTTAACAGCCGCCACTGCATGCTCGTTCATGGCACTTATGTCGACTGGTTTAGTTATGTACTTTGGTGGGATGCAGTCATCGGCAACTGCTCGTGCCATATAATTGGCTATAAATGTCAAGACACACAATATGTGACGGTCTCAAGTGAAATATGATTCCCAAACAACTTACCTAAAATATGCGCCGCTTCTGGTGTGTCCAGAATCAAGTCGGGCAAATTCTCCTGCAGGATGTCAAAGCCCTTCTCAATGTCCTTACTGGTGATGACTCGTCCATACAAATCCGAGATCAACACCGATGTCATTTCGCGCTGAGAGTCCTTGTGGTCCATGGAGATTTGGACCACCACGCTCGTGACGTATGGCCTCAGGGGTCCAATAAGGATCTCATCGAAGCTCAAAGCCACCTCATGGGTATCACCATGCTCATAGTATTCCAGGACAATGGGCTCAGCCAATTTGAAGAACTCTTCTGATGAAATGTCGGGTATCACTTCTCGCAGTTCCACATTCTTGTCGTTACATTCACTGTCATAGTTGGGGTCGTTCTGATCCTCGAACTCTTCCTCTAGCACTTCAGAGCCGAGGAGGCCCCAAACACCTTTGCCGCCGGCACCCCCCTTTTTCGGAAGACCTCGACCGTGACCATTACGTGGTTTTCGACTGTTTTTCCACCGGCGCTGTGGAACGACGTAACCAACAACTCCGTTCGGATTGGCAACACCATCCCGACCGTTCTGTTTGATGAGTCGCTTGGCCTTGCGTTTGATACGAGTTTCGTGACTATCAACGGGCAAAGGCTTTTTCATTCCATTCAGAGTTGGGGCAGAGTTGGTTCCTTCAGCGGCATCCGTTCCATTGAGTTCTCGTTCGACGGAGCTGTCGCGGGATTCGACTTCATTCTGAGACGCTATAGCTTCGCATTCCATAGTGATAACCTCTGGTATTCGTAGAGCTCTCTATTGACTTTGTGCAAACGATGTGGCTATTTTGTTTGTTTTTATTTAGAACTTTCTTTAAGGCGGAGGAGAGAAGATTTTTGGTTCTATGAAGAGCGCGTTTTGTTTCGGCTAAGTCCTGCTGCCTTCTAACGTCTTCTTCTCCGGACCTTAAATCTGCTTGTGATTGAGGCTTTATGGAGCCAATGCTGAAACGAAACCAAACGAATACTTTGATTAGAATGCTACGTGCCTGTGGTGTGTTGACCTACGTCTATATTGCCTGTGTACAAGATCATTCAACTGAACTGAGGGAAAGTAATCTTATCCTAGCACGAACAGATTAAATTTCATAAAGAAACCACGTCAGAGGCGGCATTATTAGAGGAACAATGACGTCGACATTGTATACAATCATTTTGTCGCTCTAATGTGAATATGTGTGCACACTGAAAACCACAAGAAACAACGATCACATCATGAAACTCATTTGTTTAGTGCTAGAAATCGACACAACCACAGAGCCTCGAACGCGTTCACTGCCACCATTTGGGCCTGGCTGTCTGAGTGAATGAGTGTTCACTATGAAAAGGTGCATTGTCCAGGCACAACGAGCATTTGTTGTTTTATTCACGTATTGTGGTCAAGAGGAGAGTTGCAATATGTTAATACGTGTGGAAATTATAATTAATGGACATTTTGTCACCGTCGTCGTTGGCTGCAGTTGTTGTTTTCTGTGCATTGTGGCGGGTCGAGAAGAAGGGAGTATGTAAAGTCGCTGACAGAATTCGTAATTGAGAGGATTTACACGGAGAGTGGTGTTGCATTGGTAGGTTACCAGAATAAACTGGTTCTCTTTGTTTCAATGCGAAGAAACAAAGATTAAAATTTGTCTGGAATAACAACAAAATATTGTGATGAAAACGTAAGCAAATAATAAATACTTTGCTATTGTGGGGCACCGAATAATGGAAACACCTTTATCTGACCCCTGCATATTTATTTATATTTTGAATAACACTGAATCTCAAATCTTATTTTTAGACAGACTACATATTTTGACAGTGACAGTACTTCCGCGCTCATATAAATAGACCAAAAGTTTATATGACATGGGCAAGAACAGTACTAAGTCTGTCCAAATAATTGTAGGGTGATGGCGTATGCAAAATGAAAGGAAACTTGAATCTGTCTTGATTGACGCAAAAATTTCGATCAATTCTATTTGTTTTTGGTACATTTACTATAGAAATGAGGGCTGACTATGGAAAATACTTTTCCCTTTAACGTTCTCCTGTAAGTTGTCAGCCACTGAAAATATCTACTGCTGTTGTATTCTTGAGGTTTAATTTGAATTTTGACACTTCGACATGTCAACTGAAGTGGTATTCGATTGGGCTTCTTCAAATTCGCTCTCTGATTTTAGATTTTGTGTTGTTAATTGAACATGCATACAAATGTCACTTGCTCTTTTCTTTGTTGGTATACGTGCAATTGGAATATGTTTAGCATTCGACGCTTTTTTAAGCGTTTTCCATTTACTGGTTAAATTTTTAATAACTAAATTTGCACTCAAATTGATTTCTAAACTGAAAATATAAATAATTAACAAAATTAGATCGTTTCTTTGCAGTTAAAAAATTTCACGAAAACATTAAACAAACTCCATTAGTTGTCAAACTCAAACGCACGGGCATACCTATGTATGAATATCTGAAGCAGCCCAGAGAAACGATCCAGATTCGCAAAAGCGTACCAATCAAACACAAAAAGTGACGTGGGCATATTGAGAGTGCCCAATCGAATGCAACATAAAAATCCGACCATTTACCCATTGAGCTGTCTGACAAACTGTTCGATATAAAGTTCGAACTAAAACCACCGAAGGACTATGTATATCTATTCGAATCCAGTCTTTTTCTTTAAGAGTTATAAGTTGTCAATATACCTGTTTCAGTAAAATGACTACTTTTGGACTAACAACAACATAATAAACCCATTTCCACACCTCAAAATTCAGTCATCACATCACAATTCCAGTCATGTGCGGCGCTAAATTTACAAAGTTTGCACTCGCTCAAGTTCAAGGTTGCTGTCAAAAAAAAAAACCTAGGTATGACAAGAAATATGTATAACCAACATAAATAGGAATTGGTATAGGTACCTACCTACATAAATAAATAATGAAAGACAATTTTTTTTTTAAGGAATAACGAATAGCTCGTTCGATATAGCTATCCCATATCCACACCTACTTATTCGATGTAAATTGTCTATACAATCAAAATAAATTACATATTCACGTACGTAGGTATATATAATATAGGTATACCTACCTACGAAGGCAAAAATTAAATAAAGACAAAAATAACAAGAACAAAAATGTTACGATCCCCTTTCATTCCCCAAAATTCGCATTTATCATCACAATTCATATATTATTCGCAACAAACACAGCCGGTAAAATTGTTGTTTTGTTAATATTCTGTTTTCTTCTCCTTTTCTTTATCATCGTCATCGTCAGTATTTATTTTGCTCCTTCTTTTTTTTATTGAAAACAAGTCCAAAGAATTTGTTTTTGTTGCCTTTCTACCGGTGTATGCGCAGTAGCGTATTGAATGCTTGAATTTTGATGTAAATAGAATAAAGTGCACGACTGGGACGTACGTAGTAACTCATATGTCACATATCTATCTTATTTTAGATTGACAATAGGATTGCAGATTTATTCATGGATAGACACTTTTAAATAAATGTTAATTTTGTTAACTATATTTATGAACCTATTCGATATTGTAATTTTCTTTTGTTGGGGATGCAAACTTTTGACATTTGCCACATACACGAAGACGAACTTTCAGTTTGTACTCAATCACAAAATTCATGACTCGATTCGTCAGATACACCTTATTCACGTCAACTTAAATATCTGTGCATGTACCAATCTGGGCCAATCAAAGGCACATCAGGTCAGCCAGCTGTCAGACTTACTGAAAAAGATATTTGAATGTCCCCAGTTTTTGTCAATACCTAGGTACCTACTACTATAACTACCTACATAGGTATACCTATTCGATGTCGAGAAGCTACCTTTTCGACAGGAAAGACGAGAGACCGATGTTTCGTTTGATGGGTCACATAAAGCTCTTGATTAGTGGAATTTTACATTGAAAATGAAAACCATAAGAAAAAAAATTCGAGCAAACCAATACATGCTCCTTTAAGAAATTGCGTCGCTGGCAAATTACAAACTTTAAGTACCCGCCCAGGCCAGCGTTAAGCATCCACCATAAGAATTTGGTAATACCTATGAAAAGCATAAGAGAAGAAAACATACTGCAAATGTAGGTGTGTCGTTTAAATCCATTCAAGTGTTGGTGTTGTTTTGACGTGACTTCAGCGGGTCGGATACGGATTCTATTTGGACTTGACTTGTTTTGTATGCTTAAACTTCCACAGATTCTAGCAGAGATAGGTAGGTATATAAAAAAAAATATAAAAATCACACCAACCTGAGTATATTCATTATAAATGTGTGTGCGTGACTTTAATACAAACACTTTTCCAATGAAAAAAAAGTTTGTTTTGTGTAACGATAAAAATGTGTTTTGCTTTTGTGTTAACGATACAGTGGTTCACAAAAAAGTTGTTGGTCACTTTTCGTTGTTCCTATGAAATTTAACACATGGCTAAAGGAGAAAAAGCTTTGGAGCTGATTATTTTGATTCTTATTTAAACTTTAATTAAAATCTGAATTTAGAAAACAACAAAAGCGGCATAGAACCCTAAACGAGTTCCCGCCATTTTCGTATCTACATAGCCTTCGGTTTTATGGAATCTCGTGTCGTGCAAATCCAAAAATACATATTTATACCACATAAATAATAAGCTTCGCACTATTTCAAAAATCGTACCTCTACTAATATTGTTTTTGTTTCGTTTTATTTTTAAATGCCACGGCTAATTAACCTACTTTTAGTATGTTTATCTTCTGCTTATGGTTTATCTGGTAGATTCTTTTTTTTTTGTATTTTTCGTTAAAATTTCGGCACATACATAAATAAACCGTTTTATTACCAGTCCACCGATACACAACATGGGGTAGGTAGTATTGGGGAAGGAGGGAGGGCGGTCTGAAATTGCGTCTTAGCAAAATTTCCACAGCCCCCTTTGCTGATGCGAAAGTGTGTAAGAAGGGACGTGATAAGATGTATAGCTAGGTTCAGCATAGCGCATAGGCTATGCAGTGGTTTTCAGAAGAGAGCATAAAAGGATTGATATGAGAGAGAAAGGGAAGTTTTTTGGGACAGCTCACAGCTAGTCAAAGTCAATTGCATGTACAGATTTTCATTATAGGTATTGATACCTACCCTACCTGCGTGTTTTTTTTTACATGTGCTTCTCTAATGTTGTGAATGTTTACGCGTTTCTTGCCTTGCCAGTATAAATCCTTGCTTTTTGAAGAAACGAGAATGGTCTTCAAGTTGTCGTAGGTATAGGTATGCGAAGTGAGGTTTTTTTTTCGGTGGTAGGTAGGTTACTATAACTATATAGGTTGGTTGGCACAATTTTTTTCTATATTCTGTATTGAAAGCAATTTAGTTATCAAATATGTAGTTAGTTTGGTTTCGAATTTGGTAGGTAGCAATAATTTCAAATTGATTTTTAAATTTCAGAACATTTATGTATTTTATAGGACTCTTTCGCAGTGGTGGTCAAACAACTAAAGTATACACGTACCACTTGTTTGGATTGAGATGCCTCAACCAAAATCTAAAACCTGCCCAAAATCAAGTTCGATATGAAGTAAACCTACCTACCTCCCCTATAGGTATACATTTTGCGTTTCTTTGAAACACCTTTTTATACGAGAAACCATCTGACTTTTCAAACATGTCGATCAGACCCAACATGGAGTGGCATATCATAACAATTACCCAAACATCTGCGCCAGAAGGGGGGGACAAATAAACAGAGAATATACCTACCTACATATAAAAAAAAAACTTCTTAACTCACGCCATTTTTCATTAGCTTATTTATCTGCTTGAAATTGCCTCGTTGTGGATTTTATTTTTAGATTTTTACATACATACGCAAACATGTAGCGATACACACATAGCATGCTGGTTGTATGCCGCGACGACAGATTGAAAGTTGAAACACTTGCTGCTACTATAAAAACAAACAAGAAACAAAAACGTGGTCTCCGATTTGTTTCTATTCATTTTTGTATCTCTTTGATAAGCCAGGAAAAGATTGTTTTCATTACTGAACATTTAGGATTGTAAACTATGGAACTTATTAATGATTCGATTTTAGAGGTACCTATAATAGCAAGTAACTGATGTACAGGGTGGCTGATGAAGTTTTTACCAATTATATATAATTTCTTTGTGTGTGGGGTTGCACCATCTTGTTGAAACCACACAAAGTTGGAAGGAATTCTCTTTCGGCGTAGTTCTGGAAAGAAAAACTTTTTCAACGCCTTTAAATAACGGCCACCATTGCCCGTTTTCTTCAGAAAAATATGGCCCGACAACGCATCTTGATGAAACTGCACAGTGCTGTGACTCGATCTGTATGCAGTTCCCTATCATGGAGTATCTCTGGATTAGTGATACTCCATATTCGACAATTCCGCTTGTTTCCATTGCGTTGAGATCAAAAAGGGCCTAGTATTGCAGCAGCTACAGCAGCAATCGTTTCCTGTGTTCTAACTGAAGGATTTCGATTATGAGGCGTTTTCTGTAGGTAGCATTTCAGCAGTCACCCTGTACCCAACTACCTATACAGCTTAAGCTTAGTTGTGTGTGCTCAACGATCGTTCACCAATCTTTCGCAATCAATTTGAACAAAATCTTGTTCCGAAAATGGCTTGCCAAGCCACTGCTCTTTTTCTACATCGATCTGTATTAAGCTGTCAATAAATCATTTTCCTTTTAAGCACTTGCCTTGCCCATAGGTGCGAAATCAGAAAAAAATAACAAGTAAAAAACAACAGAAATACCTGGAAGCAATAAGAATAAGAAGCAATCATTTTAGAGCAGTGACACCATAAATCAACTCAACTTCCACATTATATTTTCGTTTTAATTCTGTTACGGATACGTACACACATCACTGTAACTACACTTCATTTGTTGACACTTCCTCAAACAACAAATTACCATAATGACCTTGGAGGCAAAAACATCATTAATTGTACCTTTATGGCAAGACTTAAATAGAGAAACCTAAAAAAGTCATTTTAGTTCACTTTTGTACGCACTTACTTTTGTTATTACCGCCAGTTGGAAGTATTGAAGAACTAGCGGTTAGTTGGGGACGATAATCAAAACACGCACGCGACACTGTTGTGTTTGTTTACATACATCGCCGCGCTGTCATTCAAGGTCACTCTCAGGCTGCGATTTATAAGTAAGGAGCGTAATAAACGTTTCAACTTTGTTTTTATTTCTTTCATCAATTATTATTTTTTTTTACCGGCTTTTTGCTGCAATTGAGTTTTTTTTTATTATTTCCTATAGGTAAGTGATTTATTTTCTACCTACGATTGAAATGATAATCAAAACAAATATTGACATGCGGTTACAGAAAGTAGGTAGGTATATATATGAACTCCTATAAATAATCACTGCTGCTGTTGTCGTTGTCATCGTCGTGACGTGTTTTTATATGGGCTGATATCTTATTATGATTAAACATTCGATTTACGACACAAACGACCTTTCTTATAATTATTTTTAAACTTTACACTAAATATTTTGTAGGTAACAATATACAATTTTGTATTGAAAATTTCCCCATCATGAGTTGGAAAAATTTAGTTCAAACACTAAAAAAAAATATTAGTGCCGCGGAAATTGTACAACAATCGTTCATCAAAATGTGTATCTAGGTAATAAATATAGGTACCTGTATCTCTACACCCAGCAAAATAATCACGCCAAAGTGTTTGTTTCTAAAAGACCTTTTGGCTTAAACGTAAGTCAGGTTTGATGATTGCTATCTTGCCAGATGAAAACATATACAGAGCAGAGCGTGAGCTGTTGCTTCTTTTGTCGTTTGGAGCATTATGAGACCGCACTGATCCGAACAAAACTGATTAGGTAGATAGGATTGATCTGGGACCTTTTAGGATCCATTGGTACACCCGTCATTTTATGGTTGTGACGCTTGCCGCAGCTCCACTTAGACCATCATTTCGGTCCATTGTGTTCAAGTCCATAGTATACTTCAGTTATTTGTACTGCAGACGACAACTTGCTCTGGGGCCTGTCTCCTCTGTGCATGATGTCGGGTAGGTACGACGAACGAGTAGCTATATAGAAACTGTTCCGAAAAAGTAAAATTTCCACATTTCCTCGTTCCCTTTCTATTCAAGACACGAATGTGAGTTGATAACATTGGCTCATTACCGTCTCGTTTGTAATCGATTCTTGGCAGAGTTCTTGGCACAAATTCAAGTTCTACAGTTAAGATCTTTTACCAACTCATAATAGTACCTACGCAGCAACATCCCTGCAAGTTAGTGTTTCAATTCTGCAGATCCGCTTGCCTACTTATAGAAACAGAAAAAAGTTGATGACTGCACGTTACAAACCGAAAAAGTATACCTAATATTCGCGTATATTACAGGCAGGCGCGTTTCGGTTCCAGTTTAATTTAAATAATATTTAGTTTTAATTTTTACCTCCAATATGCGTTGTTGAAAAAGCAAAAGCTTTAAGCAATACAACAGGGGCACAAGAATGTCAATCCAAATAAAAACAAAAACAACTTTGAACTACACAATTTTACAGTCCGAATGGTTCGGCTGCGCAGAGCTGGAGAATATTTCTTCAGCCACAATAAAAAAAAAAAATAAAGAGAGCGAGAAAAAAAAGAACTTCCACAGTGCGGCGGCAGCAATCAAATTGCGCCCCAGATACCAGATTATGTGACGTAGTACTCGTACATAAACATAGTCCCTTTCAAGGCCCCACTTCCAATAGGATACAGTAGAAATACAAGATACACATTTCCCACACCCTTTTCGTGGGCTTGAATATAGCTAGACAACGTATGAATTATATTCTTCTTTTAAAGATTCTAGAATTTTCCTTCGCTTCTCGCTTGGATGTAAAATATCCCAACCAATGCACCTTACACTGCCGCACAATGTCGACATACCCTACTGCATTTTTCGTCATCGCGTTGCATGAAATCGAGTTTGTTGCACATACTCTCGCCATCGCCGTCTCACCGGCTTACTTCGTTCAATATTATATCCAATAAGCATCTAATTTCGGAATTAAAAAAGCAAAATTATGATGCAATATTTACTTATTATGAATGGGAACAGTACCCAACCCATACCAGATACAAATACACCAAAAATAGACACAAAAAACACACAAATTTCAAGTTCAACTTACCGTTTGTCTAATGACGTAGTAGCAAAACTGTCAGATGTCCTTCGTCCAGACGCCACACACAGAGGAATCGTAAAATATTCTCCTGATCAGAGGGAGAAGTTCCACGAAAAAGTTGATTTTCTTTCTCACTCTAACCAATAATATTGAAAAATTCCAAAATCGTTTTTTACACCTTGTTCTTGCGTTTTATTGCAACAGTAAATAACATACGAGCATTAACACTTTTCCGTTAAAAAACAATACAATTTTCTAAAGCTGGTTTGTTTTTATTTTCACCACGCACCGAAAAGCAGCAGGAGAATGAGATTGGACAATTAGTTCTCCTCTCCAGCGAATCTAATTAGTTTTTGTTTTTTTTGCCTTTCAAATTATTTATATTATTCAATTGAATTGCTGTTTCAAACTGTTGAGTTGAAAATCCCTTTCCGCGAAAGAAAAATAAAAGAATATTTGTTGTTTCTTGATATTTTCCGTTCTTCACTAAGCGCCGAGTTTGACTTTTCTCATTCGAAAGAGAATTTCTTCTGATGTCGCAGTTTTCTGTTATTTTCTATTTTGTTCGATTGCCATAGCAGAAGGCAGAACAGTCAGCGAGCCAGCCTAGCAATCGCTGTGGCTGTGTGGCGTTGTGCACACCCGTTCATATATTTTGTGTATATAAGGCATTTAGATGTGTGTGATAATATGTCGCGACGCGCCGATAAACCGGCTTTTGAAGGTGTGTTCGTAAGTAGAAGATGTAGAAGTGGTTGCGAAAGGAAAATTTGCGGGGGGAGTGTTGGAGGACAGTAGGACACAAGATGAAACGAGCTGGGTTTTTATAGCAGCGACGTTGCTTTCAAAGGGTCATTTGGGGACGATGATGTCCCTTGCAATTTTTTGAATTTGTTTATTGATACTTTTGACAGGTAATCAAACGATTCTTATTGGAATGGCCTGGTTGAAAAGCAAAAAACTAGCCATGCATATGGAAAAATGTAGCTAATTGGGGTTGGGTAGGAAAGGGCCTACGTGACTCATGGCACGCACGCATCATTTAAACAAGTTGTCTCGCGCACTAGTTGTTGACATACAAAAAGCACATGTTTTTCTTAGCTTTGAAGGTTAATATGGGTGCGGGAATAGATGGTTAAGTTTGTGACAAGCTTGTGAAATTTTTGGAATTTTTGTAAAACTATTAAAGGTTGTAGGTAAAAATATCCACGCATTGGTAAAAGAAAATTTAATTTCGCGAATAAATTAAAAAAATACCACCTATGTGCCTATAAAACGTCGAATGTCAAGCGTTCTAAATCAATAAACTGAGTTGTAGCTGTGGGTTTTGATTTTGAACATTGCGTTACAAATTTGTAATGCTTTTGTGGCAGGATATTATGTACTAGGTACAAGTAGGGTTAACTTACGTACCCCTTCAGGGGGACAGTACTTAACTCTTCTTCGTCTTAAAAATGTCTGTACCCCAAAATTCTAAATTAAAAGGGCTCACCAGAAGATCTATTTTATATTTTCACTTAACAAAATAAACAGCTTCCATTTTGCCTATTTCATTCCCTTTCAATGTTTGGATTTGCGAAGCCATAGTGAAGTTTTAAACTTTCACAACAGCTAGGTATACCTACATCCATTTAACGAGTTTATTTCGTTATTTTTATTTTTTGTTTTAAATTTGAAACTGGAAACTAAGGGCATTCTAATGCTCATTAAAATTATTGTTCCCCCAATGTAAAAGTTGTCCCGCCTTTAAAATGTATAAAGCTAGTTTTTCCTCGTTTTTGAATCTGGTAACCTAGGTACAAGGTATTTAAATAAATACTTAACCTTTTCCTTTATAGGTAGGTAGGTACCTACCTATTGTTAGTGAGCTTTTAGCCGAAGTTAGTCCATTTTAAATTTTGAAAAATTTCGAACCCTCTCATAGAGGTACGTAGATAGGTTCATACCGGTCAATTTCGTAAGTAACGTAATAGGTATCACTGTTTACAACAATAGTACGAGATCAATCTTTTTTCTAATAGCTTATTCGTTTATAAAAATAAAAATGAACGCTTTTTCCATGACCATGACCTTTAGGTACCTATCTATAATTTAATAAAATATTCTGTGATTGCTATTGCATAGATTTTTACCCCCAAGCATAGGAAGATTTTCTTACTGACCCCTGTTTTAGATTAGAATTGTTCAGTTGCCGCCACCCTTGGGCCTTGGCTTGGGCTCAGCTTTGCCTGTTTACCAACCGTATTCAATTCAATATTCAACGAGGAAAGGAAAATATAGTAGGCATCAGTTTTAGCAGATAATAAAAGTGTAGGTACCTATTTATGTAAGCACACGTATACATTATACATTCATCCATCCCAATCATAATATTCAGCAAAATAAAACAAGTCTGCAGGCGGTAGAATTCGGAAAAAACCCCTAATGCGTAGTTTGTTTTTATTCGCAAAAGCCGGCTGTTTATTCCCCGTATAACCTCCCTGGTACCCCTATTCCGTTTTGAAAAACAACTCGCTGAAATGCCATTTGGCAAAACTCAACTTTTTTTTTTCATTTAGCTTTTAAACCAGACACAAAGGAATGAGCATGAGGTGTATGTAATCGGCCGATATGCATTAGTGTGCGAATTGTTGTGAGGTTTGTAAACAAAAACAATTTTAAGCCGATGAGACTGTGTAGGTAAGTGCTTTGCTTACCGAATTTTACATAATTTCATTAAATAACAGTTGAAGTAGGTTAGTGTTTGTGTCAGATGTTTTTTGTTTTTGTTATTGCCTCTTCTCTCCCGAAGCGCTTTATCAAAAACAAAATCAATCACCCAGCGAGCAGAGCAGCAGGGAATCTGTTAACCAACACTTCTGAACGAATTATTTTCGTTTTCATTTTTATGTGCGGCTATATATGTCATATTCACGTACAAGGTACGACATACTAAAAGCTACCACCACGCCATTGAAGTCCTTCTAACCAGAACCACACAGAGTCACAGAGTAAAAACAGAGTGTGTTTTTATTTTGCGGGTGCGCAATTGCAGCTTTCACTTTCTGTTTCCCAATGGGAAACAAACTACGCATTTATTTCTGCAGTACCAAGGGTTGTTGTCTATGGTGAAATGTTGGTGAGATTCGGTTGATGGTTAAAACCGGTTTGATATTATTTTCAAGTGAGTACTTGAACCCAATGCGAAAGCTTTAAAAGGTGAGTCCAGATATTTTCGACCAGTCTGGAGGTGAAAAGCGTTTCGGATTTTTTTCAGGAAAAAACGTTATGATTTTTATACCCTCCACAGGAAGGTATATTCACTTTGCCCATACATTTGTAACGCCAAGAAGGAGTCACCGGAGACCTCATAAAGTATATATATTATGAATCAGGATCACATTCTGAATCGATTTAGCCATGTCCGTCTGTCTGTCTGTCTGTCTGTCTGTCTGTCTGTTGAAAGCACGATAGCGCCCAAAGTAATTGACGTAGGTGAATGAAATTTGGTGAAAGGACTTCTTTTTATCGGCGTCAGGTTGGTATTGAAAATGGGCTATGTCGGTCAAGTAGTTCTGGTACCTCCCATACAAAACCAATATTGGACCCATGCCTCTCTGTCTGTTGAAAGCACGATAGCGCCCAAAGTAATTGACGTAGGTGAATGAAATTTGGTGAGAGAACTTCTTTTTATCGTCGTTAGGTTGGTATTGAAAACCTGCTATGCCGGTCAAGTAGTTCTGGTACCTCCCATAAAAAAACAAGTTTGCATGACTTGTATGCATTGGAGGGTATCAAAGCATCGGCCTGGCCGGTGATAACACTTTTACTTGTTAAAATTTAGATTTATATCACTGTTTTGGCTAAGATTGCTTCCTACCCAGGTATACCTATTCAGACTCTGAGTAGTAAACTTTTGAAGGTTGGTCATCGAACGGGATATTCGAATGAAATTAGTTTTGGGTTATTTTGCCGCATTTAAGACTTTTGGTGCACTTGTCTTTTGTTTAAAATTCAAACACAATTTGCGTTTCAATACCGGCCCATGCCGTGAGAAGATATGGAAAAGAAGGTAAAATGGCCAAAGGCCCAGGGCCAGCTCAAAAGAGAGCATGATCAGAACTGCCTCTATAATTCCGAATAAATTTAATTAACTGAAAGTTTGCATAAAAATCTAAGCACAGAATATTTTGAAAGCTTAATATTGGTATGATATTTGATCAGGAATGCAAGTGCTGATGCTGCTAGACACGAAAAAAGAAAGCAGATCATTACAAAAGTGTATGATCGACAAAAGGGGAGCAGCGAGCATCCTGAGGAATTACAACAATAACTTAACACATGACAGCTACCGCGAATTTGAACTCGTCATTTTCTTTGGTGACCATTGGATATTCTACAAAAAAACATGGTTTCTATTTTGAATTATTGTTTAATTAAAAATAAAATTGTCTTACTTTACTGTTGCTATAATCTATTTCTGTCATAAGGGCATCAGTTTCACAAGTGAATATGGAACAGAATAAACATCTAAATGCTTCACTTTAAGAGCGCCACAAAAACCAACTCACGATGTAGATTAAAATTTGCTAATAGCGAGTACTATTAACCAGAGACAATACTGAGACCACCAACTTCGGCCGATTTCCCGTTACTTAGCCTACAAGCTATATTTTTCGGAGTGGTCACGATTTACTGCGCTAGTATTGATACATAGAAATTCGTATTGACAAATGTCACGTAACTTCAAAAGTTCTGAGTCACCAATACACCCCCAAAAAATATGAGCCACTTCCGCTTTGGGCAAAATGCCTTGCAGCGTTCATAGAATTTTATCCGTTGAATTTGAAATTGTTCGTTACGTGTGAATAATAATTTGTTTTAGGAAAAAGTGTACATTTACTTAAAATATTTACGAAAAATTAAGAATGTAGGTTGCTGGAGGGAAAATAAAAACATTTTGAGCAAATTTTCTTTATTATTGAAGAAAAATTTACACACGAAATCGAAGTTAATTATATCCAAAAGCGGGAAATACACAACCATATTCGTCCCAATATATTTCTAGTATATAAAACATCTCCTTTAGATAGTTTTATTAACCACACAAATCAAATTATTTACCTTCAAAAAATTTATAATTACTAACCAATGGCATTCAGTTATGGTAAAATGTGGTATTCCCGAACTCTTTCACATTTCCCCACGGCTGCCGAGGTTGGCAGCATTTATTTTTGTATTTTTTGTATGTTTTTGCATGTCATTCGGATTCATTCGGATTCCGAATTGATATAACACCGATAGGAATACAAAATGGCGAATTTGAAAAAAAACTGAGGAGGCCAGCGGCAAGAGGATTGTGAGTTGGGGGTCTCAGTATGGTTTGTCTATGCTATTAACTAACGATCTTCTAAATATACCACCTGTGTTTAATTGGAGCTGATTTGATGATATTATTGTCGTGTTTTTGTTGACACTCCCCTTGCAATCAGTTGCAGTTGCTATGAATCAGCGGCGAATCATTATTTCAGACTTACTGAGTGATAATCATTTATAACAAACAAGATCATTAATTTTAAAGATTGCCAACAAAAAAAGGAGCCCACTTTATTGACACGGTGCGGCGCACCGTTCAAAAAGAAAAAAAGAAACACAAATGTGAGTAAAACGACAACTAAAATGACACGGTTTGTCATTTTAACCAATTTAAGTCTGCCTGCCGATGTTTCATGACAGACATACATTTGTATTTGTTCAGAATTCAAAAAAAAATATTTTAAATGTACCACACCCCATTGACAATTAACCAGCGCAGCGGTCTGATATTAATGCTAAATGCAAATACATAATAACAAATGCATGGTCACCAATTTATTAATTCATTGCCAAAGCAACGTCACCACTTGCTCGCAGGTGATTCCCCAAACCAGAGTGAGACTAGACGACTTTATAGTTCACTTGCAATTTATTAACATTATTTTCACGTACACATGCGTGGTAGTTCGCGCCTTGGTTTTATTGATTTTCTAGGATTTAAAGACTCGCCGACGTGACTTTAATAAAGTTCAGCTCCGAATCAGGGATTGAAATTGTCAATAAAAATGTTATTTATGTTTTACTTGGGTTCTTTGCAATGTACCTAACTGGTTTTAAACTTGTTCAAGATCAAGGGTGCTTTGTTGCGATGGTACACACACATAAAGAAACCTTTTGTGTAAAGTTATATCATATGCATCAGGAAAACTCGCTTTGTTGTTCCTGAAATAAGATCGCACAGCAATGCATTTCATATTTTACTAGAAACTGTTTAAGCAGAACTTTGTCCTGAAGTGAATCCTTTGTGTTCCATTTTATATTTAATCAGGTCAATAAATTGCAGTATTTTATGCTTGGAAGACAGCATCTAAATAAGACTTGAAAAATATTACGGACGATTATAAAGTGCATTACAGATCGGTTTCATTTATTGTCTCTTAATACTTAATAGTGAAAGAGCGAAAACAGAAGTAAACATTTAGCAAACAATTGTGACCTGGTGTACTTCACTACCGAGAAGAAAATAGTTATTCCAAGTAGAAACGACTTGGGAATATCAAAATTCTGAAAGCTATGGGTTAGTATAGTTAATGATTACATCTTTCTGTGCATGACCATGACCACTCAATTTAATTTTATCATGCCGGCACTAAGAGAACGTTGAATCAAACAAAAAGTCGAGACACACAACAAATATATTAGTTTATACCTACCTGATTTTTATAACTCCGAATTGATTTACTGAGCATTTGATTTGTCTATTTACAGCCCGTGTAAAAATTTGTTTGTTTTATTGAACGCACCTATCTCAGCTCAATAAAACAACTCAGAGTTGGTTTTCTTGTATACAATGACAATTTATTTTTACGATAGCCCAAGATCGGTAAATCTTTTTAAATATGGTGTCGCTTCAGTGACGACTTGGGAAACATAACAACTGAAAGCAATGCCTTTCTGTTACACAAAGTTTTCCATTAATTTCAGATCAACTACATTGTAAATTGCATACTATAGCAATGTGAAACCTAAATGAGTTTGAATGGAGTCTAAAATACTGCTAATTAAAAGTCTACTTAGTGGAAAACTTTGAAGCCATACGGAGACAACAGATCATCAGAAATGCTGCAGGTTTTTCCACAAACGCATCTGTTGATAAGGAAAGTAATGAAAATTGAGTGACACCTACATCTGATTACTGTCCATAGACGTAGGCACATCGCCCTGATGTAATCCACAAGTGATACGCTTTTGCCGTATATATATGCACCTTGTAATCTAATTGTTATCAATTTAATTATTTCCCAATCAGCAATGATAACAAACAGTCGTTTTTGCATAATAGGTACAATTTAAAAAAAATAACTTTGTCTCATATTTAGTATACTCGAATAGATGCTAGGGAATTCCCTAGATCGAAGATATTTCGCTATGAGAAGACTATATAGAAAATTCAGTTCGTAATACAACTACGGAATTATACTGAAATAAAATGCACGATTGAATGGTACCATTGTATAAACATTCAAACCATCTTGTTTAAAATAATTATATTCATAAAGGGTATTTGGTTTTAGGCTGATAGAAACTTTTAAACCGTGCTGTCATTTTTGACAATGGTCTCGTTTTATTTGACACCTATCAGTAAAGTAAATCAAGAAAAGTAAAGTAAAGTAGATAAAACAGTTCACAAATACATTTGAGATACAGTGATAAATATTAACTGTTATATTTAGTTGTCTGTACGGGCCTTTAGTTTGATTTAACTTATCTACTTGTGCACATTTCATTACTGGGTGAATGTGTCCCGGTTATCTTAAGTTGCCTAGATTGGTCTGGCGTCTGAGCTCGATGCACCCTGAACGCAAAAATTAGATTGATTGGTCACTTTTCTTACGTCAGCTACATATGAAATGTCACCTTAGTATTCAGTGATGAAATTCATGACTGGATTTGTTAAACGTCAACTGAAAAAAAAACTGTTTACGTGACAGTTCTAAAACTAAAACCAACTAAAACTGAAACACATCAAGTCAGCCAGCTGTCAGACTTCAGACTGATTCGACCGCACTTTTTACATTTTTGGTCGTTTTTGGATAAAACATGTTTTATTACTATTGACAGCCATTTTTCATTAATCAATATGTAATAATCGATATTTTATGTTAAACTTAATCAATGTTACCGTAGTTGATGTATTGTGTAATGTACTGCAATGAAATTAACTGAAATGTGTTTTAGTGCATATCGTTCGAAAGTTTGAGGTTATATAATGAAGACATACTGTCTGGAAAGCTGTAAATAAAAACCATCAACACATTGGGGTTCGAAAGGTGAAGAATGACAGTCATAACACATATTTATCATAGAGATATTCACCGAAATATCGTTTAATAATTTCAAATTTGACACGTCAAATGTTAATACGATTGTCGTCATTGCCGGCAAGTCACCGTCAGGCTGTCATATGCATTACAACTTATGTCATTTGAACTTAAATCGATGTTATCTCTTTTCTGGCAAGTACAATCATCGGGCTAAACGAAATGTGTCTATTACTGCAAGTGAATTTAAAGTCAGCCGGTCGTAATATCAACAACAAGAAAACAAGAAAGCACTTTGGCAACTACATACATCAGCGTGTTCTTCGAAGCAGATGTCATTTGAGGAGGAAGTTTTGTACCAGTTGATGGAGGAGCAAGTTGTTACATTTGTTCTGTGGTTAGTGTGCTGGACTACTTAATAGTTTTAATAGTGCGCCACCTCGCGAACACAGCCCCGAGAGTATAAGAACTGTCAAGAAAAAATCATCTCGCGTTTGGATGGATCTAGAACACATTTTTCTTTTGCTGGTTTTTGGAATTTCGAAACCAAGCCCTAAAAGGTATAGAAACCAGTCTCGTCCTTTTCGATAAGAGTGGGTATTTTTAAAATGTTTCTCTTGAATGTGGCGAAATTCTTTCTAAAGTAATGTGTTCGCTACAATATTATATACATGCGTTGCTACCACTGACCAGCAACTTTCCAAAGTGACCATTAGGTTTTATTCAATTTTTTGGTTGTTCTAATGAAATTTCCCAAAAATTCTGAAATCACCACATACCTTCGACCTTCAAATCAAAAGACGAGCGATCTGCTGGTGACAAGAAAAGTACACATCACCAAGAGTAGACCGAATTACAAGTTCAATTTATTTTGATTATACAACAAGCGAAGCAAATGATGGCAAAAATCTAAGTGAAATCCCCTTAGCTATCATTCCTCGGCTTGATCTTTTAGTCGCATAGTATGCAAACAAGCAAATTGAATATTAAACGATGGCGATCACGTCGAACTGAATAGTTGGTGGGATTTACTCCGAAATAACACAAAAAAAAGCAGATCAAAGAACCATATTCATTTGCTGAGTGAACGCACGTAGTATGCCTTTTGTCATGAGACAATTGTAAAGTGATACGATTAAGTTATGTATAATCAATTTGTTATTGATTGTGGCGGAACGTTCATAGACAGGTTTCAGTCTTGATATATTTTGAAAGACACTACTGTCACCCACCCCGTTGTACTTTTGGTGGAGGATAATTTATTAAGCTTGATTCAAGCTATGACAATGCCTTAAACCTAAATAGTTAAATAAAATTTGGAGCTAAAAGTAGGATCTGCAGGTAAGGATGCCTAAGAAAATCGACTTTTAAGTAGGGAGTATTGCAGTTCTTAAGTCCAAAAGGCTGAGGTCTAAGTTAATTTTTCGGAGCACACGAGAGATTGTTGCGTTAGAGCCATACGAGGTGCGGTGGGTGGGAGGATAGAAGATAGAGTTGTAAAGAGACACATGGAATCGAAGGAAACTGAGCGGAGTCGGTGAAAGAAAAGAATGCCTAATGCGTCCCTGCGCTCTCAAGGGTATTCAGGTTAATAAGTTTGAGACGGTCGAGACAAATAGACAAATTTATCAATTGCCTTGTCCTTATCCTATTGCACATAATATTGAAGCGAAATAAAGTCCAAAGACAAAGGCTCAATCAAATTATGGAGAGTTACAGGTCATCATCCTGAAAGTCTATACAAGCATTTCTTATAGAAAGTGTTAAAAATTTCACCCAGTATTAAGAATTGATAAATTGCTCTCAACTCACACTGCTTGAAATAGACGCCTGTGTCTTAAAAGTGTGAAGCAGAGTGCAGTTGCTTTTATTCCAAAGTTTCCGTTTTAAAACAGACCGCATAAGTGTAATACAATACGGTATTTTGCCAATTGCTATTCGGACAAAAGATATTGCGGTACGCATTAATAACAACCATGTTATTTTTGTCGAAAAATATACATGAGGTATGCGGATGTGCGGCAGTAGTATGCTTAATTGACTGCTCACCGAAAAATTTAATTATACCAACAGCGATCCTTTTCACTTTCTTTCAAGTTCCCACAGTTCAATGAACGTCTTTCCCAATTGTGGACTTGTGGTGAAGGGTCGCTCGTTTCTGGCACGCGTTAAACTCATGGGCATGAGCATGACAACAACAATATATAATGATCGTATTCATCTCCTTTTTTATTGCAATTATTGCATGACTCATGCGTTATACCTACACGTTCTCTTGTGGCAGTTGCTTTATACGTGTAATCGACGTTACAAAATCGTGGTAGCGCCTTTTATAGCTTTTCCTTATTAATATATGTAATTAACTCACAATTTGCAACGTTTTACAAGTAGTTGCGATTTAATTATATTTCATTTAATTACAGAGACAATAGATAAATTATGTCGCAATGGCGGTTGGAATGGAAGATCAGCCTTAATTTGTTGCGAGATATGGAGCGATTCAATTTAAGTCCTGCCATTCGCAGATGAGCGATGTAAGCGCCCCACTTACTGAAAAGAAACTCGAATGAAAAATTTGGTGTCAATATAAAACTTGTTTTAGAAATTTTACTTTACCTACGTGTAGTTACACCTGCATTAAAAATCATATTCGAGAGGCATTTCAGCCGATCCTTTGAAAGTTACTCCTTAGATTAGGAAGTAACTTAGGAACCACTGGTTTTTAATTCAAAAATTTGGTTATCTGAAG
This sequence comes from Cheilosia impressa, assembly GCA_948293265.1. Classification (NCBI taxonomy): domain Eukaryota; kingdom Metazoa; phylum Arthropoda; class Insecta; order Diptera; family Syrphidae; genus Cheilosia; species Cheilosia impressa. The sequence goes on along the minus strand of OX411882.1, from coordinate 40,471,959 downwards.
TCGAATAGATTGGTCTGGATAAGATGTAACCTGAACATAAAACAAAAACTGAACTGTGAACTTATTATTTAGCCACGAATTTCTTGACAAGATTCGTCGGCTAGCTTTCAATAAACGTCAACTGAAACAGCTGTTCATGTGTTCGATCTAAAGGGCCCAGCCCATAGAATCCGTCGCATCCGTTGTGTCGACGGATCCGTCAATATTGACGGATTAGACGGAACGAGCAGTCCCATAGAATCCGTCGCGTACGGTGACAGCCAGTGGTAAAGTACTCTGTCCTAATATTTCCCACGGAACGTAATAATATTTCCCTATTCACCGTACTCAAAATTCCTTTAAAAAATTACCTTGAAATGTACTTTTTTGAATAAATCTTTTTTTAAAAGTAAAATTTATATTTTACGGACATAAAAATCATATTAAATTATGTTTGTTATAAAAGTCCCAGTTTGTTAATACATATTTATAATGATTACCTTTCTGTACTACAAAATTTTGATACCAGGAAATCTTGCTAAAAAGCGATTTACAGATGCTCTTTTTATGTACATTCATTGTGTTTTTAATCGTGGTGAAATGCAGATATCAATTTTGATGAAATTTCAGCAAAAATTTAATGGATTTGGAGGTTTTTATTTTTTTACTATGGAAGGCTTTTCGGACATCGAAATTCCCACAAAAAGGAAGAAATCACACCATATAAGAACACTGGCGACAGACAATAACAGTTTCTCTCATGCTATCAATATTTCCACCAATGAAAATGCTGCCTCTCTCGCTGTGAGAACCGTAAGCGGATGCAACCGACAGAAAAGTAGAAAGTAAACCTACTTTATCCGTCGTATTCGGCACGTGCGCTGCTTATGGGTCAGCTTCCATAAGGTGCTATGTATTCTATCAAACTATCAGTCGAATACGTTGCCGCAACGGATGCGACGGATTCTATAGGTTGGGCCCTTAAGGCAATTAAAACTGCGATACATCAAGTCAGACAGCTGTCAAACTTACTAAACTCGATTTAGCAAGTCTGGCACTTCTTTTCAATTTTATAGATTTTTTTTAATATACCTACATGCATTTTTTTCCAATTTTGTTCAGTTGGTTTTAATCTGGCAGAATCTACATGATTTTAATGGAAAATTTTAGAACTTTTAATCCTTTTAACTCTTTAATCTGTGAATAAATTAATAGTAATTATTATAAATGTGGACTTTCAGAAAGACTGACATACAATTTCACAGATTTTTTTGAATTATACAACACTCTACGACTGTCAAATAATACCAACTACTGGCAAACGTCATCCAAATGCAAAAAGGCGGGCAAAGTAGACCTAAAAGATAAAATGCGGCATATTTGCTTAAGTAATCACACTTGCTTGGGCCAAAACATTTTGTACACTATTGACGATTATGAAAATGTGGGCGTGGCAACCAAGTCAAAACCGCCTTAGAATTGAGAGAATTGTCCCACCAAAAAATCAGTTTATCAGTTGCTCCGTAAATATTTAATTATATATTTTGCCAATTGAATTAATAGTAGATAGAAATAATCCTCTCAACCGACAATAAAACGTCGTAGGTCTTGAAATTATCACAAAACCGAGATCGAGAAGCATCCACCACACCCATATGACAACAAATTAACAAACATCGTCTGATGACTTCTCGACCGGCTTTGTATGTAGGTACACAACTTGATTAGCAACCAAATTGCAAACCTCAGCGAAACAATGCACCGGCCGGTAAATAAATTACCAATCACCACTTAGTAGTAGTGAGCATCTGAAATATCAAAACGAAAACAAAATAAAAAAGCCCACATAAACTGATTAAAGTAGCACACATATGAGAGCGTGTATAAGTGGATCCACAACAACATCACATCTCCCGCGGTCGGGTCACTAATTCTCAGTAATACCCTCCCTCGCTATAGCAACTTCAATTGATAGCCCCCCCCCAAAAGAACGCATATAGCTGCCTCGCCTCCTAGTACAGAATTAAGATCACAAAAAAAAGAAGACAAGTCATAACTGCCAGAGTAAGGCGAATTAAGATAACGACACTGAAACACCAAACGTTGGCCAAGAGGCTGTGGGGTTTTTCCAAGCACAACAACAAGCAGTGGCAATAACAAAATTCCCCTGCAATACAACACCTATATAAAGGAACTTGATTGCGCGACAGTCATCAGTCGATTGGTGTATAACTGCACGACAAGATGTCTACTGCAACGTTAAGTGGAACAGTCCTTTTGCTGGCTATAGCGGCCGTATTCACAGTCTGCTCTGGCAGTGCCGTTCAAAATGAAAAAATCTGTGAGTATACTCACACAAACTCTGGAAAGTGATTCTAAAGTTTGCTAAATCGTGTAGATAAGATGTGCGTCCCGGAGAAGTTCTACCAGGACTGTCTAACTCTGCTCAAGGATCCCTCTGAGGCTGGCATTCACATGGAGTGTGTGAAGGGACGCGATCGCATGGAATGCTTGGATTTGATTAATGAACGCAAGGCTGATGTGCTAGCCGCCGATCCAGAGGATATGTACGTGGCTTACCATAAGAAAAACGAGGATTACAAAGTTATTTCCGAGTTCAGGACACAGGTGGAGAAGGATGGTAAGTTTGAGATATAGCGGAATAGATCAGTTGCTTATTGACTGATCATTCACAGCCGAGTTCCGCTACGAAGGAGTCATCCTAGTGAAGAAGAACTCAAACATTCACAGCCTGAAGGATCTGCAAGGTTCCAAGTCCTGCCACACTGGATACGGCAGAAATGTTGGCTACAAAGTGAGTATGCGGTTTGAGGGCGGAGGAGATGCCGTCTCTAATTTATTGATTTCTTTTCTTATAGATCCCCATCACCAAACTGAAGAACAGTGGGGTTTTGAAAGTATCAATGGATCCTCAGTTGTCGTCCACCGAACGCGAACTGAAGGCGCTCTCAGAGTTCTTCTCGCAATCGTGTCTCGTCGGAAATTACTCACCACAACCCGATATCAATCAGGCTTTGAGTGAGTACTATGAATTTTTACTATGACAATCTTCATTAACATTTAAGAAGTCGCGATCGGTAGTGACTATCAGTAGCTTTTTGCTTAACGACGATCTACTGTCAAATTGCCTAATCCTCACCATTATCGCTCCAAGCTTTTACTGATCTTCACGCAATGGCAGTGATCTTTGAAATCCATAATTACGGCCTCAGGCCTCATCAGTAAAACTACAACTAAAGTTCCCATCTGACATTTTTACGGGCCTGATAAATTATCCGCCAACCAAAGATCTTTACACTATCGGTTACTCGGTGGCGACTTCTAACGAACGGTTCACAAAAAATGAAAAATCACTCCACTATCAGTAAAATCACACCTAGACTCATTTTTCCGGGCTTAAACCTAAAACTAACACTGACTACCCAATAGACATCGTTGAATTGCCGGACCAGGCATTATTGCAAGATCGGTAATTTGGTTAGGATTACCAAATCCTCTATTCAAGCTTAAATAAAGGTGCGATCATTACAGTGATTGAAAGACTTAAAACCAAGAAATCGGACCAAGATCAGTATCGCAGTAACGATCATCAAATCGTGCATCAGACGTAGGTTATTATGCACGGATATTTTCACGGATTCCTTAAACTGTTGGACTGCCAATTGTCATCGTTGAAATCGTGATCGACAAAGAGACGATCACTGCGATAAGTCACACACTCTGCATATTTTCATTGAACAACGATCGCTACTATTCTGTACACATCTCGTAACTAAACTTCTCTCATTCCGCTTTCAGAGAAAAAATACTCCAACCTGTGCGCATTGTGCGAGGATCCCGTCAAGTGTAACTACCCCGACAAGTTCTCTGGATACGATGGAGCCATTCGTTGCTTGGACAAGGGTAAGGGTGAAGTCGCCTTCACCAAGACCTCCTTCATCAAGAAATACTTTGGAGTAAGTTTTGTGATCGACAAAGGCCCTTCACGTGCTAATCACTCTTTCCCGCGTAGCTAATTGCCGGAACAACTCCCGAAAACAGCAACACCGATGACTTCGAGTACCTCTGTGAGGATGGCAGCCGTCGTAAAATCACCGGTCCCGCCTGCTCGTGGGCTCAACGCCCCTGGAAGGGATACATCAGTAACACCGATACCGTGAGGGAAAAGTCCGCACTGCAGCAACTGCAGAACCGTTTGGAGAAGTTCTTCCAAAACGGCCTTAAGGCTGAAAATAAGGAAGCCGCAGCTGATCTCTTGATCGAACCCGATCTTGTCTACCACAACAAGGAAAAGATTGTCGAACCAAAGGAATATTTGGAACGTGCCGGCTACAAGGACGTCATCGAACGCGATGGTAGTGCAATCAACAAGATCAGGTTTGTTATATGATTAGCTATGTTTAAGGTCGTATGTGATCTCTGTTATGTATCCCGTTTTACCTTCAGGATCTGCGTGAGTCAAGACATTGAAATGAAGAAGTGCGAAATAATGCGACGTGCGGCATACTCTCGGGACATTCGTCCAGAGCTTGAGTGTGTGTTGAAGGATGACTGCATTAAGGCTGTCAAAGAGAACAAAGCTGATGCGACGGTGGTAAAAGGTGCTGCCTACAAGGAAGCCCGTGATCAACAATTACAGCCCGTGGTCTACGAAACAATGAAGGATACTAGTCTGCATGTTGTTGTTGTGGATCCCAGCCTCACCAAGGAAGTTCTAATGAAGAGCCCAGTGAAATTCGATACCACCATGGAATGTGCCCGTGCTGCTGCTGCCCTCTTGAACAAGCGTCGCGGACTAAACACCTGTGACATTCAGTCCAACCCCAGTGCCAAGATGATGATTGTCCTGGCCAATCAACTGGACAACTATAAGAACATGCAACTGTTGTGCCCCAATTTGGAGAAGAAGCCCGTAACTGAAGCCAGCAGCTGTAACTTCGAGGCAGATATCCCCAGATCTGTCATGGTTCGTGAGAGTATGACGAAAATCGAAAAGGACAACGTCATACATGTGAGTGTTTTGCTATCAACCAAGTTTGGTAGTGAGGGCAAGTTGAACGATGTCTTCGAGATGTTTGGCGAGTTTGAGAACAAGAAGAATGTTCTGTTCCACGTAAGTCGAAAAAATGACCGCAAGTAGTTTTAGTTGTATTTATTTTTCTTTGCTTTTAGGATGACGCAAAATCATTGGATAGCGAATGGAAGAACACAAATGTTGACGAAAAGACTGCTTTGGAGCTTCGTTGCGGAAATGCTATTGCGAAATCTTAAGAATTTCGAAAAGCTCTGTACCGTATTGTGAATGATTAAATTCGATTAATATAAGGCATACGAATAACTGAAGAAAATGTATAAAAATTTTGTGTTTTTTTTATTAAAAGCTTATAACGCTGCTCGAGCTAAATTTTAGCTCTCATACAAAATTCTCTAAAAAATTTTGCTGAAAAAAAATTTAAGCGAACCCATGAAGCTTAGTAATACGCAACTCAAGCTAAATAATCAAACTTTTGTTTCAGAATGTACTACATGTAGCTGTCAAAATTTAGCACGCCTATTTAATGGGTCTGGACTCGGGACATTTTCTCAAACTAAATTTTGACAGATAGAAAAAATTAAACGATTTTTAGAGCCGAAGAGAAAAGTATTTATTTTTCTTTCATTGCAGCTATTGCAATAACTTGCGCAGCTGCACAAATAATCAAGTCTTCCTCAATTTCATTTGTGTTCATACTTCTTAGTTATTAGAATTTAAATGTCCGCTCAATTGAATTGAATTGTTGAAGGAAGTTATTTTTAAATAACAAAATTTAGGTATAACTTTAGCTGATGTTTGGGGAGAAAAGTTGGAGACCATATAAAATTTAGTTTAGTTCGAGCAGCGTACTACGCTTAGGTGACGTGTAAGAACTATGCAGGTAAATAATTTATGTCACATATTGGCGTGGGCGCACTAAATTTTGACAGATACGCTCTGGCAAAAAAGTTTGATTTTTTAGCTCGAACAGCGTACTAAACTTATAATGCATTTACACCATTCCGCACGCGCATTTTTGGACGAGACGGGACAGAAAGATCCGTTTGTTCGCACGCAATGCTAATAAGGGCCTAATGAGATCACAAATCAGACGCCTAAAGTGTCAGGGATGTTCTACCCATCATCAACATTTTTACAATCACTTGAAAACATTTCAATTCCTGATTTAAAACATGTGAAATGGGAGTGGTAATTAGTTTTAGTACATTAAAGCAATAATTCATAAATCAGTTATACGAAATAAATAAATATTTGTCAGTTCATCATTTTCGGAAGTCATTTTGTTTTATAGGAAAGCGAAATTTCGTAAGTCATCGCTATAAAAATATCAACATGCATAGCTTTCCCATTATTCCCACCACGTAAACAAGATGTCCGACCAAAAAAAGGAACACGTTTGCGTGTAAAGTAATGCCGTCCCTTTCAGTCTTCCGTGTTAGGAATCTTCGCGTTCTTTGGGCGATCTTCAGGCAAAAATGATAATTTAACCTCAACGAAATAATTGGAATTGGTAAAAATGGCTAGCCCCGGTGTGTTTATTTTCACCAAAAGGAAGGGAGCTAGTTGGTTGTTTTTACACTCACTTGGTGTCAGTTCCAAGAATAACATTTATGTTTTAATTTATGCCAAGTGAAATAAAAAAAAAAATAGCTAATAAAATAGCGTTCCAATGAAATTTTTCACTCAATCACCATCTCCTTTTTCTGGTCAGTGGCCTTCGCCTGATACCAGCGATCGAAAACTTGCTCTAAACATTTGTAAACAATATTTATTAAACTTATTTTAATTGGGCGTAAGTTCACTTTACAACTGACATGTTATTCGCATTTTTTTAACCCACAGTCTATAATATTCATTCAAAAACATGCAATAAGCTCAGTGAAGTAATGGTGGATCGATTTAAAAACCCGTTTTTAACCAACGCAGTATTAAATGTCACATCATATTACACAATTATTTCGCATTTTACGTAGAATATTCATAAATCATCCCCTCACATGAGAGTAAATTGTTTTGAACAATATTTATTTTCTTCTTATTGAATGTTACAGTTTAAAATATTCATTTATTTGTCATTCAAATAGGTAGTAACCTACCTATGCATAATGACAGGGCTATAAATCTCTCAGCGCCAAACAGATTCGAATGATTGACGGGTCTAGCTGGGCAGTAAGTGGTATGCAATAATATTATGTAAATGGGACAATCCAGGTAATTAATTTGTATCGAGAGAACAAATTAGCTTCTATGGTTATCTAACAAAATCAACTATTATATACGAGTAGTATGGATACCACACAGTTGCACTTATTTGTTTAGTTAAATCCTAATTAATCGAATGGGGTTTTTCTAGGGAGGAGTTATTATTCCAACTGAAATCGAGCAGTCTATTAATCGTAATAAGATGTGCTTGTCGTTATATAGACCTAATATTTTTAACTTTATAAGAATAGAAGGGAATTTCAATATTTTCGAATTGAAATGGAAACAGCTAAAGAGAGATTTAACACAGTAATGGTGGTAACCGTACATTGGAGACCAAATCGTTGATCGGCCAAAATGTACCGACTACGAGTATGTCCAAATAAATATTTTACTGCATTTACTTATCCAACTTTGGCCAAAGTCCGGAGTGCACCAGTAGTTCAACTAATATACTTAACCAAACCAGTTAGCGCGGACTTTTGCTAAATGCTGTCAGTTGCGTACTACAGCACGATTCAGCAGGCTTTTAGGTTCCCCTCGCACAAATCAGTACTTAAGAAAATAGTAGCTAAGCGAAACTAAGCACTCAAAACTACAGCGCTTAGTGTCAAATAGGGTGCCCTTGTGCTCAGGCTTTTAATGCCAGTGCGAGCTCATTAGCTCAGTCTTGTAAGTGTGCCCCTGTGCACTGCGATTCGAGTATGAATCTTTCTTTTAGCTCTTTGCAGAAGAAGACAAACGAAATATAACCAGACGTATGTGTAAGTGAGTGTGTGGAGCCTACAATGTCGACGGATATATAATTGTTCAGAGACCTTATGAACCATAACTATATATAGTCAGTTTGCAACATATAGGTTATAAAACGAAGCGAAAATACGAAAAGCTAAATTTTTAACGACGGACTGCTAAAATCGAGTGTGAACTGTGAATGACTGACGGTTAGTTGTTAGTAAATCAAAAATTATTCGACACAATTGACAACCGCAGGGGCCTAGGCGTTTGTCAAACTTTAAATCCTAAACTTTTCCCCTAAACACTTACAAATCCACTTATGGACTCTCTTATATTACTACCGCTTTAAAAAGAACAACTATACATTTACAACTTTTACTCAAATATATTTATTTATATATCCGTAACTATCAATTATACAATTTCGTTTCTTGTTTATTTTGGTTATAAATCTAAACACAGCAAAAACAGAAGAAAAAGTAAAACCGTAATATAGTGCTTATCTAATCAGTTATTAGTAGTTGGTTTTTTTTTTTTGGATAATTCAACACTTAACATAAACATAGAAGGGAAACAGCATATCTCTCATTAAATTCGTATTTCCTTTAAATTCAAACAAAAATGTTTTCCCAAAGATTAGGTACTTCTGCGGAGTGATTGTTATAGAGACAAAACCACTTTTGTTTGCGTTTGTACAAATATTAGTTTTGTTTAATTCATATCGTAAACAAACCACTTCAGTTACAAATGACAAACTATAACAAGTGTTTTTTTTTTTGTTTATTTTCTTTGCGTATACATATTATTTTTATAAAAATGCTACCATAAATAACTAATAACTTATAAATGTTCTCATTCAACATGCATACAGTGTTTTTGTGACATAACGCAGTCGTTTATATTTAAAATTATTATTGCTAGAAAACCTGTAAATATTTTGTTTGCTTGTGAATAATAAGTTACAACATTTAACTAGCCAGAGTATAGGTATAAGAATAAATTGTAAAAGAAACGAAAAATAAATCCAAACTTGAGACTCAATTTAACAGCAAGGCGGGTTAACTCTCCGGAAAAGCTCAAGTCGTGTGTGGGAGGGGTAGGGGTAGTGAGAGTGGTGGTGTTCGTCTTCGATTTCAGGGAGACGCATCTCCTTTGCGATCCGATTTGGTGTTGTGATCACTTTCTTCATCCGAACAGTCTTCGTCGTGCGTGTGGGTTACAGTCCTGGGAGTTTCGGGCCGTGTATGCGGCACTGTTGTTCCCATGAGCTAAATAAATAAATAAGCTTGTTAGATAGGGTAGTAAAAGAGTGGTGTATACTACTTTTACCATCTTATCCAGCAGCGACGATTTGATATCAATGGTGCCCGATGATTGCGGCTTTTGATCGCCATCCTCTTCGGGGCCCTTGGCTCGCGATCTTTGTATCATTGGGGCTTCCATACTGAAGCGCTGCTCGTGCGTCACTGTCGACTCGTGGGGCAATAACATAGCCGGAGCGCGGAACATATACGAGAATGGATAGTAAATCAGGTTGAGGAAGGTGGCGGCATACAGGTCCGCATATCGGACCACCTGACTGGAAAAGAACGTCTGTCTAGAGCCGGAACGGAAGAGGGAGCCCATCATGCCGTAGGCCAGATCCATTTTGTGCGTCACATCACGAATGCTTGTACGGAGATTTGAAATGTCTGGTTTCTCTTTGGTACTCGAATCGAGGTTTCTAAAAGGTAGACAGTTGTCAATACAGCACCAACAAGGATTTAGGTGGATCTTGCTTACTTGTACATATCGCCCAACATGATGTCCAACTGCTGCAGCTCGGCAAAGAATTGACATTTATCGGTCCACACATGGAGTTCCTGAACCAACTCAGGGACAATCAAAAATGTCCTCCAGCCTCGGATTTTCTTGCTCTTTAGAATGTCACCAAATATGTGATCACCAATGTAGAGGACATCCTTGCCCTTGGCGTTGATAAAAGATGTAAATACCTCACATGAACCACCTGAGTACACCTAAAACAAAGAAAGAAAAGATAATAACGACCCGAAGGACACTCGACATTGAATTACAAACCTCTCCCTGTTGCAGTGGCCCAATATGAGTGCCAATCTTCAGTGCTCCCGTCGTTGTGTCTACCTGCCGGAGAATGGTACCCTCGTCGAAGAACAAAGGCTTGCGAGCGTCCACCACTATCACATCAAAGTATGTCTTCCAATTACGATGGGGATCATCCAGCTTGGCTCCATGAGGAAAATCGAACAGGTAGGTCATAATTTTGTCGGTAAACCTGTAATCACTGTTCGTCAGCAAGAAGACTTTGGCTCCTGACTCCCTTATACGAGACAGAACCATGGGCAGCCGTGAGTCCTTTTTTACATACATGTCCATATTCTGGAATTGATATTGGAAAAGATTAGGACTATGGTCTGAGCTAGATGTCTATCACAACACTCACTTCGATTGTTTTCTTTTTCAAATCCCCCTGAAGATGGACATAGTCTACAGCTCGTCGCACATCTTGGAAGATCGATTTAAACGACATGAATAACTCTCCTGCCTTCACTCCGGTCTTGTCTCTGGAAAATACAATAAACAAAAAGTATAGATAGATAAAAAAAAATGGCACAGCGTCCTACTGATGGTCATTGCCTAGCTAAGCACGTCACCCTGAATGTTTCTGCTCTTAGCGGATGAGAATTGGCCTCGTGCATGTGACACTACGCATGAGGTCAGTGGTCATGACATTCGTTATGGGCAGTTCTTGCAGAGCTGTATTCTCGTTTGCGTAATGGGTGGGGCTGGTTATGCAATATAACTTGCTGAATGGGTTATGGTATGGTAGCGAGCAAAGGAAAGATTGGATTGGTTGACGTTTTTCGATTTGCAGTTCGAATGAGGGAAGGAATGTTGAGTGTATAGACAAATCGTAAGGAGAACTCACTGCACAATGTATATAAAGTGTTCTAAAGAGGACCACATATTATTTACGACGCTTTTCAAAAGCCTTACTGTGCTGCCTCTTCACTTGCCTGCTTTTATGCTTCCTTTTCAAACAACGATGATGTACCCAAAATCAAAATTACTATTACTAGCTAGCATACACGTGCAAGAACTTTCTATCACAGAAAGGTCTTAAGCTGATAGATTAAGCTGACGAATTGCGAAAACTCGCGCGAAACAACAATTTACGATCACTTACAGGGAGTTAATGAGAAAAGCAAAACGATGCAGATGGCGGTGGTTTTGTTGGTAAGAAGAAATTATACTACAAATTTATAGTTTTGAAAGTCTTTAACATTGGAAAGAAATCGTTTCTTTTATCTAATGTAGTTAATACTTAAGGATCGCCTAAAGTCTCTTTCTACTTTTAAACAAAATGTAACGACGCGAAGTTTATCTTTCATTCATCCAAGATAACACATTCGACCATTGGAGTGCTGGGGACAAGAATTTTACTTTTGAGCCAACTTTAAACATTTTAAACCAGTAATGCGAGTATGCATGCGACAAGGTTATGTACCTTACAGGTCGTTCCTCTTCAATTGATCCGTTTATAAATATTTCGTCATATTAAAAATTGTATACATATATCAATAAATAAAGATCTCATGATGTATTCAACTCCCAAATGGTCTGACAGTGATTAATACATTCTTGGGAGTGCTAGGTGTCACATTTGAATTGTAAAACTCTACAGTCCTCATTCCATTCCGGAAAAGTTCAAGTTCCGTAAGCGGTAGCACGAGCCAAAAATAAGATTAATGGCTGTTTTCCAAGCTATTTCCTATGAAATATGTTGGGTATATTTGTTTGAGGTATTATTTTCTTTTTTTCACCTGAAATATTTCAACTGGAAGCTGAATGCTAAATGGTGACAATTTGTTAAAGGGCATTCACATCTGTTTTTCTATCCTTCTTTTGATGTGGAAGCTGTGGAAAGATGTGAATTGTTATCAAATGGCAGGTTTTCATAAATTGTTAAAGGTTACAAAGGGTCATAAAAGGAAGTTTATTTAAATGTTCATGTAGAGCTACACGAAAGGCGATTTGGTGTCGTCATATTTGCCTTTTGGGGACTCAAATACAGTGCACCAGTTGCTTCTAAATGTTAGCTTTTTACATTGTTTTGCCTCTTGTTGCATGGATAGACAAAAGGTCAGAGATGTTTGCTAAAATTAAAGTTAAAGAATGTTCCTTTGATAATGTAACCAGACCTTGGATTACAGATTTTAAGAATTTTCCTTTTAAAAGCTAAAAACTCTGAGGCGAAAACCTTCTGAAAATTTTTCGAAGGTTACCTAAGTGTAGAAAATAAACAAAGGGTTCAGCGACGGTTGCTTTCTTTCCACAAAATCCCCTCCAGAGAATATTTTGCTTACCTTATGTACTCGGTGCTATTGGTAAAGAAGTCAATCAGGCATGCTAATAAATAAGTCTCTGGCAAATTGAAAAGTGTATTCAGAACATACACCCGTGATTCGTCTAGTTTCAAGAATTTATTTGGATACAATTCGTACACCTGGGAACTGAAAAAAAAAAAGAAATAAAAAAAACTTATCGAATCACTGTACAGTGGAAAATTCTTAGAACTTACTGTTTTAAGAAGACAAATCCATGAACACACACAAGAATATTACCATAAGCGTCCATTTTCAAGAGATTGCCATAAAGTGTGTCAAACCATAAGCCACGTACAGGGAATGACGGATCATACTCGAACTGTAGAATCTCTTTCGGGTAACCCATGCTAACGAGGTGCTCCTTGGTTAAATCAAAACCGAGTGTTTCATATTGCGGTGATTTGTATTCTGTAAGTGGAAAACAAAAAAATAAAAATACAAAACAAGTTCAAGGACATTTCACATTCGGATTAGAAAAGCTTAAGTTGCATTCTGGTGGACATGGTTGAATTATGTATTAAATATTGAAGAGGGAGTTCCAAGCTAAGAGAGACAGGACCAAGATGTATTTGCTTTTTTTTACATAGGATGAAACTATGTTTCAAATTTAAGCTTCTTAAGCAGCCCTCTGGCTTTGAGAACTTTTAAAATTTTAAATCAGACAAGGGATGGAATACAGCGGACAGAACGGGGAATTACTGTTACTAAGGCATTCAGACATTCTAAGAATCATATAAGTAGCGCAAATTTCTGAGAAACAGAAAGCTATATAAGAAGAACGCAAAGTGTTGTACTATCCCGGGCACGCGTGTTTTAGCAATAAAACTTGACAATCTACCTAGAAAATGTTTTTCCGATGTATAAATAGGACGGTGCAGCTGTAAAAGTGTGTGACGCGCACTAAAGTTTCCAGTTATACGATACCTAGTGCTGCATTGCTATTGTGGTAAAGGTTTTTTGCTTCTTGGCCTCGGTATGTACTTGAATTATTTGATGCGTCCTTTTGGGGTTGTAATGAACGTACTCTCTAGATACAAATGTTTGCTTAACCCCTAAAAGAGAAACGTCAAATCAAATTTGAAGAATGGAAAAGTTGGGGCTTTCATATGAAATTCAATTTTGTACAAGTGACCCGAAAAAGAAAGCTTCTCAAATGAAAGACCGATTTTCAAAATAAAATAAGCAGATTTTTTTTTATTGGGTTGGAGGTTCAATGCACACTTTCAGCTAGATTTAGAATTTCCACCGACCATCGGACAAAAAAAACATAATTTTGCCTAGTGCTTCACCTTAACAAAGACCCGAAAACAGTTTGCTTGGCCAAACTTTACTGCCTTTCCAATTACTTTTAAAGTACCGATCAAAAATAAATAAACTTTTCTTGCACCAAGGACAAAAGAAAACTTTAGGCTAAAAGTAATTTCCCACAGTTACTTACCCGCCAAGGTGTAGTCCATATCAAAGCCATAGAACTTGATGTTTTCCAAATGCAGGGATCTATTGACAAAGATTCTGCAAATAAAAGAAAACGATTTGTATGTTTAATTTAACTTCTTCACTTCACGCACTGAAATATAGACATAGAAAAAGAGAACAAAACCGAAAGTCCTTGACTCTGGAAACCTCTTACATTTAAGCACTACCAACCAACAGACAAAAGATTTACCCGCCATGAATGGATGTCGTTGTAACTCCTTAGAAATCAGATCCCATGAGGAGGGAAAACACAGTAAAGAATTTGAAAACAATGCATGGATGAGGAAGATCGTAATGCGATTATTATTTAATAGTAGAATGATTTACTCATTCGGAACGAGCATATAGTGCAATTCAAACCGACCGAAGAACAGATTCCAAGCGATGATTTCGGCTTGTTGATTCTTTTGTTTAGAAGCACAGATAGGATTTAGTTTTAGTGCGAAAAATTAAACCGTAAGTCAGAAGTTGTGCACACATTATTTGGAACTTTAAAGTTGACACGAATTTCTTTTACTCAAACAAACATCATAATCGATTGACAAAGGTTGATTTTCGAGTATATTATTTTTTCGAATTTCAGTGCTAAAAATATATTTTTTAGCTCAAGTTCAAACCAGTTCTTGATAGCAGTTTGTGGATCTGTGCTAAGTCACTCCTTGGACCTATATGAGGAATGGAAAAATGGAACTATCCACAGAAAATCAATAAATCAGTCACTTAAAATCTTGAAACGGCAAAAAGACTGTTCTAATAGTTCTAAGGTTGTGAATCGGGTAATGGATGGAACAGAGAGCTTAGTTAGTAAAGCACTTATACATCTGGTGATGTTATAAGGGGCGTTTCTTAGGGCCTTTTTATAACTTGGACACTTTTTCCAGTGACAGCCAATTTGACAGCTGAAACCTGATTTCTCTTTTCCATTTCATTGTGAGTTGGCTTATAAGTTTGCAATGGAACCGTAAGAAAGACTTACGATACATACGCCGCCATTCAAAGAACTAGTCGAAAGAATAACTCGCGTTATTCAACCCAATTAACGCGGCGCCTAAATGTCCGATAATGTACCGCAACAGTAGTGGCATCCAACTATCTCTCTAAAAGACACAATGCCATGGTCACTACCATAATTTTCATGTTTTACTTCATTTAATATTTCTGTACTTAAAAAAAACACCAACAAATCACTTTTCCCCGCATTCTACCAGCCAGTCAAAACTAATTCAAAAGACCGGAGCCAACTCTGCTAGAAAGACACCTCGAATGCCACAACTGGTGGGGCTGTCTTTTAAAATTC
Source organism: Cheilosia impressa (assembly GCA_948293265.1). Taxonomy (NCBI): domain Eukaryota; kingdom Metazoa; phylum Arthropoda; class Insecta; order Diptera; family Syrphidae; genus Cheilosia; species Cheilosia impressa. The sequence goes on along the minus strand of OX411882.1, from coordinate 40,456,805 downwards.
CTCGTTAGACTAACAATATCGACTAGTAAATGAAGGGGCGTATAAAACAGCAAACAAGGAGAGATGTAACTTCTGAAAGCAAAAGACACATGAAAAACATCGGCGGTTTTATTTGCCCAAAAATTATGTTAGGAACAACAAACCCCTAACCTTGTACTAGAACACCAATGCCAAGACTTCACCGTGCAATAACATAGTTTAGTCAATATTAGAAAATTGTTTCATTTTTCTAAATCAATATACCTAAAGTAAGCAAAAAAAAATATGGCCCCCATAAAACATGTCAAAATCGAATTCAAAAACAACCGCACTTTGAAGATCATAACTAGCTCTGACATAAATTGAGTGAATAAATTTAAGAAAAGTTCTTAGGCGACAAGACAAATCGTCACCCACAAATCAACGACATTTTTGTCAGATACACTCAGTGGCACTCGGTCATTGTCGTGATGTGATCTTCACCTTGGCCATGCCAACAAAAATTTTGCTCGATAATTAAAACGTTTCTAAACCAAGCACACACAAGGCGCCATTAATTCAGCATCTCATCAACTTCCTTGTTCGTAATGAAACGATCACAAGTAATGGCGATGACGATGAATAATTGGCCAACATCTGCTCGCTATCCAAACGCTATGGGAATGGCCAATCGTTGCCAAATTGTTACCTACATTGCAGCCGTTGTGTAAATTGTAAATGCATGTCGATGTCAGCCCGTTCGGCTATTTATAGAACTTGAACTGAATCCAAATCTATATTTAAACAGAAAAAGAGGACGATAGGTGATTTATCGACGCGTGGCATTATAGTGCCACCTCCAAAGTCCAATTGCCACACTATGCGATCTGGCTAATTGCATTGTGAAACGGTTTCTGTTCATGTCATTAATTATTAAATGCAACTACGTTGCATAAACAAATACGGTTTGCAAAATATGACACTTTGACATTTTTATGTACAAACGCGGTTGGTATTCTTGTTAAATGTTGTGGCAGGCGAATTAATGAGCCGAAGGAGAAAGGAATTGCTGTTCATATTTTTTTCTTCTTTCCCCTGCAGCGAGGGTTTATAAATGAATTTCATAGAGAGTAACATTTTTTTTATGGGATGAAATTAAGTGCAATATTGCTCAAAACGACACGTGACGTGAGTGGTGAGTGGGGAGAATGTATTTCGAAATATGGCTGCCATATATGTAGGAGGATATGGAACAACGCAAAATATTCTCAAGTACCAATACTGTTTTACTGTAAATTGTGGTCGTTATACGGTTGAGTTGGGGAGATATTAATGTATACACTTAAGGTTCCTTTACGAAAATGAAAGTATCTGCGCAGCGCATATTTTTAATCACATTCAATGGTGAATTTTTTTTTAATATAATATTTCCTGAATGAACAGGAAAGAAGGTAGCTTTGCCGCGGAAAGGTAATTGGAGTACAAAAACAGTTTCACTCGGAATGAGGTCAGTGGATTAGAACCAATGTGTAGGTAACTCAATTTTATGTTTCGATAGAATAATAATTGTTAAGTTGGGACAGAGGGTCACAAAAATGCTTATAAGAACAAGGCTCAGTGTCAGTAACATTTTTCAGACTTGAAATAGGAAAATATATAAACTCTGCGCTTTGATTTCAGTAGCCACTGTTTCCAAAAACAGCTGTCAGTTTGAAAGTCAGAAAATAACAATATTTATTGTAAATATACAGTTATGCTACTAGTTCATCAGTAGACTTTTTGATGTTACAAAAAAGGCAAATTCTTAGTCCTTTGGTCTACTTCCTCACCAATATCCGTTTATGTGGGTTTCTATTTTTTAATTTTTGTTACGAATAAAGTGCTCTACAGTTTTTTCTCCGATTCGTATATTGAATTGCTGAATTAAAATGCCTTCTCAGGACTGGTGCAGTTGAAGAAAACCTGAAGAAGTATCTTGTGTTGGGGATCGAACCTGATACCCCTCGCCATTTAGTAGAACCCCTAACTGAACCATTTAGAGTCGTTTAATTTCTAGCTCGAAAGTAATATTTGACCAGACCACATATAGTACATCAAGTACGCTGTGGACTGCTGAGTTTGTTGTTACAGATTCGATTCCCAGAAACTATTCTCACAGTGATCCCATTTTAAGGCAAAAAGAGCAACTTTTGCTGACTTTTTTAATAGAGAAACTAAAAACGGTGAGCTTGAGTATATTTTGGGCTATAAACTAACTTTCAAGTTGACTGTATTATGTTTACGTTGACATAAAATGACATAAAATTTAATATCCGAAGAGACATCACAAGTTGTTAAATCGTTCACAATATTTTTATGTGACGTACACTTACAGTGACCACGCGTTAAAGTCGAAAATAAAATTTGTGACTGTTGAATTTGCATTTGTTTTTCCGATCCATACCCATCGTCAGGTAAATATTATTTCAGTCAACCAGCTCATGTTAACATTAGCAATTGTTGTTCACATTATGAATTATAAATCCAAGGGTGTGCTATTTAAATTTAAACTTGGTACATATTTGTTATCAGTTGGACTGATAACCTTTAATTAGCCGCACCGCACTAGGAGCTCGCCCCATTTCGCATTGAACAGAACACCCCTTCTATATCATTAGTCCGCACAAATCCCAGCGATAGCACAGTATATAAATAATCTCACATACGTGGATGGCTATTTATAGTCGATCACGTTACCCATTAAAATCAGCCAGTTAATTATAAACCCTAAAAGTTAGGCGATAGGGAAACCAAGAATATCCCACCATCATTCTGGGGCATGAATGGACACCCTAAATCCGGTGTGACGTTTGCAATTCCTTTAAATTCTGCAAACTGAATGCGTAATTCTGAAATAGATAAAGTATCGGTTTTTGTTTTAGCTATACTGCCTAAAACATACCCTCGTTAGTATCAGCTCGCATTTAGGCCACCGACATTCATTGACCAGATATTGGCGCTGTCTGTTGAGCGAGTGTTTGCTTACGTGTCCTGTTGCGATTAATCGAATTCCATCGGCAGGAGGTCATGTGGAAACCTGTGACTTCATTAATATACAAATAAGATATGGTGCGGTCCGGCTGTCCTTTTTTTTTTTTTGTTGGTTCGGAGGTTCACCATCGCACTGCGGAGCAACACTAAACCAACATTTGTGATTTGTGTTCATCAATAATTCATTCAATTACTTTTGCTGACAGTTGGAAGTTGCTGCGGCCGAAATTTTACCGAAAATATATTCTCCATCCCTCTCACTCGGTATGATTCCTCTCTTCAAACACAAGCAAATTTCAGTTAAATTTAATAAAGTTCTTTGTCGATTTGCTGTGAAATTGGTTATGCAAATTCATTCCGTTTAATAAATATTTTATTTGATTTCTCAGTGAGTTGGTATATTTTTTGATTCTCTACGCGAAATTAAAATTTCTGTTACCAAATGCAGTGCAGCTAGACAGGCTGATGACCAGGGGTATCAAACTCAAACTCTTTAATTACTCTTTTTTGTCTAAAGCATGACCAATTTCAAAATATAATACTATGTTTAAGTAAGAATTACATATACACAAAATATTTTATTTAAGAGAAAAAAATTATTTCTTTTTTGAAGTAGTGACGTAACTCTTATAATTTCTTAGGCGTAGGTGGAAGTGCTTTCTAAAAAAAATTGATTGTGAACAAGTCATTGAGCCTGCTTCAATACGGGAGCACTTTTCAGGTGGAAGTGATGGCGGTTCAAATACAACTATGGCTTTGCCATAATCCAGTCCTCACCATGGATACAACGATTTTTATCGTTGCCGGGCTGCTATAAAATCCCTGGAGAATTCGAAAAAAAAAACACCTCATGGGTCGTCAAGCAGTTCAATACACTTTCAGGCTGGATCCCGAGTGATAGGGCCATTTCAGAATTTTCATTTCTTTCACTTAACATCAACCACCCGATTCATTATTTTCATAAGTCAGAAGCACAACTGCTCACGCATTCCCTCCCATTCCCAGTCAAAACTTTTTCAAGTCCGTTCAAATTTAAACCGACGAATTTTTTTTCATATCCCTCACTCAATTTGAATACATCAATCTAGCAGAAGCACAAGAGCATGTTAACGTCAGTATCCTGTCATTAACAAAACCGTTGTCTACTCGCAGTTAGGCTTCCATTTCTGTAAAGTGTCAACTTTGGTATACTCTTTCTTGTTTCTTCCAGCCAACTGGGTCAGCATCATAAATTATAAGTAAAAAAGTGTAAAATAAAAATAAATTACAGCACTGCCACATTGCACAGCATACATATACACGAAAAGCGCACAGCCATCCACCGCCCTGTCCTTAGTTTTGAGTTTGAAAACAATGGGTCCATGACCAACGACGCACATTGAAAACCCCTTACTTCTTGTCAACTTTTCTTAAATGTGTTTCTTTTCATTTTGGTGACACTCCCACTGCGACATTCGCTGATGACCATAAATGTAACACTGCACACATCTTCACACCCATTCACTGGGGAGGAAACATTGCTACAACGGCATCGTATCAGAATTAAATTCCGTTACAGAATGAGTTTTTACTTCCACAGAACCGGCTAAAAGGCCGACGAATATTGTTTTGATATTCCCTAAGGCGGGGTGCGGAACAGGATGCGATATGAAAACTCTCTACAAATGGATAGAGTGCGGTAGGACATTCATAGTTACGTATTCAGTCCCAAGGACACTGTCATCATGAACACTATTCGCCTGGACAATTGCCAGAAAAAAAATTCCAATTCATGGCCTGGTAGTGCAAAAAGTCATTTCGAGGAACGGAAAAAAATCCAGCCAAATGAAATTACAGATTGAAAATCGCTTACACGCTAAAGTCAGTGGAATAGGTTTTCACCTTTGCACCGGGAAAAAGGACCACTGGGTGGCCTGCCGTAGGTATGTTTTTAGCTGACACTTTTCGTTAATGGATTTTAATGAAGCGTAAGTGCTGTGCAATGCGTAGGAGGTTGTCAGTGTTCTCCGTGACTGTGCGACATTAATTGAATTAAGTGGGCCATGCAAGCGATTTATCGGGGAAGTCCTTCCTGTCTACAATACGATTACACTCAGTCAGGGTGAGTCTTTTCGAGATATTTAGCTTATGGTAGCGTCAATTAGTAAGGTAGATCTTTGGGAACGAAAAAGCTAATGGGTACTAACTTGAATTAAATTAACGTCAAAACTAACGCTTTCAATCGAAAGATAATTGCGGCATAAAAAAGACGTCCCCTTAAAAGCAATGGTAAAGAAGCGCATTGAATTTTTAACGGAATAATATTAAATATTGATCCCAGGACTGGGAGTTATAATTTAACGTTGCCAAAGTGAGTTAGGTAAGATATAAACTCGTCTATCAATATTCTAACCATGCTGTCAAAATGCTGTTCATTTTAGCACTAAATAAAAAAGGAAAAAAGCTTTAGGGGTGAGAGAACTTGGCACTAAGAAGATACAAAAATTAGGCAATTTTTTCCAGTTCTTAATAGTTGGACAAGAGTTCTAGAGCTTCTGATTTAAATTTTAAGAAGTTTTTTCATGTCTATGAACTTTGCGTTAGCATAGTTCTTGAGTGGTTGTAAATTAAAAAAAATAATTAGATAACAGGTTCCGTAAAACATTTTTTGAAAATGGTTTTAGAGCTCCCTTAAAAAGATAAAAAAAAAAAACTGTGAAAATGGCAAAAAGTTTTGAAAATATTTCTTTTTCTATTAATCGGAATCTCATGAAAATTGCTCCAAGGACTCAAAAAATATCCTTAGTAATTTTAGTCATAAAATGCAATTTATTCACGATGCCAAATGCAAGAAAAAAATATATTTACACATGATTACCATAAACTCTGAAAGCTAGCAAAAAATGTATTTAAAAGAAATTTTTTAACACGAATCAACTTGGCCAATTTTCGCATATTTTTCACTGTGTAAAACCGATTTGGCGAAGGAGGCCAATATGTTCGCGGGATGGGAGGCCTCCAATTTTAGTTAGGTACTTAAAGTATAGCTCAGTAACCGAATTCTTAGAATAAAGTTGAACGAGATATTTATGGTGATGGGAATTGCTACCCGAGTACAAACGTAAGGTCCAAGCGTCGCGTTTTCATCAACAAGACCCCTTATATACCCAGGCTACAAATAGTTTCAGATCAACCGCTATTGCGCTGTTTGTAAAAGGGTTATAAGTCATTTTTATTTGTCAGCGCTTTGATTGTAATAGCGATTTCATCCACAATGGGTTCAGATATGTATTCGCTTCTTCAAACAGCTTAGAATGACTTGGCCGACTATCACTGACTTTACACTCTCTAAAAGCATTGCATAAGGTTTTTTTTTTATTTAATGAGGTGGTCAACATCCGAAACAAAACAAAACCCTTCTAGGCTTTTTGTCAACTTTTGATAAAGCAATGACTGTATCTGTCGTACCTGACCGCTGCTTCCTATGCGTTAATTTTTTCGTACGTTATGCTCTCGCCTTGATATAAGATTGCTAGCTAGTTCCTATCCGTTGCTGTGGTATTAAATCTAAAGAAGTGGTCCATATAAATTTTAATGAGATCAGCGGTTTAGTATGCTGGTCTACTGAGCATGAGCATCTTTAAAGGTTTGATTTCTAATGGGCCTTTCGCGAACGTTTGAAAAAATGAAAAAGTTTGGTCGTGAATTCCCTGGGTAAGGTAGGCACAATTTCTAATTTTTCCAAGTGCCAAAACTGGTAGATCTGTTTCAGAAACTCCAAAAATTCAGACTTCAAAAACTCTTCAAACTAACCCCATTGGCTGATGCCCTGAGAGAGGAAATTAATTAAATTCTACATGCCACTTCTAAACACCCCAATCGTATCCCTAACCGAATGTGACCAATCAAAAGCAATGTAAATGTATGTCAACTTTATCCATTTCCCCAGAAGCTAATGAATTTCTTGCGAATCGTTGCAAGGCGTATTGTCAGCCATAAACACATTATTGTACCAAACCTGCAAACGACACTCGGACCGAAGGCACCGAATACAATTGAATATTATATAACACCACAGAGCAACTCAAACGTCCATCCTAAGACAATAATCATCAAATTACTATCGAGCCACACATTTCGACAAGCAGACAACATAAGTGTCCAATATATGCCACTGATTCCTAGTACCATAGCTGGATTCCGTGAAATTGGATTCCATAATGAGTCGATTGATTATTACCCAGGCATTTGAGAAATCCTTCGCAGCAACTGCGCAAATATTGCCATTGCCACTAACTACAGCAGCCGCGACAAACACTTACCCATGCTGGATGGTATTCTCGGCATTCAGGACCCCAGCAATTGTCATTGAAACTTGATGGCCGGGCGATACGACGACATCTTGAATCATTCCCATCGTCATTGTCACCGTCATTGGTAGCATTCTCTCCTCCTTCCAGAGGTGTGGTGTTTGTCGTGCGTTTTTTGCTTCTTTCTTCCTATTGTGGTTGGGGACTTTCATATTTACAACTACCAGCAGGACATTGTTATCATTGCGATGCAAACGATTTATCTTGTTGTTGGCAGGATGCGATGGCTTAGATTCTCTTATTGAATTGTCCAAGTTTGATGATTCATTATTGAATAGTTTAAGGATAATAAGCGAAGATTTTGGTATCACTTGGTGTGCGGTATTTGGTTTAAAAATACTCGTATTTCTTTTGAAGAATTTCAATCTGGAAGGCTGTACGGGCATAAAAACCGGTTCCTTCGGAGCACACTTTGTTTGATGTCTCGAATTAATTAGGTTTTCTGATAAAATTCGCATTTGCCTCTGGGTAATGAATATTAATGAATGTTAATGTCTGTCAAAGAGAGAGATTTGGCAAATCAAATATTGACACAAGTCATAACTGGGCCCAGCCTTGGGCGCAAATGACAAAGTTAGACATAGGCTACGACTTGACATTATTATTTGTATACCGATTTCATGGTTTCTAATATTTTCTACAATTTTATCAAGTTAAGTTTTCAACGTGAACCTATCTCAATTTGTATTGAATTGTTTAATCTGTTCTATTACGAGCTGGATATATTTTTACCCAGAAATATTTTTAAGGATAGATTAATTTCTCGTATCACCAATGAAATTAATATTCAACTTATTTTTATATAACTTATTTTACATATTGCTTTTCCAAATCTGTGGATTATAAATCGTAGTTTGAATAAATGAAATGAAATGGATAAAAATAGTACCTACTACTCAATGAATAAAACGTTTTTGTTCAGCTTTAAATTTATTCCACAAGTTAAAACAAATATTGGAGCCCCTCAGGGCTGCCCTATTTCACCCATACTTTTTCTATTAGCAATAGAAAAGTTTTTACTAGCAGAGATTGGTCACGTGAATACTTAAAGTCAAAATTCAAAACAACCCACGAGAATGCAAACACAATTCAAGTTGACTAGTCAACGCGTTCGTATACCTAGTCCAGATAAATCTAGTTGACGTTTTACATAAACTAGGTATCCAGTGACTTGAATAATTCTATAGAATAAATAGAGTTTGTGCTTCCTAAACTCATGCTTGCAACACACATTTAACAATGACTCATTTCCGAACAGCGTAACCTTGAAAATATGCCCATCCCTATTCACACAATGGTTGGGTGTTGTGTGAATAGGGATGGGCATCTGATTGGCATCAACTTGGCGATGTCCAGTGTCGCAACTATCTCACACTCACCAATTGTGCTTATTTTACCTCCCCGTGGTCACCACCGGGTACTGGTCTATGTCCACCCGGACTTGACTTGCTAAACTTATAAGCGCGAGTGTTGAACACGAAGAAAATAGCAACACTATAATGCTCTGTCGGATTGACTGTCTGTTCGAGTCTCAGAAGTCTAACATGAGCCCCTCAGAAAGAGGACGTACGGCGGATGAATTTACATAGCTGAATCAACGGTGGCGTCAACAGTCAACATGGCAGATACCTCAATGGGCTACTCTGACGTATTTGGAGCTGAGGTCATTGAGGATTTTCAACACTAGTCAGGGTGTTGAAATAGAGATGGTGGCGGAAGAGCCCTTAATGGGTCAACGGCAGCTCTCACATCCCCGCAGCGGGTTACTGACTCCGGAATATTCCGGCTCCTTTTGTCCAAGGGGTCGCAAAAAGGGCCTGGTCCTCCAGGTTGGGGGTTGTACGCCGGGGTAACTGCCCGACTACGTAAAAATTACATAGTTGCGAAGCATCAACAAGCCTCGGATACGGATGATCTTACTGTTGACGAACCTGGCAAACGATTAAAGGACAACGAATTTCGGATCTGTACGTGGAATGTTAGGTCCCTTAACAGACCGCGTGCAGCCGAACAATTAGCGGAAGCCCTGAACCACTATAAAGCAGATCTAACCGCCATCCAAGAAGTGCGATGGGATGGCCCGGGCAAAAAGAGGATGAAAAACTGCGATATTTATTACGGCGACTGCTATCGGCAACAAAAACAGCGCTTATTCGGATGTGGATTCGTCGTTGGCGCCAGACTTAGGCAAGAAGTCTTAAGTTTCAACTATGTAAACGAGCGCATCACGACAATCCGCATCAAGGCTAAATTCGGCAACATTAGCTTAATATGCGCGCACGCCCCCACGGAGGAGAAAGACGACGACACCAAAGAAAGGTTCTACGAGCTCTTGGACCACACTTACGAGCAATGCCCTAGCTATGACATTAAAATTGTCTTAGGCGATTTTAACGCCAAGCTAGGAAGAGAGGGCATCTTTGGTAGTACTGTCGGAAAGTACAGCCTACACGACACCACCTCCGACAACGGATTTAGGCTGATCGATTTCGCGGCGGGGCGAAATGTTGTCATAGCTAGCACACGGTTCCCACATCTCGATATTCACAAAGGCACATGGAGATCTCCTGATCAATCAACCGTCAACCAGATTGACCACGTTGCGATCGACGCAAGGCACTCCTCCAGTATTATGGATGTCCGAACGTTCCGAGCGGCCAACATTGACTCGGACCACTACCTTGTTGTAGCCAAGGTACGACTCCGGATATCCCGAACGCCGCCAAGACAAGTAAATACTGTGAGGAAGTTTGACGTCGGACGGCTACAATCGCAAGAGATCACCAGATCCTTTTCCGATCGAGTCTCTCTCAATCTCTCAAGAGGTCCTATGCAGCCAGCATCAAGTATTGAAGACCAGTGGCAACATTGCCAAAAAGCCATCAGAGACGCCGCCTCTGATGTGCTGGGTTTCACCCGACCACCACAACGAAACCCCTGGTTCGACGACGAGTGCCGGCAAGCACATGCAGCGAAGCAAGAGGCATACAAAGCGGCGCTGCAAAGGAGGACAAGAGCTGCTCGTGAGCTCTACGTGCAGAAGAGAAGAGACGTACACCGGCTTCTAAGGAGAAAAAAGAAAGAGCATGAGAAGCGCGCGATCGAGGAAATAGAGAGATGTTACAACAGGAATGAGGTTCGGAAGTTCTACCAGAGGGTAAAAAGGACTTCACAAGGCTACAGAACCCGAACCGAAGCCTGCAAGGACGAACAAGGGAACATCGTAGTAGAATCGCAGTCGATGCTGAGGATATGGAAGAACTACTTCTGCAGACTGTTTAACGGCGATGACGTCTTACATTCCGCTGTCAGGCAGAATGAACCGTTCAACCTGGACGATGAGGATCAACAATACCGTCCACCCGACTTGGACGAGGTTAAGATAGCTATATCTAAACTGAAGTCCAACAAAGCCGCTGGAGCAGATGGCCTAGCCGCCGAGCTGTTCAAAGCGGCAGGCGATGACTTGGTTAGGAGCATGCACCAACTCATCTGTAAAATATGGTCGGAGGAAAGTATGGCCGATGAATGGAACCTCAGCATTGTTTGCCCGATCCTCAAGAAAGGAGACCCTCTGAACTGCGCCAATTACAGAGGTATCAGTCTTCTAAACATTGCCTACAAGATCTTATCTGCCGTTTTGTGTGAACGCCTGAAGCCTTTCGTAAACAACCTGATTGGTCCATATCAGTGTGGCTTCAGGCCAGGAAAGTCCACCATAGACCAAATATTCACACTGCGGCAGATCTTGGAGAAAACCCAGGAACTTCAAATCGATACCCACCACCTTTTTATCGACTTTAAGGCCGCCTATGACAGCATTTATAGGGACGAACTATACAGAGCAATGTCTAGTTTTGGCATCCCTGCCAAACTCGTCCGTTTGTGCAGGATGACGATGGAGAATGCACGCTGCTCCATCAAGGTCGGTAAAGAACTTACCGAGACCTTCGATGTCAAAAAAGGATTTAGACAAGGCGATGCGCTGTCATGTGACTTCTTCAACATCGTTCTTGAAAGAATAGTGCAAAACTCAAACGCCAACACCAGAGGCACTATCTTTCAAAAGTCCGTCCAATTACTCGCATACGCCGATGACATTGACATAATTGGCAGAACGCAGCGTGATGTTAATGGCGCTTTTGTGAGTATTGAGACTGAGGCGGCGAAGATGGGTTTGGCGGTTAATGAAGGCAAAACGAAGTATATGCTGTCAACTAAAAAGGACACTCAACACCGACGGCTCGGACAGAACGTCGCAATAGACAGATATAACTTTGAGGTGGTTAAGGACTTTGTCTACCTAGGCTCCGCTATGAACTCAGACAACGACACCAGCGCTGAGGTTAAACGTAGAATTACTCTTGCCAATCGCTGTTTCTTTGGGCTAAGAAGGCAATTGAGTAGCAAAGCCCTCTCCCGAACAACTAGAGTGACCCTTTATAAGACCCTTATCATCCCAGTTCTGCTATATGGCGCAGAGGCATGGACGCTATCAAAAGCGGATGAGGTAACTCTCGGTTGTTTCGAGAGAAAAATTCTTCGTGTTATTTTTGGTCCCGTCTGCATTGACGGTGAATGGAGAAGGAGATTTAACGACGAACTGTACGGGCTGTACAGCGACATCGACCTAGTCAGAAGAGTGAAGGTCCAACGACTGAGGTGGCTGGGTCATGTAGAGCGAATGGACACGAATGCTCCGGCCCGGAAGATCTTCGAATCCATACCCGAGGGAAGGCGCAGTAGAGGAAGACCGCGACTCAGGTGGCGCACGCAAGTGGAAGGGGACCTTAACCAACTTAGCGTGCGAAACTGGAGACAGCTAGCTAAAGATCGCGCTAGCTGGAGACGCTTGTTGGTTGAGGCCCAGGTCCACCCCGGACTGTAGCGCCACCTTAAGTAAGTAAGTAAGTAACCTTGAAAAATCAAAGTCACATGACATCACCGAAGGGCATACCAATGCACTTTATCAACACTTCTGTCTCCCTGGCCAAGACCACCCTCGAGCACAGTTTTCCATTCACGTACAGTCTGAACACCATTGTGTTGGCGAAAGTTTAATGTTCAACACGATTTAAATAGAAAATCAACGGTAGAGGAGCATTTTTCATCACATTACCTCTCGCGCATTGTGGAAAAATCCTTCGTCTACTCCTTTGTTCGGTTGGGTTTTCCTCTTTAGCTCTGGTGCAGACTGCAATTGAGCTATGTGAGGATAATGGGATTTAGTAGGATATGTCTGCCGTTCCACCCCTACCAGCTACCTCCCCGACAAGTCGCACATCCCTTATTGGACATTCTTTGTGTTTCAAAAGAAACAACAGCGGGAGCATGTCCTTTCACCGATAATAATAAAAAATTGACTCCCAGTCCGGTCCAGGAGTAATCGCTTCCCCTCTGCAATGGTTCCGCGATATGCACTATCTAAAACCAATTGGAATTCTTAATGTACACTGACATGATTAATAGGCGGCAATAAATATCCACATCAGGACGGGGGCACAAAAAGGATTATACAAGCGCTGAGCAAGGGGTTGCAGACTCTCGTCGACACACAAATGCATTCGTATTGTGATGCGAATTTAATGCTCAATATAAAATAGATTCGCGACTTTGTCCAAACGAGGATACATATTCCCAGCTATATCTATACAAATTATAATAATACGACTGGCGCAGCATTATGTCGAGAGAACAAACAACGGTGTCTCGTTGTAGAACCTGCGATATAAAGCTGAGGAAGGGGTTGTACTTACGACGGACATTTTATGAGTTTTAAAAGGTTTTTGTCAAAAGATGGTCCTATGGCATACGCGATTCTCCGCTGGAACAAGTTAATTGCAAAATTTTAGTCCTAAGTGAACGGTTTCAATTTGTAAAATTGGTCCTTGCAGGCGAAATAAATTTTGTAAACAATAGCTTGGTGAAAATTACAATAATGGAAGGATGCTACTCAAGAGTAGGTACTTTTGCGGAATTCCACTTGTGAGAAATTAAATTTAAAATTATTTTTACTTCTGTAATAAAGAGAACTGACGTTTTATGGGCATAAGCCGACAGTATAAGCAGTCCTTCCATTAGACCTAATTGATACTTGAAGAAATGCTAAACAAATATGCAGAGTTGAATAAGTAGAAATACATCATAAAATGACCTTCTAGAAAATTCTCTGCAGAGAGAATTTAATTTTAAACCTAGGCTCTATATTATTTCAAATTTAATATCCCTTTATGTAACGAAAGACACATCAACCCGTATTATTAATGTATGAACATTACCCAATAGACCATGGAACACTAATTTTCTAAAAAATATTAATATTGCAATGCAACATTACTGTCCGTTCATTATACGTTTCCAGAGTCTTTATCGGATGTTATAGCCATCCGCAAATACTTGGAATATGCTATAAGAGTTATTGGAAGGTATTCGGACCAGTGAGTGTGGACTTCTAAAAAAAACGCTAAGCTAAACACAAAGAAATTTGAAAATTGTATGGGATGGCAGCTATTGTTAAATCCTCTTTTCTAGACAATTGATAAACTGTCAGCGGGACTAGATTGGATTGGCGTGGTACCTCCTTTGCAACAAAGACGTTTAGCGCGAGGAAGATACAGTTGCCAAATTTTTAACATCACTGGGCAACTCCAAGTAATATGCCCGGAGGGGCAATGGATGCAGGATTAAAGTGTCTGAGATAGAGATTCTTCATTGGGGCGGAACTCCATTAAGCAAATAAATAAGTTCATTGATTTTATCGATCACTTTGAAGACTATTACTGTGATAAACAAAATCGGACCACAGTTTGAGTCATGACGACTTTGTAATCAATTAAAAATTTATATCTAAGCACTCGACTTAATGAATATTTGAAATTATTTAAAACAATTATTTGATCGATCGTTGAAAAGATCCCAAGCTTGAAAATGATCGATGAGTGGTCAACTTATGTCTCCATAGGTACTATTGGCATCAATCTCTTTTTAGCGTATATATTTTTATTCATTGTAAATAAAATAATTGTATCACAGCCATTGCTGGTTCATAGACCGATCGGTCACTCGATCGGATCACAACATTTATCGATCTTAATGAACAAAGCCTCTGTTTAAACTGGCATTTTTGAAACTGATGATTGTTATAGGCAAGACAAATGTTTATCTCCTTTATTACGAATTAGCTGAGGATATTTTAGACTATAGATAGCTGATCTTGATGTGATCGCAGCTAAAAGAAAGATAAATCGGCAGGTTTTCTACAACCTCATAAAGTTTTGTGAGTAGGGCATCATATTGTTACAAAGCACTGACATTCTCTATGTAATGTTAATTTTTACAACTCCGGCGACATGATAGGTCGCCCGCAGAATTCTATTTGGAGAGCTAAATGCATTTGAGGAACTCATGTAGCGAGTCTTGTGTTGCTGCAACCAGTTCCAGCTCACATTTTTACTTAATAAAAGATAGCGTCCGAAATTGCATTCGGAGCCGATTGAATCGAATTCTGTGTCCTTTTGCCGTATATCAGTGGAGACGCTCTGATATTATTCGGTTTTTTGTTTTATGGTCAATGGTCGTGTCCAGGCAGTTCCAGCTGGGGCGCGAATGACCCTCGGAATACAAGCAATCAAAATACCACCACCACCGGCTAACTGCTCTCGAGATAATAAAAGATTTTAAAGACACGATAGGATTGTTCTTGCGTTTCTGTGAAAAAAAAGGCAAAGCGTAGAGAGAGCAATTTCCCTACATCAGATGATGATGTCCGTTTAGACAAAGCGACCGTCCCTGAGGCAGAAACAAATAAAATGTTTTTTTTTGCATTTTATGATACCTATTTAAAATTCCGTCCGCCATGGAAGTGGGTCGGCCTTTCTAATCCGTAGACCTGAACTCGTGTGATAAATCATTTTTCCACAGTACCCACTAAAATGCTACACGACATTACTTTCCATGACAAAAAGTCGCGTCAAGCCATCGGCATATTTTCTAAATCAAATATTTTATGACACCATATACTAAGCCACACCTATAGTCGACCATAAATCATGTTCCTGAACGAACGTAAAAATAGTCAAAGATATCTGTGTAGGGTGACAAAATATATCGATTTAGTTGCTCCTCCCCATCCCCAATACAAAGGCCATATGTTTCAATCGCATCACACTACCTACTGTGCGTAGAGAAATTTATCACACATCATCCTTGTTCATCCTTCACCCGAAACTATCCAATTTGTCATGCTTCGCACACCGGTTTCTTAAAATCGTTCCTCTTCAAAAGCGAGATTTTAAATCACGGAAACCAATATCACACATCGTCCTTTTGGGAATCATGTGTCAAGAATTTCCTATGCATGTCCGGATCGATAGTATTAAATGTTTAAATCAAGCCATTGGTAAATTGACGGGGAGGTTGAGTGCAGCCAATCAACCTGCAAAGGCAAACTCGGTGATTCGGTGGCGTATACGTAACATTATAATAGAGCATGTGGAGGGGTGTCACAAGGAAGCGAAAACACTGGCTTACCATCGAGTTCGCCCATTAATTTAATTCAATGCTATTAGCATATGAAACGACCAGTACTTTCTGCATGTCTGTCTTTAAATCACCTCAAATGCTGCAATTGAATCGTCCATTCAAATTGGGTAGTCTATTCCCGTTCTCCTGCTACGCGCTTCCTTATGCGATGGTTGTCTAGCAAATGTGACGCCACGACACATGATGCTGCATGGACAACTTTGAATGTTGGCACTTGGATGCTTTTGCATTCTTAGGTATATAGTGCCCAAGGATGCTTGAATTTCTACGCTGATGCATGTAATGGAACTAGAACAACTTAAATTGGAATATCTACTCTTCACTTATCGACACGTATGACTTCTGTGTTGGTCGTCCTTCTTCATTCGATTACATTTTGATGCGATGTTTGTTGTGCGGGCTGACGACACATTTGTGTATTATCCTCAAGGGTGTCCTGGCTGGTGGTACGAACAGAAGACGTTAAGCACCAAGGATTTAGCTGTGATAATGGCGTTTCTTTGGATTGTGTGCATCCGTCGAAAATCGAAACAATAATTTCTTTTGTCATGGATCCTGCCTTGAATGTGTTTCTGGATTATTACGTGCTGAGGGAGTAAATTGCTTTCGGGTGCGGCTTGCATTGTGAATTGAGAAGGAGGAGGTGGCGGACTTTTGTCTGGCAATTGGAGAAATGTATTTTTTTCTTTAAATTGTCATGCCACAACAGAAGTTCTGTTTCAGTATTGAAATTGAAAGTTGAAGCGAGATGAGGTAAGTTGGCGAAGGTCGTTATCAGAAACTGTGTGCATTGTTTAATCTAAGGGAATCACTGGTGTGAACTGTCGTGCATTCAATTAGAAAAGATTCATTTATTTTCTAGATTGTTTAGGAGAACTCTATCCTCAAAATTTCCTCTCCTTCAAGTCCTATTAACTCAATTACGTAAAAGTATTCCTACTGTAGCAGTTTCAGTATCCTTTGGCATCCTTTTTACTTAATGTCTTTCTATTTCGATAAAAAACGGTTCTAATTTTCGAAAATTCTTTCACTTGATTGCAGTTTAAAATAGTTGAGAGTGCATACTTATAAAAAAGTGTGAACAACATCTTCTTGTTTATTTTTGTAATGACGAATGGAAGGGGCCTATAATTTGGTGGTGTGTATAAATTTGTGTGAAACTAAGAAGCGTGTTCAGGGCTATTCTCTTGAATGTTTGTCAAACGTTTGCGAAAGTTGCTCTTGTAGAAAAAAAAAAAACGCTACGGTACGGTATAACCTCGTGATTTACTTTTGAATTCGAATCTGTAGGAATTTCAACAATTTAAACTTCATGCTCGCCATCAACCCATCTGTGTTCGCTCTGTGCAAGTAGCTGAGGTACATGGCACGGTTGACAACGCGGACATTATTCACGTGAACAATTCCCACAGCTCGGAGATGGTAACATAGTAAAACCATGGAATCAATCTTGCACTCGGTGTTGTCTCGGTGCTGGCGATAGAGACAAAAGCTCTCATGACAGTGTTGGCTACAGGTTGATAGAGGTTCATAGTAGCGGCTGTTGGCTGTGGAATTTTCGGAGTCAGCATAGTGTTATGGTGCAGCAGCCATAATGGTCAAGTTAATGGCTGCCCACCCGTACGTGCTGACAACAAACATTGTATTTGATGATGATGCACATGGCAGAAACAACTTTGATAGTCACTATCGTCACGGCCATGTTACCATCTAAAGAGTAACAAACTACGATAGCAAAATTTTTTGTTGATTGAGAAATCGGGTCAAAGTTGGTACGATGGCATCGCTTACTAAATATATTTCTTAACTTAAAATGTGCTCCACCATTTAAATTCACAAATAAGAGTAATTGTAGTAGTACTTGTAATTTGTTAAAATAAGACCAAAGGAAAAATTGCTTTCATTTGTTAGGTGCCTATGAATTTCTTGCTATAGATTGATCTACTTCTTCATCGGCAACAATCTATCAAAATAGAGTTAACCTACCACGGCAACGAATGAAAACGTTCGAATAGTGGAGCCACATTTCCAAAATTAAAACTCAACAGCTTCGTCTGCCGATTGGTCAAGTTTTTCTATTATTCTTCAACTTTGGGCCTTGAAAAAAAATCTATCCATATAAAGCAAACGAAAGGTAGTATCAACGTTTCTTTTCTTTGCGATAAAGTGTTGGATTAAGGCCGTCGAAATTCAATTGTTGGAAGCCAAACGGCCATCATTTTTGTACTATAGCATGCTGATCACATTTTTCTTCAGCAACAAAGAAAAACTTTAACTGTCTCTACAGACCCGAGTGCACTTGAAAAAAATTACGAAACATATAATGTTCTCATTTGTCGGTGCCATGGCCTCAACTAGGTCAATTAAATTCCCCTATTTAATATTTCTCCCCCACGATACACTATAATTTACTGCCACAAATGAATTTGTTTCGCTTGTCATTGATAAGAATAATTTAACAACTCCACCAAGGCGAAGAATCATAGCGAACACCATAAAACACTTGACCTTTAGCATTACTTTCCAAGGATAGAAAAACGCAAAAGCAAACACTTTCATTTTGCACACTCGTTGGTTATCCTTCCACTAATTCAGATCAAGGTGAGCATTATCCATACCAAGAGCGAGAGGAAGGCTACAAAGAAAGAAGAAAATGCACACATCTTTGTGCAAGATGGACTTGAACATGAGTTACTGTGCGTAGCATCTTTATATCATGGCAAGGATCGTAAAGCAAGCTGCACACCGTAACATCTAAATGGAAATCATAAAAAAATGGAAAGCACTCCTTAATCAGACAAGTGGCATGCGAAGTTAGACTTTGATGGAATTATTATCAAAGAAATTGTCTGATGTTGTAGGATGTACCCTATAACAGTCTACAGTCTTCTTTTCTGTCCTTGGTTCAATTTTGTACGGGATCCTTTAGAATTTGCCTTTTAAAATGTAATTCCCTAAAACGGAATTAATGATATAAATGGATGATACAATGAGTGAGGAAAAAAGGGGCTCCTTTGCAGTAATTGGTTCTGAGATATTAAAGGGTCAAGTCGGGAATATGCTCCGCAAGTAAACTGATGGAATAGCTTTGCGTAGAAACCGATTCGAGTTGATAATATATATAATTGTTTCATAATTAGAAGAAAGGATTTTGTGTATACAAACAAAAAAAGAGAGCAAAGAACGGCTGACCTTTTATAATTGGATAGGACGTACCTTTGTTGGGGCACGTCCTTTGGCACTGACTCTATTTTTATTTCGCCACTGTATTGCACGAATTTTGTTTTAAGTCAAACTGAAGAAGGGAATGAAAGAGTAGCCATTATGGAGTTGCAGACTACTGGAGAGAAGTCAGGAAAGTGTGAGATGGCTATACTATTTTTTGTCGTACAAATTACAGCGTTAGTTCAAAACCGAATTTTATAACCAATTTTCCAAATGACTGTGTGGACGTTTTTCTTTTGAGTTCAAGCCTTTTGCCTAAAATTAGTTACTCGAGTTTTGTTGGTTTTAAACAAAAATTTGTTTCAGTGAGTTTATCTGGAAAATGAGTTTTCCTTACATTGATGTCAGTGAATTTTCTAAAATCCAGAGTTTGAACGAAATGGGAGTGGCAGTGGGCGGCACTAACTTCGAAACCAGTACGTCAATCAATGTCTTTTTTTAAGTTATTCTTACTGGCCAGCCATACCTTTGTTTCTTATCATCTAAGTCGATGTCCTTAAGGAATTTGAACGTGACACAGAAGCTCAACAAAGTGTGCGCAAACCCGAATAAATTTTGCTTGGTTTATATTGCTCGAAGCTAAAAAGCTAATAGGCTTACATTTAAGGTCGATTTTGTCTGCAAGTGAGCACTACGACTTGTAACGCTTTTAAAAACCGGTACACTTTTAAGGTCCTTGCATGAAGAAAAGCAAATTCAATGATACTCAACACGCAAAAGCTGTCTGTGTTCAGTGGCGTTCCATTCACCTTCTTCTCTCTCAAAGAGTTTAATCCTCCAGCATATCCACATTAATTTTATTTTAACTTCAAAACTGCTTATTAACAAAGTTTTCAAACAACAATTAGGAAAACTATTTTTATTACTGAACATTTTCCACGTGCGACTGAGTTAACATCAAATTTTTTTTTTCATTATCCACCGTTCCTCAATATTTCTCCCCATCGAATTGTTGCATTTCAGTCAGACAGATATAGTTTGTTCCAAAAGGATACCTTAAATGCTTTATCACGATTTTTACTAGCTCAGTGACTTAAAAAAAATGCCACTACAAAGTCGAAATTCATTTGAATTAATCCATCTGTACATGTTGTAAGCAGTAATTCCAAAGTTTAAATGGGTATCCATATCACTAACTAAGGACTGTGAAAAGTGTGCACCAAACTTTCAATCCCCGTGGGCGGACATTTAAATTTTGAAATTGAGTCGCAAGAAGTTCAAAATGTAGATTTTATCATCTGATTGCAAAAATGAAACGTGCTTAACTATTTTGTTTCTACAGTGAGAGTTGGCAATTTGTGTGGAATTTGACAATTTGCATGGAATTGAGGTTTTTTAAACTAATGAGTGTGTATATGCTTCGCCACTGAAAGGTGTACAGTGTACATATATACGTGTGGTATGCTTTACTTTGGCAGAGTTTGGTTTTGAAAATAAATTAAATTGATTGTCAGTTACTATATGTTTTGCACAATTCCTTTGTGGTAGATAGTTTAGTGCACATTTAGCTATACAAATTTCCTGTGAATTCCCTGTGGGTGTGGAGGCGATGTTGCGAATTTAGTCATTAAAGTAGAAAATAGAAATTTAGTGGGAGTTTCTGAGAAGTGCAATTGGAATGGGGCTGTGAGTCCTTCTGCTAATTCAAATTTAATTACATATTTGGTTGTAGATTGTTTTGCAAATGGAGTCCGTTTCCACCGCAGTTAAATAAAGGACGTAGGTGGAATTTAATGGAAGTCAGCTATTTAACTTTAAAGGCTCCCTTTATTTATCAGCAGAGACATTCATTTACCCCTAAATTTGAAAGAAATTCCTCTTCTTTTTCCGTAAGTGAAATTTTAACTTGTTTTATAATAAAATAATTAAAAATGTAACCGATTTTATTAGCTAGCTTAAAATAAGCATAAAACATAAAAACATACACAAATTATACAATAATTTCCTTTCCTATTAGAAATACTATCAAAACGAGTGAATTCATTCAGATACACAAAAATTCTTACGTAGACCTTCGATGGGCTGTTTCTTTCAAGTTTTCGATTCATCCTTTGAAATTATTTAGTGATGAAAATAAGTTTTAGTTTTGTTTTTTCCTCTTTTCTTAAGCTTTTTCCTCGTTTTTCCAAAATTGGCGCTTTTCCGCTCAATCTGGAATCACTGGTGCGTTGTTGAAATGTATTAAGAGCTGTGCACAGAAAGTCACAAATAAATTATAAAAAATCCCACAATCGAAGGTATTTTGCATAGTTTTAGGTCCGGATTGTGTTGTGCGTGAAGGAGCAATCCGCTGCGGAATTTGTTTCTGACCTAAGTGTCTATGTTACTTCTTCGGGGTCGTAGAGCAGTAAAGACTATGGGCCCATTCATAAATGCAATATTGCGCAAGGTGTGCTAAGCAGAGAGTTCACAAATACATGAATTGGCATCACTGCTAAGCATAGAATTCATAAATGTAGTAGTGTTTTATTTATTGCGCAATTTTGAGCGCAATCGTGCAGATATCAGAATCGTATTGCATTTGCATTACCTGTCATTGCGCTGTGATTTAATTTTTCATTTCTTATTGTTGAAATTGAAAATGGGTGATACAGATAAGTAAGTTTATATTATGTTTATTATTTTAATCACTAAATTATACTTAACACTAGGGAAACACAAATTTGGACAAATGCGGAGGTGAAATTACTCATCACCATTCGATTTGGCTATGAGGCAGAGTTCTGTTCCGGAAAGAGATCGAAATCAACTATTTGGTCTACAATTTTGCGAGAAATATCCTTTAGCTTTGAGAATGCTGCGTTTCACTTCAGTCATTCTTAAAATTACTAGTTTTCTTAAAATTTTAGTTGTTTTTTTTCGTTTATGTAATGGTTGAGAACAATCTATCATATTATTTATTAAAATGACAGCAATCGACGTAAATTCCATTTTAACGCAGTTGTTCGTTCATAAACATCTGATGTGTGCTTTGCAAGCGCATGCTTTGCAGGAAACTTTCAACTTCAATTTGCGCAGTGTTTCCTGCTTTGCAGTGCGTTTGCTTTGCAAACCTTGCATTTATGAATGGGCCCTATATATTATCGAAAGACAGGCTGGAGTCCAGTTTAAGTGTCGTAGCACTTCTTTCTTCCACGTACAACTTAAGGCCTTAAAAATCACAGCAAACCCATATCAAGAAACCAACCCATTTAAAGGTCTCCCAAATTCAATCCCAAAAGAGATAAATGCTAATCCAATAGTATCTTCTGCATTTAAAAAATCGTATTCTACCACCAACAGGTTCGCTTCAACAAAAATGTATTCCTTTCAAATTTAAAGCAGCTCCTTTTGTAAAAAGGACTCAACCGAAAATAATTCAAAGTACAATCACGTCGATTTATTTTGAATATGTGGTTTAGGTTGAACCGTGTTTTCATTTATTCATATGCCAATGGTGAAAGTGAAATTCAATATCTTCCTCAAAGCTCCCACTTACTCGATGCCTTTCTAAACCTTTTGATCTGCTTTGCTCCTACCAAATGCAAATTGATATACTCAACAAGGGTGTCGTCCTTTTTTGTTATTCTTCCCTTGAATATGGTATGCAAAAAGAAAAGAAATTAAATGGTAAAAGAAAAATACATTTGCTTTCACATATAATGCCCGGCATAACCCCAAAACAAAACCAAATCTAAAAGGCATAAGATTCTTTCGACGAACTCTTCACAGAGGATAAATACATAAATAGCTATTTGCAAAACCCCAAAGTTAATGTATCTTTAGCATTTTTTTTTTGAATGCTTTCATTCCAAATTCTATAGATGAATAACCAAAGGCAAACATATCCATCATACTTCACCGAATGCATATGTATCGAAAGTCATAACCTCCCACCGAAGTCCTTTGTTGCCTTGAGTCGAGAAATTCAAGTGCGAATTGAACAGAAATTAGTCATAATCAAAGCTATGGCACGCAGAACTGTCGTTTACTTATCAGCAAAGGACGTGCGCCGTTCTTTCCAGTACAAGCTAATGTGATTGTCTGTCTGGGTAATTATCAGATAGAGTTTGGGGAAGAGAGCGCAGGTGCTTGGCTGCTATCGACTAACGAAGGGCTGCTTGAGTAACTTTTCATAAAAGATTGATTGGATTTCGGGAAACGGAGACGAAGAACAAAAGGATTAAGATTTATTAGACAACTTGAGGGCAGTCGTTTGAAAATCTCGAAACAAGTGTCGCGCAAATTCCACAACCATGAGTAAGAGTGCGTAATTAAAATGCAAAAGAAAGCAGAACACAATTCCCGGGCTCATAGCATTTTATCCAAAAGCAAATCCGACAGCGGGGATTTCCGTAATCAGATAAACGTATGTATTTGTCACCTGTTTTATGGTCGCCATCGGCTGCAATCCATAAATTGAACGCAATTAACACCTGCATTTAAATATTCGTCTGCAGTGGCGTTTCCTTTCGAGATGGCGATAATACGGGCACGGAATTTCACTTAAATAGCTCAGAATATGGTCGCACGACCAAATGAATGTGAAAATCGATTTGCCATAAGCGAATTTGTTTGCGTAACGCGCCAGGAATTGGTTTTGTTTTCTGTGTGCGTGTGTTTTCTTTTTAAAAGTATCACCCAAACTGAGTAGAAGAATGGTAGGGCGGGGGTTTGTGTAAATCATAAACAACAACAGAAAAGCTCTACCACTTCTTGCTGAGAATGAATGTCAAGGTTATTGGTATTGGTAGGCAATTTAAATTGCAAAAAATAAAGCCTACAGTGTGTGCGGAAAGAATTAATCGGGTAAGAAATAATTTGGAACTAGTTCAACTCCTCGTAAAATTGTAGGTCTCTTTGTTGCGTCTAAAAAATATACAAAACAAAATGGTTCAGTGTTAGAAGCTTGGATCCCTATAAATAGACCTGTTGCGGTTACTATTTATTTATTTGTAATAATTTAAATTTAATTTAAATAAATACATTAAACAAAATTAACTCAGTTATAATAATTTAATCCAGAACAACAACGAACACCAAGTGATTAACAATAACTACAAGAATAGTTTAATATTTATACAACCGATTAACATATTAATGAGCAGCAAAAGTATAAAAATCAAGTCAAAGATAAAACAATAAAACTTAAATTATATGGGGACAGAATTACTATAAAAAAAACCTCTTTGCGTTTCAGAAAACGAAAGAAGTCATACGAAAGCTACAATTTGCTTACGTAACGCATTTCGTTTTTGTTTTCATAATATACGCAAAATTATTAAAAACCATAGCAATCTAGATTCCTTAAAAGTTTTAGGATAAATTTCATAGTTCGTGGAACTTTGCTTTTTAAAAGCACCACTCGTGTATAACACTTTGTGCCTACATTTTGCTGCATTGGTTGTATTAGAGTCCCACGACAGAATTTTGATTGTGGGCCGCTTTTTAACCAATGGAACGTTTGCGAGTATTGGAAAAAAAAATTAAAGGAGTTACATTAAGCCAATTTAAGCTTTGCCTGATTTCTTTCGTTTTTTTAAATGCGAAATAAGTTTTCGTTTGCGCCACCTCTAACGAACGTCTGACAAACATCCGAAAGTATAACTGTCATGAAAGAGCTTCTTAATTAGCCGTGTGGACTCGGCATAAGATTGTAGATCCCTTGAATTCGCCCGAAATCTTAAAAACTCACACAAAACGACTGGTTGTGAGAGGCTAGACCTACGGTCCTTGGGGACCATTAATTTATTTTTTGTGATTTTGTCGATTGTATATCAAACACCACGTTAAGATTGCTTGGGCTTAATCCGGTGATAATCATATAAATATTGGAACTTTTCCATTGTTTTACAAAACTTAATTCAATAACCGTCCACATTTGACACCAACTTAAGGATACATTATCAAACTTTAGTTATACCTTAAGTATGGTTTTATCCCCTACTAAACTCAAGTCCAAACAGTTGCTCTGCAAAATACAAAAATCATACATTGGACGAGTTTGCCTTATTTCTTTTCTTGTAAGCACTACTGCACATATTGTTCACCCGTTCAAAAGTGACTCAATAAAATCAAGCTTGATTCTTTCCAATGGCAAATTTGAATGAAAAAAAATTGAAAAAAATATTAGGAAAAGCTTTGTAGAAATTTGTTGGTTTCAATGATTTTGATTTGTTTTCACCTTTCGCCAGTTGTACACATTGTCCGTTGGCTTCGGCTTCGCAAAACCTTTGTTTTGTCAAAACGCACGTTCGAATTAGAACCGCACTCACACAAATAACAAAAAACACTCGCACTCGTCGGTTGGCATTGACGGCGAAAGAGCGGTGGGGTCTGGGCGGTTATAAACAAAGAACGAAATCAATGCCCAGGGTTAGATGGAAGTTGAAGATGGGTCCCAGGAAAAGAAGGACGGGCCAAACTTTTCTCTGTTTTCATGTAAATTTTTCAATTAATTTGCAGAGGAGAAAACTTTTCAACAATAACACACAAGGAAATATTTTTTTTTTTATGGTTTTTCCTTTGCACTGCACCGGGCTTAGAGTGTACTACCACGTGTATAAGAAACCGACCGGACCGTCCGTACGTGGCTTAGAACTGGCGTCAACTGTGTGTCGTCTAACAAACTGTGCGCCTATGCCTACAGCAAAAAAAAAAAATAAATAAAAACTAACAAAATAAAGAAAATATGCTTATGATATAGATACTAGATACTTGAAGGCGAGTTGTAGAGTATTCGAACGAAATTCACCATGTGCCAATTATTTTTCACAAGTGCTGCGCTACTACTCGCACTTGATGTCAGTGTGACGGTTGGTGTCGGTGGCGGTCGTTCTTGTCGCTTGTTTGTTTATTAATCACTTACTATCACTTTTCGCGTAATAAACACAAACGAATATGACGAATTGAATTCAATTTGTGAGACCATTATTGAGCAATTTGCTTCGACATACAGAGACGAACGGCGTGGATGGGGATACAAATACTTGTAACTATAGTGTATAGGACACACGTTGAAGAAGAAGGCGTTTTGGGTGCCGTTTTAAGGCTGTTAAATCTACTGACGTTCATGACAGGCATGGATGAACGAAACACGATCTTGGAGTGCATACCATGGTGTGTGGAGAGTGGGCATGAGTTCGACTATCGTGTTGGCAATATTTGGGTAGAATGGAGTGGGTGATCTGGAATCAGTCACGAATGGGCAGTGGACTTTTGGCTGTGGGCTGTGTACTGTGGCGGCACGCAAGTAATCGGAAATGTTATTGTGCTCTACTTGAGACTAGTGACTGATTAATTAAAAGTTATTTGAAATTTGAGTAGAATTAGGTATGGCGGGGGCCTGTGTGCCGAAGATTGCATGGGAACAGCAGAAATTTAGCTACTACGGTTTAGTGAATGTAGCAACTAGCAAACTTTGCGCTAATAATACAATGTAAGTGCGTAAGGGAGCTAATAAAATTAAAAAAAAATCTTATTACAGAGGAGGAAGAAGTGGCGAGCGGATTTGAATATACTTTACGAAAATCTACGGTTTCAGCGAGCAAATTGACCAAGGAGTGATATAAATCTGTAAGGGCGAGAAAGAAGCTATATTTATATATCCAGTGCTTTAAATATGACACTCAAGACTAATGGACAAATTTTAAATATGATTTGTAAGGAACCATTTGTGCAGAGGAAGGTAAAATGTAGAAGTTATAATTTTTTATGCAAAATTAATGGTATTCTAGTCTTTGCAGTTAATAGGCGAATTTTTTGCTAGGTTCTGGCTAAGTATTTGGAGCAATAGAACTTCTTTTATTGAGGCTTGATAATGATGTCAATAAGATCGCTATTATTCTAGATCTGAAGGACGAAGTGAATTCAACTACTAACGAAGTACAGTGAAAACTTCACCCAAAAGGTATGGTTGATTTTGAAAAGGCGTAAGTTTTCTTGAAGAAAATTCTTGACGGCGGACCAGCATCTTGACACTTCAAACCTTTGGACAAAATGGACATTTTACATAAAAAAAATCTATTAAAATCGGCCATGACATTTCAAAGTTAGGGGTACTCAGATCTTTGCTTCTGGACAGCAGGTAATGTTAAAATATATCCTTTATTCGTGCAGTAGCTCTCAAATCTATTCCGGACTGATGACTTAAGGTCGAAAAAAAGTTTTAAAAATGTATTCTAGTACTTAAATAAAAATTGTCACAGTGTGGAAAAGGTGTCGTCGCTTAAACTAAAAATCCACAGTAGGTACACCAGATTGTTAATAGGAAATGTGCACGGCGTGCTCCTTTATACTATAATCGAATTTTAAGAAAAAATTTTTGGATTGAGTTAAATCAAAATTTCCAATTTTCCTGCTGCGTGTAAATCGAATGTAAGAGTAATAGAAATTTGATGCCCCAGCCGCCTTCTAAGCTGCAGTTGACAGTAAACAGAGGCTTGAAAGCATCAACAAAAACCATATGGTGGTACATTTCTTGCTTGTTAAGTCATAATCTGGGCAGTACCATTAATACCGCTTCGAGCTGAAAAACGGGATCAAAGTACTTAGACACGAAGTTCAATGCAACTTCGCCCAGTCTTGAAAGGTTCTATTGAAATGCCCTAACTGAATAAAATGTTTCATAAAAAAAATCCTATTATTAGTTCAAACTTCTGCCCAGTTATAGGACTTATTTCGAATTTCGAAGCAGACTTTTTTCCTCATTTTTGGTGTTGTCAGCAAACATTTGCCAGACCCGCTCAATAGTAAAACCTCTATATTGACATTTTTCGCGAAAGCAATACTTGCCCCTTTGACTCGAGAGATTGGCACAAGAAATACATATTCTCTGTTGTGGGTCTATCGATTGACGACGAAGGACTGGGTTTACTTCCTGACAGCGACATATCTATAAAGACCGATTTTAACTGTTCACTCAAAGAAGTCAGGTTGTTACTAACAACAGTGGTGTTAATCAAAAATTGCAACCACACATTTGGTTAAAAAATTGTTAGTCCCCTTAGACACAGCATTTGCAAAAACTGAGTGTCGTTTCTAATTTAAAAAATAATGGCGCAACCACCAATGGAAATCTTCTCCCACTCTACAACAAGTGAAACCAACATTTTAGGTTACCTGCCTGCTTTACTCGCAGCACTGTTGTATCCAAAGTCTCCTTATGTTGCTGTCAAAGTCAAGTTCACCACGTTGCCTAAACCAATTTGGAGCCAACTAAACCTAATAACGAACGAACATTTCCAAAGAAAACCTCAATAATAACGATGGGCTCATTTTTAAATATAATCATGGATCGATGTAACTTTGAACTGACATTACCCCGACCACGAGTGTTTCCTTGTAAGTCGTAGCTCCTTTTCTATGCATAAAACGATTAAAATCATAAACCTCATATCGGCTTATGAGCTTACGCATATCAATGGACCTTAAAATGGGAAAATGTTTATTGTTGAAAGTTCAGACATATTCATAAAAGACTTCCATGTAAGGGAATCCCACGTACTTCAGAACACTATATCGGCTGAAGTGGGAGTTCAGTTGACAACAAAGTCTTCTCTTTGGCACGAGTAGGTATCTCATTTAAGTTTGGTGTCCAAACACAATGCTCTCGATGTAATAGAAATCGAATGCATTCAAGACGAATGATTGTAAAAGACTTTCCAATTTCTCCTGGGGGCAGATTCTTTGTGCTTTTGTTTGAAAACTATTGCTTTGAAATTGAGAGCTCTTGGAAATAAGATTTAATTGATTTTATGCCAGATAATGTTTAAGAGCTGCAAAGTATTCGTTTGCGTAGGTTGTCACGTGGACATGGACATGTTCGTTATTCTGTCTAAATGGTTTTGATAATAATCTTTGACGAGTCTGCATACATGGAATCAAAACAAAAAAGGGTCAGTCATTAACATATTTGATTCGTTAGATGTGCCGATGGTTGAAGATGATGGGGATGTGAAATAAATTTCTGAAAATGAACACGACACGTGTTGAATGTACAAAATGTAGCCAAGGTGGTTTAAATACTTCAATTGGCAGTTGGTTTAAAGGAACGATGGAAAAAAAATCTCGGTCCATTGGAGAAAGGAACACTAATAAAAAAGTATGGATCGAGTATGATGTTGATGTATGTCTCAGGCAGATACTCTTCAAGGTTTGGAGGCCGTTCAGTAAGTTTCTTATGTTCACACATACAGCCCAGTAAAAATAGATTTAGCATGAGAAGAAGGCATAAATACATACCGATAGGAACTACGTAAAACTACATCTGCTAATGATCTCCGCCATTTAAAAGTTATCAATGTCCATTCTTTAAATAAATTCAAAATAAATACAAAATACGAAACTATTTGTTTCCATTAGCTAAGACTAATGAGAATTCCGCTCTTTACTATATACAGTTTGGGTTTAATTGCCTCAGGTTTTTTTTTGATAACTCTTAATTTATACGAACGCTGAGAGAAATTGCACTTCCCTTGAAAATTTGCATCCTCGCGAATTGTTTTGAGAAGCGCTAATGGTTGTTTGCTTTTAATTTTATTCAGTTTTAAAATATTCCACTTAACAACGATATTATTTTGCAAATTCTCTATTAAAGTCGAACTAACATGAAAAAATCAAGTGAAAATGGAAAATAGTTATTAAATATGTATAATTTATTATTGAAATGAAGCTGCTGAAATTTTTTCATAATTTAATTTAATTAAATGTACAATGCCATCAGAGGGGGAGGAAAACTCTATCAAATTTATAATAATTGCATTGGAATAATAGCCCCCGACAGCATTGTATCGAATTTAATCGGTATTGTGCAAATAAAAGTATGTATGTATCGGGAATGTTGATGAACAGAATGGCTGCATTATTTATGCAAATTAGTTCCAAAAAAAGCTTCGCTCGATTGAGTTAATATATGGCTTTTGAACTTTTCACTCAATAAATTTTGTTGGAACTAAATTGATATAGATGAGGATGAAGGATGAATTGAATAACATTTTTATGAAATTTCATACATCAAACATTAATAGAAAGAGCCACCGCATCAAGTAGTAATAGTAACTAGCTGTCGTTCGAAAATCGCTTCCCAGAAAACACATACGGGGTAGTCCCAATAAATTATTATTTGCTTTGGGTTAATCGATATTATTTATTTCCACAATGGCAGATTAATGTCAATAAGACAATTAACAGCATCAGCCTAAAAGTATGCATGTATTTGTTGTAGAGTGGTAAAAACCGGTATAGTTTTGGAGTATGTCTTAACTAAAATAGTGAGATTTAAAAATGTTTATAATTAACTTTTATTTCTCAATTTGTGTAAAAAAAATGCTGCGAGCTTTTTTTAGTATATGTAGTAATTTAGTATAGAAATGTATTGTAACGAAAGAGTATAGTAAAAATTTGTCGGTAGTAGATGTGCAGACGCTAAACAAATTAGATAGATAGTAGATTTGTTACATGTGAAGTAAGTACCTGGATATAAGTTCTTAGGTATTAAATTTGTTATCAGACAATCTGAATAAATGCAGTTCTACATTGACCACTTATTTTCTCAAATAGAATATCCAGTTTTAATTAAGACCAATGCACGATAACGATTTCCACGGCTTCAAACGGGTTAAATACATTTTAAAAATATTTTTCTTTTCTAAAGCCGATTTCTAGATTCTTTGAAAACGACATACTTTTATCGTTGATTTTTAAAATAGCTCCAAAAAATATAAATGCTCACTCAGCAAAACTTGTTCTGTTTAAATTTCGCAAGGAAAACAAGTAATAGATGATATGACTGCATCGAGCCATGAGTCCAACTGCTGTCTTAATGAGTTCGTAGAATTCCGGATATGAAAGGCAAATCAACTATTTTAGTTTCTATTTGCAACAAAGCTAAAAAGGACCAACTTTTATTAGATTGATAAGAGTTCACGACGGTTTGGCAGCAATTGCTCAATTAGATACCTACTCATTGCCGAACAAATTTGACATGTCAGCTGTCATGATTTTTTCGTATATTTTAGTTTGACATGCGGATATAGATTATGCATTTATATAAAACTTTTCACTTTTTTGAAAAATCACATGAGTTATCATTTGACTTGTCAAGAAATAACAACTAGATATTACCATCACAGGCATATTAGCCAAATGAGTTGATGTTTAAAAAAACGGTTGACATAAGCAATCACTATGGCAAGTGGTCAAATTAAGAGATAGATTTGATTAAATCGTAAATGTCATTATGTTATGACATGAGCTATATTCGTTTGCTTATGGGTCGATTGGCGTAGGGGAACCGCTACTTTTTGAAATAATTCACGCTTCTCACTATGTGAGCAACCGTAATTTTTGATCAGTTGCAATATTGCAGAAAAAATATAACACTGGGAAGCAACATTTCGCATACTTCTCCGATGAATTAGCTCGCAAAATTGCAAATCATGTAGAAAGTTTACAAAATCTTCCCGTATGAATTTAGAAAAACGATTTTAGTTTGTAAAATTGTAGCAGATTTTTGTATTTTTGTCTTACATAGTAAGCAACATGTATTGTCTGAAATTCTCAGTTCTCTGATGAACTCACCGGCGATCCAAGTCTTCTTCCGGCGAAATTAAACAGAAAGAAGCGCGAATTGAATAGTTTGCTGCGGTTTAAGTTTGGGTACTCTTTTATATAGTTTGCTGCGGTTTAAGTTTGGGTACTCTTTTCAGATGTAATGCTTGTTGAAGATAAATAAATTATATTGCCCCTTTCGAACATTATCAGCCTTATTTATAAACGTATTATAAAGAGTGTATAAAGTTATGCACGCTCTATAATGCCTCTAAACGCAAAAACCTTATTTATAAAAAATTTTCAACGTTGTACAGAGCTTGTAAATAGTATGCATGGAAAAATGTTTTATAAAAAAGAATTTTTGGAAGGGTGTATAAGGGCTGTATAAATTCTTATACACTGCATAACTATACAGGTGTATAAGCGTGTTTAGCAAATTCTAATAAATAAGGCTGTATGAATTTAAAATTTATAGATCTACTGCGTATTATAATTGACAAACATAGGTGCTGCTAACTGACTAGATTTTATTTCCAGGGAAACAACTTAAGATTAGACTATGATAAGGAAAGTAATAGTATATTAGATAAACTAGCAGAAATGATGTAATTAATTGTTTGCATTTGATCTCCGCATGCGATAGGGACAAATTTAAAATAAACCATTACTTGGACAAAATTAAATGCATTTTTAAATTTGAATGGTTGGTTGGTTAGGCTTATTTGGCTAGAGACAGACCAGTGCTGCCATACAATCGATATGAAAATTGCCACGATAAGAGCTAGAATATCTCCCTCTGGGTCAAAATTACAAGGAATGCCCGCAATTCTCTAACTCACTTAGAAGTAAGAACAATCATGTCATGTCATGTCATGTCAACAATATGCCATATCGTTGGCATAAAATATTACTTGCGAAAATCATGGTGTGTAGCTTAAACATCCGATAAATTTCCATCAACCCTGATAGTGGCATTGCAATTAGTTGTTTATTACTTCTAGAATATAATTATTCCTTTGGGAAATTCGTTGGAATTGGCGTGTTTGCTACATCAGGAACAGGTGGCAGAACAGAGTTTTTCGGGAAGGTACACTAAAAGGGGGCGCCCTACAGCGTGACAGTTGTGCGAGTAAAGTTGCAATTTGGCACTTTTTCCGAGAGCTTGCCAACATTTTTTGCTATTCTGGAAATTTTTTTAGTTGAGGAAGGCGCTTCAAAAATGTTTCAAATGTTGTTATTTCCAAATAAAAACCTTTTAAATATAACGCAGTTGCATCCAACAATATTATAGTGTTTAGCGAGGCAATGCTTGTTCAATATCGTTCAAAAATTCAAAGTTTTGCAAAATAGACTCAGAAATTACACTTTTTTCTCATTGGGCCTTTTTCTAACTCTGGTGGCCATGTCCCGCGATTTTGCTAATAAAATACTACACATAAAAAAAATCCAACATTTAATCATAAAATACATGATATTTCCAATTTCCAATCGAGAAATGCACTCCACCAAATACATGTATCCTTTCAATTACAATAGCTCAATTCGATTGCAAAAACATTCCAATCGTTTCGATAAATTGAAATTTCTCTCAAATATCAAAATGCACCCACACAGAGTAAAATCCTTCACATTCTTAATAATGGAGAAAACCCTTTCATTTCAATCTCAAGTGGATTTACATTCATCATAACACCGCAGCTGTTGAATCGAAAAAAAGAAATCTATTTTCCATGCAACTCACGGTGCTTCTGACAAGAACCGAGAAGTTTTCTTTCACCTCTAACTCCTGCCAATATTTCACGAACATCCTTGAAGGAGATAGTTGCGTTTCCTCTTCGTCGTCGAGCATGAAGACACGCGCTGTATAAAATACATTATTCCTTGTTTTCCATCGACAAAAAAAAAGTGGTGGTCTCAGGAAGAAAACTCACAAAGGAAGACATACTACAAATAACCAGCGAGGATTGTAGTCACAGAGTCGGCGGAATGGCTCCTTTTTCTTTTCCGCCAGCCAAATAATGACAAGTGAACTTTTGAACAATGGAAATTATTTAAATCTTTTACGTGATCGAAGGACACCAGTATGAAAGCACACACACACAAAAGGATTCACTCAAATGAATGAGCAAAATGAGAATCGAGAAATTGCAATCGTTTTCCCGCACGAGGTCCACGAGGGAGAATGCGAAGTAAATTCGTTCATTTCAGCGGTATTACGTGAATTGAATTCCTGATTAGTGGTTGTGTGTGGGAATAAAAAAATACCAGACCCCTTTTCCGCCCATTTAGTGGTGAAAATCGAAAGGGTGGCGGCACGGTGATAATGTTGATGTGGCACACATTCCTTAACCACAGGGGGGTTGGTTTATAGAAGGTTACAACAACAAAGTTAAGTGGTAACCATTCACTTTGTCGTTGCCTATAGCTGTGCATATCACTCTTGGTTCACATTTACTGGTAGCATGACCTATTAAGTAGGTGAAGTCGAACTCAAGTCGCAAAGGGGTACGTGATTTCCTGGAAGAAGACAATTTTTATCGCCTGAAAGGAAATTTGCAAAAACCCAAGAGCCACTTTAAAAGATGCCACTTGAGACAGATAATTGGCGTGTCAGTCAAGGACCAATCCTACCAATCCTTGGAATTGAATCTACTGACATGCATTCTAAATTATTCAAACAGAATCAACTTTTAATGACGATGGCACGTTCAGATTTTATTTGGGGGAGATGTCTTTGAGCAATTATCCAAATGTGGAAAGAATGGAATGGTGGTCGTAAACTATCAGCCGCCGATTTGTTTTACGACCTCGGATAGCTTATTTCAGCAATAGGAGAGTTTTTATGGCTAACTGAGGGAGTATTTTCAATATTGTTTACTCCAAGTAGGGTTTGCCAAGTTTAACTACTCAACATTATGTAGAACCAAAAACAAAAAATAGAATTATCGAAACTATGTGCGTTGAGTGGTTATAAGCATATATGTACAAGTCCGATCTTCTAGATTATATAAATTGTTCAGAGTTACAGTGGCAGTTTGTTCCCCATTTTGTGCAGCTGTTCACGCTGCAGTTTAGCTCAATTGATAAGCCTCAGATTTTCTAACCCTCATCCGCTTAGTGATTGCTAGCAATTACACATACACTCGTTGTTTTAATTAGAGCTCTCGTTTGCATTATTTAGCTTCCACTTAGTTAATTACGGCTGATAAGAGAGGGGGAAAATGCATCAAATGCTTCAGAGAAAGCGATTTTTTGATATCTATGGTTGTATTCTAATCTCAT
Source organism: Cheilosia impressa (assembly GCA_948293265.1). NCBI lineage: Eukaryota > Metazoa > Arthropoda > Insecta > Diptera > Syrphidae > Cheilosia > Cheilosia impressa. Next base: position 40,421,889 of record OX411882.1, on the reverse strand, counting down.
GTAGTATACTAATTAACCATAACAAATTCAGATGCCAGATGGACAAGTCCAGTCCCCGAGATGATTACTTCATCAGTGTTCACATTTGGAACTGTTTTAGTTTTGAATAATGCGAGCATTAGAAAAATCAAACAGAGTTTATTTGGATCCATATTTGTCCCTGGCAGCACAAGACGTCTTGATAGCTTAGTGACAGCAAATACCAGTGTAATATGTGCACAATATCAAACGGAGCATGAGCATGGCAGATTTTAATGAACGCTCATATCGGTTTAAGCGAAGAGAAGATATTTTCGTAGAAACTGAGAAGCATTTCAACTTAAGAAAAAAACAATTCGTATTTCGAAAATACTATTTTCGCTTTAAATAAAAATTTAAAGATTAGGTAAAGTTCGGTTTATGTGCTTACGCCTTCGAAAAGTACTTTTAAAATTTAAAGCCCACACTAAATTCCTACTCTAAAAGTTTTATTGTCTTGCCACAATTTAAACATTTTAAGACGGAACATTGTCGGTATCCACTTGAAACGTCTCTTAAACTAGACATATTTGTAAAGCTCATACCTCGGTCAATATTCGGACCGTACTTAGCCGCAATCAGTGTTGTCTCAAGTAATCGTTTTTTTTTTTAAATATTTTCCCCAGTGCCGCTTCAGTTAAACTTCTAAAAAAAGTAAATACTTTTACTGAAATGAGTATTTATTGCAGACTTAATTTTTGCGGCCTAGTTGACTTATTTCATAAACCACGTAAAATCATTCGGCTATTTTTATCTCATTGATACTGAGCAAGCAAAATCATAGTTAAATATTTGGTTTTGTAAATTTATTCAAAACCAATATAATGGAGTGTCAGTCGTGTGGCAGCATATATACGGATACCCTAATGCATATTCGATTTGGAATCAATCGCCTTATTTGGATATATGCACAGAGATACGTGCGATGTATCTGCTGAATCTTGGTATTTTTCATGGTCGACGCATTAAATTGTTTACGAGCAGTATCGTCACCACAAGGTTAGAAAATATTAATTTTTATCAATATGATACATTTTATCGCATTTTGAAGATCAAACATTTGTAAAACTTTAGGTCTCGTTGGGTTGTTTAATGTATCAAATGGTAAATCGATACACTCCGTGGCCAGAACTCACTAGTTTCCGCTATAATTTATACAAAAATTTAATATAAGTAATGAGAAAGGGTACCACAATCCACATGTCCTTTAAAAAAAACCGTCGAAGAAAATTGATATGCATGTAGGTTATGCTACAGTTTACAGGAAGAGTAAAGACTTAAAGCACCAAATTTGGCTATCGAAAATAGCCCTCCATTGTACTTAGACTCGCATCACGTCACTGATCACTGAGCCTATACGATAAAGTATAGTCGTGAGCAATTAAGATAGTAAAATGAATAATTTATTTCCACTATCAGTAGCAGTCAATTCCTGGCACTCAAAATAAATCAGCATATTTCTAAATATTTCCCAAACCCTATTTTAACGCATATCTTTGTCTTATCTGTAGATTAGCGCAATGTAAGTACATATAGCCAATAACAGTTGTAAATAATGACAAACGGGTAGCAACAATGTCCCAATTACATATCAAGTGGCATTAAGGTAGTTTTTAATTTCGTATCACAGTCACACTCACTGTTGTTGTACTCTGCAAATGCATGATGCATTTAAAAGAGTAGCCATTAGACCCAAATCCACTTCTACGGGTGAGTGGAATTTTCCACGCACTCATTATAGGTGTCGTGCAACTACCTACCCACATTACTGCACGCCACTGGATGGACTGGTGTCTAGATGTCCGCCCGTGTGCGACTAAACGAGCAGTCTAGCCAGCCAAGAGTGCCAACTGCAAGCATACTGCTTCTCTTGTGACTAGTTGAAAGAAATTTCCATTTGATTGACAGCCTTTGGAAAGAAAATCTAAGCCATCTGCATATTTCTTTGTATGCTGTAAAGTGTTTGCCCACCCCACCGACAACCGGCAAATGAATGAGGGATGACTACATCAATGCCAAGGTGATTATCAAGTGAACGCGTTTAATTTCAGTCATGCTGATGACGATAATGGAACAAGAATTACGTTTTGATTACACAACGGATATCTGAGTCATAAGTATCTCTAAATGAATAATGCTTGCAAATTGTCTGTAAGATGGGAATTTATTTTCTACTCTAAAAATTTAGTAAAAGATATTTTAAAAGGGCGCCAAGGATTTGAAAGTTTTCCCCCCTGGAATTGGAATGCGCACGTCAAATTATGGTCTTTGTGTACAAAAGGAATTTAAGGTTCCAATCTGTTTGTAGGGGAAAAAGTTTTTCGATTTGTTTCTCAGGAAAATTACTGTTTGTCTAAATGCCTTTGGCTTATAAAAGTTAGCATTTCGATTGAGAATTATACGAAATTTATTTATACCTTTATGTTTTGTGCAGGTAAGTCGAAAGAGAACTCGGAGTGTGGAGCTGATTTTATGTTGAATTGAATAGGTACCTACTTGTATAAAGATAAATGAAGAATTGAAGAATTCGCTTAATGCGACTTAAAGGAGTCTTCTATTAATCGTTTTTCGCAGAAACGTAAAGTCGATTATAGCCAGAGGAATTTTTGCGAATGAGTTGTTGACCGATAGACTTTCAATATCTTTTTGAAGAAAGACAGTTTTTGTTTTTGAATATTCACAGGAAAACAAGCTACAGTTGTATTTTTTTTTTAAATGGTAATTACCGACGAAAAAGATCCTAAACATTCTAAAGATAACTTTACATGAGAAAATAAGTCATATGACCCGTGATTTGTTACATAAATGTACAGGTCATAGAGTACTTTGTACGCGTGTTTGGGGAAAACTATGGCATCTAATACTGCGACTGCTGCAGATAAAAGTGGCGGACTTAGATGAAAAGTCTTTCCACACGTTTCAGCAATTTTAGCACCTTTACTGGATCATTCAGCCGTCAGCCAAATTGATAATGTTGCGATCAAAGGATAGCCATATCTTTCTAAATGCCAACTAAGACTCGGGTTATTATCTTCGTGTAACCAATAAACGAATGCGGAAAGAGTTTTTGTAAACCTAAACAGAGAACTCTACGAACTCTAAACCTATATTTAACTGTTCATCATTTTGTAAGACAGTCATCTTAGAGTCATGTAGAGTCCGCAGATACTAACGCTCCCGCTCGATCATTTTTCGATTACAACCTGGAAGTGCAACGTAGTAAAGGATCGCCCTAGGCATAGACCAGAGAAAGGGAAATCTGGCTAACGACGGCACTAACAGAATAGCTGGACTCAGGCTGCAGTCCACCCTAGACATTTTTAGAGCTACCTAGCTAAAAAATAAGATAATTGCACTACTTGTAGATTGTCAAACTTTTGACTAAATTTTTCTGGAACAAAGCCCACTCCAACTTCCGTCTTTGACTTCATAGATGCGGTCCAATGTTGTCTATAGACTTCCTTCGCATGTGATTGAAATTGATTTTGAGTCTGAATAAGAACGCATATTTTGTTATGAGTTGACCAGAGCGACCTTCATATCAGTCTCAAAGAAGTTGTAACCTTCGGAATTCAAAAGTTTCTGTCATATTTCCGTCTATGGAACGACAACAATCTGAGATATCCCTTGACAAAAGGGACTTTACAGCTTTAATTTTAGCAAGACTATGATTTTTTTTCATCGCCAGAGTAACCCTTACAAACAGTTAAAGAGCAACACACGTCCAACAAATCATGAATACGCCGCATCGCAGTCATGCTGACTTTTCAAATTGACATATAGAATCACAGTCCATTCCTCACGTCCATAGCCAAGACCAAGCAAAACACTTCACAAAAACAACAAACAATCGAAACGAAACGATTCTAAGGAAAACAAATAAAAACATATTCGCTCTCATACATTTTTTTGGACTGAATCTGTCAGATACATTTTACATGCAGCTCCAATTAAAAAAAAATACCCAACAGTGACATAAACATAAGCAATGCTCGCGTCCACGAACGTATAGAACATACACGCGCATCGCAGCTGAAATATGAACAAATTGCAATGAAAATTTACGCCATAAACTTGAGAACATCACATTAGCCCGACTTACCTATGACCCAATTCCCTCTTGTGTCCTTGGTACGCATCAGGTTGCAGTCCGTTAATAAACGACGAGTCCATATCTTGTTCGCCGATCGTACATGTCCTTGATCTTTGAACTCCATTACCATTGCCATTGGTTCCGAATGGTTGGTTCTCGTAAATGGTCGGTGTGGTGGGAGCACTCAATCTAAGAGAGTTCCTTCCCAGTGAATCTGAACGCGACCGCGATTCCATTGCTGTTGTGGCCTGTACAATAGGGTTCGACAACTCGAAGATGTCCTGTGAAATTTCAGGCATACCACTCGTTATACTGAAGCACGCCGGAACACTTTCTCGATATAGATAAACGTTGTTTACCAATGCAGTTCAATTTCACAAGTAGAAGAAACAAACAAATAAAAACGATTATATTACGTCACTCACAAGCAAATACACCGCACGTTACAGCCAATTAAAGATACAAGACGAAACGCGTCAATCAGGGAAAAAGCAAACATACAACACACCGCTGTTCCGATTCCGACAACTCTCTTCGATGAACTAAGTGGGCAAGACTCTATGCTTGATAGTATGTATTTTTCTTTTTTGCAAGCACACCGCGGCGATACGGTTACACGCGGCCGAGATATGACCAACACAGAGCGCGTCAACTATCAGCGCGTACGCGAGAGAGATATTCACTACCAACCACAAGCAACCAAACAGCTGATCTCTGTTAAGTTAAAAAAGGTGATGAAATGTTTGTGGATCTCTGACTAGACGAGTTACGTGTTAAATTGGCGATAAGTCGACGACAGCGTCCCTTGTGTAACACCGACTACCTTTAGCCTTTTCTATATAGACAGTAGATGCGGAAGTTTCAATCACAAACGTCAGTTTCCCCAAAATGAATACGTGACGAATGCAGTACTCTCTCAGTGTCACTGTTATAATTTTATCTTTCGGATTACTACCAACAGATGTTGGCAGATACTTTTCGGGGGAGAATACACTCGAACCGCACTTTTAGCTGCTCCCCAAGCACTTGTAGATACTTTTGTTTTTTTTTTTCTTCAATAATTCTCTCTCGTTTATGATTTAAACAGTTTTGACATACATACACATACGAAGCAGGCGGCTTAGTATTTTTTCTAAGACCCACAAACTGACAGCTGTCACTGTCAACGTAAGCGCGAAACAAGGTCAAATTCCGACTCTGTGCTAGTATACCAAACTTTACTTTGTTTACAAGAACTTTTCGTCACTCATATGGTGTTCTTTGGTTGGTTGTTCTTCCTTTTTTCTAAGTATTTCCGAACGATCGTTCCGGTCAACGTACTAGATACAACTGCGAAGCGCAATATTATAGAGTGAAATGCCAATGGGAACGGGGAACTGCGGCCCGACTGGTGCGGGGAAAAGAACAAGCAGCGCACTTCCACGCTGTACGGAAAGTGAATTTTGAATTTCTTGTTTTTGTTTAATTATTTACGTATTCACCTCTGTATTTTCTATTTTGACTGAGAGTGACTGTCACTGTGTATAGCAAATGTTGGTGTGGTCTTTGGTGTGCGTGCGTTGTATTTATTTGAGCTGACAAAGAGAGCGATAGCGCCACAAACGCAATTTGTTGATGGGCAGATTTTGGAGTATGTATATCTTTTCTTCTTTTTTTTTTTTTTTTGATTATCACAACAAAAGCAATGAAGATTGAAGAAGCTTGTATTTGAAGTTGAAGCGATTTTGATTGCACTGCGTAGATTTGATAAACAAAGAGTTCTAAACACAAAAGCGAAAGAGATTGAACGGAAATCGAGGGGTGAGTTTTGCTGGATGTGGTTTGAATATGATTAGAAATATGCGGGCTCCTACTAGTGAATGTTTTCGGCACTATTTTTTACGTTAAGCTCTTAGGCGTTTGTGCAAGCGAAAGTTCTGTCTGTGAAAACGAGACAGTTCTATGGAATTTGGAGGTTTACCTTTTCCCATAGTAGATTTTACCCCCTTTTGACACAGGGACTTCGCAGCCGATTATAGATATAGTTATCTAGATGACTCATCCTCAAATATGTCTGCGTAGTGATTTTAAGCACTCTACATGCTGACCATTTTTACAGAAACCATTTCATCATTTAGTGTAATAAGACTGAAAGAAATCGGATGCATGTCCTCAATATTCCCTATTCAGTATATAAATATATGATCCATCTCCACTGATAATACTTTGCTTTGAGAATTTCAGAACGGAAATGGAGTCAGAAATTGTGACAAAGAAAAATACCCATCTAATGGATGGTTCTAGAGTGAACTGTGGAGTGGGGAATCAGAAAATTTATGACATTTGGAATTCGAACTCTTTTGAACAGAACTTAACAAAAAAATATATACCTTCGTCGCTATCGAAAAGGCAATTCAGATTCCATGCCGCACTTATCACGCAAAAACCTCTCTCAAGTTTCAACCATCAAGTTCCTTTGCTTTATCTAATTTTTCAACTCCAAAGATTGGTTTGAAACTCCACGGGAATCAGCTAAGTAAACCAATTAGCTACATAAGTGTCTCCCGAAAGATCGTGGTCGGCTTACTTATAGAATAAGGTTTTATAATTACGTCAACAGTGTTAAAATGAGTTCTCAAATACACGCGTCAGTGGAAGGATTTGTGAATTATAGAATACGCTTTCTAATTAAGGACGCCTATCTTACATTGCCTTTGATCATTTATTTGTACATACGAAGACTTGAAGTCATCTCCTAAAATAAATATTTTTTAAGAGTATTTATTAAATAAAGCTCTAAAGTTAAATTTAATATTATTTCCGCTTTTTGCATCAACTCCCCATGTGCACTGCAAGACATGTTTTTTCCCCTTCTTTTCAATGGAAAGGTTTTTACTCGATAAGCGCTGGGCCGATTTAAATGATTGTTTTTTTTTCCGTTTTGTTCGTATTGCTGTATTTCAAGAAAATTCCTTAGAATCGATTTACTCGCATTTCCTGCAAACGGAGTAATGCCGAGTCTAGCTAGTTATCTATGAAAAAAATAATATCCCATTTTTGTTTAAACTTGAGGCGCATCTAGAATACGTAGCTGATAACTTCTACAAATCCGTTATCATCGGAATAACAAATTGTTGTTATTTTGTTTGTAAAAGTGCATTAACTTCCTGATTGCGTCAGGAAATGTTGTTTTTCGTGCAAATTGTTATCAGCCTTGAAAAAAAATAATAATAATAACAAAATTTTGCAATGGAATTATTATTTAAAGTATTGCATTTGATTAAAAAAAATTTTGAGACTGGAACAAGATACATAAGAAAATTCATTGGCTGATAAAATAAAGTATAGAATGGTTGGATTTAGATTAGATTTAACTTTTAGATCTTCTACAGATCGATTTTCCACATCGCGGTTGTTGGGTGCTTGAGTGGACCGCTTCTCAAAGCGTCAAAGCCTCTCATTCAAACGACCAATCCGCATATAAATATAAAATGGGGATACACGTTACCCAAGCTTCTGCAAAAATAAATAGATAATCGGATGCATTTAAAATTGCAGCTTCAATAATAAACTTGTAATTTTTTACAAATACCCAAGATCTAACGAACAAACGAACCCAACAAACGTTGCCCACCTTCTACCGGTGTGTTTTTGTGTGTACTGTTAACAATTTAAAAGTAAACAGCGTTATAGCCTCCGAATTTCATTTTTCCTCTTTAAGCACTAGAAGGGAAATTTGTACTTGAAAATGCAAATGCAGTTGGCACGTTGTTCAATTAGGTTACATACGCTCAACTTTTCACACACAGGGCTACACTCATTGCAGTTGTGTAAATCTATTTCGGGTTAAGTGTGCACCGTTGTGGGCCACTCCAAAAAATAGCTTTTGTTAGCAGCAAATTGAAATTCTGCGATTCTCCCTTTTACAAAAAGTTTGGGACTAATGCAAATTTCTTTCAATTTTACTTTTCTAAGTATACCCTTCTCGAAACTTCAAAAACACGTGCAGCATGAGGAAATGTAGGAGATATTTAGACAGGGAGCACTAGAATTCAAATCTGTTTGAAATTTTAGATCTCTTTGTGCGGCTCTAATATTAGGCATGTTTTTTTGAGCTTCGATCTCAGCAAAGCAAGGTAAAGTAGGATTTTCAGCACACATGTTACAACAACTACTGCGAGTCTCGAAGTGTCAGTAGAGAGTAGTTGTTGTAATTGCGTGATGAAAATCCTACTTTACTTTGCTTTGCTGAGATCGAAGCTCAAAGAAACATATACCTATTATCTTTAATCTATCTGTAATCTACAAAAAATTGTAGGTGAAGGTTGTAAGTATTTTTTGAGCTGGAAAAAACGAACAAATTCTAAATAAGTTCTGTGTTAAGGTTGGACTTTTGCAAACTTCTATTTATGCAAGTCAACAAGTCAGCAAGTTCAATGACATTTTCCATCTTCGGTGTAAAATATAAGCCCACTATTGGTCAGCGTTTTTAGAAGCGATTAGTAGGTACGAAAGAGAATACATTTATTTTTTTGAAGCCTCAACATTTTTATTTGAACTATATAAGTAAAATGTAGTTGAAAAAAGTTACAACATAATTAAGTCTAGGGATAGGTTACCCCATCAAAGAAAGCAAAAGAAACACCAAAAGGCTCACAGTAATACCTAAAATAGGACTCATCGAATGATTTGGGACATGTTACCCCAAACGAATTTCTATTTCCATATTTTCTATCATCTTTACTTCTAAACTCGTTGTCGATTTTCGCAAAGAATGCTTAAACGCACACGTATCAAATGAAATTAGGTCAAGTTGACGGCCACTAGCGCCGTCGATTTTAAATCACAACTAATAGCCTACGTGAATCTCCTCTTGTTGTCATCCAAGCACAGCGCCATATCAGTTAATGTTAATTTCCATTTCGACCCCGACTTGGAAAAATACTAACACCACAGTCCGCCGCTGATAAACCTCCTCAACTCGAAATATACTTGTTTATCAACACCGCTCGCCCCGCACAGTGCCGTGTCGCGACCAATGCAAAGCAAAATGGGTTTCCTATTCCAATTAGTAGCTAGTAAACACCAATCTGGTCATGTATAATCAGCAAGCAATCATCAGCCCGATGACGACAAAAGCTGACTCAAAAACAATCACCGTCGGAAGGAAGCAAAAAGCCGCGGATACGTTTTGATAAGACCCCAATTTGCATGCGTCTTGATTATGATGGTGTTTTTGTTTACAGATGCAGAAAACAAGCCAAAATACATTCATTCAAGTTTGTCAGGGCATTTGAACAGGCGAACTTTGTTCAAACAAGTGACTGTCAATACAGATTAGCGTCTAGACAAATGGACCCGACAAACAAATTCAATTCGAATGACTGATTGTGACTTTTATTCGGCCGATACCCAGATCCCAACGGTAGCGAAACATTTTTTGGAATACCAGAGAAAAGGTTGAAACTCGCTATACCAATGGAATTAGGGCAAGGAGTCAGCATCAAATGAAAATACTCTCTGAAATATTTTTCCTCGAAAAGCGATTTTTTCATTTCTGAAAATTGGAGCACGAGAGTTGTAAAGTCGCCTGGGGGTCATTTTATGGACCATGAAATAGGCTTTGGCCTTTTTTCTTTTTGGCATTTAAGGCGGCAATTGATTCAGTTTGAAAGACATTTTTGATCGTGGCCAAAGGATTGTGAAATGGTTTAGTGATTTATCGGCGTCTAGTCGGGGGAATTAACTGTACCTACTCGTAGTCGATCTCTTTGTAGTAAATAAACATTTTCGGGTTACGGTCCATAAATTGAGTGACTACTGCAAACGGGTGGCATTTTACAAAATCATTTAGTGCTCTATAAACGACGAAGCTTAATAATGTGTCATCTTGAGCAATCTTGAATCTGTCCCACTGTAAAGTCGGGGAACATACATACAAATTGAATCTTTAGAAAGAAGAAGCTAAAGAAATCTTTTGCAAGCATAAGTCCTGCATGTCCCACTCCATCTTCTGTTCATAAAAGTTTACAAAGTTGTTCACCTCTTGGGGCACGCAGGGAATTATGTGTAAAAGAAAAGGCACACTGGGAAATCATCATAGGAATGCTTATTTAGACTGGTGGATGTTCTTTTCAGCTGTAGTCCTGCTAAAAGCCTTAATTACAATAGCCAGGGTAGACGAAACCCATAAACTGAGTTTGGCCTCTCTTCATGGAAAAGAAAAAATAATAAATTTGATTAACAAGAAAGTCATTGGCCTAAGACTCAAGTTGAAATCATGTTTTTAACTTTTCTGGAAAAATAAATTCAACCGTTAAATTTGAACCCACTAACTACTACATAATGTTAAAATTTAATTTTCTACTCGTCTATTGAATAGTTTAAGGTTTTAAGCGGGCAGGTAAAGATTTACAACCACTAAGGCCTTTAAAGTTTGTGATCAATATCCGGTGTAGATCGAGACGATTTTTATCATGGCTTATGCGGTGCTCAAAAAGAACAGAAATATAATGAAAGTGGCCATGACTGTTTGAAATACAATTTTATAAACATTTGGAGTTTGTTTTTTTTTTTTAGAAAAGGAGAGATTTGATAATTTTTATAATTTATGTTACACTAAAAAAGTGGGTAAAAATTTGTTAATCATAGAAAAAATTTGATACCGAGAATTTTTAAATTTTTAAACTTAACGAATAAAGGCAAAAGGTCTTGTATACTAATACAATAGATATAGGTATTCTAAAATTAAAAAAAAAAATTTTCCGGTAAACTATTTTGTCAAAATTCATTCAGCAAATAAAAATGGTTTTAGCTCCTTTAATCTTCGATGAATACGACCCAAATACTTAAGCTTCTCTGTCCATTTCAATGGGGCTTCACTTTCAAGCCAAGCGCATTGAACAGGTATTCTAGAGTCGATAACTATATCAAGTTTTTTTTTAACGTTTACCTACGGTTTTTTAAGCTGCAGCTTAAATAGCTAAAATCCTCCCGAGAACGTGCTCATGCCAAGAGCGTTAAAGGAGCCAAAGATGAAAGTAAAATGAAAGTAAATTTTCCCCCTTGCATTACTTCTTGAGTCTAGTTTTACAGTTACTTGGGATTCAGTAATTTAAAGAAAATATTAAAAAACTAGTTCGTTATTGGCAGTTGACTAATTTTTATAAAAATATCGAAGTTGACTTTATTTACGTTAGCTATATATTCCCAGAAATAGGATTTTAAAAATTACAAGTTGCATCCTTCCTCGCATTTTCCACTGGAATCATACTGTAATATATGCAGTTGGAACCTTCAATCAAACCATTACACAGCTCAATCTCGACTGCAGTCCGTTAAACTCGGCCAATAAAATAGCTTATCAATACATAAGGTCATAATTACATTGCGTCGCGCATTACGTCGCATCCATCTCGAATCTATGCGAAATAATCAATGCATTGTGAAAATGCAAAGAAATATGGCGGCTGGGGTAGGGAAAGTCAACAACACAATATATAGTTTTTTTTTGTTTTCTCAAACGCAAATAATATATGAAAATATGAAAATCCATTGAAAAACACAACGATCCCTGTGCGAGATGACACAAACAAAAATAAAAAATATAAATTGGATTTTTGATTGGCACGAGGCTGTACTTATGCGACCCCTGCCTACCCTGCAGCCGCTCAAGCCTGAGGGTGAATGCCTGGTATGTGGATGATTACGATTACGACGTTGCGCAATCGGAGATGTTGTTATTTGTAAACACATTCCGTCTCCATGGGAGGTTAGACAATCTGGTGAAGTACACTTAAAATGAAAATACTCCTACTTAAGGATACAGGATAGATTAACCAAGACGAGGCCACATCTCATGACGTGCGTGCTTGAGCTATGTTTAGGATGGGGTCGGGGAGGCACTTCATTACTAGAAACGATTCAATGGACCTTCAAATGGGGGTAATTCGATTTTGGGCACTCGAAAGGATTGTTGGCTACCTAATTGATTGTGAAGGCAATTTGGACTAGGAGTTACGACTGTGGTATTGCCACAAATTTGAGGCAATAAATTGGTATTCCTTAAGTGGGCAGGAAAGGTATTTGGATTTACATATATCTTACCTATGCGCTGTTTTGCGGTAGTACTTCTTGGCGGTCGTCTGGTTGGGTGATGTTGGTGCACTGGTCTCAAAAGATGGTTCACTCATTGTGAAACTAAACTGAAAGAACAAACAAAAAAGGACATAAAGCAAATCAGATAAGGGAGCAAACACAAATAGAAGCATGCAAAAGTATATATATACACCAAAGGAGGATGCGGGGGTAAGGGGGAGGACGAACATTGCATATAATACAATACAATCAGGATCAGGACATGGTCGTTTTTCTATGGTATAGAGCTTCATTAAAAAAACACAAAGACGCATACAGCCAAGTCAGCTTGGTGATTGTTAACCAACCAAATTCTATGGAGCTGCCTTTGAGGCATCTAATTAAATTAGAATACATACATGGAACGTCATTGGAGCTAAGTTTCCCGACAGGAAACTTTAACAGGTCTCCGGCCTCCATTCCATTATCGTCGTCATGAGGGCGGTGTACGCTCTCTAGGGACTCGGAGTGCAATGAGCTTTTTCGTCGGGGAAGACAACCCACACACTGAAGTGTTTTTGATTTAACTCTTCTCTAGTTGCAAGAGAACAAAAAGGATACATTTCGAGGACTTAGGGATATGCTAGAATGATGATATTTCAAGTACACGACACTTTGGAAAAAAAATTTCAATTTTCCCTCGCTGTTGGGGATGTTTCTGTTTTGACATGCTTTGTTCTAGCAGGTGATATTGAGACGTGCTGGAGTTCATCTAACCTGAGCGACAAACGTGAAGAGAATCTCTATTATGAGAACGTGGTGTTGCTTTCATAAAGTTCAGGTTATTCTTGCAGAGGTTTAAGAATAATGCGGTCCTTGTGTGCTGATATTTGGGAGAGACAAAGGCAGGTGAGTGTAAGTGTGGACAGGGTCAGAGACCCCATAAGGGGCGTTGTATTTAGTAAGGGAAGCTACCAGTCATTCATTGGCAATTTCTTACAAACAACTTAGTGATGCTTCCACCTGACAATATTCAACTATGACTGCTACTGGCTACTGTTGGTTGGATTTCTTAAAATGTATCGTGGGTTCACAACCCGCTCTAGACCTTACACACCATCGAAGGGACTCATAAGTTAAAGATAATGTAGATACTAATGGAATTTACTGCCATTTGTTTTAAAGCTGACAAGGTAGACATATGCTCTTTGTCACACTCTATTCCTGGTATAGTTAAAATGTCCCTTCCGTTCCAACATTGACTCGCCCACTTAAGGAGTTGGTCTCAGATAAAAATTTATTCGATGAACCGCACGTAGTAAGGTATTAAATTTCGTATTTCAATTAAATTGTTGAAATATACATACATCAGCTATTGCGCTTTTACCTTTAGCGACCGGGGTATAAACGCACCACAACCAACTTCGTTAGTTTTGAAGAGAATCCATTTTGTATTTATTTTCACTGGAGAAAAAATTGCCGTCAATTCTTTTTGTAAATTATATTACAAATTCATACACCTAGTTGTCAACACACTACGTATATCGTTATGTTGCACTTTAACAACAAAGACCATCAATTAACTCCTGCCGCGAACCCGAGTAATTTCGTCTAACAATGCCGGTCTGTCAAAGTGGGAGGTCAATTAAATTCGTCGAAATAAATGAGATCTCCCCATCCACTGACAAGGTCATTCATTTTGAAATCTCTGTACACAAGTTTAAAACCAGGTGCATTCGCATATCATCCTTTTTTCCGTCGACTATAATTAATCATTACCTTGTACAATCGTGCAGAAAAATTATAATCATCCGTTCAGCTGTCATATAGAAGGTGTACAGACTTTATTACCGACAACGATTATTCGGTGACGATTATCCTCTGATTTACGACGAGAAAATTATGCCAAAATAATGAAATGAAGTATAAAACAAATTACCATTCTCGCAATCCTTTTCTGTGAATGGTTATGGGGTATAGTGTGTGTTGAAAGAGCGGTAGAAGTGAAAATTACTGACTGTTGACGTTGTTCAACGAATTTGAAACAGCTACTAATTGTTTTTTTAATTCCATTTCAAAATGAATATCAATACACCGAAGACGAAATCTATGCAACGAAAAATAAGCACACAATCCAAACATTCGTGCCGCTGATTGTCGGATTTAATTCACAATCCACAAACGGGCGAATACAAAATTTTGTTGAGTTAAACCTTAAAACAGAGATCGAAGCTATCGCCATTGATTTCTGTGTTTTATTGAAAATAATGACAGTCAAAAAAAGGATAAGTAAGATCTTCAGTGCACAATTACAACAATTTATGTGACATTTCCGAGACTCACACACAGTGGGTACTTTTATCACAGGTGGAATTGAGAAGTGGCTTGACACCAGCAGTTCATGTTCATGAATTTACTTTCAGCGCCATCTTATTTTAGCGTGCCGAAACTAGGCAAACTTCAAATCTGCGCAGAACAATATATACCAGTTTGTGCTACTTAATCACAAATGTAACAGTGAACTGTTTTATTGAGCATTTGATTACTTTACTTTGTAGGTGTTCAATGAAACAGACGCAATGCAAACGAGCTCATTCAATAGCCGCCATTTTTAAGTTATTCAAGCTCCTTCAAAGTTTTGTAGTGTGGTTTTTACGACTTGATAACTTGTGCGACTCATCACTCAGTAAGGTCCTAGTTATAGCCATTACGTAAACGAAACCGTAAAAATGTTCTTTTGCTTTTGTGACTACTTAAACCTTATGGTGGAACTCAATCTTGGTCTTAAATTCCATAATTCCTACCACGTAAACAAGATGGCCGACCAAAAAACTTGTCAGGTTTTTTTTGCGTGTTAGGTAATGCCGTCCCTTTCAGTCACACGGCTATTTAGTATCAAGCATCTCTTTAATCTTCCGTGTTAAGAATGTGTGACCGTGTAAATGCCGCATAGTGCAAAATTGCGGTTCAATGAAATAGAACAGGTAACAGAGGGATGCAATCAAAAACGTTTCATATCAGAATTCATAGAATGTCATTGTTCATCGCAGAAATCACTGTACGTATAACCTTACTTTTCAGTCAGACTATGCACAACCTACTAACAATTGCAATTAGTAATTAAACTGTCAGCATGTAATCCTGGGATTTAATTTATGGTCTCACAGGGACTAGGTGTTCATTACTTGGCACTGGAGTACGCCCTAAACCCGTTGCTATAAAGTTATTTTTATTTGGTATCTATTGAAATATATTTATATTTCCTGTCGGAGTCCTGAGAAGATTTATAATTTGATAAAAGGATTTGTTTTTTTTTTATTTACTGATACTCATGTTAAATAATAGAAACATAACCATGCGCATGCATATTCAATGCAAGTTTGAGAGCAGTGAATTTTCTTATAAAAAAGGGAAATGGTCGATGGTTGTGAAAAAATATAAATCTACTAATTCAAAGCTTATTTACCAAAAAGCATGCAAATTTTGGTTTCGAATGATTGATACTCACGCCACTGGTGTCGCTGTAGTTGAAACGTTTATTTGATGCCATTCTCCGCTAGATGGAAATATTGAGATTCTAAAGTTTTGGCCCAAAAGCTGTAATCAAAGCGCCTGTTAAAAAGATGTAAAATGTATGTTTCCGCAGCAAAAACAACCGAATTCTTCGGATTTAGTGTTCGAATAAAGTAAGCGTAAGCGGTGCTGAGTGTTAAAAAATATTCGCTAAAGGCCGTTTGCGTGTTTGAAGCAAAGCTGATTGAAATAAGTCTTTTGACGATTGGTTTCAAATGAAACTGCGCAAGCTGGTCTAAGAGGACTTGAAGTTCAAAATGGGAACAATTGAATATTAAAATTGGCTTTGGTTTTGACAAGTACTGTGATAGGCGGTGCAATAGTGAATGCGCTGATTTAACTATAATTTGTTGTTTGAGCAAAAATGAATTGGCAGGCAATTCAATAAAATACTCCAAATTGCTCAAAACATCGATATACCGACGGAATATCTGAATTAAACGTATAATGGAAAAAAAAAATTTAAGTCAATCGAAAGAGTGACCATTCCTGTCAGACTGAACAAGCTACGCCAGAAATGGGAGTGTATGGGTCATCTCCTATACATATGTACATAATGGGCCTTACAAATCATTTTTAATCTTCATACATCATACTATATAATATTTTCTAGGTCATTTTAAGTGCAAAATTCGCCATTGTGAGTTTGTAAAAATAAAATGGACACTTAGGTAATATGATTATTAGTACTTGGTGATGATTATTCCCATCAGACTTTTATTCAAGGCATGTGCACATCTCTGTCAAATAACTTAAAATACTTATGTCGTTTTCGATTTGGCTTTTCAGATTTTGATCTCAGATTTCAGATTTCGGCTGCCAAATCGAACATAAAATCCGAATTTCAATGGTTCTTGTGTGTATTCAGTTGGCAGCAAAAAATATTTTTTTTTTACTTGCACTGGAAATCCATTTCAATTGATTTGTACACATTTACAAGAACTTATTTCCAAATAATTCAATATAAAAAATCGTTTCCATACTCGAACAAATAATAATTCAGTCAAAAAAGCAATCCTTCCAAAGGTAAACAACTCGTAACTGCCAGCTGTGTGTCATCCACATTGGTATTAGTGAACGTATGTGTGAAATCTGAGAAAAAATCTAGATTTCTCCAAAGGGAGTCATTAAAAAAAAAATTTATTTTTTTGGCAAATCGAACATGAAAAGCAATCTCCATCAAAAAAAAATTATTTTTCTGAAAAAATTTTTCTTTTTGCCAAATCGAAAACGACATTAGTTAAGGACGAATGGCATAGTGAATAGCGTTACTATCTCTCTCTACAATTTAACAAAAATGTTCTTTCGTCGAAATTTACATCGTTTACACCAACCCAAATATGTAACTCAAACATAAATTGGAACTATTTTTTTTTTTTTGCATCAATTCTACCATTTTAAAGTATTGGCATCACTGTGCGAATGCATTCCGTTCCCATTTGACATCCCAGAAGTATGTAGCACTATTAGCTAAACAGAGCCTTCGGTGGCAGGTTAACCCCATTTGTATGCAACATGTACACTACGAAAGCTTTTTATTGTCGACGTGTTTCTTCAGACGGTATTTTCGCAAAAAATCGTTTCACTCTGTTTTCGTTTCACTCCGGGAGTAACTCAGATTTAAGTTAATTTTACACCGGATCATTAATCCGCATTTTGTATGACACGTTTTTGCGATTAACATTCAAGACTTTGTTGCCATATCGAATTAAACCAAAAAGAAAACAAACCGTTGATTTCCAGCAATGTTCTTCCCTTTCATGGTCACTTCTTGTGGATAACGCATTACCTACTGCAATGCGTATCTATGGCTTTGTAACGAATGTTAGAATATAAACAAAAGTAAGCGTCATCACAATGGGCTGCACGTGATGCGCGAAACCTCAACTGTCAAGCATGTTTTTGTTTTGAATTTTGCCGTCCACCGCCACCGCCACAACACCGCACCGACTCCGGTAGAAAATTTATCGATTATTCAAAACACAACACATGCTTTAAATGATCCCTCCTTCGTTCGTCAGAGATAATGAAGTGATTTATTTTTAAACGCTGAAAACCATTCGCAATTTTCTATTTTTAGTTAGCATAGCTCACTGATGGCGCTTGTAGAAAACCGCTTGTCTATTTGCGGCCGAAATTTATGGAAATTTTAAGTTACTACAGCTAAATTTAGTACATTCTAAAGGGCAGAAGGTGTTACAACAATGACGTCAAGCTGGGGTTAAGGGTTTTCAAAAGGACACACATAACAGAGATGGCTAAACCATTTACACCAAGTTTCGGAACAAACGAATAGGTACCTCGCTGTGGATTGGAATTATGTACTTTGTTTTGGAGAGCAAATGAAACACTTGTCAATTAGCCGCTTTCACGAACTGATTTAATACAACTTAAGAGTACGATTTAAATTCACAATCGATTTGAGAAAAGGTTACTCGCAGAAATTTAACGCAATATTCACACCTCGCGACGATAAATCTACGAAAACTGCTGATGAACTATCTCTATTTTGACAGACGCAGTCGCAGTCGCAGTTACGGAAAATCGAAAACAAAACAAACGAAAAGAAAGCAAAGACAGACATTTTGTATCGGTTTTATCATTTATCCATATGGAGGAGAGCTTTTCTTGTTTTATTTTGGAAGCAAAGCTTTTGTTGTATTCTCTGGGATGGAGTGCCCACTGCCTGCCGGCATAATTGTTTTGATTTTCTTTATGGTTGGTAGCATTGATTCGTAGTGTCAGCTACTAAACTGTCCTTGGTAGGTAGATAGGTAACAAATAAACTGAGTAGTTCTGTTCGTTTTGAGTATAAACGAAAAGTTCTTTCGTGAATGGTTGCAATGGTAGGCAGCTGGTAGGTAGATAATAGGCACACTCCACAATTTACCGAAGAGCCTTCATTAGACAGTTCGCATATGTGGCAGACGTAAGAAAAGTGACGTATCGACCAAACCAGTTTTTGCCTTCAGGTTAAGATAAATCAACTTTTGAATGTGTCCATTGTTACTCTTTTACTACCTTCAAAACTGTGATAAAACTGATACGAATATTACATAATAATTTAATAAAATAGAGCACGAGAATCCTAAACTTACCCACAATATCTTTGGTTCAAATGTCAAAACTACTTGCGGGAAAATAAAGCCAATTCTTAATGGTCATAGCAGTTTTTTGTCCAAATAACAAGCCCTATTAGGTACGTTGTCATGAACTACTATAATAACCGCTTTAGCTAACCGTTAGGTTTTAGAAACATATTTCAATATTTTGTAGGTCAGAATTTATATGCTTCATTCAAAATGTTTATTGGTATCGCGGAATGATTCTTACTTTGCAGAATAAAAAAAGGACACAAAACATATTTTTCAAAATGATTGTGTAAGTAGATATAACTAGGCAGCATTTTGGGGCCGCCTATTCACCCAGCTTTAGATCAGTAACTTAATCTGAATGCCACACAATTGACACCACCGATTAGATTGTTTAAAATTATGTATTTAAGTATGAAATTGCTTAAACTTCAGATGGATTTGAAATTGAATCCGGTAGGACATGTTCTGGATGGACGAGTCAAAAGCAGTGCGAAGGAATCAGATTTCATTGTCCCTTTTTTTTGTCGAATCCAATTTCTTAAAAGGTTGTTTTGACAATTGTTTACTCACCATATATGTATATTTTTTTTGCCATATAAATAAAGTGTAACAGCATACAAACCTTCCCCAATTTTATTGCCGAGCCCTATGTCCTCAAAACAGTGAAATATTTTCGCTTCGTCCTGCGTACCAACTTGGGGTGATCCAAAATTATTGACAAATTTTTCATTTCACCAGATACACTCACCATCTTTAAACATGCAAATTCAACGTTGTCCTTGTACGAGTTCTCCTTTCTCATTGGCCGTTTAATAATTCTGGTGTGTGTATTTGTGTGACCCATTGTGACCTTTTAACCCGACCATTGAAAAATTCAGACTAAATTAATTACCAGATGATACGTTGTTTTCGAATGGTTTCACCATGCTGCCATATGCATGGGAATCCCTACAAGCGTAAGGATGTTTCCATTAGGGAATTTTACTGCCCGCAAAAATTGATTGCTAACCATGCCGAATAAAGAAAGAAGCGGAAAGGAATAAAACCGAAGGATTTTCAAAGATTTTGACTGCAGAAATACTGATTGATAAAGTTTTAATAAGGACACCCCAGTTTATGGTCGCACGTGCAGATACGGATAGCTGCCCATATAACGATAGGTTGTCACTTAGTGTCATACAGTTGTTAAATTGAAGGGTGCTCTGGGTTTTGTTGTGTTTTCGACAACGGAGTTATCGATGGGTTGATTGAGTTCAAAGATATCCTGATGTCTATAGTGGTTTCATCGTGGAAAAGTCGACAAGTTTGAACAGATTTTTATGGTCGGTTTTAAGGACCCATAAAAATTTTTTTTTTTAGACTTGGTTTAAAAACTTTGTCAGATGATTACGATTTCAAAAGGAAGACTTTAACTCCATTTCTGTTTTTATGGGAGTATCTAAGTAACCAAAGTGTCGACTTTAAATTTACGAAATCTCACAATTGCGAAAATCAGAAGTTTAGAGTCAAAACTAAAAATGTTTATTGGTAAGTCCCATCAACGATTGATTTGACGCGACCGGACGGAAGAATTTTTATTTTTCCATAACAAAGAAATTAACTTTTAAAATAACAAAAGTTTCAGAACGCAGCCTAAACTTTCGAAAAAAGTTCGTGTGAATTTTTTATCTCAGGCACATCCAGAGCTCTGAATTTGTGTTTCTTTTTCGCTACAGAGCTTCTGTCAACTTCTTTCAACATCGTGTTTATTTTCAAACTTCAAATCAAATTTTCTAGCATTGCCTTTCACAAATCACAATTACTAAAGATCTTGTAGTTGGTATTGGTAGTACCTACCCATGAATGGAGAAAGGTTCACGCATACGGTTCCAATTATTGTTTCAATCACAGATAATAATTTACGAATGAAAAAGCTGAAAGAGAGCTAAATCGAAAAGCTGCAGATTAACAACGGGCTTTGCTGTTTTGGTGTCCTTTTTTATCGCCGCTGCCGACTTGTAAATATAATGCCCCTCTGTATGACTTACTTTGGTTGGAGCTCGTGGTAACGTCATGTGGGCTGGGTAGGTAACTGCCATTAATAAATGACTTCTTTTTGTTTTGTTTTACCCTGTCGGTAGGAAATCCATGTTCCGGTAGGAATATGTAACGGTTAGTTGTTGTTTTGTTTTCTTTTTGTTTTTATGAATGAATTTCGAATGCGATGTGTGCCCATTTGACTAATCGTGTTGATGAAATCGGAAAACAAGTAACAAAAGTCGATGTCACCTCTGAATAGTATTTTTGTGTTTTGCGACATCATGGTTGTTCCGGACAGATAAACATAGGAGTGACCATAGGAGTGACCACCTCCTGGTTTCGTTGAGCTTCAAATGTGTAAATAGCAGGAAACTTGTTTAAGGAACTGCAAAAAGGGGGGAGCTTCCTGTCTGCAGTTAAAATACTTGATTTGTTTTTCTCCTTCCAATTATTTTATGCTGGTAATAGATAAACAAAGAAATACTTTCCGTGATTTCAGAAAGAAATGGTACTTAGGTATCCATGAGAATTTTACTTCAAGATAAGATTTATTTCGTTCACAATTTTGAAATTTTTTTTTAGTACAATCAACATAATTTCAGTAATTGAAACACGTCAAGTTTATGTCCTTGTACTGGAAAATATTAACAAGTTTTAAATAGAATATACATATGTACTTAAGAAAAAACGTTTTTAGAGAAAACATCAACTAAAAATGTCAAATTTACCGAAAATCGTTAGGTATACCGTATACATTGGATAAGAAGCTGCACTTTTATTTTTTGTCGTACGGATTACAGCGTTACGAGTATTTCACGACCCAATTTTATGAAATATGGACCAAGCAAATATGAAGTTTTGCAGAAGGGAAGCGTCTAATTTTTCTTCATTGAAAAAAATTGTTTCACTGAGTCTTCACAGGGTATATACCTACCTATGTTATAGTTTTTCACGTAAATGTGTTAGAGATACTATACACCTGATCATGTATTTTAGAAAGGAATCTGAGCAAAACGCCAGTTGCTAGTCCACCAAAAACTTAACTGTTGTCATATGTCGGTGTTTGTCGGCTGATATGTATATTAGTTTCTGGCTTAAATGTTGCCAAACGAAAAGACTTTCAAAGGTGAAAAAAATTCCTATTATTTAATTATTTTGTATTAAATGTATTGAAATTATATCCGCTTATAGTAATAAAAATCTACTTCCATAAGGTGATTTTTAATTTTTACTCAGATACGTCGATAAGTTTCAAAATCGCTTCACTTTGTCATTAAAATTGACAAGTGGAAAGGTCTAGCCTACAGATAGCCCAGATGCTGTATCCCAAGTGCAGGAGGCCTGATATATCCATGAAATATATTGTGTTCATATATATATTATTTCCGGGCCGTCATTCCACTGACTGCAATCTCTGAAATGCCGCCTTAAACTTATTTTGATTTGCAGCACTTCGTCTTCCGTCTGTCATCTATCCGTCGTTTCCAATTAGTGGCGACATATTTTCAATTTCCGACTACTTCCTTCCTGCAAACATGTTTCTAAGCTCGACGAACAAAAAATTGTCCACTGCAGGAAACCCGTCTTCCGCGCATGCATTACGCTTATGACAGTTGCAACCGTATATAGTCCATCAAGTTGCCCAAGAGACCACTAATAACCTCAAACTAAATACGTACGTCGAAAACTAAATCAAATCATCGTCCGTCCGTTGGTCTGCCTTCGTCGCTCTTATCCGTTTTAGCGCAGAAAAATCGAAAGTCTTATATGGAGCTGAGATAATTTATGGCTTACCCGCAGTGGTAACAAGTTTGTTTTCTTTTTTGTTTCTGCGGTGAATTTAAGTTGCGCAATCAATAATCGTGCGCACGCAACTTAGTTTAGATTTAAAATTTTTATTTCACAAAAAAAAAAAAAAAAATTGTCCAGCAACCTTAAACGATTAAAGTTCTGCGAATAGTTGACGCGTACGAAAATAGATAAACGTTATGGGATCTGTTGAGTTAAACCAAACGAAGGTCGTAGCCGGGTTTGGGGTGGTCTTAATTATGGGTACCTGTACGAATCGTTAGAGATAGTTGTTGCACCGACAAGAGCGCAGTGACAGATCCAGAGCTGTTGTGCGTTTTGTATATTTTACCATTAGCTGCAAGCTGTGTGCGCTGCATTGTAAGAGGTACCACGCAATGTCGCAATGGTTGCGGCGACACTTTTGGTCGGGAGTGGCTAACCAGTGTTTGGACATCAATCAGATCACATGATGCATGGTGAATGAACAACTCTGCTAATTAATCAATTAAACCAGTAGTTGGAGGATATGCAGGGAGAGGTGAATGTTTCATAATTTATAACCGAGAAATAATCGGACAGGCAAGGTGAAGATTTTGGCGGGAAAAGCTGTTGGCAGTTTGGGAGTAGTTGGTAACTGATTTTGAAAGGGTGTCATTTGCTTGAATGGGCTGGTATACTCAAGGTTGCAAGAGCATGCTCTTTGAGGGAAAAATAGTTTTACTTACTTTGGTAGAAATCATGAAATTTGGATTGCTTAAGGATTTTTGGACTTGCCGCCGGTTCATGTTTTAAAACTGAACTATGCACAATTGAAATTCAATTAGCGCTCTAGGTAAGTGTCAACGAATTTTTGAAAAAGAATGGAATTTCCCCAAGGCGAAAGGCGAAGTCGACGTTTCAAAGAAGGAAATAACAGACGCATAACAAAGCAAAGCTTTAGGCGACATAAACATATTCGTTTAAATTTATTCATCGATAAAGACTTCACATTTCTTTGACGCCCATCACAGGATAAATCTGTTGATTGCGGCTACATGTGTGGTATAATAGATCTTCTAGGTCGACGTGTCTTAAGGCTTTGTGGCGAGTCGGAAGTAAAATGTCGCCAGAAAAAAACAGCCTGGTACATATTGGCCCACCAAAAGAGAGACAGATACTGTGGGACTACTGTAAGGCTTTGTTTTGGTACTCAAAAATTGGAGACACACCTTCCCAAGTCAGGAAGAAAATATGTCAGAATCCGTGGATTTAGTCAACTACTTGAACCGAGCTTTTCCATTTTTGTTAAAAAAGACTTCACATCAAGAATTGCATAAAAAACTTCTGTGAGTTCTTATGATTTTTGAACAAACGCGGTTAGAATTCATCAGGCACCATTTGAAAAGCGCTACAACGCGTGTAGTGCAATACAATTTATCTAGAGCACTAAGCTCAAGAATCATCAGTTTGGATTGCGTTCCCGTTGACACAGAGACTCTATTTGTGATGAGTCGATGAGCGATATTTCTTGTTTCATATGAACGCGTGCCAAATTGGATACATGTGCCTAAATCGTTTCTCATCGCACAAACGAGCTCACCCCAATCCTTGAAAAACTCTGGGTAAATCCCATAATTTTCCAATTCGATTTAGAATGAATAATTTAGCAATTTCTTCAATAACAAAATCTTCGACAGCATTCGGCGGGGCAATCTATCTGCAAGTATCCCGTGAGCCATTGAACCGTTATACGGTTCGCTATTCCCAAAAGCCGAGGGAAGTACCAAATCCCAGTGAACGTAGCATGAAATAAGCTCCATAAATCGAATGGGGGAGGAGCATTTCACCTTTCCCCCAGAATAACCCTCATTTACCTCTAATATTTTGTTACGAGCTTACGACTTGACGAGTTGTAAAAAGGTATTGTAATTGTCATTCCATTTGCTTGTTCCTTTCAATGTCAGACCAGCTGGATGTCCCTTTTGCCATTTGAAACTTTTAATTTTATCTACTGCACACACTGCAACAGTGATTATTTAAAAATATTCATAAAGAATTTTTTAAATTAAAAATATCCCGAGAGTGAGTATAGGTTCTGTTGTGTACAAAATAAAACACAAGCGTGGGTATGGTAGGATATTTCATTTCAGCAGAGGGAGAGTTTACTCAGCCGGCATTTTAATTAATATTCATAAGGATTCTTTAAAATTTTGTTATGGCTTCCAGTGTGATTTACAAACGTACACGTGGAGGTATTTTTTATTTCACATACCTATTTATTCCAAGCCCGTTGCTTTGTCTAGGTACATAGTGATGTTCTGTTAGATTTATCGAAAAGCAGTTTTAAAGGAAACTAGAAATTCATCCCGAAAGGGAAGTAGCTCTTTTAGATAACCACTCGATGCAAAAGAGTCTTTACTCCACTGTGAACGGAAGAATAGTAAGGCAATCGATTTAAATATAAAAAAAGCACAGTTGATGAGTAGGTCCCACGGATGAGGGGGCACCTTACCAGGACACACTAGTAACAACCTTCAATTTGTGTTAAAGACGAAAAAGCTGCCGCCAAATAATTCAGTAGCTACTTACTTATTTCCATGCCTTGAAAAAGAAGTCCATACTCACACACTCACATGCCATTCGAAGTCTTCTACTCCCCATCAAGGCACAGTAGCTTCCTAAGTTTATGCAACCCCGCACACTTACTAACATATATGTACGAGACAGTAATTGAAAAATCTTATTACGTCTCCTGACACTCGCGTATCGCACTCGAAGCCATCATTTATTTTTATCTCTCATCTATCTATCTCATAAATACCGTAATCACAGTAGCCTACAGCTATTAACAAAAATTAATTACAGCCCCCTTGTGCGTTGCATTTAAAAGCAACAACAACACACCGAGCTATGCCCGATTATTTTATAATAATTGCACCCTGGGAGCTAGGAACATGGCATCCACCCAACGTAGCAGCCATCAAGAGTCTCGCTCTTCAACATCCATCAGGCGGCAATTATTTTTGCGATATTTTAAAATTGGGCCATTAAGACACTCTGTGAATATGGCGGCATCAGACAATATTGAAAGCAGTTCCAGATCGAAGCGAAAACCGCCGCCGGCACACAAAAGCCAGAACTGTAACACAGCCAGGAGCGCAGACAACAGTCAAACGTGTGTGACATAACAGAAAACGAAAGCCTAATGGCACACAAAACAGATGTTGGCGCAGGAGCGTATAGTGGAGTGGAGGGCAATCAAGATAATGGAAATCCAGGGCGTACCCAGTTATATGCTGTTGCACCGCATCCACCTGCCGCAGACCTATAAATCCTCGGAAGTTAATTGCAAAAAA
This sequence comes from Cheilosia impressa, assembly GCA_948293265.1. Taxonomy (NCBI): domain Eukaryota; kingdom Metazoa; phylum Arthropoda; class Insecta; order Diptera; family Syrphidae; genus Cheilosia; species Cheilosia impressa. The sequence continues at coordinate 40,395,910 of OX411882.1, read as the reverse complement.
GCATTCCTATAGCTCTGCATTCAAAGTGGAGAGAACGCCTCACCCTTTAAGCCATGTGGAGTGTTAAACGAGATTCGTAGTTGTCAAACCTGCGGCGAACAAGACAAAAGTGTTTTTTTTTTTTGTTTTCTCCCGGACAACTGTGACACAAATATAGACAAAGTCAAAAATCCGCCTGGAAAAGTACAAGGAGCTGAGACGTTCAATAACTGTGAACGATGTTATGTCAAGCAGAAAGGAATATCGTTTGAGATGGTAGTACCGCATTTAATTTTATATTCAGAAGTTGTCAGCGAACCAGTGACATAGCCGCCGGCTTATGCAAGTATTTGAATACACTTTTGGAAAATCTTACCGGATGTTCTTGTGAACTATGAACAAGTATTTTTTGGTTAAGGAAGTCAAATGATCGCATGACGTCTAGTTCATTTAAATTTTTGACAGGGAAGGTACTGCCAATATCGCTTTGGGCAGTAGTGAGCTGTCTCCATTCTAAACAAGAAAGAGGGGTCTCAGGTTCGAATCCCGGCAATGCACAAAGTATATATTAAGATGTTTTGAAAAAAATTCGGCGTTACCCCAGGCCCAGACTCAGAAAATAACAAGTTATAAAAACTCTTTAACGGTTTCGCAAAACTACAACGGTAGAATTTAAAAATTTGTGCAGATTTTTAATAAATTTTACAAATTTCAGTTTACAAATTTGTAATTGGAATACAAATAAATTGTGGAAACAAATTTTTTGGTCACTGCCTTAAATTTCAAATTCTACGGGATTTGTGATTGACTTGTAATCTTTATTATTGTTCACTCACAAGTTGTGACTAAACTTCTATCTACTATATTTTCAAAGGTAAAAACTACAGTCAGTAATGTTTAAGTCTTCTATTCAGTCGTGCGGGGTGAGCTCTGCCTTACATCGACTCAGATGCAAAGTTAAAAATTTCGAAATAACGAAGCTTATACGAGGCCGACAAAACACAAACCTACCTACTTTTCTTTAACTTAAAACATACTGTACTGTGGGCCTTAGAAATAAACATATTTAGTCTCGCCTTTAAATTTACAAAAGCTCATAATTGCAATATTTGTATTGAAAATATAGCCACTGTGAACTACAAAAATTTTGAGTCGAGATTTAAAATGTTTATTGCTAAGGCCCTGTGTCTACAAACTCTGCTTTTGTCGTAAGAACATTTTTTCAATAAGACCTAAATAAACGGACAAGCTAAAATTAAATATTTTCAGATTTCATCCAAACATTCGAAATGCTCAGTTTCGACCCGGTTCTCAAATTTGAACTGCACCTGAAATACTTTTAGCTTTGACCCAGACAAATACTATTTCCCATTTTGACACTACTAGTTTGGAGCTACTTAATGATTCTAGATAAGCAGAAAGATTCATTTTCAAAAATGTGTCGGTTTCTGCTCGGTCACATTTGACCTATATAATGTTGCAGATACAAACAATAAGTTTAATATCGGTTCGTTACCGAGCTAGACGAAGGGCGGAAATGTTCGTTAGACTTACACAACTATTGTTGCAGGCATTAAGGAAATACTCTTTCTTGGTCAAAAGTCTGTCGCCCAACCCTGCAATTTAACTGCTTTCATTCGACATCGCCTGCTCTTTCGCGCCATGCAGATAACCTTAACTGCACAATAAACCAACAACTGGATGGGAATATAAAATCCACGACAATGAGTGTGCCTGTATATATGCATGGTCCTGTACAATATTAGCAACATAAACCACTATATGCCCACGACAATGCCAACGACGACGACGATGATAATGATGACGACCGCGACAGAGACCGGATTTATCATGAGGCGTGTTCGCGCGCGCTCCAGAAAACGTGGGAATCTTTGTAGCTAGCCCCCAAGCGAAAGGGAAATGCAATGCAAATTGACGATGTTGCTATTTTAGTGTTGATGCTGCCGCTTATATGGTCTGTGGTACTGTTTAGACTTGAATTATTTTCCATATTTCTTTTGTCTCAATTTTATGTTATTTGCCGAGTGCCATTTGTTCATTCTTTGCTTTGGAGATTAACTCACCGTTTAACGGGTTAATATGACATTTGGCGTGGCATGAAATTAGAAAGGGAAATCACTGCAAACTGTTGTGGTGACAGTTGCTGTGTTGATAGAAAGATGATGTCAAAAATGGAGTCGAACAGAGCAAGTTAGACTGTGCGGGATATTGAGTTTAAAAGAGTTTTGTCAGAGTCCTACAATGCAAATTGCCACCAAATCTATAACTGAAATGATAAGCAGTTATATATAATCGAAACTGTTGCGGAGTCTCTCTAACTCAGGTAGAAGGGTGTGTTACAGTTGCTAGATTTTCACTTAGTTTCGTTCATTGTGTAAGGCGGGGTAAGCTTGTCAAAAGGCCAAGGTTTTTCTAAAGAAATACGAGCTACGAGCTTTGGCCATTTTCCAACGGGTTAACCTTATTCACTAAATTTATTCAGCAGCTCAACAACAAGTTCCCTTTCAAGAGTCCTGAAAAATGCAAGTCGTCTCGGTAGAACTCTAAAAATAACTTGAATGAGTTTCAGTAAAGGATAGATAAATAAATTCATCCACTTACCATTTTTACTTTAACTTACTCTACCTGCCACGTTTCTAGTCGTGTAAGCTGATGCATACTCATCTTTTAAAGTGTATACTTTTGACCCAAAAATTAAAAAGAAAAGTTTATCTAACCTTTTTCTTGGGAAAATTTGCAAAAAAAAATTCAGCTGCCATCATGAAACTGTAACACATAAAAATGTGTCAGTCTCTCAAACGCCCGTCGGGTGAATAAATAGTCTTGTCTGGTATTTACTTAATCAATAGATTGTCAACAACCTTATTAAGCTATCGGCCAGATATCAATAATTTGGGATGTCTGAAGGGAAGCTAAGGGATTGCAAACGAATTTTAATACCCTTATACCTTCATCGAGTTGAAAAGCACTTATAGTGCATAGATCTTTGTTGTTTCTCTGAACGTAGCACAAAAATTCCCACAATTTTCAGATCTACCATTAAGGTTAACGCAGGCGTAGATCTCTTTCTAAGTTATACAAGTGTGTTTGCTTGCAATTTTCTGTCACACCATAAGACTAACAAATTTCTTAAAAAAAATTCATATGTTCGGGTTTCAAGGTGCCCATGCACATCAACAGTTGGTATGCCGAACCTCTAATTTGAATCCTTGATTCATTCACTTTTGCTATGACCATCGTTGGAGTGTTTAGAGTTTTGATTACCTGTGACCCGAGTTGCTTGGAACCGCTTAAATATAAATCCGTTGATGAACAAATTAGAGTCTTCGCAGTCCAAACACTATACCAAAAATTGGATTTCTTCTCGGTGTTAAAATAGACTTGTACACTCGTCTTGATGGTCTTTTTTCAATCGCACACCGCTGAGATATAAATCAATGCATGTCACAGTATCTATGGAACTTTACCTTCAGCATAGCGCTCTGTCTTAAGATCGATTCACTTCAATCTAAAATGCGTCGAGTGCAGTAGGAAATCCCTCCGCGCGACGTACCCATTTAAAAGGTAACCGGTTTTATGTTGAACTCTATATAATATACATTTCGTAGATCCAAATAATGAATAAGGCATTTAGCTAGGATAGGCTAAGTAAGTGAGCTGTCAAGGCTATATCTATATTCGCCACTCTTAGATCGATGTGGGTCTATTGCGATGCACTTGGAATTTATGCCCCTAACTTGAGATATACTCTTATGAAAACCTACACAATATCAAGTCATTTGTAAGCAAACCAAATTTAAAATTTAAGTACTTGTCAAAAAGTTCTTCTAAGTATGCAAAAATACTTAGTGAAGATGCATTATAGTTCATAGGGAATGGACCAAACGTCAATACCAGACCTTTAAGGAGACGAGATAAGTCCGTCAAATTGACATTGGATTGGCAACCCTAGGCAGAGATAGTCGTCCGGCCTTAAGCTAGTCGCTAAAGTGGAAAAAAATTCAGGAATTTCATCTCATATTCATTGGGACGAAACACTGCACTAGTATAGTAGTGCTTTGGGTAGAATGAAGCGGGACTATACTTAAATCCAATCACTTTATAATTCTTAATTTAATGTAAGCCGTGTGTCTGCAGACAAAACTGTTTTCTTTCAGAATCTTTACAGACTTAAAATGTAAAATGTACAGACAAATATGGAAGAAACTTTTTATTTGCGCAATGCGATTTCCCTGGTTACCTAGTTCGATGTATTTGGGTACACCAACATTAAGTATACATCGGCTCTTGTAATATGCTTATCATTTTTTCCTTCGCAATACAGGGAACCACTTTGTATGGCGTTAAATTTGCAAATTCCCATTACAGACAAAGGAAGCCAGCAACAAGAAATGCTGCGTTCCCTCGCTTTAAATATTCAACAAAATTATTCAGATTCGCGGAACTCCTGTCTACTGTTGGGAAAACATAACCTATTCTTCGCCATTAGCCATGAACTTAGAACAACCTTTCCATAAATCGCATAATTTGAAACCCAGTCGCATTAAATACGCCATGACTCATAAATAACCCCATCACCAGAACCCATCCTTACTTCCATAAACTTTGGGCCACATAACCATCAATCATCACCTCACACACAGCCGTTGTTGTCAGATAATTGGCCATCAACAGCCTCTGCCATTCCTCAATTAGCACTTCAGTAAATCGAATGTCAGTGCTATACTCGGCATGTAACAGAGAGCCAGACAAGTACTTGTGTTTGTCGCACCCGCACCGCCCGCACCCCATCCTAAGATGACATTGCAATTTATGGCTAAAATCAATTTTTCAATTGAAGCTGATCACGGAACTGCATTGTTACGATTTGCAATAAACCACTCGTCGACCATCTGAGCAGCCAGCATCGGAGACGCATCGACATATCGCGGTCACACGCTGATGTCTTGAATTGCCCGGCTAACCTTTTGAAGATACAAGTACTCGAACGAAACTGCACCAAGAGAGACCGAAATCAATCGTTGAACTCCCGCGAGGCAAGTTGCTATTATGATGTAACCCTGCACTCTGCGCCGAGCCGAAATAAGGTGTGGCACCACGAACTGATTCGGTGCAGCATTGATGTGTAGGCTCAAGCACCAGCAGCTGCTGCAAGTAGTCCATTCTTCTCGATGGTATGGATGGTTAAGTGCGGGGTTAAGAGCCTGTTGTGTTTGGGTGGCTATGGCATAATGGCGCTGGTACCTTGCTCGTTGTTACTGGGAGTTGGAGGTGACTCCGCATGGTATGCTCAGCCCGTGTGAGTCTTAGAGGCGGTTGACTATATTTTCTGTTGCTGCAAATGGCCAAGTAATTTGCGAGGGAAAATTAATTGAAAAACGTGCCGAGGCACAGGTGTGGTGCGATGGGAATCGAGCGGCGGCTTCTCTTGCTCCACGCAGTTTTGCTATTTTGCTCGTGTACACTCTACATCTGAAGAAGAGTGTCTCGAAGTGAATGAGCTGTTGTCGTAGATTATGCAGATTCATTCTAATTGAGTGTAATCATGCGAATATGGGGCGTCGTCTAGAACTGAGGGCAAATAAATTTGTTATTAATTTTACAGCTGATGATTGGCGTTAAATACAAGCATGCATCGTATTGCGACCGTTGGTACCAAGTGTGAGATATTTGCGAAGAAGTTGGGCTCCAAAAATAGATTAGTGACAACAAGCCTCCCGTTCGAAATATTTTTTTTAGTAGGCATTCAAGTAAATAAATAAAAATAAATAAATGGTGTAAGAGGTCCGTGCCAAGTTTTTCATTTTTATGCCAAGTCTAAACGGTCCAACTTTCAGATGTTTGTCAGATGTGGCGCTGTGAAAAAAAAGCCCTAAGATTGTCGGGTATCGAACCTGGGGCCCCTCGTATAAATATAAATGTATAAACTTACTTGTGTGGTCTAAATTTTATAGCTCACATCTTTTGATCTTTTGTGTAAGGAATGTGTTTTCCAAGTTGAAAAAAACAAGCCCTAACAGCCTTTTCAATGAACAAAGGGTGTCTCTAAGTTAAGCAGACATGAAATCGAATGATGGCGGTACTAAACATATTTGACTACCCAAGGGTCTGCTTATCGAAAGTTTGTTCGCTCCAGCTGGACTAACGCACTATGAGAGGGCAACCGCATTACCGGCTCTTTCTGTTCAACCTGAATTTGTAAGGCACTGGCCGCAAATATCACTGTATCCCCTCTGTATTTCTTACAACAATTACTAGGTGCCATCCAGACAGATGTTATTCATATTTGGGAATAAAAGTTCCGGCTCACCAACACATTTGCAAAAAATATGAGGCACTTCCGCCCTGGGTAAAGTAACTGGCAGCGTTCATATAATTTTATCCGTTTAGTTTGAAATTTTTCGTGGCGTGTGGATAATATTCTTTTTTACAAATAAATGTACATTTGCTTAAAATATTCATAAAAAATTAACAATATTTATTGGTTAAAGGAAAATAAAAACATGTTGAGCAAACTTTCTTTAGTTATTTAGGAAAAATTTACATATGCAATCGAAGTAAATGATATCCAAATGCGGAAAATGCACAACCATGTTTGTCCTAATATGTTTCTAGTATAAAAAAACATCTCTTTAGAAGGTTTTATTAAAGATACAAATTATTTGCCATTTTAAAAATATATAATAACCAACCAATAGCATTCAGTAATGTTAAAATGTTGTATTCCTGAACTCTATCACATTTCCCCATGGTTGGACGAGTTTGGTTGGTGAAGGAAAAAAGTTAAATTTCTTATAACTGTCTTACTTACTACGTTTTGTCAAAGTATGACACAGATCGCAATTTTTTTAAAAATATTTTTCCCCGCGCTGGAGTACCACCATCAGTCAAAAAAGATGTCAGTAGATGTACTGACGGCAATTTTGTAACTGCGCATAAATTGTAAGGGAGTGCTTAAACCCGGTTCATGTGGAACAAACAAAATATTTAACGAGTGTCGTTAAGTATATTTTCATTCAGGGCTGTTGCTGCTTCTCATCTTCACTCTTGTATTAGAAACGAGTCTTGTATACTTAAAGGCACCCCTCAGATCGTACAGTTTTTGCTGTATTCGATCCTACTCACCGATGTCGTTTGGCATACATACCTACGCACAATTGGTTAAATTAAGCACAAGTGGATTTTATTAACGCATCGCTTGCCTCCAGTCTTGGAAATCGAATACCATCAGGAATACATAAATCTACTCGAATATTTATTGGTGTCATAACAATCGGAAAAGTATTACGACGAGCCTTAATTAAGTCACAAAATCATAATCCAGAGCTATCGCCAGCAGTATATCAACTTTCTCGATTATGGCATATTTACGGATCTGTTTACAGCCGAATTGCCTTCCAAGGATATTGAAAGCAGCGAGGGGAGAAAAGCTCTTATTTCATTACTCGGACACTTTTATCCCAATCAGCTGTGATTATACCATAAAGCAAACTTTTGCTCCTTCAAAGGCTCCTTTTACGATGGACAACCGTTTGCAGCAGAATAAATTCCCACGTGTTCTTTACCTTTAACTGCTCAAGTTGAAATGACTTACCCTTCGGTGGAAATTCATTTGAAAGCCATAAAACATCCTTCGGAATGATACAGCATTTATTTTCGAATATAATACCCGTCTTCTTATAGCATGAAATGTGTATCGGATTTCTGTGAGGCTGTGAGACTTTTGCGTCCCGATTCTCTTGTATTATGTGCGACTTCATAAGCCGATATAGGGATTAAGTAGAATCTGCCAACGTGAGGTGACAATTTATTTATCTGCCGTTTTGCCGAGATCACACGTCGCAGATTCACAACTACATATATATGTATCGCCTTGAAGGCCCCAGACAAGTCAACTTGGGAATGAGAACAACTCCATATGCGTGATACATGTACATTTAAAGAGCTACAGGAATAAGGACAATTTGTCGTCGAATGCTGGAAATAAGTATGACAACTTGAGGAAAAATTGCTCTCTCTTTGAAATCGTCGGATGAAGTATGACGAGAGTCGCCTTCGAAGCGAAATTTATGCAAATTGATTTAAAAGTTTGTGAGACTCCCGCATCTACTATTCGATAAGGGAAAAGTTTCCCTGAATCGTTAGACCGTAATTGCAGTCAAACGAACGACGTACTGAAAATTAGATGCACACTGAAAGTTCTTACTCCCAAAAGGCGGAAGTTGTGAAGCTGGAAAACTTAAAATTAAAGATGTTAAAGTATATTTATATATTTATGATTCATGACGGGTCATCACTCGATATTTTGGAAAATTTTTCTACAAGAGAAACCTCCATATACTTGATATTTCGAAGTGTTTTAGGATTGCTCACAGGACCTTTGATCAAATTGGTAAATGCGGTAGGTACCCATGGAAAACGTATTTGCAAGTCACGGTAGATATGTTACAATAAAGGAGAAAAATATTCACTACTTCTGCACCTATAATAGAGAATGAGATGGAGATAGAGATAGATATAGAGATATAGATAAAGATAAAAAAATCGTATCCAAATTTGGTTGACTGCACTTTATTGAAATTATGACGATAACGAAAAACAACAGTCTATCACATTTCAGTTAACCAACCCAAATTCCCTCTGTCCAAGACACCCAGCTCATCGAACCTCTTTAGAGCGTACCTCAGGGTCTCCAAAGCTTGCAAAAAACCGTACCGCCCCCTACGCCGAACCTCAGTTAAAATAGTCTCGAAACTACGAATATCCTTGTAGTTGTGCAGTGTCAATGTTTCACTCATTGCTGTGTGATAGGTCTCGAGGAGCTCCTGCCTCTTCCCCTTCAACACATCCAGTTGCACGGAAGTGTTTAAAAAGTAGTTGATATCGTATCCTGAACTTCCGAACATACTCATTTGCAGATCGACGAAAATCACTTCTTCCACTTGTTGTCTATTGCCGTTTTGGTACTTAAAGAGCAAGTTATTTACCCATACATCCCGTGATTGAGTACCTTCAACTGTGCTCGAGAGCGTCGAATTTACCATGGGACAAATCCATTTTCGCACTCGCACAGTTGCAAGGGTACTATATGATCTCAACATAAATAAATCCGCTGGTCCAGACTGTATCTCCCCCATCGTTCTCAAGAGGTGTTCTTCCACAGTGGCAAAACCACTGCGTAAGCTTTTTCATCTCTCCTATTCTTCTGGACTCTTCCCGAGAAGGTGGAAAACAGCATTTGTCCAGCCCGTCCCTAAAAAAGGCGAATCTTCTTCTCCCACCAATTACCGACCCATAGCACTTACGTCCATTCTTTCTAAGGTCATGGAAACGCTGATAAATCGTCATCTTATGAAATATCTTGAATCTCGGAAACTCCTCAATGACCGGCAGTACGGTTTTCGTGGCAACAGGTCCACTGGTGATTTGGTGACTTATCTCACCGAGAAGTGGAACCAATCTCTCCATCACTTCGGTGAATCGAAGATTGTTGCGCTTGATATTTCAAAAGCATTTGACAGAGTTTGGCACCAAGCTCTTTTGTCGAAAATGCGTGCTTATGGGATCGATGCGTCTCTTGTTCAATGGATTAGAAACTACCTTTCTGGCCGTTCAATTCAAGTCGTTTTGGACGGTTTCAAGTCTGATACTCACCATATAAATGCTGGTGTCCCCCAAGGCTCCGTTTTGTCTCCGACTCTCTTTCTTATTTTTATAAATGATCTCTTGTCTGCAACTTCTAATCCAATCCATTCCTTCGCTGATGACAGCACTCTTAGCTTCTCATATTCTTTCCAGGACTCACGTCCCTGCTCTTCGGCCGTAGAAATGGAACGGCAACGTATGTTAAGCTCATTAAATTCCGACCTTGACAGCATTTTAAAATGGGGTTCAGCCAATAGAGTAGAATTTAATGCTTCAAAAACACAATGCTGTCTGCTGTCTCTAAAGCGAAACCAGATCCTACAGCCATTATCCATGAATGGCACTTGCATCACCGAAACCGAAAGACTTTCCATTCTCGGTATGTGCGTTCATGACAACCTTCGTTGGAATGACCACATACACGAAGTCGCTAAGAATGCTGCGAAATGTCTAGGTTTTCTCAAACGGTGCAAGAAATATTTTACCCCTTCTGATCTGGCTACAATTTATAAGGCGTTCATTCGCCCCAAATTAGAGTACAATTCCCATATCTGGTCTGGTGCGCCGAAAACCATATTGCACCTACTGGATAGGATCCAAAACCGTGCGTTGAAACTAATCGGAGATACGAACATCGCGAATTCTATTCATTCGCTTGAACATCGAAGAAACGTTACGTGTCTCACACTGTTTTATCGCTTTTTTAACAAACAGTGCTCAAATGAAATTGCCAGCTGCATTCCGCCCCTTCAGCAATTCAACCGCAATACTCGCCTTGCTAGGAATGCCCATCAGTTTACCATTCAGCCTATCTTCGGACGTACCATGAAATATAGAGACTCGTTCATAAGCCGTACAACACGAATGTGGAATGCCTTGCCCGGCTCTGTCTTTCCTCCTCAGTACAGTTTGCAGACATTTAAAACCAATGTGCATCGGTATGTCCTATCTTCTCTATCCCAATTTCCTTAATGCCCGCGCTGTGTAAATCACATTGCACTATAAGAGTAGTCATAACCTCTTTAGCGCGTGTCAATTATAAAAAAAAAAAAAAAAAAAAAATATTGAAGGGGTTGATGGGTGCTGTATTCAAAAACATTTCTTCCTTGCATAACGACTCATCCAATTCTGTTTCCACCAAAAAATACTCCATCAATTTTACAAAAACCATCAGCACACAAATTATTATAAAATTGACAGCCATTTTGCTTACAGATATCACTTCAAGTCTCTCACACCCAAATCATCCTCTAGGTGAAGCATTAAACTAAACTTTATTTGATTTCCCTCTTTCGGTTTTTTTGAAAAATCTTTCCTCTTTTTATGACCTTACATCGCCGGTGCTCTCCGAAATGCTTGTCAATTTCCATAAATCGACAACTTAAATTTAAACACAAACAAACTCAATTTGTCCCGAAATTTTCCGAAAGCAACAAATAACCGTTACAAAAAAGACTTCCCAAAACGATTGGTATTAAGCTTTCTCCGAAAACAAATTGCCTTGCACTAATCCCGATAAAATCCGAACCAAAAATAATACGTTTCCCATAAAACAAACTCTTGCTGAATCCTTTAATCCCGCAAATATCAACATTTACATTAAGAGATCTATTATTTTCGGCCCATTGTAATCGCTTGCTGTCTATCATGAAGCCTTCCTATTTCCGAGGCGAAAAATCCGACAGCTTTAAAAAGTTACTTTCGCATTTCCATAGGGTTTGGGTGTGGCAAACTGGTAACGCCCTTCAATGACTTTTAAAACTTTCCTTAGACCGAGAGAACATTTCCCGAAATAATAATAACCACAACCACATCCTTAGGAAGTCGACTGCTTCCTTCGTCACATAAAAACAAAAATTGTTTACCGCAATTGCTATGAATGAAAGAAATTATCCGGAAAAGTGTTTCGTTGATGGAAAATCTGCTCTTGTTCCTAATGGCGACACTCGCCGACTTGTCAAAAACAAGTTAGCAGTTGGCAGTACTTGTGGCCATATAATCTATTGGAGTGGGTAGACACAAGTCACCAATATATGAAATGCGATCGAGATTATGTGCTTTGGTTTGAGTTTTGAGCGAATACTGGTGCGCACCCCTTTCGACTGTGATTCGAAAACAACGAAATGACACAGCGACGACAAAGCAAAAGTGTCCAACTTCGCTTTCAACATGTTCCAGGTACAGATATATTTAATTAATGACGAATTCAGTAAAGTGGTTGGAGTGCTTTCCTGTTTCTTGGATCGCATGTGACGAGGTCACTTTGAGGTCTTCGTTTGGACCTAGTTTGGGTTGCACTCTCGAGCACATTCGAAAGGTAGATTTTTGTATAAATGTTGATTGCATTGTGCGGCCGAGGGGAAGGGGGGCTACTGCACGCTGTTAACTTTTATGACCCAATTTGCAATCTTTTATGTGACAATGATAAGTGATATGAATGGATTGTGTGGATACAAGCATATGTGTAACGGCTTCAGTCGGTGGTTGTTTTGGTGTGGTTTTGCTTTTACTTAGGCAGAAGGGAAATGCCGCTTAGACAGTTATGACAGGAGACGATTATGTGTACGACCAGGAAGGATTGCGTTGTTGAGGTATAGGCTCCTGGTAAGTTACTGAATGTTGGTCGACTACAATTATTTTGAAAGGTGTGTTACCGACTCAGTGTATTGTTAGTAACTATTGTTTGTGACAAAGCAATTCCTGCAAAATTTCACTCAAACTCAAAGAGACTCACCACTTTTTTGTGGATTTCAAAGCCACATTATGCTAGGATGGTATATGTTGCAGTACCTCGAGCTTAGACCCCTTAAAAGAAGTAATACTAGTGAATAAAATCTCACTCCTCGTCCTCATAAAACTAACTTACCGCCCTAGCCATCAAATTTACACCACTAACCGATCACCGCATTGAAATTGTTCAGTAGGGTAATCTTTTCTATTTTCTTTTGCCCTTACTTGGCAGGCAAACACTTAAGGTATTCCGAAACAGGTATTCAAATTCTGACAAAAACTAGGACAACAAGATTTCATACTGTCTCAAACAACTTTCAAACTTACACACACGAAACTAATCAAAGAAATCATTCCTTTTTCACTTGCTAAAGAAACAAAAAAAAAACCTAAAACCTGTCAGCTAATCCATGAAAATTCCTCATATGCTGTCCTGTCACTCTGCGTCATGCGTATGAAGGGTGATTTGACAGAGACCCAGCCCAAAATTGTAACGCCGTCTGAAAATTATGTTCTCGAACCAAGGGAACATTTGGCGACAAATATTCAATTTGCAATTAATTAAAGCAACAACCATAACCATGACACCACCCAGACAATAGCAAACAAAAAAACAAAAAAACACCACTTGACTGATTTACAACAAACACCGTTTTAGGCCTAAGACTACCAAAAATGTAGGCCAAAACGAGATCTAACGATGGTGAGATACCAATACCAACCGTGCGCAGCTGTAAGGCATTTTAAATACACCGCCTCCTGAGACCCCATTAGGCCACCACCACCATTCTCGACTGCACACCACACAATGGAAAAATAAATAAAATCAAAAACCGAAAAGCGAAAACCTCTATCTGTAACAAGAAAATTATAAAGCAAACTGTACCAACGACAATAACAGAAATGCGGCGCACGTAGTGGAAAAAGCAAAGAAACAAGAAAAATGCATACAAAATCAAACACCATACGCCGGCCCCGATTTAATCGTAATTTTCCCAAAGATCAACTTTTGAATGGGTAGCTCTGCTCTATAGCTACGGGTATAGTCGCCAGATGCCTTGTATATATTGTATATCCGTGCAGGTTTTGAGATAGATTTAGACGGTAGACTTCCACCACCTCCCTGGTTGTGGTGCTGCCGTCGGTTATAGCGAAGCTTCCACCTCTTCTTGGACCACGTGGTGTAGATGTTAGACGCGCCACCAAAAGTGTGTGGTTTTGTTTATTTTTTTTTGCTTTACTGTTGTTTTCATTTAAGCCAACCAACTATAAATAAAACCGTAAGAATCAACTTTGAATCAGTTTAATTTTGTTACTCAACAGCGTATCTGCGGGTATTTTACAAACGAAACGTTTTAGTTTTATTTAAAACTTTTGTGATATTTAAAGAAAATAAGATATTTCTTAATAGAAAACTAAAATGGCATTCAAGGTACGATTTTAAGATTTTTTTTTATAAGTGAAACATGTACCTACAAAGAATTGTGGATAATAGATGAAATTTATCGATTTTCAAAGTGATGTAGTGATTTTTAACTTCAATTATTAGGAAAGGTTTCTCCAACGGCGGGTGTCCTTTCTGTTCAGTTATATTTTTTTTTATATTCATTCAAAACTGTAGGGTGTACATTAAATTCAGCTTCACACGAAAGGATATTAATGGTGACTTTGTGTCGCAAAACCTACGACTCATCTTCTAGCAGCTCGTTCGTCGTACTTCTCGTTTAATTTTATTCTACAGAGAAGTGTAATTTGAGTATTACCATCTGGTCTAAATTTAAAATTTCATAGCCTCCTCATTCATGATATTTATCAATTTATGGCTACTGAAAATATTTTCCATAATTTTTTTCTTGAAAACCGATGTATATTTCAAGGATTTAAAATATATTTGAACACGCCAGCGCTGCGATTTGCTCACCATAGGTATATTAAAAATGAAACAATCGGAAGATATAATTCCAGTTCCAGTAGGAATTTTTCAAAATCGGTGGCAGATTTTCTGCAAAATCTAAGAAATTTAGCAATTCAAAACCCTTCTTCAGAAAAAAAGTACTCTCGCAATAAAGAGTTTTGAGTGGGCTTCCATACAAATTTTAGTTCTCAGTTTAACATGATACTGGGTTTAATTTTCTATCTCATGTGAGACATGGGCAATATATGCGAAAACTGTTTGCCATACAAAAAATAATGGCTAGCTAAGTCCACCAAGGGGTACAAATAACTACATTAAATACTCCTGCTTTTAAGTTATATTTTGCAGAGAGCAAATATTTTACGGAGCTACAGTTTTTATATTTATTACTATTTCAGCTTTATTGAAACAGACTTTAATTTCATCACATGCTATGTATAAAACCGCTCTTGTTTCTTTAATTACCTAAAAGTTTAAAGCATTTCCAAAAACAGTTTTTCTCATTTCAATTTTTTTTTTATTTTGACTGCATCTTATTTTTCGATTCATAAATCAAATTCAATACCAAAATGCTTGAAACGAATCTTAGGCAATTCTTCTCCCGGTATTTAGAGCTATCAGTCAACTTGTGTCTTGGTTCAGAGTCTATTACCCTTTTCACACCGCACTGAAAACCTTTTCGTCTTTTCGTTGAAATCTCGTCAATGCATTCACACCGAACACTAACAAGTTTTCGTTTGACGTTTCAATCAGCTTTGAGACACTAGTAGTTAAACTTCTGTGAAAACTAATTTGGGTACAAATTTCGATCGCATTAATTAACGTAATAGGCATTTTTAAAATTCATGAGAACTATTTTTTCACGAATTACTTTAGGTTTTCTTTTTGTTTTGGCATAAGAGGTTGGGTAAATTTGCATGCCGTTCAGAATCTATTTACATTTAGTACTCCGTTCCTACATTGAATAGCTTTTAAATAAGAAAAGATTTTATCCAAAATAACTGTAACTAATATGACAAGTATTTCCGGAAACTTGTACAGCATTAATTTATTTTTCTTAATCAACATTTTTACAATTGATAAATAATTTTAGTGTAAATTTTGAATTAATTTCTCAGACTAAATAATGCCAAAAAGTTTTTCGCTTAAAATATTGCTTAGTAGTTGTTTGGAGAAAATATTTTGTTCCCCGATTCAATAGGGTAAAGTAAGTTGCTCGCTTTATGTCCTAACAACATGAAATTGTACGAATGTAACAAATTTGAGTATGGATAACGAAATGCTTTGATCGAAGTTTAATTTTCTAAACAAAATACTCGAGCGAAATCGGGTGGGTTTAGTACACAAAAGTTCTTAGCGAAAAGCTTCTGCTAAGACTGTCACTAGTGCATTCGTCCAACAAAGAGGGCGCCTTTTATATTTATACTTTACATTCTGTGTTAGTACTGAATTTACAACTGTTTCTGTTTCCTGTGACTTGCTTACATAGTACAGTAAGATCTGCTTAATGGAATATACATTCTGGGCCAACATTTCGAACTGCGGATAAGTTTTCATCATACCATGTTTAAGTAGCAAATCCAATATAATCCAAAAAAAATCAAACTCACACAAATGAATGGAACGATAAGCTAGGTCTGTGGTTCCATACGAACTTAATTATCTACATCCTGCAATTCATTAAAGTTCCTGAATGAAATCAAAGTGCTAAAAATTATACTAATTATACTGTACAATAAAAACGAACAAAACTGAATTCATTCACAATTCAAATCAATCAAAGCAATATAACAAAAGATTGTGCTGTTTAATGGCATCGATTACACAGTTTTGCGTGTCTAATGGCGAGTGCCATTTCTATAGCCTATCTAATATAGCATGTCGACTGCATGCGCTTGAATATTTTTCTGAAAAAAAAAATAAGTATGACGCAAATCTTTTGCAATGCCAAGTAATATGTATATACAATCTTCTTAATGCAATAACTTACCTAACATATTCGCACTTTCTCGCATTTGCGAGTATCGATTTGCTCATGCACAAATGGGAAATGCATTCACATAGCTCTTGGTGATGACCTACTTTGTTGTTACAGCAACAATCAAAGAAAGGAGATATACACGCAGTTTCTCTGAAAAGTTAGGGTGTTATGGAATATGAAGCAGTGCTGTTAGTATTTGTGGTAAACAAATAACAACTCCAAACAACATCTCCAAAAATTGCATGCAATGGCTTACCTTATAAAATAAATTACTCATACCCCTCAGTGTGCATTACCTAAAGCTAAATGGAAACGTTTTAAAGTGCACACGGAACAGAGTAACACTGAAGCAACGCCAACGTGACACAGCAAAATCGTTCCAAAAATCGAAACGAGCTCAAAATTTATTGTAGACATTTACGCAAGACGCTGCAACAAATGTGTTTATTTGAGCAAGCAAACAAATTTTAACTGCGGCCCCAGAACAGTATGGGCATGAGTAATTCATTTTTTATTTTGCGTGGTTGGATATATCAAACTGGAACCAATTTCGATGTGAAATAGTTGCATATTCATATATACAAGTAGTCAAGTGAATACTACTCTTAGTTCTTAAATATTTGGTTAGATTGTTTTTTGCCATCTCTATTAGGTAATTTGTGATAAGAATATAAAAAAAATACCTTCTTAAATAAGACGTCCCTTATAGCGTGATTATTTATTTAACCTTTTAATTTCTAAAAATCATTCAACCTTGTGGATTTTTTCTGCCGGATCAATAAATAAAACGGTAAGGCTGTATTTGTTAGCCATACAAGTACTAAAACACAGCATTGAAGTGAGTTAAGAGTGAGTTTCGGTGTAAGACGCCACTCTGCGTTTCACTTTTTGTTACGCTTTTACTTCTCAGCGAACACTACTAATATGTACTTCAAAACGTTTACGTTATCCATTATCCGTTATCCGTTATCCAAGTTATGATGGACAGCGGTCTTCCAAAATGAATCTCCCCCAAAATACGAATTTATGAGCTAACAAAACATGTCAATCATCGAAACGGATAAACGCTAGTCTAAGTGGGATTATAACAAATAGGGAGGCAGGCTCAGCTCAGTTCAATATCTTGCTGCATGGAGCGTCTTCTATCGCGTTTCACTATTGGTTACTTTTACTTTACTTTTACTTTTACTTTTATTTCCCAACATAGTTACTTAACCCAAAAGATATAATATATCTTTGTATCACTAGAGCGTTGGTAACTTTACTAGCTAGTAGAGTCTGGAGCGTAATGATTAATAAATTAGAAATAATTTTAACTTGCTTCACTGTTGCTTGCTACATGAAGAGTTGGGCAAGATCCTATTTCACGATTTTGAAATGTAGCAACTTACTCTAATGTGTTTTAAGAAGTCTTCAAAATTAAAACGTCACCCATTTTAAAGTTGTTATAAAAGGGATTAGTCCAAACAATTATGTTCATCAGAGGAAGGAACACTCTCTGATAAATTTGTCACAATACGTTTTCTAAGTTTTAAACGCACAGCTTCTAGAAATGGTGTATACCTTAATATATATGACGTGAATTTCATCTAAAATGTCAACAATTCCGAAAATTAGGGTCTGATTTCCACATAACATCCTTCACTACGATTTTACAATTAGTATATTTCTCATAAGTCCTAAGCTGTCCCTTCAAGATTCATATGGCATACCAAATCCTTCGCATCGTTATTTGGAATTTCACAAGCAGAAATCGTTTTCGAGTTCGATTTGATTTACATTTTACTATAGAAATACTGTAACAAGTTCTTTGATAAGATAGGCACAACAAGATTGGGACTGAACTTCCCATTTCTATGGATAATTGGGACTCATACGCTCGAATAATTTCCCAAATAGTCCGCTTTAACATTAAAACTGACAACAATTTAACAGCCCATACCTTACACACATTTGAAAGGATATAAAGGTTTTCTCGAAGACACTTTGACAATTTCTGCCGCCTACTACTACTACTACTTTTTGAACCATACGACCTAGAAGCTTAACAAAAACCATATGGATCGAAACAACTCATAATTCCACCCTTCATTCGAGGTATTAATTAAGGTTTCACCATCAGTATCAATTTGTAATAAACCCATCCGAGTCAGTGTCGACTTTTATGAATATTTCTACCAAATTACCATGGAAATTATATTTTCACCGCTGTCGTTAATTACTTTCTGATACAGATACTCAACTCGATTTAATTATAAACCTAGTCCTCTTCCATCGTTGTATACTACACATTATACGTGAATGAATTAAGCAAACATCAGCGACCTTAAGGTTTCAGTTTGTTAGTGTCAATCGGTCCGATTCTTATCGTGTATCGGTACATGTGCGATATCTTGATCCATACTGTGGAAGTTAGTCCTTGTTCATTCAATTTCAATTAGAAGTCGAATGTCCTCGCTCAAATGCGGTACCTCACTGACTTGAGGTTGACAAACAGAAATCATTACAACAATGCCGTGCTGCCATATGGATGTCGTGCGAGGTATATTTAGGTTTAACATTGATGCCTCCCGCAAAGATACGTATAGTATCGAAAGGGTCAAATATATGCAAAAGGGAAAGCATTTGTCTCATAGATAAAATGTATATTTTAGTGAAATCTGGTGTAATTTAACTTTTTTGTCGTCTCTGCGAATGCCAGATGGGGATTATGGCCATCCTTATGGTACAATAGCCTTGGGAGTAATTTAAGATACAACGTGTCTGTATTTAAATAAATTTCGCACAAAGAATGTGTGGGGAGTAGTCGGTGTTTGTCCCTCATCCGGCTCGATGTTACTCGTAACATGCTAAATGGAACACAGATGCGGTTGGGGATTCGCCTCGTAACCGATTATTCCCTTTTGTTTCGCCTTAAGTGTTGTAAATAGTTGTACCCAAAAGACGATTGAGGACTTTGTATGCAGAGGTATGTCCTTGAAGATATCCCTTGTAAGCCTTTGTTAAGGCGATACAAATGGAGTTGAATGGACTTGTTGATTGCGCTTTGACCTATAGGTCAGGTCTTTTGGTAAAGAGTTGTACATAAATATTTGAATTTTGGCTAGTGCTATATAATTAGTTTTGCATATAACCTATCTCCAATTTCATTGGTAGGTACAATTGACTGGGACCACATTTGGATCGTTCGAATAAGGATATAGATAAATGTACGAATTTTCAAACGAAGTGAGTTCTAACTCCTAACTCTGTGACAAACGTGCTCATCGCTAGAAGTACGCCATTTTGATTTCTCTCCCATTATTTTCTGTGCGCATGTGACCTTGTATTCAATTTTTCATCCATGTGGAGTACAACAGAGTCAGCCTTCAAAAACAGGTTTCAGTACAGTTACTTTATATATCCTTTATTCTTAGTATTGGGCAAATCCCTTTACCGATCCTTTTTTACCACAAAAAAACCAAATCCCTTCCGTTTCAATGGAATTAAGTTGACTTCTCCAACCTTCAAGCGCAACATTTCTTTCATTAACCTTGGCAGTCCTAATCCATCATCGTTGAGTGGCCGCTAAATGGGCACCTGTAAAGGATATGTTCAGTTCAGAAAACGAAAAAATCTAAATTTAACAAAAGCTTTAAGGAATTTTCTCTTCTAGGACACACTTTAACTCAAAACAAATTGTGATAGATTACCAAAATGCATGGGAGGACATTTCAATTGGACCGATTCCTATATCCTGTTTCACAATTCGTTTTATTTAATTGTATTGTTGCCGCTGCTTCTGCAAGTTCCTTTCTCTCCACGCCACAATGGAGTAGATGATTTACATTCAATGACAGAGCGGTCCTATACAAACAAATCACAAAACAAACTATCACATCCAGATGATAGGTATAGCTGGTGAAAAGACACAAAGTGAGGCCGTAGCCTTGGTTTAGTAAATTTTCGACCTCTGATATATTTGATTTAAAAAATCCTATACACAATGACAGTGATGGATTTTCGAAATGAAAAAAAAAAAAAAATCAAAGAGGTTAAGGGAAGTGGTATGAGAAAGTTACGATTATATACAGTTGTTTTGATGGCATACCTATACCTACTTGGTTGTATGTAAAATTTCTATATGGACGGGATGAACAACAAGTGCAAGTCTAGACAGATGGGCCTTTTGGCTGCTCAATGGCAAGGATAATCAAATGTGTAATGAGTTTCATTTTGAGATTATACATTAAGACAGTTTATTGTTCGATGCACAGTAATTTTGGCAGACTTTTTCCAGTAAAATATGTTGGATGGACTTAGCACGTGTCTTTGAAGGTTACTCGGGTTATTTTGAATCGTACCTACCTACTGTGTTCAAATTGTTGGAGGAATTTATTGTTTCAAGTAAATCTAACTCCAATAAAGAGAAAAGTGCATGCTACTAACAATAATTTATCTTAAGTGCCAATATCACGAACTCACAGTGGTGAGATTTTCGGTTTCGACTTATCCCGAGATAAGTTGTAAAAGACTGAGACAGCTAAATTTTCTTCTTCAGAGGCTTTGAACAGCAAAGCGATAGTTAGTAGCAATTCTGGTAGTACGGTACAAAGCCAATTTATTGATGCATGTTGAACGAGTATAACCTGAATAGTTTGTGGTTATGTTAATGGTTTTCAACGAGCTTGACCACGAATATTATAGTCACTAACAGTTGTCAAATTTTTCGATTTATTGGAGTATGTTGGACGAGTTGGACCGGACTTTTTATTTTCTATCTTGCGAAAGTTACTCTAGTTTGACCGCCACTTTTAGAGGTAGTTTTACTATTTGTTAATTTATTGATGCATGGTGGACATGTTTGACCATCGGTCGAAGTTTTGTAGAGCGCCGATTTGAAAGCTTTAACAGGTTTAAAAATTGTCAATTTGTTTGTGAATGTTGAAAGGATTTGAATGACAGTGCAATCAATGCTCTCTTGGCTGTTTTCTGTGTCAGTTCATTCGTACATCACGACTTACGCTGTCTGTTTGTCCACCTGAACAAACATAAAAATAATATCAACCTTCTCCCATTTCCCTTTGCAGATTGTCTTCGTCATCGCCGCCATCGTTGCATGCGCCCAAGCCGGTGGACCAGCTGCCTACTCAATTTCCGCCCCAAGCATCGATCATGGTTCCGTTGGCAACTCACAAGAACACACCGTCAAGGTACTAGTTCCACGATCAACCATCTCTAGTTTTTACACCCATTCTCCTCTTAGGGACACTACGGACAAAACTCCCAATCGGACTACTCCAGCTCCGTGACTGCCGGCCATGCTGTATCGCATGTCTCACGCTCAAGTACCACCAATGACGCGGTCGGTTATGCTCCCAGCTATGGTGGTAAGTGTCTTTAAATAAATCTCAATTTACACCTTTTGCTATAAATTTACCAGCACCATAAACACATATAAGTAGAACTTAGAAGCTTACCACTTGCACTGCTTAAATACTTTTCAAATTGTACATACAATAAGGTCATGTAGTTGCTGCTGGTGCTCCTTATGCACACGCTATTACCGCTCCAGCTATTGCACATAGTTACGCTCCAGCCATATCTCACGGATACGCCGCCGCACCAGCTATCTCGCACGGATATGCTGCCTCTGCTCCAATCCTGTCGCATGGTTATGCTGCTGCCGCTCCCGTTCTTTCACATAGCTATGCCGCCGCTCCAGTTGTCTCACATGGTTACGCCTCGGCTGGCCCAATCTTGTCGCATGGTTATGCTGCTGCCGCTCCAGCTATCTCTCATGGTTATGTCTCTTCGGGTCCAGCCATCTCTCATGGCTACCTTGAATCTGCCCCAGTACTGTCGCATTCATATGCCGCTCCAGCTATTTCATCGTACAAGGTTGCCGCTGCTCCAGCAATCTCCACCAGCTACCTGTCTGCTGCTCCATCTTACTCGCATAGCTATGTGTCATCTGCTCCAACAGCTTTGAAGGTAGCTCCAGCTGGTATCGCCTACGCATCGCACGGTTAGTATTTGTAAATATGTATCTCTAAGTGTATATAAAATCAGCTTGAATACGCACAATGCACCAACGCCAGCACACGGCTATACATAAATAATATAGAACTGCACTTTAAGTAGATGTTTCAGAGTTGTGGCCGTTTTTATTAGACGGATATGGCTTTTATAAAAGCTCCGTTCTATTTCAGTCAAAAGAAAGCGAGTGCACTTAACCGCTGAAAGCGATATAGCTGTTCTAGATACGGATTCAAGTCAAGAATGTATGTGGGGAGCGCTGTAAATATTTGCTGGCAACGAACGAATCCGCTTTTCAGGTCAATTAGGTGGAAGTGTAATGCACAATGGTGCGCAAGGCTTCTTTGAAAAATGTATCCAAAGGAGAATACTTTTTCGTTGGCTCGTGATGGGGAGTATAATAGGAAGCGAATCTATTCACGAGTTCTTCCGGAACCAGGACACGAATGTTGGCGTTTCATTTTCGATCAGACGCAGGATGGGTTTCATTTTCCGCGAAATGAAACCCATAGTAGTTCTTTCGGGGAAGAATATTTCATGCGATCATTCAAAGGAAAAATCGCAGGGGTGATTGGATTCCGGTTAAGGGTAAAATTCAGCTGTCATGATTGAACTTGTATTGGCTATTCAAAGAAATGGTTTATAAAACTTACATAACAGGTTTATTTCAATCACAAAAACACACGATAGATTTCCTTTTTCATGGTGCGTTCTATGTCGATAACTTCAGTGCCACATATTCACCGTTGAAAGCAAATAGCTTCAGCTTGATACATTGCGACAGCCGCTCAGGTTCGTACGGTACATGAGAGTATTCCAGACACTGATGCACTATCGGTCTTAATAATTTTTGATGCTGGATAAATCTAATTTTCGCAGTTAGAAGACACACTTCCTTAGAAAGGTAGCGTCTTCCTTTTAGAAGCTTCCCGAATATTATATGAGCCCTATGGAAGTAGGAAACCAGGTTGCGTTAAGTGTCATTAAGGTAGCGTCTTGCTTAAGGAGTTTGGAAAACGGTTTTCAAAAAGGTTCACTTGTTTGCTGGTACTTTCTTGCAATTATATAAACTTTTTTACTGCATACTTTTTGGCGACTTTGCCAATGCTGCCAGTTTTAAAGTCAAATGATTGTTAGCAATACCCATTATTTACGAAATGTACTCATTTGTTTGTGTTTATTGGAGCAATTTATAAGGGCTCAAATAAAGTAAGTAAGTACGAAAGCTCTACATACATTTTAGGTTGCGCAACAGTCTGTGGTTGGCTCGGGCCCACCAAATACGCCTCCTTAGGCATTTAAGGAATAGCCTTCAATTACTTACTTCGAGTTGGTAACTTACTTCTTCAGTTATTTGAGCTTAATGTTGCTGGATTTTCTGTTCCTGAAGGCTCAGACAGAATTCTGTCAAAACTGTCGAATGCCAACTGGGTTAGGTTATTTACATGGCTTACAGGTATATTTACCTAACCCGCTTTCGAGACTATATAAGAGAACGTAAAACTGTAATTCGAGCTCCGATTTTCCAATACAGAACAGATATTATTTCAGTGGAATTGCCGCAGTAAATTCAGAAATGAATCTGAATTTACTCGTATGTTTAAACTCCTTAAATCTAAAGAATTGTTTATTTATTTCTATTAACATTAACCAAATCCCGAAGGGTTATCAGTGAACATCTACCCAAAGCCATGAGGTATTTTATTTGATCATTTAAAAAATAAACTTTCGTAGACTTATATCCGCTGGATTGTCATTTGGGACCAAAATGGGGCGGGTTAAGTCCACCCATAGATATATTTAATTTTTCCTTCGCAAGAATTCCTTAAAGACGAACAATC
This sequence comes from Cheilosia impressa, assembly GCA_948293265.1. NCBI lineage: Eukaryota > Metazoa > Arthropoda > Insecta > Diptera > Syrphidae > Cheilosia > Cheilosia impressa. The sequence goes on along the minus strand of OX411882.1, from coordinate 40,371,780 downwards.
CTTAAACAAAGAACAAACTGAGAGCTAGAACTGAAACAGGATGAATTCCCCCACCAGTTTTTTGTCAAAATAAATTAAATCAATTGAGAAAGTCCTTTTACCCAAACGCACACAAGGTATAGCCACTGAAATGAATTTAATTCTTAAGTGCTCGACTTTGTTAAATATATATATACACAATTTATAACAAGGACAATTGATGGCAATTAAAAAAGAAATGAATTAAAATAGAAAACGAATTGAAATTGAATATCTTTTATTTCGCTCTTTAGCTGGTTACGCCGGTTTGGCTGGTCACGGTATCGGTTTAGCTGGTCACGGTATCGGTTTAGCTGGTCATGGTATCGGTTTAGCTGCTGCTCATTATGCTGCTCCTGCGTATGCTGCCCCAGTTCTCAAGTAAGTTTTAATAGTTTTTACTGATTCTTAATTGATTTTCTTTTCATTTTGAGTAGAGCCGCTGTTGCCGCCCCCGCTTTAGTGCATACATCAGTTGCTGGACATGGCATCCATTATGCTTACTAAAAACAAAACCTAGGACTTACGTTACTTCGTGCAAGGGCAAGCACTCACACTCAGACACAAAACGAAAGGATGTATAGAGAATGAAGAAGGATGTGTGTTTTTTAATTATTTTATTTTTTGTACAATATTTCTGTTAATGTTAAGCATAGAACAACACGAATCGCGGTTAAATGAACGAAACAAATGAAAATGATTTAAAAAAAAGAAGATAAGAATAAAGATAATTGAAAAAATAAGCTCTTAGTAATATATGAACTTGGGTTGCAGTAGGTTTTGAATACGATTGTAAAAACCTTGCCAATCCGGGTAAAGCTTTGCGTTTTGTCGTGAAAAAAAAGAATGCACAGCTGGGTCGCACGAAAGCGAGTTTGGCTAAAATGCAGAGCTTTACATTAACTTGGAGCGCTCAAATGGAGGTAGTTAGTCAAAGAAAGGACCATGCTAACTAGAGACGCGGACGCGAGGAACTGTGACGCCAGTTCAATGAACGAAATTATGCCATCAGGGAAAGGGGGCTCAAAAGGTCTAAAGCCATTTACAGAATAGCGAAACTTGTTGAAGGCCTTACATCGGAGTTTGTAAGCCAAGATTTCAGTATATTGCGCTATTGATATGGCAAAGATTGTGACCCCGACGAGGTTTGGATGCATTTTTCTGCACGTTTCTGACTCGCTTTTGGACTCGTTTTTTGTTGAAGATATTCTTGTTCTTGTTATTTTCACGCATTTTTTGAGGTTTTTAGACACATTTTTTGAATGGAATTTTTTCATGCTTTATGACACTACTTGGTCCACGGCTTTTTCGAATAAAGAATATCTGTGGTCGATGGTCGTAGAGGAAATGCCGATCTTTGAGTCCTTAACGAAATCAAATCTAAGGTCGGATAAACCGGTTCGTCATGAACCCTTTGTGTCGTTACACCTTTTGTGTCGCAAAAGACATAACACAAAAGATATCCCTCTGCCATATGCAACAAGCGAAATTACGTTGCAGAGAAATAATAATTGACAATAATCGGAGGAATAGAATTACGAAACGGGTAGGTTTAGCCAATTAAGTTGCTCATGTTGCTGCCAAAGTTCTTACAAAACTTATCAATTATTTATGACGATTCCGGTTAATGTTCGAAACTTGTTTACCTTAAATGAAAGTAAATAGAGCTTTAAACTGATTGTCAACATGTTGACGTTTCAATCAAATATCAAGCCAACTGAAACATATTCGCCGATATAAAAAGCCATCAGCCTTAGGGCTTTCTTCAGTCATAGGCAACAAGCATGTGCCACGAAGAACTAGTTTGGATTTTAAGTAAGCATTCCAAGGGCATTATATTTGTTTTATTTAAACCACTTTTCAGTCAGCAAGTACTTTGTCAATTTGACGAGTATTCTCATCGTTCACAACACGTCATTGTACAGCGCAACTAGTGAGCTCTATGTGCAGGCAACACAAGTATCTTTCCAGAATCTCACTCACCAGGGGCACATTATTGCACTGCATTGGATGAACGTTGCTGAAATAAACAGCCAGTCAGCTTGGAACGAGTTGGCCCTGCAATACGCTGACTTGGGAGTTCAGGTTTGGTTCTTAAGTCATAAAAGATTTCAGAAATGCACTCACCTTTAATAGGGCTACATTGTTATTCTGGTGAATGTGATTGGGTTTCTTAGCGCCCGTCGGTATGCTACAGAACGCACTGTCTTACGATTAAAGGACAAGTACTATCTGTTTTTTGCCGAGGACACAAATCCAAAGGATATCCTTGTGCAAGAGGTTTTAGCGCGTAAGATTTATTGCGTCACAAAACAACTGATGCATCACTCTCGTGCACTTATTCTGTTTACAGTTTATCCCCATCACTTGTTGGTGTCTTCAGGTAAGAACGACTCAAATTTCGAGCTATGGACACAGAAGTTTGTCGGCGTGGAGGACAACTTCAGCCCAGTGCATTTGGATACATTTTTTGATAATGGATCGTTTGCGAAAAATGTCCAATTCTTTCCGAATAAAATCGTCAACATGCAAGGGCGCACGCTGGCAGTGGCATCTACCACATATGTGCCGTATGTTGTCAGTTACTTTGTAGTAAGTAAATCACTTAAAAACGGACCTACCTGTCTTTCCAAGATAGCCGACCAACTCAAGGCTAGGCGAGCAGATGCTACTTCCGGTGCTTGCAGTCGTAAAGCTCATTACTTTCAATGTAAGCGAATGTCTATGATAGCAATGCAAAGAAAGAAGTGCGACTAAGTAGAGTAGTCGTGCGACATGTAAAGACAACTTAGTTGCTCGCCTATCCTTAGCCAGTGTTTGTTAACCAATTTGGTTTGACTACTGAGAACCCGGCGGTAGTACCACTCTTTACTTTCCTTACAGCCTGACGGCAGCGGTGATGTGGACAGCCTCCATCCAGCACAATCAAGAAAAAATGTAATTTATATAGGAAACGAGGCCGAAGTTGTACGGACATTTTGCGACAAACGCAACTGCACACTCAAGGTTATGCCGCGTAAGTTGCCTACAAATAACGCCACCACTTTGTATAAATATTTCAATAGATGGCAACGACAGCTGGGGAGGCGTCTACCAAAACGGTTCATCGGATGGTATGATCGGCTCCGTCTATCGCAAAGAGACTGAACTTGGAATCGGTTGCTACTATAACTGGTACAATGACATCTTTGAGACATCCGTCGCTATATTGAAATCAGCGGTACCTATAATGGCACCAGCGCCATCGTAATGCAATATTCGAACTGTCAAAACCTTGTCCTTCAACTCCTAGTTTTTTTTTTCCTTACAGCCTTTATCCAGCCTACATGACGATTGTCCTGCCATTCAACGAGTTCATCTGGAGCCTGATAATTCTCTCCATTTTTATCAGCTCGATTGTCATGCATTGCATTCGGTATTTTTCGTTTGTCGCGAAAAGTAAACAATCACATGAATCTAATGAACAAATATATTTGCATTTTAATCACTCGTCGTCCTATATGCTGACTCTGTTTCAAATACTTGCAATATTTGTTCAACAATCGTTCACTCAGTCAAAGTGGGTACAGTGCGGAGTCTTTTTATTTCAACTTCATAGTGCTGGTTTAAATTTGGTTACAGATTAGATCGTTTTGCGGCCCGATTCTTTCTCAGCACTTTACTAGTGGCAGGAATTACTTTGGAGAACACTTACAGCGGCCAACTGAAGTCCCTATTGACTGTTCCGCTCGTTACAGATCCCGTAGACACAATTCATAAATTCTCGCGGACCAATTGGAAATGGGCAGCAGCATCAGCTGCTTGGATCAATTCGATAGCCTCTTCGGATGTTCACTTTGAACAGATTATGACGGAGAAGTTTATTGTGCTTGACTATGAGGAGATGAAGAATGCCACCTTTTCTGGTAACATTGGAATTGGCGTAGAACGATTGCACGGAGGTAGCTATAGCTTTGGTGAATTCATAAGGGATGGCAACTTGGACCACATGATTGTAGGTTTTGACGCAAATTCTTAATTGCACACCCCTTACATTTACGAACTCACAATGGCGAGCAATTGAACTCGTCGAAAGTCGGTCCATTTTAGTACAATTAATTTTTTTTTTTACGTTTTTTATTCGCTTCTCATGTAGGTATAAAGTAATAACTTTATATTGTGACCTTTATCTATAAATTAGTAGATATTGTGACTGAAAATAAATAGAAAGTAATTATTAGCAATGGGTCTCAGGATAAGGTAAATGGGGTATGAGGACGGATCCATGAATAGTTTGCTTTAACATGCAAGTTTAAGTTAAATATTTTGTAGGTCACAATAGAAACAAACTTAAATAGAAAACTTTGCCACTGTGGACTATAACTACCCCGCAATAATAAGAAATATTAGAGTATTTTTAACTTTCGAACTAAATACTTTGTGGGTCAAAATATGTCACACTTTTGTTGTAAATGTTGCTATTGTGAATTATTATTGTCGTGCAATGAAACGTAAGCATGGTGTATTGGAAAGATATTGAGCTATCGTTTTAAGCATTCACACTAAATACTTTGAAGGTCACAATAGTTCATATTTTATGTGGAGAGCTTTGCCATTGTAAATAATTATTTCCGCACAAAAATGGGTCAACCTGATGCATTGCAAAGGTAAAAAGTCTTAGTTACAATTGTTTTTAACTTTCGTAAGTAATATTTGGTAGGTCACAATCGGTATATATAATATTGAAAATTTCGTCATTGTGTGCTAGTAAAATTTAACATGGATCCGAAAAGTGATTTTATAAGTACAGCGCATTTTGTTTGTGGTTTCTCAGATTACCAAGGACGACTTGTACTACGACTGGACACGGGCATTTACTGTGCGCGGCTGGCCAATGATGGATGCGTTTAATGACCACATTTCGCTGTGCCTGGACCATGGACTTTTCAACTACTGGGAAAGAAAGGTAGATATCGGCACTATAAGCACGCAAGTTCATTTTACTGATCAGTTTCTTTTATCAGTATGTATCTCTTTTCATGGATCACATAACGCAAGAGACCCTACGTAATCTGGCATCAGGACGAACGCAAAAGTATCCACCAAAGATTCTTACAGTTGCAGATATTTCGGGACCCCTGTTTGCTCTTTTGATTGGTTTTGGCATGAGTTTCGCTGCTTTGCTGTTTGAAGTACTTGTCGATCGATTTCTTATGAGAAAATAAGTTAATTATTTTAAATTGCATCTTTAGGCTTTGCCGCCATATACCTTATTTACAAGATAAAGTTCTTATACACACATTTTAAGGGCAAAACTTACTACGAAAAATGAATATATATATGTATTTATTTGCAAAAGCGTTTTCTGTCAAAATTTTCAGCCCATTTAAAAAAATTTTAAAATAAAGTTTATTTTGCACGCTTGAAAAAAACACAAAATGAATGCATACTCTCGGGCTCTCGGAAATTTGTTTTCTATTAGAATGCAACCAGGAGAAAAATACAAAAACAAATACCGAACTTTTTTTAAGCAATAACTATAAGACGTTTTAAATGGGCCTTAGCAATAAACACTTTTAGTCTCGATTTCACATTTATAAAAGCTCACAATCGCAAAATTTGTATTGATAATATAGTCCCTGTGAACTACAAAAATTTAGAGTCGAGACTAAAAATATTTATTGTCCAATGACTTTTTTTGAAGGGCTTAGTGGCTAATATTGTTTAAATCCTTTGCATATATTTTTTAGGAGTTGTAGTAGGCTTGTGGTAAAGGCTGACTGACTCGACTTCTCATAAATAGTAAGCTGATTTTTTTTGCTGATTTTATAACTCACGCTCGACTGAATTATTGAATTATTTCTTTTCTCTTTTTATACCCTCCAGAGGAAGGTATATTCACTTTGCCATTACATTTGTAACGCCAAAAAGGAGTCACCGGAGACCTCATAAAGTATATATATTCTGAATCAGGATCACATTCTGAATCGATTTAGCAATGTCCGTCTGTCTGTCTGTCTGTCTGTTGAAAGCACGATAGAGCCCAAAGTAATTGACGTAGCTGAATGAAATTTGTTGAAACGACTTCTTTTTATCGGCGTCAGGTTGGTATTGAAAATGGGCTATGTCGGTCAAGTAGTTCTGGTACCTCCCTCACAAAACCAATTTTGCATGACTTGTATGCAGTGGAGGGTATCAAAGCATCGGCCAGGCTTAAACGTAAACGTAAAATTTATTAGAATGAAGAGAAAGAATTTCTACTAATATAACAAGGCTTAGAATTCTGATTATGTGCTCCATGGTAAGTAAGAATTCGAACCTCTCTTTCTTCCAACTCCATGTAGTCCCACCCCACTTTAAAAAAAAGACCTTACATTTCAATCTCAAATCTCCATTTATTATAGAAACATAAATCAAATGAAATATTCTATTTGCGCAGTGAGCACAATAGACTGTTTAGTTCGGTTTTCATATCAACAGAAAGTTTTTTACATTTAGCCTGTTGGAGTGTGTTCAGTTTAGCTAACAATTTATTGTACTTGTCCTGTTCTTGACTGTCGCTGTTGGCAGCAATAGCACCATAAGCAACACGGCATCCGACTAGAGTCATCTCAATGCTTTCGAAGCCAAAAATGATTTTTAATATTCGATCGAAGTCGATTTGCAGGTAGTTCTTCTCGACTTCTTTCTGGAATATGTCAGTAAATAGCTGCCTGTCAAATTCGAACAGTGGATTTGCAATATCATATGCAAATACAATACGAGAGTGACAAATTGATGAAGAAATCGTATTGACGGATAAGGTCTTAATTTCTTCACGTATGAACTCCCTCACAGTTTTGTAACTACCATCTTGATTATCACCTACTATTTCCGGGTTATCCATCAGCGTAAAGAGCTTGATCATGTCCGTCAATTCCTGATGCCTGGTTCGGAATTGTGCCATAGTTCAGCTTCTTGCGTGGGATAGCTTCTTTACTAAAAGAAAAATAGGTATTGACATTTTCAATCATCGTGGACAGTAGATATACGTAGGTATGGAATGATGCTTTTTTTTCAGTAATCTTTCGAGAAATATATGAAGAGAAATCCACGCAACAGAAAAAAAGTATATGAACATTTTTTTTTAGTTTAATCAGTCAATATAACAACATCAATATCTAATGAAAATAAAAATAAAAAAGGAACTGTTCTGTTCACTGTTCCAACTTATAAAAATGTCAAATGTCATCAGATTCAGCTACTGATCGATAAGAATGGGATTGTGTGAGGTTTGTATGTAGGTAGCTTGATGACGAGCGGGTTTTTCCCCCAACAACAGAGGAGCGAACCATTCTTCAAGTGAATTCAACACTATTTGGAATATTTGGGTTTAAGTGTTCTTTTACTACATAACTACACATCTATCTTCTTTTGTTTTTTTTTTTTTTTTTTTAAATATGCAAATGAGGGAGCTTCTACGAAAAGTTAAACTAAATGTAAGACAATCGTTTTAAACTTGTGGTGGAATCCCAACAAATGAAAAGATTTTTTGTCAAGCTGTTTGTTAAGTTAAGTCGTTAAGATATGCAAGCTCTACGAGTGAAGGAAATTACATTTACAGCAACTTTACAAAGGAATTCAGCAATACATACTTTTACTTTTACTTAGACGTATTATGATTTTGATTATTAGAATAAAAATCTATTTTTTTATTTTTTCACAAACACAGACGTTAGTAATAGAATACATCTAAGATAACATAACCATAACATTGAGTTTTCTTAGATCTACACAATGATTGACAGTTTATATTGCTCGATTTCAATTTGGCAGATACATTTAAATAAATCAAAATAATATTTATTAAATACCTCAGAAAATAAAATATTTCTTTCAGTAAACTTTTATCGTGTCCGGCTACCGAGGAGCGTGTACAAACTGCTTTGTTAAGCTATCTTGACATTAGCTACACAGGTACACTCATTGAAAAGCTTTCGTTTATGGGTTTGTTCGAATTCAATATATAAATCTGTTATTGGGGTACTTGAGAGTGCTGTTGTTTTAGAAATAAGGAAAGCGGTATATTACAAAATATTTATAATATTTTTTTTGCACAATTCTGAAGCAAATTATGTTTTTTTTTATTAATAAAGTATAGACACTAAGTCCCTAAGGATCTGTAACGCCAATTATTTATTTTTTTGTTTTTATTAAGTTCCAACTTTACGATTTGGTTTATTTTCAAGAAATAATATATGGGTAAACGTTAAAATCTTTATAAAGTTATACTTAAATATAAAATTTTGTCCGATTTTACCCCTTCTGGGTCAAACAATCAACCACAGAAACCTGCAAATGGAAGTTAAGCACATTAGAGACTTTTGAAAATTATGATGAAAATGTGCATTAATTTAAGAAAACTGCTGTTTTAAAATCTGAAATATTTTCCGGGTTTTAATGCGTTTTGTAAATTAAAGTACACAATTATGAAATGAAAGAACTCTTCATTCGTCGGTCGTTTAGGTCATCTTTAAGTTCTTTGTCCAAGAAAGAACATGTTTCTTTAAAGTAATGGGAATATGATTTTATTTTATTTTAAAGTAAAAGAAAATACTTTTAAGGATGTCTAAAGCCTGTCATTTTCGGAATGATAGTCTCGCAATGAAGTAGGTAGCTACAATCTTGCTCAAACAAGAAAAACTATTTAAGGACGAAGAAACTGTGCTTGGTCTTGAGCAAAAAGATGAGTAATAGAAAATGTAATGTGGGCCGTTTTATTGCGCATTACTCTAAACGCAAATTGTAACCATCATGCTAGTGTGTAGATCCAATTGCAAATTGATAAATATACTGTTTAAAATAAAAAGCTGACACATTTATGTTCTCTTATGAGTTCACATAATTCAGTTCATAAAATAGCATGTCTTTAACCAGGAATCTCGCATTTTCTGTTTCTGTGTTTGCAATTTGTTCTTCAAATTCGCCGCATTGTTTACTATTTCACAAAAGACATCTTTCGCCTGGGATTCTCACAGCAATGAACCAGCATATTCGAAACAAGTTTTGTTATATTTATTGAGCCGTCTCAATAACCAATTTTAGTCTCGACTTTAAATTTACGGAAGCCCACAATTGTGAAATTTGTATATAAAATATAGCCACGGTAACTACTTAAATTTAAGATCGTGTGTTCTTAAAAAATCCAGCAGTCATAATCGTGTACCAAAATTTATATTAAAAATGTTCGACTAAGGCCACCGAAATCAAAATTATTTCTTTTTAAACTATGACAGACAGGACTGGGGAAAAAGTAAAAAAAAAAATTGGTATCTGCCAACACGTGATATTATAGAGATGTAAATCATTTTTGCGGAACAAGTGAAGCTACTTTCTAATTAACTTAAAGATTGGATGCACATCAAGAGTCCCACTGACTAGCTAGTCACCCTCAGAATTTGAAAACAAGTATTTACAAAAAAATTATTGTAACGTACGACAGCACTGAACTCCTTCGGTCAGTTTAACGAAGACGATATATAATACGTTCGACTGGGCAAGTTGTTTGAGGTACCTTATCGCAGAGTTGTTATGTAAACATTACTCATTACGTTTCCATTAATAGTGTTTTTTATGGTTATCGTGTATTTTATTTGTTTGTTTTATGATTGCTTAAATGTCAGTCTATTTAATGTTGCGACACTTAAAAACACCGTTGTCGAATCCATACTGAACTGATCATCGGACGTTGTCGTATATTTGTTGTTTGCACATTTTATATAAACAAAATATTAGGTTTTATATCGTAACCATATTAACCCTGGTTAAGAAATCGAACGCACTGCGGAAATACTAGCAGTAAAATGTGTTGCATCGCATATTTGAACGTCAAATTTTATACTAGTTGCCAAAAAAAAATATTAAAAATAGAAATGCTGCAAATTTGAGTCTGCATTAAAACGTCGGCGATAACAATTCCGTAAACAAAAGTGTAGAATAATAAGCAATGAATAAAGCCGCAAATGAGCCGTAAGTTTTTTTTTAATAATTTAATTGGTTTGCTTACAAAATTATATTTTTTCTTAAGCTTCATGTAGTTTGTGTTCACAAATGACATCTTGTCTGTTATGTTTTGAAAACAACTACTGTTGCCACACTTAAAAATAACATTGTTTTCTATCATCCATCTTGTTTCATGATCTGATCCGTATCAAATTGAGACTTACAGAATACCCACTGGGCCGTACTTCCAATCTTCACACTAAATATTTTCTAGGTCACAATATGCAATTTCGTATGGAAAATTTCGCCATTGTGAGTTCGAAAAATTTAGCTTGGACACTAAAAATGATTATTAGCATCGCGGATTGAGACTTAAGTTGGCAACTAACTAATGCACAACTGTTATTTAGTAATATTGATATAACTGGCTTTTGTATGTATTAGGAAAAAGATCCTCCAACTACAGTGCACAGTGCACAGTGCAACTCTTATATAAATATGAACATGTACCTACAAATATATTTTCCTTCTCTGTAGAAGTTCCCAAGTTTGCATTGTTTATCAAAAACGGCTAAAGTCACGTGCCAGTTAAATAACCACATACTAAAACGTCTGTGCACATGTGTGTGGATGGCTAAAAAGTACGAAATAAATAAAACTTAGTAAATGCTCTCAAAAAGTTTTTTTTTTCTTTTTTTTCTTTTCTAGATACATACCGTAGTCGTACTATGGTACGTGCTTGGAATTTGGCCTGAAAAATTTGCTTTGCTTTACTCAACATGCAGACATCATTCCACAAAAACCAACTAAATGATGGCACGTGCATTTCTCTAGTAAATAGAATATAGTCTTGAGTATCCGTTTCGTGAGCCTGTAGGATCAATGCATGTAGCGCAGAATGGAGAAGGTATGTAAAAATTTTATTGATTTCCCATACTAGCAGGAAGTCAAACTGGAACGCACAATATCACCCACCAGAGACCAGTTGATTGTTTTAAATGGGTTTTGTTACTGGAAACATGGCAGGACGTCTGGAACCGACTGTATCGTCTGAACATCCTGCGCTTTGCCATTTTCTGAAGGGCACAGTTTCGTGATAATTAAGGATGTACCTAGGATATTTGCCAACCCTTTTTATAAGAATAAATTGCGACATAGAGGAATGCCAGATAAGAAATTAAAACCCATCTTTCTGTTGGGCTTTAATTTGTTGCTATATGTTTAGTAACCATAACGGTCTGTACGTGCTTAATGGGTGTGTGAAATTTTTTTTTTTTTTTGAATTCCCGTATGTATTTGGTGAGTATTTTTAACTGTGTGAATGAAGGAATTTTCGGATGATGATTTTCATTTCAGTGGGAGTGCGCTGGAATTTAAACTCAACAGAAGGGTTTGGTGTTTGTTGTTAAATTTTGGCATCAATTCTAACAATCGGTTTTCTACAATCAACCTACGTATTGCTGCTCCATCTACACCGCGTCAGGCCCTCCTAAGCAAGAGTTGCCTCCCTGATTGCATGGATCTGCTACATAGAACTGTCTATTTATTTTTTGTCTTCTAAATGTGGATTTCCCTTTCCAATACTAAACCTGTCTCTTATTGAAGTAAATCACATGCAGTGTAGTTTCTGCAACTGACGTCTTTCCTTAGTGTTACAAGGTGATGTGTTGCACTTGCTCCTTCAAGCAGTATAAAAGTCAAGCCAATTTTATCGCTCGTGTTAGCTGCATTGCATCGGAAAGGTGCAAGGACGATGTCATTACCACAGCCTCGTCGTTGTGCCTCCGGTGATGAGTGGGTGGTAAAATAATTGCTTTGCAAATGGAGGTCGTTTGTGCGATTAATTGCTATTATCCCCGACAGTGCATTCGACGTCATTGTCGAATATGAGCGCGTGTACCGAGTGTGAATCTACTTTGACTACCATGCGACTTCACTCATAAGTGAGGTATTTTGTTGGCTTCCTTTTCACATGGAGGACGAATTTATTTTCTTGTTTGCTTATTTTTTTCCCATAATAATGAAAGAACAAAAACTTCCGCCACCGAGACCTTATGTTCGGTTTAATTTGAATACACAAGCGAACGTGTCGAAAACGAATGCGGATGCCAAACTATTTTTTTATGGCACTTCGATCGAAGGACAATTATAATGCCAGGCATGTTCTGCGTGATAAAATTGATACAGATTTTTTCCGTAATTCACTTTTAGTAGTTCGTCCGATGGGTACCGAGGTTCACATGAATTCTTATTCCGACGAGGGAAACAATTTTTTTACCGACTTCAAGGTAGCAGATTCAAATCAGCGGTTGCTTGGAATATATTTTCATAGGTTTGACTGTAGGCCAGGAAGTAACGAGCCTGTAAATTTATTTTATTGCCTTTGGGAATAAGTTTTACGATTGAGATAGCAATTGAAGTGGATTCGCTTAGCTATATCAAGTGTCGCTGGAGTATTTGTATTAGGGGGAGCCTTGTGTCTGCGAAATCAAAAGCAAAGTCATGATCGAAAAAGCTAATCAAATATAGGTGCCCTTTTGTAGGCTGATTTGTACCTGATTGGAGTGATTCCCTATAGGATACCTGAAAGGTGTCAGTGTATCTTAATTTGCATCCTTTATTACGTTTCGGCAAAGTTGTATTGGATTTATTGTTTTTCGGATGGCAGATTGTTTACGATTCTTCAGACTTTTATGGACGAATTCCTGCAATAAAATTCAAACAAATGTGCGAGTATTCGAAAGTGTGTTCCTTGTTTCTTTTTGGAAAAGGAATTGTTATTGTTTTTTTTTGAAATGGCTTGGTGATGAATACCGGAAAGCTTCTCAAACCAGAGGATTTTGTTTTTGAGTCCACTTGTTAAGCAAGCATTTTAAAATAGAATTTCATATTAAACCGACTGGACACAACAAATGCCATTCGCAAAGTAAAACTCGAAGAAGGTATCACTTCATAGCAATCTGTTTTGGTCTAGCAATAGCAATGTGGATTCAAAACCTTTAAAAAACTGTACATCTTTTGTGTAGAGCAGGACATTTTGTCAAGACTCGGATTCGGTTTTCCACAAGTGAGTGTGCTCCAGCTAGAGCTTCCTTCGAAAGTTATTCCACATCCAGTCAAACGTACTCATCTGAATCAATACCCACAGGTAATTAGTATGTAAAACATTTGCAGCGAATTTTATCTCCATCTGTCGATGTGATTTTAAACTTGACCATAAATGGAAATTTCTATTTGCCCAAAAACCATCGTTCAACATTAACCCCATCTCACCTATGCATTCGAAATACCACAGAAGACAGTTGATCCAATGCCGAACGAAATACGGAAAGCGAATCTTGACCACATCAAAGACCATACAGATAAGTTTTCCCAACAAAAACGGATTGGTGTTTAATATACAGAATTGGGTTGCTGTTATCCCTTTTTTGCTGGCCAAATACTTTGTCCACTTGCAGCTCTACATGTTGAAGCTGCAGCAGTTTATGTGGTCTGCTGCCCTATATTTAAAATGTAAGCACCAAATTTGGTTTTGGATTTTATGTTGACCCATTTGAATGGGTGCTATGTGTGCGTGTTAATGCTTGCGTAAGGATTTCGCTTGCAGTTGCACGTGGTGTCATCATTTTCGGGCATGAGTGCGAATGCTATTAGGATTGGTTTGTTATTTTGGAACACGACTACACGATGATGTTAGTTGGTTGAGGTAAAAAGTAAACATTATGCAAATTTCTGTTTATCCAGATGGATGCGAAAGGACACCGCTTTCGAGTTCATGGAATTATTTATTTTCGCCACGCGATGTGGACTATAGTGTTGTATTTAGTTTTGTTTGCGAGACCACAAATGTGTCAATTCACTCACCTGGCATAAATTTGTTGCTATGTTGTTGGATGAATGAGAATAAGGGCAATTGGAACAAAGGATAATATAAGCTCTACTTCTAAAATCGGAATGTAAATCGGTGCCAAGACAGCAGTGAAGAAGTGTCTTACGATTTCGCACGACTAATTATCTGATCTATCAGTATTGTTTGAGAAGCTTTTTGTATAATACTCGCCTGGGGCAAGGCGAATCTATACAACTACATTCAAAAGCTGCTGCAACTGCACTTGGGATTTAGTAAGTTCTAGTCGACTAAAAACATCGCCCAGAAATTGAGTTCAAAAGTTTATTTGGCCTGTATACCATTTAGTTATAGCTAAATGAATCTTAACCGAGAATGTCCGCACGGTTCTCAAGTGTACTTATGGTACTAATATGTCGCATTTCAAAACAATTTCATTCACTTCCCCAAAGCATCTTCTATTGGAATACCTATAGAATAGAATTAGGTCAGTGGTTAGTATATGTTCCCCCAGCCAGTAGCGTATGCGCATGATTTTTTTTGGACTGGGACTTGATCAACTGTTTTTTTTTTGCGTTGCAACTTGGCTTAAGTGACTAACCTTAAGGTTGCTTGATTTGTTAGACGGATTCAAATTCAAACTCACGCATATCAAACACCAATTATCCAGCTGGCTGTAAACTTCTTCGAAGTGGAGGTTACGAAAGGTAAGTTGGTACTGACTGGACTGCAACGTTCTGTAGCTGGTCAGCATTCTGTATCTAAAATTACAGCCTGAATAATGAAAGAAAAAAGGGAGTCAAAAATGTTCCCAATAGTAATAAATTTTTTAACAATAAAAAAACACCAAAGAATTTACCAAGGAATTTTCCAAAGCTTGTAGGTTTCGTATGCAAATTCTAAACTTTCTGTGCAAATGACAACTGGCAATACAATTACGTTTTGAAACGACGAAGTGATACCAAAATCGTACTCAAATCGTAAGAAGAGACGGCGCCTAGAAAGTACAGACCTATAAAATAATCGAGATATTTGAGCCTTTTTTTAGGAAAAAAAAACTTGGACAAAAGGTAAGGTTTGAAAAACTGTGGGCACTCCTGCATTTGTAGCAAAGAAATCTAAGGATACATACATAATTTTCTTTATCCTGAATCGATCTCTTAAGGAGGACATTTTTAACCTATAACAACAGATTTAATATGACCACCTAACCCTTCCCCAGTTCCACAATTATGAGTCCTTACCCCTTTCCTCTACAGAAGTACTCCGGCCAGCAAGTGTCTAATTCTGGTAGAACGCTCACCTCTTTTCTTGCATATAAGACTCAGGTCTGTTTTTGTCTGAATGACCAAATTATCTGCGCCGCCGATGCAACACCAATCAAATGCTACCTACACGGACAGACGATTTGTTTAGCTATCATATTCACTTCCGCACAAAAGCCTTTGGAGAAGCGAATTTAAAAATCAAATCCAACTCGACGCGCACGTGCCGTCTCAAGCTGTGAAACGCCATTAACTTCGCACTTTAATAGACTTTGCAAAACTGTAACACCAGGGCAATAAAAACACAGAAAACAGACTGATCCCTTGGCTGATATTCCTGCCAAATGGCTTACGTCTGCTTAAATGTTTTCCTTTCACTTTCCTTCCTATCTGTTTCGTTCCTCCCTACTGCATTATCATCATCGCAGAAGTCGTCTTTATTCTAAAATAAACACAAAACTTCGTTACGTGTATACACTGCGAAAGGATTTATCAGCCATATCTAGCAACGGCAGCAACTACTGCAGCACGCTGTACTGCATGTGCGCACAATAAAGAACAACAAGAGACAATTCCATCGCGTCGTAGTCGTCGTCCCTATTTGGATGGAAGCCAAAAATTGTAAATTCCAAAAGAACACGTCCGTAAGTCCGCTTTAAATGCCATGCAATAGCATGGCCGCACCAATGGCAGTGCAAGAAAATACTCGGTTGGAGTGAGCCTCCTTGGCGTCAGCTGTTGGAACGAGGAGGTGCACTTATAGAAAGAACAATTCCGTAGCTGGTCTATTTCAGATTTATCATTTTGCATAATCTATGTGATTGTAGCATGAAGGACAAGGAGCATTGGGGATATACTCTTCGAATTTACATGGTATTCGTGCTGGTCCCATTTGAACTTATTGTGGCTGCTTGGTATAGGGGCTGCGGTCATAGTGGCTCTGGTATGAATACGAAAGGTGGTATTAAGCTTATCTAGCGGTCGGAACTGGAAAGTGAACAGTCCATTTAAATAGATGTGCGACAGTATTACGTAGAATTTATATTGTGCGCTGCAAGTTGCTCAGCGGAAGTAGTTTTAGATGGAAATCCGAGGAAACGGGTGGACAAATGATTAAGGATACTTTGTGGGTTGACAGCTGTCTCCGAACAACGGAAAGGAACCTTTACCTGATCTAAAGTAGGTATGGTAGGCAGTATAGCTCTATAGATATGCCGAACTCGATTTGGAGGAATGCGGTCTAGGGACAAATGGGGTTTCGTGTTGCCCTACCATGAAGTTTCAAAGTAGGCCAGCTTCTTCCAAAGCAGGAAATTAAGCCGCCCAGATTGAGATAGCGATCAGAGTCTTATTTGGAACACTGGGTTGGCACTCTTCCAAATGATATTCATCTGGTACTCCACCAAAAGGTAAGCGCGAATTTCAAGATAGCGTAAGTAACTTTCTTGTATACCTATCATATTGAAGCACGATGGCCATTACATCCAATATCCGGTATCACACGTAAGTATATATTATTTTACTCCCCATCATTCCCACTTTTGCTCTGGATAAGGGCTGGCTCCTACCCATCTATAAACACAACTAACTCGTAGCCCATTGCGTGCGCTGTCATTTGTATATTAAAACACAGGCCATAAATCCATCTTAAATGGTCTGACCTTACATAACAGCCCAACTATCGCTCACATTAAATTGCAACGCTCTGAAGCCCGTAGTATATTATTTACTAATAATTCCACGGAGCCATAAGATAGCCACTGGTCAAATGAACAGTCGCTCATAAAGGCATACGCACTTAAAATTTGAACAGAAGCTTACACATCATTGTTATGTCACACACATCTAATTATGCACTACGTTCCCTGTCATATTATGACACGCGACCACCACCACAGCACGGTTATAATAATTTCTCCCGAAAAGGGCCAAACGCACCAGGCAGGCGTGTGTCTATGTCTACTGTCTACACACAATTTTAATAAGAAATTTCACTCTGCCAGTGCGATTTGATATGACCGACCGAGATTGGAGTCATATGAGCTGGAAGCACAGGTTGGCTGGAATTGTAAATGGAATGTGTGCGCGCAGTACAATGTACTCGATGACATTAATCAAAAGTGCTGGTCACGTAATTTGTGCCATCAGTAGATACACGTACATGTTTATATCGATAACTTGGCTACAATGGGGATGCAAAAATGTGCCTGCCATGGCGGCGCTATGATGATATGTGGGAGCATATGGTTATTTAGGTGTTTCAACGGTGATTTTAGTAGGCTGCGGGCGAATTTTGTTAACATTGTCGACTGGACCAAATATAGCGGCGAGTTACTGAAAACTGGTTAAATTTTCACTTCAAACTTCACGAATGTTTATCAAGTTCATGAAGAAGATAAATTTAAAAATAATACAAAAGTTGATTTTCTCATTTTTTTTAAGGAGGTAATTTATTATCAGAAAAGGACTTCTGGCTCGAGCAAAACCCACTTGCCACTGGCCCAGATTGCATCACTTCAATTGCCGTTGGTTTTGTTCACGCAAGCCAACTTCTTCTGTACTTCTACAGAAATGTATTCAAGTAACAAGATCTTATGGACCATATAAGTAAGTCACCATTTTGCTTGTTAAATAAATCGTGGGTCGCAATAATTGTGTTCTGTGAAAGTGGTACTGAATGCATTTCAATTTTATGTCAAGTACATTTGCCCTCCACAGCCACATGGTATTCTTCCTCATTCCTAAGGATAGTTGTTCCCCGATACACATTTGAGTTTACCTATGCAGGATGTACCTACTCAAAAAGGGAAAAAGTAATAGTACACAATGTCCGAATTTAAATTTTTTTTAAAATTTACTTCAAACACACATTTTAAGGTTTCTATAGTATAGGGATTGATGCAGTGCAAAATTTTAAATGAATTTCAATAAATCAAGGCAATGCTTAGAATATGTCCATCGTTTTTGTTTCATACATTTGCATCTGCAGCTGCAATAACATTCCGCCGTCCGCCATCATCGTCGCCACACGTAGCGCTGAAGATACGCTCGCAATGAACAAGAGAGATTCGGCCGGGCCAGGCGCGCACACTTTCAACTCACAATAATGAATTTAACTCCACAATGGAACATGTGAGTTAATTAAAATTAGTAGCCATCAGCATTACTACAACCTCATTGTCATAAATGAACAACAATAGTACAGAATATATTATGTACAAATAATTAACAAAAAGCTACCCTAAACCCAATTTCATATTCGCAACTACATATACACTCCTTAGGGCTTGGCTATATTGTTAGTACCTAGATTTGGGTATACTCGTACCTACAGCTTGATTATAACAACACACAAGCCAACTTTGTACATTTCTGGTCAAGCTAATTTCGATGATATAGAAGTATTTCAATCATCACACCACAGCTTGTGGATATGAGTTAATTGGATTCTCTTTCCATGTCCTTGAAAAAAATAAACCCCAAAGGGGCATATGGCAAAATTACTTACTAGCGTTACCTACGCATCCACAGAGAAGCAAGAACATTTTTTTTCGAAATAAAAATAGAACCGAACTATGTCAGTATACATTTCGAATGCACGCTTGTGTATTTACAACAATGACTGAGCTATATTTGTCCAATCGCAAGGCAACAGAATTCCAGGAAATCCTCCATTATTTCACTATCCCATTCAACATTTCTATGTCCAGATCATAGTTATACCAGTTAGCCCACAGCTCTTCATGAATAAAATTTTATTTCAGTCGTTTCATACCGATGTCCTCATAAATCCCACTCATCAATTTTCAGGAAAATACATTCCAAATGTCCGTCGTCTATATCCGCTGTGCTAATAGAGTCAACGAAACGTGTCGTATATTTTATTTCAACATGTCAGTGGTTAAAAATTATTTCAAATAAGCTTAGCTCATGGCTGCTGGGTGAAGTCTTTCGGGACACTGACACTCAGTTCGTACAGCTATATTTAACTAACAACGGACGGTTGGCTTTTATTTCATTGCTCAAATGTCGAGTAGCAATCAGAGCACCGAAAAGGATCAAATGGCGTGTGGTTGTCGCAATGTGTAATGCTCCTTGTTCGATTCACAAAGGTGGACAGGATAGACTGTCTTTGAACTGGAAGGTGCATCCACCTACAGTGTGGGATATTTTTTCAGATAGGTATATACATGACTGGCAAGAAGAGACACTGGCGGAATGTTCTTAAAGCTCAACCCACGTCGTCTCGTAATTAATTTCCATTATAAACTGTTTATGCTTGCAAAGATAACCAGTGCTTATGTGCATTGTGGAAATCCTTGTTAAGCTTCTAGCTGATTCTTGTGAATAGCAGATTGGATAAGTGAAAACGCTGTAAATCCTTGTAGAAGATCACGGGATTGATGCAACTGGTGTAAAATGGAAATGCTATTCCTTCGGGTGTATGATGTACTTTTTAAGGTTTTTTTTGTAAAGAAATCTCAAAAGCGAAAATCCTTAAATTGTGTGAATTGAATGGTTTGAAAGAAATTTTATTGCAATTTACTCTTAACAGTTATGAGATTCGGTCGGATTATCCCATGTGGGTTTGGTGGCATTTAAGCGCATTACTAGAAATTGTGTGATAGGCATTCACGCGGAACCGCTGGGCATATTGCATAAGGACTTTGAAGAATTAGATTCGGTTCGCTATCTAATTTTGCGAATACCCAGCCCTTAAAAATAGCAGATAGGGGATTCTCAACAGTCACTTCTGCGATGAAAAAGACGACCTGGAGAAGTACTCCTGAGATTCACACTCAAATCTGTGTGGTTCGAATTGAAAAAAGACATAGTTCATCCTAAAGTTACTCTTATGACGAACTACGTTTTTTTTCATAAACTAAAAGTCGGTCATTTTGATCATGAGACAAAAAATCACCAGGTCCATGAACACCGATCCCGAGCTAGATGAAACGAAAAAGCGACAAGTTAGACAAACATTTCAAAAGCGACAGGAAATCGGATGAAATAGCGCAAGGATTTAGCAACTTGGGAAGTATTGGAAAGAAATGAAATGGAAACAGATTTAGTGTTCGGAAAATGGGTAAAGCATGAGAAGGTTTCTAGCTACGCTACGCATTCACGGTTTTGACACGCAGTACCGTTAAGTGGTAACGGTTCAAAGTATTTTTGACTTCAAATCGACTGATTGTTAGAGAAAAAATCGCCAGTTCTTGATGTGTATTCAATAAGTCCTTATCATTTATCTGAATGATATATTATAGCTGTTTTAAGTTGTAGATACCACTTTTAAAGTGATCTAATGCAGTTATTAAAATCGTTTCTTTTAACCAGGGTAACAAATTTTAAACAGATTTACATAGCGAAAAGGGTGGCAAAAGGAAAGTGGCCCCAATCTAGTGACAAGAAGTGTATTTTGATCCAATTTTTATACCCTCCAGAGGAAGGTATATTCACTTTGCCAATACATTTGTAACGCCAAGAAGGAGTCACCGGAGACCTCATAAAGTATATATATTCTGAATCAGGATCACATTCTGAATCGATTTAGCCATGTCCGTCTGTCTGTCTGTCTGTCTGTCTGTCTGTCTGTCTGTTGAAAGCACGATAGCGCCCAAAGCAATTGACGTAGGTGAATGAAATTCGGTGAAAGGACTTCTTTTTATCGGCGTCAGGTTGGTATTGAAAATGGGCTCTGTCGGTCAAGTAGTTCTGGTACCTCCCATACGAAACCAATATTGGACCCATGTGCCTCTCCGTCTGTTGAAAGCACGATAGCGCTCAAAGTAATTGACGTAGGTGAATGAAATTTGGTGAGAGTACTTATTTTTATCAGCGTCAGGTTGATATTGAAAACGGGGTATGTCGGTCAAGTACTTCTGGTACCTCCCATACAAAACCAATATTGGACCCATGTGTCTCTCTGTCTGTTGATAGCACGATGGCGCCCAAAGTAATTAACGTAGCTGAATGAAGTTTTGTGAAAGGACTTCTTTTATCGTCGTTAGATTGGTATTCAAAATGGGCTATGTCGGTCAAGTAGTTCTGGTATTTTGCATGACTTGTATGTAGTGGAGGGTATCAAAGCATCGGCCAGGCCGATGATAACACTTTTACTTGTTAAATAAGATATATTGCGCGATACTAGTGATCTAGATTATACGAACTCAGAGTTTACGAACGCGAAATTTTCCATATAAATTTACTCATTGTGACCTACAAAATATTTTGTTTGAAGGTTAAAAATGATTATTCGTAAGGCCCATCGACACCGATATTTATATTATGTACATACCTCAATACATAAAAACATTTATTATTCCACCGGTGTGCTAAAAATATAAAGCTATTTCTTCGCGACTTCTAGTTTTAGTTATTCTCTGACACGCGAATTTTATTTTTATCCGCGCTTTCATTACACAGTAGCGTCGCGTCGTTTCCTCTTTTTCCATTAATCTTCTCTCGCCAGTGTAAATCATTTCGAACTTAAATCAAATAAAACGTTTCTCCCGCGGATATTATTTCCCTTTCTCCGCCACGAATAGCTATTGTCTTTTAAAAGTAATTTCTAATGAATCCATCATGGCTTACAGTTGCGTCTGCTTTTCGACCTGCGGCCATCTTGTAATATATACGTATAGCAGACAAATTGGTTTGCTTTAACGTTGTAACTGTCTCTTGTTACGCACACATAGATATGTGTATCCATATCCTTGATTGCAATTATTGTAGCTCTTGGGTAGGGGGGACCGGCAGTTATATACCATTGCACTGTTACTGTCATTAAAAGTTTTCTCTTTCGGTTGTTGATAGTGTTGTTAATAAAACCGAAGAAAACTATGTATATATTTAAGAAGACTTACTTGCCATTATTAAATTCGTCTTTATGTGTTTGGGTGTCTCCTTAGGTTTGGTGGGGGGGGGCCTTAGTAGAAAGGAAATGTATCCTCGATGAGGGAAATGCAATAAACTGTTTTAATCTTTTTACATTTATCAGCAACTCTTACATACATATGTGTAGAAAGATATAAGAAGTCTTGATGAAATGACAAGGGTGTCGAGGTATATGCATTATACATTGCACCATACTTATAATAAATTTATGCAAGCTCTCAATTATGACATTTATATGGAAAATATATAAACTGTGGAACTAAATTTCTTTCTTCATAGTTGAGATGAGTGTTTGCCATCGCCATTGCCATAGGCTTTTCGTAATCTCATCACGTCTACTCATAGATGCAAGATCCTTTAAAAATCATTTTGGGCTCAGACCGCTTTCATGTGAAATCAAAGTCAGTAAACAAGAACACATAAAGTGTCTTAGATTATGAACCTGCCAGACGGAAGTTGTCTTAAATGCGGTTTAGAATCCATTCCTTAAAAATGAAATCTTTATGTCAGAACCAAAAGGCGATGTTTGGATTTTGTACAACTATCGGAAGGAGGTCTCATGTCAAGGCCACAGATTTGCCCCCTTCGGGTAGGGGAAAGAATATACCCGAGGTAGGCATGCCTGTCGTAAGAGGCGACTAAAATCCAACCTCCGTATACCGAGCTTATGGCGTATACAAAAATGCAATGAACAAAACGAAAAGATATACTACCCCAGGTGGCAGTCCAGCTTTACTGGAAAATCCACCCTCTTCGGAGGTCGGCTCTACGGATTCTGGGGAGAGCCGCTTATTGCAATCCATTGACCCTTTTATTAAATGTTCAAGGGTATCTCGATCTCCTCCATCAAGATCGAATAACACCGGGAAAAGAAGTCCGCCGGGAGCGCCAGCGCGTGAAAAACAGGACTCAGTGAAAAATAAAAGTTTTGAGGAAGAAAATAAAGCACTCCGAATCAAGCTTAAGGAAATGGATCTACTCTATCAAGATCTTAAGAAAGAGATAGATCTGCTAAAAGAAGAAAATAAGGTTCTAAGGAGCAATCGTTTGCTGAAAGAACGCGAATTTACTCCACCACGCTTAGCTAGTCAGGAATACCACACCGACGAAGAAGAACTAGCACGCGAAACGAATCAGGTCGCTAAGAAAAGACCTAGTAAGAAAAGGAGAGCCGGTTCTTCCCCCGAAGTCGAGCCCCTAAAAGAACAAAAGCGTAAAGAACCACAAGAAAAACAACTTCGATCACAAATTCGCGCACCGCCTCCCATAAACGTCGTTGGAGTAACGGAATATAATAAGTTGCATAGCCTCCTTAAAGGAACGATAACATCGAAATTTAAGGTTACATCTTTAAGGAATAATGCGTGGAAAATTAACGTCGATAACCACGATGATTACCGGGCAGTATCCCAAAAGCTAAATACCGAGAAGATCCAGTGGTATACTTTCGAAATAAAGTCTGAAAGGCCACATCGTGTTGTAGCAAGGGGACTCCACCCCTCATGCACCAAAGACGAGGTTATAAACGACCTTCAAACCAAAGGGTATAAAATTCTTGATGCCGTAAATATCATTAAGAAGGAGAAGCAACAAACGGAAGTCGATAAGGATATCGTGGTAAGACGTGGACTTCCGCTCTTTATGCTTACATTCGATAGGTCAGATAATATCGAAGATATCTACCGAATTAAAACAATATTAAATATCGTGGTAAAAATCGAACCCATGCGTAGAAATGTAAAAATTATTCCACAGTGCAAACGTTGCCAAGGATTTAATCATACACAAATGTATTGCCAAAAAGAACCACGATGTGTGAAATGCGCCGGAAATCACCTCTCCCAAGACTGTGGAGTTAAAAAACAGTCCTCCGCTACCTGTGCTAACTGCAAGGGAAAGCACCCGGCAAATTATAGAGGCTGTGAAGTAGCTAAGGAGTTACAAAAACGGAGAGATGCGCTCCTTAAGCCTGAAAAAGCTAAATCAAAACCGCTAACTAAGGCAAAGCGTAAGACTGTTCAGGGGATTGTAGACAATCTAAAACCTCCGGTTCCTGAACGTAAGAATTTCAAAAAAAGAGAGTCGGCAGAAATGCCTTCGACCTCTGTTGTCAAAGGAAACCCTATTCAAAAATTGCCATCAGCAAAGCCACCGAATAGTGGCCCTCGGACAGCCAGAGTGCAGACCTACGCTCAGGCTGTGGCATTTGAAGAACCAAAAAACGTTGAAACTTCGCCAGACAGTGTTTCTCATGTTTTCTCAGTAATTCTCGGGAAACTTGAAGAACAAAGCAAAATAAATAAAATTATTCTCGATCGGTTGGTTAAGCTCGAAAATAATTCAAGGAAAACGCGTACTTCAAATATAATATGAATGAAAAACCAATGTTAAAAATATGTACTTGGAATGCAAACGGACTTTTGCAAAAACTCGATGAATTGGAAGTATTCATGCGCGAAAAGGATATTGACATTTGCTTAATTTCTGAAACCCACGTAAAAGAGCGATCCATTTTAAAAATAAAAGGCTACAATGATTTGCACGCTTGTCACCCATCGGGAAACGCGAGAGGTGGATCATCATTGTTTATTAAAGACTGCATTGAACAATATGAAGACCTGAAGATAGAGCTTGAAACTATGCAACTGTGCACGATTCGAGTAAAAAATAATCAGCGTACTCTTAGAATATCATCTATCTACTGTCCACCACGCTCAGCGCTAGAAAAAAGTGATTATACTAACTTGCTTAAATCGCTCAAACCAAATTTCATTATTGGCGGCGATTTTAATGCGAAACACACGTTCTGGGGTTCTAGATTCATCTCGCGAAAAGGTAGAATGCTCTATGGGGCAGGTATGGAGTACAATTGTGATTTCCACTCGACGGGCAAACCGACCTACTGGCCAACTGATACTTCAAAAATACCTGATCTGATAGATTTTTTCGTCGTGAAAGGAATATCTACCAACCACATTAAAGTTGAAGAGAGCTTTGATCTGTCATCTGATCATTCACCGGTTATTTTAACGTTGAGCGCAAAACTAGTCAATAACCAAGAGCCAGCTAGACTTACTGGTAAAACAACTAACTGGGAAGACTTTAGGAACGAAATTGAAGAGAATGTTGAACTGAGCGTTCCACTTACGACACCTTACGAACTTGAGGTTGAAGTTGATCGCTTCGTTGAAGTCGTTCAGCTCGCTTCCTGGAATAATACGCCTAACCCAAGAAAAACGCCGGCCAAATACGGTTTACGATATCCGACCGAAATAAAAGAATTGGTCAACGAAAAAAGGATAGCGCGTAAAAAATGGCAACAGAGTCGCGCTCCGCAACATAAAGCACATTTGAATTATTTGTGCAATTTGTTGAAGACAGCTATTAAGGATTTTAAAAATCGGGCGATAGGTTCTTACCTTGAAAGTTTAACAGCGAAAAAAGATTCCAATTATTCACTTTGGAAAGCTGTAAAAGGCACCAAAAGGCCCAAAATCCCAGCGCCGCCAATAAAAATAAATCAAAATGAATGGGCAAGGGAAGATAAAGAAAAAGCGGACGTTTTTGCCGCCCATCTACAGGAAACCTTTAAACCGTACGATGGTCGAGCGGCTCACGGTAGTACCAATGGTGGGACGGAATTACTATCTGACGATTTTTCACTCACATATGCAACGCTAAGGGAACTAAAACGTGAAATCGAATCTCTAAAACCTAAGAAAGCTCCTGGTTATGATTTGATCACCGGAGAAGTTCTCAAAGTTCTACCTAGAAAAGCATTAATTAAGCTTCTACATATTATAAATTCTGCACTCAGATTAAAACACGTGCCGAGCCAATGGAAAGTCGCGGAAGTCATTATGGTTTTAAAACCAGGAAAACCGCCAAATGAAGTAAATTCGTATAGACCAATTTCGCTTCTTCCAGTTATATCGAAAGTTTTCGAGAGGATATTACTTAGGCGTCTACAACCGGTTATCTCTACATATATCTCTACATATAAATAAAATTGGTGTAGTTCTGTTCGACTAAAATTGAAATTGACTGCATGTCTTTAAATGCAAAAATCTTAGAAATTGCTGAATATATTCTGGTGAATTTTTCACAGGCTTATAGAGGATACTTAGGCCTACAATCTCCACTTTTTCTTAACTCTATATCTCTATAAATTCCGGAAAAAATTGGACAAGAGTAATTTTTTTTTTCGTTTCGCTTCGATTTTTTCTTTGCAACGCTTTGCGTTCGAAAATACTGGGAGCATTTAAATATACTAAGTACCAGCTTATAAAGGACATCTGCAAGTACAATTTAGGATATCCATTATCTCGATAACTTAAAAGGTTTTTAAATAAATAAGCAAAATTTGAAATATTTCTACGATTTTCACCTGGGTTAGTGGATACGCACTTCATACTCAAATCAAACATACTAACCGCGCAAAATATTGACATCTCTTTTAACCTTTATTACCCCTGTGACGGAGAGGAAGACAGACAGAGGCAGTTGCTGTTTGTTTTGCTAAGAAAAAAAGAAAGCCAACAAAAGAAATGTCAAATATGTAGGGTAGCAGTGTTCCTATATCGTGGGATTTATTCCTTTTCGTGGGAATTTCGATGTCCGAAAAGACTTCCGTGGATAAAGGGATAATGCACCAAATCGTGGGAATTTCGGAAATCTAACAAAAAAACATTCAAACTATAAATTTTTGGTGAAATTCTACCACAACACCTGTATTTCACCATGATTATCAATGCACTGACTGTCTATAAAAAACAGCTTATGTAAATCGTCTTCTATCAAAATTTTCTGGTACAAAAAAAAATCATAGCAGTGTTACAAACTGCGATTTTTATTCTAAAGGTTAATTTAACTTGATTTTCTTTCCGTGTAATACAAATTTTGCTTTCAAAAACTGGATTTTAACGCAAAAAGTATCGTGGGTTTTGAAAAGGGAATTTGAGTACAGTGAAAAGGGAAAAATTACCACGCTTCGTGGGATAAATAAAGAGAGATTGCTAATAACACTGTAAGGGGAGGTTTGTTTAACTCTGTTTTGTTTACAAAAAAAAAGTATCTATTATCTACTCCTGTGACGGAGAGAGAGACAGACAGATGCAGTTTGGTTTGCTAAGAAAAAAATGAAATCCCGCAAAAGAAATATCAAATCGTAACGGTAATAAGAAGGGAAACGATTTATTCTGTGGAGTGTGCATGTGCAGTGGTAAGAATAAGAACTATTTTCTACTCTCCGCTCTGCAAAAACGGAGGTGTGTATGTGTATAGCCTGTTAAGTAGGAAGGAGAGAGATGGCATCTCATTAAATGTTTATCCAAGCGCAAGCCTAAAGCGAGAAGCGACCTATACACCTCATGCTTGCATGTCAATTATAAGCATACACACACGCAAATTGCGAAGAAGAAAAGATAACTAAAACAAAAAAAATTATGAAACGAATTTGGTGCCATTAAGCAGTGGACTTCAATGCGAGAATTCGGTATTTTCTATGTGTATTTGACAATTTGTTTTATTTAATCAAAACGTCCACAAATATTAAACAAGTTCAATACGAAACACAAAACAATTAAACACCGCGATGCCCATTAAAGCAAGACGATTAGCGGTCGGCCATTACCAACATGCTTTTTTTTGTAGTACACAGTACAGATGGGGGTTGCAATTACAAAAACAACATTGTAAACAATTGGGTTTTGGGGGGTTAGCCGTTGCTGCACTTCACTCTCAAATCAAACATACTAACCGCGCAGTATATTGATATCTCTTTTAACCTTATTATTACTCCTGTAAGGGAGAGGGAGACAGACAGAGGCAGTGTGCTGTTTGGTTTGTTAAGAAAAAAAAGAAACCCATAAATGAAATGTCAAATATATAGGAAAGGTTTGTTTATCTCTGTTTTGCTTACAAAGAAAAAAGTATTTTTGAAAGAAATGTCAAATATTTATAAGTATCAGTGCACTGATACCAGATCGTGGGTAAATTAGGTACCCATTTCGCGGGAATTTTGCCTTTCAAAAAAAGCTAAAAGAGCGATTAAGATGAGGCAGTAAATTAGCCGCTCGAGTTTTTAAATAGCATTAGAGCGCATAAAATTGAATTAAAAGTTCGAGGTCCCATTATCGCAATTTGAATGCCCCCAGAGCTTTGTAATGGAACCAGATTAAGAGTGATATCGTTACAGAAAAACTTTATGGAGGCGTTCATTTTAACTGGGTGTGGTAAAGGAGAAACGGTGTTTATAACAAGAATGGCTACAAATAATTACCAGCAGTTATTCATTTCAGTTTAAACGGATTCAATTTCCTATTAATGTTTGTCTTCCACGACAATCAATAAGGCACAGGGACAAACTTTAAGAAAAGCGGGAGTTGATTTAATATAGAATTGCTTCACGCACGGGCAGTTATATGAAGCGTGCTCCAGGGTAATTAATGCAGGAAATATCTCTACCTATCTTAGCCGATAGAAACAAAACCGCTAACATAGTATACAAAGAATCGTCACATTAATAAAAAAAAGTTAGTTAATCAACTAAAAATTATTTTCTTTCATTTTCATTGTCCACTCAGACTCAGCCTTCGGGAGTTTTTTTTTAGATCTATATACCTCCACAATGTCTTTCGATGATTTTTTGATTTTTCCTTCCAGCGATTATCAAAAGAAATAAAAAATTGTGTCCCCTGGAAGACAGTACATTTCTTAAATTTTTTTTCCATCAACTATTCTGAAACCACATTTTGCACGGGCGAAGCCGGGCGGGTACAGCTAGTAGAAGATAATAATCTAATCCCTGACCACCAGTTTGGGTTCAGAACCAAGCACTCGACTATTGACCAAGTGCATAGAATTACTGACGTAATAGAGAAAGCATTTGAAGAAAAAAAGATATGCTCAAGCGTATTCCTCGACGTCTCACAAGCCTTTGATAAGGTGTGGCACGACGGCTTAAAATTTAAATTACGACAAATTCTCCCCGTAAGCCTATATGATATCCTAGAATCATATCTCGGGAACAGACTCTTCCGTGTTAGACATGGTGTAGAATACTCGGAGCTTAAAGAAATTTCGGCCGGCGTACCGCAAGGAAGCGTCCTTGGGCCGCTTCTGTATCTGTTATATACTCGCGATATACCAAGAGAAGATGGCACTATCCTTGCTACCTTCGCCGACGACACCGCTATCCTTGCAGTAGGTAATACGATCGAAGAAACGACTGCAAAGCTGCAAACCACACTGAATAAAGTAAATGAATGGACGAGGGACTGGCGGATCGCCCTCAACGAAACTAAATCTGTTCACGTAAATTTCACATATAGGAAAACTAATGACTTGCCAATTTTCCTAAACTTGGCTCGAATACCCTTTGCTAACGAGGCCAAATACCTGGGAATGACACTCGACGCAAAGCTGAAATGGAATTCGCACGTGAAAATGAAACGTAAAGAACTCGATATCAAATATAGAGAAATGTACTGGTTACTCGGAAAACATTCCCAGCTCAGTACCGAGAACAAACTGCTTTTATACAAGCAAGTGCTAAAGCCGGTGTGGACCTACGGAATACAACTTTGGGGTTGTACCAAGAAAACAAATGCCAATATTTTACAAACTTTTCAAAATAAAGTACTAAGAGAAATTGTCCAAGCACCGTGGTATACTAGAAACGACGATATCCACAGTGATCTCGGAATTTCTACAATCGAAGCTGAAACTAGAAGCTTCGCGCGAAAGCATAGAAACCGACTAATCGGGCATATCAACAATACAGTCCGACAAATTTTGGATGAGAGTAATTTATTGCGCCGACTACAAAGAACGAAACCTTTCGACTTGGCAAGATAAGGATTAACCGCGTCTTAATTGCGGAACATGCAGGATCTTTCAGTGGAAAGTAACCTGTCAAAAGTGTTTTTATTTCGTTATAGAAAAATTGCTTGATAAGTTTTACCTTAGTTGCAGTATCTAACAATTTATCGAAGGGTGGTGTTTTTAGTCAGTAGAAATCTGACACTACTATGAGCACGCGCTTGCTATTCTCATAGTGTCTTTGGAAGATTTTCACCTACCCTCGGAAAAAAAAAAAAAAAAAAAAAAAAAAAAAAAAAAGGCCACAGATTTATAAAAAAATAAATAGTTAGCACAACAGGTCCGTAAGGACATTTGGCTGAGCTTCCACAACTATTCGTTTTGTGTGAGTTTTTCATTTTTGGGACGAATAGAAGGGATCTACAATTTTATGCCGGGAAGCTCTTTCATGACAGTTGTACTCTCGGATATTTGTCAGACGTTTGCGAGAGGTGCCGCAGTGGACAAAAAAACATAAGTTGGCCAACATAAGCCCACAGATTTACAATTGGGAAAAAGTGGAAGCTACGAATAAGTTCAAGGAATAAGAACAGTCAAGAGCTCACTCTTCCAGCGTCGTCGTAGACAAAGCGCGGGAATACGATCGTCGGCCAATTATTCAACAAGTCATTTGAGTAATTCTGTAATGCGGATGGATAGTGACGAATTAAAAAAGATTGTACCTTTCGACGTTTGAATAGTTTTAATCTAAGGTTTGATTAAAGTTTTTTGTTGTACTAAATATGATAAGTGGATACTATCACGTGTCAGTTGGTAAAAACAATAAACACTCAACAGCTTTTGTCACTCCGTAAGGTTATTACCTACCAATTCAAGCGTATACCCTTTGTTTTGACAAATGCCTTACAACGTTCATTAGCCTTTTAGATTTGATAATGCGTCGTATTCACTGCGCACTGCATCCGTTTATTTTCGCATCGAAAACGTTTATTTTTGAAATTGATTCCAAGCCGAAATCAATACACAAAATTTAACAACACTCATACCTCATACGAAACCGATATTGGATCGTCTCCTCGTTTTAAATTCAAACAAACACAAAAGTAATGCCAATTATTTAAATACTCGATTAAAAAAAATAGTAAAAAATTTGCTCCGCATAAAAATTCAGAAAACGGTCATATCCTACTTCATACCCATCGACACGACTGTGATATGACAAAACAATGACAGCTTCATTTGTGCTGTTTAAATGCCAATTCGCGGCAAAAAAAGAAAAAACACACAGCAGCACATCACCTATGCCACAATTAAAATCGTACACTTGGTCTTGTTTATATGATTGTCCGGTAATAATTACGCCATTCTATGTGCTGCGCAAAGAAAATCCGATTAAAAGCAAACACGCACACATTCAGAAAAAGCAAAAAAACACGAAACAAAATCGAAAGTGAAACACACGGGATTACGCCGCTTCTTCAACTTCTTTTTCATTTTGCTAGCCCACATAGTGCGACAACCTGTCATGAATAATACAAAAGGCCGAAAACAGTGGGTGGATGGGGTAGAAACTCTTTTGGAAGAGGGGCGGTGGTAGCCGGCCAGCAGTCTTACCACCAATTGTCTCTAGTTAACCAAGAAATAATATAAAACCCACTCGACCGAAGGCGATCAAAGTCAGATACCACTTAAACGTGATTAGCTTAAGTTCACAAAGTGTACGGCTACGTTGATTACCTCTTTCGTTCGGGTTTTGTGTGAGTTTCTGTTTGCCCCGCCGTCGTTTTGTTTTTCGGGATTCGTCAAAATAACTAACACATTTGTTACCCTTCTTATTTCACACCCAAAAAAGGATATATACACAGCAAAGGATACAAAAAATGTTCCCCCAAACATCATCACTGTTGGCTGTAGCGCTGGTCCTTGGAACGTGGTGTGGCCCATCTATGGCACAGTTGGCTTTTCACACAGATGCCAATTCGAACTCATTTAGCTTGAAGGCTCCTGGTTTGCAGCAGACATTCACACGGTATTTTGGAGGCCAACGCCAACAGCAGCTACAACAACAGCAGGCACAGCCATTGCAACAGCAGCAACCCCAACAGTTGGCCCAACAGCCTCAGGCGCAACAGCCACAGGTAGGAGGAGAAAGACTGATTTTTTTTTTATAGAAGCCAACAAAGTTAATCGTAAGGGTGTTTTAAGAAAGGAGATAATTTACATTGGATAGTATTGCGGCACGAATAAGTGTCGGAAATAGGTCTGTGAATGGATTTTAAGTGCGTGTGGGTCGGTGTGCTAGACAACTGAGCTAGAGGTCTCAAGTTTAACCCTTACGAAAAGACAAGACATACTTCAAAGGTTTTCCACGTATTGTAAAGTGTTATTGCCATCCAAAAGCTTTATAATTACTTAGAATTTGGCATGACATTGCAGCTCCCTTCAATGACTTGTAGTGAGAAATAAGGACAGGGACGATATAATAAAGATTTGGCGTTGGAGAAACAATTTTTTTAAGGTTATTTAAAATTCAGTATAAATAGCAGAAAGAACCAAGTATCAAACGTAAGATCGTTCAAATGTTTTTTGACCTATTTACAAAAGTTGGCAGTTCTTACAGTTTAATAGTCTCCAGGGTATCTTCAACATTTTATAAAAACCTACGAGAAATGGCCCGCTTATGAGTGGCTTGCCTATGAGCTCTATTGTGTTCGGTCGTGACTATTCTGAACTGTTCCTCCTTGTCCGTGTATACCAAAGATAAGAAATTGTAGAGCTCTACCGAGGTACAGAAAATCAGTTTACACTGTGGTCCTCTCTACTATATATTTGAACAGTTTTTGTGGATAAATTTGTGGATGCCTTCTTTCTGCAATACTACCCTGGTTTTATGACTTTAATTCTGTGACAGTCTTCTGATTTTTTTGCTTTCCTGTGTCAATTATGAATATAATATAAAACTTTTATGAAAGTTGGCCTCTGTCCTCGTTGTGCTGATTTTTATGCGAATGGTGTGATTTTCTAGGTTGCTATGCAGGTCCTACATTTTTTAGTTTTATACGTCGCCAGCAAAGAGACAAAATTACCATAACTGTCAGTTACACAACGTTAAGTCGCCGAAATGCATCGGTCCAGGAAGCAAAGAACGAATTTGAATGCGGTTTATGATCCAAATTTTCCACTTAAGCCTATTTAAAACCACTTCATCCCTTCCATAAGCTGAGCTTTAGAGGTTTAAGTTGAAGAAATAGGACTAACAAAATTTTATCCATTCTAAAGTGTTTGCGCGCAGCTCTAACCTTACAATGGTTTATTGTATTTAAGGCAAAATATTTTGGGTAAAGTTGTTTGTAGTATATTTAAATATCTGTTGAGATTTTTACTTGAGTGGCTATCCAAAACCACGTCAATATAAAACCAGCCAGTTCTACCAAGGGATAATTTCTCCTGTGCTACACTTTTACTTTATTAATAAATAATTTCTTCACAAAAAGAAATAAATAGAAAACCACATCTATACGCAGAAAATCACTTATTTAAAATCAATTAACTTATTCACTTAAATACTACTCAGTAACCTTTTTATCTCGATAGTTTCTAATAGCGAAAACTCGTTTCTTTTTAAAAAGAGCCTTAGTTAATTCAAATCCATTTTTACGACCAAACAAAAATTGCATTCACTTAGAGTTAATTTTTAAGCTCGTACTTGTTCATTTGGAATATCATCAAAAAAATCATCAATTCAATCACTCCAAAAATTCCACTTCATTGTTTGAGGTGGAAACTATCAAGATTGAAAATAAATCTGTCGTATCTCCAAGACAAGTCTATTTCATAAAATATTCCACTGTCTTGCCACCAATTCATGGCCACTCTTACCAACTGCCATATGTTGGGTAATTGTTTTCTGTTAGCTCTTTTACCACCACTAATCTGTTCCCACGCAAGGCGATTATCTGTCAGATTTAATTTATAAAAACCAGCTCAAGTTGATTGCCTCATGAAAACATTAAATTACTTTTTTATTAATCCCATTTGGCCACTGAGTATTTAATTGATTTTAGACCTTGAAGCGGTGATAAATTTAAGCTCAAAATAAAAAAAAAAAAAATCCGCTCTGTCGTCAACTCAAAAAAAAAATATTACTTTGTAGGAAGCGTATGTCATTATTTCCAACTATATTTCGTTGTTTAGTTTGATGTTTTGGTTAGTGGGTTGGACTACTAAGCGAGGGGTCCCTGGTTCGATCCCCGAAAAAAAAACTGATTTCATCTTAAGGTTTTTTTCCACTGCGCCACATCTCGCGAAAGTCTGACAAACATCCAAAAGCACCGTCATAAAAGAGCTTCTCAATAAGACGTTTGGACTAGGCATAAACATTATTTCTGGGTATCTTTCCTTTCGTAAAAACTTCCCCTTCGCAGTTCAATTTAATTTTAAAAGTTGCCATTTCTAGTTTTCTTTTCTTTCAGCTTAATGACAAAACCAGAGCCAAACCTGAACTTCACTTTGATACTTTGACAGGGTTTCATCTTACCTGACACAGAGTATCTACTTTAATGCCGCAGAAAACCGAAGTAGTGGTCAGAACGCAACTTAATCCTGTTCTGTCTTTCATTGCAAAGTTCGCTTAACCTCTTGCTAAATGTCCAATTTTCTCCTTCCCAGACCGATCAGTCTAAGTAAGAAACACTTTCCACCTCTTTAAGACTTAGTGGCTCTTGCTTAATTTAATTTTCCAGCCATTTAGCTACAACATTATACCTTTTTTAAAACTTTGCCTATTCAAAAACCGCCACCACAACCACCATTATCAAGTTATTCACGTTTCACCATTGCCAAGACACATAATTACAAACCTTAGATAATTATTATCCTTGAATTTAATTGGAAGAAGTCAAGAGTCTGAACAACGTCTTTATTTCTTTTAATTACAATGAGCCTTCGCTAAAAAATTAATCTAATCAATCTCCTCCAAGAAGTGTAAACTTTGTCCTGAAAGGAAATTAAACATCATACCGAATAAAAAATAAGAAAAATGTAGACGAAAACGTGGAATCAATACTCATTTGCTACAAGTGCACTTTCATTGGGACTATCTGGTTGTGAAATTCTCTTTTGGATTTTTTCTATTACACCAGAAATCATGTCCAAGGTATTTTTCAGCATTTGTCGGATTGCTTCGGAGAATTTCTGAGACTGCTCATCAACTGCGAATTCATCATTTTCATATCGGTCCATATCGTTTTCATTGGGCGAACGCTTGCGACGGCTTCCAGTTTTGCCTACTTTAATTTTTCCGGCAGTTTCTATACCTTCATCAATTTCGGAAGCAACTGTAGTTGTTCGTGTAGCTGCTTTACAGGGCGATCGCTTGTCACGATGTACATGTGGCAATGCTTCGTTTTCGTTTGCGGATCGACGTCGTCGCCTGCGCTTATCAGTACTTTCTGCATCGCCAACGCTACCATGAATGGAGTGCTTCATATTCATTCCTGCTATGGCGAATTCGTTGCTGGTTCCAACTTCACCCTTTATTTTATCTGCGGCATCCATGGCCAAATTTATTCCGCTCATTACAGCCAATTGCGCTGTCTAAAATGGTATATAAAAAAAAGTGAGAATGATTTCTGCGATCAGATCAGTGTTCAAGATGTCCCTTTGATCTTAGGCACCATCTTAAAAATAGTAATTCCAATATTCATTCTCTAATTGTCATCAAAACCGTGTTTTATGACGGAAATAAGTTTTTCCCAACATTTTTTAAAAAAGACCGGGAATTTTGGGAAATTTTATAATCAAAAATTTTCAAAACAATGTAAAAGTTCTAAGCAGGGAAATTTAGCATTACCTCTTGCAAGGATTTATTGTCTTGGCCAAAGTAAAAGTTTAAAAATTGCAGTGACAAATGTAAATAAAATGTGTAGCGGTTTTCACAATTTAGCTTAAACAATGCTTACAGTATTTTCATGAATGCGGGGAAATTCAATTTCTGGATAACAAGCAAATCAAAATTTCCCCTTCTGTTGAAATTTGATAATAAAAATAATCGTCTGAAGGGAAAATTCCCAATATCTAATATCACTGTATCAGCTTTAATACGTTCTAAAGCATTTCATGCATTTACATTGAAGCGCCATTGAAGGATTTTGATTGATTTCAGAACCTGATAAGTGTGCAGTGAAGTGATACTAGACCTCAAAAGTGTTACCTTTTAAGAAAAATGTAGGTCGCAAAAGAAACTAAGGAAAGAAGCGGAAGCTTTTTTAACAGTTTTTGATTTAATCCATCAATTTCTGAAGACATTTTTAAATTTTACTACGGACCTCTTTGCAGTACCATTTATGGTATACCTCATGAATAGTTGGCCATTTTCCTAAGCCAGAAATTTGATACTTTGTTTAACGGAATGTTTTCGCGGTTAGTCGAAATTTTGGGGCTGTTTTAAGAAGAGGTTGGAGAGGTTGTGTCGGAGTTTACTGTCCTGGTCTTAAAAATAAAAATAGAAATTTAAAACACTCCTTACTTCCATATCTACCGGAAAAGCTTTAGTCCAGCAAATGAGCAATCCAACGAACAGACTTAACTGACTCCATATCTTAGCCAACTCCATTGTCCTTATCGAACCAGTTAATTTGTATATTTCTACAGACTCACTACAAGTTTAACAACTAAATGTATCCGCAACCCCAATGGTGGTATTTATACCAACCGTATCTATATAAAAATTAAAACACAAACTTTTTGTGTTAACATTTTCGATACTTACCGCCTGATAACAGCCATGCACGTTACAATTGTTTGCTCGGATCGGAACAAAAAAAAAATGCAACTAATTACCCCATTCTTAGTTTTTCTATAGATGAAAAATAGTAAACAAAAAACCTACCTGATAACCAGATGCAATAATTAAATATGAATTATTTTTGCAGTTCCCCGCAGCGCCACAGTACACCACCTACCAGCAACCAGCACAATACCAACCCCAACAGCCAGCGTATTATCCACAACAGCAGCAACAATACCAATCGCAACCACAACCACAGCCGCAACAATATGAACCCCAGTATCAAAGTGCTTTCCCTCAACAATACCAGCCACAGTACCAGAATCCATCTTACGCTCAGCCCCAGGCACAGCCCCTGCCTCAGGATCAGCAACAATTCTTGTCAGCTCAGGAATTCGCCGCCTACCTGCAACAGCAACAACAATCTCAGTACTACAACCAAGCTGCTGAGACAATTCAACCACAACAACAACAGCAGCAGGTACAACAACCACAATACGCTCGGGCTCAACCCCTAGCCCAGCCACAAGCCCTGGCTCAACCACAGCCAACCTCAGCTTCTGTACAGAGTACAACAGCTGCCGCTCAAAATCCCGAACAAACCGAAGCCGTGCCGAATCTCTTGGGAGTCCAGTATTCCCCGTCGAACCAGGTATCGCATGTGAAGTTCTCGAGTGGCGACTTGGCTTATAACTTCTAAGCGGCCCAACCACACAGAGCGGGGAGAATATCTTTTTTTGGAGAACTATAAATTTCGATTGAAAATTCTGAATAACATTTGAGCAACTATTTATTGAACAAAAATTATGCCGTAAATAAAAAAAAGACAATATTTTAAAAAAAATTTACAGAATGGTAATAATGTTTCTAAAGCAATGTAAAACTTGACGGACGTGCGGTTTATGTAGCGTGTTATATATAAATAGTCGCTCATGACTTAAAGGCGGGCGCCAAGTGCCCCATTTTAGTTTAAGACTCCTGACATGAGTCTCTGTTGAAAAATGTACTATAAACAAATTGTTATATGATTTCGTGAAGATTTGGTAAAATTGCTAGAAAGCGTTTAATGGGTGGGTTTTTGATACCCGGTACAAATCGGTCCAGCTCCATTCGGATTATAGTAAAACATAA
This sequence comes from Cheilosia impressa, assembly GCA_948293265.1. Taxonomy (NCBI): domain Eukaryota; kingdom Metazoa; phylum Arthropoda; class Insecta; order Diptera; family Syrphidae; genus Cheilosia; species Cheilosia impressa. The sequence goes on along the minus strand of OX411882.1, from coordinate 40,334,054 downwards.
CTTGTAGAGGGTGGCGCAACAATAGCAACGCAATTTGCTTAATTTAGCTTTTCTATTGTAATTATTAAACTACGAAAATGTCGATTAGTACAATTGACTCAATTTTCATTTCTTTACCTTAAAAATATGAATAGCTCAGGGCTCTAATCGCGTAATTTATGAAACAATTGTCGTCGAAACGATTGAACAAATAGCTTGGTAGTAGAATTTGTATTGGTAAGGGGCGAATTGTATTAATGTTGTGAAGGCATTTACTTTGAATCTAGCATAGCTCACAGTTTCACTCCCAATAAACTACTGCTTAGAATGAGTTCCCAGTATCAATTTCTTAGTATTCAAAAACTTAATACTGAACTTTCTTAAAGTAAAAATAAGAAAACCATTGAAATTAATTAAATAACTGAGAGCAAAAAACTTTTTAAAATTTCTGTTTTAACTGCAGAGATATGATGATATAATGACAATCGAGATGATAATTAATTTCATACAAACAAGATTGTTTTCCATAACAAACGTTTTTTTAATGAAAAAATAACCGATCTTATCAATACAGACCTTTGAAATAATTGCGTGACAAACAGCTGATTTACGGCACATAGTCTGATTTAAATTGAAACCTTTTTTTTAACATTTCAAAGGAGTAGGTATAGCTGTTGATGCAGTGTTCATAACCAATTATTATCGGCTTGATGTCGATTGTTTAAGTTTATTTTAATAATTTTTTTTTACTTTTTTAAAATGGAAAAGTAAGGGAGCCTTCTAATATGCCTCAAGAAAAGACTCTCTTATATCTCTTGTCTGTCTTTGAAATGCTTCTGGTCGTTGGATGACTAATCAGATATTTTGTCCCTTTTTCAAAACTTGAAAAGGTCGCAGTTTGACAGATATCGTTGTAAAAATTAATACATTAGTTTTATAAAGTTTTTTTTTAGCAAGCTTTGACCATCGATAGGCGCAGTGGCTTAGTGGTTAGTGTGTTGGACTACTAAACGAGGGGTCCCAGGTTCGAGTCACGAAAAACCAAAATTTGATCTTACCAATACCAATAGGATATCATGAAAGAGCTTCTCAATTAGCCGTTCAGACTCGGCATAAAATTGTAGATCCCTTCCATTCGTTCCAAAAATTAAAAGCTCTCTCAAAACGAATGGTTGTGAGAAGCTATGCCTAGGGTCCCTACGGACCTGTGGCGCCATCTATTTATTTATTTTTGACCATCGGTATCTCAGCTCTTTAACTCATTTGTTTAAAGTATTTCTGGCAATCCTATATTATAAACTGTACCTACTTAATACTTTTTAATAATAGTACGAAATTATTAACATTCTAAATTAATTTTTAAGCTTAAGCCGTTGGGTAAAGAACTGGGTTTATAAAAATACGAAACATTTCTGTAGCAGCGAACATAAATCCAAAATGACTTGAATCCAAAATAATAAATTGTCAGATTGGATAATTTGAATTGCAAAAAAACTCCGTCCATTTGTTGTTTAAATATTCGCAGAGATTTGTTTTATGAAAACATTTTTGCAGCTCTTTGTCAATATAATGAACACTAAAATAATTGCATTTATGTAAAATACACATCACCAATAGAATGCCATTTTTGTATGCACAGCTGATGGTTTTTTAATTTTTGGTTGGCCTTTGTTTCCAGTACACATTTTTTTAAAATTTGATTGTAATATCGAGCTGAATATACTCTGCAACTTCATTGTCAAAACAGGTATGTATTCTTTTGAGAGAATGTTGGCTCTTTGTGCCTCTGGAATTGCAGTGATAATTAAATTAGCTTGCCCTAGAGGATACTGCTATTCTGTCGATGATTTAATTACAAGCCTTTTGTAGATATAATTAACAGCCGCTGGTGATGGTAATTACTGAAATTCAACAGGAGATGATGTCGAGATTTTTTTATTACTTAAATAAATATATATTGTAGGTATGTACTCACTCATTTTCAAGACAGTAGCCGATATACAGGGTGGGCCAAAAGAAGTTTTTTGAAGTCCCGTGTTTACATGAACAAACCCGAGACCATAGAAGCCCCCAAGGACAACATTCGACACGAGTGCGAGAATCTGTCGCCCGAAGTTCTCGTCGAAGTGATAAAAAAAGCCATAAAACGAGCCCGTATGGCAATCAATTGTGACGGTGCCCATTTGCCCGATATCATCTTCTCGACTTGACCAATAAACTGCTAAAAGTTCAAATAAACATAATCAAAACACAGAATCGAAGTTTTTCATTTAGAAAAAAATGAGAGCCAAACAACATCGGATGACTTCTTTTGGCCCACCTTGGATAATAAATACGTTTTCTAAAATACATACTACAGCTTTCATAAGAGAACTATTTTTTAATTTCCATAATTATGGGAGAGTTCTGTAGATCCTCACCTCAATTGGTGATTTCTTTTGGATTATTGTCCGTCTGCTATTTGTCCGGCTTCTTGCTCATTGCTTCAGCTGGGAACTTATGCATATTTGAAAAGAATTGCTTTTCCTGCCTAATGGTTGTTGATCATACAATGCCCCCCCTCTCGCCAACATATCACAATTTGCGTTAAAAAGGAAAAATACACCCATTAACCGAAATTGTTAACCTAAATATTTTATCCACATCGACTTCTCAATCTAGCAAGTTTTAATGTTCCAAATTTTGAGCCGAAATAAAGTGTTTTGGGCGTTCTCAGTGAAGTCTTGTTGAATCGAAGAATTATTCTTGCTTTTGCATTCGATTTACTTCGATAAGAACCTTGACAGTAAATGTAGCTTTTGCAAAAATATATGACCACTTACCCAACGCACCATATCGAGATTTCTCTTTTCATTCTAAATTTGCACTAACAAGTTTTAAAATAGTCGTCGCAAAGGTTTATACGACCCAGTCTTGCACGTGCAAGGCAATGTAAGAGCCAACTGAAGACTTTACCCTTACATGAGCCTTTTTGCATTGCAATTCACGAACATTTTTATTACGCTGCCTCGGACTAACCGACACTCCACAGGTAATCCTGCCTCACAAAGGCTTTCTTTAGTTGAATATAAGGATAAACAACTCACCTATTGGCAAAATATAAGTCTGCGCGTTATTGTTAGAAATCACAATGTGTTCTAAGCAGACGAGTGAAACTTTTGCTTAGCAAAAAAAAAAAGAAACAGAAGAAATACGCAGTCAGATGGTACACGTTGTTTTCATTACGCAACCCCATTCAGGGTTTCACACGTGACCTTTATGACATTCCAAAGCAATTAATTTGAAAATTTGATGTAGGTGAAGTTCAGCATGATGACATTTTTCCTGGAAATAAATTTACGGTACACATAAATTCGTGTTGTTGTGATTCTACAAAAACCCTTTGAAATATTTGTGAGCTGAAAATTGATTACGCTCTCTGCGTTTATAATACATTTTGCGTCAGTATCTATTGCAAGGCAATAAATGAAAATTTGTCTTGAATGAGAACTTGTGGCATCTGAACTTTTTGTATGGAAAGTGAGTCCATGATCTCCATATCTTACGGTGAAAAGGCCAAATTAATAAATATAATCCTTTGACTGCAAGTGGAATATGCATACCTACTCAAGGTTGAGCTTTTTTTTCATAGCTGAGTTGTTGTCTTTTGTATAGGGTGGGGGTGCTTTTTACATCATGCCATTTATTCTACATTAATTCCAACAGAGATGTGCTACTAGGACTGAAAACGGAGTGACCGACTGGTTAAGCGTTCGCTCGATTAAAATATTTTATTATTTTATTCTAAATAAAATCCATAATACTTTAAATGGAAGCCTATAGCAATAAGAAACGTTAACGTTGACTTTGTAAAAATATACCAGGGAATTGCGAATTAAAAAGTTGATAGCATTTCTCCACTAGTTATTGGAATGGTAGGTACTAGGTACTCGTTTGCTTAGAATAAATCCTCTGTAGGTGGCGCAGTTTAGAGTGTATACTCCTTGCTCTCTTATTTTGAAAATTGGTTTATTTGTTTTTTTCTTGGTTGGGGAAAGCGAGTACTGAAAACATCTCTTGGTAAAACTGGGAAACGCGCTTTAAGGATACTATTTTAATTTCGTGAGAGTGCGCTGCGACAGTCTGCGTGACCAGATGCTTGACAGCCTTTCACACTTACCAAGTGACAAATTTAGTACAAATAATGTTGATTCTTGGCGAGTTTTTGTTTCATTTGAACTAACATCGACTTGTCTTAAAATATACTTCGATTGGAGTTACACCAAAAACTTATCATCAGACTCCTTTATCCTTTAAGTGATTCTTTGAACAAATGCATTCTGACACTCATGGGGCAAAAGACCAAGACTATAAAGCAGAAGTCTGAGCTCCACAAAGCGCAGCTTCCGCCATTTAAAACATTTATTGCAACCGTCTTAAGTGGCTGGAAAGACTATGATTTATTGCAGTCCTACCTGATGTTTGTCAGTGTTTGAAGTCCCGGGGTCTGTTCAAATGTACATTTTTCAGTAAGCAAGTTTTCGCAAAAGCAGTAAATATTTAAAAGACTCTTAAAATTAAATGAATCTGTTCAGTATCCATATAAATATTGCCTGAGCGCAACGAAGCAGAGGACTAAGCGAGTCGGTGGCTGCACACGTTTGTCCATACTTATCGTTATATGGGCAACCGACCATGAAATACCTATCCTTCGGTCCTCTCAAAAGAAGTGTCCTGAACTATGTACTGATTCATTCGTTTGTCAACCGCCGATAAAAGTAGAATTGAAATAAATGTTCATATTTTTGAAGTCGTTTCTTTCTATTATTTCAGCGTTGCCAGACGGTTAATATATTTCCCCCCAGACAAATCTGAAAAACCCCCAGATTTAGCTATTTTCAAGAAAAAAACCCCAAAATTTTTTTTTTCCAAAAAATATATTTAAAAAGCAAAAAGTTATAATTCAACACAAAGAAATTTTTTTTTAATTTTTGTAGGTATATATCTATGTATAGGTAATTAAAAAGAATTCAGGTTTCAAGATAAGAAATAAGTAAAAATAATCAATTTTCAGAAAAAAGTCCTAAAATACTTACTATTACGATGCTTTTTAGTGAGAAAAAAAAAGAAATTAATTGAACGCAGTTACAAAATAAAACCCCCAGATTTCCCCCTAAACAATTTTTCCCCCCAGATTTCCCCCCGTCGGCCAAAAAAACCCCTAGATCTGGGGGGAAAACCCCCAAACTGGCAACGCTGTATTATTTACACAGTCAAATAATAGATTTTTCTACACAAATGCAAGCCATATTCCTCCATAAGAGCACATCAGCCAATACATTTTGTTGCGCTCGTCAGTTAGACAAAGCTGAAATGGGAATCAATACTGATGAGGATGACTTGGGGGTCAATTCTGGTTTTGTGAAAAAGTGAAATGAAAACGTTTTTAACATTTCACGTCAATTTCGATTATCGTTCTACGAAAATGTGGAACCAAACTTGAAAAATTTTCATATGAATTATTTTTTTTCACATTATCATTTGCAAGTGAATGTTTTTAGTGAGAGTTTGAAAATTGAGAACCTAATATTGTACAACACAGTGTGCGATATTGAATTTACCACTTATTTTCACTTATTAAGCGAGAATCACTTTTTAGTGCCGAGTGAATCGAAAAAATTAAAGCAATTTGTGAGAGCGAATGTGAAAACGATTTATTTTATTCACTCTTTCACAGCACCGGAATTGACCCCCTGTGCAGAGGATGCGGTGATGAGGATGTACATGAGGACACTCCACACTTTCTTTGCCACTGCCCGGCACTCTGCTACCTCAGAAATCAGATACGCAATTCTTGTAAGACACTTTTTCGAAGACTTAGAAGACCTCTCTTAAAAGTCTATAAAAGACTTAGATTTGTATTATCTTCGGGATGTCTTGACAACGCGGTTCATAGGTTTCCATAGTATGAGGGTCATTAGAACCCCAAGGGCATCACAAGGGATCTACTTTTATCTAAATGGGGCGGGTGCCGGTTCCTCCTGTCTCACCAACCACCTTTTTACCGAACCTATACAAAGCTTGTTTTAAGGCTATTGTTGTTTTTTGAAGTGATAACTTCTTTAGGCGCGTTGGGGCACTTTTGATATGGGATAAAACCATTGAACTCGCGACACCAATGTTGTGTAACCAATGTTGCCGACACCAGTGTTCGTGAAGACTCTTGAGGCGCGTTGGGCCATTGTATATAAACATTTGTTGGGAAAAACAATTCTCTTAAGTTGTCAGATCAGCGGCATCGTTGCCAGCCTTTTTTAACGAAAAACTGCTAAACTTGAAAAAGATGCCTTTTTCAATAAAAGAATGCCTAAAATATCTCTTTTTTCTGTAAAGTGAAATAGAACCTAAATCAAAAATTTAAACACACTCGTAGAAAAAATAAACAAAAACTAATTTTATTTAAACAACAAACAGTTTTAAAATTTGTTTCCAATTTCATTCATCAATCCAGCTTCCACTTCAAGTAAGTTGAATGAAACTGGAAACAAATTTGAAAGCTGTTTGTTGCATAAAAAAAATTGTTTTTGTTTATTTTTTCTATATTTTTGTTTAATTTTTGATTTACTGTTCCACTTTACCCAAAAAAAAAGAATTTTAGGAATTCTTTTTGAAAAAGGCATCTTTTTTTCAAGTTGGCAACGATGACGCCATCTCAGACAACTTAAGAGATTTGTTTGCCCAACTGCCAACTAATGTTTATATACAAATACAATGGCAAAACGCGCCTTAAGAGAATTGACCTACAAGTGTGTGTGTGTGATACCAGTGTTCGCGTTGCCATTTGCCAACCACTTTTGAAGACTCAGGCAACTTAAGAGAATTTGCCTACGAGATGTTTTTGATGTTAATGTGGGGAAGTGTGTTTGCCTTTACCATAAACTAAGTATTAAATAGACCGTCAGCTCTTTCAACTTAAGAGAATTTGCCTACAAGCTGTTTTCGGTGTTACTATGTGCCAAAGTATGTGTGCCAATGTTAAAGTAAATTAGACGCACGCATACACTTGCACATACTAACCTGACAGATGCCTCTGACAGTTTTTTCCGTGGTAACATTGGAAAAAATTCAAATAATTCAAATAATTGCCCGTTATCGGAACGTGTTAAGAAAGCGGTGGGTGTGGTGTGGTGAGTTTAGTACCAAATTATATTAAAACGCATGGTAGGTATACATTATTAGGATTTCTTTCATTTTACCTTGATAATCTATATAGTACGGGATGTTTACATTTTTGTTGTAAACAATGGAAATCGATGAACTTATGAATCATTGACAAAAATAAAAAAAAGAAGCTTATTAATATAAAAAAAATCTGATTACTATATAGGTAATGATTTTGAATCGAAGGAATTAAAAGAAAATTGTAAGCAGCAAAACTTAAATGTGTGAGACATATCAGTGCCCATGTTCTGTTATTATCACATAGATATACATATTTATCACAAAAACGATATGAATTGAAAGAAAATGCTCCTGAGTTAAGTAAATAAATTTTCGCATCGATACTTTTTAAGCATTTTCTTTCAATTCATATCGTTTTTGTGATAAATATATCGATGTTATAATTATAGAACATGGGCACAGGGTACAAATCAGTAAACATGTTTATTTTCAATGTGGGTACCTATACCTATATCTATATTTAAAGTTTCGTTCTTTCCCGTATACATTTTTTATTTTTTTTTTGTTTTCCATTAATAAACGGAATCTTCATGAAAAGATTGGGTTCGAGTAGTTCATAGTGGTTATATCTTCCATACAAATTTCGCAAATGTGAGCTTCCGTAAATTTAAAGTCGATGTTAAATTTGTTATTATTACGCGCAGTATAACTCAAAAATCATACCCACACAGAAATGTGTATATCTTTTTCCTAGAGCATATTTGAATGTTCTTAATCAATGCTTATCTTTATATTGGTTACCGTTTTTCTGTCGACATTTTAGGCGAAATAATTTTTTACCAACCACAACCAACGAAAACAGACACAATAATTATAGGAACAAAAATAACTTATTTTATTTTAACGAATGCATTTCTCACACTTTATTCCTTTATTTATTCATATTGATTACATTCGCTTTACGCATTTTGTAAAATACCTACATGTTTTCGTGGTGAATTAAAATGTTTTCGTGGTGAATTAAAACAACGAATTTAAACTCTCAGAACGCATCCATCAGCTGACAGAAACTCACAAAATACACTAACTCTCATCAGTGTTCTTAGCGCTCTCTCTTTATTTCTCCCACGAAGCGTATTAATTTTTCCCTTTTCACTAAACTCAAAATCCCTCGATTTTTTAATGAAACAAACCGTACTTTAAAAGTAAAATTTGTATTGTTCGGGAAGAAAATCACATTAAATTAATCTTCAGTATAAAAATCGCAGTTTTCAAACATTATAATGAATTTTTTTGGTACTAGAAATTGTTGCTAGAGGAAAATCTCCTTTTTATGTACATTTAGTGCGTTGATATTCATGGTAAAATGTTGTTTGAATGTTTCCTAGTCAAATTGTTGATATTCATACAATTTTGATGTTTTTTCCATTACGCATGGAAAGCTTTTCGGAAATCGTAATTCCCACAAAAAGGTAGAAATACTACTATGTAGGAACACTGCTGAGTGTCATTATTTTTTTTACTTCTCCCGCCAATTAGAATTTCTTTTTTTGCTGCTTCACACGTATTCACAGATAGGAAATTTAAGAGAGAATTTTCTTTACAAAATTTGAGGGGGGAATCGGGTAGGTGCGCGGGAGCTGACGGTCTATTTAATACTTAGTTTATGGCCTTTACCATGCTAAAGTAATTTCAGACAGAATTTTATTTCTAAAATTTGCGGGGCAATCGGGTGTGCGTTTCATAAGTTTCACTGGTATTCATTTTAAAGAATACCAATTAATTTCATGCATTTGTAAATTTACGTTTTAAGCAATAGATTGCAATTTTTGTGTTTTAAATAGTCCATCCATCCATCCATCCACTCTATTATTATTTCTGTTTCTGTAGTAGTATATTTACCTCTTGCTGTTCACACACTCAACCAATCTTACTACATACAATTTCAACTACGCAGTTGTGTACAAACTATGATTCAGGGAAAAATAATCTTTCATTCATAATGCCTGTAGCGCCGTAGCCGTCCCGTAGCACCAAAGCCGCCACGAAAGAGAGTCAACGGCCGAAGAGAGCATAAACTAAGTATGAAATAGACTGACAGGGAACAGGGACAGCTTTACTACGTCTCACCGATTCCCACCGCAATTTTTTTCAATATAAGCCCCTCCCTCCCGCTCGCAATTTTACTGTCTGTGAATACGTGTGAATTCAGCGTGTTCCTACATCGTTGTATCTCTACCTTTTTGAGGGAATTTAATATTTTCGAAAAACTTTTTGTTGACCATGAATATAAACGCACTAAATGCACATAAAAAGAAGATTTGCCTATAGCAACAATTTCTAGTACCAAAAAATAATCATTAAAGTGTTAGCAAACTGCGATTTTTATACTGAAGATTAATTAAGTGTGATTTTTGTCCGAACAATACAAATTTTACTTTTATTTAATTTAAATTTAGTGAAAAAGGAAAATGAACACACTTCGTGGGAAAAATAAGGAGAGACGTCTAAGAACACTGACTAATAGTTTGTGTGTTTGGTGATTTCTGTCTGCTGATGGATGCGTTCTGAGAGTTTAAATTCGTTGTTTTATTTCACAACGAATACATGTTCATATTCTACAAATTGCATAATAACGAATGTAATCAATATAAATAATAATAAAGGAAAAAATTCATTCGCTCAAATAAAATGTTTTTGTTCCTATAATTATTATTGAGTCTGTTTTCGTTTGTTGTTTTTGGCGAAAAATTACTCCGCAGTAATGTCCGAAGAATTTAAAAAGAAGAATTTAGTTTATGGAAGAGAGTTACAGTCATAGGAATCTAAGAAGGAATTTTCAAAATTTTGTGGGGAAATCGGATAGTAAGAAGCGCTGTTATGTTATTTCAAAACAGTTTTGTTGACAGTTGTCCTAATATTGAAAATTTTAGACCCGATTGATATAAATATTTTTATGAGTTACTCGAAATACTAATTCTAAGCAGATGAAGTCGCGGGTATTAGCTAGTACCTATGCTTTATTTTTCATGTATACAATAGCGCATTAAACGAAAATGAAAATTGTAGGTAGTATACCTATGGTTTTTGTAGTAGTAGTTTAAAATAATGAACTAGAAAACATTTAAAAGTATTTCCTGCACAACAAAATATTGCCTGACGATTCAAAAAATACGCGTATAGTTGTTCAAGTTTTCACTTCTGTCGGCACTCCACTGTTTTTTTTTCAATTTTTTAAGAGGGGACTTACCAAAAGTGAGGAAGAAAAAATATTACTCAGCAAATATTCAACCGGATGCAAAGAAACCACGACTGTTCGCGATCCTCCTGCAATCTTGTCTGCTACGAATAAATAAAAACCGCCACTTTATAATCACAAATATTTTATTTCATAGTTTTTGTTATTTTTCATCCAACATTTTAGTATTATGTATTCTTTTAAAAACCATTTGCCTTTAAGTCTAGAATATAGTTACAAACGTAATTTATATTTGTTTTCTTTATTATTTTTTGTAATTCTTGGGGCTCATAAGAATTATTTATTATTTTTCCATTAATTTGTGTATGGTTTTCGAATTCATATTCAAATTTCATATTAAAGGTTTTTTTTAGCTAATACAAATTACGAAGACGACACAGCTCTTTGGTCAGTTAACCATATTCATATATTTATTCCACAACACATTTGTATACCTCAGGTATATGTTAAATGTTGGTTTTAAAATTCAATTTTAATTTAATTATTAATGGTTATCACTTAAATAGTTGGCACAATAAAAAAATGCTTAGCTTACCAATTAGGTATAAATTTCCAAAACTTTATAACTAGTATTTTATTTCACATTCAAAATGTTTTTTTTCCTTGCATAAATATATTACTTTAACATTAAATGTAACATTAAATATAATATTTGTTTGTATGTTATCGAATATTATAAACAACAGTTGTTCTGCAGTTTAATTGGATTTTTTTTGTTCAAATTGCACATGCAATAAAATATATTTGAATTATTTGTAACATCGAAATTTTTTTTTGTTTTAAACAAACTTTGAACAACAACTTTATGCAAATGCTAAATGTTTTTTTAAGGTAGGTATTTCTAAATGGATTAACTTTCCAACTGTGGTATTTGTTTACAAAAATTATTTTACGTCGCAAGTATGTTGAAAATGTAAAAAAATATTTGTTTTTTGTATTTTGTTCTCCAAGCTTCGTTTCATTATATATTTTGAATTTATTTTGTATAAAAAAAACTGACTTCCTCAAAGCGTCGTTATATGTTCTTCAGAGAGCGCATAATATTTTTTTTGTAAGAAAATGCGCGTGGCTGAGTTGTCGAGTAGACTAGTGTAGGTATGAGGGAAAAACGTTCATTTTCAAAAATCAGCTATTCAAGTGTGAATGAGGGAGGACACACTGTGGGGTGCACATTCAGGTCATTTTCATAAGCAGCACAAGGAACTTGCACTCAATTTCTGGCAGTTGTCGAATTAAAAAGCCAGCACAGGTTACAGTCCCAACGACGCATGCCTCCTTCTCCCACACCCAAAACTTAACCGTGAACAAAAAAAGTTTTCGAAAATTGTCGCTCTGAAACTAAAACCACCACTCCTCTTACAGTTCCGCGAATATGTTCTCTCTAAAGTCCAGATCGGGATGTGAGTGCTGCGGCTGATAGTCTCTGGACTTGAGCGAACTCCGTCCCGACGATGAGATACTCGATGTACGGCCGCTACTTCGTCGCATCCGGCTCTCTATCACAGACATTTTGCTCAGCGGTTGGGTGGGATCCAGTTCGCCGAACGCCCCGGCCATTAGGTCACCATTAAGTGAATTGAAACTATCTCTCTTCGATCGGTTTGAATGGCTGCTGTGGTGGGAGCTTTTCCGGCTTAGTCGCCGCGAGTGATGGTGATAGTAGGAGGATGGGTTTGGCACCGCTGTTGATGTTGGTGGCTGGTAGTCGTCGTTAAAAAAATCAGCTGCTCCGACCTCAATACACTCGTCGCCTCCGTCCATGACGTTCTGGTTGGCAATAATTCTGTCCTCCGTTGGAGGCAGCTGTGAAGAGTTTGCATGCGATAAAATGCCGGGAGTCACCTTTTCATACGAGTACGGATCCATTTTGGGTTTCGGTGATTTGCAGATTTTCTGCAAATCCGGCAGCCGGCGTCTTTCACTGCCACCGGCACTCATCAGGCGCATGGTTTCACTGCGCTTCTCACGCTCCATCATGTCTTGAATGTCCATGCTACGCTCACGCTCCAATAAATCGATGATTTCCAAGTCTCGTTCCAGTGTGCTGGACGAATCCATGCGGGAGAACGATCCGCAGTCAGAGAAGGATGCGTCCTTGTGCCGCAGTAGATGTGGTGGACCGTTTACACTTTCCCACTTTTTCTCGAAATAGGTATCCTTGTCGGTAGTGCCTGTCATCCCACTAACGATAGATGAAGTCTCACCGTCATAGCCACTGCCTGCATCGTTTATACTATTGTTGCAGTATGTGCTTGCTGTTATGTTTGAACAGGAGTTATTGACAGAATCAATGGAGTTTTTCGCTTTACGAATGCCAGCAGCAGGACGAAGACCATTCACTACCTTGTGATTGGGTGCCGATGATGCCATCTTCGAGTGCGTTGCGACACCGTATCCACTATTGCGACCGGCTGCCGATGATGTCTTTTTAGTGCCATCGCCGATGACATTGATTTTAATAGACCCTTGGTTGTTGGCGGTGTCCTTCGATGCTGTTGATGACGAGGTATAGCGATGGTGTTGCTTATGTTTCGAGTCAATGCCATGGATGGTGCTGCCGCCATTTTGAATGATTGTTGTTGTCTGTGTGGTGGTAGTGTTTTCGTCCTTTTCGATGGATTCTTCTTGGCTATCTTGACGAGATTTCTTCTTCAAGCGTTTCGTCGAAAGACGGAAATATCCGCGAAGGCGCTCCTTTTCGGTCCTGCGAATGAGAAAATAAAATGTGGGGCCATTAGCGATTGGGGGTTTAGTTTTGAACCGTTTGTAGCTAATTAAATGCCATAAAAACTGAGTGATATAAGACTGCAGAGTGACATGACAACCATGTTTTTAGTCTTTTATGAGTAAACAATTTTTAGACAAAGTAAAGGATACTGTGGAGGGTTTTCTCTGTTGATATCCAAGGAAAACGGAAAAGCTTCGAAATAATCGTTTGGAATTACCTATACCGTTTTCAGAGTCTCGAGAAATCTCCCATGTCGCTTGTAGTCTAGACCCTCCCCAACGCCACGAAGAATGTGGCCATCACATTTAGTGTATCAGTCTTCTATGTACCACATTTTGAGATTGGTCGTAGTAGGGCAAACGTTCTTCGCCCTTATTCTTATAGCATTTATTTAAAAAGGAAATACCTGCAAATATGACGCGTACCTGAGACTTAAGCCCAACTGAGGGACAGCGATTAAAAAATATTTTTTTGAAACAATGTTATCCTGAAAGAAAAATAACAATCATAAAAAAAAAAAAAAAAAAATATGCCAACCTTCTCTTCGCAAATGAATCGTAGGTAACATAAAAAAATCGAACCAGCTTACCTCTCGGATTAATTCCTGTATTTATCTACCCCTCCCTGGTTACAAAAATTAATCCAACGGTTATAAATATTATTGCACAATTTTACCAGTCCACAAAAAAATAATTTCAGTTCAAATTTTACACGGAAAATGCATTTTGATGGCCATTGACGGACAAGGATCTGTCAATCACCAGAAACCGGAATTAATTATGCAAACAGTAGGTACACCATTTTTAAACTGAATTTCTATCTCTGTAATAACTGATAACTGCCAGATTGTTTTTGTTGGTTGCCCCCTTTTTTAGCAAAAAAATGTTTTTAACATGAAAAAACGAGCTGGCAAATGGCTTGTGAAAAAATTCTTCGAGTAATCGGTGAATGGAGGAGGATATTCAACGACGAACTGTACAGCGACATCGACCTAGTCAAAAGAGTAAAAGTCTAACAACTGAGGTGGCTGGATCATGTAGGTCATGGAATGGACACGAATACTCCGGCCCGGTAAATCTTCGAATCCGCACCCGAGAGAATGGGACCTTAACCCTAAGCGTACGAAGCTGGAGAGGGAGACATACGGCTAAAGATCGTGCTGGCTGGAGACGCTTGTTGGTTGAGGCCCTGGTCCACCCCGGACTGTAGCGCCACCTTAAGTAAGTAAAGGGCTTGTGAATTTAATCAACTGTTGCGTAGTGTCCGACTCTGATACTCGACTAGGTATATTAAGAAGGGATAGAGAATTGGTTAGTAATTCACTGATTGTGGCTAAAGAAGAGTGTTTTCTTTTTTTATATTCACAAACAAGGACATGTTCTTGCTGTTGTGAAATTATTTCAAAAGTTTTGCATAGTTAGAGTTGGGCTGCAAAATTTTTATAAAATTATTGAGCAGATACCTTTTATGCCGCAAACAATTTTGAATTGAGAAGAAAATGACAGCTATGAAACTATATTGCATCAATATTTAAACAAAATCTTTTGACTAAATTATTCAAGACGTATGTAAATTATACTTTCACTGAACATTCCAATAAAAAACATTAAGATGTGACCTGTGGTTTTGTGGAGATCAAACCTTAAACCCCTCGCTCAGAAGTATAGCACACTAATCAATGACCCGCAGTGCCTGTAGTTATAAGCTTAAATATTTCGAATGTCTCTTGCTGATGCCCTTGCTCATAAGTCCAGTACCTCATAACTGAACGCGCTATATTTGACGAATGTGTTAATACGAGTATTATATATTAGGTATTAGTGGAAGTGCGGAATTTTGGTCCTTTCCTAAAAATATCAACCGAAAGCTGTTGATAAATAGCATAAGCTTAACTTTGTGTGGCTTAGTCATGAGTACATCACTTAGTTATGTCAAAGTCATTGGCAGGTCCACCATTTTGTTTAAATTGGTTGACTACGCTGTCTGAACTAAAATTTCAAAGTTTGTAATTGTTTTACCGAAAGACTTGAGTATGCTTTCTTTTCCGAAATAGGTATCTATTATTTATTATACGAGTATATTAATTTCGTCAAATCTTTAAAG
The DNA here is from genome assembly GCA_948293265.1 of Cheilosia impressa. Classification (NCBI taxonomy): domain Eukaryota; kingdom Metazoa; phylum Arthropoda; class Insecta; order Diptera; family Syrphidae; genus Cheilosia; species Cheilosia impressa. The sequence continues at coordinate 40,318,824 of OX411882.1, read as the reverse complement.
TGGTTTATAAGACTTTCACTTTTGCTATTTACTATTTGGTTATCATCGTTATCGTGAACGACTCGTAGTGCCTTCGAGTACCGACTACAATTTCTATAAAGCATATCCATATAGCATATAGAAGTCATGTTTAGCTGTTTTATTTATCCGGTCCATTCCATTTTCCATAGCACTTAAAAATAAAGGGTGATTTTTTAAGAGGTTTAGAACTTTTTTTAAAAAAAAAACACAAAAAAATCGAAAAAATGAAATATTTTATTTATTTGAATCGATAGTTTGAACCTTGCAATTTAATATTTAAAGATAATTTCATGCAAATGTTGACCGCGGCTGCGTCTCAGGTAGCCCATCCGCTGAGTCCAATTTTGGCATACTCTTTCACACATATCGGCCGGTATCTCACGAATGAATGCATGGATGTTGGCTTCCAGTGCGTCAATCGAAGCGGGCTTGTCCCTATACACATTAGCCTTGGCATACCCCCACAAAAAATAATCTAATGGTGTCAAATCGCAGGATCTAGGCGGCCAATTGACCGGCCCGAAACGTAAAATTAACTGTTCACCAAACTCGCCTCGCAATTGCGCCATTGTTTTGCGTGCTGTGTGGCATGTGGCACCGTCTTGTTGAAACCACATATCATGCAAGTCAAGAACTTCCATTTCGGGCAAAAAAAAGTTTGTTATCATCGCTCGGTAGCGTTCACCATTGACAGTAACGCTGCGATTCGCATCATCTTTGAAGAAATATGGCCCAATAATGCCGCCGGCCCATAAACCGCACCAAACAGTGGCTGGGATGCATTGGTAGCTGTTGCAATGCTTCTGGCTGATCTTCACTCCAAATGCGGCAATTTTGCTTATTTACGTACCCATTCAACCAAAAATGAGCCTCATCGCTGAACACAATTTTTCGATAAAAAAGCGGATCCTCGGCCAGCTTTCCAAGAGCCCATTCACCAAAAATTCGGCGTTGTGGTAAGTCGGCTGGCTTTAGTTCTTGCACCAGCTGTGTCTTAAAAGGCTTTACGCCCAAATCCTTCTGCAAAATTTTCCACGTAGTGCTGTAACAAAGGCCTAACTGCTGGGAACGGCGCCGAATCGACATTTCGCGGTCTTCTGTCACACTAGCTGATACGGCCGCAATATTTTCTTCACTACGCACAGTACGTAAACGTGTTGGTGGTTTAATGTCCAACAAAGTAAATTTGGTGCGAAATTTGGTCACAATCTTCCGAATAGACTGCTCAGAAGGTCGAGAATGCCGATCATAAAATGGAAGCAGCGCGCGATGAACATTTCGAACCGAGCACGAATTTTGATAGTAAAATTCAATAATTTGCAAGCGTTGTTCATTTGTAAGACGATCCATGGTTAAATTGCAAACCAAACTGAAGCTGTTTGACAGTGACACAAGGTACTAAACACACGTCAGCTGTCAAAACCAGTGTTGCCAAAACCAAACCAGCTAAAAAATCACCCTTTACAAATAATTATCATTTCTTTACCTATCGCAGCCAAATTTATATCCTACACCTGCGTAGAATACGAGTATGCCCCTTGTATTCGCTTGGTTCCACTCTTAAGGTTGTGGCGACGCAAACATTTACATTTTTGGTATCGCACTTCAAACCCAGTTGAACTCCATGGAAGCTGAAGTAAGACGCTTAAAAAAAAAATAACAAGCAGCTCATCTCCTAATGGATGAAATTTTTCCACCATCAATTCATGTCCATAGTTAATTATCCTTACGTCATTTCAATTAAAAACTTTTCTCTCATCAAAGGCCTCAAGACATTTAAATTCAACTTAAAAGTTGCATTAGCAATCAAGGGAACTAATCAGGACACATTTCCTTGAGACAAACAATAAACAATTTGCCGGGGGGTATTTCATTTTTGTTTTCTTACATTTGATCGCCATTTTGAGCTTTGCCCTTTCGATTTTTATTTTACTGCCTTCAAAGCCTGAAAAAATATTCAAATTCGGGTATGAGATATCACAGCCTGTATATAATATGTAGTAGTAGGTGTACCAACGAGCAAATATTGATTTTTGTTTTACACATAATTGTATATGTATAATTTTTGGCATTTAAACTTAGGCGCTTTGCTGTCAATACCCACATTAAGGTGGGGAGTTATTGAAGTTAATTTTAATTAAAATTTACCAAGAAGCAGCTTATTAGGCAGAATTTCCTTTGGATTATAAAAAACAAAACTTTCTCGTTCACTAAAAGCTTGATTGGTTTGTTTCTTATTTTAAGAATCTGAGAAGCGATGCTAGATAAAAGAAACGGTTTATGAAATATAGAAAAAGGAATATTGTTAAATAGAATTCACTTTGAGTTAGACTTTCATCTGATATGGCAGTATATATCAAATAACAATGTGAGTTTTAAAAAGTTAAAGCTCTCAGTAACAGGCAATCGTCGTCGCAAGTTCTGGTTCGAGAGATCTAAACGCCTACTGTACTATTTTATAAGCTCACCGCAGTTTTAGGTGATTCGAATTCAAAATTTAGGACGGAATGAATTTGAAAACACCAGTTTCACTCTAAGTATGCACTTAAAGAAAATGGTATGGTGTGAGCATTTTACATGGGAAGAAGTTACTGTGAAAAAAAAACTTCCAACTGTAGCCCCAAATCAGGGCAGTCATTAAGGCTGTAGGCCTCATACATACATGTGCATACGCACAGACATACAGACGGACAGAATTCTTGCGACCCACTTTTTTGAGTTCCTTTATAATCGTTATGTCAGAAATGATTAACATCTAGAGAAATTTTGTACGAATTCATTGTGTACTAACTTTTTCTACTACGTAATCGATAAAGAATATTTATTTACTCGTGGTTTGCAAAACCCCCACTCGAACTCAGTCACAGCTCTACTGCATTGTTTAAGTGTAAACAAATTTTTAAATAAAATTTGATCTTAAGTGCAATGGACAAAAATATCCACTGCACTCAGCACTGCATCTGCAGCTTATTTGTTTTATTTTTCTCATCAGAATCATCAGTTAATGATATTCATGTTTTTTGCAAAATCAACTCCAGATAATATCTCTCACACGCCGAACTCAGCAATTCCTTTCGACAGAGACACTTTTAGGTTTCCCTGACATTAACCCACCTCCGACCCCAGTCAAACAGACAAAAAATGAGTTCAATTCAGAGCTCTGGGTAGAGGGTAAGTATTGCAAACTTTGAAAAAACTTTTTACATTAACGCACCCTGGTTATAAAAATAAAATAAATATCCGGAAGTTGGAACTTTCGCTTGAATCGTTCCTCTTAGTAAACATCAACAGAATTTGTTAGTGATGAAGAATCGCTAATCAAGATGACATATATATTTTTACATACCATCAGAATATCCGGGTGTGCTTATCTTTTCATTAAATATTCATTTGCGACACATAGCTACGGGAAAATCATGTCTCCCCTCCATCATTGCTCAACGAATATAAGTATATGCGGATTCGGCCCGTTCTTACCTTGGCAATATCTGCGATGCGTAGATACACGGAAATATGACGGTAGGCAGGAAGGCGATCCAAACAAACATCAGGTAGGTGAAATCAAAATGCTTCGTGTTCTCATAAGTTTCCACCATCACCATGCGGGCCAATCGAAGGATCATTAGGGGACACAAACACAGGACTTGGGTGGCTGCCATAGAGCCAAGATTTCTTTGTTTTCTCTTCTCCCGACAGACATCCATTTCAGCATTGTACAAATCATACGACTTTGATGTTGTTGTATTGTCAACTGATGTTGGCGCTGTCCTTCCCGGAGCACGTTCAGCTGATGTTGTTGATGCATTCCTGCAAAAGAAGGAGAATGAATTGCAAAAGGGTAATTGAATAGGTACTTGTTTGATTAACGAAATATAAGGTCTCCCAAAGGGCAAGACGGGGGTGATGGTTTCTCTTAAAAAACAATCATTTTTTTACCAGTTGGTGGCTGTTAGATTATTTGTCCCTGCTATCTCAGTTGTTATCGATTTTCAGTGCACATACAGTTTTTGTTCTTGCCACAATAACCTTCCACTAGCTGCGTCCTTCGACATTGTAGTAAGTTTCAGACTGAATGTCGGATCCTAAGTCAATTTATTTATTGGTAGTAGGTTTACCAACTGGAAAAGGACACTGCTATTGTGCTATTGTCAACGAGAAGCTTGCTTAACTTTTTTAAGACCTCTGGCATTTTGAAAAAGATCCACGGTTTCATGTGAGCTCACAGAAAACAAGCATTAAAATGAAAAGAAGCTTGGCACATCTTCTGTTGAAGGCATAAACATCAGTGCAAACAAAGTATCCGGGAATTGTATACGCAACAGTAAACTCATTTAAAAAGAAACCTTTAACGAACAGCAAAATAGCCACAATAGCCTTTTGCTCCTGAGTCAATTTTTTGGCATCACTGAGATCGATTCATAAAGGTGTGAGTAGCAGTTGCCGAATTTTTTCAACGCTATGCTTGGTTCAGTGTACTATGGTATCAACCACAACGGAATGGCCTTTGACTCGAGGAAGTTATTTGTTTTGCCAAAAGGCGACATGAATATCAATTAAATGTATGGGGTCATTCAGCAATTGAGTGGGTTGATTAACTAGGTGAGGACCACAACGCGTTTCATATCGGACTTATTTTTATGCACGAGTTAGAAAATTGTTTGTTGAACTGCAGAATTAAATAAACAGTTGAACAAAATGGGTTGATGAGTAGACCGCTAAGTGAACGACGGGCGTTAGACTAAAGAACTTTATTTTGTTGTGAAAGTCCAAAACTATATTTTTTAATATTTCTGTAATAATTAAGAGACAGGAACGGAGTTTCTCCTGCCATTTCTGCCTACTTTTGTAAAAAGAAGGCAACGCCACTTTTCAAGTCAAAGGGATGCAATCATTTGAAAGCTTACAGAATTTGGTTAAAAGCTGAATTGTATTGAATGGATTTCAAAGAATCCATTATAAAGATTTCCCGACAAAGGTACTTACAAAAACAAAACGAAAGTAATATAAAGCTTAATCGAATTTTAACCCTGTTAGACTAGTCCATACAACACGACCTAAATATATGATGGAAATTAAAACCTTGACTCTTGCAGTGCATCGTCTTGGGAAAGCAGCTCTGAGTTCTCTGTTTATGCTTCTATTCTAGAACAAACATCCGCCACACCAGGGGAAACAATAAAAATGTAATAAAAACTGTAAATACAGCTGTTGTGTAGGTACTGTTCATCTAGGAACTTTTTTTCCAAACCGATGATGGTGCTGTTTGTATTCTCTGTGTAATATGATGAGTATCCCATTTCCTGTTACTAGGTCTTACAATCTGTTTTGTTTCTGAACATTAACATTTTTTACTTTGATGCTAGTATGATTCCACAAATCAACAAGAGCAAAGGCTTAGTTTTTTCTGGTATTTCCATAACGAGTTTCTTTTTTTTTTTTTTAAGTCCGCTCTTTAGAGGCACCTTAGGCAAGCTTCTCACAACTATTCCTTCTGTGTAAGTTTTGATTTTCTCAGATCTGTGGTAGGCATCGTAAGAGCAAGTACAATAATTAAAGTATATACTTTCTTCGAATTGCTCGTAAGCCTAATCTCTTAGGGAAAATAACTTTATAGTGAGCTTTCATTTTCAATGGATGCACACACATGGATTAAGTATATCGCGAATTTGAAATGGAATAATAAATTCAAACTAGGAGAACGCGTACGAGCATGGCAACACAGCAAGTTTGTGTTATTCTGTGGTGGTGACATTCCCAGAACATTGCATGTGGAGTCGCGTAAATTGCTGAATTTATTTCACTGCTTTCGTTTCCTTTCTGTCACGGTTCGCCGAATCCGCAACACTAACTTTGAGCTCAGTTGGTTACCAGTAAACAGCATAAAGCTGGTTCATATAAATGTACCTATGCCATCGAAATAGTAGGGATGAGTTAAATATAGTTATACACAACTTCGAGTGAAACAAAGGAGTAGGTACCTAGGGTGCTTTAAATTTTGGGTAGTTTTTCGTTCGTTAGGTTTTAGCAGGCCATTTTAAAATAGTCAACGGAAAATTTCTTCGTGTCAATTAGGAAATATGTTTGCTTTATTTCTTATAAAAAAACTGAATTATTGTATTCGTTATTGGAATATTTTAAATATTTTCCCTTAATATAAAATTTTGAATGAAAACAAAGCCTTATAAACCATGACACCTATAGATATTTATTTTACATTTGCCAAAAGTACCCATAGCTGCGTTTGAAACAAGGACAATAAATCACATTTAATCAAACTCTGTTAGGCGGTTCCATCGGAAAGAGTGAAATACCCTTCAGATGATGAATGACATAATCGTTCCCAGCTGTGCAGGATTTCCTTATACAGTCGAAAAAAAAAATGTTTTTTTCAATCCTAACCGCAGAAAATCCTTATGGGAACACACAATTTGGAAGTAATATTTTTTTATATTCTCTTTTCTTTTACCAAATTAGTAAAGCGCTATTTTGTGTGTTAAAAACCGTTTTACGTACTTTAAATAAACCAACACGGCTTTTGCTGCATTTTTTTTCCATTTTGAATGCGGTGTGCGACGCATTTTTTTGATACGTTTTTGGCAAGCTTAATATTTTAGGAGTATAAGCGAAAACAGTTTGGCAGGTTTAAAAATTTAACAGATAATTGATAATTACTACCTACTTAAGCTGAAAACGTTTTTGAATTTTTTTGGTTTTTTGATGCATTTTCAGACGCGTTTATTTCAAGTAGATAATGGCTCATACTGGTTCAACGAGTAAGGGCAACCAATTCGGCCTAGATCCATGTGGTATCACACGGGCCCTTTTTAACATTCTACGTGTGCCGGTTTTTGCCAAGAGCCATTTCAGCCTACCTATCTATCTACATACAAAGTACCTTTAAAGCGATTCCATCCAGTAAACGAGCGTTTATTGTAGGTTAAGCCAAAATAAAAATTAATTTATAAAATTTCCTCTCTCATCCAATTAATGGATTAATAACATAATAAATATAATTTCAATTCTCACCTCTGGCGATGTCGTAAATCTGCCCGATGCTCAAACATCATAACCGCAAATGGCCCATCTGGCGGTCGCAGCTCCTGCGATGTCCGTATGTACAAATATGCGAGCAGTATTGTTGGTCCACAATACCTGTTTCGAGAGACACAAAGTTACATTTATATTAATATTGCCATAGGTTTTCACTCCTGCAGTAAATTAAATTAATGTGTAAAGAACTAGAGTTCGAAATTGAATTTAAATTAACAAAAATAGAGTGCATGCTTCAACTTCAACATTTCTGTAACAACATTTACAAAATTAAACTTCGCTGAAAGGACGTTATCCAATGGAAAACATTCTTGCAGTAAATTGCCACATTTATTATTTACACGCAATGAAGTTAATATTTTATTAATCACTTACATGATAACGAAGAGTCCTCGCATGTACTCATGCATATCGTCCATTAAATTGACCACACAAAGTCCAATGCCACTCAACCGAGGGACGTAGTCCTGGGGAAAAAAAGCGAACGCATTAAAACTCAACTTGGGTAAATAATGTATTGTAAATGAAAGAACCGGTCATTTGCATTTAAAATGATACAGGGATCTACACAACACACAACTCACTATTCAAATGGAATAAGATTGAAAATTAATACTGGCATGGTTGGTCATAACAAGTTCATTGAAGTTGTATGTTTTTATGTCCTATTCATTAGCCCAATCCTCAATTTTTGTAGATATATTATTTTATATTATTTTTTATATTAGAAAATTAAATCAATATTCGAATCTGAATATCTGGGTATCCATATTCAAAACAGAAACCAGTCTTAAAATACCCTTTTTGGAAGCTCAGGAACAGTGGCAATTTAATTTCTTATCATCTTCGCTTACAATCCACGCCGGAAGGCTAGATATTCAGTTACCCACACCAAATTGGATAAGGTAGCTTTCCAATTCCGTTCGTCACCTAAGTGGGTCCTTTCTCTGAAGTGCATAATACAAATTCGTCGGGCTGGTGTATTGTTGTCCCTATTCTTCACTTCAATAATTCCCTAGTTTGTCTTACTTTTTATTGAGCGACTTCGGTATTCAACAACTAAAGAACGAGCTTCAATTATTTCAAAATTTAATAGAAAAATATACAATACAAGAGCCATCAAGGCTAAATTAAAACACCTTGACGGAACGTTAAAAAGAGAAGAACTGACGAGGACGCTTGTTTGATTTACAACACAGTGGGCCGAACTGCAAATTAGTCCCTCGTCTCTAAGGTACCATACTCCATTTAATTGCCACTGTTCTTTCGTTTCCAGAATACTAATACGTCAGAGTAGACAAAAGACCCCCAACCGAGGACACTCCAAACGAAAGACATTAATACTCTATATACAGTGTGTATAGGGATTAAAAAAAAAAGTCCTCCCCCTGTCGGTGTTTTTTATATCTCGTGCTATTAATAGATCCCAAGGTACAGCTAATCTAATAAATACCAGCTCAGTGAATTCCAAACGAAGCTACCTTCGATTTTTGAAATATTTTTGACAACACAATCCCATTCAATAAATGTCAATAAAAAAGATGTCAGCAGGATCATATTGTTGTCAATTGAATAGAATAATGGGGAAGGTAATAATGTCCTGGTACTAAGAATGAGAATGCTTAGAATGCGAAAAAAATACACACAAACACATCAGCCCAGTTCCGTCGAAAAGTTTTCAGGACTCCCCAGATGAGTGCATTAAATTATTAGGACTTTTAAGTAAGAGGTGTAGACGGTTGATTTAACCCTCGTTAAGCTTGTCTTGTCAAATCGGTTTCCTAAAATACACGTTCATACTTTATTTTGATTGGGATATGTTTGATTCCAAGACACAAAGCAATATAAGACGATATATATTTTTTTAAGTTAAAATCAAGAGGTGGTTGCATTTCATTGACAACGGATTGTAATAATATTGACAAGATGTAAGGCTGATTGTGTAACCTGCTTAGCGATTTGATTGGAATTTTACGGAGGCGAGTGACGGCACTAAACAAGGCACTTTTTATAATGGATATTAAGGAAGGTATTCCTACTTTAAGTTTGTTGGACAGTTCATTGAAAAAATAGGGTGGGCCTCTAGCGGTTGAATCTTAAATTATATGTAATTTTTAAGAACCGATTCCTTCGCTTAAAAAAAATTAACAAATCATTAGGTAGTATTTCCAAAGTGGGGGTAGTATCGTCGAAGTGTTTAACCAACAAATTGCAAGATTCTGAAAAAAGTTCGTAAAAATAGCACCGTGGGTGACAGCTGATTTATTTCTTTAAGCAGCATCCTCAGCGTGTTTTATGGTGCGACCTCTATATCTGACCCCTTTACTTCAAAGATAAAGTGCTCACGTGTTTGCAACTATATGTTTATGTGTTTCCCATTCGACTTAAACCTTCCCACAAATGAAGACTGCATCTTCTATATGTCTGAAAAATGATTTCCGAATGATAACTTGCAACCGACCTATACATTTAACTGTCCATAAAGTTGGCTCGTATAAGCCACACAAAATCAATCTAGTACAGCAGCTGCTGACCTTCGAAATGGTTAAAGCTCTAAAAGTCTTTATCTGCTCTGATAACAAAATCACCATTTTCCCTCAGTCCATTCATATGTTAACCTCAAACTTTATGCCTCTTTAACGGATATTTTATTGCACTGCCGTGATGGCGTTGGCTTCATTTTCGGTGGTAAAATAGATCGTAAAAAGGATTTACCTTTTTTAACGTCTTTTGGAAATTGGGCGGCGCAAAGCATCGCGAATTTTTGGCTGACTATTTAAAGTGAACCCTTCTTTTAGATAAAGAGTCCAGATAGTTCCAAATGAAACTGTGTCCTTTGTTTCAAAACATGACCTGAGCTGAGTTTTTGAGTATTTACTTCCCGTGAGTGGGTGTAATAAACCGAATACCATTGTTCGGTAAATTTATGGCCAATATGGCGAGTGGTGGTAACTGGTAAGTGTCTATAAAAAGTATGAACTGAAAGTTTTGGAACCCTGTTTTCTTTCTCTAGTTTTGTGAATTTTTCAGAAATCCGTAGAGCTACCATTGTCCTATTTTATGCGTCCTTAACTTGTAACGTCGTGGCTGCTGTAACTAAAAATAAGCTGTGATGCCAATCGTAGATAACATGGCTATAACCCATTTTAAACAGAGCTATGGAAAGGGGGACCAACATCCAATTTTAATATCGTACTCATATAGAGAGCTTATAGCACCCCAAATGACTTGTTGTACCTACCCATTGTACAGAGCCTCATACAAAGCCTCTTTAGGGGGATTGTTAGCCTAAAGAGGAAGTCGGCATAAACTTGTATAAGTCAGAACATTTTAAATTTTGTGTAGATGGTAGATATCACTATATACTCAGCTTGAGATCAGCTTCAGGGTTCCAGGAAGCTCCTAGCTGCTATATTCTCTTGAATCTCGGTAAATAAACGTCCTTAGCTGTTATAGCATCTAACGAAATCATTTTAAGTGTCTAGTCTACATTTTTCAAACTCAGAATACAAAATTACATATTGTGACCTACTAAATATTTAGTGTGAAGGTTAAAAAAGATGTGAGCAAGCGTTGAAGGCTTTTCGGATAACTGACTTCAGTGTAAGTTAACAACCGCATCTTTAAAAAACTATGGTAGCTCTCTGTTAGATGCTGGTACCCTCGGATATGGATGATATCCCAGATATGAGTAAGCTTGCTAAGTTGTGGGTATAACAACAACTTTTCGAGTTGGGTACCCGTGCTTTTAAAATTAATTTTCTTAGTAAGTTCCTATCCCTGTTCTGCAAAATAGAGTAGGAACTGCATATAAAAAGAGCTGATTCCCTTTCTTGCTCAGGGAGTCGACCTTGTAATGTATAGGCATGTCAGTCTTTGCACTTTATTGAATAGGAGCGGTTGGAGGGGTCACATAAGAACACAATTCGCAGAATTGTTGGCTTCAGTGCCTTGCTCAAATGCCAGGTATCCAAGCTGGTCAATCCGGATTTTGTTTCCAATTAGAAGACAGTGTGCTTTACTGTCTAAAATTAACTGTGGCGGTCCTGATATCTAACTCAAGGTCTCTTTTTCTTTGCTAAGATCTTAATCGCTTGACTGACTTCAGCCTGGAGCACAGTGATTCGAGGCAAAAGACACCAGTTTTTGTTTTCGGTATGTCGATGAACCACACCAGACTACATGACTGAGTTGTAAAATTTATAGCTTACATTACAGGTGCACATCTATATAGGACCCTAGGCACTTGCCGATATCACTATACCAGTCGGTTATGCTCTTGAATGTTGGTCACTTATGCTTTTAAGAGGTGGACCAGTGGAAATGTCGACATTTTATCCTTTTCGAGACTGTTCCGAGTGTCTGCATCTTTTCACTTCAAATCAGATTTTAGCTTTGAACCGACTTCGCTACTTATTTACCAGTACTTTTGTATACCAAAGTGGTTCAACAACAGCACAATTTGATTTAGTAACATAGAATTTATTTTTTTAGTTCCTTGCAAGTATGAAAATCATCTTACTCTGAAGGACTTTGCAGAAAAAAAGTTCTTCACATTTCCCTAAGAACCGAAATATGTTTACTTGGGCCTGTAATTTGTCGAACGAAATTACATTCGTTGTCATCGAAAGAGTGTTGTGTTTTGCTTCTGACTTTTTCTGCACTGTGCTGCACCACATATAATTCAGTCAATGGCTAACATGAGACCACATAATCTGCTGTGGCTTGGCTTGCAGCATGTCCCACTTTACTGTAGCGACTTTCATTTGTGTTTTAAAATTAAATTACACAAATTGGTGGTCAATTAGCAAACTGTCAAGCCAATCATATTAACTCGGAAAAACCATGAGCATTTTTTTTATTTTTTTTTTTATTCAATATGAGTAGATAAACCGGAAATGTCTGTTAATCCCTTTTCGATCGAGTTTATTTATTTATTTCTGATTACAAATTTTCATCCACGAGTAAAATAATAGTATGGAGCGTGTTTTTGTATTTTTCCAGCCTGATTTTCAAATTGGCTGCTTACGCAAAATTTACATGTTATTATGTTTGGTTATGCGTTCGCATTACCCCAGCCCCAGTCAAGTTGTTGTTTTCTTCTATCACTACCATCGTGCCCTGCAATATGTGCTCAAGAGAGGAAGCGGTTCGATATAACCTAATGGGCTGCTGAAGGAACAGCGCACGAATGTTTTGCATAAACATAAATTTCCACAACAACAAGTTGACAAGACCTGATGTGGGTGGAAATTTTTTTAGGCAAGGCAAGGAGGTGGAAGTAGCACAACGAACTTCTTGTTTCCAATTACCATATTATTTATTTATTCGCTGCTTCCAACCAAGTCACTCTCGCTGAAAGTGTGTCTAATGTATGCAAGATGTCAATTTGATTTTTTTTTTCTTATGCGGGATGAGAGGAAGTCCTCTGAGAATGATATTTGCCTGCAAATGTTCATCGCTGGTGTTCTCGTATACACCGATGCTGTATGGTGTGCGACACCCATGAGATTTATTTACCTGTTACGAATATGAATGTTTATCCTTTCGCATGGGAGTTATTTTGAGTTTTTGAATGATAACACGTTTAAGAATCATGGAAGTGTTAACTGTGAGATGCACAGTGCCAGGATGATAGAAGATATGGAACTGGGAATACAAAAGCACTGGGAATCTATTTGGAGAGACATTGAACAAATTACTTTATATTATGTAAAATGTTGTAAGGAGGCAACAAACATCAAGAGACTTTGGTTGGAATTGTATTTGTTTATTTAACAAGAACATCTGTAAAAGGTTGTTGGTTAAGGTGAACAAATGGGTTGGTTTTCGAAGCGTGATACTTATTAAAAGTGGTTTCATTTTTGTATTATGTTCGCTGCCTTAAGATATTATTGAAAAAAATTCTCCAAACTAAATTTTTGTTTTGAATTGAGTGGCCATTGCCGCTCCAAATCAGTGTTACCTTCGGGAAGCTTTAGAGTCTTTTTTGGCTCCTTTTTGAACGCCTGGAACGTTTTTGCTAATTCAATTCGAAAGAATTTGTTTTTACCTGAATTTGAATTACAATTATATCGCTAAAAAATAACAGTGAGTTTCTTTTAAAGAAAATATTAAGAACCGAATGGAACTCCTTTGGGCTCTTTCTGAAAATTTTAAAAGGTAATACTGCTCAAGATATAAAAAGTTTTATAAGCCGACGGCGAAAAATAATTTCATGGTTCAATGACGAATGAAGACAACGACAAGCAGTCTAAATTGAGTCGCGTCCTGTGCCTTAAGGACAAAACGCTTTTTATAATACTTTTGGGCAAAATTAAGAAGGGGGTATAGAAATTTCTTGGGAGAATTAGAAGCAAGAAGCTAGCTATTGAATCGAATGAGAGATGCGATTCAATTATAAAAGTTTAAAGGTACAAGAAACCTGTGAAGGCTATCCCTTTTTAGTCACTTCCCTGCAAATACCGACACCCGGAAATTGGCAGTAGTCTTGGAGTCGGTGTTGGGAATTTGAAAGTGCACCTCCGACGACTGTTAAAGGGGATATAGACCCTCTTGGACCATTAAAGACACGATTTTGTTCAAACTTTCCAAGAAAAAGTGAAGGTAGTCATAGGTATAAATAGTGAATGCAGTGTGGTCCACCATCCGCCATAGTGCGCCATCTTCTATGTCGGTATGTGAATACTAAATAACTTTAAGGAAAACGATTGCTGCATAGGTATGAGGTTTGTTTTCTTAATTTTTAATTTAATACGCATATTGCTTTGAAGTAAAATTCAAGATTCATCAACAATAAGAACACAAAAAAAAACGACAACCCCTGTTAAAAGAAAATTAATTTCCTTCCCCAATAGTCCCAACGAAAGACACCCACAGCTCATTAGGCAAAAATGCCCAGTCCAGTTACTTGACCATTAACTCGGTTGACGGGGAAAATATTTGGCGAGAAGCAAGGAAGCATTTCGGAATTTATTTGCCTTTCTCTTTGTCTTTTTATCAACTTCCGCTTTCATTTAATTAAACGCAGAACATAATGGCTAATTTCCTTCTACGCCCAAGGTACCTTAATGCTTTGTTGAACTAATCATAAATTTTATTAGAGAATCCTTTTAAAGGGGAAAGCCTACTTAGGTTCTTGTTCTTGTTATAAGAACAAACTAAAAGGAATCAATACTCTCCCCAGATGCGTTAGTTTTTTCGTCCAAAAAGAAGAATACAAATCCAATTGCAAAATCATTAAAAAAAAGGGCGAAAAAGGATCTCAGAAGGACGGAAAATAAAAGGCAACAACTCATATTTATATATATGGCACCCAAAAGTTGTTAGCTTTTGCTAAAGTAAATTTCAAAAATATTCCTCGGAAAAGGGATAATATCACAAACGTCCAAACTCAAGATAAGAAAAGTCCGTCCGGGAGAGTGAACATTAAAAACAACGTATATTTTTACCAAGGGATTGTGATTATATACGAGAAGAAAAGTTTAATCCTACAAAGGATTATTGAATCCCTGATGGTTACCCCCCAAAACGTGTACTGATTTTCTGTCAGGATTAGGCGCACACATGAAATGCTGCGCCTTTCTTTGGAATAAGTTGGTTGAAATTAATCGCTCTGCGATAGGGTATTCTTAAGTGAGTAGCTGTTATTGTGTATTTGATATCGGGTTGGGGCTTAGATTAAACTACCGTTGAATATGATTCGCATGGAAAGTTTTCCCCTCCGAAAAGGTGGGCGTGGGAGTGCGGATGATAATTTTATTCATATAGATAGTCATCCATGTTGAAAGGGGAATGGAATACAAAATTCAATTTCGCGTTCTCGGAGATTTTGTTTTCAGCTTTGTGGTGGAGCGACCTTCCTTGGTGTTGAGGAATGCGGGTTACGCAATTCGTATAATTTTTGGGGCTAGGTTCACATTTAGGGAATTCGGATAGTAATTTCGAGTGTACTGATTTTTAAATTGCTTGGTATTTACCCAGTTGGTTGACAGAAAGCTGGGGAATGTTGAGAAAGGTGTTATGGTCCTAAAGCTTAGCGTTTTATTTAAACGCTTAAACAACAAGTGGGATCGGTTATAAAAGGTTTTACTAATGGCCAAGGGTAAAGAAATTTAGTCCCCAACTAAATCGGATTAAAAATAATAGGGCTTCATAAGACTCTTAATCATAAGTAGGTATAATAAAAATTCAAACAAAATCATAAGAAAAAGACAAACTTTGAAAATCTACATACGAGTATGTAAATCTAAGTGGCAAATGCGTATGTTTCCCTTATTTTTAACCAATTAAGTACTTTGAAAAGATATAACATTCGAGCTTATTTTTGTCAATTAAAAAGTACTGCAGGTGCCAAAAAACGACAATTGTCGTCGAAATGTTGATCCCGAAATATCGATTTAAATTCAAAAATATATGCTAAGATCGCATTAAAATTCTACAAACTTTTACATATATTAAACAGGTCACTGTTGTTTTTTTGTCGTACCGATTAGAGCGTTTTATTTAAAAAACGGTTTTTATGAAATAAATTAAAATTATATTGTTACAAGCGCAAAGTATGTATTTAAAATATCTTAATGAAACAAAAACTAAGGCGCATTACAAGAACATACTTTGCCCTGCCGAGTCTGGCCTAACAAAATGTGCTTAAGTTGAAAATGATCGATATCAGATAAACCGTTTTTAATTTTTTACTTAAATTCAAAACGGGTATGGGTATGGTGAATACAGAATGGTGCTGAACAAGAAGGGCTTGTAAGTAATCGAAAAACTCATTATTCATTATAATTTTTGTAGGAAGAACATGATTATCCATCAGCTCTATCCTTGTCTTGTGTGCACCACTTATGTTGAGTCCTATGTGCTCCGCCTAACTAGGTGTCAAATAAGGTAAGGTATTCCTTTACAACGTTGTTCCCCTGTAGTCAAGTATATCCCTCTTTCTTGGTATAGCATTATTTAGTCATTTATTCGTTCCCCATTGATTTACATCGCTCTGCAGCTTACACTTCTTCATTACACCTTCTTCTCCAAAGGTAATATGCCAAAATGACACTCTAAATTCATATTTTCCAGTTAACTATATTCCGTTCTGTCTTGCATAGAGATGGCAGCACAAATAAAGCAAAATCCCAAGCCATTCAGAATGGACATTGAAGTGCATTGTAAAAATACAGGACTATCTCGGAGCAGAATTCACTTCCCAGTCCAAGGCTTGGTGCCCCACAAAGTAAATTGAGTGATGCATTTTCAATGGCTTCATCTGTCTCTCATCTGCTCGTTTGAAGTTGTGCGTCATCTCTTTCAATCCAAGAGAGGCTGGTTTTTAAAATTTCGGAAAAAACCTACCAATTTCATATCAAAGGCTGTCGAAAATGAAAATTTTCTTTATCTTCTGATAAAAGAAAGTTAAATTTGACTGAAATTCAAAAATGTTTACTAAAACCTTACCATTTGCAGTTGGCTGAAAGAGTTTCTCCACACAACTACTTAAGCGATACTGAAACGTCTACGAAAACAGGATCGTAATTCTGTGAGGCGAATCGTTCAAAAGTTTTCGTTTTGCACAACTAATTTATTTTCGTAACTTAGAGCAAATCATTCGTGCGAATGAAAACGTTTCAACGTCTTACAGAATCTGACCCCAGATTTAATACGATTTTTGCTTACATCAACGAATTTAATATTTCACAGAGGATAACAATGAATTTAAGAAAAGCTTGACTCTCCCACATAACATATTCTCAGTACGCCCACAGATTTGTATTTATCTGTCTCATTTCCCTAAGCGAAGTTAAAATTTCAACACTCAGTGCACAAACAAATCCTTCCACGTTTCCGACATCCATTGCAGGAAAGTAGTTTTATTTCGTCCTAACTCAGATCCGTCTATTTGCTTTTGCCCTCACATATCCCAAACGCTGTTGTTTAAAGCAGCTTAAATATAAAAGGAGCTGTAAAAAATGCGTGTGTTAACTTACCCCAATCTCTACGTACATGGTGTAAATTGGATATGGCAGAGCTATAACCATGCCAGTCAACCATGTTGCACAGCAACAAACGAAAGCAGGAAAACGCCCCCTCAGCGGGTCGCCCAACCACCGCATTCTATCCCAGGCTATAAGAATGTGCGATATCATTGCCACATGCAAGGGAATGTCCTGTCGAGGGTGTGCATGAAAAGAGAAAAAGAATACAAGTGAATTAGGAATTATTACAAATGTGTGTTTGAATGAATATTCCTTTTGTAAGACAACGCAGGCCTTGCCTCACACATTGGGTTAAGGCGCCCCTATATTCTTAGCTTGGAGAGCATTTAGGAGTTCATTTATTTTAATAGTCCTCTGTTTTCGACCTGAATGTTACCTTAATCTATATTTCCCTATATTTGTAACAGCGGAAAATGCATCGCACCATTATAACGGAAGTCCATCTTACAATATCAATTCCCCACATACACACTCAAAGGCCTCAAACCCCCATCGCATTGAGTTGGTGACTAAAGGGCCCTTAGGTAGGAGCACCAAAATTTTAGTCCTCGTTCGAGGGAACCTATACCGGCCAATATCAATATGTACAATGGCAAACTGAAGCCATCGTTCAATCAAGACAATTATAAGTGATATCCTCCACCTCCAGTGTACTGCCGGCTCTCATGTTCTGCACCATCATTTACTTATTTCGATTTCACATTGAAAATCATTCCATTCACTGAACCGAAACGTGGTCTAGCAACATGATAGTCGCTCAGCATACAACCCATACCTGGCTACATGCGATTCAAGGGCAATGCTTTGAACGAATTTCCACAACGCAGCAGGCGAAAGCATGAGTTCCCATATCAACGGGAAGAACAAGCAAGCTATGGGCGTCAGTAATGCCAAAGGATCAAGTGATGGTTGTCGAGCTTACCATCTCGATGTGAGTGATATTCGATTTGTTTCGTTTGTTAACAATTTTAGGGGGTACAAGCCGATTACACCTGATCTCGGTGAAGTGGCAATATCACCGGAGAGCATAAACTTGGCATTTGTTAGAGAGTTTAAGGAGAATTTTGCTAGTAAGCCTAATGCCAAATTAATTGATTGTTGTACCATATTAGTGGCATTTGTATTCGGCAATCCTATTAAAAAAGGAATGATGTTTTTTGAATTCCCCCATTTTATGAGTTGAAGTATAGACGAATGTTTGAGGAAGGTTGTACTTTAAGGCGGATTTGTCTGAGTCGTGCTGGAGAGAAATATAATATTTTATATTGTAACCGGTTGCGTATAATTTTAGCCATAATATAAGACCCGCACCTG
Source organism: Cheilosia impressa (assembly GCA_948293265.1). Taxonomy (NCBI): domain Eukaryota; kingdom Metazoa; phylum Arthropoda; class Insecta; order Diptera; family Syrphidae; genus Cheilosia; species Cheilosia impressa. Next base: position 40,300,447 of record OX411882.1, on the reverse strand, counting down.
GGTCGAATAAGGGTCAGTGTGGAAATCTCATTTTCAACTTGTTTTATTTTAATAAGCTTGGGCCGATTATCGTAAGTCATTGTGACCTTGTCAGCAGTCTCTATGCCAGACACCGTACGTGAGCCACTCCGACATATTTTAAGCTGATCTTGAAGTAGGTGGGTATTTTCCAGCAGTAATCAGGCGACTGACAAAGAGTTTTTTTCCCAACTGGAGCCTTCGTTTTCTTAGAGTTTTACGTCAAAGCAGGTGACTGGTTCTTCTAACCTTTTGTCAAAGAAAATATCCGACCATAGCAGAAAAGTATTTAGATCCTGGTTGCAAGAATAAGGACTCATATAGAAACCAGGTTGTCTTCGGACGAACAAAGCTCAAAACAAACTTTATTTTATTTTATCCACTTGATATATACAGATCAAAAATTTCCATGGTTAAAACAACAGTTGGAACTCGTACTATTGTTGTAAAGAATATAAATCAATGATCTTATATAGATCATGTGGGAAGAATAAAAAACGCCGCGTTCTCTAATCCAGCCTTCAACATGCACATATTCGCCGAGGGAAGACGTCGATGTTACTACAACCAGCGTTGTGCTGAAGTACCTATTTGGTACCATGTATTTTGTTAAAAAATCAAAATTTCAACGGAACAACGCTGGTTACAACGTTCATAAAATGGTTTGATTACTCCGGTCTCACCAGTGATTAGAAAAGGTAGTCAAAGGAGGAGAGAAGAAGATGCTTACAAAAAAAGTATTACGAAAGTAGAGGCTCAAAGCTCAAGATCCAAACAGCTTCCAGAGGGTTTATAAGAAAGAAACCAAGCAACTGGATTGCAGTCCGATTTGCAGGATCTTCCAAAAATTCAAAGGAAGCCTAGTCATCGAAGGCATGAACAAGCGTGACAAAGCCCAACTACGTAGGTATCGCAAGATCTTATTCAAAGTACTGTATGACCATCGTTAGTCTGTGTATTTAAGTCGAAAGTCTCTACCTTCTATTCCGCAAATGAAGGACTTCATTGTCAAGAGCTTAAATTGCAATAGTCGATTTTAGAGTTTTCGTAAAGCTGATCAACTGATTCTACTGATGGTGAAAAAGTCTTAAAACAATTTTAATTTATTCATGTGACTTATATTCTCGTTCTTTAACGGAAAGTGCGCAGAGGTAACATGAGGAAAGAAGGCTCTATATATTCAGAAGATACGGTTGCTGATGAGGTGTGCAGATGCTATCGACCCCACTGGGCGTTCTGAGCGAACCACAATGAAGGCTTTTACGGCAATTAAAGAACTGTCTTAGTTGCTCTTGATGTAACCAGGCCAAGATTGAGTAAATGCCACCAACAAAAAAAATGTCCACCATCTAGGACACTGTTGTTTGCATAGCAAATTCGAGGTCAATGAGATGTTTATCTACCTACCTCGACGTTTAATCTAAGAAAACTACAGCCAGCTACTTTGGTTTTTCATAACAAGACTACAGACCTAAAGGGACGATATTTGCCCTACAGAACTTTTATCGATATTTTTCTATTTTATGATGGCAAGTAACCGATTTTCTTTGTCGTACGGATTACGGTGGGTTTTCAAAACTGATTTTTATGAAACGGTTATAAAATGGAGACTTAATTTTCGTAGTTGCATTTCCGTGTATATTCTTCTATAAGAAACGAGAAAACCAAAGGAGATACCACCGCCAATTCTATGAATATAAGCTTATGCGCAAAAAGTAGTTCTCCGGCCATATACTTTCTAGCAGCCGACTATAAACATGTAACTATAAATTAAGACCCTTTTAGACACGTGACATTTAATTTATTTGCATGCTTTCTGAAATCAACTCACCTGTAACATTGGCAGGAAAAAGCACAAAAACTGTCCGAATATCCAGTTCTGTATCATCATCACCATCAGTGTGATGGGTAGCACAACGGCGCACTGCACAAAATGGCACAGCGCCAGATTGATAATAAACGAATGCGTAACATCCTTGTACAGCTTGTGGTACATAATATATGCAATAATGGCCACGTTCATAACCACGCCCAATAGCGCCAAAATAGCGTACTGTATCAAAAATATCCAGTAAACCGATTTTATGCTCGACTTTAGCACTGGACCGTTGTACTTGTCATAGGCATCTGTGTCGTTAATGTGTCCCGAAAGGAAATGGGCGATAATCATTAAATACTTATCAGGAATGTCCTTCCATTTCGCTTCAAGTTCGGGTGTGATTTTACTGCCACCGCCACCGTGACTGCCGCCCGTAGAGCTGTGATGACTATTTCCGCCGCCAGTCGACATGGTGTCGCTATCTGAAATTGAAAAAGATAAACAAACACTGATTATAGGATTAACGTTAAGGATGGCTTATGAGCCATATTCGAATATGTAATTTCCTCAAATCTGGAAGTGAAATGGTATCAAGACCACAAATCGTGGGTACGTCCAACAAGAATACGTGCATCCTCAGAGGTAAATCCAGTGACTTGTTGGCGGGCGTGGTAAAATTTATGGAATTTAATTTGCTTTTATTACACTTAAAATACAGCCTCAAGGCATTCAACGGAGTAAGGTTAACAAAAGTGGAACACACACGACAATCAATTGAATCCTTCGGTATTCCTAGACTTACCAAATGCGGACAAAAAATGTTTCTTTTTCTGCCTTTGGGACTCAGAAATAAAGTCAATCCAAGTATATTCGAGGGTTACTTAAAGTTTCAAAACTATTTTGGGTATCAATCAGAAACACTCACCGAAAAGGAAACATAACTGACGCTTTAAATACTTGTTTGGTTCAGTTCCAAAGTGATGTTTCAAGTAAAAACTTTTCAGACAGCACTACACAAATAACTTGGGCTAAAACTTATTCCGATGATGAGGAAACTTAACGGATATTGTGGCCTAGATGTTGAAAGATTTTCAATTAAGTTCAGAAATGGAATATCAATGGACTATTCAAGTTGTGAAGTGAAGGGAGCGATAGAGTTGTGTATTGAATTGACTGCTTTTTATTTTTTATTCTTATAAGGCTAAGTTCTGATTCATTCAAGCATGGACAATGGGCATGGCATGCAAATCAGACGTTGATACTTTGTGCATGAATGGGTATTTTCAATACGAAATTCCGCTGCTAAATTATCTGAAGAACGATTGATATAGAAATCTTTCAAAGGCAGTGATGCAAGTAGCAATAAGAAAGACGGAGGACTTCTTGCATATTGCCTGCTGTGTCCATTGAAAGGGATGCTAGGTGACATAATTCGTAGTGAGCAAAGTTGGAAAGGACAGAAAAATCTATACACAGAATAAAACTGATTGGATTTTTGAAGTAAAACTTCTTTTCGTAAGTGAAGATAAAAAGAGAGAGAGTTACGTTTCGTATATTACTTTAGGGGAAAAGGGAGAGAGGTGCGAGCACACATTTCTTTTCTCTCTTTCTCTAATAGCCAATTACGTTTCGTATATCTAAGACACAGTGCAGGCCTATTCCTATTGTCGGTATCACTCTTTTGGGAGAGAGAGAGAAATATACAGTAGAAATCGGTTATAACAATACCTGATATAGCGATGAACCGGATATAACAATATATTTTCAAAGTCCCGGCAAAACTCCGTTTAACTCAAGGTAATTTGCTATCGGTTATAACGATGCCGGATATAACGATGAAATCGGTTATAGCGATGAAAATTTATCACATTTAAGTCTGCAAACTGTTTATAGCGATGGTTAAAAACGTTTTCTTACATGCCTACAACCTGTTATTTTCATTCAATATCACCGAAGAGTTCATTCATTAAGTACATATTAATTTCTCTTTGAAACAAGTTGAGTGTAGAATTTTTAAGATGGTGACAATACAAAATAAGCGGAAATCATTTTCCATTGCCCAAAAATATGAAATGCTTCATGGTCCTGAATCCTATATGGGCCCCTTCGAATGCAAATTCAAACGTTGGAATCCAAACATTGGACAACTGTCTTCGAAAAATATTTTACACAGCTAAATGTTCAAAACAAACACAAATTAGTGATTTCTTTCCTCAACAATTTTCTTAAGCATTTGAAGCAATTTTTTTAATAAAGGTCTAATTTTTTTATTATTTTCATTGTACCGGATATAACGATGAATCCGTTATAACAATGATTTTCTAAGGTCCCTTCGATATCGTTATAACCGATTTCTACTGTATATATATCTCAGTCAGTAGTTCGTTTGCCACAAGATATGGAACCAGTATGGGTCCCAGACAGCAAAGACAATAATTTTTCCCTTAATTCGAAAATAGTTCCCTTTTTTTTCCCAAAGTGAAATTTGGCTTAATTTTTATAAGAAATGTGAATTTGAAATGCATTCAGATTAAGATACACAAAATTTCTTACGTAGACGTTCGATGGGCTGCTTTCTTTCATACATAATGTGAACATTTCATTCTAAGTGAACTTTGAAATTTATTTGTAATGGAAATGTGTTAAAATTTTACTCTTAAGCAATTGAATTTTCAAAGAGACTTTTTATTATTTCACCTTTGCCATCTTTTTAAATTGAAAAAGCTCCAAAATTCAGTTTTTTTTTCATTGCATTTGTGTTAAAAAAAAAATGCAGTCTCCAAAGTCTGGAAACACTGACTCTAACATACACCAGCTCATCCATGTTGAAAGACTACAGAGATTTTACACAGCAAGTCCTTTTGCCATCGGAAAAAATAAGCTCCCTCCGTATTTGCATTCATCAATTGCTGTGACAGTCATTTCCCAATTGACAGACAAGCATCTACTTAACATTTAATCGTTTTATTGTAGCTGCTACCTCAAGTGAAGCCCTCTTGTCATCCTGTCAAGTGAAAGAGCAAAATTCACTAAAGGAAATCAACTCAAAAGAGCGAAAACATTAAATTCAATTGATGAACCACACCGGCATTGCGTCGTTTATGGTGTCATGGATAATTTGGAAATAAGACTACGCATTCAATTTGCTTCCGGGTGTAAATCTTTTTATCCGTGAATTCCTACGAAAGGAATCCTTTTTTTTCATTTCTCTCCCCAAGGGTGAGGTAATTTCTCATATCGCCTTTTTCCCCATTTTTTCTCATTATTTATCTTCCCTTTTATATTTTCTTTGCGTGCTTCGATGTGACAAGATAATTTATTACATTTAGGCGGAGGATTCACGATCACGATACAGTTCTATGGGCGGTGTATCTAGAAAAATAAACACCAAGGCGAGTGCTTTCGCCTTGTTTAGGGGAAGGTCAAAGTGGTTGAATATTAGGCAAGGATATTCAGAAATGTTGTTCTTTGCTGGTAAATATTTATATTATACTGGCATAATTTATTGTGATGACAAAACTGGTTCTCAGTGAGGGAAATGAAAACTGTATTGAGTTGTAACTTCGTAATGCTTTCAGTTATTCAGCAACAATTTGAGCGCATATTAAGAGGATTATTTCATGTGACTTTTGGAAATGGGTTTTTTTATTCTAAACATTGCCTTCGCAAGAGATCTTCATATCAACTTCCTGTGAATATCTGGTTCTGTTGAAAGTGAGTACAAGTATAATTTTTATCATTATCTTCTTTATTATACTAACAATATACCTAGCATTGATCAGGCTTTGTCTCTAAGTTCTTAAATAGCTTTTGTCGATATGGATCACTGCTCTCACAATTATTGTGACTCCTTCTAAAATGCTGCACCTTGATCTGCTGTGTAATATTTTTTAGAAAATCTGCCTTTTCTTTTTGAATCGGTATTTTGAATGTGATCCAGCGTTTGTCTTAAACAAAAACACAGTCACACTAAGCTCCCTAGCCATCTGTAAAATTAGTCTAGCAGAGCATTGTTAATTGGTAAGGCCCATTGGTAAGTTAATTGGTAATATACGACAGTCGTGTTTTTTTAAATTTTCCACGCGAGCTACTGAATAATCCTTTACCACGAGCACACACCAATAGTCCTCATACCAGTTGCTTGTTCAATTACGAGTTAGAATCAAAGAAAGTACAAAAATAAATTGAACCGGTTACTCAAAAGATTAATCAGTATTTTACTGAGTGCTCTGTACCGTGCACAACTGCCAACAAAGGCAGATACACAAAATGTGTTTCCGTTGGTTCAAAAGAAAATTCCAATTCGTCCTTATGATAGAGTCTTTCTTTCAATTGAGACGAATACAAGCAAATTGCAGTCATTTTGTTTATTTATTTTGCGTGGGCCGACAGAATGTCGAACTTATGGCCTCAATGCTTGTCGTCTTCAAACAAGATAAATATTTCATATGAGTAACAACATTTTGCTCTGTCATTCCCCCTTTGAATGCAGGGTACTCAAAGCGTATTTTACCTTGATTTACATTTTTTTATAACGAAAACATAATTCACGTCAGGATTATCATCCATTATTACACTATTTTAAAATGCCCGCAAATGATGCAATATTCAGCCACCCGAGGTTTATACGTAGCACAACTTGTTTTCCCCAGGAAGTTTTAACGCATACCGCAAGTAATTGAATTTTTAAAATATATATACCTACTTCTTTCCAAATAAGATGGCGTAAATTCCTCCAAAGAAAGCAATTAATTCCTCTGTACCTTGGATCCGAAAATAGAGATTAATCCTGGGAGCACATTTCGAAGGAATTTTTGAGAGAGCTGTGGGGTTAGGCTTTGTATTAAATTGTTCTTGATACAAGTATATATGCGGGTATCGAATTCGATACAGACGGTACGGCATAATTGAAATAATTAATTTATGAGCAGAAAGCATGCGGAATAGGCAAACAAACTAATGTCATTATGGCTGCCTTAAATCACAGAATATTAAGTTAATCATCAGGTTATCCTGTTCGGTAGAGATTGGCGAAATGCCAACTGGAGCATTGAAACGATATCGAAAAGCCAGCACGCCCGGCGAGAGAACAATTATTTTGGGAAAGTTTGTCATTGGCAGTGATTAGATATTCGGTTGGATTTAATGACACTGGAGTGGTGATTAGCGTATAGTTGGGGCTGAACGTTTCTGATTACTTTTGTAGGAGTTTTCGAAAATTATTTAAATAAATCTGTAGAGAGGTAGAGAGAATAAGTGATGAGAGGTTTCACAAACACAGGTCTACGGGGGTGTGGCATTTACCAAAATTAGTGCTAATAAGTAATGGAACTTCCGATATCTGAAAATCAAATCTGTCAAATTTGTAAGGTTAATGCCAACAAGGCGTAGAGAGTACCATAATTAGGGTCTCAATGCACAACTTTTATTTGTGACCTTTTCATAAAGTTAAAGTTAGTGAGCCTTACTAACAATTATTTTCAACCTTAACCTTATATATTTTGTAGGTAAAAATGTGCAGTTTTGAATGGAAAATTTCGCCATTGTCAGTTCGAAAAATTTTGCCTGCACTGACTATATCCATAGCACAATTTAAAATTGTACTTATGTGCAGATTCAAGCCGATTTTCGGTGACTTTGTAGGGGAATGGGAGTCCGATGGACTTTAGCCGAAAGTTTAGTCAGTTCATGCAGGGATTTTTGGGAAATTTATATCTTTAAGGAGGCAATGATATTATTTTCACGGAAATCTTAGGGAATTCTTAAATTCTGAAACAAGCTTGTCTTATTGCTTAGGAGCTCTTTTACTGGAGCTCAAAATAGAACTAGATTTTATTGATAGGGGGCCCACCTGTTAAGCTACCATGAGTCCCGAATAATTTAGTTCCTCAAATAGACGTAAATATCTGCCAACTCCACATATGCTGTTAAATAGGTGTTAATGCACACCCTCTTCCCAAACAACATCTAATCATATTGTCCCAACCCCAACACACAGCATTTTCAAGCAAACACATATCCTTTCCCATACCCCTAATACCCACACAAACGGCAGATGCCTATTAAAACTGTTGAAATACAGATTGCCATGTTCATACATAATCTTGTGTGCTTAGCGCTTCTGTTTGTTAATTGTCATTCGCTTTTAAAGTCCTTTAAAGTGCGGTACTTTAAACAAGTAGGTACGCGAATGCGTCAAAAGCGCTAAACACGTTTTCCATTTAACGACTCGAATACATTTGCCCGCGCATTGAATTCAACAAATCCGGTAGGCATAACCCACATCCTGCGACTTTGTTTGACTGTCTGTAGTAATTATAATTATTGATTAGATGATCATTTGCTTGAATTTTTTTTTCTGTATACTCCCCTACCCGCAGCCCCAAGGAGTCATTCATTATGTGAAAGGATATAATTAAAAAGCTACCATTCCACTCACATGGCATTTATACCTACTACGTGCCATAAAGTACTTCCACAATATGAACATTAGAAGCAATTAAATTACCCCTTGCGACGAATGGGGGTGGTTGCACAATGCACATATAAAAACCACAAAACCACTTGTGTGCTGGAGTGGCCACAGAGTCCGTTTTCTGCATTTTCTGTCCCGTATTACGTTCGCAATAATTAGACAATTAAGTCGATGGTGGAAAATTAATTCTAAGATTTGCACTCTACTTCTTGCCAGCACAATAATTACATTCAGGTGGTAGTTTTAATTTCAATCTGAAGAGACCAGCAACGGTTACTGGGTTAAAGCACAATTTAAATGAGCAACCCCGTGAAATGACGTGGATGGAATTGGCTTTGAGAAGTGTCTATTATATTAATTTTTATGAGCCAGTAAAGGAGCTTTGTTAAGCCTGTGGCTTTGAATAAATTATGAGCAATTGCACAACACAATGGTGTATAATGAGAGCACACGCATCAGGACACACGTCCTGTTCTCATATACGTTGGCTGCATTGTATGGCTTGGCATTGTTTATTGTACTATTCGTATTCAGTCATACGAAAGCGACAAACTTCGTCGTGCGATTTGTGCGAAATATCGGTGTAGAACTACTGCACTCGATAAACATGCACAAGCTAGGATATATGATACAATTGAGATACATATATTTTGATATACAGCGCAAGGATGTGGTCGATATAATTGGGCTGCACTTTTAACGAATGCCCTTGTACTTCAATCAACTATAGGCGCGCTCAAGTGGAGGCAGTTTATACCGAGACCAGTACCGTCCCCAGGGACACCTTCTTTCCGGGGCCCTGAATGGCCGATAGATATATTCACGTATGCCCCGTAATTAGAGAGCAAATAAGGGCGTTCTTAGCGACTTAATTTCAGTAATGATAAGATAATGGTAGTGACGACGCCGAATTCAACAGAAAATGTGGCGTTGTCAGGTAGGAAATATGTAGTTCAACATTTCTCCCCTGTCTAACCTTTTTCGTCGGCGGGCTGTTTTAAGAATTACCGTCAACATTTCTAAATTAAAATATCAATCAGACACCAACAGTTTTTTTTTAATATTTTTTAAACAGTGAAAATTTGTATACTTACAAAAATACCTCAAATGTACCTTGTGGTTCTCATTTTTTACTTTCCAATGGGGTCCCCAAATTTTTGTATACCCAAGGGCCTCGGCATAGCCTAAAACGGCCCAGGCTGAGACGCAGGTGTGGTTGTATAGCTGCACAATTGCTCGTATCGATTTAATTCACCCTCTTGGGTTTCCTCCAAGAATATATCTTGGTGTAAAAAATTTATTGAGGCAGCTTACCTCTTCACACACTTTTCACTCGAGTACCCTAGTTTCGCTTGACCTTTGATAATTCCATTCGTCGGTGTCCTAACAAACAATCAGACAAAACAAATATTTCCTTGAATCTGCATTGTTATCCTATGTAGTAAAGGAAATTAATTGAAATGATACAAATGACGAGCACACCCATACATCACGCAGCATTAACAAGACAAGTCTACTAAAGTCGAATTTAATTGAAACAGATCGACTCTAGTTCAACATGAAACAGCATTCCCACTGATATGGGCGCTGTCCTCACGGGAATAAAAATAAAAGTTTCACTTTAACATGGGCAACAACACAATATTCAACCTTAAATCCTAGAGGTGTTGTAAATACTCATTTTGTCTGGACTAGATTATGCAAATCGTTGTCGTGTGGCAGCGTTTTATTTTATTTTATGGGATGCTCTCAGAGTTTCAGCCTTAAATTGAAAGTCGTTATCACAGTCGTCGCTATTGCTTCAAACAAGAATTTACTGCTGGGATATTTTTTCTGGCCATCGAATTAAATACTGTGAAACAATTGAATGGTTTTTGTTTGTATGGAAATTTATTCAATCTGAATTGCGTTCCCAGCGAGATTGGGAAATGTTGAAATTATATTTGAATAGATGAGAGAGATCTATTAGTGCATGTTCATTAAAAGAGTAAGTGTTCGAGTGTACGAGATTAAGACTGAGATTGAAGTTGTTATCTATCATTTAAAGTGGGATTTTAGTTCGGCGAGGGTTTTATACTAAACGATGGATATCGAAAAACCAAAATATTAAACCCGGTATGGATCCCGGTTTTTACAATCATCAAATTTTTACAAATGAAGTATTAAGAGAACGTTCTAATTTTTTGTGTACACATACGAGCTTGTTTTTGAGCTCACGTTTTGTTGCCTAGGTGCGGATTTGTATATTATTGAACGTAGTGTATTGTGTTTACAATGAAACTTGAAAGTATGGTATGCTTTTTTTGGGACTAAACAGAAATCGGATGTAAAATTATTTTTCCAATTTTTTTTTTTTGTTTTAAGGCTATATAATTGTTTAAGTTGTTTAGTTGAAACCAAATATTGGTAGCCTTACTGTAATCTGTCCATAAACTCTGTACTGTAGGCTAGTACTTCGCGACATCTCGTGAAACACTTTTTTACAGCGCCATAAAAAGTTGCTCTCCATCTTATTCAAATATCAATATTCAAATTGCCGGCATTACACTCTCTCGTCTTCTCAGTTTACGACTTTATGTTGTGAAAATGTAAAACCACACGTAATCAGTGGCATATCTGCCTTATTACCTATAACACTAATTGCGGTAATAAATTATTCGAAAAGATAAAAAATCGCAGGAGTTCCATTAGTAGATTAGCTTTTTCGAATTGTGTTGCAGCAACCGCACGCTTTGAGTGTTTGTGTGAATATATTCAGCACCTCTGCTAGCCTGCGAAGGATGTTATGCATTTTGTTCTGCTCTGATTGTTTTTAATTTTCCACCTGCAACCACAGAAATTACTTCACCCATCTCACTCTGCGGGCTGGCATTGAAACATATATCCTTTTGTGTAATCAGAGTACGGTGCTTCGACCTGGGATGTGTTTTTTCTTATTTTTGTTATGACTATGGAAAACGTAGGTGTAGGTGGACGTGGAATAAATGACGTTAACAAATTATATGGCAGCGCTATCCGGCAGTGCATTGTCTGCATTAGTCATATGGTGACATAATGGATAGTGGTTCGTTGAAATGAAGCCTGTTGATGTCTATCTCCTTCGAAACAAAACCGAAAGGGCCTTGCTGGGAGATATAGAAATTATTTTTCATTTCATATGGTACAACTGACCAGAATGGCAAGTTAGCTGCGGACATTTGCACGTCGTTTTTTAATGTTGGATGCGACTGTATTTCCCCAATGGTGAAATTTCCGGCTTGCATTGCATCTGTACCGTTGTTTTTTTTTTGTATATTCCTCATAAATTTGTGCGTATATCTCCGAGGATGGAAGTTATTTTCTATATGATACCACATGCGAAGGTCTGAAAAGTTACTTTTAAGCACCCAGCCTAATAAGGAAATATGTACTAGCACCCAAAGCCAATCACCACTTCGGAAAAGACTGCATACCTATTAGCCATTGTTTGAACCACATTTCAAATTCAAATTGGCACTATGAGGTCAGTAGCCCGAGTCGTGTCCTTTGAATATTAGATCAAACTTTATTCCAAATTACACCTTCCTGCCTCCACAGGCTACGAGTAATTTACAATCAGACAGATGATGGAACACAGAGAACAGAAGGGGAATGATTGTAGAAGCATCATTATACTGCGCAAGAAACGATAGGAGGCCAGCGAAATACAATCGCTATGTACCCAAGGCGATAAATATTTCATCGTTTCAATAAATCAGAGTAGCCGCAATGACAAAGGACTTTAATTTCCGTTTGACCATTGAAAACGTGGATGGTATCACAACCCACAGCGTGAAACAGCAAGCAACAGCATGCACAAATTTTGATTCTTGGACTTGTCAAAATCAATATTTCGTTTGGGTATACAATGTGCATACCAATGACAGAAAACCAATGGAATTTGAGTTGAAGGATTTGTGGTTTCGTTACCAAAATAAATATCGACTGCATGTTGCGATAAGCTTGTTTGGCAACATACCTTCATTCCGAAAAGAGAATGTCACCCATTCGTGATTTATGATGTTCTGGTCCTGTGTCCCTAGAAGGGATTATCTATCAAAATCTGGATGATAATATTATATATCTCTGCACATGCTAGAAAGTACATATGGGAAGTGCTTTTAAAATAGTTTACCCATTCTTCTATTTCGTATTATTTCAACAGAACAGGAAATTTCTTCAATTTGGTAAGAGAAACACAATTTGATCATGTATACGATTTTTGACTGTATGTCAGCCTCTGGATGAAGCAGAAGGCTGATTATAAGCTTAAAATACTTAGAGAAGTGTTGTATTGCCTCCCTTGTTGTATTGATTAAGAATAAATCAAGCAGTAGCAAGTTAAGGGGAAATGAAGTCTGAAAAAAATATTTTTGAGTCATATAAAGTGGGCCAAAAGAAGTCATCCAATGTTGTTTGACTCTCATTTTTTTTTTCTAAATGAAAAACTTGGATTCTGTTTTTTTATTATGTTTATTTGAACCTTTAGATCATTTTTTTGGTCAAGCCGAGAAGACGATATCGGCCAAATGGGCGCCGTCACAATTGATTGTCATACGGGCTCGTTTTTTGGCATTCGGCAAGAACTTCGGGCGACACTTCTCAAATGTTTATGGTGACCATTCGTCTTCTTTTTGGGAGAACAGTCCTCATTTTCGCTACTACATATATCCTCTTTGATTTTTTACTAAAAGAAAGCTAAACATTGTCCTCTTTTTTCTAAAATGTCGTATTTTTCCCCTAAAGACCATCTTCATACCACAAAAAATATGCGAGATCGGTAGTAGTAGTAGGTACCCTCTCAAGTCTTACAAAACTGTAGTTAGAATGTAATCTTGTATTGATTTTCAAAGACCAAGTCAATTCCTGATATCAAACCTACAAAGACCTACGAATTTTGATAGTTAAAATGTGCTTTACCATTTTTGACTCCATACATAGTCATTTCTAATTTAAAAAAGTATCCTCTTTTATGTGATTGAAAAATTGTCCCCGTAACTATATACAGCGTCTCTGCGTTATCAATTTCCAAAGGTGCACAAAAACTAGAGAGAAAGACTTGAAGACATCTATTATCAAGGTCCACTGTCCGAAAGCCATCTGTCTTTCACTGAAAAGCCTCAGTCTATATGGAATCGGAAATCAATGTTTGGCTATATACCATGAACCTGCCACAGAAACTGCTTGTATGCTCAGATGCTCATCCAACACACAAGTTCTCTATATAATTGGAACAGCTGTACAGCCCAGCAGTCGGCAGTTTGTTCACATTTTTTTTCGGCTACAAATGAAACTTCAGCCACACGACACCTTTCATCAAGCGTATACCTATTTGGATGTTTGTTTATCCATTTGCTATTCTCGGTATTGGGGCGTGTGGAAAGCTAATGTAACATGACTCCAAAGACCCCTATGATCGATGGATGTTTGGTTTTCCTTCGCTTTTTCTCTCGTTTCCAATATCCATTTACCAAAGAGCCAATTTTTGTGAAGAGCGCACTCGAAAGGATGACTTTATTCCATTAGATACGATTTGAAATTTTCAACACAATCGCACACCCTGAATAGGGCAAATACACGAGTGTTTATGAACGAAGGTACTCGTACTTAGGATATGAGCAATTGATTGGATTGAGATGTTTGCTGAAAGGCGCGGTTATCCATGTGTATTGATTCTTATCTGTTTAGGTTTTCTTTTGTGCGGGAGAAGAGGCAAATTTTCAGAGGTCTGAAAATAACCTCAATCATATAAAGGCAACACATGTGTGGGTGCATGATAGATGGCAAACATCAGACTGAATGTTTTACCGTCTCGTATGTGTGAACAAAGGATTTCATTTGGATGCTTTGCAAAACAGGATACAGAAATTGTTATGTGAAATTGGAGCGGCATTTTACAAGCTTCAATGATGTTGAGCTTGTCAGGATAACAAGTCTGCTTTTGGCCCAGTGGTTAAAAGATTTAGCTCCTGGTACCATGTGACAATATTATTAAGAGGTTTAATAGGTATAGTAAGAGTGAAGTACATTTTTTTTTTTTACATAGGCAAATCGAGTTGACTTGCACGTACCGAGGTGCCAAGTGTAGTCCTTTCGAGTACAAAATGTACTTTTCAATGTTTAAAGGGGGAAGAATGAAAATTACTCAAAAGGGTGCCTTTCCGAACAATGAGGTTTCAGTTCTGGCGAAGATTCATGGACGGCGGTTGTAGATTTGTGATGAATTTCTTCTTAGATGGCGTATCGCGTATTAATTATCTAAAGATTAAAGAGAGTACCTATTCATGAAGGACGGTTAACAGCAATCGATCGGAGCTCTTACAGAATTTTGTCTTTCCAATCTCTGCCTTTTAAAGCGCATAATATTTTGGTTTCACCCAGAGTGATGGAGGGAGTGCTTGCAATTTTCGGTTAAATATGTCACCAGTACAGGCAGATGTGATGATTCAAACAATTAAATCAAAATAATAAAAATTAAAAGCGCAACAGGTTCATATCGAACCCGAGGGCAAAACTGGTTGCAGCATTTCTCAAAACAACCATTGGGATAGTGTACCATTTTTTGGACACATACAAATTTGACTTATATAGGTAGTGACGTATGCTTCTTTGTCAAAGTTCTTTCATTGGTTTTATGATGCCGTTAACATGCACTTTAATAATAATTTTGTTAACGATGAGTGTATAACCCCTTTTTGGTAAGTTGGTGGTATTGTTTTGGAAAAATTCACAATTCAAGTTAATTACTGCCTTAAACTTAAAGTGCATCCTGATCGTTTGAAAATAATTTGCGAATCTTCCTTGTCGATGTGCAGACATAGGGATTTTCCATTCTTGAGGAGGATACAATGCTATAGAACCACAAATTGAACTACATATTGCCATTGAAACTTTTTCGCAAAGTAATATATAATACCCAGCTAAAGAGGATAAGCTATAACAATATTACTCCACTTTATTTTTCCTCATCCCAGATGACCTTTTTTGTCCTCTTACCTTTTATCTCAATCCCATAAAATTTTGTAATGACACGAGGTATTTAAAAATAAATCTACCCAAGCGGATCAGAATTATATTCAAGCTAAACCAAAAAAACCCTCTTCTAAATCGGAAATCCATACGGGAATTAAAATCGCAGAAAAAGGGCTAGCATAAAAAATCAAGCAGTCTTCCCAGTAGTTCTTGCTGTATCAAGGATGAAACAAAACACACATTTTCATGGAGTCACCCTACGAGAAGTGAGCTCTACGATATACCACTGGGCATCAATCGTGCTAAGCCGATTTCCACTTCAACACCCAACACTCAACACGGTGCGCCATCATTAATAATGTTTAATGCCTAATGCTGTAATGTATCACCATCCACATTTGTGTAGGAGTATCTTTTCGTCTTTAAGATAAGTTCGGACACTATATGTCTGTGAGAGTGCCCATAAATGCATCATCATTGTATCATTGTGATGTTCCACGTGGTGCCCACGTGTCTCAAATGGACACTGGATTGGGATTGATTAATATGTCGGTATCGATTGAAAGGATTTCTTTACAATGTCCCAGTGATAATCATTTGCAAAAGGAAAAAAAATATTCCGGTAAAATATGATTTGTCATGTTTAAGGCTGCGCCACCATTGAAGTCCATTGGGAGATCCAATTGATAGAGTAGAAGAACAAATGGGCCTGCCAACTAGACAGATGTAAATATGTGGAAGAGAAAGGCAGGTAAATTAATATTTTATGGCGGTACTAAAGGTGATTGAATTTCGTGAAGATACTGATATTGGGCAAGGCCCACTAAAAGAGGATTTCAATGCACAATCTTCGACAAAACTATTTCATTGCCATACATTTACCATTCCAGGTCAGTCGCCTTCATGCGTTGGAACAGTGCGAAGGGTGCATTTGCCGTTGAGGGTTACTTTTCGAATGGTTCTGTGATAGCAACACATCATTCCTTTCGATGCGTCTTCTATTGGACTTTCCGATCATGACAAATTCTTTATCATGCACAGGTTGGCGATGGTGCGGGACTCTCCGACCGTAACTTTAACGCTTTCCACAGCTCGCAATCGCTTATTTAATGATGAAGCCCATTTTCACTTTTGAGAATATGCTATGCTATAGGCTGGCTCAAAACCCACGAAAGTGCATTAAAGACCTGTGCATTCATCTAAAGTCCCAGTATGGTGTGCAATTTCTTCAGCTGAGATTGATTATCCCTGTTGGGGTCACAGTAATATTGAATTGGAAGCGGTGAACATGGTGAAAGAACTTCTATTCCACGACTTGATAGAATTGACTTGCAGGATATTTGTTTTCAAAAAGACGGTGTAACGGCTGAAACTTCAAGGGCATTGTTTTGATGGAAAACTTCCCGAAGCGAGTCAATTTGTAAGGAAACTCGGTTGAAAATAGCCGATTTTCAATTTCCCCTCCAAATTTTCTCGACCGCCCTTGCGGTTTGGTTGTTTTTTTTTGTTCTATTAACGTTATCATCAACTGTTCCAGGACCCCACAATCGGTCTAATCAGTGTATGGACAGTGAGGTCGTCACCAACCTGAAAAAAAAATTCCAAACTGTGTAAAACAAAGCTTTAGGAATAAAAAATAATTCTAAATCCTAAAAAAGGTTTTATTGCCTTTTGGAGAGGGAAGTTACGTTGCCGCTCTCATTATAATTTCTTCGAGCAAAACAAGGAAGTGACGAGGTATTTCGAACCATCGTACCGAAAAAAGGTTTCGGTAAACCTAAAACGACTTAACTTGGCGTTCCGCAAGGGTCTTCACTTGAACCTTCTCTGTTTCTGGTTTATATTTGTTCTATTATTTCAAATTCTCCATTTGACAGACTACTGAGCTAGATGTCTTAGGTTTGATCACGGGAAAAAACACAAATAACACCTTAAAGTTTCTTTTCCACTTAGCCATCTCTCCAGTCTGACGAAAGAGAGCTTCTCAATTTAGCCGTTCGCATTCGGCGTTAGATTCTAGGTCAATTCCTTTCGAAGCTTGAACCTATTTTTTATTTATTTATCTAATTGCACTCCAATGATCATCTGCAATAAGAAAATTTTGTAAAAACGTTTGTTACCTATCAGGCTACGCTGTCTACTAGCTATTTTTTTTAGCATCTTTCTTAGCGATCCGTTGTGTTAGTTAAGTACTTAGGCGGCTCTATAGTTCGGGCTGAACCGAGGCGTACTGCTTTTGTAAATTTTCTTACTCAGATTCTTTGGCTCTTAAAATCCACGACGACCGTTCAAAAAGAAAAAAAAACACTTAAAGCAGAGCACATTTCACTTCGAGCGCTATCGTTTAAATTTTTAACTACTATCATACAGTCAACAAGTAGCTACACCTCCTTCACCAACAACCAAGGACCACATCCTGATACCATCGCTCTCATAAAATTCCACTTGCAGTTCCGTTCATCCGCAGCCACCATACAAATGAAAATGATACCTAACAGCTCTGCTTTACTGATTTGATTTTAAATCCTAATTGGCAACGCTCTCTACGTTGCATCGCATAGCCATCCATGTCGCTTCCTTACGCGACAGCGGAACTTCTCGCCTTCAAAGCAAATCATAAGGATGCCTTTTGAATAAATACAATTTTGCATAATAAGCATCAACTTTATGAGTGTTACTAGGGATTAAATGTGATTTTCTATGATGTCAATGCTTCTCCTCAACACGGGCGGGCACTATCATGCGAAATAAGCAGACAAGCGATAGTAGTCCTTGGAAATTGATGTGGTTTATTTCTCCGGATGGTGTACTGTGTTTAATAATTTTAATTAGGTTGACTTTACTTTAGCAGCTGGAGGGATTTATATTGCTTTACCTTTGTTGCTAGGGGGTCCTTTAATTGATATTTAATTCATGCGCTTCGCATTGATTTGGGTGAAGGCGGAGCGCTGCTAATCGATTTCTAATTATAAGCTGATCAGACGCGAAACGATTTTGTGGTAATTGTTGGGTAATCTAATGATAAATATCGTTCCCTCTTGCGAGATTCTTGGAAGTTGCCTGAAGGTTTGTGATTTCGGTGCGATTTAATTAAAATGGAGTTGATTTAAGGATATATAGGCGGTTTGTCCCGCTTATTGGATTTATGAAGAACCCCTGATTTCTTGGTCGTCGTTGTTGGTTGACCTTTTAGTCTTAGTCGAAAGTGAAACCCAAACTACTCTAATGGTTAATACGACGCTTGAGAAGGATTGCATTTAAAAGAAACCTGATATAAGGCTGATATAATACAAAAACAACAAATTTAATTTTAATGCTATTGTAGAAAATTATGTGAATAGTACTTTAGTTGGTTAAATCGAAAGCGAGATTGATAGAAAAAAATACGCCAATTATGGTTCTTTCGACAATCATTGTCTACGGTCACATTTTGATGAAAATTTTCTCGTCATAAATATTGGGATTTGTCTTTCAACGTGCCCAACTTCTAAAAGCCCGTCCAACCCTGCTGTAGAACCTTTTTCGACCATTGAATGTCGGTGCCACATGTTTCTTTGAGATTTGCTTTGCCACAGTTTGGACTTCTATCGCAAGCACATCCACAATAATTCTCAACACAAATCAGTGATGTTCCCATTAGTCAACCTTAGGGAATTCAAAATTAATGGAAAATTATTCAATGCGTAGGTTGTAGCAATTTAACCCGGGAGAAGCAATGCCCACGACAGGTTCTCCTATTTGCAGCACCTGCCATGAGTTTTTTCTGAGAAAATTTCACAAAAATTGCCGCTCGCCCTTATTTGCAACAGTTGTGTGGAGGTCAAAAAATAAAATAAAAATAATTTAATGAAATTCCATAAAGGCCCCCGGAAAGGCTTCCCAAAATCATTCGCTTGTGTGAGCTTTGCTACGAATGGAATACACCTTCAATTTGGTATTCCAGTTAGCTATGACCAGCGGCTGAATTGAAAATCTTTCTCAGGGTAGGTATACTTTCGGATGTTTGTCAAGTACTCCAGAGAGATGGGTCATAGAATCCGCTAGGAATATCAAGTCAATGTTACCAGCATATTTACACAGCCTTGAAAGAAAGATGTAAGCCTTACTGCTATCAACATCATCTGTACAATTTTAGACTTTTTTAAAAGGTTACCTACGTTTTGTAAATGCGTTTCCAGAAAAACTAGGAAGTCCGCACCATTAAATCTCTTCTTCACATTTTACGGATAAAACCGATAAAACCCGAAACAAAACATATCCAAAATGCAAGTTCTCTAACTACCATGTGCAATAGATCACATGGACGCTAACCCGAAAATTTCTACCATCGGACCATTGAATTCCCAAATCTACTTCCGAAGAAAAACTTTTCCAATTTCATTCTCACATCCGATGCTGAGCAGCTATTCCTACTGCGATTGAGTTACTCTTTTTGCGGCATGCATACACCACAGGACTACAAATAACAAAACCTCTTTCAGCGTGAAATGCAATTTGTTGTGGGTCAATTTGTTCGTCGTCCGTTTGCAAACATTTCCAAATGTTTACAGTAGTGCCACTGCCCAAAAGACACATCCATCTGTCTACGAAAGCATTTTGGTATTTACCTCTGCGCCTTGAATAATGATGGTGGTGTGCGTCTTCGTCAACACGCCCCTAGAGAGAACTGAACTTAATTAAAAACCAAATTAATTCGCCCAAGGATGACAAACATGTCAAAGCAAACTTATACCCCCGAAGGACATTACTGCCGGCTTTCATAAATACCACCCCACGCGCGGAGGCCAGAACCAGAACTCATTACTCAAATAGGAGTACTGGAAGTAAAGATAGGGGCGGGCCAACAAAACACAAGTCTCGTAAAAGAACTCGACATTTTATTTTTTTTTTCTTGCCTTTATAAACATATTCCGCAATGGAAGCTCAATTTATGGTTGATCTGTTTCGTAATGGTTCGGCGTGGGAATCTAGACAATGTGTGATGGTTAGGTGAGTTTCATTTAAGTAAAATGTCTCGACAAATCATTGTTTTAATTACAGGCTGCTTCAACGGAGTATGTGGTTTTGTTTACGGCGCTTGTGATGTCATAGCAACATGTGTTTCGCAATTGACAATGGAAAACAACCCAAAATTATATTGTATTTGTATGTATAGTCCAAGGACAAGGAATGCTGTTAATTGAATGAATCCTTTCAGAAGGAGATAAATCGGCGAGAAAATATAAAAAGCATTTCTTTCCATGGCAGCACAGTAGTCAAATGGCCGAGAAGCCATCTTTAATTAGTCTTATGTCTACGGAGGATTTAAAAGCAATCACAATATTAACGAGAGACCACTTAGCTGAATGAAGGGATGCTTGAATGGGTTGTGTAAAATCATTTTGTTTTAGTCAGAAAAATAATTTTTTGTTTTTAAGCGAGTTTATTGGCTATCATCTTGTGGGAAATTTCAACAGGATCTTGTGACGTAGGGTCCCGATATACCGGCGGTCAAATTGCGCTCGATGGAGGATAGAACTCAATCCCTTTGCGTTTTCGAACGTAATGAGGCACAAACATCAACTCCCAACTTGGTCCTAGGAGTAAGAGAGCCATTCTTAAAAATACCTGTTCCGCGGCAAAAGTTGGAAGTACTAGAAAAAGTATATTCTAATCAACCGATAGGGCGTTTGTCGATCGAGTTTCTCTAGATTTTTCTCGAAAATATGTCAAGCAATAATACATAGCACAGGGGACTATAGGAGTGCCGCGACTAGGGCATTAGATATCACCTCTAAGTAATATAGACAATACTAATATAGACAATACAAATCAAAAAGAACCTCAACCAATTACCGGAGAACGTATATGACGAAACAGTCTATTGGAAAAATATATAAATAGAGGGCGCAATATGTCTATACATTGCAATGGGAATAGCTTCTCTCAAACATTTGTTTGTGGACATATTATTGAAAATAACCTGCCGTAGGTATTTAAATGGCTTAGTTGGGACCCTACTCTGGATATACTACTGCCATAAAAATATTGCAAGCAGAAGCCTTAAACTTCTGAAGAGGACTGATTCTGGAGCACAGTTTCTAAATAAATTAATAGAAGGTGCCTTTTTCGGGATACAATTTTGCTTGGAACCATTTTGTGCAGCTCCGACAGCAGTAGACTGCGAAAGGTTTTAAACAGCAGGTTTTTATACGACTAACAGCATTAACCCCTTTTTTAACCGACTGGACAGGGAAATGTGTTTCGCGCGTATCCTATGTCCGTTACTACGTGACGCCCTGTAGCCTAAACGGCTTGATCGATTTTGAAGAGTAAGGTGTCATTAGATTCGTATTCTTCCCCGGAGTGTCAAAGGCTAAATATTACCTAACTATTTGGCAATCGGAGGGTTCTCATATTTTTGTTAGGCTGTGTAGGTATAGCCTCCGATTATCAATTTGTTATATCGGAATGTGTCTTGTTCATTTTTAGTTATTTTTTTTTAGTCAGTCGGGTTTTTTGTGTTTTTTTTTTTAAATAATTTTTTCTTTTTGCTTCTTTTAGGTGCGAGTGGCCGTAAAAGACACTTATGTTTGTAATTGGACTCTCAGGAATTTAAGCTGTAAAATAGGTCAGTTTTTATAAATGTTGTATGTATATCTTGCTTTCGAAATAGCGAAATGTATTCTAAGTTATTTAAGATAATCCTGATCCACTAATTGAACACTATTGCTCGTTATGGACACAGCATGTCCATAAAACCAAATTGAATCACCTTTCCAAATGATATAACTATGAACCAGCAGCTGGCTGCACTCAAATCACCAGAGCCCCCAAAGACAACATCAATTGCATTCTCTATAACCCACATCAGAGCACTTTCCCCATTATCACAGCGGCAATGCATAAATCAAATTGGTGTGTCCTCTTGAAATCACTCGATCCCAGATGACTCGATTCCGATGGTGACTGCTTGACCGAATCAACTTTCACTTAGAAAAACTAGCACATGTTCGCCATAATCTATACCCTCTGGTGCACATTCTCCCTGCACACTTGGCAAAGTGCAGTGTACAGAATTCAGGACAAATTCTCCCTTATCGGTTTACAGCAAAAGAACAAAAAAACACAAAATGTTGTTAACATCAAAATCGATATATCACATTCTAACACGTGTCCATGCAGGGGGAGCGCGCACACTGTGCCAGTATAGTTATTCCGTGACACACAGGCCTGGATCATGTCCTTGCCTATATAGTGTTGTTCTTATTTTTGCACCCCGGATTATAAGCACTATAAAATAATATTTCATCAGTTGGTTTCATTTAATTTCAACCTTCGGCTTATAGAGATATGGGTTTGTGTGTGGCAACGGTTTTACAATTTATTTCCAATGTTTAAGGATCAATTTTTACGATTGCTTGCTGTAAATATATCGCCTTGTTTAGGTCGAACTGCACCAACCGACGAGCGTTAATATGGTTTACCTTAACAGTCTTGTGCAGGACTGCCATGCTAGAGAGGGCACAAAGCGGAAGAACCAATTATCTCGTGTCTTGTTTGTGGGCGAGAATTGCGATATAACAACGTGCTCACCCCAACACCCCCGTTTGGGGGTGGCTTAAGTGTTGAATCAAATTATTAAGATTCAAAGTGTGTGTCTGGGTGTGTGTTGAATACGGTCGAGGACAGTGATTCGTGCTGCCTCCTTTGCTGGGGGTTTCGTTGCGAGACGCAGCAGATGAATGGGAAGTAGGTAAGAGTGACTTGTGTGCAGGGTTAATAATCTTGGTTCTCTTGCATGTGGTGAGGGGATATATTAAAAATAACGAATGTTTATTTGAAAATTAGGTTGGAAATATTTTTTTTCTTTTTCAAACGTGATCCTGTATAAAATAATGGGATACAGCACCAACTGATAACTAATAAAATGAACGTCGAGCTCAAGCAGATTTGGTCGGTTGCCTGGTTGTTTGTTTAGAAATATTTGGGACTTCTATTTAATGAAGCGCCCATCTTCCTGATTTTTCTATTTAAAATTGTGACAATCAATTTTCAAAGCTTAGCATCATCAGCATACCTTAACCATTAAGTTTTTAGCTGATCAGTTTGGTTCAAGGCGTGAATTTTAGGTTTTGCATGGTTCATGCTCAGAGAGAGTGTATATTTATATGAGAGCATAACAGGTTTTCATTTAACTAGACGTTTGAGTTTTTCTTTCAAGAATCTTGGAAAACATTTGCACCTCCAGGAGGTGTCACATCAACCATTTGCGTTTTTCCTCAGTAAATCATTTTGGATGTTGATAAGATTTAAAAACAAGCTGCAAACTTCTTTTTTGTTGAGGTATTTGTTAAAGTGCACATATCAAAAAATATCGTTGCTATAATTTTTCGAATTGTAAACAAATTTTTTTTTAGATTTCGGTGTGTTTTTTTTAAATAAAGCAAAGTCTGATTAACAGCCAAAACTATTAAAGGGAGTGTTAGATTTCTTTTGTTCTATTTAAGAATTATTTTACTACCGACAAGCTTAAGGCATAGAAGTCAGAAAAAAAAAATTGTGGTTCTAAAACGCTCCCAAAAAGTAGGAATGGCAATTTTCAAAGTCTTTCCTTAAAAAAAGTTTCATCAAGATCTGTTCAGTCCACCGAGAGCAGACATAAAACCCAATAAATAGTTTGAAACTGGTTACCTAGCGCTACTCTATCCGTCTTTGATGTGTTTCAGGAATTCTCAGAAAAGCATAGTCCTTAAAAATAAAATCTCAAGCAGAATCCACGAGTAATTATTTTAAAAATTGTGTAAGCAGTTGTCCCATATTAGCTTGAGGCAGCATTTTTATCAAACTTGTCTGAGAAACATTCACAGCCATCTAAGCACTTTCTAAGAGAAACCTAGCCATTCTCTACTAGATTAAAGCCCACATGGCTTTGCTGACAGGGAAAAGGCTAAATCACTGGCTAAAACCGGCGCAACCATATATTTAATTCAAATTAAAGTAGAATCACATAAACTCATTGTAACATCAACACAATGCCTACCCAAGCATGTCCTTAAAGTTCAAACACTAGCTGCTATTCAGTGTATTGCTCCCTTAGGACTGGTTCTCACTTTCTAAACAACTGATTTTACTCGACGGTTATTATGTCCTCCGGTTGTTCTACTTACCTTTCTGCGTAATTATTGGCTCATGTTCGACAGAATGGAGGACATATACATTTTTTATGTCTTTCTCCTTCGCAGTCAAATGTACGGACTGCATTGACAATGCTATTATATTCCTCAAAAATCAATATCACCCGCTTCAGTGGAGAACAAAATAGAAAACATCCCCCCGATCAATACATCATCAACTGCGATAGCCAGTCGACCTTCAACTGTCAGTATGCCCACCAATTGAGCGTTATACCCTCGGAAAGTCCAATTTAATGCCACCTGCCTTTTCCAGTCGATATTCTCATAGTTAAGTCATAAAGATGTGCACGCCAGAGGAAAATCGACAACACAACTCTGTATGGATATCCACTATCCACCCCGACTTCACCGCACCATCCCAAAAAGCAATAACTAGCTCAACTCGCCACTCATGGCAAGGATGCGATAAGGCTAACCATAAATTAAATTTTCAATATCGAATTGATAATAGTCTTCGATGTTATTACACACGAAAGTCCATATCTACCAGTCGTGTTAAAGCCTTCTGTCAGTTTCTATGGACAGATGGATAAATGGGTGTTTACGAGTATTTTGAATCGATTCCTGCAAAGTCGACTACCGTAAACAATACGTCAGCGGCCGGCGACTGGAGGGGATAATTATATAGCTATTGCATGGCTCTTCGTCGGGCTTTAAGTTGAAGAGAATGAAGAGCACTATCAGTCATGGGATATCATTTTTATTATTTTGTATGCAAAGTTTAGTAGGTACTACCACTGCGAAAACGATTGAAGTGAAAGTAACGACTTTGAGAGGTAACTTTTAAGCACATAAAGTCGAACAACAAATCGACCTGTTCGCAGCAGATGGTATCACCTCTACCAGTAGTTCACTTGTTAGTTGTTAGGGGTGTTGTTTGTGTTAATGGACATTGTTTATGCGAAAGTTTCGAGACTTTTTTGTGGGAAAAACAAAGTTGGCTTTTTTTCGGAAATGACCCAGGGCAGGAGCACACCTGTGCACATGGTTTGTTGGTGTTTTCTTTTTTGAGGGTTTCTGTACGCTTACGTGCGTCGTTGATTGCCAGAGGAGCATGGCTGAGGATTTTTTTTTAGTTGAGGAATGAATTCAATTAACGCCCTCGGTCTTTTGAATGGAAAACTCGTAAACAGGTTCATGTATTAAGTATAACATAGTTAAAGTTCTCATAACCAGAATTCTAAAAGATCCACATTCCACAAGCTGTGGTATGATAGGGTTCAGTCGTTCAGTTAAATACCTGCTGTATCAGAAAACGAATTTCCCATGGAACAGGATTCACAAAAACAAAACTTTTTCACCATGCATGGAATGAATTCAGAAGGCTGTGACTAAGTTTACACTGAAAATGGAAAAGGTGATATCATAACCTTAAGAGTATGTAATGTTTTTTTTGTTTTTAAATATGGCTCCGCACTAAGGTCTTTGAGCTAGAATATATACAGGGAAAATGTGTAAAGTGCTTAGAGCTTGTTGTGGATGTTGTTCAATATTGACTACATTTGTTTGGTATCTCTTTAATCAAGAAAAGGGAATATAAACGGCAGACAATGTCGATTCATACCTTCTTCGATGCGGTTAATGAAGTCCTTGGAAATATTAAAAATACGGGTAGGTATTTATATGAAAAATGAGTTGTACATATTGCCACAATTTATTCACCTGCAAATAAAGCGTTCTGTCAAACCTTCATACACCGTATAAGAAGAAATGGAACACCAAAAGTAAAAACCAAAATATGGTGCACATATTTCCGACTAGAAAGGACACCTAACGCAGTTTGTGAAAGCACTTCTCCGAGTTTCTTAACAGGACATTGAGGATGGGAGCTAAACTCAGCAGGGCGGTCGAATTTGTCAAAGTAGGGCAAGTCTCTTTTGCAAACACGTCGCTAAAGCTGCCGAAATAGATGTAATCACCTCTATCTCTACTGATGATTTCGCCAGGGATCTTCTAGACACAACTTTACCGTGCATTGCAAAAGTTGGAAGCAGTCTATTTCAAAGAAGGTAGTGGTAAGAAAATATAAATTTGAACTAGGGTTGGTTTAAACAGAGCTGGGCTATAAGCAAAAAGACCGAACCTTCATTTTTAAAGACCAAGCCTAGTTGTTAGACTTGGATAATTTGAAAAAGCTTGCCCGGAATCGCAGACCATAGAAGCCTGCAGAGTCTCAGATAAACAATCTTCATGAGTCGGAAACCCTTGAGTAAAGGGCGTAAGGCTATAAAAAGTATATAGACCAAAGTTGGAATCTTTACAAGGTATTTACTCCAACTCTTAACTACATACAAATATGTATACCCACGGGATTTGATTACCTACTGAACTTTAAACATTTAGATAACGAGTGGGATTCCTTCATTGAATTGCTAAAGTGACTCGCAGTGATCGTAAAAGGTACTCTTGAATATGGGTGTTACCCAATAGCGAACGGTTGCTAATTCGAATTCAGCACAAAAATTCAAAATTTGCATGCAATTGCTCTGACCGTGACTTTTTTTGAAACAGCATTTTCATTCTTTTAGAAGGCATAGAGTCTTGCAAGCTTATGTTGTTTTCGTTAGCAAAAGTATAGTAAGAGTTGCGACAAGGCAATAAATTTTGAAAATCATTACTTATGAACAAAATACTTCACTAAAGGCTTTGGAGGCTTTCTGTAAAAGTCTCAAGTATTGATCGGACTTAAATAGTGAATTTTTCTACCAATATAACTAACAATGATAAAAATTACTAGTGGCTAAAAGAGAGGGAAATATTAACACAGAAAAATATGATGTTCGGTTTATACCTCTTATATACAAAAAGTCAACCTTATCACAACTTCATATGAAGATCTTTGGCACGCTACACAACACAACTAATGCCCAACACTCAGTCATCTCAAATAGTAATCCTTACATTTTGCACCCTAGTGCCGCAAAATGACTCATTTACTGCAGTGAAAGTATACACAAAACATTTAATGACGAAAGGTTTTTTTTTCCGCCAGTTGTTGTGTGAAACGTTATAGCACAACGTTTCACACCGAAAATAACAACGACAATTGCCCTTGTTATAATGTGCCTACGTGACAACTGATCTGATATAAAAATGAACGGGAGAAGTACACAAAAAAAAAACACCTCTACAAAAACTTCAGCCAAGCACTGATTGTCCGGCCAAATAATCTTAATGAGCAATCCTTCGTAATTGGAGACTCCGACCGAAGGACGTGCAGCCAAACGATGAACTTTTTAGATATGTTTGTTTTTCTACTTCTTTCGTAAATACAACCCTCTCAATCTCCCATAGGTAATTTGTCCACGGCGAGCTAGTAAATCCTGGAATATTTAGGCGCATGTTAAGGTGTAATATTTTGTTGGCTCCCACAAGTATGGAGAAGCACACTTGAGCTTCACTAAGGTTCGCTTTTCGCAATTAATGGTTACTTAGTTGCTCTTGTATATGTTAGCCACTTCTTTGCAAGTTGAATAGTCCTTGAAGATGGGGGAATAGCGCAAATTGTGCAAATACTTTCATTAAAGTATGATCAAGTTTGAGAAGGGTTGTCGGAGCGTAAAGTTGCAAGGAAAAGTTAGTTTTTTTTTATTACCAGCTGGAAGAAGTACAGCTACTTCGTTATGCATCTTGTTGGTCAAATATTAACGAAGGAAGGAATTCCAAAAAATAAAAAACCATGTGCGAGTAAATTAGTAAATTGAAAATCTTTTGGCAGAAGGGATTGGCGTGGGTAAGTGCTTACTGACTTATCTCCGTTCAACGGGTTGCCCATTGGGAACATTATATTGATTAAGATGGCTTTCCATTTGGGATTTGGTTGAGAATTTTCTGGTCAGACGAACACGTTTACTTAAGTGAGGTTTGAGTTTTTAGTGTGGGCGGGCATATACTTGGATCCTTTTCCATAGAGTGATAGGGAAAGAGTGTGGTTTTGACTTAAGCGGTAAGCCAACAGACCAAACCGAAGAATGGCAATATATCTTTATTAGGCACATTGAAAAAGGGGTTTCTACCTACGACAAATCCAATTGGCTTTATCTTCTCGAGAACAAACATCCTTTATGTTCACCACGTACTGAAAAATGTTTACCTCTAAGAATATACAATTAAAAGCTCTAATTAAAGCCATCTTTAGGAAATTTACATCTTTTTTGAATTGGCTATGGTATCTATACTCAACTACTGAGCGAATATTACAGGTTCGATTCATGAAAAGACAGCAATAGTTTTGAGTTTTTTTTCACTGCGCCACCTCTAACGCAAATTTAAACGCACATTATATCAAACCGTGGACCCATTCATAACTGCATAACTCCGACCCTCAGGGCAAGTAAGTAACTTTTCGGCTGGGAATGGTTGACTTTAAGTGACTGCCAAAAAGATGCGATACTTTTACATCAAAAAGTGGAGCCTTGTGGATACCTACCATCTAAATTTAGGAAAAGTCGTTCCCCTATTCGTTGAACCACTTTGAGCTTTGAATGAAGCGCAAGACACATATAACGCAGTGTTCTGATCGGATATCGGTCATATCTGACCGAAATATCTTCACTCTGACCTGAGAAAATTTGTAAATCCGGTCTAACTGATTTTTAACCCAAAACGAAAAAATTCTTTAACCGGAAAAACCTTTTGTATTGTTCTATGACTAGGCATAAAGGATAGATTTGAGCAAACTTTTGGTCAAATCTTATTATTCTATTTTTTTACCTAGTTTTCTGACTTTAAATTCAGTCAGAATTTAATAAAAATGGGTCATTCGGTCAGATTTGACCGGATTCATTTTGATTAGTGGCAACACTGCTTATAACATTTTTTCCAGTTGTGAAGTGGATCTCGAGTTCTGTTTAAGCGGTCTGATAGACACTCAGATATGAGCCGCTTTTTAAAATGTTTATCGGGGGATAAGTATAATAAAGATAATCCAATTTTTTGCTGTTCGTTTTTAATGCCTTACCATAGCCCAATACTATTTCCATAAGATTCCTGTTAAAAAATATCTCGCAAATATCAAACCTCTAGCTAAGCAATTAGTCACAATTTATAAACCCTAGGATCCATGCTTATTATTTTTAGCCTCTGAATATAAGATTGAAGCAACAGAAAAAAATTGTCCTCAACTAAAACAACATTTTCTTTTTTTATAAAAGCCAAAAAATGTAAAGGTAAGCAAAAAGCGATGAAAAAATTTAAAAAGCAACCGACTACACAAAAGGGTGGAAACTTTGCACTGAAAACTTTCTTTTCTCGATTGTACTCAGAGAGAAGAAAAGAAAAATTTCCCAAATCATAAATCAAATCATTCTTTTCGAACAAGAAACATAAAGAAAAGGAATCCTTATATCATCCTGACATTGATGCATAAATTAAATGAAAAATTTGCTCTGCTTTTTTTCCCCCGCGCTAAGAAAAAAGTTACATTAGGTATCGTGGTCCTGGATAAGGCACGTTTGATAGCGCTATACCAAAAAGTTGGCGAACAGTGAGGAAAATATGTTAAGAGATTGTCTTAAAAGGATTTTTTTTTCTTTAACAAAGCAAATATAAAATATATAAAATATTTTCTTTGTTAAAGAATTTATTTTTGTTTACATATAACAAAGTGCTAAAATTTTTTTTTTTTGTTTTGACAGGTTTCGAAGTTCCGAAAGAGTATTTCCTTTGGGCTAAAGTCACTGATGTAGTTTTGAGTACCTAACTCAATAGATCCCAGTGAATAAAAACGCATTAAGTGTTTCATTCGCTTTGACCAGACGTGACGGTTCTAATTTATGCCATCGATGTATAAATCAACAGTTTGGTATACTAGAAGAACATTTTTTATCTAACTGTCCAATTTGGTAGCACTTTATACCCCAGTCTTGTTCTGCACAAATTGATTATGGCTGCCGGTGGATGGTGGAGAGAAAGTCACTTCGAATTCCCCTAGTCACCCTTGAAAGGCATTTTGGGTAATAATATTATTTATTGGCCTACGTGATATTATTTTTTTTATGAATATTTATGCGAGGAAGTTAATAAAACAGATGCTAGTCGTTAACAACCGAATTTTTTGTTTCGATTTTGGGCAGACACATGGAGGTTGGCGAGTTAATAAATTTTTCATTATACCAAAGTTAGTGGATTTTTATTTTTACTACTGCTCGTGGGAAGATGTACATATCTAAATGCAAGATGTGAACTTCAGATTGTAGAGTGTTGTTGTTTCTCTGTGAATTGGCAGGAGCTGGTCTTTTTCAAGGGAGAAACATTGTTGCTTCTCGTTCGCCATTATTTTATTTTTATTTTATATATTTAAAGTTACAGTTGACTTGATTTATATGTTGAATTTGTTAAAATTTATGTTTCGCCGGGACAAGTGAAATTATATCTTTAATCTCTTTAATCCGGCTGCTGTGGACTATCTTCCAATATTTCTGTCAATTCACAACTACCACTCTGCACTCCATTGTTAACTACATCGATTTTAAATTACCTAACTTATTTAAATTATGAGTTGAATTCACTTTAATGACATAATGAATAAAATTAATGTGACACCTAAACGCATTACACGGTTACTCACTCCGTCACACTGAGGGGCTTAAGTTTGCAACTTACAACTCATAAAACACTCGCGACACCTGATCCCACATGAGTAAAAAAAACATGAAAAACAAGCTAAAACAAAATCCATCCATCCACACATGCCTTTTTTGCGATCTCAAATAACAAGGACTTTCCGGCAGATAATGGACATCTACACCAACATGACATGAAATATGAGTCTCAGAAGTATAGCTTTTGCAAGCCATAATCACGCTCCTAATATGACGTGTTCTATATGCCACACATAGTACACCTGATGCCTATTAAAAGCCACCGGATTACCTCTCTCCTATTAATAACGCCTAAATGTTATCCCGCATCAGCAGCACCCACAAGTGAAATAGCAATGGAGAGAAATACTACTCAAGTGAACGGACTTCAAAGAGCAGGACCCATCTTCAATAAACTTCCATTATAAGGTAAAAGTATCAACACTTACGTTATCGGAAATCCCTTGGCCGTGACTAGTCGCTGTGCAAGTTTTATCCTTATATGTTGAGCGATATCCTATTCCGAATGGTAATCCAAGGAGTGGTTCAGTGAATAAAAACAATGCAAACAGTGTGAACAGTTGGAAAAGAAAAACGCGCACTTCACACAGTATACAATTTAAAAAAGGGACAGGACCAAAATAGAAAGGACACTCTACTCAGCCCATTTTAGGGACCGTTTCTTTTTTTTTTATCTTATTTTTTGTAATTCCGTTTATTTTATTTTTTCCCAGCCACTTGTTTTAATTTTTTCTCTCTTCAAAATATGGTTATCCTAGATTTGTTATCTAGTGGCAGAAACACTTTCATTGTTCCACAAGGATCGTTGTGAACGACTTGAAGTATCGCGATAGACTGAAAGTCATACTGCAGATGTGGGTTCATTTTAACCAGTCTTAAAAGCCATCCAGATCCAGAGGGATTGATGCCGGCTGCAATAACCCAGTTTTATTTTCTCTCCACGCTGGCAGTGCTGCAAGGGAGCTTTTTGAATTAAGGGGAAGTGGCGCAAGACAGTTAGGGGTTGTTTATCAATTTTTTTTACTATCAACAACACATGTTGCGCTTTGCATTGGATTGCTGTTTTTATTTCCATGGACTAGGGTTACTGTCTCAACTTCAGTCATGTTAAAAAATAATTCAAAGGCCAACAAACAAGTGCGTGTGTGTTAAACAACGGATAAGCTCTTTCGAGTTTATGGCGGGCTCTTTTCGGCAGTTGGTATGTTAAACCTCAGCATTTTATACAAAGTAAAGTCACGCAAGCTTTTGGGAATTTCCTTTGAAAATACTTGACCCTGTTTTAAACTTTATTGGGGTAGGCATTGTGTGTTGAAATAAAAACAGCGAATCTACGAGTATTTGCATATGCGGCATTTGTTGGCTTTGATGTGTGGTTAGAGAGCTTCCGTCGGCCATAGTTAAAAACGATTTCTCTGGGAGATGACAATAGAATTTCGGATTGTTGTGTGGAATTTTTGTCGTCCTTTACGTATTCATGGGCATTTTCGAAGTCGTTAAGCGTTGCCTTGTATGAAAGGGAATCTACCCTTGAAGCTTAAGCAAGGGATGGGTCGTACGATAGTGAAGACACTTAGCTTTTATGAGCGGTAGTAAGACGATATTTTGTATCCTCACATCATTCTTTATTAGAAGCAGTTCGTATTGTTAGTTGCTCGGTTGCAGTTTATTTTCTTCTCTAAAAGTAAAAACAGGACACCCCAGAGGTACATAAGTCCGCCACCATCTCGCCACTGACACAAAGTTGTTGGAAAAATGCCTAAGGATGCCAAATTGCACAATCTTCATGGTCAGTTGCAGTCTCCTTGTGAACCAACACATTTTTAAATCTGACCACCGATCACAGTTTCTTTAAAAGAAAAACCAAATAATTTGCATACTATCTCTAACCTATTTTATTATGTGTATCTATTACTTATCAGGTGTATATATAAGCTCTTAATTAAATAAACTGAAAACTATTTTATTTTTATCACTGCTACATTAAAACTACTCGATTTAATTGACAAATCTCTCTATACCCTTATGACGGCCATACGACACTTTCGATCCAACGCAAATAGTACGCCACTCTGGCATAGACCGATGGTACGGCTGTGGCACATGAGTGCCCATACGACACAACTCCAACAATTGTCGCCGGCTTGGCATTTGGCAACTGCAAAGGACCACCAGAATCCGCTCCACACGCGTCTTTAGTGAATTCTGGATCAAATGCACAATATTGTCCCTCATTTAGACGGTTCTTTTCTAGATTCACTTTATTTTGTTGCGTATGTGTGACATTGCACATCTTAAGGGGAACTGTGGTAACATTTGTCATCAACAGGTCATCGGAGCGGGATTTATCTGAAAGTTAGAAAACATAAAAAGCTATTAGTTTTAAATAAAAAAAAAGAAAAACCAAAGTTGAAATCTTACTTGAAATATTTGTGATGCCCCAACCGAGTACCCTGAGCAGTACAGATGAATCAACATCCTTTACATCGGAGTTCAGACAAGCCGGAAAGACGTAAGGTGTGAAGCGAACTTTTTTCTTGAACCGAATGAGCGCAATATCATGGAAATGCTTAAAATCTTGATAACTGGGGTGCAGGGTGATATTCTGAAAATAGAACAAAAATCAAATAAGACTTGCGCATAAAATTTAAGACACCTGGTATGAAATCAACTACTCCAATGCTAAAGGACAGCATTTATACGCTAATCTAAATTGGTAATATAACATTTTTACAATATCTCTACAAATAACGAAATTGTAGGTGGATTTGTTAATACACTTTCAATTTACCATCAGTGGATACTTAAGCAATCGCACAAGTTAGTTTGAATAAGCGGTAGTTAGGTACATGGGATTCTAAAAATAAATTTTACAGTTGGTATACAACTTAAAACTCTTCATTCCAAACACTCAGTAGCGAATTTTTCCTCATAAAACATTATCTACTGTGACCTACAAAATATTTTGTACACCGACGAGTGTTTTTTTTTTAATCTTACCTCAATTTCGACATCAATTGGGTTAATATCATCGACTACTTTGTTCCAAGCAACTACACCGAATCGGACGACACTTGGCGTATTGAACGGATCCCATACACAGTGCGCCGCTGTCAAAGCATAGAGTTCCGATA
Organism: Cheilosia impressa; assembly: GCA_948293265.1. NCBI lineage: Eukaryota > Metazoa > Arthropoda > Insecta > Diptera > Syrphidae > Cheilosia > Cheilosia impressa. The sequence continues at coordinate 40,266,233 of OX411882.1, read as the reverse complement.
TCAGTATTGAGCCGCATCGAAGTTCAACTGGGCCATAGGATTGGTTAAAGATTAAGCCACCCATGTGTGGGTATTCTCCGATAGCCACTTTTTTGCCTCCCAAAATATGATGCGAAAGGCCGGCAGGGTCCAAACTTTTATATCGGTCGCAAGCTGCAAAGAAAATAGAAAGCAGTTGGTGAAGAACATTCAATATGCAAAGGATTTAAGTCACAAGTAGTACCTTGTTGTGATGCTCTTTTTACTAGCTTTTCGGATTTACTGTAAAAAAAAAGAAAAGAAAAAAAAATATTAGAAAAGAAGTAGGTATAGTCTGATAGTTTACTAATACATATAATATGTATAAAAGTGATCAACTTAAGAAGGATCTCTTGTTGAATCCTATTGGAACATAACAAATCAGAAATTTAAAAAAATTTTGTTACTTATCTCGATTTGTTGTGGCTCTGCAACAAGTAGTTGGATTTGTAATACAAAAACTCGAAATAGAAATATTAACAAATAAGGGACCAAAATGTTCCGTTTTTTTGACAAATTTATGAGTCATTGGCTTTAATTTTTAAAGCAACTATATTAATTATTGGTTTCTTACTTTTGCAATAAATAAATAAATAGATGTTTGTGTTAGAACTTTTTTAGGAACAAATGAAACATACTAATTGATGCTGCTTCATATGATGACAGCTTGATTTCTTTTGTGGGTAGTAAAAATACCAACAAGTTGTCCATTTTGATATGTTTTACCGAAAATATTCTTCCAAAAAGACATGCCTATTGTGCAAAAAGATTATGTAAAACTCAGAAAGTTATCCGCTGATACTTGAACATATATACATTATAAACTGGACTAGATTTGTTCTCGTTGTTTCTTTTTTGTTCATGGAAGGGAATGCACCTAAAATATTTTATATATATAATATACTTACTCGTCATCAGGCAGAAACCAACTCCCGTCCTTGCTGAAAAGTAAACGACATAAATTAGTTTCTTATTGATATTTTGAAAATATCAAATACCTACCCTTCAGGTTTGGAGGTGATTGGATCTGGCTTGGATTCTGTCTTGTTGGCTTTGTGTTGCACATCCCAGCTAATTTAAATATACGGATAAAAAGGGAACTATTTAATTTACGTATGCTAAAGCAGTTTGCTAAATGCGAAAAGTTATGATTTTTAGACATTTCTGAGAAACTCCGAAAATGACTTGTTTTTCTGACCTTTTTTGTCGCATCTTACAAACCGTTTTTGATGAGATTTCGACGGATTTTTGATGGGTTTTCGGGTCTATTTTTAACGAGTCATTCGTTTATTGATGCGTTTTTTTTGTTTTTTTTTTTAGAGTGTTTTTGAAGAGGTTTGCGACGCAGTTTTGAAACATTTTTACGAATTTTACGATTTCTCTTTGCTTTTAAACCCGTTTCTCGACTCGTTTTTTTATTCGTTTTCAGCCGGATTTTCGTTTTTTTTTAAATCGTTTTTATGCGTTTTTAGCACTTTTTCTGACATTTTATTACTTAAGACGTGTAATGAGCAAGCAAATACAAGAAACACTTACCCGATGGGTCTGCTTGTGATAGGATCTCCATTAGCATTTCGAAAAGATCCTCCGTCAAACTTCTCCGATGAATCTAAGGCTTCATAATCCCAGCTAAAAATATTATACAAAAATGAGTTATGTGATTTACGTACGAGTTGATGTACTTGTGATTGGAACAAAATTAGCTGGAATGTATTTAATGACATTTGATGCATATAAAAAAATTTACTTACACGCCATCATCTGTTGGACAGCATATAATTTCAGTGAAATCAATTATTGAACAGCGGACCAGCGAGGTGTATTCAATCGTTTTTTTGCGCAAACCCTCGTAATATATCTCACAGCCTTCAATTCGTTTGCAGACACCAAGCTTACCCGATTTGATACGGCAGTAGTCGCCTTCCTCTTCTGGAAACAGGATAAACATTTATTAAATCAGGAAAGTCGGACATTTTTTTAAAATGCATGCTAGACATGGAAATGGCCTTGCTGTTCTATATAACACCACACTCAAAACCAAAAAGATTACCTTAAAAGACTTAATAGGACTCTTAAGAAAAAGGTGATAGGTTGGCAAAAGACGACATACATAACAAATTCTTAAAACAGAAAGTCACGAATGTGAATGTCAATGTGTACCTTCTCATTTAAACATTTAAATATAAAATGTAACATAACTAGCAAGCATCTCTTGCGAACGAATAGAAATTTCGTAGCTGCTTGTAAGACGCTACGTAAGTCTATGGTTCTATATTGCCCTCTTTCGCCATGAATTGGTTTTTACTTTTTAAGTGGAGATATCAATAATTTTAGAATAATCGCATCAATTTGGAATCATAAAACTGGATACTCCAGAGTGCTATCGCTGGACACGTATGTATATTTGAGGGTTTTTCACACCAGCTTCCAATGAGTCTTAGTTAAGGGTTTTCTCATAGAAAAAATAACTTGATTTCAACAGAAAGCCATTTCAACTTTAGTTTGATTTTAGGCTTTGCAAAGCTAATGATAAGCTAATCACTAGTTTTATGGACTTTTGAAAGGTCGGGAAAAACAATAAATTTTAGCTTTTAGTTGATTATGCAGAGGAATTTGTAGAAGCCAAAAAATAATATATTTCTGACTATCTACAAAGACTATTTCTATTCCTTATTTCAAGCTTAAGGCAATTTATATTTCAAAATTTAAGAAATTTGTTAAAAAAACCTAAATGAAACGAAAACAAAATTATGAGCAAGGCCTTACTAATTAATTCTAAAATCGCTCACAATATCACAATTTCACCATTAAAAGAGAATTACCTATCTATATTTTTTTAAGCGTAAAATTAAAATAAAAAGAGAAAACGTCTGTCACAGGCATTCAGTTTGTATTTATTTTATTCAGTGAATTTTCGTTCAAAACGAAAATAAATATATCAAACAGATAAGATGAAATTACCTTAATTGAAAACATTTTTGGAATCCAATACATACATACAGAGACATAAGAAAGTGCATGACTGGGTCGCATGAAACTTTCTCGTTCATATCAAGTTAGGTGGATAAAATCACCCGAATTGACAGTCTCTCTATTTGTTTTATTTTTTGTTTTAAATCTTGATACCCAAAACCCCGCATGATAAAATAAGTGCTTTTATTGGTTAAACAATTTAATTTGTATAACCAAATGCAATATGTTAAATGTTTTTCCTAGAAGTTCCTGTTGAGCTCAAATAGATTTTAGCCAATTTTCATGTGTCATAAAAGTCGTAAATATTTTTTTAAAAAAGACATACGATTTTTGCATTAAACGAATTATTAGAAAGTCGAAACTAAAACTGGTTTTTGGTAAGTAACATTGCGTTCAAGAACTACCGTCAAATTCGAATTAAATTCGATAGCTTTTTGTCATAAATATTTGGTTATGAACCATTCCGATTACAGAGCTTCTTTAAAATTTTGCTATGCACTTTTTATTTTACGAAAACGACCTTTGAAAAAAAAATTCTCCCTGCTTGTTCTTACACCAGTTTTCTCTAAAAGAGTTATAAGACCTATAGAGTCTCAAATGGACCAATATTAAATGGAAAACATAATTCGAGTCGAAAACTTCATTACAAAGAATAAAACCTTAATTCCACGTTGTACGCATTTAGAAAATTGTTCAATCAGTATTTTCAAAACTAAAATATACACAGTGGATCGAAGATAACGTTAGCTAGAAAGGCGGATGTTTTATCTTGTTGACCTAATTTTCGCATAGCCTTGTGTGAGCTCATAGTTGTAAACAATGTTGCCAAAACCATGCAACAAATAGGTATTCATGAATACATTTATGAACGCAAGCTACAGCTGCCATGCATTAACAAAAATGAGTTCATAATTGCATATATACATATATATAAACCAATGCCATAAATGATTAGTAAAAACAATTTTGTCAATGGCAACTCGGATATGTAATATTAATTCCGATTGTATTGCAAGGCGAAATGATATAAGGGGTCTTGTGTTATCACCGTACAAATTATTGCAAAAATTAAATAATTTGCAAAAACTTTACTTCCGTTTTCTCTCATGATATTTTTCTGCAGCGCGGCAACAAAACAAAAACACATGCACTGCATTGAAGAAATGCAGCCTTTTAACAATTATGAACTCGAACCTTACGCCTTCCTGATCACAATAGCTTATTTTAAGCGCAATTAGGCTGTATGTCAAGCAGATTGCATATAGTTCCTTGAGAAAAATTCTAACAGACAAAATGCCGAAAATCTCTCAACTGTTTCTCAGAAGCTATGTACAAGTGTTCGAGCTTACCTTACATAGTACTTGTAAGTATTTGTTGCTCAAAATAATTTATTTATTTAAAATTCGTGCTTATTCAAAGAAGCATCTGGGTGGAAACATTTACCTGTCGCCAAAACGAGATACTCCACGATCGTGATAAGCTTTTCCCATTTTTTGGAAATGAGCACGTTCACATTTAAAACTAGTTTTTCTTTCGTTTTATTCTTATTATACCTATATATGCTAACTTTTGACATTTGAATATGGACACATGGCCCTAATAAAAATAGTGCTCAATTTAAACACATTTTTGCCAAACAATTTTCTTCAACTTTGTAAACATTTTTAAAACAACAATCCTAAATACACAAAATAGTTCATCACTGTCTGACTGGGTAATAAATATTTTCTTGAATTACTACGCACTACTTTAATTTTTCCAACAAATGTACTGCTTCAGGTTTTGTTTCTCTTTGTATGACAAAAAGTTGTTGCTTACTATTTCGCCGGAAAAATGCTAATGTTTCAAGGGAAATGAATAATGGTTTTGTTGTTGTTTAAAAAACATTTGCAGACCTCAGCTACAACATGTTAACCGAAGACAATAATTCATTGTGAGCACATGATTAAATACATCAAATATGTACTGATTAGGTATCTCTAAAGCCGCCATATCAATCGTATTCATACTGGAATTCAGCGATACTTCTAATCTAAGAGACAATTTCTGCAGTGACGTCTCTATCTGACAACCAGCCGTACAGCATCTGGTTATTCAGGTAAACCCTGTATCATGACTAACTTTGTTGTTGGCTAAGTAGGTGCAGTTTGGATCTAAAAAAATTTATACAGAACAGCATCAACTCTTGCAGTAAAGTGGCACTGCAATCGAGGTTAGAAAAAGTGTCAACTGTCCTCAAAGGAAGTTAGAAACCTACCCCAGTTTTGACTCTCTTCAAATACAATGATCATTTAAGCAAGGCCGGTTAAACTCCACTTTTCTGACTGCCAGTAAAACATTTTTGTTTCTTCACTTTTCTACAAAAACAACATCTCCAAAAAACAAGCAACATCTAATAACAACTATAAACACTGATTTACTACTCACTGTGCCCGTTGTCATAATCCAACCCCCTTTGCCGCCTCCATATATTCCCATCGGCTGCTTGAATCAGGAACGCGCCCAGCATCAATATCATCGTCATCCTCCAAAGTTCAAGATCGTGTTTACTGAAGCTCAACCGCATGGTCACACTTTGCAACTGCCGTCTGCTTATAGCTGGAAAATCAAGTGCCGCCACTACCGGACAACTCTATTCACAATATTGCAGAAAAAATTCAAAACTCCGACTTTTTTTTTATTTATCAACACTTATACCAGCCGCTGGGAATTGTCGTAGCTACAGCACAAATAAACAAATAAACAAGTATCTATCCGCGACTAAATCTCAGTGAGATGCTTGAATCAAGATTCTCAACTGGTCACACGACCGAACGTCAGGCGTCTTAAACATGAACTGAATGGAGTCGGCTTTGATAGCGAGCTTTAATTGGCTCCGCGCGATTGAATTCGACGAGAGAAGAAACAGTACTGTGGTGGATTTGTATCAAGTGCCTCTAGTTAAAGTGTTTTCCGGTAATATATCTTTAGAGTAAGTGAGTAAATTAAATTCAGTCCAGTGACGCAGTTCACTGTATTCGCACTAAGACTGGGAACTGGGAGTGGTTTTCAGCCGATAATTTGTATATGCCCGCCACTCAACACTCTCCCAGGTCCAGTTGATGTGTCAACCCAAATTTTATCTTTATTTCATAACTTTTAGAAATACTTCTCAACATGGATTGCATTAGGTCTGTAAGTAGACATATTTCCAATAGTGATGATCTGATGATAAATAGAGATTAACAAAAATCAAATCCCGCCGCCGCATTACCAGGTAAATCTTTAATAAGTGTTCAGTAATTCACGGTAGTGATATTATTGCAGATCAATGTCGCTGTTGTAAATTTAATTGCAATTTAATTGGCCAATTATTATGTCTCTTTTTTCAGCTCTATACGGAAGATGATCGATTGCAACTTGTTAATGAAATACTTTGCAAAAGGTTCGTTTCACAAAATACAAGAAACCATAGCGAGCCCATCGCCATCTCCAGAAGTGGATAAAGTGACAGATTTGACAGTGACAGATTTTTTTTAACCCTTACTTATAAATCGCCCGAAATACATACGGATTGGTTACTGTTCAGCTGAATTGTTCTGAGATATGTCTAGCCTTCCGGGGAATAATTAAAAGAACTTAAGGTCTGATTTGTCTTTGTTTTGTAAGGACTCGTACATAAATTGCTGTCAGATTTGCCACCACTTGTCACACTAAAAATTGAAAAAGATATAGGTAACCCTCATAAGGAAAATTAAGACAAATGAAAATTGTTCACTTTTGCAAAGCGCTTCTGTATTTTAGAACAAATTTGAACCATATCAAGTGACTGGAAAGATATAGCAAGAGTATCAGGGCTTTTAAGAAAGTCAATTTGACATAAGCTCTTAAAACGGAGATATGCACCAGTTCAGTGCAGAAAATTTTTCCGTCTTAAAAAGGGCAAAGGGAAAAGTTTATGTGCTGAGACTTCAGCAAGAAGTACAATCGATTAATAATAATTTTAACTTAACTTAAATAGAGAAAGATTTTTTTTTTGTTAGAAACCTGGGCCGCTGGAGACGTTAAGTTAAGAATCAGATTAAAATACTTAGAGCCGTTTGTTCGTACGACTCTTAACGATTTAAGTTGTACTTAAATACTTATGGGCTACTTTTTTCAGGTCATAAACTGTCACATAAGAGTTTATGTGGAACTTAGTTCGCTATGAATCGTAACAGCAAACGGCCCTTAGTGTAATTTTCCAGACGGAATTTAAGAAATCAATGCAATGACTTCCCTTTTTTGAGAAATATTTTCTCCTAACATGCGACGACATATTTAAACCCACAATTTATAAGCAGTGGGAAATGTATGTGGGGCAGTATGCAACACCCCTGCTTGAAGTCACTGTTTAGGGGTGGGAGTGGGTTTGAGTCATAATGTTAATTTAATTGTGCTTAAATCTTTATAAGCAATTCGATTTTGTTTTGGTTCTCCGGCTAGAATAAAAAAAACTCTAATTGTAGGAGGGACAAAACTTCACAAAATTGCTTGGTTTTCATCAAAAAAAAATTAAATTATTTCCGACTCAAGGTGAAGTTATTTCCCATGTGAAATTATTGCTCGTGAAGTTATTTCCCTCTACTGGAACAAACATTTTATCAACGCGACCTCGAAAAAATTAAAATTTATCAGAAAACTAAAGTCTCGCCCATTCTTCCCCCCGCTACGTAGGAAATTATCAAAACAAAAATAAACTAAATTAACACTTTATTCCATTTACCAATCATCCGAAACGCGTTCCGGTAATCTGAAGATCGTACAACGAGTTGTGGTCACACAGCAATGACTCAGAGCGATAAATGCAAAATGAAACCAAAGGATTCGTCTGTTTTTATGCAAATTCACCGTCGTATACAAATTCGCTTCTTTATTGTTGGACAACAAACAAACAAACAGTGCTTCAGACATTTTTTTATCGTTTCCATATTTATTTTATTGGATTGGGTATAGCGTGTGCGAATCAGAGAGTGCGAAAACAAAGAAGCAGATGGAATGGTACGACAAGTCGAACATAAATATAAATAAACTACTATTCGACTTATTAGTCGTGTCCTTGAAATTGTCATCGTGGACAGATATTGAAATCTTTTATCAGAGAATTAATTAGCAAATTTATTCGCAAGTGATATTTAGTCGTTCCCAATGATTTAAAATCCTTATATTTATTTTTAAGTCACAAAATTTTCAGACATTGTTTATCGTCATAAGCGGAGAGTGACTAGCACATAAAAAATGATAAAAAATATTGGGACTTTGGGACTAATGGATCTAAAATTTGAAGCCGAGTCCAAACGGCTATTTGAGATTCTCTTCCATGGCAGTTATACGTTGGGCTATTTTTGTCAAACGTTCGCGAGAGGTGCCGTAGTGGAAAAAGTGTTTTTTTTCCGGGGATTGATCCTGGAACCCCTCGCTTAGTAGTCCAGCACACTAACCACACTAAACTATGGCCCCTACTCGAAGCGATAGGCATGTATAATAAACTTGCTGCTTGTACAGATCGAATACTTAACGTCGATATCTTGGTAGCTTCTTGACAAAACACTTTTTAATAGTGAACACAAAATGGGAGGAGGTAAAACTTAAGCCTAGCATATCTTAAAACAGGAATGGTGCTCAGTGAGGAACGTCACGTTCATACAGCTAGAATGCACCTTCAAAAAATTATTCATAAAGGAAAGCTTTGGCCATTTTGCAAGCGGCTTGAGAGAATCGTACAGTTTTTCATATCTTGAATCATTTCGAGCTGCCAAAATAGACTCAGACGACTAATTAGATGCAGCCAACATACGTCACCAGGATGAACCCTTTTAACGCCTGATGTAGAAAACACGCATTTAATTTAATAATTTTTCATTGAATTAGAAATAGTTGGCCATAAGTCGGACTTCGAAGGGAAAAGTATTGAACGAATTAATTTGCGATGGAACGCCAGTGTGCCACAAGGCTCTTTTCTAGGCCCTATTTCGTTGGATGGAATATATGACTACATTTTTAGCCTCCAAATTGTAAGTTACTGTTGAGCTGCGACACGATTACGAAATCGACATCGATATTCACGCTGCGCTTACCTTTGTCTACCTTTGCTTTTTTTAGACTCTTTTCAAGAAAAGCTAGTCTGCAACACTTAGACAGCGTACCAAGATACCTACAGTTTAGAATTATTTCTGCACTTAAATTGTTGTAAGTTGTAGTCCTCTGGAAATGATATCGTTTACTCTTCCTTCCACGAACCCCTGGAAAGTCTCAAAATAAAGTTACATCAAAAATCTAGTGAGGAATTACACTCACCAATCTTTGTTTATGAAGGTTGACGAATGCCATTGACCTAGTACAATGAAACCATGTTAGAACTACGCTGATCGCAGACCCTAGCCGTTGTTAACAATATCGCTAAAAACGTAAACACAATAAACAGGCTCAAGGCGCTTCAAATTAAATATTGTATTTCGTAAACTATTGAATCTTACAAACATCACCACGGCACATCGCAGCCACACTCCTTTAACAATTCAATCATATCCACTCCAGACGAGTGCTACTCCTTCCAACGAATGACCTTATACAAATTGTCCTTCGGAGTTCCAGCCGTCTTTGGAAATTTAGGTATGCCCAATTAAAGGTAATACGCCACAGCATCAACACCAAGAGCGCCAATTATTCGAAGCGATCATTGATCAATGGCATTGCATTGTTGGGCATTGGGTTTCGCTTTTATTTCCAGCACCTTCCTTCTGGCTCAGTCACGGAAAACCCATCCACTCCTATCCGAAGTGCTGACGAAAAAAACCCGCCAATAATTTATCGATCTCCAACAAGCTTCGAAGATAATAATTTATGCTAATTAATGCACAAATATTTGCCGCGACGGCGATTTGTCTCTCAGTCTCTCACTGCTACCTAAGCGCTTGATAATTGACCAGGTAAGTGTGTGTTGTTTTGATCAGCTGTGGGCCAGCATCTGCCTCCAGCGGAAGCTAATCAGTTCGTGAGGCCTTATAGTGTTGGCTGCGACTAATTGCAGTCGCACTTGCAAAGGTATGGAGTTCCACAGCAATATGTAATAGCTATGACTGTATGACTGGTTATTAATAGGTTCTGGTAATACGAAAGATTAGAATTTCATCCAAGAAAATTGTTTACGTTGTTACTGCTTCGGGATGGTTTATCCCAGTATAACATGGCAACATATTGCTAAATAGCACGCGAATCGTAACATTCTTATATTGTGACGCAAAAATTGCTTGCGGTTATTTATTTGAAATTTTTACGCATTTAGTGTACTAAACTTCACATCGGGATGACTGATAGTGGAAGTACAGGAACCAGTAGTTGTTCAGATGTGCAGATAGGATTATAGGATTACCAGATCTTTACCGCTCGACCCTCATGAATTATTGGATTCAGTGGACGACGCCATTTCGACGAACAAATTCCACGTATAGAACGTATAGCCGTACATAAAAACATTAAATATTTATATCAAAATAACAATAAGTAAAAAATGGAATCCTCCTTTAAAGGTTCACCTTATATTTTCGATTCTCTACTGTACTTCAAAACGTTTTTCACTGCTACTCCATTACAACGTCTAGTTCGTTTAGCCCGCCAAGGCGCGAGTATTGTGACTCATCGTTATGTATGTGTCCTGGGCATTCATTGTGAATCTCTTTGTAAGAGAAGAATTTGTTTTGGACATATGATTCGAAAGTAAGTGCAGGTTTGCCGTTTCATTATGCATCGTTTCACGCTTAATTAATAAAAAATATTATCGAAATTCCGGCTCATTTGTAAAAACCCAATGTGAATAAATTTCGTCGTGCGAGGTCGGTCGTCATCATCTTGCTTCAGTGTGCAAGCAATTTGTCACACAGTGGAAAAGTTTGAGCGGGAGTAGACACTTTTGGGCATTTTGGTTTTGGGCATACGTCAATAAAAGATTGTGCTGACGCAAGAATTGAAGCCGCACAACTGTAGACAAAGTCGTGAGTTCGCTAAATGTTGACCGGTGAACTTGTTGATTTTGGGCAAAAAATCATTTTTTGGCTCAGCGGCTATGTCAACAGTTTCTACTATTTACAATAACAATTCTGAACTACACTTTAGCAGAAAAACGCTTTCAAAAATATCATTCAAAGTCAGCATGTCCCCAACGATGTTTTGTTTATTTGCAGGATCTTTTGCAGCCATTAAATAATTTTCAGTCACAAGTGAACCAAATCTGAAAACCAACCGTCATCATTTAAGCCGCCACAAGGCTCAAGAATTTCGCTCCGCATTAATAGCGCAAGTTATTTAGATTTATAGGGGATAGTCTGCCTTAGCAATTTACTGGCACATTTTTATCTAAACACGCAAATAGAAATGAAAATGATTGCTTCAAAGGGATTTTTATCGCAATTCCTCTTAAAACGTGACCCGCTAATTTGAGCAGTGTCAGTATCAGTCGGAATCATGCTTAATGCGTATCATTCTGCTTGCACTCTGTAGTGGACTCTCCAAGTACGTTTAAAGTTTTATTAATGCTAGGCAAACACGCGACTTTATAATACTCGTATCTGTTGAACTGCAATTCAGCATAATTATTACAATGCATCTATGATCTATCCTAGAGCGGTTACAAAGTATCTGCAACGCGGCTGAACTATAAATGAGGCTAATCTGTGGGTGGATTTTCACGGACCAAACATGATGTCATTTGGATTTTCTACCCCACTTGTGACTCAAAATTTTGGCCCTCAAAACAATCAGTTTTTTTTTAACAACTAAATTTGTAAAAGTTTTTGTATGTAAGAGCTTTGTCATCCAACACGTCTTTTGCACATTCCAAACTTTGTACCTATGACATCTAAAGCGTCATCCGAAATCACGCATTCTCGTCTAACCGCAACGTGTACAAGTGTAATAATTATTTGTCATCCCCACTAACTTTGGTTTGCAGTTAGTCGTCAGCCACCTACTCATCATGGTGATCCACATAAATTTGCATTCAAATCGGGTAACTGTGGAAAACTCCTACTCAATGAACGCATGTCATTTCGTTGGCAAGATTGCAATGCAAAGGTAGTAAGTAGACGAGACACCCCATAAACTGGTTATTTGGGTTAAGTTGCCCCGCATAGATAAGCTGTATGGTGACTTTTGAATTGTGCGATCAAAGGGCTGTAGATGTAAGTACATGATAACCACGTGACGTCCATGTGACGATAGGCGATCGCATGTTCTCAAGCCGGATACAAACTGTCAGCTGTGGACTTTTTTGAATTGAATGGTAATGTTGTCACTACTACCCATGAAATAGACTTCCAGCTAGAGAGTGAATACGGGGAATTCGCCAGCAAGTCGCGTGGTGAGTGGTGACACATGCTTTGCGCCGGTATAAATAAAAATGAGTGCCATTTTTCCAGACAAATATAAAATTGTTCTAAAGTCGCATCTGGTCAGGTGGGCTGGGATGTGGTACACATCATGATTAGCAGCCACGGGAAATAAGATTCTTGGAAATGGATTTATCGTTATCAATGTGCAAAATTGGAAGCTGGACAATATTTGGAAATTCGTAAATTCCAATCTACACCTGTAAAGTTTGGACTTTAACAGACCACGTGCAGCCGCACAATTAGCAGTGGTCTAAGCTGCTACAAGGCAGATACGTATTATACGATCACCTAAGAAATGCGGTGGTGTGGGTCGGCTGAAGATAAATGAAAAACCCTGACATCTATTACAGTGACTGCTGCAGATTTGTTATTATGGGTAGCACTTCGTCAAGAGAACGAACCCTTGGTATGGCGACGGTGACAGATTGGACAATGTGATGAGCCTCTAGAAGGTAGTCGAAGAAGATAGTGTTGAGGAAAACTTGTAAATATAACAGTCTCCTAGAGTGGTCGAAGATTTTGAGAGAGGTTTTATAAGAAAGCTGTACATCATATGCATTACTGTGAAGACTACTTTCACAGCTTTATACGATTAAAAAAAAAAAACTTTAATTATTGTATATTCACAACTATCGAGATATTCGGAAAAAGTTCCGAAACCAGAGTCAAATCTGTTCGGAACTTGGTGAAGATTTCTTATGACAATAATCGTCTGATGACCATAATAAGCTTTATTTAGCCCGAATTCTGTACACTTACACTTACACTTTCGTCAGCTTTCATTACATTTGTGGAAAATGAACTGGATAAAACTCTTAAACTAGTTTTTTGTACTTAGTCGATAAGTTTTGGAGGACTATCGGTTCGACGATAATCGTCTGAAAAGTTACGGAATGAGGGCCTGAGATTGCGTTCGAAGTACGCATTTCGGAACAAAATAAATGACGCGTATAAACTTATTCATTTGACTTTAAAATATTCCGCAGCATTTGGTTTTATGAGAGCTTCTGATAAAAATGTGACGTATAGCTGTCAAAAGTAAGTGACATAACGCGTTACAACGCAATGCGGCAAGATGCGCTATATGTCATCGGAGAATTTTATCTCAAATTCCTATCAAATACCTCGATAAGGGTGACTTTTTAGGGACATTAGGCCCTAATATTAAAGGTACTGTATGACTATTTGAAATTGTTCTGCGATATACCATTTTGGCTTCTGTCTCAGTCAACAGAGGGATTTTAGCTGCAGTTTTCACAGAGAGGAAAGTCCTGTATTTGTAAGTGAAACCTCGCCACCTTTCATCGACCTAACAGTTTCCTATATTAGCATTCATCACCACAACCTTTGTATACCAATGGTTGTTTTTGGGATGTAGAAACAGCCTATATCCAAATTATTCCAAACACCGGACTTCGTTTAGGAGAGCGTACCTCCTAAGTGTCTTCTTCAATATCGTGCTGGATGAAATAGTGGACAGGGCACATCACATTTACACAACCCTCCGAGTAGTGGGATATGCAGATGACTTCGACATCATCGGCTGCCTCAAACGGACCGTTAAAGAAATATTCAGGCGATTGGGGAACTGTCGAAATTGGATGGTGTTTAGATGACAGGATTTCATTTAACATCTAAGACACAAATTCTTACTATCGATGGCAAGAAGAAGGTAGTAAAGAGTTATCTACATGGAGTGCAGCTCCGTGGATAATAACCCTAGAGACCGCTGGTATACTTCACTTTGGCAAACAATGTAGGATACAGAGAGAAGAGCGAACTTCATGACTTGAAGAACTACATCGAACAAATAAGTAATAATGCTCTAGCAGAGATTCTTTTGGAATCCCAGCCCCAGGCTGGAGACGATAATTAAGAGCGAATTTTCTTTACAAAGAGGAAGGTATCAGGTGTAGGTAATTATCATTTCAACATGTCTGGCCATGGCCAACTGAAAGTAACGTACCCGAAATCACAGAGCTTAGAAGGCTATGTTTCAGAGTCGCAGACAGTGACTACCTCTCTGGTCGGGCGACCTAACTTATTGGCCAAAATTTACACAGATTAGGCAGACAAATTTAATTAAAACTACTTTACTTCCATCCATTTACAATCACAAACACTTTCTTTAAAATCAATAAACACAAGTTAGGAAAAAAAAACACAACAGCAACGTTGTTAGTCCTTATTATCACAAATAAAATATTTATTTGAATACTCTTGGAGCACTCGAGCTATCCGATTATGATGCCGGCCATACAATGCTCTCGATCCAACTCAGGTAGAACGCTACCCTGGCATAAACTGAGGGTGTTGTTGAGGCACAAGACTGCCCGAATGACACAACTCCAACTATGGATGATTCCTTATTTCGGACCAATTGCAGTGGTCCACCAGAATCCGCTTGACACGCGTCCTTCCGCAATCCGGCATCGAATGCACAATACTGTCCTTCGTCTAGCCCATTTACCAAGCTACGCGATACACCCACTTCGATGTATGATCGATTGCATTCCATCAATGGAACAGATGTGAGATTAGCCGCCAAGAGAATGCCCGAGCGAGAACGTGCTATAATTGAGAAGAAAATTTATAAAAGCCTTAAGGGAAAATAGATTTTTGTGTGCAAGACTTACTTTGGACATCGGTGACACCCCAACCGATGACTGTCAGTGTTGTGGACGAATCGACGTCAGCCAGATCGGAATATAAACAGGCCGGCCGGATGTAAGGTGTGTACTCGACAGGATTTTGCAACTTAATAATTGCAATATCGTGATAACGTCGAGGAGACCGATAGTCGGGATGCATGAATATTTCCTGTGAAATAAACGGAATTATGATCAGTAACAAAGTGTTAAAACAAATTGGGTATTGTATGCTGGTAATGGACTATCCTAGCGATTTTTAATAGAGGGCAACCGAATCGAAGGACACAACACATTACCCGCCAATACAACAAGACCCCCCAATTTGCTACGCTTCGAGTAAGTATTGAATTTCTTACCTCAATTTGGACATCGACTGGAATAATGCCATCATCGGTTGCTGTCAATTGGACTACCCCAAATCGCACCATTGTTGGCTGTGCAACAGGATCATTGACACAATGCGCGGCTGTCATGACATACAAATTGGATATTAACGATGATCCGCAGCGAACATTAATATCTTCACCACCCTCACTGGGATAGACTAAGGCACCCATATGCGGAAAATCGCCAGGCGCCACAGGAATTCCGTCCAAAATGTGAAAAGTCAGTGAGCCTTGATTGAATTCGGCATAGCTGCGGCAAGCTGTTAAGCAAATCGATTAGCTTGGTACTTTAAGTCTAAGTATAAATCTATGTACCTGCTTGTGAGGGCCTCTCGTTCTCATTGCGGGTTGTCACGGTGCGAGTGGTCGGCGAGTTTGTTGGGATTCTGTAAAATAATTTTCAAATCCATTAACAAGGAGTTCAAATACAACAGCTAGTTTTGGTGAGCTAAGCGTGCATGAAGCGATAGTGTGAAGTAGATATTTGTGCAAAAGTATAAGAAATAGTAGTCATAGAAACTTGCCAAACTCGAAGAACATGCTTAAAGGCGGGTCGCGGGAAAGCAGAGACATTTTTTAATTTTATTCTATCCAGTCTGCAGGTGTAGTCAAGAAGAGAGAGTGTTGGGAAAAGGCTTCTAGTGTGTGACTTACCTAGCAACATCTGGAAGTCGAACATCGATTTGTGGACCTTTAGTTGCGTGAAAGCAACTAGTTTTATTTGAGATAATATCTGATGTTCTATTTGCTCCATTGCAATGATCCAAGGAACTAGGAAGAGGGAATTGTAAAGAAAAATTTGATTCTTCTGAAGTAGTGCACAAGAAAATGTCAGTACCAGAAAAAGGTAAAGAGGAGACTAAGAAGGGAAATGTTTTCTAATTTCTACATTAGAGTGAAGAACTTTAAAGCCTGTTACGGTGAACTGTAGTTTTCTGTTTCAGATAAAGTTCGTGATCATTATAAACTATATCTGAGGCTGTTTAAAAATAAATAAACAAATAGCTGAATAGTGGACCTTCAATTCAATCTCAAGACTGAGTCTAAATTTAGAAGCAAGTCAATTATACTCTCGAAGGTTTGTGAAACATTCGCGAGAGATGACCCTTCAGCTGCTTGGCCTTTTATTTCCTAAGGTTTACCAATAGGTTTAAGCTACATGCCGATCATGCACGTAAAAGACCTCAGGGAAATAATCAAATAAGCAGATCAGTTGCCTATTTTATTATATATCCGATCTGACAAACAATGCAAATAAAGATAGTAATAGACAATACTTAAAAACAAAAGGTCAAAAATGCCAATTTTCACAGCACACATAGCGCAGAATGGACACAACTGAACAGCAGATGAAGAACATGAGCCCAAGTTTTAAAAGAGAACAAAAATGAGCAGAAATTGGAAGATCAGAATAATGACACCTCAAAAATAGCAAAAATGCCTTCACCACATTTTAATAAATTGAAGATCAACCCTGAGCGAGACCTATCAGGAAATGCACTTATTTCACCCCCTTGTGCGCTTTTTAATTGCAACAATTAATGCGAATCGCATTTTGTTCGCTTTAAGTGCCCCGAAGAAGATTTCTTTCGCCGATGAGTAAATTTTTAGAACCTAAGGCAGAGTGTAGAAAAAAAATTACACCGCTACATTCTATGTATAAAATTCAACTAAAGTAAAGGAAACAAAATGGTAAAGGAAATAAAACAAAAAACTCTTTGGAGTCAATATTTATGAGGTACAAGAAGAGGAAAAACTTTCATCATTGGCGCGCCCAAAAACCTCATGGGTGCGACAACCAATATTCTAAAAATGTTTAACGCACCGACGAATATCGTTGGAAGAATCGCCGGCGATCGGTTAAAACCCACGCGGAAGAACAAAATACGAATATCGAGAAGAAGTTAGGGTGGGAAAGATCACTTTTTTATACCCTCCAGAGGAAGGTATATTCACTTTGCCAATACATTTGTAACGCCAAGAAGGAGTCACCGGAGACCTTATAAAGTATATATATTCTGAATCAGGATCACATTCTGAATCGATTTAGCCATGTCCGTCTGTCCGTCTGTCTGTCTGTCTGTCTGTCTGTCTGTCTGTTGAAAGCACGATAGCGCCCAAAGTAATTGACGTAGGTGAATGAAATTCGGTGAAAGGACTTCTTTTTATCGGCGTCAGGTTGGTATTGAAAATGGGCTATGTCGGTCAAGCATTTCTGGTACCTCCCATACGAAACCAATATTGGACCCATGTGTCTCTCTGTCTGTTGATAGCACGATGGCGCCCAAAGTAATTGATGTAGCTGAATGAAATTTGGTGAAAGGACTTCTTTTTATCGGCGTCAGGTTGGTATTGAAAATGGGCTATGTCGGTCAAGTAGTTCTGGTATTTTGCATGACTTGTATGCCATGGAGGGTATCGAAGCATCGGCCAGGCCGATGATAACACTTTTACTTGTTATAAATTCAAAACTTATGAAAGGGAGGTTAGCCTGAAAAAATGCAATTCACTTAGTGCCTCTATCTAATTGGAAATATATAAGAAAGTTAGCTTAGCATTTTTTTAGGAGAATGCATTACCCTATCCTACCCTACCCTTTTTCAGAGAGTTGCAAGGTCATACGATTGTCAAAATCAGTTAGCTATTCAAACGAATCAGAAAGAAACATAATTGAATAATAATTGAACTTCGAAACTATTTACCCAAATTAGGTCAAGGCCATTCAAGACCTCTCTATACACTCTCAATTATCGATCGCCAAGGTCACATTGAAACTCGCGGAATACGAACTTTTCGTCTTACTTTTCTAAAGATTATTGTTAGTATAAGTGGGGCACTCAAGCCGAAGGGGACTTCAACCAACTTGGAATGCGTAACTTGAGGCTTAAGTGGGGCTTATTAATGCACACCCATCAGGTCTACTCACAAGTCGGTAAGATTGTTGTATTCAGTGGTGCATGTAACCTGTTCTTTCAGAGATATTGGCAATACAAGCTCAAAATAGACTTCAATCCAAAGTGGTTTGCAGGCATCTAACAAAACCGTGAAGGGAAATTTTGCAAGTATGCTAAAACACCCTGAATGGTCTGTCTATCAATAGTTTGGCATTCAATTTATATAGAAAAGGCCGTAACAGTTACTTCTTAGTATCGAAATGGCGAAAATGCAAACAAAAGTGTAACTGCAAACAGTTATTGTCAAGCTACATACGAGCTAACTTTTATTGTAAATAATACTTTTCCTAGCCTCGAAAGCGCCTTTAAACACATTTCCGATATTTGGCTTAAAGCTTAGAGCCCCACCCAATACCTTACACCAAAGTTTGAATTACAGGACTAAATGTGGTATCATCACGAGTGGATGATGGAGCTGTAGAAGTATTGTCTAATACCGCCTGCATCCAATCCGGCAAAATTGGCTCGGCAGTCTGCGATCTTTGTGTTGTGGAACTGCTTAAAGCCGCCTTCATCCAATCTGGAAGAATTGGCTGAACCCAGTCCGGAATAGCTGTTGTGCTGGTGGTTGTTGTTCTTGGTGTTGTCGCGTCTGACCAAGCCCATACATTAGAAGCCTCATCTAACTCGTTGCGGACTATAGGCCGCAGTGTGCTTGTTCCAGCTAAAAGGGGGTCCTCGGAACCTGGACGAAATTGAAATGGTCCCAATAGATCAGTAAGCGCTTCATTGAGATTTCCATCTACGTTCTGTGTATTCGCAGCAATCCACTCCGCGTCGGATGTCTGTGCATTTTCCAATCTGTTTCGCCGAGGCCTCCTTGTCGTTGTTGTTGTCGATGTCGATGTACGCCTGAGGATTTTGGATAAATCAACAAACTCCTCGTTACCTGTTAATGTGACACCTCCGACGACAATTGGACGCATAATCGTCGTTGTAGTTGTTGTGCTGGTGGTGGTTGTAGTTGTTGTGTTGGTGGTGGTTGTAGTTGTTGGTACTTGTGGTTGCGATCTAAGTTAGGTTATTTGTGTGGGCGTTTTTGTTATTTACAAAAGTAGAAGTACAAAGCAAAAGAAGAAAGTTAGGAAAAAGAAGCAAGCTGAAGGCGAGCGGTTTGCAAATACTCAAGTCACTTACGTCTTGGGTGGCGTTTCAGACACCGGGCAGCATATGACTTCCTTGAAGCGTATAAGTGAGCATCGAACTAGAAAGCTGTACTCGATGGTCTTCTTCTGTAAGCCCTTGTAGTATGGATCACATTTCTCGAGAAGTGTACACTTGCCAGGTTCACCAGTTCGGATGCGACAGTTGTCGCCTTCTGAAAGAACTGCTGAAAATTGCAAAAAGTCCTCATTAGTTTTTGGCGTTATGTAAGCTCAAACAAATTTTTTATTTAGACAGTTACACTCCTTGTAATATATACATTGAGCCAGAATGTCAGGCATGTTATGTAATTCCGATTGTGACTCAGTGTAGCTGATCTTTGATCTGATCACTGTGAAGTAATTATGGATGAATCATTTGATCTTCAGGTAACTCCCATTGAAGATGAAAATCCAAATTACTCAACCAAAACACACAGCATGTTTGCAATTTCCTTAATTAAAAAAAAAAACATTATGGTGGGTCAGAGAAATATCCCCCATACCGAAAACCCAAATGATTTTGTGAAGAAACGAGTTAATGGTTTCGAAGGGGTTATATGCAGTTTGAATTTGCCGGTACTCTTACTTAAAATCCACTTTTATCTCATTTCGCTTTGCTATTTGAAAATCCCACTTTCTCGACAAGTGATGCAGAGCTTTACTCTGCAAGAGCGTGGAATAATTAATGGATATTATGAAGGAAACTTTTTTTGTCGCGTTATCTACCGCGTTGGTTTTTTGGCATGGCCAGCAAGATCGTCCGATTTTACCACCACCTGATATAAATCAACCAGTACCCAGTAATAGGTTTGCTCTCGCAATCACTTTGATGTATTTCGCATTACACTAATCCCCGGATTGTTGCGTCGGGGAAATTGTACACTTTTCTACGCATTTATCAGAGGAGCGCAGTTACGAGAATCCCGCATAAGTGCTATGTCGATGCAATAAGGAAACCCCCTCTTTATTGCCTTCCAAACGCAATAAAACGTTTTTGTTAGCATGTTCATATATGCACAAAAATTTTGTTTATTTTGGCACATTGTAAACATATGTCTTGTCAGTTTGACAATTGATTTGACAACCGTCTTTGATTTTATTAAAGCTGTAAGCACAAACGAATTTCAATGCTTTTGTTGTGCGCATTTACCGGGGATTTTGTATGAAGTTTTACGAAAAGCCTTACTTTTAGAAGCGCAAATAACCGGGTAACGCATTTAAGCGGTACGTATTTAAATAAGCAGGAAGGGAGAGCTGATACTGGGCTCCTTCGAAAGAAAAATTCTTTGGCGGATTCTTGGTCCTGTGTGCGAGGAGGGCGATTGGAGGAGAAGATACAACCGCGAACTCTATGAGCTGTACCAAGATGTGGATGTAGTCCAAAAGGCCAAAATAGGTCGACTACATTGGCTCGGCCACATCGAGCGAATGGACAATAATGCTCCAGCTAAGGGAATCTTCGTCAAGTGCACTTGCCGATTTAGGCACTTTACAACATCGATCGTTCACGCCCAAATAGCGGTGGATGCGAACGACAACGAGCAAGTAAATCGGGTTATACCTTTAGACAGGTATTGTTGCACCTTTCACAAATGCTCGCATTTTCCTCATCATGAATGGTCGCTCCCAAGTAGCGGTAGTGTTGCAACCAACAACGAGCTGCACTGCGGTAATTGCCAATAAAAGGCAATGATGTCAACCCGAATTTTAGTTTTTATGCCTAAGCCCGAATAAAACCATGCCTTTTACTTAAATTGCATATTTTACAAAGGCACTGCAACGGACATACAATGTAGTTACATTTTTTACCATGATATTGGTAGATCGATAGGTAAGTAAAACTTTTTTATTTTTGTAATCCAAGGTTTGGGTTTGGTGAGTAAATAAATCAAGTATGAAAAAAATGCAAAACACAGCTCAGAAAATCTGCTACAAACGAAAGGAATGGACATCGGTGAGACGGTGATCACTCGGATCTGATGCCCCTTCTTTCATATATTACAGAACTTGACATGATCTACGCGATCACAGACCACCTCCCAAAAAACAATATGTTTCAACAGAAAATTCTTCACAGAGATCAGTAAAAGAGACTCTTGGGTTAGCCACCAAACTGCCAAAAACAAACCAAACTGTCTCTATACCACTAGGAAAAAGCCGAAGAATTTCCTAAAAGTCTTCTAATTACAAAGCATATAATCTAAATTTGGAACTAGCTGCCTCTAGCCGTGACCTACTTAATATTTAGCGTGAAGGTTAAAAAATTTTATTAGTATGGCCCATTATAAAACTCAGTAAGTTCATCAATAGTTCAAAATATCAAAATTTTCCATCCAAAATTGCATATTGTGAACTAGGTACAAAATATTTAGTGTGGTTAAAAATAATTATTTGAACGCCCACTGTGTTTATTTAACAAAAAAAAAATAAATTTAAACATAAGCCCCCGTATTAATAAACAAATGTGCACAAGTTAGTTAGCTATGAGATAGCATACAAAAATTTGACGTAACTTCTGAATAACGAGTTGATAACTTTTACGCAGCGTTTATTAATAAGGGGGAAGATATTCAAATTGTGCATATCGTTTGTCAGTTTTGCAGTCGCGTTCTTTGACTTTGTATTTTTGATTTTTAATAGTTGAAGCAGAGCAAAAAACAAAGAGTTTTTTAGTTAGCCAGCTCCTGTTCTTTTATAGATACATATTAATAATCATACAGCGGGCGATGAATCGAAGCATTTCATTGAATGTGTCTTTCGTCACTTTAGAACTGGTTTCGTTTTTTACGCCATAGAAAAAGAATAACTCACTAAAATGGCAAAACTAGACAATTTCGCTGGAGAGTCAACTTTGAAGGGAAACGGTGTCTGCGGGTAAATGGACGCAACGTCTGAACTGACGAACACTCATGCTTTGCAAAACATGTATAGTCAAATCCTAATTCGGTACTAAAAGTCTGAAGAATATCGAAAAAGTACCTAATAAGTACTAAAAGTAACAGTCGCAATATAAATCGATCCTACAATCACTTCACAGCCATCAATCCTATGCATTCGCAATCACACCATCATGGGTCTTACGTCAAATGGTCTAATTTAGATCACAGTTTATAGAGAACTTAAAATACCAACATTTAACATGAAATTGGAGATATCAACGCACAGCTGAAGTCTCCTTCGGTAAAAGAAAAAAAAAAACCCGTGACCGAGTTCTAAAACAGATTCTTTAGAACTGATCAATTTGAATTTTGATAATAAGTTCAATTAGTTCACAGTGATAACAAGAGCTTTGTTGACATACTCGCAGCGCGATAAGGGACTGGTCATTTTTATAAATATTTTGTAAATAATTTTTGAAAGAAAATCAAAATGAACTGACAATCGAATCATAAATCGAACAGACTGCCTTTTAAGTGCTGTATTAGAAAATGCTGCCTTACCATTTGAATCAGGGTCAAAAATCCATCCCATTGCCGTTTTATGAAAGCACATATTTGACATTGCTAACAGCATCATCATCCACCACTTAGAGCCATACTGTGTCCGGCACATCTTTTAATGAAATGGCGCCTCTCTTACGTTCAAAATAATCGGTATGTCTCGCAAACAAGATACCCCGTCTCCGGCAGGTATTTATCTACTACTCATAACAAATTAATAACACTCAAGTGAATTATTCACTTGATTAGCACTTTATCCAGTGGATAAGAAAATATTTACTGATCAATTTTAAAATGTATGCACTTTTTAGAGAGACTATATCTGATAAAATCTAACCAAGCTGAGCTTTCACAGACCGTCTTAAATTCTCATCCGTATATGTGACCGAACACGATCGAGTTTTATGTTCAACTAACTATCGAGCTACTCAGTTGTTTAAACTCAAAGCTTATATCTCTCTCTCAGTGTGGGTATACTAAACCAAATTGCAATATCGACAAGCAAAAGGCAAGATCGCGGTTTTGATATGGATTTCTTGGAAAGCTCCAACAACTTTAAGCCGTTGAGTGCTCTCTTTTCGTCTTATACATTTGCAAAAGATTAAAAATCATGTGTAACAAACAAGTTGAACTGCGTACATATTTCAACTGTCGAAACAAAAAACTTTGTGTCCTTTGATTTGCAGATTGATGTTATTTGAACGTGGAGTATAGTCTAAAAACCTCTTAAAGTGAACATAAACATGTACGTCGCTGATCAACGAACAAGAGTTGACGGTGCGCCGACAAATTTCCAGCGGACAAAAAATTTCTTATCGGAAGTCCACTTCCGTTAAAATGTTCCAAATTTGTTTGGCATTTCCCAAATTCGTCACGACTTCTTCGAAAATCTAAGGTTCATACTCACTACGTCATACAGATCGAAATAAATGTCATATACTGGTACGAATGTTTTGAAACTATCTTAAATGCCCTTAAGCAGGGAAATGTGATTTATAAACATTTTTCGAACTTAAGCAACGTTACTTTAAATCTGCGTTATTTAAACACGAAAATTTGAATTTAGAGCCTGCGTAGAGCTTACTTAAAGATGTTTTTATAGCTAATGTCATTTGGTTGTGATTGAATTGTAAACAAAACCTCCAAAAGTGAAACTAATTTTTGTTTATGCATTCATTTCGAATGTTGTGTAAATTTGCACCAAACATATATCGTCTGCAAATGCAATTATAAGATATAGTTTTAGATATGGTGGTGGTTGATAGATTTTGTATGCAGGTTGATATTTCAGTAGCCCCTCCAAAGAAATTTCGGAATTGTATCAGATAATTTGGCTTTTTGTTTTTGGTATGTAAAATGATTTTACTAATTTATCAACAACAGCTAAAGTCAGTTTCAGTTCCAAAAAGTAATAGATTTCAGTGTTTTCTGTAATAGTTTATCGATATTCTTACGTATTTAGACACAAACCTCGTTTAGTAAATTTACAGCGGAAAAATATTTATAAATCACAATTCCAGGAAAGCCACGTAGAGGCTGCGTACATTCTTACGCGATTCCGCTTTAATAAGTAAAGAGAGAAGTTTTCTCGCATAATAACAAAGATAAGGTACAAGGAAGCAAACCTGATGAATATCATAATTTAAAAAAAACAAGTAAAAGTGTTATCATCGGCCTGGCCGATGTTTTGATACCCTCCACTGCATACAAGTCATGCAAAATACCAGATCTACTTGACCGACATAGCCCATTTTTAATACCAACCTAACGACGATAAAAAAAGTCCTTTCACAAAACTTCATTCACCTAGGTTGATTCTTTTGGACGCTATCGTGTTTTCAACGGAAAGAGGGACACATGGGTCTAATATTGGTTTTGTATGGGAGGTACCAGAACTACTTGACCGACATAGCCCCTTTTCAATACCTACCTGACGCCGATAAAAAGAAGTCCTTTCACCAAGTTTCATTCGCCTATGTCAATTTCTTTGGGCGCTATCGTGCTTTCAACAGACAGAGAGGAACATGGGTCCAATATTGGTTTTGTATGGGAGGTACCAGAACTACTTGACCGACATAGCCCATTTTCAATACCAACCTGACGCCGATAAAAAGAAGTCCTTTCACCGAATTTCATTCACCTACGTCAATTGCTTTGGGCGCTATCGTGCTTTCAACAGACAGACAGACAGACGGACATGGCTAAATCGATTCAGAATGTGATCCTGATTCAGAATATATATACTTTATGAGGTCTCCGGTGACTCCTTCTTGGCGTTACAAATGTATTGGCAAAGTGAATATACCTTCCTCTGGAGGGTATAAAAATACCAAATTTTATCTTCAATAAAGCAGCCCAAAGATGCTCGCAACTAGAAGGACACAGTGTTTCCAAGGCACTGTGGCCAGTGTGACCGTTTGTGCGACCAATATTCTGTTCACAAATTTTAATCACCTTGTAGGTTCGTTCAAAAAGGCGTAGTTTTTTCGGGTGTAGGCATAAACACTTCGATGTGGATTGGCATCACTGGCACACCTCAGTTTGTGTAAGTAGCAATGAACTGCAATTGACTGTATTAAATCAAGCATTAAATTTAAGTGACTTTTACAGGCCATACCCCAAAGCAGTATTTCGCATTTCTATTGTTTTCAATCCTCGTTATCGGACGGCAGTAGTTTTGTTTTATTAAACATCTATATCAATGAAGCAAAGCAAAGTCGGAATATGTCGCGATCGCGACTTTTGGTTTGAATCATCTTTCTGCTATTACCCACTCGCTGAAAGTGAACTGACCTGGGAGCTACAAGGTAGGTGTCAAATTGAACTAAAATTCGCCTTTGCGCTGAGATTTCAAATAGCTGCTTTCAAGTCACTTCTATTTTGGATAAAATGAATCTCAGAAATGTCAAATAGAGTTTAGTTACTTGCTAAAGATTATACCTACCGATTAAAGTGTTTGTTAAAACAAGTCGAAAAATAAGGTAAAATATAACAAATTGAGTTGATATGTGGCTTTCGGGTAAGAACCTTAGGAGAAGGTTATTGAAAAAAAAATTCTTAAGGAGGCCCAACAGATTTTCTTTCAATAAATCGTCAAAAGAACACATTGCGGTCGACCCAAGCCACGCCTTCAGTATTCTGAGTATCTAAATCTCTCGAATGGTAAATACTAACTCGGACCAATGTCAGGTTGTAGCGAAGGTTCGATAGGGGATATCCCGCACATCTCAACAAAGAAATATTGCGAAAAAGTGTGAAGTCAAACTGTGAAGACTCCACTAACGCCTCGATTGATGTGCTAAGTTTCACACCACGCAATCCCTGATCTGGACGGCAATATTGGCAACCTAACGCGTTAAGGTAAATGAAATAAAAAATAGCTAGCGAGCTTTATGAGCAAATGGTAGAGGAACAAAGGGCAGCGGAAGTGCACGCAAAATCAAGAGATGCTACTCAAGAAACGATGTACAAGGAATAAGAAATCTTTTATAGCAATCAGTAGAGATGACGGGAAAAAACTAGTTAGGTACAGTTGGTACGGAGAATATTGAGAAACTATTCTTGCAAACGATGACTAGCATCGCCATGGTAAGCAGAAGAAGCCATTCAAACGAAAGACCATCAACGCACCAGCCCACAGAGTCTTCGATCATAAACCAGTTGACTACGGACTGAAATAGCTGGAGAGTATTGAGAGTCTTTTTGGTTAAGGCGCAAGTTAGCTTCGAACTGTAGCGGCGCTATTTGATCCATTCCTACAACTTTGTACATATCTGTGGTCACAAGGAAAAACCGCTAAAGTCTGTTATTCTCTTTTTTCAGGAGAGCACTTTAAAGTTTTTGACAAACGTGTGAAATTACACTCTATTGACTCTAGTGACTTAAGCTGTTATGTTTTTTTGAAATTTTAGCCACATTTTTAAAGATATAAATATGAAAAAATTTTACAAAATAAATTTGAGTACGCTGAATCCAATGGCATCAAAATCTCAAATTCGTCTAAAGTCGACTTTAGCGGTTATGGTTTGTGGCCACAGTATATCGCTTTTTTAGCTTGTCATCATTAGTTTCATTAGTTTTTCATAGTGAATGCTTATCGACTGTGTTTAAAGAGCGACTGTCTACATTTGCTCATTGTCTGATTATACACAAATCCTTATAAAAATTCTGTGTAAGATACCACAGACAATCACATTAAAAACATCAAACAATTGATATACTGTATCAAAATGAGCAGATACACGATCCCACCCTAATGATAGTGACTACTGTTCCGCCATTGATAATAATTGGCGTACAAACTAGTTTTCTGTGACCAACAGGCAAACAAACAAAAAATGACAACAATAACACATGCAAACAGACTTTTTCTAGGAAGTTGTCGAAAGAACAACTGATCGCATGCAAATTTTTGTTCAATGTACATACAACAAGTATTAATCACGCTACACTACGAATCTGATTTAAATATGAATAGAAAAAATCTGATTGCGTTCTATTACTCAGCAAAAGTACTTTCTCCTAAGAAGCTCATTTCACTACGACACCCACTGCGTGGCTCACAGTATCGTTGAATGATTAAATATTGACCTCATCTTTGACCGCGTCCCGCCTAAGGGCTGTTCAATCAACTCACCATCTTCACTACTGTCAATCATCCATTGACATGATATAACTGACATCATTCCAAACAGCATCAGCAATATCGTCGTCATTCGACGACAGTCGAGTTTAATTCCGAAGGTCGACTGCATTGTGTCTCTCACCTGGCCGGAACGTCTCCACAAAAACGTTTGTATTAGTAGCCGTCAGCGGCAACTGTCCAGTCACACACACGGACAGTCCCAAATTGCGATCAGAAATGAAAACGCGTACTCTTTGTTTTTTTTCTTAATCAACACTTAAACCAACGAGCTCAAATAGAAAAGTATCTGCACTATCAGAATGCGTATCTTCTTGAAGTTATTTTTTTTTAAGTTCACATGACACTGACGCTGTTCTGTGTCAAAAGTATATTTCGGAACACGTTATACCGAATCAGGTTTTCACAAGACCGTCTTGCGTGGCAGGTCCGAACGCGGGCACATCCAAATAGCGACTGACCACTGGACGATAAATCGGTTTAAATTCAAAGCTTCTCTCAGTCTTAATCTGAAATTCTCAACCTCATCGAGCAGATTCTTTATCTGAGGTCTGACACTGACTTCTGGCCACTTGGGACGGCAGATGATGCGGAACTGTGGAATTGGATCAAGCAATTGTTGAGCTGCACTGAGACTAAGCTCGATTGTATAGAGTCTTTCTCTAACCTGTCGGTGTCGGTATGAGAGAGTGGGTTAGTCATTGTAGTTGACGCAGTGTGATACAACGACCGGCACCGTTCTTCTTAGCCGTACTGGAGTTGTTTAACCGGCTTTCAAAAAACAACTACTTTATGTCGTGTTGTTTGTTATTATTTTGCTTTTCTTCTTTTTTTAAGTTATTTTTAATATATTTTCGAAGACCCGTCTGCATGGTGGTACGGACGCGTTTGATATTCTTGAAGACAACAGCATGAAATCTATGTCGACTGTGATTCAACCTCTGGCCAGATTGTTCAAAGAATTTTAACAAAAACTCGAGTATAGATCATGAGCGTGGGGAATTACGAAGGCCGAAACTAAGCGCATATGTTGACATGGTTTTAATTGTTCAATTAGCGATCTCATGTTTCAGGGTTGACCGCACACTGTTAGCTGTAAAAGCCCACTTCATCTAAGAATCACTTAGACATTCGGCAATAGGTGAAATACAGAAATGAGAGTCATTTTCTAATGCGCGAAAGGGGATTCATTGATAGCTATTTGCAGAATGAGCTTGTGATTCCATTGACTTGGATGTCGCCTTGATTGAGTTCCCTTTCACATGTTTGGTTGATGAATCGGCAAGTAGCTGACAATGTTAGACTTAACAATATCCGTGATCGAGTAAGAGCATAAAAACCAGAGCAAGGTCTTTGTGAACTATACGCTCTGTGTTTTCCTTAAGGTCACAAATATGACAATTGAATTTTGGCTCAAAATGACTTTGTGAACATCGCCCTACGAACAAAAAGTCTGCACTCAAATGAGTTGCAATATAGCCCTTGAAATAGAGTACACAAGGCCACTGAACTTGGCCATAATTTCGAAGAACAGACTTCAGTACTTACAGGCTCACAAGAAGAAATGGAAGAGCACTGTTTAGTTTTTAACACTTGCAAAACCTGAACTTGAAGCTTCATCATCAATTAAAATTATTACCGGTCGGAGTAATGATATATGTGTCTGCTCCAGCAGTCAATGACATTTGGCCAACTCGATGTCAGGCTAACAACTCAAAGGCAGGACTTATAAGTTAACGTCTTATAGCGCAACTTAATAATGACAAAATTCTTAATTTATTGTCCTAAATTTTAGCTTTAAATTTAGTTTGAAAGCACAGGGTGGGCCAAAAATAATACGTGGACTTTATAAATGTTAATAAGTTATGAATTAAAAACAATCACTTTACCAAACATGTTTCTACCTGCAATCAACAGAAGTTGCAGCAGACGAAAGACTTTGTCAATTAATATATGTACTTTAAAACAATTGCCACAGTCACTCTTATGTGGTATTCGATTGGGCGCTCTTAGAGCACTTTTTTTGCTCTCAGATCAGTTTTTATGTTCGTTTGGTACAAAAAAAGCAATCTTTTTCAGATTTCAGAGCACTTTTGCGAATCTGGATATTTTCTCAGATTTGCTTCAGATTTACCAATACACGTGCGTTTGAGTTTGACAACTAGTGGAGTTTGTTTACATTTTAGTGAAATTTTTCAACGGCAAAGAAATGCATTGCATCGGTTGGATATAGTTTTGTTAATTATTTATGTACAAATGTTTAGAAATCAATTTGGGCGAGCATTTTGAATGTTTTCATATAAAATTTAACCAGTGAATGGAAAACGCTTAGAAAAGTGTCGAAGGCTACACATATTGCAGTCGCACAAATATCAACAAAAAAAAGAGCAAGTGACGTTTTTGTGTTCGATTAGCCACACGAAATCTGAAATCTGAGAGCAAATCTGAAGAAGCCCAATCGAATACCACATTAGTCTGAATGTTGCAATTTTAACTTTAAACTCTAAATACCATCATCGTGCTGTTAACAAAAATGTCTCACACAACTGTGCCTTATCACTGCGGGGTCATTCCACTTTATCTCATGATGGTCATATTTTTCGACATAAAATTCCCATTACATAAAGTGAAATACAAATCACTCAATAATTTAACAGCAAATAAAACTTCATACAGACTCATGTCTCACTCATTTTGGATTTTTGTTGCCAAGCAACGTTTTGCGAAAACTTACCAACAATTCGGTTTAATTTCATCCATAATGGCCTTGGCATAGATGTTCTATCAGAATTACCAGTCCGTCATTCGATGGAGTGTAAGTGATTTCATGCCTTGGTAAATGTTATGTTGCATTCTAATTCCGTTTACTTATATTCCTCATCGGCCCTGCTAATAAAATGCTCAATTCGTAGTTTTATTGACTTCGGAGGCCGGGAAATCCCCCAGCGCCATCCGCATCTGTCGCTGGTCATGAATACGCAATACAGATGAGAAGAAGTCGTGATTGTGGGTAGCCGGTCGCTAGGCTATTTATTTATTCAAGACTCAAAAAGAAATTTCGCCAAAGCATAGCACAAGTTCCAAGAATGGTTGTGTGCAATGCAAGAGTATGGAAGAGGCATAATCAAGTAGTGAGTTCTCCACCAGCCGGTTGTAGTCAGCAATGCAGATAATGATACCTAGGCGAACAGGTTGCTGTGTACTGGTACTGCTATTAGGACGCGGTACAGTCGACACGTCTGCTAGCACACACTTTAGGATGCAAATCGTGGACACCTCTCACCGGATGAGGTGTAGATTCTTCGTTTGTATATTTTAATAACAACTGTGATACGCATGCTGGATTTATGGAGCAAAGGGGTTTCAGTGTGGTACCTAGTTTGTGAAACAAGTATTGAGCGAACTCATCAATTTACCCACGTATTGTTGGCTTAAATTCGGAAGCTGTTTGTAAGGAAAGTGGGCCTTTTTTTTAAAAAATAATTTGTCCCTGATAGATTCCCAGTGCCGTCTTACAGGGCCCATTATGGGCAATATATATACGTATACAATACACCATCACTTTATTCCTATTTTGGTAGATACAGTTTGGCAAAAACAGAGAGTGAGGGCGTTGTAGCGACTTTATGGCAACAGTGATAATGTCAATGGCATTGCCGATGCTGAGTTCAACAGAAAATGTGGCACTGCCAGGTAGGAAATATAAAGTTCCGCATTTCGCCACCATTTCATTTCCGACACCAGATTAGTTTTTTTATTTATTTTCTAAATAGCGAAAATTCTTCAACTTATAAAAATATCTCAGAAATACCTTAAAAGTTTGACTTATCACCCGAGTCGAAATTATAAAATTTATTTTAGAACCTAGAAACTCTGATTTCCTTAGAAATTTAGGTTTATTTTTATAAATATTCTTAAACAAGTATTTGAAGACAATAAATTAAGATGAATAGAAAATTTGTTTTCACTTTCACCTGGAAAAAAATATTTGTCGTGGCTAAATCTACAGACAAAAAAATATATTTGAGCACCTTAAGATTTTTTTTACCTTCTGAACTTATTTAACAAATTTATATTGTCAATAACATATGTAGGTATAACCTTCTTATTCGTGTTACGGCTAATACAGTTTATATTTTAATAATATTAATCTTAAACTTAAGCTTCATGAATAAAAGTTTTTATTTATGATTGGACTATTTTTATTCTATTTTATTAGAGTTACTAGATGACCCGTGCTCGCGTTGCTTCTCAAATATCTTTGAATACTTTTGTTGACCGTTCTATAATATGAATATTGTAAAAAATATTTTTGTCGCTCTCATTTTTACTTTTCATTGAGATCCCAAATTTTGGTATACCCTGTTGATACCTTCTTAAAACAAATCCAAGCTGCTATAGCTTGAAGCAACCATTAAAATAAAACCCTCTATAGAACCCCTTCAACAGTCATCAAGCAAACCAGATGCAAACACACACTTCGTTCGCCCGCAAGTGCATCAGCGAATGGTTGACATGGCTGTGGAAGAATAGGCAGCAATTCCGCTGATGATAAAGTATAAAAGCTTAATATTTGTTCCCGGAGAATTTGGGGTAAAATGGAATATTCATTTCTTTTCTATTTTGCTGGATGTTTTATTAAATTCACTGTTTTTGTGCATTCATAAAATTTAAAAAATTTAAAACTTGAGTCAATTCTGGGTAACCTACTGATATCCTTGCATCTTTTAACGTTTTAACTGATCCCTTCATTTCTAAAAAAGCAGTCAATTTCGTATTTCACAAGTGACACATGTATAAACGTTTAAGTAGCTTGCGTCAAGCTTGACGTACAAAAAATGCACATCAAAACCATTCGCTATAAAATTTTACGATTAATTTTTAGTGTAAATTATCTTTGTATATTGGGTTTGATGAGGGTTTGAGCTGTGAGGTAAAGTATATTTTATCAGTCCCGCGATGATCTCAACTGTACGATAACTGGAGCAGAAACTTTTTGTAGCTTGTGACAAAACAAAATCTAACATTACTTTAGTTCTGATATATTTACCAAATGTAGCTGTTTCAAAAAAATTAGAGCACTGTGCGCAGGAGCGCAGGTCATCTCATTCTACTCATCTAAAGGCACTTATTCTGATTGATGTTTATATGACTATTATACATTCTGTTAAATTGGCAAGATTTTCCCTGAGAACCCTTTCCTTGGCATTATAGCTCTTTAGCAATAATATTCACAAAAGACGTTAAATACCCGTTATTATTTATTAAGTACCTCATTTCGTATAGAGGGATATTCAAAATAGCTCAACTGCATAATTTTCATCAATTTATTTTCACAAAACCCATACAGCTTTTCAAAATCTACTTCTTCTTGCCGTAGACGAAAACTTCAAAGTCGCCATTTTTTATCGACTCGAACATGATCTTTAACCTCATGTGATCTGATCCAGGACCACCATCATCAAATCGCGTATTTAAGTAGCCAGTATCGTCGTGTCCTGTAACCAAAACATGAGTTAAAATGTAGTTAGAAGTTGGCTGATTCTCCGGGTATCTGACTTCAATTGCGACTTTGGCAAAGAAGTCCAGTTTCTGTATAGCATGTGAAGAATGGAAGATTAGCTCATCACCTGTAAGAGGATTTTCAAATTCAGAAAGTCACGTGTGCATCTAAAGTTTCAACACTCACCGGGGACTCGTGAATTGATACTGGAGTAGTCCTTATATATTTTCGCCTCTGATTGAGAAAGTAAAAGCGCAAGGCCAGCAATGGCCAAGGAACAAATTGTTGAACTTCTCATCGTGCTGTCTGCTTTAACTTAACGTGAAAAGTGATCTTAGTGCAGTTCGCGGTTTTCCTTTTATAGCGAGGTGATGAGCTGACTTATCTTTGCCACGCGGAAGTAGGTACGCGTTTTCGATGACTTGACTGGCGAGACTACTTAAGGCGAAGTTTGTTATCGTCAAGCATTTCTTTTGCAATTCAAACCTCAACGAGTAAATACTCGTATTTATTCTGGATAATATATTGCTCTCTGTAAGTCACGGTTACGAAATAGTTTTAGAAAACTGGGCGAATCCATTTCGTTTGCGAGTGAGTGCATCTGCAAATGATTGCCATGGAAGAATCGGCTGCGAATCGAACTTTTGCATCTTCTTTCATTCTCAATTGGTTGGTTATTTTAAGTGCCTTGACATCACAGTTTCGAACTCCGCTGTCGACTTTGATGTTTTTAACCCTTTTATAGCTATGTCAACCTCCGGAGGACACATTGCCCTCTACTACCCCTTAAGTAGCTGCTGGAATTGATGTTTAAACACACGCATATCTTTCTGATCTTCGATTACCAGGTTTCATTCACTGTTACTAAGAGCGTTCCCGTTTTATAGAGACAACAGTCAGTTGCAAAACTTTCTTATATAACCTCCAGTTGCTGTTCTGTGTACCCCATATTTACTCTAAGACAAATGTTACCCAGCAGAACTGCTAGTAGACTATTTTTTCATTCACTGCCATAAAGCTGGCGCGTGCATCATTGTGAAGGAAAAAAAAACGACGATAATCACTATATCAACTATGTAACCTTTTATTACTTTGTTAAGCAGGGGTTGTAGTCTTCGCTAAAGAAGCATGCGTCTTGTATCAAAACTTTAAAAGGACATCGGTCTTATGAAGTCGATTTTTTTCTAAATTAAATGTACTTTTGAAGTAGCTCTTTCCGCTGTTATTTATGGGTTTTGAATATATTATCTTTAGGGCTCAAAGAAACAATTTTATCTATTACTTATCTAAAACTTTCTTTACCGAGAAAGCGATTAAATAAATTTTGTCTGAACATACAGCTATAGCAGTAGATAGAACTACTAAACGACTTTTTTCTGAGTAGGCAGTTGTGTTCTCGGAACACTATACCACCACTGGATATATACTAAAGAACTAATAAGATAAATAAATTTTGTCTGAACAGACAGTTGTACTCTCGCGTATTTGTCGCAGCACTACTACCCAGTTTATAATCCGAAAAAAACAATAAAAAAAAATTGTCTGGGCAGACAATTTGTTTCAGACAAATGCAAAAACTTTATTCAGCTAAACAGTTTAACTTTATTTTCAGCTCCACGCCATCAAACCCCTCTACTTCTACTTGCCGTAAATGTATAATTTAAAGTCACCGCTCTGTACACTTTTCAAGATGCGCCTAAGGGAGCTGCCACTCAGTGAGCGTCAAGCGATTGAGCGACGTCGCTCTGCCTATCATAAAATCACTAATCGGTCAGAGCTTACCGCTAAACAAATTCATATTTTTTTAAATTTTTAGAGCGCGTCGCTCAATCGCTCTGTCGCTTTTCGCTTTTCGTAGCGGCACCCTTATCCTTGTGAAGTCGGTGCCGCATCCACTGTAAACACTGACGTCCATAAAGTCACTGCTCTGCTTGGCATCAATATGAATGTGGGTGATTTCGTATGATCCTGATCCATCCTGTGGATAACTAGTTTTTGACAACCTTGTGAAAAGTCATTAGTAACACGAGAATTGAAATTTACACACTGCGTATCGGGAGCGGAACGGGAAGCTGAAACTGCCAGTGCAATAAATGCTAGAGAAACCAGAACACAGTTTTGCAACATCTTGATATGGAACAATAAACTGTTGACTCAAATGATTTATTTCATCAGATGGTCATATCAGTCTTTTAATTAAGCCTAGTTGCCATCTCAAGTATATCGCAAACACTTGCAATTGAACTTCAGCTTATCTATTCCAAAAAACTATACGGCCAACCTCGAATACCCCTATGCCCACATATGAATGGGTAGCAGTGGGAGGTCTGAGCACACGTTTTACAAAGCCAAAGCAAATATTTACTTATGATGGCAATAAACAATAGAACCACTTGAACAGTCAAAGAGTGCTTCAACCCATACTTAGCCAGATCCAACCCTCATATATAAGCAGCGATTCACCCTCCAAGATTCAGAGTTTCACTGACAACTGAGCTCATCAACATGTTGCGAACAGCTGCACTTTTTTGCTTGATCTTGGCGGTTTCCGCCTCTGGACAAGATGGCCCAGTGAAAAGGACCGGTGGTGGTATTCAGAAGTTCAATGCTGGAAGGCGCGTAGCCGGTAAGTGCATTCAGATATGTTTGAAAATGATTTTCAAAAAAAAAACTGCTTTTCAGGTGACAAACTTATCTGGAGCGGCAGTGGACAACAAGTCGTAGACTTTGCTAGGCAAATTATTACCGAAATACCATTCCCACAGATGGGCCTTAGCAACAATGCAGTTATTACAGAAATTATCGCAAGCACAACTTTAGATACTGGAAGCAGTCAATTTACTCTTCAAAGCGGAGGCGTTGGACAGAAGAGCTTCAATTTGAAGATTGTCTCTAATTTCGCCCGAAAAGTGAGCTACAAGATCCAAGTCTATGGAAAATGAGTAAAGTAAATGGAAATAAAATGTAAAATAAAATAATGGAATAGAGAAGTTCAAGATTTTTATGTTTCGGTTTACATATTACTCTATGACGTTGTTTAGTATTGACAAGAGCTCCATGGTGGAAAATTTTAAGTACGAACGTACTTGCAGTACCTAGAAGTAAACTTTAATAAGTATTACAACTTTCAACATCACAAGTCCAGTGTTGATCGTCTCAGTTTCTTTTTATTAAATCGATGATACTTTAGGCTTTTCATCATTTTCACCAGTTCGTTATTTAATCGATTCCTCCAAAGCCCCTTCAATGCGGAAAGTCTTGCGAAACAAAACAGCTCTTGTCCCTCAGTCTATTTGAAAGACGGCAGATTTGTTTACCCAATTTTAGAAGAGGACATGCTTCTTTGGCGTATGCAGGTAATGCTAACAGAATTTAGGAAGACCATACGATATCAAAAAAGTCACAGTGCCGTTTTTTGTTTTGGCAAGAAGTAGATTGTTGGCACCGTTTTTTTTCTCCATTCCCATCCCACAAAATTTTCTGATGGTCAGTAGGAGAAGTCTTTATGGTTGCTTTCATAGACGACTTAGAAGTCTTTGAAAATAAATGGTGAGTATGAGTAGGTATCTATTTGGACTTTTTGGATCTGTCTTTGCTTGCCCTATGATAGGCTTTCCTTTTATAAAATTCCTGTGATAGGTCAATTAAATGATTTTGAAGTATTGTAGGCCTCTGTAGTTGACACTGGTAAACGTGTAACCTTTCTTCTAGACCAAGAAAGCCTTGTTACGATTCGGACCATATCTTATAATTAAGTTGATAAAAGCTCTCTGTGATCCGTCTCCTGCTGGCCTTGTTGATCTTAAGTTTGGATATTGAATTATTCACCACCTAGACTGAAACTTTGTCGATCATTGTACAAGATTAAATTTTTTGTTCTGGCAAACTGTGGGAATGAGGGATGATGGGGCAAGGTTCCGTATATCAACATCGTCTGGACGATATCGGATTTGACATTTTGGTGGGCATGAGTTACATTCTGACCGAACTAGATTAAGCTCTTAAACTTATAATTTTTGCACTTGGTTGCTAGTTTTGTAGGTCCATCCTTTAGCCGACAGTCGTCTAAACAGTTACTGAATGAGTAAGTACCTTAACAAAGATGTCTTTTTTTAATTTTGGCGTTGGAAGCCTAAATAGATTTCATTGACCTGCTAAGAACATGCCGTCATCCTCAAAAGTCGATGAACTCATAAAGGCAATCGGCAGAAGTGTCAGCCTTGGAGACATGACTGCATATCCGACTTGTGTTGGCGATTTTACCCTTGATGCAGATTGTTGTTCCAAATTAGAAGTGCAGCAACTTCACTTCTTGATAAGGAGGAGAAAGGAATAATATATTTCTAGAAGAAGTGACTGTCGAAATTCAAATACTCAAACAAATTACTTAAAGAAATCTAATAAAGAACTTAAAAAAAAACTCAAAACGGATAAAGGAAATGTTGTTGATACCTACCTCGGTTCCCTCTCTTTTCTTCTATTTGCCATCAACCTGGTTTCTACCAGCCGATGTCCTATGTTAATTTTTTCCATGCGACCTGCTCAGTGTAAAATCTTTTCACGTTTGTCCTTATTTCGTCTCACAGCTTTTTCAACTGCATAATAATTGTACGTCCACTTGAGTACTTGTTTACAAACCACCACTACGTAAATTGTTGGAATTTCTAATTTTGCATAAATCACCCCACACGCCACAAACCAGATAATTATTTCAAAATACACATAGCAATGATAGCATCTTACACCGACAACTGGACGCCTCGTGTCACGCCGCCTTTCAATTGCAATAGAAAGATTACGCTGTTCACACTTCTGACTTGCCACTTGCCGCCCAATGTTTCAAAGAAAAGACGCCAATTCGTCGAGATAAGAGAGCCCAAACCAAAGATAAGATATACAAATCGCAGTAAAATTTCTAATCGCCAAAATCGGTAAAAATTTGCCAAAAGAAAATTTCGTATAAAAATTTAAATTTTGACGACCAAAGAATACAACAATATGATTTCAATACTAAAACGATTTTTTCTTTTTACAAATTTCTTTTCCAAACATTTTTTCTTAATTTCAGGTCAAACTTAAGTTCTAAATAAAAAAAAAAATAAATAAAACTTATCCTTTGCCAAAATACTACAAATCAATCACAGATGATGTTTTTTTTAATGAATTTCATTCATATTTAAAGCATTTGTTTGTGCAGAGCAAATTTTATGCAATAATTGAAATTATCCCTTGAGATAGTAAATATTTTTTTTTCGTCGCAAAAAAAAACTTAATACCCATAGATGAAGATTTCGTACGTAAAACTTGACGTCCTATTGCATTCCAGTAGCAAGGCGGCAAACTTTTCTCCTATTCCTCCTTCGAAGAGAAATGTGTCGGCGTTTTCTGACGTCAGGTCGGCGAGGACTTCAATGAACGTGATGGTAACCCCTTTACCCAAAGCAGGATAACGAATGAGCACTTGGATATCTTCGGCTTTGGTGAAACTATCCTCGTCGAGGAAATTCAGAACCAAGCGATCACCTGTGAATGAGAGGGAAATGTTTAGTTCTAAATTTTGGAATATTCAATAAATTCGGTCAGTTATTACTTCTACTGAAAATAATTGTGCAATAATGCGACACACAAAAGGAAAGCTAAATGAATTAGCTTACCAAACACCTAGCTCTGATAAGTTGGCTTTAATTGGTGGATATAAATTTGAGAGCAAAAGCAGCACTGGAATTTAGAAACTTATTTAGTACTTATTTTTCTTCCAATCAAGGTTGTTAATGAAGCAGTTTTGTCTTTAGTTCCTCTTTTACGAACCATGCCCTATTGAACCCGATGGGTGCTTAGTTAAAATAACAATTAATTTACAAATTTGCCCGCAAATATAAACTGGATTTTAAGAATATAAAACTATGGAAGGTAGCAAAACTTTTCAAGGATTTCCCTCCCTATTTTTAATTATATTACTCTCACACAAAATGCAATGATGTTAAGAACCGCTTGCAGAAAAACTCCACAAGTCAGCACCGCACAATGCTTGACAAACGAACTACGAAGCCTATTACCACCTCAATGACTTCGTCGGTAAATATGTAGAATTTGAACCTTTAATGTGTGAAAAACCCGTAAATTATTCAGAAGCGACAAAGGCACCCACTTTGTGTCACTGTTTGGTGTTTTATCTCGGTGGAAACTATGATAGGGCCCTATTTTTTTTGAGAAGACGTAAATGCACTTTAGAGAAATGCCCTAAATAATATTCTTTGTCGAGGTCTAGCTAACAAACTTTCATCGGTTAGAAAACATTTCTTGAACTTCCATTTCTCCTATTTTCGGAATCACATTTTATTTACAGTTTTGAGGACATAGAAAGCCTTAAAGTTTCTATCGAAAAGCTCTACGTGAGGCTAGATCCATACACGACCTAGCAAACGGACTCCATCTGAAAATCGTAATGGCCAACGATACATGACGTACTCGAAACAATATTTTATTACGAACAATAATAGCAATTTCAGAGGTAATTTTGGAGCAACCCAAAAAGTCGCTAACCCAACTTCGTATAAGAAACATGTATATGAGAGGATCTGCTGAAAAAATTGGCCGCACTGTTGGCCGTTGCTACTTCAGTGGTAATAAACCAACATGATCTCTGTCTGATTTACGTTCAAGAACAAGCAACGTTTTCAGGTAAAATTGGTAAGCGTTCTCAAACAATTTTCTTCCATAAATCATTGTTTAGTT
The DNA here is from genome assembly GCA_948293265.1 of Cheilosia impressa. Classification (NCBI taxonomy): domain Eukaryota; kingdom Metazoa; phylum Arthropoda; class Insecta; order Diptera; family Syrphidae; genus Cheilosia; species Cheilosia impressa. Next base: position 40,226,382 of record OX411882.1, on the reverse strand, counting down.
GTTCATTGGCATGTTTTTTAAGCGAACAGGATTTGTCGGTCACAATGTACAATTTTGCATGGCAAATTTGGTAATTGTGAGTTCGAAAAATAAAGCGTTGACACTTAAAACGATTATTAATATCGAGGAATGACTTTGGATAAATTTGAAGATTTTTCGAGCTACATTATAAACATCAGTATCTGAGTTCCTTATGTGATTTAATTAAATTAGGGCAGCATAGGAAACAGTGAAAAATTACGTTTCCAAATGACACGGTTGTAGAAAGTACTTTGACGTACCTTAGCTGTTTGCTTAGTTGCAACTTCTACACATGTATACAAAAAACATTACTGAAAATAATGGGTTAAATTAATAAAGAAAGAATCACATTAGCATTACGTGGCCTTAATCCAACTTAAGCTAAGTGAATTTGCAGTTATGCTGGCAGAAATTGCAGTAACCATAATATAGTAAGTTTTCACTTTCAAGTCTCTTCCCTCATTTATGGATAATTTTGTCTATCTTAGTCACTACCTAAGATGCACATAGTAAGCTCACATAACCTTTTACTATGTAAGGATGCCTAATAACTCAGGAACTTAAACATACATAACATGACACCAACCAACGGTTGTGGGACGAGGAGTAGCAGGCCAAAAAGTATTTTCACTTCTTATCCAAATAAACCAATTGATATTATGTGCTTAGTGTATACAAAGAACATTACTGAAAATAATGGCTTAAATTAATAAAGAAAGAATCACATTAGCATTACGTGGCCTTAATCCAACTTAAGCTAAGTGAATTTGCAGTTATGCTGGCAGAAATTGCAGTAACCATAATATAGTAAGTTTTCACTTTCAAGTCTCTTCCCTCATTTATGGATAATTTTGTCTATCTTAGTCACTACCTAAGATGCACATAGTAAGCTCACATAACCTTTTACTATGTAAGGATGCCTAATAACTCAGGAACTTAAACATACATAACATGACACCAACCAACGGTTGTGGGACGAGGAGTAGCAGGCCAAAAAGTATTTTCACTTCTTATCCAAATAAACCAATTGATATTATGTGCTTAGTGTATACAAAGAACATTACTGAAAATAATGGCTTAAATTAATAAAGAAAGAATCACATTAGCATTACGTGGCCTTAATCCAACTTAAGCTAAGTGAATTTGCAGTTATGCTGGCAGAAATTGCAGTAACCATAATATAGTAAGTTTTCACTTTCAAGTCTCTTCCCTCATTTATGGATAATTTGGTCTATCTTAGTCACTACCTAAGATGCACATAGTAAGCTCACATAACCTTTTACTATGTAAGGATGCCTAATAACTCAGGAACTTAAACATACATAACATGACACCAACCAACGGTTGTGGGACGAGGAGTAGCAGGCCAAAAAGTATTTTCACTTCTTATCCAAATAAACCAATTGATATTATGTGCTTAGTGTATACAAAGAACATTACTGAAAATAATGGCTTAAATTAATAAAGAAAGAATCACATTAGCATTACGTGGCCTTAATCCAACTTAAGCTAAGTGAATTTGCAGTTATGCTGGCAGAAATTGCAGTAACCATAATATAGTAAGTTTTCACTTTCAAGTCTCTTCCCTCATTTATGGATAATTTTGTCTATCTTAGTCACTACCTAAGATGCACATAGTAAGCTCACATAACCTTTTACTATGTAAGGATGCCTAATAACTCAGGAACTTAAACATACATAACATGACACCAACCAACGGTTGTGGGACGAGGAGTAGCAGGCCAAAAAGTATTTTCACTTCTTATCCAAATAAACCAATTGATATTATGTGCTTAGTGTATACAAAGAACATTACTGAAAATAATGGCTTAAATTAATAAAGAAAGAATCACATTAGCATTACGTGGCCTTAATCCAACTTAAGCTAAGTGAATTTGCAGTTATGCTGGCAGAAATTGCAGTAACCATAATATAGTAAGTTTTCACTTTCAAGTCTCTTCCCTCATTTATGGATAATTTTGTCTATCTTAGTCACTACCTAAGATGCACATAGTAAGCTCACATAACCTTACTATGTAAGGACGCCTTATAACTCGTTTTATTATGAGCAGGAACTTAAACATACATAAAATAACAACGGTTGTGGGACGAGGAGTAGCGGGCCAAAAAGTATTTTCACTTCTATTCCAAATAAACCAATTGATATTATGTGCTTAGTGTGCTTGAAAACCCTTACGCCCGAGATTTACTACAAAAAGGGCCTCAAGTACAATTATACAATCGTTAAAAACAATTAATCAAAGCGTTACGATATCACCGATTTTATTGGTCACTAAAATTCCAAAATAAATCAATAAAATCGTCAACTTCAAAGAACCATTGGTCGCACAATAAAAGTAAATTTAAAAATTAAATATTATGAAACTTATTTCGATTTGATTTCTACATAGCACACACATGTTCATGTATTTTTTAAAGAGAGGAACGAAAGTATTTGTTTGCTAACAGCAGAGAGAGAAACAACAACTTGTGTGTTTGTGCATCTCTTATGCGCTTTGACAATTAACTGCGAATTGAAGTGCAGCTTGAATAACAATAATGTCTCGTAGAGGAATATGCAGGTTCGAAGAATTGACAACTGTTCAAACAAATCACTTCAAACAAATCTGAAGATAGAAAACTAGTGCACTTTAAAATAGTTGTTGTCCTATCGAACAATACACCATAGAAAATATTCCAAATGACAGATATACTTTCATTACTAATGTCTTTACAGCAGTAAACAAACTTGACACTGACTCGCACTTTGAGTTCTTTAACAAAAACTTTCATTAGAACTTGAGTTATTTACTTAACAAAACAGTGTATGTTCTGACAGAATGTCGTTACAACTGAAAAGCCATTTTTTGTATTTCCGCAAACTACGCAGTTTTGAAAAACGATTGACCATCCACTTACCGGTAATACGTTTGCCTTTCGAAAAGTAGAAATTGCCCTTCACATGGCGGATCTTATCGAATGCGTCCAATTCGATACCAGGATTTAGTATTTGATACCGAGTTTCATCTGTTACAATCGTAATATCAGTGAAATCCAAATCAACGCTATTCACAATACACACGCTTCCGATAAGTACAAGACCGATAACAGCTGTCAGGTTACAGCATTTGAAATGGAACATTTTTTAACAAACTTTTGACAAGAAAAAAAAAATACTAGTCAAACAATATTTTTGAGTGCGAATTTGTTTTCGCAAAATTCGAGGTCCGTGCAGTGTGACGACTTCGCGGTACTACTCTCAAAAGTGTCCAATATTGCTGTTTGCGGACTACTTGGTCTTTTTATTTGAAAGATATCGCGAGTCGCGATCGTTTGATAAGTTTTGCGAAATATTAAGCTTTTTTCGCGTGTGCGATAGCATTTTTCAATTCCAAGCTTTCTGCTTGGGGTGTGGTATTTTTGCCAATATACGAGCTGAAGTGTGATTTATTGATCTCTTCAAATATTGTCGATACAAGTCAGTGTGACCAGATCATCTTTGAAATGGTCGTGAATTAGATCGACTTGTTTTTTACCAGATTAACTCCTGACGAATGGTTGGTTACGAATCAACTTATAGCCGATGAACCACAAAACAAGTTCCGTCACTTGTTGCTTGTTCACGGATGACGCCATTTGGCCTCTGATACTCAACTGAATTGAAATAAAAATTATTATTCGAACTTAAAGAAATGAGAAAATGCTTTCGCCAAGACAGTCTTCGAGTCTCAGCACTCTCAATAACAAAAGCAAAAGCCGATGGAAGTCTGTAGAGCCTTTGCAAAGACTCCACTCGGCTTGACTTTTGAGTTTGTAATTAGACTGCCAAATAAAAAAATGCACTCTTGATTTCACAGCTACTGTGGTCACACTAGAAATCAATTTATGATTTGAATATCTGCGGATTGTATGGCACAGATTAGATATCACAAATCTGGTATGACGCTTATGGGAACAGCCACCAATGCAAATTCGTTCTATAATTAATCATGAGTACGCTGAAGTAGTAAAACACATTTACAAGAGCCAACACAACAAAATTGTCATCAGATTATGGAGTAATAAATAAGCGATTAGGCTAAGCACAATGATCTACATGCGTTAGATTGGAAGTCTTTTTTTAGAACTTACGTTAACATAAACTTTGCACACCGGCAAACTGTCTGAGAAGTATATTGACTGCTAGAAGTCACTAAACGGATTGACATATTTTCGTCATTATTACTTCGTGAGAACCTGCAGATAAGGCTACTATTGGGCTGTCACACCGATGAAGACCATGATATTGTGCTTCGTATTTATTTTTATAAAGAAGACCAACGTCTTATCATCTTCTGCCCTTGTTTTCGATCAGATTTGATGAATTCGGACCTTTTTTGGACTGTTTTATTTCATGGGCTGAAATGGCGCGTTCGGTGCTTATGTCCAGGCGGTTTTAGTTGACTAAGTTAAATAAGAATGCTTGGACTTGATTGGGATAGGAAGGGAACGGACTAAGTTTTCCTTGCATGCATAAAATGTCTCAACTTAAAGATAGTATAAGTAAGATCTTTTGTTTTGAACTGTTTACCAAATAAAGTAAATTCTGAGCCGATCAGCGTCGAAAGAATTCATACCTGCAAGCTCAAGAGATTTATGGAAGGATGAATATAGCCAATTTTCCACAAATTATTAAGTCACTGCGTTACGGATATTGAAAAAGTCTGAAGTTGCAGTCGGTCAAGTTTTAAAAATTACCTCGTTCGGACTATAGACGTCGACACTCAATTGAATATCAAAAAAATACCTCACCAAGATTATTTTCGATAACGTCACCCTTAGAACTGATCCCATAATTAAACGAAAAAAAAATCTGGACAATTGCAACATCCATATGTGGTTATATAATAAGCCATGTTCAGATGAACGTCTCCATTATTCGCAGAAAATCAGGTCGTCTCTATCGAAATTTAAATCAAACCCTCATATTTTACAATCAACTTTGACATTGACATTGCCGGTAAGTATAGAAATGTACCAAACTTATCGAACTGTCATTTTGGTACCTGAAAACCATATATTTAGTTACAAATCAATCGAACGCTATCAACAACAATTCAATTCAGAAATCTATAAGGGTTTGTTAAGCTTTTTATTATATTTACCTATTTAATAGTTATAAATAAATTCATATGACGCAAATATTGAAGCGGAATTGAAACATTTCACAAAGAAGGTGTTTATGTCAGACATTTAATTGCTATTTGATCGATTTATGACATTCGATTGGATTTTCAATTGTTTTACAATCGTATTTTGAATTAGTAGATACTATTTGTATTAGTGGTTGTTTGTGTTTATTTAGCATTTATGATGCATTATAATTTGTGAAATTGACTGTCATTATAGCAGTGCATTCGTAAAATTATTAACATGCTGTCACACCATGCGCTGCGGGCGAGGAGTTAGAAATGGGGAATGCCAACTTGACATTTTATAAAGAAAAAAACTTGCTATAGCAAAACTGTTCAATTGGATATGTAATAATTTTAATCACAAGCCATCGGCGTATAAAAACAATAAGGAAGCGACGGCGGCTAAAAACTGCGATGAGGGTAATTCAAATAAATCTCCATTACAGTCGGGGGGCACGGCCACCTAACCCGGAGCAGATATGAGAAAAGAAGGCTTGCCTCTAATTGAAGAACCCTTGATAGAAAGACGGAATATTTTGACGGCTGGACTACTACTATTTTTTTATGACTCGCCAATGCGATATATGGCACATGGACTGAGAAGATCCAAAAGATTGCTAGGGGAATAATTTCGAGAGTTTTAAAAAGAATGGTAACTTAAAGTTCTTGCTTTAAGTATTATTTTTCAAGCCAAGAACCCAATTGTAAGTTTTCACGAATAAAGTATTCAGCGTAAGAATAACATAATCTTCATAATAATTTTCTTACTTCATTGCAACACTTTCGTTCCTAATTTAAAATGTTTGATATTTCTGAGTGTGCTTAGTACAGTAAAAACAAAATTTTTTTATGTTATAACTTCTTGATTGAAAAATGGGATGTAGTAGTGATGCAATATCGACTCTCATCATATTAATGCAATGCGCATTCTTTAAATATCACTCTAGTAGCTAATTTATCTCATTGTGGTCTGTTAATATCCCCCGACAAGATTTGTACTTTGCTGATATTTCGCAGACTCTTTATCAGTGGCCATGCCTGTTTCTCGTTATTACAGCTCTAAAGCTCACGTCATCTCTCTTTAGATTGCTGCAGCAATAATAAGGATATTTTGTATTTTCCCATTTCTATCGACATATGCAGCAGTAGTGTGTTCCACTTTGATGTCATCCCTGGGGTTTTTTTGGTGGGTATTATATATAACAAAACATTTTGTGATCATAAAACCATTAAAAGCATGGACGATGGAGTCTTGAAAAGACAATTGATGAAATAGCTAAAATTCTTTTGAGAAGGCAGGAACTTCAACCATTGTTCACCAAGAGCTAGGGCAAAAATTAGAAAGTCCTTTAATGTTACAAATCCTTCAGCAATAGACAAGAAACGGAAAACCAACCTGCAAATACAATCAAAAAGCATTAAAGGCGTGAATACGCAGCGATTATATTGCTATTCTTAAAAATTCTTATGCAAGTATAGGTAGAGCAAACCACAGAGTCAAATTTAGGCCCACGAAAACCCTTGCTAAAGAAACAATCGCTTTTGGACAGACTCATGTCATGTTAGGTGATTCATCTCCTTACTTTTACCTACCTCCAAATGAAAATAACGACTCAGAAGATCATTTTTGCACAAACCACACAGCGGAAATAATATTGACAGGATAAACAGGGTAATCAACCCTTTCTCACCTTATAAAACTACAGGAATCTGCATTGTTTGTATTTACTTTTCTCAGCCGCCGTCAAATATTCCATTGATGTAAATGTTCAGTTGTAATCTCCTAAAGAGTGTTCGTGTCCCCAATACCTTGAGTTATAACAGTGATACCCTTACACTGTCGATTAAGGCTCTGCACTAAACGTAACGTATACACCTCCCCCCCATCCCAACAGTCCTTAAACAAAATTAAATCAATTATCTCCAAGTGCTACCTACATGATTTACACGCATACACTGCATCATTCCGGTGGAGCAACTAAATTCAGTATAGGACCCAGAGCTGTCCCCATAGTATAATCAGTTTGCTGAAAATTCAATTTGGACACATAATTAATGTCTAATTTCGTGAAAGTAGCAATTCCGTAGGCCTCCTATACACACCCCATTTGCTAAGATTTATTGAACCCTAATAACATTTTGTATGTATCCGCAGGAGACTTGCGTAACTGTACAAATGCACAATACCCTTCACACTTGCGATAGTGACAGCCATAAATTCTTAATCCGGCCAATGGATTAAAAGTTATTCGTATTTACTTTCATTTATATTACCTTATACGACCAACAACATGTTTTGCAGAAAAATAAATTGACTCGTCATTCGGTGGCGTATGCGTAACATTTTCTAATTGAAATATCTGTGACTGCGTTTGTTTGAATTTTTACCGTTTTCACCATCTGATACTGGTTTCGTTTTAATTTTAAACTGATATTAATTAAGATAGAGCACTAGATTGCAAGCTAAGCGACGTCGTACGCATATAAGTCTCAGTGCGACAACTCTGTTTGATGTCTGCCGATGGAGGCAAAAATGTGATAAAGACGTATAATATTCCCTATCAGCATTGATCTATCGGTAAAGTGAAAAATCAGAATTGCTCCGAACTCACCTAAGCGTATGCAACGGATTTTTGGAAAAGAATTACACTTAAAAGTATGCATTTATATATAGTTTTCTTAAATTCCTGAACGCTCGGCGAAGCCAATAGCAAACACAGCTTTCCATTTATATTTGAAAGATAGGGGAGAACGGTGGAACAAAGATATGAATATTTAAATTTTAGTAGCAGAAATTAAAACATATCATGTCGCATAAAATAAGTCGCATATCAACTGCTCTTAAGTTCTTTTGCAAAATAATTCCACCGGGTTTTAAAGTTCCCACAATAACATTCATTCAACAACGACGGTTTCTGTCGTTCTCTCAATATTTCCCCAAATGAACTAGCTTTATTTCAATTTGCGAACAGGTTTAACGCACACGTTGTTCACACTTTATTTTGTTTCATATATCCTGAATGCAAAAACTAGATTGGACTATATCGTTCTTACTTCAGTCACATAGTTAAACTATCAACTCAGTACTTGGATACGAAGTTCTTAACTTGACGTCAATTAAAAAAAATGCTCATGTTTCCAGTCCAGGGCTCTAATCGCGTAATTTATGAAACGATTGTCGTCGAAACGATTGAACTAAACGAGATTGTTTTTAGTTTGCTTCATATAACATCATCGTCGCATCGTTCAATCGAATCGTTCAACGTCCTCGTTTTCAACGGTTTGAGCATGACTGTAAACAAACTTTGACACCTAAAGAACTGAAAAAAGGGATGGAATTTTCTTTTTTTTTTCTTTTCTTGAATAAATTTGTTTTGTTTTTCTTCGTTGTCATGGAATTGGGTATTTTATGCAAAAATAGATAGCTAGGTAGTAGAATTTTTATTTTTAAAGGGCGAATTGTAAAAAGAAATCAATGAATGCAATTTTATGATTGCATTTTTTTCTGATTGCATTAAAAATGCATAAATTAAAAAAACAAGTAGCTGAAATTCATTTGATATTCCCAATAAGTGCAATAACCATTTTTTTTTTGGCAAAGAATGCATTTTTTTTTACAATTCGGATAAGTGCAAGTCGCCTCCAAAGAGAATATAATGTGTGTGTTTTCCTTTAATATTTTTATACTTCTCTCAGAACTAATTTAAAGTGAAAAATGCAGCAAAAACGATGAAACGATAGCAAAATAGCCATCGTTCAATCGAATCGTTTCGACGAGAGTACTTGACGTTTAAATTAGTAACGTGAAGCAACAAAAAACGATGCTCGTCCAATCGTTTCGACGATTATCGTTTTTTGGTTGTTACACGAAGTAGAAGCATCGTCGAGACGATATCGTTCTATCGTTTTGTGCTTACGCGATTAGACCCCAGGACAATAAAAACTAAAACCAATCAAGTCAGTCAGCTGTCAGATTTACACTAGATTTTGGAACGTGGCCATTAAATTTTCTTTTCTTTTTTATAATTTGTATTATTTGGGATAAAAATAAAATAAAATGCATTAAATTTACTTGCGAAAATGTACTTTTTGTTTAGGTACTCTATATTTCATAAAATTCGGTTTCGGAACAACCCCCATTTACCTACTGCAGGTATCCAACACATTATTGTAGTGATCATTTGTGCCTTTAAGCTTAGTACGCTACTCGAGCTAAATTTTAGATCCCATACAAAATTTAAGCGAATCCCTTTAGGTTCGAGCTAAAGAATCAAACATTTCTTTCAGAAGGTACTTTATATATCTGTTAAAATTTTGCGTGGCCATTTGTTAAATTGTGACAATTCTTTGTATTTTGCTGTTCAGTTGCGAACAAAGTATACAAAGATGACCTTTTTTTAATTATTACTTGCACGAAAAGTATCTTGAATCTGAAATAGTTGAAATAAGAAAGAATTTTTGAAAGAAGTTTTTCAATGGACAACTGTTTTCCGTGACACTTATCCACAGCTTACTTTATGTCAAAATTTAGCTAGGATTTTAGCTAGTGTTTGGAGAGAAAAGTTGGAGAGCAGCTAAAAGTTAGTAGGAGCTCGAGCAGCGTACTTAGCTTTACTTCGGAAAGCTGATATCACTCATCAGGAAATAATTTTAGTATCTAAGTGAAAAATTTTGAGCTTTTTAGAAAGTTGGCTTTAAAATGTTTTTCCTAAGGCCCAGTGTCCTGCTTGGTTTAAATTTTATTGACTTCAATATTAGCTATAACAAAGCAACTATGAGACTTAGTCAATTAAGGATTTAGGTATCTCTGACGATTAATACGAAAGAAAAGACAGCTTCCTTTCGAATCGATAAACATGAAAAGGCCAAGGAAAAATCGGTGATTACTGTGACTTTAAACGCTATGCCATCTGTTAGTTTTACTAACACTCAAAACTCCACATCAGTGTCAAACACTTATCATATCAGCTCTTCTCCGATGATATTCATAGTTGCTACGAGCGAAATGATCATAGGTGCGCTCCCCATTGAATGCTCTTTTGAGTGCCAAATAAAATCACTTTATAAGCAGATCACTTGGAAATCCAAAACCATTTAATCCGTTCCATAGTACTTAACCGAAAAAGAGAAATATTTGGTGTTCTTAGCCTCAAGGATAATTGTGATAAAACGTTGTCCAATTCCACCGTCTTCGACATAGGCGTTGCCCTCATCATTGCTCTGAGTAACGACGATCTCGACGTAGGTCAAAATTGAGCCATTACCATTCTCGGGGTATACTAAGGGTATTTCCACATTGGGTGTATCAATTGTGCCAGCGCCTTCACCAACTAATCGATCACCTAAGGATGAGCAATCCGTATTATGCATACGAGTGCATGGTAGGAATAGAGAAACTCACCATTGATGCGGCCACCCAATCTGTACCCAATTGACATATGGGGAGAAGTACTGATTTCCTGTCTGCTCATTGGAATGATCTCCATTTCGGGGTGCTTCGCAGCAAATTCTCGTATATCTTCCACAATGGATATGTTTATGTTATTGATTCGCTGAACGCTAGGAGCTGGAATAGTTTTTGCACTAACTATGACAGCCACAAGGACCACACACAAAGTAATCGAACGAGCGATGGCAAACATTATGAAGGAGTATTATTCGTTAGTTTGCTTTACTTCACGAGTCAAATTGGAATTGATTTGAAATTGACAAATCTGCGTTCTTTTATATACAGCTACTGTCAATGCCTATATTAATGATAAGATTAGATAGCTGCAAATGATTAGCTTCCGGGGAATTATACTATAATTGTCAAATTAAAATCAAATTTGATGACACACTTCTGAGAAAAAGCCTTTTTTTGAGAAAGTATTTGATCAAGCAAGGAAACTGTTAAAATTATTATCTAGTTCTTGTGCAAAGACAATTTTTAGTGTCCACCTTCAGTTCATTGAATGCTTACAGTAGAAAGCTTTTTATGTAAATTATTATCGCTACTGTTAGAGCGTCTAATTCACGAAATCCTTACTATGCTAAAAATGTAACTTTTTCCGACTGCAAAACTGTTTTCACAGCTCCATCGAAGAATGGCTCCATAAAAAGATGGAATATGTATAAATAAACACTGTGTAAAAGTTATTATCTCGTTACTCAGTCTACTAGCTTAGGTACTAACTTGCGCAAATTTGGATAATAATACTTATTCTTAGCTTTGGAATGCATTGATCGACTGCCGAAGCTGATTGGCAAGAAGGAAACGCAGCTTACATTGACCGCAAGTTGTACCTAATTTAAGGTAGAAAATAATAAGTGGATGAAATGATATCTGCTTAGAACAATGTTACGAAGTGCTCAAGTTATTTGCCCTTATGCCTGTTATATTAATGTCTAGAAAAGTCGTCACTTCTAACAGAGCCTAACTAGTTTTTTTTTTGCAAAATAAGGCTTTGCGTAATGAACATCTAGTCCAGAAATTCGTGACTGAAAAACTAAGTTGACAGTTCGTATATGTGGCTGACGTAGGAAAAGTGACTTTACCGATCAATGTAGTTTCTGTGTTTAGGTTACATCTAATCCAGACCAAAGATAAATTGATTTTTAAATGTGCCCAAAATTGTAGGATAAGAGCCAGTCAGATATGAGCGTAATGTTACTTTGGTTATGTTTGCTTTTTGTTACATGGGATATTGTGTACCAGCTACAGAGTTGTCAGTTGAAAAAATCACAAAATTGTGTTTGTATCTATAGGTTTGTTTGACGTGGGCCCTAGTGCGCACTGGGTTAACCCTAATGCGTTCGATATAGCACTGAATTCGCCCTGGTACTGAAAACCTGTGTTTGACATGGCTTCTAGGGCACCCTAGTTGTGCCCTGATCTGACCCCAGTTAATTTGTGGGGGCAAGAATTCAGTGCTATTTGCAATATACAAACCCAAATTCAGAATTTAGTTCACTCATTTTTAACTATAAACGGGAAAAAGTGTTACCAAAAACAACAACTGACAGACTTCAGGGCAACGTTTTGCGTTCGATATAGAAGGCGAATTTTCAGGGCAGTGCAGGGTTTTTGACAGGCTTGAAAATTAGCTGACACTTCTCAGTGTGCACTAGTGGGCACTAGTGCTAGCCACGTCGAAAAAACCTTATAGAGATTTATGTTGCTTATTTTTTTTGTGTATTATTATGCAAAAAATTATCAGATTGAATATAATGTTAACTCATTGACGTTTTTTTTTTTTTTAACTAGTCAAGCAAATTCAATCGGTTATATTTAGCAATCTGTCAAAGGAGTAGGTATTTAGAAATGAACTGGCTTTCTCGCTACGGAGTTATCTCTCTATCTGTTTGAATTTTATCTCAAACAAGCAGAAGTCAATGTCTTTTCTTCATGATATTGAGAACATTTTCTGTTCACTTTTTAGGGCGATTGAATAGGTGCACTTGAGTCTCATTTGCAGACATTGCCTTCTAAGTATACCTGTAACCTTTCTATACCTTTTTTCGATCGCTAGCACCCAAAAAACAAGCATTTTCCCTATATGAAACAAGGGTAACAATTCGACAGCAAGGCTGAAACTTCGTGATTGATTCTTTCAATTCAGGACATATAATCGTGTTGCAATATGATATTTTGTATGATTTTCTTGAAAATGTTGTAGGTATTTAAGTTTTGGCAATGTTAACTCCACTGTCACAGATACTCACTTAGAAAACTGCAGTGAAAAGGTGCTTAGTCGGTAAGCATTGTTCGGCCCCTCCACTGTGCAATTTCCAGTCACTTTCAATGCCGTCCCATAATGAAACATACCTATATAAATTTTCTTAAACATATTTTTTATTATTTACAAAATTATATTTCGCAATCACATCCCTAATCGGAACCAAAGTACTGAGCCGTGTACGAGAAATATTCGGTGTGCTGTGCCTCAATAATAATTGCAATAAAACGCTGTCCAATTCCACCAGCCACCACATAAGCATTGCCCTGGTCATTGCCCTGAGTAGTGATAATCTCAACGAAGGTCACAATAGAGCCGGTACCGTTTTCTGGGTACGTCAGCTGAAGACTGACATCATTCGGAGCTGGATAATCCATAGAATTGGATCCTTGCGCTACCAGTATATCACCTTAACATCAAACGAAAAATAGCTTCTGTTTCACTTTAGGGCTCTTTGAAAATTGAAATTGAAGTATCGAAACTTACCTCCAACACGAGCACCTATGCTGTACCGAATTGATTGTGAGCGCGCGCTGCTTTCCTGTCTGGTCAATGGAATGATCTTCATTCCAGGATGCTTGTCAGCAAAGTTCCGGATATCCTTGACAACAGTGATGTCCTTAAGCTTCTCAATGCCACCACTTTGAACATTTCTCGCACTGACTACGACAGCCACAAGGACCACACACATGAGACTCAATCGAATGATGGCAGACATCTTTTCGCAAATTTTTTGCCTGGCTACGGAGAGACTTGGTTTACGTTACGCTGGGCGTCAAGTTGATAACTAATTTGAAATCGATCGATGTTTGTTAATTTATATCGAATTTTTTTGTTGTTTTCGTCTTCAGCGCGGGCAAATGGGTTTTCCAGATATCATAGCTGAGGCGACAAACTGATAAAAGCGTTACACCTCTGATTTTGATTTCTACCGTATGATATGTGAGCGGGTTGCGGAATAACAAGTTAATCGATAAGAAAATCACAGTTCCCGCCAACCGCCCTCTCGATAAGACCAGAAAGGAGGTATCCTATGATTAGTTTTCGCGGAATTTTATTGCAAGTGTCCATTAAGTGACAGGCTCATCTATAAGTTAATTGGGAGCTCTATTATCTATTCTAGTATATTTGTGGAAGGAGGTTAAAAAGCAAAAATTCCACGAGATGAGATACTAATAGCTGCTCACTGTTTCAATATCACTAATTTGAGTAAATTGCGATAAATATTATTGTTGCTCAATTTGTAAACACAGTGAGTGGCGATAACACAACTCTCAACTGATTCTAGAAACTATGTTTGTTTGTTTTTTTTTTATAGCTTTTATTGAACAGTTTTGGACTATATCTTTGAAAAATGTCATCGTTCTAATAAGAAATCACTTGTGAGTCATCATGCCGATACCAGCGGAAGTGGGACAGCAATAAAAATGAATCATCAACATAAATTGAGCAAGAAATGAACCGAATACTTGAACAGTTGCTTGCTATCAAGGAATGAGTTGTATCTTGAAGTTTTACCATAAGATGGCTTCACTTGATTTATGTGTACGCATTCGTAGCCACTGACAATTAAATCAATTATTGCAACATATACCCAATTCATTGGCTAAGTTCATAAATGCCAAACACAGTTTCTTCGAAAAGATCGTTCGGTCTTAATAGGTTCGTTTGTGTACTTTCAGCATAGAAAAATGAAAAACTTCAAATTTTAAAAATCGAGAGAGAAATCATTCAATTTCAAGAGAAGTACCTGATCGGTTTTCTTACAAAAAGTTTAACAAATGTCATTTTGACATTATCGTACAATGCAGCATCTACAAAATAAGTTGGAATTGCAATTTTCATAAGCTAAATACCTATTAAACTTACCAATTTGAATGCGCTGATATGTTCTAGGGGAATACTAGATTTACAACTTATTCCTCCGACATCGTTGAAGACGAAAATAAATACAGTTTTACTTGTCAAACTTTTGAGCTGTCACTTAGTTGTCATTTTTCATTTTTTAGTAAGTCGAAATTCGGCGAGTAGAAAATTACGAAAAAATGAAAAGAGGGGAAATGGATTTCTCTCTCATTTTTTTTTAATTTCCTCAGTACGTGGTCGCATTCGCATAGTTTCTTAGCAAATTTTTAATAATTTTACGTTTGCAAAAAAGTACCCGAACGAACCTAATATCTTCTCAAAAAGTTGCGATATGATCAAAAAAGTCGACTTGGTTTGTCAATCAGCTTTTCTTAAAGTCGAACAAATATGAAAAACACAAAATTTCACATACATAATAATAAACTTGTTTATTGCAACTACGAACGATCCATATAATATAATAATAAATGCTTATTTCTATTGCAGTTCATACTTAAGTTTAATTACTAATTTAACTGGTTTACTTTATCGAGTAAACGTGTTTGCATTTTATTACTTTTCAACTTTTCGCTTAACGTCTTAACGATTTAACAATTTTCTTATTTTCATTTCGAAATACAAAAGTGTTCGATTGGATTAAACGTTTTCTAGTTACTACCGTTATTACAGTTAGTCATTCCCTTTTTTATTTTATTTTTATTTTTATGTCAGTGTTTTGATTTTTATTTCCTTACTCGTTTGTGTTAGTTATGTTCCTTTTTATTTTTAAATGTATAAGTAGATAAAGGCACAGTTGAATGAAGAAAAAATTATTACGATGTGTATGCGATAGGTATGCATATCGAGTTGAATTTAAGTATTAATTGTGAGGTTGCAAAGGATAAGTTTATAAAAAATGTGATTCACTGATATGTACTTAAAAATTTGGATTGCTGAAAACACTGGAGACACCTACTTCATATATTGAAGGATAAGTATCACTTTGACACTATAATAGCTGGCTACTATTGTTTAATGGCAGTTGGCTTGCGTGCGAGACTGTAGGAGTATAATTTTTTTTTTTAAAGATTGTGTTTTCGGCTCCGAACTGTTTTGTGGAACTTTTGATTAGAAAGAATAGTTCATAATGAACATAAATTGCAGCCAAGAAGAATTGGCGTCCATACTTAGCCATCGACGTAAGGAATTTCGTATTTTGTTTTAGTTCTTTCTGGATCACACGACTATGCGTCAATACACGCGGCGAAAAAAAACTGCCAGAAATCTTCGCAGACCGGGAAGATGTCCTGACTTCAAATCAGTGTCAATGGACAACGCTCTCGCCTAAATAGAGATCGCCACTCGTTCCTTACTAACTTTTCAACTGGTATCCAAAGTTAGTTTAATGAACTAGGGTTTGCGGTAGGTTAGCTTCAGCATGGACCTTCTCTTGAATTTGAAGATTGAAAACCGAAACAAAAATACAATTTTTTTCAAGAACCATACACAAAAACAGGCAGTCTTTTGATTGTCATTTGAAAATGTTAAAACAAAAAGTTGCTGGTATAAGAAATAAATGAAGGAGTAGTGTTCGTAAAACAAACTAATCTCAACCCAAGAAGCCAAACAGTGCCGTCGGCAGTAATGCAATACTTTGAAAAGGAAAACCCTTCATCCCTGATTACTTGAGGACGACCTATCTGGCAGCGTAATGTTTAAGGCTGTCAACAATTTGTGTACGGGTTTTTGAAAAATAAGCGATGGCAAAGCCTATCATGATGAGAAGTCTGAAAAGAGTTGTTTATCTTTACAGCCAGGTTAGCTTGATTGTTATGTCGTTTTTATTTACTTATTTATATATTTATTTATTTATTTTGTTGGTTTTATCAACTGTCGAAATGTGTAACACTGTACATGGATAATACGCCATTAACAAGCGTAGACAAAGGAGAGAAAAGTCAACACGTATATTGGCTTGAGAAGTTGATGGGCTTCCTGTGACAGAAAGCGTTTTCCATTTATAGCGAAATGGAAATGGCTTAGGAGAATATAAACACCATCACCGAAACGTTCAATGATCGCAATTCAATCTATGTGTATGTGTTGATTGCTTTTGGAAAAAACTTACGATCTAACCTAACATTTTTGTTAAATTCTATTTTTTTCCTTTTTGAGTAGAACAACATGAATGATTTTATCACATATAAAAGTTTATTTTTTACTTCATTTTCTAATTTAACGTTCACTTGAGGTTCTTTTTTTCGAAACAAAATCAAAAAAAAAGATAGAGAGTACAACAAAAATTTAATTTTTATATCGGAACATGTTACTTAAGAGCTAATAACAAAATATGAATAAAAATACATTTCAGGTTGAAAATTAAATATTTACTAAGTAAAATGGAAGGCAAGTTGTACAGTATTAGCACTTCGTCTGAATAATCGAATGCGTTGCCTTCTGTTCAGTTTTATAAACCTTTTAGCACGTTTCCTTTTTCCCCATGTCCATGTTGTTTTTTTAGAATCGGCATTTTAAAGTTTCCACCGGCTGTTTCAAAATTAAATTCATTTGTCATCTGTAACTTTGCCCTCTTATTTAAGAGAAAACTACACGTAGATATTTTCAAAAATGCCTGACATTCACTTTTTGCTCCTATATGATATTGAAGAGCGCGAGATGGTTGAGATAATTCCAATCTGTCCTACATTATGATAGTCATCTTAGTGGCGAGCCTTAACAGTTGGTTCGACTTCAATTTGGAATCTTCGCGTATTCGTACAACAAACATTCATCTACCGCCTAGGTTATAGGTTATGTTAATTTTCTAAGTATAAAGTCGAATAATTAAAAAAAAACTTTCGAGCACATTCAGTGGCAAATTTCGAAAAGACTCTAAAAAATTGATAATTTAAGGAAATACATAGCAAGGAACGCAGTTGTCAAGCATCTCGCTCTAAAAACCCCTAACAAAGTACACCGATTCTAAAATGACAAACATCAATTGGGTGTTCATAACAAAACAAAATCTCTCGTAAAACTAAACAAATAATAAATCACTTTCCTACCACCTCGGCTTGATCGGCTTGAACTTCCACTGTTGGTAGGCATCATTGACATCGCAATGACTCAGTAATAGTTGCGATGTTTGCGGATGCAATGCCATACACTTCTTATTTACACGATGCAGAAGATGACGTGTTTCTTCGTTATACTGCCATGGACCGTCGACTGTGCCGAGTCGACAAACCGCCAATTTAACTCCTTGCCGATCAGCTTCAACACATCGTTCTCCAACTCCCATCTGTCCGGCTGCATTCAGTCGCATGAGTTGATTATTGCCAGCTCCATGGCAGTGTTGCAGACCCATAATGGCTGGTGGCTGATGGCCCATCGAATCGAGGCAGTTATCCGTCGCTACCGAGCGTAGTTCACCCCAATGTAAATTAGCTGGAAGTGCGGGGAACTTGTCATACACATCGTAAGCCACATTGTCCATAAACCATTGAAAACTCTTGCATTTGAGGCGCTCCTTCAGGGCCAATTGTTCAGTTATATCACCCATATCCAGGTACCTAGCTAATGGTTCGCGCGTGTAGAAGTACTCCTTGTGTGTCTCGTCGAACCACGTCTCAATAACTCGTTTATAGTTGATTGTGATCAAAGGTCCCTTCTTTTTCTGACCCAATTTGCCAAAGTTGTACGGCATAAAGCCACGATAGACATGGCCAACTTTCGAACAAGGTACCCACTCGATACTACCGCCGCATTGCCAAATTTTGAAGCTCAACTCAAAGTTCTCCCCGCCCCACACCAACAGACCAGCATCATAGGCGCCCAACTCCAAGAAGTACTCCCGATTAATGGCAAACAGTCCACCAGCATGAGTTGGGCTTCTGTACGGCTCGCTGTTGTGTGCTCGTCGCTTCTGCTCCTTCTTTGGCACTTCGTTCTCCTTGTACAACATGCCCCATTCGAATATGCCGCGGAAATGATGGCCATTACCGTAGACGGGACGGTATTCGAAAGTCTTATGATCGATGCCATCGATGATTGGCACTGTCATCACAGTTCGGTCGCGGTAAATTGGCGCGAGGAGTGGCGGCAACCAGTTCAAATTTACTTCGCAGTGAGCATCTAGGAAAACAATTACTTCACCGGTGGCTTCCTTTGCACCTCTTGACCGAGTTCGAATAAGACCCTCTCGTTCGTCGTTTCGAATTAGACGAACCAGCCCATTGAATTGTTCCAGATATCTGTCTAGTTTGTCCTTCAAATCGGTCTTGTCGGAGTAGTCGTCGACCAGCAGAATTTCATGGAGCATATGCTTTGGTGAACGATCGATAACCGAATGGACGGTACGCATAAGCACAGAAAAACCTTCGTTGTGGAAGACAATGATGATGGAAGTTTTTGGCAAATCATATGGATAGTCCCAGTGTTTGCATTCTTCCAGGCGGGTATCGCGTATCGAGCGATGCATTGATATTTCATTCGAACACGCGATATTCATGCCATATTCCATTTCAGAATCGTCGGCTAGGTTCTTTTTTTCCGGTGGCAGGATGTAGGCTTCGCCATCTTCTCCCGGACCGATTCGTTTCTTCAGATCGCGCGGCTCAAAGTTACCCAAGTCTGAAATGAACAAATAAAAGATAAAACGTCCATCAAGATGAGTAAGGAAACAATAAACTTTAGGTACACATTGTATAGTTAAAGTTATAGTACATAAATTTTAAAAAGATAATAACACGACGTCGGCAGAACAAAACTTGTGTGGAGTGTTCATAGATAACAGACGCGATAAACGTGTCTGAACTTCTGAACTGCATGTGTATTTAAATAACCCAGCAAACACTCTGCGAGGAACTATTGTGTTGTTGTCACTAAGCTTCTCAATCAACATCACGGCTTGTTTCCGCCGTTTAAAATGAGGCATTCTTCAAGAAATCAAATCTAAACAAAACGTTAATAAATTATGTAATCCCCTTCATATCTACTAGCAAAATAGTTTAGCAAATCATTTTGAAATATATAATACCGGCATAAGCTCTGATAAAACCGGTATTCAAATTGTGAGCCGCAATAATTAGTGATGCGAAACTATACGCCCATTTATGGTGACGCGAATAAGTCTAATCATCCATTTACCAACTCAAATGAATAATAGACAAATGGCGACCGACAAGTCATCGAACTTTAGCCCAACGTTTTGTATAGTTTTTTTGGTTAATTCATCTGGCAAAGAAAACTTGGTTTGACAAACCATACCAAACAATCCAATTGGCTATACGAACGCATGTGTTAACTAAAACGCCATACGGCACAATTCATTTTTCGCCTGTGAATAATTTTTTTTGTATTTTTCTGTGGACGTTAAGTTCAATAGACTTCGGTTCGAATGAATGTGCAGACTGCAGACGGCGAAAGAGACTCGCACGAGGCAGACGAGTTGATGAATTTGTTTTTATAATCCGGGCATAATTTCTTTTTTGTTTTTCTCAAATGAGAACTTGACTATCTGTCAACTAATTAGTAGAAATAAGAACCGTGGTTAAAATATCTTTCGTATATTATAGCACTAATGAAGTCAAATTCAGAGCTATATCCACTCTGGGTCAAGGTGATATTGGCAAACCAGTGTACTGATGAGTCGGATTTATTTAACTTGACCTATAATGCATGCTCCTATAGAAAATCAAAACTTTGTTGGACTGCTGATCCCCAACTTTTAAAGACTAAACTTATTGCCAATTTTCAAATACTACAGAAAGGTTAAGGTTCTGTGTAGAGGATTTTTGAACCACTTCTGGGCAGTTCGCAATTTATTTGTTCACCTGTCCAACAATAACAATAAATTCAGCTAGAACATTTTTTTATCCATATTACTGAAACAGAACAAGTATGAACATATCAAGTTCACCATTTTGTTACCGTAATAAGCAAATAACTGGCAGAACTTGCTTCAGATGCGCATCGTACTTTAACAGTTGAGCTGTTACCCAGAATAACCAGTTGTGACAATACACAATACCTAGAAGTGCAGTAAATTATATCTCGAAATACACAAAACCCAAACAAATCCTGTGCAAATAACGGAAAAGTTGTAAGCACATTAAAGGCAGTGCTTAAGAATTTAAGACTTTAATCGGTCCATCACTTCAGGAACACTCGCTATTTGTCAATGAGCTGGCAACTGTGTTTGTGAACATAACCCCATAACACAAAACGTGTATACATAGATGTGAACGAATAAACAATAGCGTGTTTGATCAGCAGATTATCGTAAATTAAAGAATTAAAGGTTAAAGCCACAGTGTTTTTGCATGATAGAAACACCAATTAACGATATTTGTGCAGGATGATGCGAACCAGAAAATATATCAAGACAAAGTAGAATAAACATCTAAGGTGTTGGAATAGTAACTTGTTAAAAAAGTGTTTGGATAAAAAAGCATATTGGCTGCGGAATGATGTTTTTGGTTATCGAAATGTGAACATCGCGCGTAGCAAAAGGACAACGCGAGGCTTGCACCTTGCTCATGAGTTAAATCCAATAAATTTCATTCAAAGTGCATAAATGTGGAGACAATAGATCATGAATAAAGTAAATGAACGTTTTGCGAAAAGGGGAACGCTATCGCCCGCATAAGGTCACTTAAGTCAACATTTCGATTTGGTAGGGAAATGTGCAAATGCAGTATATACTCGCTCTGTCTAGTAGTATACCATAGACGTGACCGTTGACCTATAACTTAGACGGAAGTGCAATGAGCCAAGAAAAATGTTCACATCACCTTCGATTACTCGTAGGTTTTAGCAAAAAGCAGCAAAGCAGAAGTGGAGTCAGGAGGGGCAACAAAAAAAGAGAAAGCCTCAGTAATTATCACGGAAGGGAGAAAGGAAAAGTATGAACAAGTCGTTATGTTGGATGCTGGACAACTGTAAGACATTTTATACAGCTCTAACACTCATCTATTCCTTTAGGCAAATATTTTTACCTCATGCTGTTTCGGCACATACCTACTGCCTTTCGATAACGAGCTAATTCAATAGGCAACTAACAACTAACTTGATGGTTGTTTGACTATAAAAAGCAGCGCAACTGCGTTCTGTGCCTGTGCCGTGAACTCTTCCCAAGTTTTGAATGCGGTAATAGAAAATATGATTAAATCACTACCAGTCAAAAAGACTCTCCTCCATGGTAGATGTTTACGTCAGAACGCCGAACCATTTAACGAGCTCAAAACGAAAACAGCAATTAACTCCAGATTGAAAGTGAAAACGCAAAATCCTGGGCTAGAAGGAAAGAAACCTCACAAATGATAAATGAAAAGATGTAATAAATCATTTTCTTAGCCCATTCAAAACAATTTTTAAGCAGCTGCAGTCATAATTTTTTGTTTCGCGGATGTTTACACACAAATATGTACCGAAAATGACTTGCTTTTGGGCTTATCACAAGCGGAACCCAGTGATAGAAAGTATACATGTCACCCCTGGCGCATCTTGACGCGTTATCGCAAGAACACGCTTCAAGTGCGGTGGCAGACAAGTTCTCCTAATTGCAAGACAATGATTTTTCTAGAGATATCAATGACTCTTTTGAAGCTTGTTTTAGAACCGCTTTCACTTGAGGTAAAAATTTACTCGATTTAAAAAGATGTATGAGAATGTCAAGGTCATCCGCAGTGGCCAGTGACCCATGGCTATTCTAATTTTTGTCTAACCGGTGTGGTATGCACTCACCTGTGACCAAGATCGGTGTTTGGCGATTCCTTCGCAGAGCAGAATGCTTAGCACTGTTGTAGACTTCTCGGACTTTTTTATGACCATCGGACCATGTAGCAAGAAGATAGATTAATGGCAGGATAATTAGAATGCAAATAGTCAAGCGAATGATCCGTCCACTACGAAAGTTGGTCAGACGCATTTTTTTGTTCTTATGGTTTTCGCGGTACACCTTACACACTTGATTTACACAATTTCACAACGGAATACGCGTCGGCTAGTACAATGCTCTGGAAATGGATATGTATTTGATGCTGGAGATGAATAATTTCCTGCTGCAGTGGAAAAAGCGCTCCAGAAAATCTTCTTTTGTCGACGTGTCCGTCCGAGCCGCATTCGATTTTAGCATCAGCACACAGTACTAGTACAGTACAATAAACAAAAGCGAAGAAGAATGGAGTGCGAACGAAAGAGAGAGCGAGAGGAGTGTCAATAAAATACTGTAAAAGTGACAGTTATAAATGTCAGTTTCGTGGAGGTTTTTCGCGGGAATGGAATACGGTAAGTTCGCAATGTTTGCCAAATATACTATTGTAACGAAGTGGTCGTGTTTGGCGGAAATGATACAAGTCTGTCGAGAAACTCTTGTATGAGCACCTACTAAGTCTTGACAGTTTGCAAGTAAAGTATCAAAGTAGGGATTTCAACATGCGATTACAACAACTACTGTGAGTGTCAAGTAGAGTTGTTGTAATAGCGTGCTGAAATTCCTACCTTACTTTGCTTTGCTGAGTTCGAAACTCAAAAAAAGTGGCCTCATGTCAGAAGTGCAAATTTTTAATAGTCAAAGGTTGGTGTTTTTCTAAAACAAAGTACGAATTTTGGCTGATATCTAACTTATCCTTATCAATTTAAAATCCTTCTGCTTGTTTTGTTTTCATAATCAAATCATTGGGAACTTCGTATGTGGACTTAATTTGACTTCAACGCAAAAATTAGAACTGTCGGTAACGTGATATTTCTAATACAGATACAATCAATTATTAACGTTGCTCAGTTGAGAAACTCTGTTTTTGGAATTTAAGCCTCAAATTTTAAGAAAACATACAGTGATAATTTTTTTAAAGTTCAATTCTTTAAGTAATCATAAGGAATGAATTGTTAATTGTGAATTGAGCACATAAGTTTCATTTCATCCACATTCCACAAAGTGACATCTCGCTTCTTCATCAGTCAGCTGTTGAACTATTAAATAATCTGGGTAGGTATAAGTTTGCATTGCATTTAAATCCTTTAACTTTAATTATTATAAAAATAACAGCACCATCGCTTTAACTGGTTTTAATATTAAATCCCACTTTAACCATTTTTCATTTGCAGATATTAGTTACAATGTTGAGAAGGCAATTATTTCTCCAATCAAAATTCTGTCTTCACAGTTTTCGGCGAAACATTGCTTACAAGAATCTTCTGTCGCTTGCAGACAGAGGATTCTTTCAGGATTTCTTTCCTGACACATCTGGGTGAGTAGCGAAGTAGCAAACAAAGAAGCTCCAGCTTAATTTTATCTATTCCAGCCCCGAAATGTCGAAGTTGTTCACAACTAAACAACAAACAATATATGCCGGCTTCGACCCAACCGCCGATAGTTTGCACGTAGGTAACTTATTGGTCATCATGGGCCTTCTTCACTGCCAACGTGCGGGACACAATCCAATTGCGTTAGTCGGTGGTGCAACTGGACAAATAGGAGATCCTAGCGGAAGGAAGACTGAAAGAACTCAACTTGGTGGCTCAGTTGTCGATTCAAATCTTGCTGCAATAGAAAAGCAGCTCAAGAGGATATTTAAGAATCACCAGGATGTGCTGTGGAAGGATAGTAAACTTAAGGAAGGCCTGCCAGATATTAGGTAATAGAATTGACAACGGAGATCAGAGAACGGGGCTTAATATGAAATGTTGTCCATTTAGAGTTGTAAACAACGCCGACTGGTATGCAAAGCTTAATTTCGTCGACTTTGTGTCCAATATGGGACGTCACTTCCGCATAGGATCTATGCTCTCCCGGACTTCCGTGCAGAGTCGTCTTGAGAGCGAATCTGGAATGAGTTTTACTGAGTTCACCTACCAAATTTTTCAAGCCTACGACTGGCTGCATTTGCTTCGTGAATACAATTGTCGTTTTCAAATGGGCGGTAGCGATCAGATGGGAAATTTCATGACCGGTCATGAACTCATAAGTCGTGTGTCAAAAACAACAGTATTTGGCATGACTCTACCTCTTGTGACCACCGAAGAAGGCAACAAGTTCGGTAAATCCGCTGGCAATGCCGTATGGCTGGACGAAGAAAAAACATCACCATTCTCCCTATACCAGTTCTTCATGAGGATGCCGGACTCCGAGGTGGAAAAACTTCTCAAGTTGTTCACATTCATTCCTCTTGATGAAATTGAGTTCCTGATGCAGGAACACAAAAAGGAGCCGGAGAAGCGCAAAGCTCAGACGATTCTAGCTGAAGATGTGACTTTGCTCGTTCATGGAGGTGAGATGATATACATTTCTATGAAATAAACTAAATAGATTCCATTTCTAAACAGAGGCCGGCCTGCAGCAGGCAGAGAAAGTAACCAACGCGCTTTACAAGGGAAGTGTCGAGGGTCTTGGTGAGTTAAACTACAACGAAATCAGGCAGACATTTTCGGGTGCATCTATCGTTGATATCCTGCCCGAACCAGGCCTGTCGATCCTCCAATTGGCCATGAAAGCCAAATGTTTTTCAACGGAGAGTCAGTAGAGTAGTGTTTTTTTTATTCATCAATAACAAATCAATTTTTACAGGCGATGCCATCAGAGTGATAACGGCTGGAGGATTCTACGTCAACCAAAAGCGTGCCCAGAATATAACAGAGGTCATAACCAATGGGATCCATGTTTTAAGGAACGGGTTATCCCTCCTTAGGGTAGGAAAAAGAAATTTTTACATAGTTAGATGGTTAAAATAAAAGAAAGTTCTTTAAGAACTCAAAAAAGTCGTAACTTTTTTTTATTTTTTTATATTTTTTGCGCCTAATATTGGGGAAAAATGAATATTTGCAGGGATTATAAAAGAAAGGCTTGTGAAAATGAGCACCTGCATATCAAATAATATGCGTTAAAGGAGAGCGCTACTGAATCAACAAAAACAAAAATGTGTGACATAATTTGGTGGGATATCTTGTTGACATAGAAATTGAATTATGAACCTCAGAAGATTATTTTATGGCGATAGCTGTTGTATTTTGTTTTCCTATAACATTTTAAAGAGTTTGGCATCACTTCCATCATACTTTCTTTCCAATTTCATTCATTCCCATCAATGATTTATCCATTGTAACCTACCACTGGAGCCAAAAACCCCATTCACAGTTCCACAATGCTTTTCTCCCTCAGTGTACTTTGAGCTGTCGTTTTGCCCGGTTGTCATTTTCATAGTGAGTTGCTTCGGTATTTTGTTGAAAAGTGAAAAATTTAAAAAATTTTAATTCGCAAAAATAAATATTCCGTGTTTACTTACCCGAAAGACACCAGTGGATTATAAAATCTTAAGAAAACAACGAAACAACAATCATGTCTGAAGATAACCAAGAAAATGGAACCGCCAACGGTGACGTCCCAGAAATTGAATTAATAATCAAGGTAGGTGAGACCGCGAGAACCGCCCCAGACCACATCATCCACAGCAAGTGGTGCTATTTATATTTTTTTTATTATCAAAAACTATAAATAAATTAGATTTATTACGTTTTCAAAATTATGCGACCTTGAATGTGGTTGGATATGCATTTTTATTAGACAAAAACCGAAACGCTATGTCCACTGCTTCTTCTACTATGGGTTTCCGTTTTTCATGTTTTTTCTTTATTTTTTTTTTGTACCATTATTCTTTAGAAGCGAACAAATCACAAACATGCAATGTGCAACAGTGCTTAGAATTAATTACGCAATTTTCTCGCGGTGCAGTGTCGGCCAATATTATATGTGGAAGGGAAATTGTTTCTCATAATTGCAACTAGAAATTCATTAGGCAGAAAAATTGAGTTTTTCTACTCCACTTTGGCGAAGCATATATGTATGCATTGCTTCTGCGTCACGTTCTATATTGTTTCATGTGATGTTTGCCCCGTCAGAACCTAAACCAGCAGCTGCAAGTAAGAGGCTATTGTTTTTTGAATCGACTTCGCCTTGTGGAGCACTATACCTATGTAATCATATCTGCCTTGCAAATATGTAAAATAAAAAAAAGGTTCCAAGTCGAAGAGATAACTAGAATACGAATTGATATTTTCCTCCATCAAAAACAAGTTCGTTTCGTTCAAGTTTTTTGCTGCCACTGATGCGTCATCTACTGAGTTGGGGTGCGCGCAGAGCGGTGGAATTGAGCTGGAGGGCTCAAGTGATGCTGGCTGTGGCTGCTGGTTTTTCGCCGCCGCTCTCTAACGTTGAATATTATTTTCAAAATCGGATTTTGTTTTCGTTGAGTCGCTCGCTGGCATTGAGTGGCAGTGGCAGCGGCCGTTGGAGAGAAAGAACAAAAATTTAGTGGGTTAGGTATATCTTATATGCCCAGGCAGACTGGAAAAGAGGAAAGTTAATACTTTTTTGTTTTGGTTTTGTTGCTGCGATCAAGTCTCGGGTGTCCCACTTCGAGTTGGGGGACCAGTTTTTATGTTCGACATGTAGAAGAGAGGCGTTGCTGGAATATGTTGGATGGAAGATGTAGTGCGGGGTTTAGAAACGAATTCCTATTTATAGACTGAGACTTGGACAAAAACGGCTTCAGTTTCAATTGAAAACTTTAAAAACTTTTATGCAAGACATGTGCATACACTTTTGACCTTAATGGTAGAAAATCACAGACCATTTTGGCCTGTGTCCCGGTCACTTTAAACATTTTGTAGGACAAAGCGCTGTTTGAATTTAAAGAAAAGTTTCTACAGAGATGCAAGTAGACTTGAATACTGCTATCAAACTAAGTTCGGTCTTCCTTGACGTTTCGAATATGGAGGCTGGGATTTGAATATTCTTTTGGCTAAAACATTATCCATTTGGTCGATGTGGCGAGGCAAATTAGGCTCATTGGGTCATGCGAATTACTAATCGCTGTTCTGACAGTACATTTCTATGCACAGACTTAGTAAATAAATTTGTTTTATGTCTCGGTTGAGACTAGGGCGTCAGCTGCTGTTCGTAAATGTAGTCCCCTCCCCGAATGTATCACAAATATTTGGATAGTTTCTTTTGTTAGTCTCAGAGAATAGTTTGCCTCCGCAAATCTTTTTCTCTGAAGTTTTCATCGTGTTGCACCGGTCCATCTACCAAATAAAAATTATATCACCTAGCTTCAACGGGTTAAAGAAAAACCTCATAGATGAATTTTCATGGAATGTCCATTGGTAGCCGTTTGCCTCGTTGTGCAAGTAAGTTACCCAAATGATAATTTGTCTTCTCGCCTCATTTTCATAACACTGAACTGAACCTTAGTTCAACCTTGCTTACTAACCAAACAAATTTACACAAAATTTCTGTACACAAAATCGGTTGCATCTGCATTTACATTCCGACTTATTTGGTTTCGATTTTCTTGTCGATTGTTTCCACCGCAACAACAAATTGCTATGCAGCTGCACTTCCGCCCAGCTCTTAACTACCTTTCTTCTCGTATTTATTAATCCATATCTGGATCCAAAAATAAACATGTGCATCGTGTGAGTTGGTGCCGCGGGAAGTTTACTATCACACATTTTGCGGAGAACTGTAATCGGACACGTTTTGCCATTTCGAAGGAATTTCGCTTTTTCTGTTCATGTACTTTTCCTGTTCCCGTGTCTGTATTTCTCTTGTGATGATTTGCGCTCCACGTAGCCGTAGTAGGTAGAGCAAATGCGTACGCGTACGCTATACCTTATCTTATCGCGGAAATGGTGTTTTCTTTTTAGTCTCCTAATTAAGAAAGAGAGATGTCGGTACGCCGGTAAATAGCGCTAAGCTATTAATTAATTAATTCGACGCCAAGCAGCTTTCAAGAACAAGATCAAGATCTTCATCTGGCGACAGATAGCGATTCTGCATGCATGCGTGCGGGCAAAGAAAAACCACCTGTCTCTGTGGGGAGACAGGAAAACCTTTCTCTTGGTGGCGTTGACTTTAATCTTTGTATGTGTCGGTCGTCATCTATTGTAGCGAAACATTTTATGTGCGGACAAATTACTCAAACGCACACTGATGGGATGCTGACGACTCGTTTCAGAGATTGCATCAAATGTCAATTCATTTGTGCAGAAAGAAACATTTAATTGTAGTCAATAAATCTGCTATTGCGCAGACAACTTTCCCGCGGTGGATTGCAATTGCAAATCACTGTCTCTTTCAATGGAACCAGTTGCGCGAAAATTCAAGAGAAAGACAAACGTTTCGCGTTCCAATCTGACTTTGCTAAGGCCAAAGTTGACAGAGTAAATGCCATATAGCGCCATATATTTTTTTATATATTTTTTTTTTTGGGTACAACATAAATGTGCATCGCTAGTGCAAAAAGTGAGTGAAAAACCAGCTTCATAATTAATAGCTTTCACTTTTATTTATTTTGTTCTTTCACTCGAGAGCGTGCGCAACGCAATGTGGATAATAAATGCACTATCAGCATTCGACAGCTTTATTCAAATGCGCATGTATGTTAAGTTTACTAGAAAACTTATTTGCGCATCACGAGAAATAACCATTTATGGTCTTACCAACTCTACCAGCCGCCTGCCACATCTTTTTTGAGTTAGCGCTGCGTTTATTTATTCATAATGAAATCCATGACCAGCTTACGTCGTCGCGCTGTGGTTTTTATTATCTCGATTCATTAGAATCAGCTAACGATTGGCCGGCGATTGTAGTCATAGTCAATGGGAAGGTGAAGTGCGGAAAAGAACCGGTTTTGAAGTAGATTTCTAAACTTTTGCTTAAATGGAAGTTATTCCATAGAATCTGAATGGTGTCGCTGATATTCGGTTAGGAAGATTGTGTGTGTATACAAGCACGTGCGAAATCAATTGTCGTCATTCGAGTAAGTAGGTGGTGCTATTGCATTTGGGGGAACTTACCCTGTAACATTGTATTCGTGTAATGCAGCAATGAAACAAACATGTTACTTGGAAAGGATCAAATGGCAAGAGTGGCTTAAACTAATTGTAGTCATGTTTGGTCTCATGGCTATTGAATGCAAGAGTTCCCCATCGTCATTGTTGAGAATCTGTCTAAATAGGCAGGGATGCCAATTTTCAAATAATGTCTTCAACTCAAAGATGATTGGGATTTTTTGGACTGAATTTTGTGTTTTTCGTAGGTGGGAATATTTGGTCGGTTGTGGTTTCGCCGGCTTAAAGCCGCACTTGTTAAGTCCAATTAGTTGGTTGACACATGGATTCAGGAGTTCACACAGTACAGCAGACGGGATCTCATATGCAATGTTAAGGAAACTAATGCCACCAAAGGTTGACACTTTTCAAAAAGTCACCTTTGTTGTTGATGAGGACCGATGACGATGCTGAGGTTTCACTTATAAGGTATACTTCCGATCAAATCTCTTGAAGACGAGTAGATGTATGCCGCCCCGCTGACTTAAACAGTTTTTCTGGTAAGCCGGACATCGACATCGGCGCAGTGGCTTAGTGGTTAGTGTGTTGGACTACTAAGCGAGGGATCCCAGGTTCGAATCCCGAGAAAACCCAAATTCCATTTAAAGGTTTTTTTCCACTGCGCCACCTCTCGCGAACGTCTGACAAACATTCGAGAGTATAACATAAAATTGTAGACCCCTTCCATTTGTCCTAAGAATGAAAAACCCACACAAAGCGAATAGTTGTGAGTAGCTAGGCCCAGGGTCCCTACCGACCTGTTGCGCCAACTATTTATTTATTTATTTTTTGTGTTTGGTTATTTTTAGCCTTTGGCTATACTCTACTGTTCTTTTTTCAAATAGGTCAAATTTATTGTTAAATAAATTTAATAATACATTTGTTTGAACTTTGCTAGGTTTATACTAAAACCCTGACACTTCAGCTGGAATTAATCTTCCCTGACATACCTATCAATTCTTATCAAATTGCTTTGCCAATAATCAAATGTTAAGACGAAATTTCTGTTTGACATCATCGTTAAAGTTGAGGAATTTGCTACTCTGATAAGTGATAATAATAATAGTTACCTCATTTCATTCACTTCCATAAAACAACGTCAAGAATTTTTTTTAATTCGTTCGTCAGATAATGGAAGACATTTTTGTTTGCCAACTAGTCGTATATCCGTTGACAACTATTTTATACCGAAATTAATGTTAGCAGAAAACAACAAAAAATGAATCGGGATCTGATCGACTTAAAGTTTTTTATACAAGGTGGGCCAAAAGAGGTCATCCGATGTTGTTTGGCTCTGAAAAAATCATCTTCTTGACTTGACCAATGAAACTCTAAAGGTTCAAACAAACATGGCTGGGCTGCTGTGCTTACACCGCACGATTGAAACCATTCGAACTTTTACCTTAAATCAGAATTTGGAACTAGAAATGAGGGTCGAAATTCGCAAAACTGTACTGCAACCAAGAACCGCTTTTATATGAAAATATGTCAAAACGCACGAAACGAACACTTAAGAGTTCGGAATTCGCTCTTTACAAATCGCTGTAACTGTTGGAGAGGTTGTCCTAAATGGGCCTGCCCCAATTTTTTATTTTGTTAAACAACTTTTTGTCTAAAACAAATTGATTAACAGTTGAAGGAAAAATAATAATCTGGCAACGATATGCTGCAGTCAACTGAGCTGTCTTGTTTCCACTCTTGCCCTGATAAAGTTGCTGTCAATATTTCCAATCTGTGTAATACGACTTCGGCTCCTAAAGTTGTCTGCTGGCACAGTCCATGAAGAAATCCACTTGTCGTAAGAAATCCATATCATAAAACGCATTTTATGCACACATCGAGTTGCCTCTATGTATACAGCTACGAGTCTGCGACATTTCAAATCGATTACCAAATAGCCTCCACATTTACTTAACTCTGACACATCTACAGTTAATAATTTGGATTACTTCATCGCATTGAGTAAGTGTCGTTCGCTATTTAACAACCTGTTGATAAAGGTGTTATCTGCAAAACCATCAGATTAAAATAAAAACCAGCCAACATTCACGTACCTACTGCTGTTATTTTGGTGACATGGTTGTTGCTTTTTTTTACATTATTCTTGAGACACTTAGCCTGATGTGGCATTTATTTATTTATTTTGGTTAACAAATTGGTACAACAACAATAATAATAGGGATTGTACTTTAAATTGCATTTTATAATAGTTGAGTGCTATCTACCTGCTTTCGGTTTTTGATCATTTACTCATTATTATTTATTAGATTGTTGAGGCTTATATAAATAAAGTTGTTGCCGCCAAATGTTTTGAAATTTAAATTGCAGGCAAACGTAATTATCTTTCTTGACCCAGCGACCTGTTGAGCGAAGGCGTTCTTCTTGTCAGTAGAAAGAGACATGAAATTCTGGAAATGACACATACTTCGCATATCGTCCTTTAATACTAGAAAAACTCCCGTAAAATTGTTTATCGTTTCCCAAATCGCATAAACTTCGTCTTGATGTTCGCATTTTGTTCGATGAGGCCAACCTTGGATTTTCGAATGTATTCAACGAATCTTCTTCTAGAGACCTCAAAGGGAATGATGGCATAAACGTAACCTAATTGGGTTCACGCATGATATAGGGCATTTAAAGTAAATTTATTTATGCTATAACTATCCCTAACATGTCCGCTTATGATCGCTGTCAGCTAGTTATGAGTGAACTGTGGAGGCACAATTTTACAAACGCAAAATGAGGCTCAATATTTGTTGATACATTTTTTCTTGGCAGCGAACATAAACATGCGACTGGCAACCCTCCACCAATATGGCCTTGCGTTTTACAAGTATAAACAAAATGCTAAAACGCGTGGGTATACTTGGACAGCTCTTGTAATCGTTAGTCATACTATTTATAAGCTCAGCACATGTTCATAAATTATCTGATCCGCAATTTTCTTTTCTTATTCGTTTTTCGACTACGGAATCATTATTTAAACGAATTGTTGGTTTCTTTGTAATATTCTGCGGTTTAAAGTTCTTGAGAAAAAATGCCATGACTTCTTTGTAGGGAAGTATTTTCAAAGAATATTTTATCAGGCTGGTTTTTTTCTTGTGACTCTAAGATGTGTGCAAACATTGGCATGTAGAAAATGTTGACATCTTTAACAGTGCTGAGAATTTTACTTACATTTGTACAGTTGAAGATAATCGAATAAGTTTGTTTTTAATAAGCAATTATCGTTAATATTAAAATAGGCCCATACTTGTGGCCTCAGTGATCTCGGGTACACTATACCAAATCCCCCTTAATTGAAATTAAAATTTAGTAATTATCGCACTTTGGTAGGTTGTCATTGTTTATGATGTAGCTTCTGCGCTAAGTTATGGGTTATATGGGATTTTTGAATCATTTTCGACAGTCGAAAAGAGGTTTTTATTTCAAAATTAGCAGGTGATACAGTCGACCACGGATATAAGAAACACTCATATAAGAACAACTGGCTTTTAAGGATTTTGCAATTTTATATACGATTACGTTCTCTGAAAGTAAGAACCCACGGCTCTCAATTGATCTTCAACGATAACGCTCTTTCCGCATTTCCTTGGAAACACAATCTCGCTGTTAATTGCGTTCTCTATCGTTCCGTTCCAACAGAGAAAACGACACACAGTACTTTCGATCAGAGTTCGTTTCTCGTTTGTCCCATCTAGGGCCGAAATTCCTCCTTTTTTCAGTCTAAGTAAGATTTTATTCTTTATTGAACGAAAAAGAATGCAAACAAAATTAAAAAAGAAAGTCTTTTGTAATATATACATTATTTTTGTTATAAATATGTAAATGTTTCTGTCCCTTAATGTTTTTTCTTTTATATATTAAGAATTTAATGTGGGAGCCCCTTGTTTTGGTTCGGGCCTCTTTTTATTCCCCTTTTTGCAACTGCTTTCGATGCCCACCCTAAACCAAGAACAAACCCTGCTTATAGTTTTCGATTTGATAAAATAAACTTGATTTGATCATTTACGGCCATATTATTCACTACCTTTAATCCGGGTTAAACGTTACACCCGGGTTTAAGTGAGTTTAACCCAAAACTTAAACCCAAGTCCATAATACTCAGTCGTTTAACCCGAGCATAAACCCATTTGTTTAAACTTGACAGCGTTTAATCCGATTGGATTTAAACGCACTCCGGAAACCAGTTTAAGTTCTTTAACTCGGGTTAAAGCTCAATTTCATAATTTATGACATTTTATTTCTCGCAGGACGTGAGAAATAAGAAAAGAAGAAAAGTGAAATAGATAACAAAAAGGAGCAAAGAGGTGAAAAAAATGTATTTCATTCATGAAATGGAGAGTTGATAGTAAATCAACTTCGTCCTCGATTACGATGTGGTGGATTTTCGGTAATATATCCGACTGAAGAATGCCCCTTTCCGAAGGCTACATACATTCAATGATTCGACTAATGCACTAAAAACTAAAATCGGCACACTACAAATCAAATCAATTTCCAAGTGACAAACAACAAAACAAACATACCATTATTTGTGAATTTTGACATTACGTGGGTTTAAAAACGGGTTAAAGTGTTTTAAATCCGCATTTAAATCCAGCGGGTTTAATGCGTGTTTTTCAGTGAATAATATGGACGCAGGTTTAAATTATCGGGTTTAAAAAATGCGGATTAATGATCGGGTGTAAAATAAACTTAAACGTGAGTTACACCCGGAGTGAATAATATGGCCGTTAGCTTTAAGCTGTAACATATACTGAATAAAATTGAAAGCTGGTGGGTTGCTTAGTATATCCCTTAAATTCCTTTTTTTTTGTGTAGATTAAGAAGTATTTGAGTGATGCCAAATAAGGACAATAAAGACAGAAAAAAAGATGTTGCTAAAAAACATTCCCAAAAAGTACGCGTGGCTATGAACGACATTTGCGGGTTCATAAGAAACATTTAAAAAAAATTTAAATCTGTTTACTTCAACCTGAAACAGACATGAATCCCGCTACAGTTAAATTAAATCGGGAGTTTTTATTGTACGTCCAAAAACTAGTATTCTACTCGCTCTCGTATGCTTTGCATGTCTAATATTTCTTCAAACATTAAACGAACGCTCAGAAAGATAAAAGCATTTTATGGGAGTCATCCATTTTGAGCCGATGTGCGATAACATGCCAATTATATGAAGTGACGATAAGTGACCAAAATCAAGAGTTTAACAGTACTTCAGTGGATTTTCGTCCATATTTGTAACTTTGCAAAGTCCACTTAATTCTGTACTGGTTGATCCCCTAAGTTTGTTTATCTAGATCTACTGTGGAAAACATTCTCCGGTTTTAGTTCTTACCGGAGCGTTAAGTGCTTTTTTAAAAAGACTATAATGAAGATAATTCTATACTCCTTTCAACTTTGCGTAGAGGCGGCTATTCTATAAGCACTACTCAAGTCTTCTCTATCCTGCATCCAGAAACTGCGAAATTGGTCATCGTTACTATAAAATCAGAAACTAGTCATTCGTGGGTGTTTCTTAAACGTTAAGTTTCGCAACCAGCTACCCATATACATTTCCTTTTTGTACGAATGAAGACTCTAATTGATTTTCACTGCAAACGTTATCCAACTTTATGACGATATCGCACAGGCACTACAAAAATTCCAAAGGAAAACAGTTTATTTACATTTAATGCTGAACCAAATTTTGATAAAGAAAAAAGAATATCACTCAACTACTCGTGTGTACACACGTCAACCAGCTTGAAGCGGGAACATTTTTCGTTTCTTTAATTGAGCTAATTATGACAAATTATGTACGCATTTTCGAAACACTACGCTCATCATCTAGCCCAATTTACCTAATCAGTTAACTATACTTAACTTGTGGACGACTGTATAAACTAACAAAAGTCTACCAAACTTGCATGTGACGGAATTGGTTTAAAATTTGTACGAGTATCTCCCGCGCGACGACGCTGAAGCGTAGTTCAACCGACATTAAATTGGAACAACCGCAGAGACGACTGTTTCGAGATAAGATAAAAATTCAAATGATAAAGTATCCAACTAGATATTCAATTCCAAATGGGGAATGGGACAACAGAAGGCTGATTCAATCGAATATCGGGTATTAAAGTTGAGACGGCCGCATTTTTGTTGAAAAACACATTTGGGGGGTATGAACGCATTGATTAAAAGACAACACAAAACGTCCTGCTTTTGTCTTTATTCTCAAATAAATGTTTGCATGACCGCGATGGTAGTTGTACAATGACGATGTTACCCAATTGAAGTTCGCTTAATGTCAACGAAAAGGTTACGCGATTCGGTTGTGAAGGGATGTTGCAGTCAGTGATTCAT
The DNA here is from genome assembly GCA_948293265.1 of Cheilosia impressa. NCBI lineage: Eukaryota > Metazoa > Arthropoda > Insecta > Diptera > Syrphidae > Cheilosia > Cheilosia impressa. The sequence continues at coordinate 40,190,387 of OX411882.1, read as the reverse complement.
GCGATGTCAGAAATTGTATGAATAATGTTTCACATATCGAATTTAAGTTAGCCTTTCTCGAATGCATCTGAACATGTCACTCGGAAGACATTAAACGTGCCGTATGAACTCGAAAGTTTGTCAGGCATTGGCAAGAAGTAAAACAGTGAAAAGAAACCAAATGTATTTTTTTGTTTTTCGGGGGTTGAACCGGAAAACTTAAAGTAAAACTGTGGCAATTACTTGCCGATATGTATTTGTATAGACTGAGTTGGATTTTTCCGACCACATTTTTGATATCACTAATATTAGCCAAGATGCCCAAAGAAATCAATTTTTTCTGCTTCTCCTGATCGTAGCTGCAAGTAGTGTTGTATAGCTGATTCGATTATGAATAGACCAGGTATAAAAAATATTCCACACGAGGTGACCAAATGGGTAGCTCCGTAGTCCGTACGTTCAAAGTGTTGTCAATTTGGTAAAAGATTGTACCTAACTAATTCCTTCTCATAGACTAACATTTAGACAATTGTGGCTAGTTGCGCACTCAAGTTGGATGAGTTTTTTTTTATACTTGGGCGAGCCTCTTTGGACTTGCGTTACTATTTTATGCTTGTCAATAAATTGAACTTTTAAAGTCATGAAATTTGTAAAATCAAAACATTGCAAGGCAGTAAGATATTGACAAAAAGAAAGAAATCCTAGACAGTATGAAAAGTTACGAGTAGTATTAGAATTCGGCCCATAAATGCACTTTACATAACTGCAAGCAACAAAAGGCAGTTTTTGAAAAAGTATTCTGAGTGCGTTTCTGTTGTTTTCCATTTTATTCCAACGGCCATATCCGGCTTTTCTTAACCTGCGCGACTTATTTAATCTGAAAATACTTGATCCTCCTTCAAGTTTCAATTTAATATTGTTTCCCCTTCCTTGTTTCGCCGTCTAAATTTGCGCCAGCGATTTTTCGTTTGAAACTATATTTCCTCCAGAAACAGTCATATAATGTGTTCCGTAACCGACCGCTATGCGATCTCCTCTATCAAAGTGCAAACATTTCATTTATTAGAATCATCAAAACAATTGAGTCCAATGAACTTTATTCTAACAAATTAAAAACTGGCACCCGTCACGTGCATGACTCACTTAAGAAACGAACACAATGCCCTGGTACACACACAGTTTTGAAACCCTAGATCAAAACGTCAAATTATCTCTCTGAGAGTTTTCTTCTAACCAGCAAATGGCGACACAGCATAAAACATTTTTTCCTCAGCCAGATGCAACATTATGGAAAAATGTCACGTTCAGAGTCGTTCACTGTTGGTGCACAGATAAGACAAAAGACGACCCCGCCTTCCGTTTGCACATCATGTAGGGTTAGTCATTTGTTTACTTAAAGTTCACTTTAGGCCCTCTGAGCCGGTGTCCGAGTAACATATGTTAATGCCTCCGTGAATTGGCTTTGACCCACTTCCCACTTGGCTGGACTTGGATCGGTTAACGAACACGCATTTTAGCGGAACCGTTCTTGAGCTGTTTCTTTGCCTGCAGATATAATTATTATTCAATAACAACAATTTACCAAACTCTATTTATACTAATCGTTTGCCTTCCTTCTCATTTCAGGTATGTGCCACAGCCATAGGCAAATTGTGTTGCCTCTTATCTAGAGAATGCCAGCCCAAAAATATGGATTGATATAATCATAATCAGTATCACAGTAACAGCAGAGCGAGGGACTAAAAGAATATCTTGGCCTATGTACTAGTATAGAGTTTCTAAAAAGTAGATTGTAATCGTTTCCTAGTGATTGAGTCTGAATATTATTTTTAACGGGGTGGTCGAGGAGGGAGAGTCACGGGCAGAGTTTTACCAGTCATTAAGTGCTGGGACTGGTACTGTTACTGTATGTGGCTAAACAAACACTCATACACAAACAGACATCTTATTTGCTGGCCTGGTGGTTATGTGGAACAAACGAGGTCTGAATGACATTTTCCAAACTGCAACAACAACAGTTTCCTTTCTAAATGTTTTTTGTTTTTTTTTTCTTTTGTTTTTGTCGTTGGTTGCCTTTTGCATTTTTGTTTTCCTTTGTCGTGGGTATAATTTTGAGTTCAGCTGACTCACGTTTTTCCATTTTGATGAAGAAAACTACATTGTGGCGGTGCACTCACACTCTCTGAAAGCCCAAAGTTTATTCAATTTAGATTCTGAAAAATAGAAGTCGTCGTATAGTTGTTGTTGCCGGCAGACTGTCGTATGGAAATTTCTCACGTTTTTTGTCGTGTTTTCCTTAGAGACAGACAGAGAGATGGAGACAGAGGGAATGCTTTTAACTGAATTGATCACAGAAGGTAAATTGTCTGTTTCCCTTAGCTTGTCGGTTTCGCAAAAGAGTTAACAATTTTGATTGGCAGCGGAATAGTGTTGCATTTTGTTTCTGCGTTTCATGACAATGAATGGAAGTGATTTTCGATGTCAAGAAGTGACGTTATTGCCTTTTGACTGCCGGATTGGCTGAATTTTTGTATAACTCGTGAGCTCTTCTGTAACAGTAAAGGAATGTGATTGAGTGCGACCTGATTTTTTTCTTTTCTAAAATTGGATTGCTTTTGATTGTCCAACACGATTGCATTTGTCAGAGGCTGTCACGAATTCCATAAGTTACAACCAGAATTGTCGATCTTAGCAGTGCATGTAGGTACCTACCTAGATGAATAGTTTGATTTTGAATTGCCTACATGGCAACAGTGTCGAAGCATATAAGCGCGGGTTTAGAAGACTGGTTTTAATTTTAGTTTGATTAGTAGGGTTTTTAGGGATGTTCCGCTTAGTTTTTTGACTTACTTGCTTTGGCAGAGTTATTTGAAAAGTCCCGAAGCACATTGCTAATTGTTCTTTTGCTTTATAAATATTATTAATATTATTATTAAAAACTAGCACAAGTTTTCGTTAGTTTTATTTAATTTTTTTACTGCCCTTTGCCAGTCAATTTGAACTTGGTGAGTATGTGATTTTACCAACTACCTAAGTGAAATTGAGCTTCATGTTGCTTGAGGTACCTACCATTTTATACAATGGTACGGCAAGATACTTCTCTACTGCGGTGACCCTTTTAGATCTGGAATAATTTTTCTTATAGCGCTGTAGTGCTAGAATGATAGAAATAAGACTCTTTTCCACTACTTTGTTTGACTTATTTTATTCCTAAAAGTACAATATTTAATTCACTACGATTGAAGTAAGTCGACCGGAAAGTTAATATCTCACGCAGGGACTGAAATCATCTGTAAGAAATTCTCTGCCTCGGGTCATGGAACACAGTATGTGGACCTCATTAACGGGGGATATGTGAATTCAGACGCCACAGCGTTATCATTTCAGCTGTCAGCTGTCAGTTTTTTAATCCGTTCTGAAATAAATTTATAGGCGGATTAAAATAGCAAAATGTTGAGTATAAGATAGTAAATTTATATTTTATTCAGTATGACAGCTGACTGACTTCAGTTCTTACTGTCCTTGATTGGTCTCGTGAATAGTGCTTTTAGCTGACTTATATGGAGGGTTAAACGACAAATTCAAGAAAATCCTGCCAGCATACTCAGTTGACATTTTGAAGTGTCAAAATTCAAGATAAACCGCGATTTAAGTTGACTAATCAATGTATTCGTATGTCTAGTCCAAACAAATACAGTATTACAGTATTTTGTAATGTTTGGGAAAAGCTAGTACTTAATGTCTCCTGTCATACTTAATGAACTTGTCTGTCATGTGAAATATACCGCCATAATCATCTCTCGATCAGTCTGGTAAAACGTACAATGATCAATGTTTTAACTATCTAGGTGGGTATATAACATCTATTGGCTGTTTTAACCATAGACAAACCATACTGAGACCCCCAACTCACAATCCTCTTGCCGCTGGCCCCCTCAGTTTTTTTTCAAATTCGCCATTTTGTATTCCTATCGGTGTTATATCAATTCGGAATCCGAATGAATCCGAAAGACATGCAAAAACATACAAAAAATACAAAAATAAATGCTGCCAACCTCGGCAGCCGTGGGGAAATGTGAAAGAGTTCGGGAATACCACATTTTACCATAACTGAATGCCATTGGTTAGTAATTATAAATTTTTTGAAGGTAAATAATTTGATTTGTGTGGTTAATAAAACTATCTAAAGGAGATGTTTTATATACTAGAAATATATTGGGACAAATATGGTTGTGTATTTCCCGCTTTTGGATAAAATTAACTTCGGTTTCGTGTGTAATTTTTTCTTAAATAATAAAGAAAATTTGGTCAAAATGTTTTTATTTTCCCTCAACCAACATACATTCTTAATTTTTCGTAAATATTTTAAGCAAATGTACACTTTTTCCCAAAAAAAAATATTATTCACACGTAACGAACCATTTCAAATTTAACTGATAAAATTCTATGAACGCTGCAAGCCACTTTGCCCAAAGCGGAAGTGGCTCATATTTTTTGGGAGTGTATTGGTGACTCAGAACTTTTGAAGTTACGTGACATTTGTCAATACGAATTTCTATGTATCAATACTAGCGCAGTAAATCGTGACCACTCCGAAAAATATAGCTTGTAGGCTAAGTAACGGGAAATCGGCCGAAGTTGGTGGTCTCAGTATTGTCTCTGGTTTTAACAATTTGTTGGGTATCAATTAATTCATGGCAAAAATACGAGTACGCTTAAAAGCAGACTTAAGAAGTGTCTGACTTTGCATATGCACGCGAGCGGATAATAAAAACTTCACAAGTTTCGGTTTAAAACCTTTTCCCATTAACAGCGTAATTGAACATCATATAAAACGACATGAACCGAACCTGCAAATATAATTAGACAAGCAATTACAGATGCTACTGAATAAATAAACTTGAAGCGGCGCAAGCATGCAAATCACTTCATTGAGCGAAAGTTTTATTCATATTTTGGAAACGAAAAACTGCCAACACTTTTTTTCTTATGACAGAATCATAGGTAACCAAAATTCGCAGAATAGATGAATGAACGGAAAAAATAGTTTCCAAGAAGAACGACACAACGGACGCAAACAAACTTTTACTTTTTTTTCCTCAATGACCCCTTGTTTAACCGTTAAATTGTGTTTCTCTAACCATTTCATGTTTTATCATAATTTTATTTATTCATTTCTCTTTGCACAACTATATGAACACAGTAAACTGGGTATACTCCCCCACAAGACAGCATTGGTGTGATTACATGCAGCATGCAATGGTGTAACCAGCGTGCGCGCCACCTCAACATTCAGGCAATGGCATTTCTATTTACAATTTGCCGTACTATCCATACTATGGTGCTATAACTTTTGCGTTGAAATTGAAAGGAAAAGTTCAAATCGCTATAATGAGCGCGCCAGCCAAGTCAAGCCAGTGAGCAAGTGAGCGGTGGCTAGATGCTGCCATCTTTATTATCTATCTTTTACCTTACCTGGGGATTGTGGTATATCTGTGAGTGGGAATCAGTATAGGGAAAAAATTGCAAAGATTGCAGAGGGAGATGGCTGCGACGCGCAATTGGCTCCTGTCAATGACTTGTCATTGAGTAATGAACGATAGACGTTTTGCCTCGAACCGATGAGGAAGATAACATTGTGGAGTGCCAGCAGATGCTTAACCGGTAAAGTGGTTGCGGCCCTTAGTTGGGGTGCTGTAGTGCTGGCCATTGGAAAGTTGTGTCTTGCCGCAGATTGTTTGTCTACTCTGAAGTGGCATTTACGGCTATATGTTATGAATATGAAGTATCCTTTAATAGCGCGAAAAAAGGTGCAGATTCGTTTAATGAGTTGTGCTTTTTAAATTGAACTATACTGCTTCACAAATGTGTGTGAGTTGTCTTACCTACTAATTGAAGTATGCGATAATGTGATTGATACCAATCGCAATTAGCAGCGGACGGCGGAAGAGGTATTGACATTTATGGATATGTTCCAAATGGGGATGAAAAGTGCTAATGATCGTGGGGAACATATTCTTCGCACAATTTTAGGTGTGATTCTATCGACCTCAATACAAACCCACAGGATCCGTGCTTTTTGTTTCTCTGCGACTTCTGCTTTTGTCTTCTTATCGCCGGCTTCGTCGCCATAGGGCCTCTTGCCATCCGGGTTCTTAGCAATTTTCTACATTCATACTGCATCGGTATTATGACGAACGCACAATAAAATATTAAATCTCGATCTCCTGACAAACGATCAGTAGTCTTTGTCATTAAGGTCTTTCGCAGCTAAACAAAGCAAGTGTGTCACAGGTTCTGTGACAGAATGTCAAGCGCATGACCACAGAATTGGTTGTGTGTATGATCGGGTGCCCGCATGGCATTATGCATGTTAAAAATTGACACATTTCGTGACGTGTGTCCTCGTAGCGTGCCATTGCTCGGTTAAGTGTCATCTTTGTATTTACGCTTTGATATCACTTATTTGCTTTTTATATTCTTTTAGGTGCCTTAATTCAAACGCACAAATATTCATCGCAACCAACTTCATTGCATACTGATGTTTAAAGCGATTGATTGGGCACGTTCAAAAATGTAGTTATCTTAAGTGGACTAGATTGGTGTGGACTAGATGTACCCTGGACGTTTAATCTAGATTGCTCGGTAACGTCACTTTTCTTATGACAACCACATGCGAACTGAAAAACTTAGTACAACTCATTCACGAAATTCATGACAAAATTCGTTAAGGCTACCCGTCTATAAACGTCAACTAAAAAAAAGTTGATGTGACCGATCTGGGCTAATAAAAACCGAGAACTATCAAGTCAGCCAGCTGTCAGACTTACTATACTAGATTCTTGAACGTCCCGAATGAACTAACGTCGAAAGTATTAAGAGTTTATAACCGCATCTTATACTGGTATCATTGTTTATTAAAAGATTATTTTGTAGACCAAGTATAATTGTGTGTATGCCTTTTTCTTTATTTTCTTTTTTTCTCCTCAAAATGTGAATATTAAAATTAATATTGCATTATTTTCCACCCTATTGTTTATTGAGAACAGTTAAAGTTCATTTGTTCTATTTGTCAGATTACTCCTTTTTTACGTAAATTTCATGTGTAAAATTTTCCATTATTTTTCATGAGTAGGAAATATAGTTCGCTTTCTAGGTCTACCCATTTGATTTCAGGACAAATCAGAAATTATGAATGAGACAGGCTTCGCCAAAATTTCGAGGCTAGATTTTCATACTACATACATCTATAATTTTAAATCATTCGAAACGACCCATGGCGTCTTTGCTCTTTTCTTACAAACCATACATATCTACTCAAAAAAAAATTCAAACAAAAACTGCTAGCAACCGATGAAAGCACATTTCGATTTACAATAACACTTCACACCCCATCAAGCAGTTTCCTCTCATAATTTTCTCATCATGTGACACTTGTATTCGATAAGTCGATTACTGTGAGGCAACCAAACACCACATGTATGAGAGCATCATTGTGCTAACAAACATGGCAGCCCCCCATACACAGTAATGTGTCAGTCACTCATTACTTCACCGGGAAAAAATTCCTCAAAAACCGTCTCGAACTTATGTTTTAAGGTTTCCTTCTCTCCTAAAGCTTTGCCAGCTAAAAATAACATTTCAGACGTTGGCAGCAAAAAGAAGTAACCGCCGCAAATCGGAATCGATTGGTCACCAAACCAAACAAAGAGCAAAATTAAAAAAAAAAATAATTGTTGTTCTTACGACCGCAGTTTGGTTACTCACAAGTCACAACAACAAGAATGCACTACTACAATCTCATCCAGAGCACAAACACAGTGACAATTGCATATAAAATGGAATGCTGCAAGAAAGTATTTTTTAGTGTCGATGTCAGTACCGGCAAACTGTCAGAATCTTACATTCCCTAGCGGCAATAGTGCTAAATTGCACTGGAACGATGAGATCATCTATTGGGTTGGAAACTTTGTTGGAATGTTTATCTTTTAAGTTTTGTTTTCTTGTTGTTTGGTGATGTTTCTTTTGCCTTTTTATATTACATTCTCCCCCAAAAGATTTTGCTCAATCCAGTGAAATGTTGGTTGATAAAAACAAAACCAAGTTTAGGAATTCACTTCCAGGTGTTGAAATTGGGTAGTGTGCTCTGAACATTGTGGCTCACGGTTGGTACGCTAATATAGCATAATATAGCATAAGCTAACCCCCCCCCCCCCCCCCCCCCCCACGTGAGTGTCATATGAGTGAATAAATACGGAATAAAAAGATGTAGTCATATGTCATAATAAATCTAACCCACGACCAAGGTGTGTTTGTGGCGTTTTATGGCGGGGGTTATACGACATAAGAAGGCAGGGACAGCCGGCAGAGTATTTCGACTTTTAATTAGCGGTCTTTTAGTGTGATGTATTGATAAAATATTTGTTATTATTTCGAATTTTCGTTAGTAGGTAATTACCTTCAAATGGGTATGTCCTCTGACGGTTATTCAAAAGGGTATTGTCATCGTGGTCGTTGAATGTTGATGAGCCAATTTGTGGATTTAATGGTTTTGCTTTAGAACAATATGATTCATGCGGTTAAATGATGTCAGTCGCTGGTTGATAAGAACTCTTTAGCGGTACATTATATTGGCGTAAGCGAATTTAAGTTTTCTTGTGGTTGGGTTAAAAATAAAGAAAATATGACAACAACTTTAAATAGTTGCTATAAAGACCTTGCGCGATACCAGTAATCAGTTTCAGTGTCCAACCTAGATTTTTCGAACTCACAATGGCGAAGTTTTCCATATAAAATTTCCCATTGTGACCTATAAAATATTTAGTGTGAAGGTTGAAAATGATTATTAGTAATGCCACTTGACAATTTACAATACGACATGTTTGCCGAATTTTTTTTACAGAACAAGAGCTGCTAAAATGTAAACCTCTTTTCAGTTCACTTAGCCGTGGCTCAGCTAGGAGAGTTATAACTTCAACGCAGTCTGTCGTTATTTCGTCACCAACCTTTAAAAATGTTAAATGGATCCTCGACTTGTAATTGGTTTAAGAGTCAAGAGTGCATTTTACAAACTCACGTAATTTTTCATCTAAAATTATGTATTGTGACCTATACCAAGGTGAAAATGATTATTAGTAAGGCCCATTGACATCTGCACCTCAACCATGTATACCCATTTAGAGGTCTCGACCAGCTATACAAATGCTGATGGCCTTATAATCACAGTCAACTTTAAATTCGAATGCACATCAAAACAAAACCGATTCACAGTTTTACCCGCATCAAGAATATACATTTGCTTTGTTTTCGTTTTGAAATTCAACTGGTTCATTCAACTCCAACGGCAACAGTTGGAATTTCCATCCGAGTTTCCACCTACCACCATAATGTGAACATTAAAATGGGCACTGACACTCCCAATGCTTTCCATAGTAGGTACATTATTTATCTGGTGACTTGCATTTAAAAAAAAAAGAATATGTGCTGCAACAAAACGAAGCTCGGCGTCTAACCTCGATGAACCAAACTTGATGTTGGGCAAACGAAGAACTGGGGAGCGCCACCAGGCCACCGCATAAGAGAAAATTGGACAATTGACTCGAATGCATTATTTAAAATGTATCTCTCCAGCGAGCAGCGGTAAAATGCAAATGTTCGCTAATAATAGCCGTATACGCGCTGTCAGACTTTGTATGTACGTACGTGCTTAGTTTCATTGCTCTTTGCAGATTGACCTTTAGGTCAGCATTGAGTAGATATGTAGTTTCTTGCACTTACGATCAAGGATGCAAACTGAAAAAGTCAGACAAGTTGTGCGTGCCTGTGCATTAGTCATTCTTTGCTCACATGAGTTGATGTTCGCACAGATGTTTTTTGTTTAGCTGCGAATTGGTATTCATTCGTTTATCCGCACTGACCTGGAAGCTTAAGGTTAATGGTAAAAGTGCAAGTGTGATTAGAGAACCGGGAAATGAAAATGAAACTGCTGACTTGCGCTTGGCTAGTGGAAAGTTATACACCCCTATTGCGAAGATCAACTATCAATTGATAGTTGATACTTATCAATATTTTTCTTTTTCAAATGGTATTACGATCAATTATCAATGAATTTTCATTCACAATAACTTATTTTTTTGCGTTGTGTTCACAATAGCTTACATTTTTATCAATTGTATTTCGCAATACCAATATCAATTTTAATTTATAAATTTTGTCAATCGTCAACCGATTGATAGTTGATCTTCGCAATAGGGGTGATAATGTGCAGAAAATGTGGTGTTTTAAATGCCGCAAGACCTGATTGTAAGGGGTCGAGGGTATTTTTGACATTTTAACAGTCCTGCAACAAAAGTTTTTTTTGAAAATGTGTCACTTCTTCGTTGAGTGGACAACTATTTAATCGCTTATCAACTTCCAACATTAATTGCAAGCTATTAACTACTTACTATTGTGTCTGGGAAGAAGTCCACCTGTTTGCTTAATCCGTGTGAAGTGGATTCGATTTGGATGGTGTTTGGATGTCTTGTGATGTTGTGTTGGCAGGAAGCCTTAAATGCTGAAACAGCGCCCTTCGATTGCAGGGTAGTGTATAACTTTGTCTACTTGAGGGGTACATGTTATAATTAAATCAGCAATGGTAGCTTAGCAAACGTAGAGTAAACACCGCATGTTAGACAATATTTTGAAAACTTAAAACTTTCTCTCTCTCTCTCTCTCTCTCTCTCTTCAACACGAGCTCGATGAATTATCCTATTATTTTAACTCTACAATTTCCAGGACGAAATAAAGAGTGTCGACGTGTCCGACACAGATTCAAACCCACCAGTGATGCCGGTTTGTCCGAAAGATGGCTCAGCACCAACAAATGATCAGTACATTATATTCGAGCTGAAAACCGATACAGAACCAATGTACAACTATGTGATTACGCAAGTGAAGAAACCACCGCCCGACGATGGGGATCCTACTCCGAAGATCACCTCCGATTCGGTTGAAGTTCAAACCGATGGTGAACATTTGAATAATCCTCAGTATGTCATAAGTGTCCAAATACCAGTCGAAGCTGACAAAGAAGAGGCAAAGGAGAACTCACCCAAGAGTCGACGTGCAAATAACCGGAAAAAGCTAGCCGAAGCCTTAGACGCGGTAGTCAATAAACAGTTCACTATAAGCAAAGCTGCTAGTGTTTTTCACGTGACAAAGAGCACCCTCTGGAAGGAGGTGAACAAACACACCAATCATCGGCGGAAAAAGGTCGATCAAGAGCTAAATCAAAAGATCGCTGATCGTATTTGTGCTGGCGAATCTCTCTCAGGCATTTCGAGATCCCTAAAAGTAGCTAAGTCCACACTGCATCAGCACAAGGTTCGACTGGCACAGAGTGGTCAGCTGCCACCAAATGTGACGCTTAAACCGCCCGCAGATCCTTTAGAAAGACTCGCTATGAAGGAACGTATCCTGCAAGCTTTTCGCGGTTGCCGTGTAAACGGCATGTCGATACGTTTCGCCGCCAAGTTCTACTCAATACCACCGTCAACGCTATGGAAGCATATACGACGTTTCAAAGCATCGCAGCAACACAAGGCAGGCGAAAGTACTACTCACACGGATGGGGATGAAAACGCCGATGGAATCGCAGACTTGTCAGAAGACCAATCGGTTAGACAAGAAGATGCTGACCTTGATGACTTCGATGTGGATGCCTACTGTGACCGACAAGAGAAGACGGCCAGTGAAGATGGTGACTTTTTGATCAGTTTTGACTTTGAAACCTTTGAACAGTTTGTGAAGAGAGAGCTCGACTGATGCAAAGTATTTAGAAGACTGTGGCGTGTGCTGATTTTTTTCTTTTTGTATTAAGGTTTTTTGTAGGAATAAACTGAACCAAAGTTAGTTCTGTAGACAGATTGCTCGGAGGTTTTGTTTTCTTTGAAGATTTTTTTTGTTTCCACAACTTGATAGCAAAACAAAATTTCGGTTGTAATAATTTCGATTTTGGTGGCAAGCAACTAAAACGTTGCATGGAACTAGGCGCACAGTTCGACATTTTGTTTACCCTTTTCCATCAACTGCTATTTTTATATCCGAAATGATATCTTTTCCCTTACGTGTGACTTACACTTCACGGATTAAGATGTAGCATTAATTTGGATATGTTTGTAAAGAGCTTGATACAGTTTACAGACACTATTTTAAAATGTACTAAGTGCAGTAGGGTACTAAACGAACAATAGCCTGCTGTTACTGGGATTTGTGGTAACTTGCTTTTAAACGCTTTATTCGATTTTATTGTTTTTTATTTTATTTTCTTATAGGCATCTACAATCGATGGACGACGTAAGGGAGCGTGCCTTTTTTGCCAAGAATACTTCATGGACTTGTACCTGTTGGCTGAATTGAAAACAATAAGCTTAAAGGTAAGAGACATTTACGGTCGGTCTTGTATTGTTCGTAATCCTAAATTGAGTCGGAATTATGACAAAAATATGAAAAGGTTGATACTGTTGAAAGGATGTTGGGCGGAAATTGTTTAATATGCACGGATTTATAACTCCGGTGGAAAAATAGTTCTGATAAAGGCGCATTCCAGGCTCGAAATGAAGAAGGTTAAACATTCATGGTAAAGATTACTAGATATTGCAATCGATGGCAATTAAAAAAAAACAATTCAGTAGATCGGAGAACGTCATTAATAAGTACGTATGCATTGGAAAAAAGTAGACATCCGAGAGCAGACTCCTGTGGAACACCTTCATATGTTAAAGGTTCGCGAAATTATAACAAGACACAGGAAAGTCTTACAGTTTTTGTAGTAAGGAGAATAAAACATATTCAATTTTGTGCATTGTTTTGAAAAATATTTGAAAGACGCAAAACAACCGACGTCATTGCAAGTAAAATGCATTAAATTTATTCATTTGCTCCCAGGCAAAAGTTTACATCCTAAAGATATTTAATCATGCTAATGAGTACATTTGTTTTCGATTCTAATTAAACATCCTGATTGATCCCAAAGTGCAAATGTCTTACCATGTGCTGCTGCTGCGATGGGGGGAGCATGTGCAAAAGTCATGATAAAAATAGACCAAACGTTTTATTTCTATTTACTTTGGAAAAGTTCCCATATTTCGGTTTTGCGGCAAAAGAAAACATTTCTCGAATGTACGAACTACGAGACCACATTTTATGGTCAAATCGAAAGCAACAAGTCGGAATAATTTAATAAGACAAATTTGATGTTTAGCACAAGTTTAGGCATTGCGTTTTATTTTCATAAATGATACAAATCTTAATTTGGAACTCCCTAGGTCACCACAGTTGATATGCAGAAACCACCACCAGACTTCCGTACAAACTTTGAGGCGACACATCCGCCAATTTTGATCGACAATGGCCTGGCTATCCTAGAGAATGACAAAATCGAAAGGCACATTATGAAGAACATTCCCGGTGGATATAATCTCTTTGTGCAGGTAAGTGTTCACAGTTCATCTTCAAAGTCGCAGGTTGTGCGCCTGCTGGCCAAACCAATTTGTACCGACGCCCGATGTCGCGATGAGAAATTGTGAATAAACAACATTCTCTCTATAGGACAAGGAAGTAGCCACACTAATTGAGAACCTATACTCTAAACTGAAGTTGATGTTGGTCAAAAAAGATGAAAACAAAAACAACGCTTTGTTGTCACATTTGAAGAAGATCAACGATCATTTGGCCACACGTGCAACACGCTTCCTAACAGGTGACACTATGTGTTGTTTTGATTGTGAACTGATGCCAAGGTTACAGCACATTCGAGTGGCTGGAAAGTATTTTGTTGATTTTGAAATACCCGTAAGTAGTTGACGAACGCGTTGTTAATCCATTCTAAATCATGATGATTTTGTTTGTTTTCTTCGTCTTCTTTTACAGACTCACCTGACACACTTGTGGGGCTACATGTATCATATGTATCAGTTAGATGCCTTCACACAATCCTGCCCGGCTGATCAGGATATTATCAATCACTACAAATTGCAACAGGTAAGAGACTGGTTTCGAACAATGATTATAGATGTTATACCTTTACCCAGTTCCCGAAAATTATAAATATTCTCTTCGTTTACCCTCCTTTGAACTAACTAATGTCAAAAATTTCTATTTATTCTCTTTGCTACTGACTCAAAAACAATTGTATAAATCTTATGATATCAAAAGGCTAAAGGTGATATTAAACAGGTATGTTTAATGACGAAACAACATAAAGAGAAGTCGAATAGTTTTTGGGTTCATTTGATTTTGTTATTGTTGTTGGTGTTGCGAAAATACTAACAGTTTTTGGTTGTGGTACGGTATTTATATCTGGCATTTGATTTTGTAAATAATTAACTTCATCATAAACAACTAGTAGTACTGGAAGTTGGCTTACATTACGGTGACAATTGATAAGAGCGTTTCTGACGCAAAATATGTTAATCGAAATGATGTTATGCCAATGAGAAGAATGACGACATGGACTCGTCGTCGACGGCTGTGGGTGAAGCATTACCTGACCTATTCCTCTTAATTGTTGAACATTGATCTTTCGGCGTTGCTGTATAAAACTCGTATAGCTTGGTTCCATTTTGTACTTAGAGCAGATGAGACCATACATCAAAAAAAGAACATTCTCATTCGAAATGCTTTTGGTCTGGTAATGACTGGGTAATGTTGACAGTCTAAAGCTTCAGTTCTAGTTGGTTTGTAAGCTTCTTAAGCCAACGAATCCAGAATTCCAAGGCGTGAATCGCCCGATCATGAAGACCTTGATATTTATGATGTTTGTAATTATAGATAGTCATGATGGTAAACTAATGGAGACCGTAATAGACCAGAAACAAGTAGTCAACTACTGAATTTAGTCTTAATCACAAAACTCCGTTAATTTATGTTATATTTTAATTGAAACGAATAACGAAGGGATCCATGTGCATCTCCACTCATAGTTAGTCGTGCGACATAACTATTTGCAGGCTGGAACGCAAGGCGTAGCACAACCAGTTTCTTTTTTGGTCGTCCGTTCAACAAGGAACGTACAATTTGTTAATATTTTTCTCAGAGTTTAAGGAATAAAGAAATTTTCGTGGAAATAACAGATTGTTCATTGTTGGGAACTGTCAGCTGTACTGAGTTCAACTCATATTACTACTCACCGTTTTCACATTGATATATGTTCAAATAACTTTGACTAAATATTATATATAGCCGCATTAACCAAATAAATAAATTTCTCACATCCCATTGTATAAAAATAATCCTCATCGTCCATTTCGCTGTAATTTTACAAGCTATACCTGCATGTGAATTGTCTAGTTGCTGTCACCGCTCGGTGTTTGTGAATTTTAAATCAGTTTCTTTGTCCTTTGCAGATGCTCAAAATGAAGAAACACGAAGAACTGGAGACACCAACATTCACAACGTCAATTCCGATTGATATCTCGGAATAAGACAAGCCGCCTATAGGAGACACTATATTATCAATGTATTTTTGGATATAAGGAATCCCTCCACCTAATTTTTTTTTTCTCTCCTTGTTTTTCTATTGTTTCTTTATTAATGCATATTAAATGCATTGTTATTAATGATTTGTTTTTATTTTTGTTATGTTACTTTCCAAATAAATTCAATTTGAGTATTTTTTGTAGTACGCGCGAAGGGTTAACAACAGTAATTATTAACATTATTAAATTATTTTTGTTTATAATGCTGTGGAAAGTGGAAATTATTAAATATTTTCTACATACAATTTTGCTTTATCTTTTGGAGACGTTTTGTGTAACAAAAGTTGTTCCGCTTTTAAAGATTGCGCTTGCTAAATAAAAAAGAAATAATAATAATAATAGTAATAACGGTATTATCTACACAAAAGAAACAAATTCGACTTACTGTTCGAATCGTACCAGTAAATAAGCCCAACATAACGTAATATAAAGATTTTTTTTATGTAATCTAATTATAACAAAAAAGAACAATAGTAATGTGACAAAATAACTTTGTATATAATTTTATACAAAAAATAAATAAAAAAAATAAAAATTTGATACAACAGACGCGCTTGTATGTACATATTTTATTTTATTTTGTTCAGTTTTGTTATTCTCGTGAAAATCTTTGGAAAATAGAAACAGACGCAGGGGTGTCAGCACGTAACTTGATACAATCGAGTTCAATCGATACAATCGAGCTCTGGCAGCACCTAATTTGTCTCAATCGAGGATAATCAATGGAGGATAATCGATTGAGACAAATTAGGTGCTGCCAGAGCTCGATTGTATCGACTGAACTCGATTGTATCAAGTTACGTGCTGACACCCCAGGTCTTGAATTGAATAAACTACCAAACGACATTACTGCCATCTTGAAGACACACACTTTTGCACGTTACCTGTTTTTTTTTTTTGTATATCCATTTATTTTTGTTAGAACCCCTTGATGCAAATTCCTTTCTGAATTAAAGTATTTTTACTTTTGTTGATCTTAAAGTATTTATTTTGCTTCAGCAAAAGCTTGCTCTTGGGCAACATGCAAAGACAGCTCTATTTTCCACATGACTATCGTCTGCATCCATAATAAATAATGTTCTCTTAGGAGTCATGTTCGGTAGTGTGGGCAGTACCTACATAGTTGTCTCTTTACCCCCGTATTAATAAACGCTGCGTAAAAGTTATCAACTCGTTATTCAGCAGATACGTCACATTTTTGTTTGCTATCTGGGGCCCTACTCTCTATTTCGTTTCGAAAGTCAATCCTATTCGAAATTGCTTTCCGTTCCGCTTTTAAATGGGTACTCTGTAACACTTTCGAAATATAGAAAATAATACTAAATACTTTTTGAACCTAAAAATTATTTTTCTCGAGTCTAATTTATTTCATAGAAGATCTGTCTAAACAACAAAAAAATCAAGGAAATACACGTACGTAAAAAAAAATTGAAAATGAAAAATTATAATTTTTAGCGAAAAAATTTCAAATAAAAAAAAGTATAGGTAATGAATTCCGTTGCTAATAAAAGTATTTTTCTTTTAAACTCAAAGTATGGCCCTAACCAGTTTATACGGGCAGTAAATGCAAAGTACGGCAGTGCATCATTCATTTTGTATGGCAAATTAGGATGTGCACACATGAACTCCACAAAAATTTCAAACTGTTTTTGTTTGAAATGCATATTTTTTATTGAAGATTCCCTAAAAACTCAAATATGTTACTAAAATTCAATATCACTAAGAATTTTTATCAAAAACTTACATTTTACGATATTTTTTTAATATTTCCATTATCTGATTGGTTGTAGAAACAAATTTTCCACATTCGAATGATTTTGACACTCGGAAACGTGTTGCTAGGTACCAAAATTTCACTTTCGGAATTTTAAACCCGTGAGTAGTAGATTTCATTCCGCTTTCGAAATAGAGAGTTCAAAACGTTCGTTACTTTCGGAACGAGATACAGAGTAGGGCCCGTGATGTCTACCAGCTAACTTACTTGTGCACATTTGTTAATTAATACGGGGGTTAGTTTTGTAGATCCCTTTTCTGTCAAGCAAAATTTCATCATGGTGCCTGTAATAGATTGCAAGTTCTATGAAGGCCCTCGGATGTCTATCTGTGGGAACCGAACAGCTTTTGTTTGCACCGACCTTATTTGGATTGATCCTTATTCGAAAGATATATTTTTCTTCTGTTCCAAATAGAGCAGAATTGAAATGATCTCGATGTTTTTCAAGTAAACACTTCTATAGTGAACTGGTCAATGTGAATGGAAAATTGGTCTTGGCTAGGCAACGGAAACGAAGTAATTCTCGGTAGGTATTCCAAAGGAAGTGACGTAATCTTCTTCGGTTGGTATTTAAAAAATATATGTCGCTATGTTCGTATGCTTATCTCTGGAATTCCCCATAACCGATTTCAATAGGATTGTGTGGATGTGTATGTCTATGGTTGGTTGCACCTTAAAAGACAGAATAGTTTTGAACCTGACAGGTTGCGCTGTTGTCGGTCTCCGAAACCACTCTCCCGATTTTAATGATATTTTATGGATGTGTATCCGTCAAAATCGGCAAAAACATCACTGATCCCTTTGATGTCGAAAAAGGTTTAAGACAAGGCGATGCGCTATCGTGTAGCTTCTTTAACATCATCCTGGAAGCAATTGTACGAAATTCACGGGCCAACATCAGAGGTGCGATTTTTTTAGAAGTCTGTTTAACTGCTTGCATATGCTGACGTTATTGACATTATCGTAAGATCGCAGTGAGCTGTCAGTGGCGCATTTGCAAGATGGTCCTGGCTGTTAATGAGGACGAAACGAAGTATAGAAAAAACTCTCGGTATCGACGCATCGGGCAAAAAGTCAAGATGGACAGATACAAGTTCGAAGTGTTTCTGGATGGATAAGCACTCCTTTGATCAATCGTGAAAAAACATTTGTATCCAGCGTATTGTCAGTCATTGGCAGAGGGTAACCCTTTTTTGCACGTCTTCTACAACCGGATCTTTCTATTCATCGTCGAAACCAAGTAGTCCAAACATTCGTCTACAAGGGCTTATGAATTGATCCGTTTTCTATTCGGTGTCGTACGAGATGTTTCCAATCATATTCGATTAGACGAGACCTTTATTAGACAAATTTGTGACTGCAGTAATCGGTACGCACTTCATAACCGCGTCACATTGCTCTAGTCTAGCGCTTCTATGTTTAGGGCTTATACATGCGATTTCCGAACGGTTGTATTAAGAAGCTTTCTCAAGCTCAGTTGGGCTCTTTCCACATTATTTTGTTTGGACCGGGTGCCAAAAACTGAAGGAGTCGCTATCTTTCCATACACATGTTTCGACGGCTACACATAACTACAAATCCAGGAGTACCAACAATAACGAGATCCATTTGTGGTTTTAATATACGAGATCTTATGTTTCTACGTACTGGGGTGGTTATGTTATCTCGTTCCTAATCATACAATTACACTGCATTTTGTACAATTGTAAAAAAGCACACAGATTATAAACTTTAATGCAATCACTCAATCAAAATACGATATAGTTTTCTTTTTAAAATAAGAACTAAAAAAACTTTCCAAAGTTTCCACAATTCATAATTATGAGAATTACATACAATTTTCCAGCTTTCAGATTTTGCTTCCCATTAGCACATTTATTTTACCAGATGGAGCTTAAAGAGTTCAATATGTTTCGTTAATTATTTTCCCAACGAACACACCTAAAGATAAACTTCGGGGAACTTTTGCAGTTAAAGTTTGACATTTTAAATTGAATTTATAAGCTGACGCTGCAGGTTTGAATTTGGTATGCATTTGGTTATTGTTTATTTCAAGTGTTTATTTAATTCTGATAATAATTGTACAAAAACTCCTCATCCACTAGCGCATTCACGATGTCAAGCCAAAACCAGAGTCTATCGATGGAATTATTACCAACAAACAAAAGCAAAGTATTTAAATGTGCTGATAATTCAGCTAATATTTCAAAGAGACTACAGATATTCTACGAACAGAAAGAATTTTCCGACATTGTTCTAATCGCAACTTTAGATAACACAAAAGTACAAGCCCATCGACTTGTACTGTCTGCATCAAGTGACTACTTCCTGGCAATGTTTCGCAGTACTCTTAAGGAAGCAACTGCCGATGAGATCGAATTTAAGGAAATTGATGGCGTTTCTTTACAATTGATCATCGACTTTATGTATACTGCTTCAATTGAGCTGTGTAATGAAATCGTAGAAAATGTATTGCGAGCTGCGGACTTCTTTCAAATGCAGACGTTGATAACAGCTTGTTGTGATTTTATGGGTGAACAACTCGATGCCAGCAATTGCTTGGGTATTGCAATGTTTGCAGAACTTCACAGCTATCTAGCACTTGAAACCAAATCGCTTGCATTTGCGTACAAACACTTTGAAGAAGTTTGCAATAGTAAGGAGTTTTTACTGTTGAGCAAGAAGCAGTTGACAAAATTTATCACCACTGATGACCAATGTGTGCGATCGGAGGATAAACTGTTCCTGAGTTTGGTGAAATGGATCGAATATGACAAGGATCGTGAACAACACATTTTTGATCTCATCTCACTTCTACGTTTCAAGTTGCTGGACCCAAGTTTCATTATAGAGAACAGGCATTCCGTATGCAAAACGATCGATTGCTACGAGTTGACTTATAATTGGCTCCAATGGCACTCGTTTGTTAAAGTTCGTGATCAACAAGACACAGCAAGGAAGATCGCCGTTGCTACCGGTTATATTAACGGTAGTTTATTAATTTGGACTTTTGATCCAAAAGCGAATGTTTGGCTCAAAGAAAATATTATGCCATCGCATGTAAACATAGAAAGTAAATCTTTGACTGTCGTAAATAATGTATTGGTCGTCGGTGGAAACAGACACCAATATCACAATAGTGTACCCCATCTTTTTTGTTTTGACTTTGAAAGCAAGATGAGCTATGATATGCCTCAAACATCGCAGATAAATATTACATCAACGGCTGAACTAAATGGCGAATTGTATGTTTTTGGCGAATACAGGGATCCACATATGCACTGGCAGTCACAATACAATAATAATGGAATAGTAGTACAAAAATATAATTTTTACACGCGCCAATGGAAAAACTTAAAAAAGCTGGCCCATCATTTCGAAAAACTTCAATTAGCTGCTCTTGGTGGATTCTTGTATCTCGTTGGCAATGTCAATCCGAGCATGCAACGTTACGATCCTGTTACTGATACGTGGGATAAAAAAGCATCTAAGAAGGTTGTAACGGAAAATTTTGGACTTGCAGCGGTTTGCGGACATCTCTATGCTGTTGGGGGGATATCAAATGGAAAGAAGTGCGTAGCGGTTGAACGCTACAATCCTTCGGAGGATACCTGGACTGTCTTAGGTTTACAAGTCCAGGGAGGCATTACACAATGTGTTTCCTTAAACAATCTGCTTATAATTTTTTTTGAAGAGCAATCTACTGTAATGGAGTACAATCCTAAAACCAACGAAACAAAGATCTTGGGTGAATTGCCCCACACTTCTGATAAGAGATATTTATTAACTAAGTGTTAAAGTTAAAAACTTTGTACATGATTTATGTAAATAAAAATTTACATAACCTAAAATGTTCGTTCATTTTTAAGAGCTAATTCAGACGGAAACCAAACGGTGTCCGTAAGCGACCAGCAATGGATTTCGTCACGTTTCAGAAAACTTTGGATTCGTATGTATACCTACGTTAAAACAAAATCCAAGTACACATCCATACACAACAGTCCTATGGCGGCTTTTTGTTTTTGTCTAGGGCAGAGATCATTTATGAGAAGTTGAACCCAGAGCCAAAATATATTTTGCATACCTGGTTTAACCTTCCGTAGGTATGCAGTTTAGATAAAAGTAGAGTAATGTAGAAATAACGCTCTCAGAGCTCCCCAGA
The DNA here is from genome assembly GCA_948293265.1 of Cheilosia impressa. Taxonomy (NCBI): domain Eukaryota; kingdom Metazoa; phylum Arthropoda; class Insecta; order Diptera; family Syrphidae; genus Cheilosia; species Cheilosia impressa. The sequence continues at coordinate 40,168,954 of OX411882.1, read as the reverse complement.
TAAAATGGATTATTTCAAATCTAATAGAACATTAGAAAAAAATTATAAACAAAAAATATATGTAGGTTAATTTGACTACGCACTCATTCGAACATGACATACAATTATGTGACTAATACCGTCGCTGATTGACTCTGTCGTGTTTTTTAACGCAAATTTCCATTTTGATATTCAATTTACGACAAACATATCATTACTATAGTAGGTGTTAGTGACTTATTAGCGTCCAATTATTGGTACGACAAAAATCTTATTCCACATGTTTTCATGTTAGTGCACAATAGTTAGGTACATTAATTAAATTTTTTAGTTGGTTGCGACCTTAGGTATACCGATAGATACTCGTTCCTGTCAGTCATCGCTCACTTATCATGAATCTACTTCAAATAATTGCAAATATTTCGCGTTTTAAGTGCCCTGATACGTTTGGCGGAATATACAACATTCGCGCAATGTACTATTTGGAATCTGGTCAACTCGCATTCAGTTGATATAAATGATCCGATTCGTTGAATTTTGTTTTTTGCTCGCGCTAATAGCCTTTGTGGCAGCTAACCCTTCGAGGTCAAACAATGTCGAACCGGTAGTTATTGTAGATTTTAATTCTGAGATATCCGAAATTCAGGACAAATACGGTCCACAGAAACTCTTCACATCCAGTAAATTAACAGATTTTCGGGGTAATGAAGTGGAGGCTATATTTCACTATACTTTAGGAACGCGAGTACTAGGTGAGCAATTTTATCTTTCTTGTGATGAGATATAGTATTTGGAGCGTTTCATTTTCAGACGACCGTATAGTGTCCCAAAACAAGGATAGCTATCGATGGGATTCCCCTCAGAATGTAACACTCATCTTGCAATATCCTTCCACTGGACAGGGAGCAGTTGTTACTTACATAGATATCGTTGTTAACCAAAGTTCGAGAACTGGACGAGCTAATGTTCTGACTGGTGGCATCGGGCAGCGTTTCATTGTAGTCATTGTGGAGTCTTTTAACACATACTGGCTGAGATACTCATCGCAGATTTATGGTATTTAAAAAGCAATTTATAAATTCGATTTCGTAACCTTTGGCAATCCCATCTTTTATTGAACTAACTTATACGCCGTATATTAGGGCTTCATAGGAAAATGTTCTCTTGTGTAGCACAGAAAGCACTACAACAATCGATTTCTCACCGATGCCTCCGGAAGATATGTAAGCGCCCGTCTGATTGAAGATGTCTTGCACATATATGTGAACACAAGTTATATCGGGACCGGAAAAGGTACTGCCAAATTTGAAGCTAAAGAAACCATCATTTCCAAAGGGATTCTTCACACGAAAGAGCAGCCGGTCATCTGAAAGGGAAAATTCTCAAGTGATTGGCATGGTTAACTAATATTTCGGCGACTCACTGTTGACTCGTTGGCCGAAAATGTGTGTTCCATCGGTTTCGGAACTCAGAGTCTGTGCCAGATTATTAGAAATTACTGCAGCTAGCAGAAACGCAATTGAAATTGCTTTAAGTATTTTTGTAACCATTGTGGGGAAAAAACTGATTGTTTTTAACTAGAGAATATTGGTTTAAGTTGTTCAAGATTACGATTCGGAATGATGTTGATCACACAATATGAATTTTATCTTGATTGGCTAAGTACTTTATACTGATTGATCACGGTTGCACCTATTGATAAAGGGACACTGGTGCTCAATTGTTTTCGAAAACTTAACAAATGCAGACACAAAATCGGGGAATGTTTCCTAACACAGAAGGACAAGACTTAACTTTAAGCCTGAAATATTACAAATACCATCTTCTGGACCCAATCTCGTTTTTCAAATGCTGAGATGCTTCACCAGGTTACAAGACATTTCCAACAATAACCTATACCAATTTCTTTAAGCATTTTACAAAATAATATTCTGCTGTTGGTGTTGCATTGTCCATCTGGCATAACTCATTTACATGGTCACACACACGTACTATTAGGTGCACAATATTGGAATAAGAAAGAGATTCGTTTTTTATTCAACAGCGAGTTTTCAAAAATCCAGAATTAAAGACTTTTTCAAGACACTTAAGACAGCAGAACCAATGTTAGATACTATTTTATTGAAATTGTTTTTTTTTTTTTATTGGAAATTGCTTCTTTTCGCTCCGAGTAGGTACCTACACCTTAAACATGTGTACGAAAATTATCGAACTTTACTGTTTCGTTATCAAACACATTCTTAAGCCAATTAGGTACAATAGAGCGTATCTACGAAGATACAAATCAAACAACCTATATACAGCCCAATTTGCTAAATTTGATCGCAGGACACAAACTTGTTTAGTCTACAATCCGAAGTGAACAGTGGGGCCTTTAAGCGAAAGACTAGACATCAACAACCGTCAAAAAATCTGAAATAACCGAACATGGTAACATGGTAACATCCAACAAAAATTGACAGTCCCTGTGTCGAATTAAAGAACTGCATAATGAAAATATCAACTTTGTTTTTCTATCTCACTTTAATAAAAAAAATTATGTTTTAAGTTAGGCTTACATCAGTTTAATGAAACAGCATACGCCAAAATAATGTTATTTTCCATACAAGTTTAACTTGTTTGTGTGCTCCAATCTTATATCACTTGTGTCTTTTCCTTGACCAACAGATTCAAAGGCCATAAATATCAGCGGTATAACTGAACCACAATGTATTCTTAGCCTCAACAACGGTGGTAAGAAAACGCTGTCCTATTCCTCCGGCTATGACTGTAGCTCGTCCAATATTAGAACTCTGATTGACAACAATTTCAACGTAAGTTACAATAGCCCCCTGTCCACTGTTGGGGTATTTCAAAGCTAATGTCACATCCTGAGGCACAATCCATCGCTTACCATCAGCGCCGTGCCCAACTAGACGATCATCTGAAAGTGAATGCCGATTTTTGTATCGTTTTACTACCATCGGATAAAACTTTAAACTTACTTTGAACACGCTTTCCAAGAGTGTACCTTAACACATCTCCGACTTGAGCAGCAGGAACAGCTGTTATCTGGCTAGACGAGAACAGATCCATAATCTCGGGTTTGGCAGCTCGAGTGTCCTTCTGCTCGGATGCACTCTCCATTTTGAAAATATTTTCCCATCTGGAAGCATCTTTGGCTACCGAATTCACATCGACAATCACTACGAATGGTTCAACATCAGTTGGAACCGTTGGATCCGATTTTGCCAGCACAACTGCGAGTAAAACACCGAGTAAAATGCAACACGACATTTTCGCTGAAAGAAGTTGTAAACGAATAACTTGAATCGTCATTGTGCACACCCTTTTATATGCAAGGCGTGGTGGTCCAAGATATTATATCGCAATTGCCAAGTGTTTGCTTTTCATTCGAGATAAGCGGCTCTAATATGACCAAATTCTAAGAATAGCCGGTAAAATCCCTTAGCTCAGATAAAATTTGTAAACATTTTTTATTATTTGTGGGCTCCGACAGGATTGGTGCCGATTTATGCGCATTGTTAAGCTTAAGATTGTTTTTTGCCACTAGCCGGAGTTCTCTTGTTTTATTCTAAGTAATTGGAACTATAAACAAAAATTTGTGAATTTGTTGTTGAGGTTTGTTTCCAAAGGGCTATCAAATGATCATAGCCATTCAAAAGACGGCTGTTTAAGAAGTAAATATTAAAACATCCACAAAATGGAAATAATTTTTTGCCATTAGAATAATTAAAAAGGAAATCTGAATGAATTTGTGTAACACTTTATTTTCTTTCTTATTCATTATTTAGAATATCCAAAGTTATTGCTTAGATGCCATAGACCATCACAACATATGGCGGCCTTTAATAACGACAGCTATTGAGCGTTGCCCGATTGCGCCGGATGCTAGAATAGCTTTTCCATTAAATGAACTTTGATCGATGGAAATTTCAGAGTCCGTATATACGTAAGGGGCAATAGCTCTTTCCCATTTGATTTGTATCGGTACTCTGCAGCCGATGTCATCTATTGGGTCTATAGAAAACTAGCTTTGCATGCGAATTGCAATGTAGTAACGAAGTTTGCTTCTTTCCTAAATACGTATGAACGGAATTAAGTCAATTCCCTGACGACAGTCACTTGCACGGCAATGGCGTTGGGACTTTGGTAACTGCATTTGCTGTTACCATACTGCTATAAAGAAAATACTGCCCACGATTGGCTTGAGCATTTTCTTATCCTTCAAGCTTTTGGCTGACAAATTCTGGAAAGAATCTCGTCCTGAAGACGATATCGTTCAAGTTAACAAACGTTAAGCACTTAACACCAATCTTGAATTTAGGTAAAATTTCGGACCACTCGTATCATATTTTTTTAGACCCCAGTGTGCTGCTCAGTTTTCAATTTATTTCGCGATCATTCGATCACTGACCATATACAATCGACTTTTTCAATTTCCATGCGCGTCAATAAAAAACAGTTGTAAACACTTGAAAATGTTGTTATCAGCTCTGCGACCGATACTAGTATTGTTACTGGCATTCTCGCCTATAATTTAGTTTAAGTGAAATTTTAGCTAACGCCATGTCGTTGTCGCTTTTTCGGTGGTCAGCACTTATTTTAACAATCTCCATTCTTACCCTAACCGATGGATTTACTGAGAAAATTCATATCCGCCCATTGAAACCGTCCATTATATCGCTGAACCGAGAAGAATGCTACTCCTATACGTACGGCGTACGCAAGGACGATAATAGAGATACCAAAATCTACCAGTCAACTGGACAATTTGAGTGGGAGGAGGAGAAAACAAAATATCTGTCGATTTTGTATCCAGAAAACTGGCCAATTAAGGATTTCTTCGAGGTGACTTTTGTGCAGGTTCTACTGCGACCTCTGGATGTGGCATATGACGTTTCGATTTCGGGACCTATCGATAATGCACTGGTAACGATAAATATTTTAGCACCATATACAAAAATTTTGCACTATGAAATCAACATTTATGGTTTTAAGTAATAAAGACTAGAAGTGTTAAGTAATAATTACATGTTCTTTTAATTTGGAAGGAGCTAAATATAAGAAAGGTGTTTGAAAACTTTTTCACCCTAGTGTTTAGTTGTTATCATTGTGAGTAGTTGGCAATAACAATACACGAAATTTGAACATCAAATCGAATTGGGGAATATTAACATACATTTATATTATATGTATATTGATATAGTACAATCTGACAGACTTGCTGAACTTATAATTCCGACGATGGTACATCCGGCCTGACTTTTCACTGTCAATAAGTAATTTCATGCCAAATCCGAACGGATGAATTGAATTGTCAGACGTTTGCGGCAGGTGGTGCAGTGGATAATAGGATCTTATATTTTTTGTACTTACTGCGTTGATCGAACTTGAGACTCTTCCGTCATGAGTCTACCATACTTACCGGACTTTTGGCTTGCAGTCAGTTCTCGCGAGATTCTGCAATTCAATGGCTACATTCAAGAATATAGTTATCTTAAGTCGACTAGATTGGTCTGGATAAGATGTTACCTGATCGCATAGTCGGGAACGTCACTTGTTCTACGTCAGTCACATGTGCCAACTGTCAAATTAGTACTCAGTCACGAATTTCATGACTAGATTCGTTGGCTACTTTTCCATAAACGTCAACTACGAAACATAATTATGTGCCCGATCTAGGTCAATCAAAACTGAGATACATCAAGTCAGACGATGTAAGACATATTAAACTAGACATTTGCAAATGCCACAAGATCCATCAAATAATTAAGTAAAGAATTATTGCTTCCCTAGTTATAATAGTTATACTATTACAAAGTAGCAAAAGATTGTTTTTATCAAAAACAAAAAAAATGCTTTACCTCAACAATCCATCTTCTAAGGTACTTCCCCAACCACTTCAACTTAAATTTAACTCAGTGTTTTTATTGATAAGAAAACAAAGGTTTGTTTCCGTTCAAAAAATAATCACTAGCAGTCATCACGTGCTCCGTTATCTATGAAACATAAACGGGATAATCTAGTGATTGCAATGACCTGTCAACATTTAAACGTAAATAGGTGTGTTTTATTGATCATCTATCTCAGCAAAGCAAATGTGTTAGGATGTTTGCAGTTTGACAGGATCAAAGTGAATTGTAAAGTTATAATTCAGGGTACAATTCGAAGTTATTATTAGGTGCCATACTAGTGTACTTTGGCCAACTCCACCCGATATCAAAAATTACAATTTCAGTGTAAAATAACAGCTCCCAGACCATTTTCCCATACTCAAGCCTTATTTGAACATCTTGAGGTGTGCAGAATGTAGAGTTATGTGAGCTCAGTGAGACCAGCTGATCATCTAGAAGCGAATAGGAGAATTCAGAATATTGAAACCAACAGCTGCACTTCTGCCATCTGTTGGGCTAATAGAGAACGCGTTCCCATAAAGTAACGAATTTTGGCTGTCTCCTGAATACTTCTGAGGGTAATTAAATCAATTTCTTGCTTCTTGAGCGCCGTCAGTTCGGAGCCATCATTGACGAACTGCCTTTGCCGTTACAAATGCTATAAGGAGATTGGTTTGAACATTTTTCTGGAAACTACTGGCTAGAGTTTCGTTCAAAATATGATTTTTTCCACACGGTGCGGACGGTATTTATAGTTAATTGTTTAAACCGGAAATGTTGAGACAAGTAATGTCAGATATGACTAATTCCGGTTAAGGAATTTATTTTGCCTTTAAGTAGGCAGTATCGGTTTGCGATAACAAAATTATTTATTGAGTAAGTTGTAAGACCCGGATGATATCTTGACACCCAGCTGAGATATGATGTTTCTTTTCTGATTGTCAAGTCATTGCGAGCAAGGGAATCAGTGATTAATCTGAAGACTTTAGAGCGGGCATACACTATTGCGTTGTCGTTGACACATGCTAAGACTCCAGTTCCGTACTAGACACGTGATGTGATTGGAGTTTGATGTTTGATCAACATAAAATAAATTGAACAATTATCTTCGGCTTTCACAAGAATACCACCTCAGTATGACTTCAAGTTTTGTATCAGGAAACCCAATTCAGGTAATTCCCCTACCCGCTGATACCTTATATACAGCTCTTGTTGATAAGAAATTAAAATTTTTTAATCTGTTTATATTCTTACTGATAAAAGTCAGCACATGCTTTTCTTTCTTCTAACAAAGAAAACATATTATGATTCATGCAATCCAAATATGTAGTGAAGTGCTTTGAAGGAGCCATGCAAAAAAGGTCCGGTTAAAAGTGAGCAGACGACCTTCAGAATGTAACATTCATCTTTCCACATCCTTTCACTGGACAGGGAGCAATTATTGTTACTTATATAGATATCGTTGATAGCCAAAGTTCGAGAACTGGACGGGCTAATGTTCTGACCGGTGGCACTGAATAGCTTTTCATTTTCGTCATTGTGAAGGCTTTTAGCACCCACTGGTTCAGATACTCATCGCAGATTTATGGTATTTAAAAAGCTAATTAGAAACTCGATTTCATAAGCTTTAGGCATTCTAACGAGCAGCCGGTCATCTCTCTCTCTCGCTGACTCACTGTTGATTTATTGACCGATAGAATCGAAATCAAGTCGAATAAAATAGCTGGGAAATATTGCAACTTTCTTCCTAGCACACTTTAATAAAAACATCGTTTCAAGTTAAGCCAATGTGTTTATGTCATTTCCTTGACCAATAGATTCCAAGGCCAAAAATATCAGCGGTATAACTGATCAACATTATATTTTTTGACTTAATAGCGATGTTAAGAAAACGCTGTCGAATTCCTGTGTGACAGTAGCTTTATCAATAATAGAACCCTGATTGACGACAATTGCAGGGTATTTCAAAGACAATGTCCCATCCCGAGGCACAAATGACCCGAAATTGACTGAGAATTTGACAGCATTCTCTCTGATAGCTCGGAGTCTACAAATATCCTTGTTTATGGGTAGGTACATATCTCCCATTCATTTTAGAACTGTTCAAGACTACCCGTATCAAGCTTCTTCTAAAAGGGGCATCACTCAGTATTATTAGAAAAAACAAACAACCTACTACAAATTTCTATGCAATTCCAAAATATTTTATTCAGATATTTAAACAAAGCTCTTCAAGTTTTCTTATTCTGGATTTAAGACTCCGAAGTCCATGCTTAGATACCGTAAACCTTGGAAGCATAGTTAAAGAACAAAGTATTGTAGGCTTCAATAACGACCGCTATAGAACGTTGTCCAATTCCACCGGATAACAAAGAAGCTCTGCCATTAAATGTGCTTTGATCGACAGAAACCTCAGCGTAGGTAATAATAGCGCCTTCGCCTTCCTTTGGATACTCAAGGCCTACCTGAGCGTCTTGACTTGAAGTGAATGTATAGTTGTTTGAGCTTTGTGCGACCAGCTGATCGTCTGCAAGTGGAAAAAAATTTTTAATTTGTGAAATTTATATAAGCACAAGATCAGCGAAAGCCATTTGTTGGTGAAAAACTTACTTCGAGCACGACTTCCCATATAATAAGTAATCTTGCCTCTTTGCTGAATAGAGCTCATGGGAGTCAACTCAATTCCCTGCTCCTTGAGAGACTTAAGTTGGGAGGCATCGTTGACGACAATTACTTGTGCGGCAATATTGTTAGGAATTGTTGGAACTGCATTCGCCGTTACAATTGTTACAAGAAGAATACTGCACACGATTGGCTTGAACATTTTTGCTTCTCTTTAAATTTTTGACTGGCAACTACTGACTTGAGCTTTGTTTGGAATATGATTGTTGGTAGACGGAGCTGATGTTATTTATATGATCAAGGGCCGGTCGATTTGAATTAGATTGTTTTTGTTTTATGCTGAAATGGTTAGATAAGCGATATCGGACATGATTAATTTTGTGGAAGTAGTTTTTGTGGCACGTGAGCCGGCTTTATCGGTTTGCGACAGTAAAAAAATTATGTGTAAGGTAAGTTTTATTTTAAATCATAATCTAGATCTCGGATTTTTTGTTGATACCCAACCGTGAATGTTTTTTTTTTTAACAGACTGCTTAAATTCTCATCGATAACTTCTTGCAAAAACAAAACAAAAATTAAGTGATTCATACAAAATATAGAAATTAATCCACCGACTAATGGAAATAATTATAATTATTAGAATTAAAATGATGTCCCACATTATGTAATGTTCTATTTTCTATATACAATCTTAAGCGAATTCATAAAAATAACTCAAAAATGATGAGCCTACCCTAATTACTAGGTCGCAGGCTGTTTTTAAGGTTTGGGGTTTCAACTCATTCAATTCTTTACTAAAATTATTATAAACTAGGAGTTAGTCTTAACCTACGCCGGCAGCGAGACAAAAAAAAACAAGGTCACTCAATTGTCAAGTGCCTCTTAAATCAGGGGTCAGATTCTGTAAGGCGAAACGATCAAACGTTTTCGTGCGCACGAACGATTTGCCCTATCACAAGCAAATTTCTTCACGCACACGAAAACGTTTGATCGTTTCGCCTTACAGAATCTGACCCCAGAATTTTAACAACTGTGAGACTTCATCGGCGTGGGTCTCTAAATTAATGTCCGTTTTGCGTGTTTTTTTTTTTTTAATTTTTAAAGACAATTTAAAAAGGATGCTCTAGAAAACAAAAAATCTTTTTTTATTTGCAAAATTTAAAATTCAATGTTTATTTATTTAATGTCTTAATAGAAAGTACAAGCCTTGTCGCCATGTTCTTTAAAGGGATTATTTAGATGCCATAAATTTTAGCAACATAGTTAAAATAATATGTGTTATATGCCTCGACTATAATTACAATAGAACGCTGTCCAATTCCTCCAGATACGACGTACGCTTGTCCGCTGTTGGAGCTTTGATTGACAAGAATATCTACGAAGGTAATAACAGCTCCTTGTCCACTAGCTGGATACTGAAGCCTTAGTTGTACGCTTTGTGGTGATCCCCATGAATTGTTGTCTGAATTCTGTGATACCAGGCGATCATCTGCAAAACAAGATCCGAGTTTATTTAAAATTTTACACTGCCATCTACTAATATTCTTACTTGAAACACGATTTCCTAGAGTATAACGAATTTGGCCTCGCTCTTGGATACCGCTGATCGGCGTTAGCTGAACTCCTTGCTCCTTTAGTTTGGAAACATCGTCAACAACAATAACTTGGGCTGCGACGTTGTTGGGAGCTTTCAAAGCAGCACCTGCAGTCACAGTTGCTATGAGGAGAATACAGCACACAATTGTTGCACGGAACATTTTGCTTTCTCTGTTAATTTTTGACGCTTAGCTATTTACTTGAGAGTCGGTTCAAATTTGATTGTAGGTGGCTGCCACAATTGTAATTTATAGTCATCAGCAAACTGGTAGATATTCCATAAGTGCATTGTTTACAGCGCTGAATAACATGATAAGGCCAAGTAGGAACGGATGTAAGGTGTTAAGTGGACTCTTAAGTGAAGTTTCTAGCCTGATTGGCTAAGTACCTACGTATACAAAATTATATGCGCCCGATTCACTCTAATATGTAAGTTGATTTTCTTGCTGGAGTGAAATTGTATCGCGATAGAAAATAAATTGGTACCTACATATCTATATTTGAGTTTGTATGGGCACGTTCAGTAATACTTCGAAGGTATACTCTTTATTTTAGAGATTTCGTAAGATTTTGAGCTAAATTTTAGCTCGCATATAAAATTTTCTCCAAAATTCAGCTGAGCTGAGTTTAGGCGAATCGCTTTAGACGTGTGGTACGCATTTTGAAAGATCGTTGTTTTCTGATGATCTGTTGCGTGTTTTTATAGCATAGAAGTAAGCTATGACGAGTAATTATAAACAATTGAAATGGTTGCAATCAGAGAGAGTTGGATTTTTCAAGTAAGTTAGTTTCCCAGCTGTTTTCTGTGACACATATCCCCTGCGCGCATCAGAGTACGGGCACATTCAAGAATCTAGTTATCTTAAGTCGGATAGAATGGTCTGGATAAGATGTAACCTCAACGCAAATCTAGATTGGTCGGGAACGTCACTAATTCTACGTCAGCCACATATCTTGACTAGATTCGTCGGCTATTCCTGAAACAGCTGCTCATATGACCGCTTTTAGCCAATCAAAACCGCACCAGTCCTTCGGTTATTTTTTTGCGCCAAACATAGAAATTATCAGGAAATGTTATCGAATATACTACTTAATGTTTCTACTTCAAAAACTTTTGTAAGAAAGTCTACTTAAGAGTTAAAAGCGTACATCCGCTTTCATTATAGTCCCCTTTCAGCTGCATGTAAATATAAACACTCAACAATAGATGCACTTGAAGATAATACCTATACACGTCTATAGATTATTATAAATTAAAAATGTATCCTTATAAAATCATACATACGAAGCGACAAATATTTACAGAGAGAGAGTAAAATGTTCCGCTTAATTGTGTGCAGTATTCTCCTGACAGATACGGCAACTGCAGATACTGTTTTTAAAGCTGCCAAAGATATCGCAGCACAAGTTATAGTTGTTGACGATGTTTCCCAACTTAAGGAGCAAGGAGTTTAGCTCGTTGCTATCAGCTTTAATACAGGAACGACGTTAAATCCGTTACACTTTAGGAAGTCGGGCTCCAAGTAAGAATTTTTGAAAATGACGTATATTTTTTTTTTAAATAAACTTGGTTCTGAACTTCCAGATGGGCACTTGGTATCACAGAATGCAAGGGGGCGCACGTAGCTTCATACAATCGAGCTCTGGCAGCACCTAATTTATCTCAATCTAATATTCTCGATTGAGACAAATTAGGTGCTGCCAGAGCTCGATTGTATCGACTAAACTGGCACCCCAGATAACCATTCATATGGATCAGCCCAAAATGTACAAGTTAGACTCCAGTATCCAGCTAGTGGACTGTTGATCAAAGTTCAAACAGCGGACAAGCATCATACAAATACATAGATATTTCTGCAATTTCTCACTTCATTAACTGCGACGCAACTTTTTAATTGACAAAAAAACCAAAAAGTTAAATCCAGACATAACTAAGAACCTATGCGTACGAGTATATTCCAAGGAATGCAAAAAATAAAAAAAACACAATTACTTTTCTTGACAAAAAAAAAAAAAAATTAAACAAAGCTGCACAAGCGCACAGTGTCAAACATTTATTTTTCTCTATACGGTTTGATAAACTTAATTTTAGGCCTTTTTCTGCTCTCTTTTTCTGGCAGTAGACAGTTTAGAAAATTGTTCGTTAAAAACCCAGTGATACCCCAAATTCGATAGTTGTCCACCATAAAAACGGGCCCACTGTAGCCACTCTTGAATTGTGTGTGTCTAAAAGATTTCGGAGCAGCTAAATGAGCAATGGGAACAGTCAATGCCTCATCAACTTCTGCCTTGTTTAGCACCAATTCCTTTAGATCTAAATTTCTAACAGTAGCATACACCGGCATAATGGAGGCTGTGTGTGGCGGTGTAATCATTGGTCCAGTGCCCCAAATTTCAACCCGTGATCTCGGCAGCCCAATCTCCTCCTCAGTTTCTCGTAGCGCACAATCTTCAAAGCTGGTGTCCTCTGGGTCTTTGATCCCACCTGACAGCAAAAAAAGTACATTAATTCTATAAACCACCACCAACTGCCACTTTCTGTAACTACCTGGGAATGAAATCTGCCGGACGTGACGACTCAACAAACCCGACCGGCGAGTATACAAAATTGAAGTTTCTCCACTGGCGTCGATACAAACTGGAATCAAAACGGAAGCAAATTTCTGCTCCACTTTGGACTTACTTAGGCGTATACCCAAAGGTGGCAGTGCATGCAAACATTTTAGACATCTACCGCGATTTTCTGCACTCAAAATAATATCAGCTGTGTAAGTTGATGCAAATCTTCTAACAGCTAACACCATTTTCGAGGGCGGCAACATCTCTATTTTACTTAACAGATTGAGTGATTAAATGGACAATTTAATGCACTAACAAGTACGAAGCTAAAAATAAATAATTTACAGTAACATTCTAAGGAAAATGTACAATTTTTCAGAGGCAATTTATCACAGAACACTGATGACTGAAAAGTTCAGTTGTCACTTGTTTCTGTCAAACAAATGACAGCGGAGCAGCAGCTGTTACCTAATCGATTTCAAGAGGGGGCCTTTTTGTGTTGCTAGACAAGTACAGATGGCGCTAAAATGATTGTTGTAGGTAGGTAGTATAAAAGTTGCTATTGTCTATGAGATGGCAATGACATCGTTTTAACTTAAATTCAAAATTTATGGGTAACCGTGTACCTACAGGCTGAATTGCTTCACAGTATTTATATTTACAAAATTCTTCTGGATAGTAGAGAAATCTTTTCACTTTCCGTATTTGCACAAATATGTTAGGTAGCAGACATAACTGCTATGTAGATTTGACTTTTGAATTAACTGCAGTAGACAACATTTACATAGCTCTTTAAAAATAACTACGGGCGGGCATAGTGTTGATCGAAGAAAATAGTTTGAATCAGTTTTAGCTGCTCCCCAATCTTTCTTAACATTAGCTAAAATCTTAGCTAATTTTTGACATAGAAAATAGCCCTACCTTTTCCTTTCCTTTTTTGTCAGACTTTTATTTATAATAATTAAACATAAGAAATACCAGCTTAATAGGCTTTGTTACCAAAATCCTTAGAAACAAAGTAAGAAGTTTGGGTTTCAATTTCGTACTTACCACGCTCGTCTGATCGTTTTCAACTAGGCACTTACCCATATTTCATAAATTATTTTGTTTAAAAACTGCTGTGCCTTTACGATGGGTTGACTCACTAATAGATGACCACTAGCTACGTCTCACTAGACATCCGCTCTGAAGCCGATTTGACAATGCATTAAATAAACTATTGTTACGAATAATGATTTCTGTTCTTTTATTATTCACTTTAACAATTTTAGAGAATCAATAAATCATTCCCTATTTTATTTATCAACTCTTTCATATACAATTGCATTAAAATTAATTTTGTTTCTTTATTTTCTTTTAATGGAAAACTACTTATAATAGAGATCTCTATAATAAATATAAATAATCTACTATCTTATGTATATTTCTAGCATATAGGTACAAGTATATATTAGCTACTAATACTCATCTTACCGACATCAACTAATAAATGAAATATCTATTAATGTATGTTAGTTAAGATCAAGATTTACTTTGCATTATTGTTTTCAAAAGAGCCTTGTTTAAAAAATGTCTTGTTTTAAATAGTTTCTGTTAAACAAATAAAAAAGAAAAAAAAACATTTGTAACTATACACAATGATTTACTAACTAAATATAATCTATACTTAGAAACTACACTTAAGTCTGCATTAAGTTTACTCTTTTGTGTGAATAAACTTTGTTGTTCTTTGTTAATTTTCTAAGACATTTTTATGACGTCTATGTGACCTAATCGAATTGACATAGTGATGTTTTTATTTGTTTAAATGACAATATTCTAATCTTAATTTTATAGGTTTTTTGGCACAAAATCTGAATTTTTTGATTTATTTAAGGGACAGGGAGGAAACAATTTTTTAATTTTGTTGTATGATGACAGTTTGATGCCACGGTAGTAGAAAGAAATACCTGCAGGCAGTGCATGCGTTCCACAACAATTGGTATGTGGATCAGAAAAAGAATTACAGCCAGTGTTTGGAAGGTCTGTTTGATCCGGATCCAAGGGCGCACTGGTATGTATTGGGTTATGCAAATTGCATCTATACAGCGCTGAACTCGCATCGGAATCTGTGTTTGGCGTTGTCATTTATATTTTTTGCATTTGTCAAATTTCTCAGAATATGCCAGAATAAATATGCTACTCGTTAGCCGTTACTCGTTCTTCTTTTTTGTAATTTTCGATAAAGACATTATTCATATAGACTTTGAGCCATTGCGATCGATTTATATCGGATACATTCGATTAAACACGAGTAGATAGAGTGAACCTTATTTCTGAAAGCAATAAGCAATATGGCTGACTGTTGCCGTACTGTTTACGGATTTTAGGAAGAGTAAAATTAATATTTCCTCAAAAATTGAGGGGATCAGTGACAAGGGCAAATATATAGGTACATTTGTGGGTTACACAATCCACAGCAGCAATATATTTATAAAATACATATAGCTACATACATGACAGTCGCTGAACAAGGTAGTCGATCTTTTACGCAGTTTTCTTTTCTGCAATGAAAACCTTTGGAACGTGTTTGAGGCGCACATGTTAACTACATTTCAGCTCGATCACAATTTGATATTAATCAATGTCGTATTTTAGCCTGAAAACGGCAGGAAATCAAATGCTTGCTCACCGCTAATTTTATTAATGGGCACATTTAAAAATGTAGTTACCTTAAGCAGATAGTACTAGATGTACCCTGAACGGAAAAAAAACTAGATTGGTCGGTAAAATTTGATTGGTCGGTAACGTCACTTGTCCTACGTCAGTGCGGTCACATAATATGAACTGTCAACTTATAATTGGCCGCATTCAAAAATCTAGTCATCTTAAGTCGACTAGATTGGTCTGGATGAGATGCAACCTGAACGCAAAAACTAGATTGGTCGGGAACGTCACGTTTTCTACGTCAGCCACATATGAGAACTGTCAACTTAGTACTCAGTCACGAATTTTTCGACTAGATTCGTCGGCTACCCCTCCATAAACGTCAACTGAAACAGCTGCTCTCTCGACCGATTTCGACCAATCAAAACCGAGATTCACTTAGTGAGAGAGCTGTCAGACTTACTAAACTAGATACTTGTCATAATATTGTGTCCCACTAAACGGCATTTAGATTTTGCATAAATATTTCAACTTGGTCGAATGTTAGACTGTGTGAATCAATGTCGAAAAAGCTTGTAAGATCTTACAATTTCTCAAATAACACACTTGGTCCTAGCTTGGGCGTCTAACCTTATCTGTTACAGCCAACCAACATTACACGAATAAAACCAGATGTCCCCTTTCTTGAAACAGTACAACAGTTATTTTTTGGTATAGAAAGTCTTAAAAAATAACGGTATTCTTCTATTTCATTGTATAAATATCTTATAGTGTCATCTTGCGAGTATACCTATTCTAAGGTGTTTCTTTTAGTCCAATATCTCTTAGCCTTTCCTCTAAACACTGCTTTCGTTTTTGTTCGAAGTCGACACGAATGCTTTCACACTTCCAGGCGATCCATTGCTACTTCCACTAAATCTACTATTCGCTGGATATACGCAGCTTTTCCGCTTGACAAAGCTGGGCGAAGGAGATGTAGACGATGTTCTCTCTGACAGATTGGCCAACAGCGGCAGTGACTCATTCCGCGAGAACATTCGTTCCTCGGTGGAGTTCCGCTTCCGCAGTAGGCTGGAACGTTTTTGTACTTGAGCATGAATGTAATTGTTACTGGCCACTTGGCCAACTGGTGACGAAGGTTGCGGCAGCAACGAAACTTCCTCCGAGGCAGTGTCCACCACCATCGGGTCGTAGACTGGAAAGTGTGACTCTAACACACCAGGACGGCATTGATCCACTGACACTACAATGTGACCATTCGACGGTGGTGGCGCTTGTGACAATGGCAGACGGATAAGATTTTGTGGCGTAGAGAAATGATCTAAGGACGAATTAGCACTGTAATAGGTGTCCAGGGAGCCTGCGTTGGTCTGTGACTGAGGTGTCATCAATCTCTGACATTGACTGTGATCCACACGGTGACAGCAGGTGAATGCGGACCCACTCCGGCAGGGACAAGAGGGACAGGAACTCGTACATTCTCGATCTAGAATCTGACTATCGCTGAAGGTGAGCTTCTTGCCGAGCCTTTGAGTATTTGCCGCACCATCGTCCTCATCGATTTGCTCGGCGGATTTGGAACTGTTTTTCCGCTTCTTATTTGGCATCGTTTTGGAGTGGCTTGCGGCGGACTCGAAGCTTTCATCGCTCGAGTCGTCACGACTGTTTTGTCGCATTGGCGTCACTCGCGGAAAGGTGACAAAAACCTGACCCATTCGCTTGTATTGGTCCACATAGCGGGTATCCTCTGCACAGGTAGATAGATTCTCGGTAAATTTGGGCGCCCGCCGAAGAATTTTAGGTGTATGCAGCTGAGACTCGAAGATTCCCTCCATGAGCTCTTGATTTCCATTCTCACTGATGGACATGTTCTGCAGATATCTCTCTATACTGTTTGCCAAACTCATGGCGGCACTTGTGCGGGACGAAATACTCGAGATCTCCGATAGCGTTTCAGGGCTTGCCAGCGGCGCCAAACCGAACCAATCGTCGTGAATTAAATCCACAGCCTTGGGACAGTCTGAAGCCCGTCTTAGCGGTGCCAGTGGTAAGCTTGTCGGCTTTTTACCCGCCCGGGCGGACTGTTGCCGGTGGAGTATACTCCTCGGTGGCATTTGTGGGGACGGTGACTTTGTGATCGCTGAATAGTTTAGAGCCATATCGAAGGCGACTGCTTTCGGCTTGTGTAGGGTGGGGCAGTCCGATGGCGGGCAATCGGTCATAATGACCGTCGTCGCTTCACTGGGCACCGAAGGACTTCGTCCATTGGTGACGCTGGTACCATTTGTTGCCTGACTCACGTCCAGCATGCTTGATATGTCGTACTGCTGCATTGATGAACTCATCTGGCTGCGCCCGAACAGACTGCCCGCTATGGAGGAGGCTTTACTGGAGCCCGGCCCACAAGACAACGGCAGCGATGGATGCATATCGATGGGACTCTGCAAATTGGTGAATGATGTTTCCAGACACAGTTTGTGTGTGGTATTGGGTGTCGAGACGGAATTTGTGATATTCGATATTGGACTCTGGGCTCGATTGTTTGAACAATAACCGGCATTTGTTGTTACAATGCCATTCGATGACAGCGGCTGATCGATACTTATGTCATTGGACAGCGTTGAAAAGGCGTTTGATGTTTGTCGCTGTGGCTTTCGTGGACCGCTTGTAGTTACAACCTGAAGAGAAGTGAACGGATTAGTGATTTGAAAAAGTATCCGGTTGGTAGTGTATCTAAGACTGTAGCGGGCTACAAAGTACTAATAAAAAAGTAACAGAGGAATTTACTAAAATATTAATCAAAAGAAATAAATTTGGGTAAATGAACACACAATAATAAAAAGAAAAATTTAACTTTAGGTAGATGTAATCACACCGACTATTATGTGCACACTTAAGTCAGTACAGTAGTTAGGCGTAGTACACAAAAAAGCATCAACATTTCTACGGACCCTATGGACTATACAATTTAACACTGAACAATTGAATACACTCTTGAGAACTATTTTAGTTTATATCCAATTCGGACTTCAATGAAACAAAAAAAAAATCGTTTAGAAAAATCAAAAACTTGTGTCTTCTACGTGTGTGGATGAACCTTTTAACGACGAGGATCTGTGATGTACTTGCCCAATCATGGGTTTAAAAAAAACTCTAATTATGCCCCAAAAGTGGAAAAAATGTTGCTTAAAACTTAAAAAATTGCCAGAAAGTGCCATTAAAAGGTCTTAAAATTAATCATAAAGAATGTATACAATAACGCTCAAAATATTTGTATAAAAATCCATAATTGTGTGAGATATTCACTCCTACCGAGGTATCCGTTCGTAAAAAAATACCGCTATGAAAGCCAAATCTGATCAAAACTCAAATTGCGTTCGTAGTATCCGTTTCGGAACAAAATAAATGAAGCATATAGGTAAATATTATTTACCAGCAATTACATAGTTGTCAGTCAGCTTTGGAAAAAAATGTTCTGTGTTGTATCGGAACGGATATATCGAATGGAGTCTCTTCGATTTCGTACAAATTTATTAAAATTTCAAATTTTGAATGTTTTAATATAAAATGTAACCAGTGAATGAAAAACGTTTGAAAATGTTTCGAAGGCTACACAATGCACATATTCCAATCACAATATCAACAAAAAAAGAGCAAGGAAACGTTTTTATGGTCGATAAGGCACACGAAATCTGAAATCTGAGTTGAAGCCCAATCGAACACCACATTAACAAAACTTTTCAACAATTGCAATAGAAAAAAACGCTGTGTCCCTATAATCTTATTTCAACTTCAATCACAAGTGTTCTAAAGCAGGGACGATTATTACCCTAACGTTCGTAAAAAAATGGTCGCATGGTCAAAAGTCAACCCAAAAATTGTCCTGACTGCTGTTTTAAAAATTAATTAAAAATCGCTTCTAAAAGTCTCTTACCAAAAATTATTACACAAACCCCTCCAATTAATCCAAAAAATGGTGTGTAAAAAAAATTGTTTCATAATAGTCTCAAATATTGTCATACATATCAGCACAAAAACCACAGATATTCTCAACACAAATTGGTTGTAAGTAAAATCGCCTTATAAAAAACGTCCCAACAAATTTTTCATCTAACCTAACTATGTCTGAAATCAGTTAACAAAATCATTTCAAAAGCTTCTGCAAAAATCAGCCAACAAGTTTTCCCAATCTTAAAATTGCTCCAAAAGAGTTCTCGAACCGTTTCAAAGATTGTCAGGAAATTAAATTCAGATGGTTCTTGATTTAGGTAAAAGCTCTTCCGAAATACTAGTACCAAAGGTTATAACAGCCCAATATTTATTTCCCAAATTTTGAAGATAAGAAGCCTGTGAAGACTTTGAACAAAATACTGATATACATTAATTATATTTATAAATCACACGCTTTAGCCTATTGTTCGCTCTTTCGTTTAATTTCGCAAAACACGTATGACGTAGGAATCAAGGTGAAGTGATGCCAACATTTATGAATAAAAATGTATGGTATAAATGACATAAAACAAAAGAAAAGTGACAGACACATTAAAGTCAGGTTGACTACAAGACTTTAAACTGAGTAGCGAGCAGTTAGGTCACTGAACCAAATTACTTCTGTCAGGTTTTGCTAATAACGATTTATTTAATTCTGTTTGCTATTCTTAAACAGGGGCGACTTCTCATTTCAAAAACTTTCATAAAGATCTGTAAATAAACATTTTACATTTTACAATCTAACTACCACTGCTGAATTAAGTTAGGTTCAGTTCACTTCCCCTAAAGTTAAAATATTGGTAATATGAATGTAAGAGCTGCTCAAATACTTACGACGAGGTCGACGAAAATACACAACATTTATGTTTTCGAATTCAAAAGTAGTTTTTGTTTCATTCTTCCTTTTATAATTCCTTGAATATGCATCTTTTAGCCAACATAAACAGTCAGTCAGTATGTGGGCCAGCGGACAAAAATCAACTTAGTTTCTGTCATAGGCTTAAAATAAGCCACTAGATACTTTACGACAACGAAATATAGTTCAAATTCTACTGAACATACACTTAAGCTGGATCACATCCATGTATTTACATTTCATCTTAGATTTATAAGCACAGTGACTTTGACAATTGTGCCTGCAGAGTCAATATTAACACTCTGAAATCAAACTTCGGTTCAAAGACTATTTCAAATTCAAGTCTTATGAGATACCAAATATCCAGCCCAATTCATAACCTCGGTTGTACAATACGACTAATTGTATCTTTGTAAAAGCCATTTCCGGAACTACATCTATCTAATCGTGCAGACTTGAACTAAACATATTTCGTGTGAAAACATAATTTATAATGAAAAAAAAAACGCAAAGTCGTATACCACAATAATCGAAAACTCTAATAACGAAGATCATCTTCGTATAGGTATGGTTACTAAATTGCAAACGCCTCATTATGATACCGTTTTAAAATTAGGAAGGACGGCTAAAATACGCCCAATCTGTCCAAGTTACAGAATGTTTTAAATGTGTGTATAGGAAATTTGTAATAAAAGTTAAAGAAAAAAATAAAAACAATCATAAAAACATTCATAGTAAAATTATGAAATTTAAACATTTATATAGAAACTAGTCAAACAAACAACTTTAGGTATATGAATATTAACACCGAGGGACATGAGCAAAATACACACATTGAGATAATTCTTTGACGGATTTTCTAAAGAAAACAAAAAAAAATTCATTGAATACCTGGTGTCATAAATGGGCTTTGTATTCAAATCAACGTAAGACGTCGATTCTCTTTGGTTGGCATAATTTATACTCTGATCTTTATGCACCACGACCTGTAGATTTGTGTATATTTTCAATTAAAACAATTAGTAAGACTTGAAACTGACTAATTTTACTAGATTTGTTTTTTTTTTTATTTTTTTTTACAAGCGGGGTATATGTTTTTTTGTTTAGCAATTTTACAACTGTTTATTTTATTTAATTTTATATGACATTTATAACACCATTAAGGATTGTATTTAGTTTTGTACGCGGTTTAAAGGGAATTGCACTTACTGTCCTTTTATTTACTTAATTTGTATGTCATTTCGTTGGGTGTTATACTTTATGTGCAGATATAATACCAATATTACGTGCGAGAGGGAATTAAGCGATAAAACAAACTTTATTTAATTCCGTTCAGGGTTTTTATTAACAACACACCATTCAGTTTCCGTTTAGTCTTTAGATTTATGTAGAGAGAAAGGGATATAAGCTGGAGAGTCTCGAGGCCCAAAAAACCAGGCGAAATATAATATAACAAAAATGGTAACCAAAGAAATACAGAAAATAAAACAAATAAAACCAACAACTAAATTATTTTAAAATAAAAAAATCAAATTATTTCAAATTTTATTCAACATCATAAGTGCATTGGCATTTTCTTCTTTATCTTTTTACAACAAAAAGCTTAAAATAAAACAAAAAATGTTCGCGTTGTAAAATAAAAATACAAGTGCAACAAAATTACAATTTTATTCATGTGCTGTTAAACTAAAATTATAATTAAAGTAAAATTTACAAAAAATACATTCGTATCAAAAATTTGTAAGCATTTTTTTTTATATAATTTTACTTTCATTTGTAATCATTCTAGTTAAAAAATGTTAAATGTCAAACATAATACTCTCTCAAAAGAAAAATAATATCTCAAAAAGCGTCAAAACTTATAAGGAAATAATAAATTTGTGTAAAAAAAAAACAACATTATGTATGTTTAAACAATTTCAGACGTTTTCTCCACAGTTACATCGGCAATTACCTTTTTAAGGGCGGCCAAAACTTTATCTGGCATATGATCCTGCAGCATAACAGGTGAGATTAGCACTTCATCGAAGTCGGTTGTATCGGCCCAAATGGCTTGGTAGACGGGCTCCCGATTTTTCAACACGTTCCTGTAGAATAAAGAGAAGTGTAAAGATTTCAGTTGCTCGAGAAAAAAATATTTTCTATAGACAAACGAACATGCGCAACATATGAGTGCGTGATTAGAGTTTGATTTTAGAAACAATTTTTTTTTATTTAAGTTTTGGTTTTTTTATGTGACCAATTAGGGGGGAGTTAATTACTTTGCGAGTATTAGTTCTTACATGCATTCATTTTTAAGATGAACCTACGTGAATATTGTTCATTTATGCGTTTAAGAAGAACACTGACACACTTTATGTAGGAGGGCTAGTGATGATTTGATGGTTAGGTACTTTGAAACTGGTTAACAATGCATGCTGTGATTAATTTTGATGTAGGTTGTCTTTTAATGAACGAATTTAACGAATGGTTCTTTTGTGCGGGTGTCCGAAGGATGGAATTGATTCTAGTAAGGAAAGCATTAAACATCAACACTAAACGCTTCATAAAATTGACTTAACTATACGATACAATGGCAGAGTTGTCAGCAGTTGAAGGTGTAAATTTAATGTGTAAGATATTTATAAAAAAATTACCGCTTTTCCGTGCCTTTTTCTAAGCACACCCAAAATGTAAATAATTATTGGTTGAACTTTCAGAAAAAGTCGTAAAATGTCCTACTTCGGATTCTTTTTTAAGGCCTTAAACAACCCTACAGCTTCTTCTTTTACTTTTTAAATTGAAATGCAAGTCTGATTGCCCTTTACTCCCTTATTAATAAAGGCTGCGTAAAAGTTATCAACTCGTTATTCAGCAGTTACGTAAAATTTTTGTATGCCATCTGATGTCTAGTAGCTAACTTACTTGTGCACATTTGTTTATTAGTACGGGGCCAATCTTTAACCATGGACCGTGGGTCCATTTAAACTAAGTACCTACCTACAAAATTCTAAGTCTCTCAAACTTACATCAATAGTGGAATATGTTTTCAGTAAGATCTTTCAAACTACATTCATGGTTTGGTTTAAGACGCTTCACGCTTTAGTTTTTGCTTGAGAACTGAGCGGCGGCGGCTGTTTAAAAAAACACATTTACTTAATTTAGAAAGAGATCTAAAATCCGAGACTATCATTATGATTTTATTTATATTTATTCATCTTTTCGTACCGTTTAAGGCGTTATTTCAGAGCCGAATTTTATCAAACAAGCACCAACAGGAAGGTGACTCAGTGTTGCCACGGACTGGTAACACTGAGGTGACTTTCCCTCATGGTTGTTGATTCACATATCTTCACAATAGAATGAATCAAAGGAACAAAATATTGGCGGAAATACCTATTATTTGATGATTAGATATAGGTACTACACTTAGTGCGATCGAAGAAAACTTTTGTTATTCCTGAAGACGTTTCTCAAACAAATGCATTTACGTTAAATTGTTGTCATAACTGTATAAAAGCCAAATACCTCTAAATCAAATTTTGGCCGCTGGGTTTTCCAAGTTATAGTAGAACTTGTCTACACCATAAAGAATAGCATTGACTGAATTTTTGCTCCATGCAATTGAAAAATATAAAAAAAACATTTAATTTGAAATAATACGATTACCAGACAGTAGTTACATCTTTCGAATACGCTAGGAAACTACTTTAAACTTTCAACCCAGTCCCCAACGATCCAATTTAAGATCCAATAAAAAAGAAACTTCTCTTGTGATCCCAGCGGTAAAAGAAAACTTCTTTCTTTTATCAAATCAAAATATCTTATCACAATTTCAATTTAGAAAGCATTTAACACCCACTTTGATGCACGTCCCTCTATTTGATTATGCTGTCCTTTCACTTACAACCTATCTCTTTTTAACCAACGGAAACCATCATCATCATGCAAAACATGCAAATCCTTTTTACAAGAAAATAACAGAAATAATATGAATCCTTTTTTTCGCTATATATGCTATGTATACATTTATATTTATAACAGGATTTGCCTACCTCCAACCCCTGTCATATTTTTGTCTGTAAAAAAGAAATAAAAAGACGGGAAAAATAGGAATAAAATAACTGGAATTTTTCTTGAAGATATTTTGTTTCGCTTCTTAAATAATCCTAAAGCCCTCACGCCCGATTACGTAAGAAAAAAAATTAAATCTAAAATCCAGGATAAAAAAGTTGTGTACGAGTATGAATGCGTTGTGGATTTTTTACTAGCGAAAATATTGTAATTGTTCTAATATTGTGCATAAATGAGGAACAAAATTATGTATATATCCTTGATGTCCGTTGGGGATTGTTTTTCTCTGTTTAAAAGAAACTTTTTTTTTGGTTTTGTATTATGTACAACTTAGTACTGCTTCCTGTCGCCGTCCCATTCAAAAGAAAAACACCACATGTAACCGCTTTATACACTTTGCCACTATCACTTTATACTTTTGACACTTCCCATACGCACAATATGTCTCGCAAGACTGAAGCAGTAAATAATATACGTGATCGTGTATTCAACACACATCAAACCGTTTTAACGCACATTCTTTGAATCCCCAAAAAAAAAATGGAAAAATTAAATTCCATGCTAAAAGTATTAATTGAAGAAAAAGTTCCATGTAGATAAGTTTTAAACGCTGCTTGGGCTTATAGGACTAATGTTTTAATAGTAGGTACTGCAAAAAAAAGGCCAAATTAAGAATATTTTTGATAGTTACCGCTGTCATAATAAGGAAACTTCACATCAAGAGACACGAATGACAGTATTACATAAAAGTTCTGAATGTGACAGATAAATTTGACCGAATGAAAAGAAGTGTTGACTAAAATAGATTATATTTAAATTTGGTACGGCATTGCCGTCATTTTTGCTTAATAAATTTGTTTTGTTGCCGATGCATTGGAATTTTTTTTGAGGGCTTGAAGGGATGTATTATTTGCAAAATTGTTTAGGTATCATTTCATTGTGCTAATTACACTCTTTGCTTTGACATTTGCAGTGTTACCAGTCTTAAATCACGGGTGACCAGCAGTAACGTAAAACGAAAAATATGTTAAACGGGAATATCATACAATAGTGAAGCAGTTGTCAACATTTTCGTGTTATACAATCATGGGTAAGTAACTTTGTTATAAGCCAGGAGGGAAAAATAACATTTAGATAATGTTAATCAGAGTCCGATATACGTTCCCCCCTCGAGTTTTATTGAAACAAGTTTGGGAACAGACTTGTTGTGTTTACCTCTATCAATCAGTTGTCGTGTGCAATTGAAAGCAATTCGCAGTTGCAATATTCCTTTTAGGGCCGTTTGCTCATACTACTCTTACTCTTAAATTAAGTACTTATGGGCTACTTTTTTCAGGTCATAAACTGTCACATAAGAGTTTATGTGGAACTTAGTTCGCTATGAGTCGTATCAGCAAACGGCCCTTAGTTGTGCTACTACAATCCGTATGGTGGACTGCTGCGCGACATACTGTTTTCAAAATAAATACACACAATAGGATCAATAAAGTTCTCCCACTACTCGAGAGCAATGCAATCTCCTTAGACAGCTATTTCTTTTGCCACTTACTGCTACCGGTGGTGTTGTTGGTTTGTTATTTTTTCATTTCGAATTTCTTTCCCACAAATAAAAAAGAAAACGGATACAGAGGTGTTTTAAAACGCGCGACAGGTGCACGTACATGAGTGTTTCGCCAAAACGCAAAGCTAACTCACAACCAAGCGATGCGATGGCAGCATTTGTAGCAAAAAGAACAAGCACATACAAAACACAATGAAAAAAATGTAACTTACTCATCGGGCTTGGGATGGTGCCGAACAATATGTATGATCCTTCCGGGCGGATATAATGGCTGATGTAGTGTTAAAGCTATCGAACTGTCGGTAGGATGAGCACTTGTTGTTCGGGCGGTACCGCGTTGCTGTAAGCGAGAGAGAGAGAGAAAAAGGACCGTGTTTGTACAACCATATTACTTTACATTCATATTCATGTTGCGGATGGAAAGAGTGGGAGCCGAAGGATAAGAGAATTATTATAAATTCGGTCACTCACCTCTTGGTACTGGTTTATGTGTGTGTCCTTGCCAGACATCTCCACCACGGACGTTGGCTCTGGACCGCAGCCACAACAGATCACAGAACAAGATATAGTCTTCCACTATTATTCACAAAAAAGTAGAGAAGAAAAGGGACACACATTAGATATTAAATTTCATACAAATGTACATTATGCTATCTGCAGACATCCTCTGGGGAGTGATTCAAAAAAAGGTACGACCATGACAGACAACGAATTGGTTAAAGTTGCTATAAAGCGCGCACAAGCCAATATCAAATGAACTCCATCACAATTCATAAAATCGAATTGCATATCCCTTCGCAAGGCACGTGACTATTTAAGTGTACTCAACAGCAACATAAGATTGCCATCTGCAGTGCCAATCTACATTAAATATTATTCCAATCTCAGGAAATTCCAATCACGTTCCATGTGTTCCACAAACTATCGCAATAAACTGAATAGAATTCTTGTCCCCTCCCTATTCAAGGATGTACTCACTTTTGGATCCACGCTCCTTTGTATTGCATTTATTAAATCGGCACGAAGCGCCTCCATCTGATGCAGTCCTATCCTCGGCACAACATCCTTCCCCAGCACCACAGATGTTATGAAAGATTTTGAATACTCAACCGCAGGCATACTACATACATAGTGAAGAGAGTAAAATTTCCAATTCGAAAAAAAAAAACGAAAAACCTCGTCCTTACCTCAACAGCCCACCTGGCGGTGAGTAACTGAAGCACTGCAACGTCGGATACTCTGGCTTAAGGAGTATGGCAAGAATGGCTGCTGTGCCAGCACCCAACGAATGGCCGACTAAAACTAAACCAAAAGTTTGTGTATTCCTGGCAGGATTATGTGTTAGGGCTTTCTGGATGAGATTCTCCTCCTCCAATTTGTTCTTGATATAGATAGCAGCTTGTACCATTCCCTTGTGGCCAAGCCAATCGTCTCGTGGCGGATTAAGAGGCAACACCTCACCCTCGGCATTTAAATCGGTGAGGATGTCTTTCATACTCAGTGTGCCACGTATACTGATGACGACTTTCTTTTGTGTATAGTCGACAGCGACAAAGAATGGGGTCTCACCAACGTCCACATGGTACGTGACATACACGATTTCGATGTCGCCAACTTGTAGCGTCTTCTTCAGTGCCGCATAGTTACAATACCAACAGTTGTCCTGAATTATTTCCACATCATCGCTGTGGCCACAACAGCAACCCAAGCAACTGAGAGAGAGAGAAAAGAGTACAAATTGATTATATATAGAGAATTTCGAATCGTTTTGGGAATTTCGACAGCCCTTACCGCATTTCTGGCATCAGATGCCACAGGCCGGAACGATGTATTATGAAGTACATGGGCCAACCGTAGGCTCCTTGTGCAAAGTACATGTAATGGATGACAGTTTGAAAGAAATCATAGTTCTTGGTATCGTTTAACGCTAGGAACTGTGTGTGCTCTGTTATTGGAACTCCACTCAGAAATTCGTATGTTCCGTTTTTTCTCTGAAAATAAACAATTTGTTTTTTCGTTAAATGCATTTGTGTCAAGAAGGCATCAGAAGAAAAACTATCATAACTAGCTGCTGATATTAAAATTGAAATTACTTGCCAAGTGCTATATTAAAACTGAAGGGTAAGGTAAAATTAATGTCAAAGTATTTTTAGAGAAGGGTTCATTGTAACGTTTGCGCTAAGCTCTGACCAAAAACATCTATGGATTATCAAAAAGCCATTAACCATATTCACATTCAGCAAAACATATATTTCTTTCCATAAATATAAATACGCATAAATCGTATACGTAGACGTAAGTAAACGCAACCTAAGCTACTAGTTATAGTTTTAGCTTTTGAAGAAACGTAAGAGCAAATTGACTGCAACAAGCTTTTAACGGATCAGAAGTCCTCTGCTGAATTTAAGCTGCTCTGTCAACAAGATCAATCGCATACTAAAGATTCTTCTTTACTTGCTAACATTTCACATGTTACATATGTAAATGTAAAAATTGGGTCTTTACCTATTACGGGTTTTGAAAACTCTCTTTATACCAGAGTTCGATGGAACCTTTATAAAATCCTACCGTCTACCGACAAACTTAGGGTTGCTGACGAAAATATAACTACCAATTTAAAAATTCAGCGCATTCAGCAAAACTGCTGACGAGATATTTTTCAGTAAGTGCTGATATCCTCAAACTGTTTTGTTTGTGGCGTTACTTGGTGTCGCGAAGCGGAGCTGGATATAGCCTTTGGTAAAATAGAAAATATTTATAACTATACCAATTTAAAAATTCAGCGCATTCAGCAAAACTGCTGACGAGATATTTTTCAGTAAGTGCTGATATCCTCAAACTGTTTTGTTTGTGGCGTCACTTAGTGTCGCGAAGCGGAGCTGGATATAGCCTTTGGTAAAATAAAAAATAGGAACGCGAAGAGTCGCTGAATGCAGCCGCAGTTTCTTCTGTTTATTAGAAGCCGAGCGACAGGGAAAACTGAAAAATAAATATAACCATAAATTAATTTCAAGGAATTTTGCTCAGCGACATTTGGTATTTTTTCTGCCCCCTAAAATCCCGCAAAAGTTAAGCCCCCTATATACTGTATTAAGCATTGACCCATTTATCTGTGCTTTGGAGAGAAATCTCTGGGTTTTCTTGCATTAGGAACGTTTTGATTTCTAGTATAGTAAGTCCGAGAGCTGACTGACTTAAAATATTCCAGCTTTTATCGGCCTATATTGGCCAGGTGAGTATTTTTTCTTAGTTGACGTTTATGGAGCGGAAGCCGACAAATTTTGTCAAGAAAATTCTATCTTCTGACTTATACTGTCATTTGTCGTTGTTTTGAAACTGATCATGTTTGCAGTCCTTTTCAAATGTTTTTGACAAGTGTATTTGTATTTTCTTTGTAGATAATTACAACCGAAATTTGGGCATCAAAATGAAAGCCCTTAGCCTAAATGAACTTTCCACTGGTATAGTCTCACAGGTGAATGAAACGTCAACAAAATTAGTGTTTTCCAGCGTACACAGTTTTCATTCAACTTTTATTCTTGACAAAAAATGACAAAAGACGGCTTATATGGAAAGTTTTCGCAAAGGATACCGTCTAACTGAGCGGCTTTTGTCGCTGGCTCTTAAATAGTTTTATGCACCTTTATAAGTAAACAGGAAACATAATATTTGGCACTTTCATTCTGGTCTGCCGCTGGTAACAATTTCAGAGCTGAATAATAAAACTGCATTTTTCTAGGAAGAACCAATTCATGGGTTAACACTTCGTGGCCAGAGGCATTGATTTCCACTTGTTCATTGTTTTGCATCTTTAATTCAACGAACCAGTGGAAAACAATGGTCATACGTTGAAGTTTTATTAAATGCACTGCACAGTTGGTGAATTGTTCATGTATGTGCACTAGCAAAAACAAATTAAACATTGCGTTCATATGCATGGACCCTCCCTTTTTATTATGGAAATGCAACCCGTTGATATCTGAGCGCAATCAAAAGCAAGTGCACTACCCACAGGACACAGTGCCTGAACTGAATTTAGACGATACGATAGGTATATCCTTCAATCCTAGACGGCAGATATGGATGTTGTTTTGCAAAATTAATACACCACCATCGTCGTGTCTGCACGTTAAATACATTTCCTTATGCATGACAGAACTTTCCGGGAGGATGGGAAGGATTATTAAATTCTGCTCATAATTAATCACTGGGGATGTTGTTTGGCAGCGAAAAACAGGATTCCTTTGTGCCGGGAAGGAAGTGCTTAGTGTGGAATTATTCAACGCTTGATGGATGATAGATAGTGTTTGGCAACTTGCTGGATTTCGGCTGAATTAGTGATAACAGCGTTATGGGCAATTTGTTTGAATGAGCAAATTTCGAGCTCAGTTTTATCTAACAATTTTGCGCCGACAGCTGTGCAGTGATTAAAGTACTTGTCCAACTTACTTGTCTAACGATCGCCTCCCGTTCGAGTTTTTGAAATTTGCGTAGCAAAACGAGTCCGGCTACCACATCCGACGGCACCACATCGAGTTCACGAAAAAAATCACTCAATAGTCGAGCAATGTCCGTGAATGAGTTACGATTACGCTCCGACGTGCCCATACAGCAAAACAGCAGTCGACATCGATGGTCCCAACTGTCTTGATAGGCGCGAAATACTTTCCTATAAAACACGGCATCATATAAATTTTAATAGAATAGTGCGGCTGTGTTGAGACTTACCTCTGTCTCCAGTTGCGATTCATACTTCCACTTCGCTTATAGTTAAATCTAGACTCAGTCTCCCTCATCGATCGTTGGTATTTTTTCATTTTAACCCACGATCGGCCGGCAGTATCAAAGGTACACCATATTGTTATGAGCGTTATCAATACTAACGACCAATTGCATATAACTAGAGCTGTCAGCAAAATAATGAAGAATAGAAATAGAATTTGAATAGTTGTTCAACTATGGATGTAGTTTGAGCTTACCTAAAAAAATCTTCTTAGCTGCTTCCATTGGAGCATCAAAGTAATATTGCCTAACCCATATTAGACCTAAGACTAACCACGTAATATCAAATAATATCACAACTGAAATGGAAAAGGGAAATACAAAATATTAACCTCAGGTCGAGCGCCAGTCTTGAGGTACTTACAACTTTTAATATAAATCCATATATTTATCGTTGTTCTGGCCCCAGAATCCAGTATACTACCCCTCGTTGATATAATACAAATGGCTAGTTCTATGCATATAGATACTGGAAAAAGAAATATTATTTGCAATTTGTTTATGAACATTTAAATGACGGTCAGCTTACATGATAATATAACTACATAGCTTAGCTGATAGTACCACAGAAACTTTATACTTAATTCTTGTGTATCATATTCGAATATGATTAATGAGGTGCATAAAGCTATTAGGCTGAAACGAAAGAAAAAAAAATGAGGTTAGAAAACCTTACATGTGGGTTTTGAATGGATAACGATAATATTAGGCAGTGTCAATTTTTTTTATATTCAAAATTACAAGCAGCTAAAAATAAAACAACTAAATCTGAGGATTTTTCTTTAAAGAGTAGGTATAGGGTACTTTTGGGGAATCGCCATAGCTACTATTGTTAGTCAAAATTGCTTTAAGCTCTTGTTCCACCAGGTGAATTCATCAACCGAAATAAAGCTTAGTCGTGTAAAAGACCTCCTACAAAAACGAACCTAATTTGGTGTACAAGGTAGGTAGGCACTTTAAGGCAAAAAGTTAATTTAGTTTAAATTCTACTTATACCAAATACTGTAAGCTGCTGAGGAGTTTTGATACTTGTAAACGTCCACTGAGGATGAGGACGGACCCAGGCATTTTTTTAATACATTTTTGGCTACCCTCTGTTAAAAACATTCGAGGCAATTTGCTAGCTTAAATATTGTTCATTGTCAACTCTTTAATGACTTAAATATCTCGGTCTCTTTCTTTTTGAATCATCAACTGCGCTGCACATTGATACAATATGCAAAAAGTATGCAAAACACTTTAAGGATTCTAACAAAAGAACTTGCAAAATTCAGTTATAAACGAGAACCAGTCCATTAAAAAATACGCTTACGCATCATTACAGGGTCTACCACAATATCGCTAAAAATGTTCTCCAATGACAAAAACCTATTGTCACTTTAAATGAATAGGTTTAAGCTTTTATTTATCATTATTAAGTTTATTTTATGAATAAAACCAAGGCGAACCAGTCGAGCTTTTTTGTCTATATTTTAAGTGCCCCTACTCAACTAGTGGTTATGGGACGCGGCCTTGTTCTGATGAAATGTCGATACGAACTACGTTTAGTAAATATTTAAAATTGCGTGATGTAGGTCAATCGGCAACTTTTACCGAACAAAAAACTAAAACACAAAATTTTGAAAAAAAATGTTCTTAAAAATCACCGCGATTTTTGAAACTAATCACTCTCCAGGTAAGTATTTTTAAGGTTTTTGCTTTTAGGGATTATTTGCTTCAGTCATGTGTCCAAATATGTTAAAAATGCTTTGAACAAACCAGAAGTAAGTCACGACCCACGACACAGCTTCTATTTTTGAATTTTGTCCATATCGTAGGAGAATTTTTTTTTGTAAAAATCGAAGATTTACTCACTCCTTTTGGACACCGTAATGCATATTTCTTGACTTATTTCTAGCGCAAACTTTGCCCACCATCTACTGTCTGATTTACTCAACCCGCACTTAATGCCTGTAAAGAGTTATTCAGAAAAACCATCCTCCACCCGCACTTATTCTAAAGTTCGAGCATTAAATGTGTGTACAACATTTCTTTCCATTACACACTCAATTTGGGCAGGCACTTCTCTAACTAAGGTCGCTACGACGCGACGGTGACGCCTCATCTTATTATGAGAAAATTAACTGTTTCGCGCACCAATTGACACATAATTCACGAAACTTTCTTCAATATCCTTCTTAACGAAATACCTCACAATTTCACCGCTGTGCTCGTCTCCATTCACCAAAACGATAATACAGAGGCGCGCTAAATGCGAAAGGATGTCAGGTATAGTCAGAATTTCCATAAATAAGAACCACGTAGGAAATGTCATCAACAATAAAAACGGTTGTTGTTTTGCAGGCCTAAATTATTCAAGGACACACTTGCCCTGATTATCCCTTCATTTTCATTTGTCTATGTATACATTGTTGGCATCCTATATATATATATATTAATATTTATCCTGTCAAGCTAATACAATGAGATTGGGATTCTCTTCTCTTGTTTGTCGTTCATTTTCCGCCGTGTTCGGCTATCTTCTTTAAATATATTATTTCTGTAGTTCTATAGTCGTATATTTACCTCTTGCGGTTCACACGCTCAACCAATCTTAACAAATTAAGTGTCAGATAAAAGATATTTTCTAGGTGCTTATCTTTGCATTTTTACTTTTTTTAAAAATTAACAATTAAAAAAGTTGAATTTTACTACATTCAATTTCAACTACGCAATAGTTGTGTACAAATTTTCTTTCATTTATCATCATCATGCCCACAAATGACGCCACGAAAGAGAGTCGACGGCCGAAGAGAGTACAGTCGTAAGAATCACAGAGCACTAATAGGAAATTTAAGAGAAAAAGTTTAATTTTAAAAATTCAAAATTTTTGGAGGCAGCGTGACCGTTGTGCGACTTAAGTTACAATTTGGCACTTTTTTCGAGATTTTGTTTGCTATTTTGACCCTTTTTTTGTT